>OZ004626.1:13401406-14893387 GCA_963924575.1 Pycnomerus fuliginosus
AAATTCAACTGCGCGATTACATTTTTAAAAAATTCTTTTTGCTATTTTGGCTGATTGTGAAAAGTGAAAAAATTTGAAAAAACAAAGACAAATAAAAGGAAATTAAACTGCGCAGTTGAATTTATATCAAGAAAATAAGGTTCACGTGTATTTGCGATTTTCCAAAAACTTGGCTTTTGACCGATTTCTTCGATGTTTTTGAAAATCTGAGGTGGCCGTGACTGTACTTCCGGTAAAGTGTGATACGTTTCTGACTCAGAAAAAATCGTAGATTCCGAATCCGTTGCGAAAAAAGTGTCATCCCCATTTGAGAAAACTAAGTTAAGGCCGAAATCGACCTGTCCGAGGATTTTTGCCACAAATCAAGGACAAAAATTTAAGGAATTTTATTCCATACTTTACACTCGCACTGTATGTATATTTTTTTTCCGAAGTGCCGATTATTGCTATAAAAACAATGACTCTCAGATAAAGGGCAAGATAAATCCACGACCCGGCAGTGTTTTATAAAACTTTGTGAAAATATTAATCTCGAAAGCCATAACTTACTTTAATATTGAAAGCTTAGAAACGCAGAAACTAGAGCGGGACCTGACCTGTCAAAGCATGAACTGCGTTGGATGCGCGTGGATTCGCCGATCCGCGTGGTTCTGTAGAAAAACACAAAATTAGGATTAATAGAACACTTGGACAGGGCCTAATCGGCTTAGGTCTAAATAAGGCCTTATAAGGTGGCGATCAATTATTTAATTTGTTTTATGTGAAAGCAGCGCAGCAGGCCAAGACACAGGTCAGGCCACCAGGAAATCTTCCGGTGTTCCGGGCGGGCCTCAGCAGGCCTGAAAACCGGGAAATTTCTCTGTTTTGGCCTGTTGAATTACATTACAAAATTACATTACAGTAAAAACAATAGCAACCACTGAGGCGGCAGGAACCTTCCCAACGGTCAAATCTTGTGTTAGATAGTTCACAGGTTGTACCCACAAGTAGAAATCCTTACAAGTTAAAATTTCCGTCATGTACATCTGTAAATTTTCTTTGTTGTCATTCCCGGTAGTAAATAGCAATGTTTTCCACCTAGACGTGTAAACATTGCAGTAGTAAAACACATCAGTCCAGCATCAACGGGTAAAAGATAAATGAATTCAATTGAGGGTGAAGCGGGTTCGGAGTGCTGGTAGAACCACATTCCAGCCATCAGACGAGACTTAATAAAAGATAGAACGGCTGTGCTCTTTGGTCCATGCTAGAGCCAGGAAGTTACGGCATAGGACGTAGAGAAACCACGTCCACGATAAACATTTATCCAACGGTCAACGGTTCTAAGCTCCAAGACCTCCATTAGTGCCTGATCGCGATAATTTAGTTTTTAAATTCTTACACTTGTAAGTGGACCATCAATGTCAATACCTATATCTGATGAATTCATGCCTTCCAAATCGGTAAATCCGGTAATACTTATTATACATTAACATTATGTGGGTAACGAATTTTATTAGATAAAAAATTAATCGCGGTCTCATAAAATTCCAATTCCCGTACATGAAAAAAGATGTTAGTAGAGACAAACCGTAAGGGTAATATCATTATCTCTAATCTTGAATTAAAGCAGCACCCCTGCATGCGACATCAAAGATCAAACCGCAAAGGAGAATAGCTTTCCACTTAATGTGAAAAATAGAACACTCCTATCCTATGTAACAGAAAATTTAAATAAGCAGCCTTGAAAATCTGTGCGGGTAAAACAAAGATAGCACCAGTAAACATCTTTTGAGAAGGTATCAAAACTTACCTCCAGTACTCAACGAGAAGAGTACTTTTTTATGTTGTGTGTGAGAACTGAAATGTTTTGATCTTTCCTCTCTTCAACTAAAAGAACTTTGTAGCAACTTATCTCTGTCTAATGTAGAATTTGAGTTCTTGAAAACTAAAGCGGCAATAAAGTTTACTCTTATGTCATTGTCCCGATCCAAGTCCCATTTTTACGGTGACGTCGATACTTCCTATAATTTCTGACGTGGGCAATAATAATTAACAAAGGGGACACCACCCTAAAATTTTATACAACTGCTTCAAGTTTAGTAACTATACAAGAACCACGCCTGCATATTGTGCCTGTTAAATTCGTATATAGAAAAGATGCGGGCGGACATGAAAAATAAGAAAAAAGTACAGAAATGAATTAGGGTGGGCCCAGAAAAAATCGAACAAATTAAAATAAATCAACCAACTACAATAAAATTACAGCCGTTGTCAAGTTATTCACGCGGGGATAATTATCAATTTTCTCTGTTGGTTGTGCGGGGGTGAAATCTCTATAATTTATCTGCAGCATAACAATCGGTTCACATGCGACCGAGGAAGACTACATACAGCCGGTACTCTTTACTTTTGATCAAAGGTGCAGTTAAGCCCGGGGCCACACGAGCGCAAATATACGTGCGTACGAAGGCCACGTTCTGTTGGGTGGTCACAATTTTGTGAGATTTTTCAAAAACCCTTTTGAAGATTAGAGATTTTGGAAAATGTGTACAATATGACGTCAGTATTGGAACCACAGTTACAAACTATTATTTACGTAGAAATATATTCACTACTTCGTCACCTACTTGATTTGGTTCAATAAATTAAATAAACAATCTCGGAGATGAGAAACTTCTACTTTTTAGCAGATTCGATTTCTCGATCGATTTAAGTAGGTAAAAACTAAATTAGGGTCATTTCCCGTTAAACCAGAACAAAAAAACATCTGACTACACCACTGGGTGCACATCAAAAAACTAAGGTTGGCCTGTTCGAGGATATTTCCTAAATATTCCCCTCAAAAAATTTCTTGAATTTATGCCTTACTTTTGAAAAGCACGGTATGAAAGAGCTACTTGAACACGTCCTACTCCCTTCAAGGATTTTACCCGAATTTATTTGCTGGCTGGATACAGCCAGTTGCCATCGGTCGTCTAGCCACAATATTAAATTTAAATAAAAGTAGAATAAAATTCGAACACTCAGCTATTTAGACCGTCTCAGTTATTCGTCTCTTGCAAGTCCGCGAAAAACCCCGCTTCAGAAATTGAAACGGTTGAAGATATATCAAAATCGTAAATGTAAGAATTGTTGGCTAAGAGAAGATCTACCAAAAAGTTCACGTCAACGGCATATACGTTTCTATGCCCAAGCAGCACGATAGGACTCATATACCAGAGCTACCGTCAGAAATACCTATTTTGGTCAAAATGTATGTGATTCTGACTTAATGTTTTGCCAATCAGTCCAAATACCTTAAAGAAAGCAGCATAGGTTGGAAAATCCCTCTTATTTCCTTACAAAAATCCCAAAAATATCCCTAAAGCTTGTACGTATTAAGTCAGGTAATAATTACTTAAAACAGACCTTTAAAATGCCGTCATAGTCCGATGCTCCTATAAGTCATATCATAGGTCCAAAATAGCTTAATTTTTACCCTTAGTATCGACCTCTACGACATTATAGTTTCAGGGAAAAATTAGGGAGAACGGGTGGTCATTTTTACTTCACAATCTGACCTAATTCCGCCTTCAAGGTAATGTCTCCTTATTATACATAGTAGAGGTAAAAATGGCTAAGATCTAACAAGGAAAAGGACTTGTATCATGATTCGCCCATGGGGGAATATTTTGGTATTAGTGCTACTATAGACACTGCCCACATACTGCAGATTTACCACAAAAATCGTCTTATTGGGCTAACTGGTCATTGGGAAGCGTAAATTACTACGGAATATTAACCTTAAGGTATATTTGCCTTATTAATTGTTTAAAGTCAGAACAAGAATCTGGTCCATCAATTTTGCTATAGTCATCAGTAGATGTTAGCGCTAGTAGAAAAATAAAATTTACGGAAAGTTTCATAAACCGTACAGGTACACCTTTGATCACTATAGAACAGCTAATGCCATAAAGCTAATGCCAACCACGGATTGCCACGGAAGAACACTGAACACACGTGTATCTTTAGGGTATGAATTATAATAATGTGCGAACTGCGTGCGAATGTATGGCGGAAGGTAGTTGCGCAATCGCCATCCTGCTCTAACTTTAAAGACAAATCTACCCAATTAGGGAATTTGTACCTCAAAGTCGAAATGTGGTCGTTTACTAGTTGGTCAATATTCCCTCAATATGAAAAATTGCCCACAAAGTCGAAATACTTGGTTATTTATACTTACCGATAAGAAAAATTGACCCCCAAGAAAAAAACGGAAGACAAAGGGCCTTTAAAGTCGAAGATTAAAACATGGCCGTATTTTAATAACTAGTCAGTCCGCGATGATGAATCAGCTGCTTTCTTAATAAAAATATTTTACTTTTTCTCAACATGGTAGTGGTATAATTGAAAACTAATCATTGCTATGTTAAATGTATAATGTAAGAACAAGATTAAACTGTTTTACACGCGCTAAACAAAAAAAAATAATTTGATGAAAAAATTTTGCTTCGTAAAATGTGGATTTATCTGAGGGGCGTTAAGATTTTGGAACTATCTTCGTCATATTCATCAGAAAATTTTGAATCGCGTGAATATCTGACGCTGGAGAAGGCGATATTTCAGCTTTATAAGATCGAGTGCGCATAACACTTATATACCTACATAGTTATAATTAGGTAAGCAACGTCCATTTCCATTTTATGTTTGTGGCTGTTAGTATACCTTATAGGTATAATATATTATATTTATTTGACCTCTTTTTTCACACACTCCATCCCAATTTTCGCCCATAAAAAAATTAGGTCGAATTTAGGTTCAAAAATTGGGACAAAATACCACTGTCGGTCTACATTTTAACATAATAATGAGACGAAAGGACTTAATATGGCTTTGACTTAATAGACCAAATGCCTTCCTTTCCCTAGCTTCGACTTCCAAATTACTGTGATTTTTTTCCCCACTTACGTAAATCTGACGTCGGCTGAAGGTAAATTTGCCTTATCTGGAATTGGTCCAACAAAGTTTCTGACCAATTCGAAGGTCGAATAAACGTAATTTTGCCCAGTTGTGTGACTTGGGTGAAGCATAGCCCACAACAAACACTCAGACCGATTTTCACAAAAAATTAACACAAAAACAATTATTATAGACTATTCCTATCATAAATACTTATATGCTTTTTTGTAGATTTATTTGTTGGCAGCAATTCTTTAACAGTTTTGAAGATATTTAGAAAAAAACACTTTTGAAGTGGCCCCTTTAATAGTCCGAGAGCTGGCAGCAAAAATGCATAATGGTTTTTTACCAAAGGTTTGATGTTTTTAATCGAAAGTACCATTTGAACGATGAATGAAACCGTGCGTCTGCCGGTCCAGACTGGCGGCGTTACTTCGGGAGCGGCTTTGGAAATACCCAATTTTTGGTTAAAAAGAAATGATTTAATACCAGGCTCAAAATTGGAGAGGTACTATTGTTTGTATTGGCAAACATCCCGGTGCCTTCCAAAAACTAGCAGACGGCGGCGTCTTCAGAGCAGACACATTCGAAAATGGCCGTTTAAGCGGCCACATATATAATGACGCTCTACCACTTTGAATCATACACCAAAATTTTACTAAAAATAAAGGCTTCAAATTTTCCTTAAGCGGAAATTAAGCAGACAGGGGCGTTTGGTCTGCAGACGCCTATACAAGTAGGTAAAAATAAGATAAGCTGTCTTTATAATAATGTTCTACCAGTCTGAAATTTGTACTGAAAGTTCCGAAAAATGACTAGCTTTAAATCATTTAGTAACTATTTTAGCAGAGGGAGGCGTTTTGGGGGCAGACGCCGTTAAAAAGGAATTTGTACAACAGTCCCGCGAATCAGAAAAAAACAAATTGAAATGCATTCTTTTCTTGTTCTGAAACCATCTGCATAAAATTAATTGAACGCTTTGAGGACTTTTTAAAATCTATACGGTGATTCATAGAGAAGCTTTTCTTGCTACCGCTAATACAATTAATACCAGCTGTTACCAGTAAAGGCTATCCGAAAGGTAATTTTATTTTTCAAACTATTTTTGTAGATATTCACATGCATTGAACTCAAAATTCAAAATACGACAAATGGGGAATTTTTTCATCTGTGCGTAAGACGAAAGTTTCATTTCCATTAGGTATAGTTACAATTTTTTAGCAGACGGGGGCGTTTTGGGGGCAGATGGTATCAAATCTTGTATAAAGGGAAATTGAGTGTCACCACGATAAAATGCTGAAGACCAAATTTTCTTTAGTTTACATTCCTATTCCTATATGCACTTAACCACTGTTGTATATCAGACAATTTTTATAACATCCTTAACATTCTTTCAACTTTCACATTATCCTAACGTTACACTTACAATCTGATATCTTCAGTACAAATATTAACAGAGTTTGTCATTTTTGGTTTCTTAAAATCTCGGCCAGAAGCATCAAATGCTCTTCGACGTTTCCTGAATGTTGAAGGAAGTGAACGTGAAGTGGAAGGTTTTAGAACAGGGGCAGAAGATGTGTCTTTGACTTTATCAAATTGATAGAGAATTCCAACTGTGTTATGTAATGTGTTTTCGCCTGTTAAAGTTAAAAATTATCAAAGGCCAAGCGAGTGTATAAATCTATGGTTCACGTCTTAATGAGTCTATAGAAGTAACGAAGATGCATTTATAGATGCATAAATTAATTCAGTTCCCATTTCTTCTACTAAAACAAAGTAACCTGCACAGTGTGTCAATATGTTTAAAATCTTAATAAGTTTTCGGCTGTTGGTTAAACTCTTTACCACAAGACCAAGTTCCAGTACTTTCGAAGTCTTCATTCTAGCGTTTGTAACATTATAAATCACATCACGACACAAAGACTCCGCTTTTATAATTTTAGTCCCTTATATAATTATTGTCTGGTAATTTGAGGTCTTGCGGTAAAGGCGTTTTCTTAATATCTAAGATATCTCGTCGTATGCCTTATCTGATACTAATACTCTTAAAAAAAATGAATGTAGTCATTCTGCGGACTAGTTTTTTCACGGAACAAAGTATTTGTTACGTAAAAAAATTAAACCACCTTTTCTCATTGAGTCTTATTCCTGGGTAAACCTAAATACCAGTACCTACTTTGATAACTGATGGCATATAATGGCATCTCGAATATATTAAACTAATAATAAGAAAACCGCCAACAGTGTGCGATTTTCGAGTCGGAGAGCTTGCTTGTTTCACGTGGCTGAAAGAAAGATCAGAGTTTGTAACGGACAAATTCATCCTCTCCAGTGGGTCTGCAGTTTGTCTGCAACGCCCACCTAACGCACTGCTAGGCTTATCATCAAAACTCGGCTTCACGACTATTTCTTACATAACACGCATTTCAGTTATTTTTAGTATAACCGTCGTCGCTCCCTCTGATATGCATTAAATTTGCTGTCAACCTTCCATAATTAGCAACATCTTTTCTTATCCCATCTTCTTTGCACTCCAGAATATGTACTTAAATTTTAGGGAGGAACTAATTTAAAATTTAAACAGGTTTATTAAGATTTATTCTGTTACAACAGAAAGGGAAATCACTTATCATCAGTCCACCCACCACCTAGTTCCTCAGATAGCTTGCATTAGTTTCATATAACTATGTTAATTAATATAAAATTGAATAATTTTTTGTCGTTTTGCAAAATTTAACAGAAAAGTGATTTTGGAAAAAAACGGTTTAAAGCATTTTCTGCCGTAATGTCCCTATTCGTCTTGAAACTGAAAATGACGATTAATAAACATCTTTCTTATGATTGAAGTCCACTTCAAATGAAAGTTGGAATTCTTACGGATACAGAAACCCTGAACTTCGACGAACCGAGCCCTGAAGCACAAAAAAATTTCAGAAAATTGATATAAAAAATGTTCAATTACTTAAACCAGCTTAATTTGGTTAAGAAGTTTTGAGTAGGTAAAAAGCTTGAAAGTGATTTATTATTTAGGTTTCTGTAATTTTGTCTAATCCAAAGAATAACGGTTGACAGTACTACTTATTATAATGGAAAATACTAGTGAGTTCTTTCCTAATAACCCTAACCAAAAATCGGCCTGATTAACACAAAATAATAATAAAACGGTGGCTAAGACTATATGATGGGCTGTTTAGAAAAGTGGTCAAACCGACCGTCATTATACCAAGATAATAACAATTGTCCTAAGGGCAAGTCTAGACTGTAGGTTCAGTACCTACAAAGTTGGAAAAAGCCGATACGTTGTTTCCTCACAATAATAATTTAGCTCGTGCGCTATTGTCGGATGTGGAGGGACCCCTTGGAAGTATTCTCGATCATTGAAGAAGCAGCAGCTGTAGAGCAAGTAACCCTCTTGTATTATTTCTGATTTATCAGACTCAGGTAGGTATATATAACGTTTTATCGGCCGCCAAAACTTCCGCATATCTCAGGTAGTTCCGGTGGATGGCAACTGAAAGTAGATCGGGGAAGCTGCAGCCATTTTCACTTTCGATAACAATACCCCCAAATTATGAATCAAAAATCGGGGCATCGCCCAGTAAGACCAGTATTTTCTTTTGATCCTGTCAGATACTTTGACGACCCTTCCGCAGAACTAAGAATATCTAGGAATGTCGCCCTCGCCCTCGCCACCCATTGCGAGATTTAATTATGTATGTTGGAATAGTAATCTCACAGTGGGTGACAGAAAAATTTGAAATTCAAATCCCGAGCTATAATATTAGAATTGAATTTGATAGGTCGTAATTTCAAACCAAGTCAACCGTTCGAAGAAAAATCTACGCCCGAGGCTCAACGTGATTGAGGCTTCCCTGCCTCTCCTCCATGCGACTTACAGAAATAGTTTTAGTAAAAATCATTCAGACTTAGGTTTGAACAAAAATAAGAAATTACAATAATAAATAAAAAAAGACGTTAAACTCGTGTCAGTCAGAAAATCAAAATCTAGTGCACCAATCGCTTTTATACAATGTGTCTCATTTTAACTGGAACCACCCAAATATTTCTCTTAATTTTAAACGAATCAATGCGTTCTTTTTTTCTGCATGTAGAGCTCCAAAATCTGGACCTGCGTGATACTTCACCTTTTTTATAGACCGAAATCCCAGCCTACTGCGATTTAATAAAGAGGCCAAAAATGACGAAATCGTATTAGGCATTTTTTTATCGAAAAATTTTATAAGGAAAATTTGCTCAGGATGGCTCCAAATGGGTAACTCCGAAATTTCAGGAAAAAATAAAAATGTTGAATTTCTTGAGGAAGAATCACAAAATAACGAAAACTTCAATACTTTTGCAACATAATGTTTGCTGTGAAATAAAAAAACAATTGAAATGAATTGATTTGACATTTGCTATCGGCTATGGATGGATAAAACTTAACAATCGCAGAAAAAGTTGAAATTATTAAGATAGTGTAAGATTTTCGTTTTTCTTAAGAATTTCAAGGGACACCCAACTAATCTGTTGCAACGTGCCACAAACAGCAAACATATGCGCTTCCATTGTTTTTTTATTTCACATCACCCATTATGTTGCAAAAATATTGACGTTTTCGTTATTTTATGATTCTTCCTCAAGAAATTCAACATTTTTATTTTTTCGGATTTAGCCATTTGGAGCGATCCTGAGCAACTTTTCTTTATAAAATTTTTCGATAAAAAAATGCCTAATACGATTTCGTCATTTTTGGCCTCTTTATTAAATTGCAGTAGGCTGGGGTTTCGGTTTATAAAAAAAGTTGAGTATTACACAGGTGCAGATTTTGGAGCTCTACATGCAGAAAAAAAGAACGCATTGATTCGGTTAAAATTAACCGAAATATTTGTGTGGTTCCAGTTAAAATGAGACACACTGTATGTGCACTAGCTGGCTCGCCGGCTTTGCTCGGGTTAATTAAATTGAAATTAATTTATTTTATAGGTAGGTACTTCTATTTACGTCAAAAACCGGAAATAATGGACAACCAAAATTTCATTCAACCTCCATTGTTGCTGTTTGTTGGCATTGCACTGACAGGAATATTGACGTAAATGAAAGCCCGTTTAACACCACAAAAGAAAAAACACCTGATAATGACTCACGCTGCTCTTGGGTCTGTTAGAATATACAGGGTGGTTCCTTTTTCAGTGCTCACCACTGGCATCTTCTAAATGGTAAGAAATACGGAGTCGGTTAAATTATAGAGAAATTGCGCTATTTCTTCGTAATTAAGAATAACATCCTGATTCGTTCCTGAGTTATCCCGCAAAATCTGAAATTTGCAATTTTAAAGAAAAATTCATATCTCCTTAACGGTAGATAGTTCTAGATTTTGAACTTTTGATTCTCTTATGGCCGCCATCTTGAATTTTAGCATAGGACACAAAAAATTAGCTTCTCAAAAATGATTTTTTTTAAAAACATGTCAAAGTTTGAGACACATGACTTCAAAACTTATTTTTATTACAGTTTAGAATTAAACTATTGTTTTTCACGTCAAAAGGAAAATATTGAAAAGTTGATTTATTATACCTTTTTGTATTTCTTTCAGAAAGCTTTTTCGTTGATTTTATAAATTTATTGACGCTTTTTCAAAAATGTCCATGTGGAATACATTTTTGAAAAACTAATTATTTTCTGTATCTGGTGGCGTTAAGGTTCAATCTGGCGGCCATAAGAGAATCAAAAGTTGACTGTCGTTGCTCAAAATCTAGAAGGCCTACAAATTTCTGTCAAATCCATTCGATTGACAGCTGTTAAAGTTTCATTTAAATAGCATCAATCGTTACGGAGATATTAATTTTTCTTTAAAATCGTAATATTCAGATTTTTCAGGATAACTCAGGAACGAATCAAGACATCGAGGAATTCTCTTCAGATTCTTAATAACCAAGAAATAGCGCAACTTTTCTCTGATTTAACCGACTCCGTATCTCTAACGTTTAGGAGATGCCAATGGTGAACAGTAAAAAAGGAACCATCCTGTATGACTATAATTACCTTTTATGCCTATGATATATAGATTTTTTGTGAAATAACCGGACATTATAAAAATACTTGATTCAAAAGGTTTTCGAGAAAGTCAGGTAGATTTTCCAAGAGACCCTGAATTTTAGTTTTACTGCAGAGAAAGCTAATACTTATTGCAAATAGGTGATAAAACCAGTGAAAAAATCAATTCCAGGTAGGTTTAAGTACTTCCCAATGTTGATTATTTGGATATTTAAAGATCCAATATCTATGTTGGGAATCATTACATCAAGTAAAGCATTATCAGTACAAAAATGATGGTTGCCTTCGTAAACAATTTTATGTACTTTAGTTATGCAAATCAAAATATTGTAGCTACAAAGATCACAGCACTTCAATTTAATCTCTGATTTTTTTTAGATACATTAACACGTTTTTAGCGCAAATGTCATCTCAATAAATTCAGTATTAGCTCTGATTTGTTTAGATAGGGTTTAATTCACGCATATTTTCTGTTTCACTAGTTTCTCCTATAATCTGCCTCGAAAATAAAAACTAAATATACATATTTAATATAGTTGTGAAAAAATGTTTAACAATTACGTTAAGAAAAAATTACCTGCTAACCCAAGACAAATCTATAAGTGTTCATAGCATTTAAAGTCATTAAGCTTGTAGGTACTTGGAAAGTAAAATTAGTTGGCAGGTATGTACTGGGTAAATATGAAGATGAAAAGTCAACAAAGAGATATTTAGTTCTTTATAGCTACATTCGCCTCGTATCGTACTATAGACTTAACTCAAGGCTTATACAGGGTGTCACGCAAAAAACGCCCGAAGACGTAACTTTTTTATTTATTGTCCGCTTTGAATGTGGCAAAAACTAGCTGAAACTGTTCAAAAGTTACTACAAAATGACCATCATGGTCCCGATTTTTTTTAGCCTCGAGGTGCAACAACTATCGAATCACATCAATTATTCCGTGAATAACAATCTAGCAGCATTTTTTGAGCAGTTTCATTTGGTTTTTGATTTTTTAAAATCGAACAATAAATGAAATGGCCTCAACTTTTTTATTTCGATAAAATTGAAAGATCTGACGTGACTAAAAAAATTGAAAAGTACACTATCATTTCAGGTTAAAGTCGATTCTAAAAGAAATCGACACTAAAGTTATTTTGTAGTATTCTTTTAACACTTTCATCTGGTTTGATTCATTCAAACTGGACATTAAATAAAGGGGCGTTTTTTGTGTGACACCATAATATATCAATAAGTTTAAAATTATAAATACATACAGTGTGTCTCATTTTAACTGGAACAACCCAAATATTTCGGTAAATTTTAACCGAATCAATGCGTTCTTTTTTTCTGCATGTAGAGTTCCAAAATCTGCACCTGTGTAATACTCAACTTTTTTTATAAACCGAAACCCCAGCCATCTGCGATTTAATAAAGAGGCCAAAAATGACGAAATCGTATTAGGCATTTCTTTATCGAAAAATTTTATAAAAAAAAGTTGCTCAGGATCGCTCCGAATGGCTGAATCCGAAATTTCAGGAAAAAATAACAATGTTGAATTTCTTGAGGAAGAATCATAAAATAACGAAAACGTCAATATTTTTGCAACATAACGAGTGATGTGAAATAAAAAATCAATGGAAGCGCATATGTTTGCTGTTTGTGGCACATTGCAACAGATTAGTTGGGGGGTCCCTTGAGATTGTTAAGGAAAACGAAAATCTTACACTATCTTAATAATTTCAACTTTTTCTGCGTTTGTTAAGTTTTATCCATCCACAGCCGATAGCAAATGTCAAATCAATTAATTTTAATTGTTTTTTTATTTCACAGCACCCATGATGTTGCAAGAATATTGACGTTTTCGTTATTTTATGATTCTTCCTCAAGAAATTCAACATTTTTATTCTTTCTTGAAATTTGGGATTCACCCATTTGGAGCCATCCTGAGCAACTTTTCCTTATAAAATTTTTCGATAAAAAAATGCCTAATACGATTTCGTCATTTTTGGCCTCTTTGTTAATTCGCAGTAGGCTGGGATTTCGGTCTATAAAAAAAGTGAAGTATCACGCAGGTGCAGATTTTGGAGCTCTACATGCAGAAGAAAAGAACGCATTGATTCGGTTAAAATTAACCGAAATTAAAAAAATGAGACACACTGTATAAAAACTAAAACCGATAAAAAGATATTTTCAACATTACAATAGAAAAATTTGTAAAATCTTATATTGTAAACTGGGGCATTGAAATAGTATCTTAAAAAACACGTCTCATAAGGTGAATTATTATCGCACGAGGATGTTTGGACAACGAGGGCGAAAAGCCCGAGTTTTAGAAAGTTCGAGTGCGATAAGAGCCTTATGAAACATATTTTTTATACAATTTTTCTATCTCGGATACCCAACTTGTTAATATTTTCAAGAAACATTCAGATTGTCATTTTCAAAGACAATCGTGGCAGTTAATTCCATTGTTAGACACAATCACACAATAGTTGTCTAGGTTACGAACAAAAGCCGTGCTGTAATAGAGCACAAGAACGCGTTTGGGTGCCTTAAAGTGTTCATTAATAAACCGAAATAGAAAAAATTCTATTAAATACCTACGTCTAGGGATGCTAGTATCGATACCAGTATCATTTGATAGTTTTGTGTTGAGGTATCAATACCTTGCGATACTTCTCAACAAAGTATCGATACTTTCAAGTATCGGTATCGACGGTATCGGTTTAAAGAATTCATTTGTGGGTGTAAAACCTGCTTAAGCCGAATTTTCTAGGATGGAGCTATTAGGATTTTCCCCGGTCCCGGTCATAAAGTGCAGATGTGCGGTGTGCAGGAAGTGCAGGTAGACACCGACATTCGCAAAAATTTTTTAAAGTATTTATTGAAGTATCGATTTTTCCATACCACTTTAAAAGTATCGATACCGGAAAAGTATCGCATGAAGGGTATCGATACTTTTGCTTCAAAATATCGATACTTCAGAAGTATCGAGGTATCGTTACGACGTAACAAAATTACTAATGGTCAACTTTTTTCTTCAAATCACATTATGTTTCTTGAGACGATTTTTGTAAACAGTGAAGACAAACGGTAAATTTTTTTATTAATTCTTTGTAGTTTCGGTAAACATTTGGGAAATGGAAATGGAAACTAGTGTCAATTGATATGCATTTATGCAGCAAGCAAGAAGCAGGAACAGGGAATTGCATGCACGTGACAAGGGTGCTTTCGGATATTTGGTGCTTTCACCAATATTATAAATAAAATATACAATATGTTTTATTTATTTTGAACGGAATACCTACATTGTATCTGATATTTTACAAAGCGACTAGAAAATTACTTTATTTAATTGTAAAGAAAACGTTCTAGAACATTGGTTGAACTCTCCGAACGGCTCCTAAGGTGAGGACACGTGCTATGAAATTATAAGGGGGTTGTTGCCTAGGGTTGATTCGGTTCGTGATTTTCACTGGCGCTAAAACTAACGTCTTACAGCAAAGACCGCGCGCCTTCTTAACTCCTCATAATTATTACGATAAGCAAAACAAACGGGCACTTTATTTAATTTTAAGCAGCATGTTAAGATGTTTTATGTCTCATTTTAACTAGCTTTACAAGAGTGTAAGTAGGTATGAAGTGACCTGGTACCCTGTGGCTTATCTTTAACTCCTCCGGATACACAAAATCAAAAATGTAACCGCGAATTTAAGACCTATTTTATTAGCGTTTCGAATGATTTGTTTTTCACGTCAAAAAATGTTAAAAAAGTTGGTGCACTTTTTCAGTCGGGATAACTTTCGAATGAATCAAAATATCGGGGAATTCTCTTCAGATTCTTAATCACCAAGAAATGGTGCACTTTTTCTGGAACTTTTTCTCTAATTTAACCGACTTCGTATTTTTTTAGGAGATTCCAATGGTGAGCATAGTGAAAAAGGACGTTTCCCACAAAATATTCAACTTACACCGGCACCGTGTATGTTCATAAACAAATAAAAAAAGTTTCTAAAATGTCAAACCTATACGTAATTTGTATCTGTAGGAAAAATAAATAAAGCTTGTTTAGCTTTCATTTTAAGCACCACGTTAATTTACCTAACAACTGAACACATATTTAATTTAGTTTTAATAACCTTTTGGGATTAAAATTACCTCAACATCACGTGTTATACACCTGAAAGTGACACAATTTACCCTTTAGGGGTAGGTTAATTTCCGGCCTGACCAAAAATCTTAGCACATTTATAGTTATTATTATCACGATTTCCTGCTTGGACTTTGACGTCTGGTAAAAGAGTGGCAGGTTCTTTAAGGTACCGTTACCCCAAGGTAGTTTATCTAGTTCGTGTGATACAATTTTTTGCAAGTACGTCACCCCTAACCAGTCTGAGGTTACAAGGAGACAGCTGGTTATGACTGTTCCTTTACTTGATTCTTTGAAGCAGCTGATATAAGGTCTTGTTCCCCGTTAACATAGACCTATTGTGTCCAATTTAGTCGTTGTATCTTACAAATTTCATATCGTTTTTATAAACAAAAATCGTTGCCGACGTTTCGCCTTTTGCCTCGAGAATTTCAATTTGGAAAAATTGTATGTCAGGTTGGTAGTTCGGTAGTCGGTACTTGGCTACATTATGTATTTAAGAGTCATATGTGATATTACTTGGTCATAAACGGAAAGGGGGTGTCGCGCTCTGGGAGCTCTCATCGGAGCGAGTCCGCATCTGCCCTCAAAGTCCTAACACATGGCGCCATTTGACCCCCGCGAATGGACTCATTTATATTTATTCGCTGCATTCGTTGTTTCAAACTGTTTATGTTTGCAGGAGACGACCTCTGACTTAAATATTTTGACCCCGTCTGTTGACGTTAATTATTAGCGTTCTGCGCCGGTATAGTTTTTTGAATTTCTATTTTTTCTAAGATGACCATAATGCACGAGAGGTAGAAATGTAGGTTCTTAAAAATTGTGTAAAAATGTAGGTAATGTTGGTACCAACTCTAAAACGTATTATCGTAAAATTTTCAATAGCTTAAAAACGGATTTCTTTGTAAAAACTTCGTATACAGGGTGTCCCGTCTCAGAGTGCAAAAATTTCAGCCACAGATTCCTTGCATGAAAATAAAAGACCCGCATTTTTTTGTTTCGCTAGATGGGTCCCCATTTCGTCACTAGGGCTCCTCGAAAGTGAGCCCCAAAAATCGAAAATTAATTCCCACGTCATAACCATTCAACCGATTTTGCTGAAATTTTCCACAAGACCATTACGATTTACGAATGATGAAGATTTCAACAATGTACATTTTGTTACCATAATAGTTATCGTTAAAAGTTGACTTAAAAAATGGTTTATTCCCTAAACCTAAAATACTATTATGTTATTTGAATTCAGTGCCACTTTTAATCCTAATAGCATAGGTACTTAAACCTACTATTTTAATGTGAAAAATAAAATCAAAGTAAACATATCTGATTTAAATTCAATTATCCTTCTTACCCTTTTTCCTAGAAGTACAATGTTGATTTCAGGCTGATGTTCGCACTGGAAATTGCAATTATTTACTTAAATATTCTCACATTCTTAGAAATGGATCTTGGGATAATGGCTTTTAACGTTTAATCATTGGTCATTGGATTTTAAGGTTGGACATCAGATCATGTAAAAATGGACCATTTTTCAAATTTTATTTCAATTGAATTGCATATCGGGTAACAGCTTTGAAAGCAGAGTTGTTGCAGCTGGCAAAATGCAATAAACAACCAAAGGAGTATGAAGTGGACAAAATTATAAAAGAACACGGTCATACAGTGCTTCGTTTACCACCATATCACTGTCAATTTAACCCAATTGAAATGGTATGGGGCATCTGCAAAAACTATTATGATCGTCACATTGGTCGTGATGGCTATTCTGAGGAAAATGTGAAGGAAATGTGGAAAGAGGCGTTATCAACTGTAACACCCGAAGTGTGGGCAGCAACAGTTGATAAAGTCCAACAAGAAAAAATGGGCAGCTACGGAAGCGGCTGGAACCTCCCCACTTGGTGAATGATCCAATCTTATCACCAATATCAAGTAAATTTTACTTATACAAGCCTAAGGTGTTTTCTGTGATTTTTCTAAGTTTTACGATCTTTTGCCAAAAGGGCACTAAGATTGAATACAATTTTGAAAACAAAATTTTCATGTGCTGATAAAGAAAATATGAGTTCATTATTAAAATTTCAAAGTTGATATGCCAAAATGGCACATGCCGTTTGCCGATTGCCACCAAAATTAAATCAGCTCTTCGGCGGGTAACGGTATCTTTACCTACCAAATTTCAGCCAAATCAATCCAGCAATTTGGACTGTAGCGTGTTATTTATTGTTTCCTGGAAACTTCGAATTTTTCGATTTTATGCCAAAAAGGCGCTAAGTGTGAATACACTTTCAGATACAGAGTTTCAAGGCCTTTCATGTACTGATAAGAAAAATTAGTGTTCATCAGTCAAATTTCATAGTTGGTGTGCCAAAAAGGCACTTGGCGTTTCCGGATTGGCAACAAAATTAACTGGGCTCACCAGAAGGCCAACAGTAACCTCCATACCAAATTTCATAAAAATCTGTCCGGTAGTTTTCGAGGAATCTTGCTCACATACGTACATACATACGCACATCCGTACATACATACAGACATTTTTTAAAAACCACTTTTTTGTGATCCTGGGACCTTGAAACGTAAAGATCTGGTGTTATCTCAATTTCGAATTTTGGAGTGATTGCAGTAACCTCCCATTTTTATATGGTTGTGGGTTGTGGGGAGGTTAAAATACTGAAGTGGTGGGACCGCGAAAAATTTTTAGACCAACAAGAAATTCAACCATTAATAATTACAGATAGTGATGACGACGGCGACACAAGTGACAGTGATGAAGATACGCAAGAGTAGAATTATATTAGAAATATGTGATAATTATTTTGATTTATGTTAGTTAGGTATTTATTAAGTATATTGATTTATGTTAAGGCGTTTTTTCTCGGTTTTACGTATTCAAATACAAACTTGCATTTGGAAGCATAGGAGATAATCTTGTCTTGCATTGAAATACCTTCAAAATAATGATAGATTTGAATCGTTGTTCCGAAAAAAATTTGAAAACTGACAGCAAAAGTGACAGTATTTTAATACAAATTTTAAAAAATATTAAACTGACCAATTACGAGAGCCCATTTGTGTTAATTTGTATTAGAATACATAAAACCGAGAAAAAACGCCTTATGTTATTTATTAATAATTAAAATAATTAAATTGTTTAATAAGTGTGTTTAAATTCGAAGTGGAGAGAACAACCGTGCCTCAATGACGCGTCAAGGAACGTCGAACGTTCAGTTTACTTTCTTCCTCAGATAAACGAGTCTGAGTGAGACACAGCGCGCGACATTATTAGGGCGCTACGCTCACACTTTCTAGGTCGTACGTGCAACAATGCGGAGAGAGACGGCTTTTAAAACGTACGTGTTTTATAACCGGGTACGATGGGGCTAAGTCTCGCGAACCGAGTGTAGCTGATGACTTCGTGGTGCCCACCATAGGCGCCCCCGGGGCCGCCCTCGACATTTTCGGCCCAATATCTTTGTTAACGTAATTAAATTTCCTATTTAGTTACACACCATCCGAAGCTCCATTTAATTTAAAAACTACGCTACCTCTTACACTTTTTCTGTAAAATGCACCTTTTCCAAGTAGAATTAAGAAATGTGGAGCCATACACCATAAATTAAATGCATATCTGTATACTCCGAATTTGCAAAATTGGCTGCAATTATAATATTTACAAAAAAAAACACACAGTGCCACAGTGGTGCAAAACTGACAATAATTTAAAACTTTAACAAAGCCCTGACATTAATCGCGCTATAGCTATCTTGAAAAGTCTGCCAATAAGCACGTGTATGGCTCCACATTCCTTAATTTTACTCGGAAATGGTGCATTTTACAGAAAAAGTGTAAGAGGTAGCGTAGTTTCTAAATTCAATCGACCATCGGATGGTGTGTAATTAATTACGAAATTTAATTACGTTAACAACAGGGGACGCCTGTGGTGGGCACCACGACATCATCAGCTACATTATTGAAATCTTCATCGTTCGTAATTTCAGCAAAATCGGTTAAATGGTTAAGACGTGGGAATTAATTTTCGATTTTTGGTGCTCACTTTTGAGGAGACCTAGTGACGAAATGGGGGCCCATCTAGCGAAACAAAAAAATACGCTTCTTTTATTTTCATGCAAGGAATCTGTGGCTGAAAGTTTTGCACTCTGAGACGGGACACCCTGTATACAGGGTGGTACCTTTTTCACTGCTCACCATTGGCATCTTTTAAACAGTAAGAGATACGGAGTCAGTTAAATTAGCGAAAAGTTGTGCTATTTCTTTGTGATTAAGAATCGCAAGATATGTTAATTCGCTCCTGAGTATTCCGAAAAATCTGAAAATAGCGATTTTAAATAAAAATTAAATATGTCCCTAACGATTGGTGTTATTTAAACGAAACTGGTAACATTTGTATTTTTGACAGCTGTCAATCGAATGATATGCACAGAAATTTTCTAGGCCTCTTAGATTTTAGTAATGATAATCAACTTCTAATTCTCTTATACTGAATTTTGACACCATGGGATATAGAAAAAAATTGACTTTTTCAAAAATGTAATTAATATGGGCTTTTTTTAAAAATCATCAAAATTCTAAAATTGTAAAAACTGTAAAACTTTTTGAGAAAAAGTAAAAATAGTACACTAACCTTTTCAATCCCTTTTAACGTTTAAAATAATTGAATTCAAAATTCAATAAAATAGATTTTGATGTCGTGTGATTCAAACTTTTCACGTTTCTTCAATAAAGTTTTTCCTGGTCATATTTTTGAAAAATTCAACACGGCGGTCATTAGAGAATCAAAAGTTAATAGTCATTGCTCAAAATCTAGAAGGCCTAGAAAAAATTTTTCCATGCCATTTCATTGACAGCTGTCAACAATATGAAAGTACCAAGTTTCATTTAAATACCATCAATCCTTTGGGAGATATTAATTTTTATTTAAAATTGCAATTTTCATATTTTTCGGAATAACTCAATGGCGAGCAGTGAAAAAGGAACCACATTGTTTAGGCCGTTTTGAAGCCATTTCCTTAAAGTCCTACTCACTTATATTTCGTGGTTTGTAGATTTGACAAAATCATAATTTGGTATTTCCATCCCTTCAGTGTGACAATAAACATACTTGCGGTTTAATTTTCGCAATCTCATGATATTACCTACCCACTCCACATTCCAATAAAATCATATTTCCAGAACATTAGTGCCCTTAAAACCCTGAAACATATTTTATTGCTCTCCTCTCACTAACCTTCAGGTCCGGGCCTCATTATGAATTTCCGAGTAGTCTGCATTGTATACTGTAATAAACTAATGATAAATAAGAAGATTAATGCAAGGCAAATTAATGTGTATTTATTTACACAATAAGCAAATATACAGTGAATTGCACTATTGAATTAGTCAGATTAATCGCCGTCGGCTCTTTTCAAAGATAATTTAAAACAAGGGGTATAAATAATACGTTTGTTGTCTAAACCAGATAACAATAAAGGAAGAAGATATAATATTCAGTTTAAAGTAATTTATGCTTGCTTGAACGTTACTCATATGTCAGGGATATATTCAGAAAAAAATTTGACATTGTTTATATGAAAGTGAACAAAAGCTGTAAGATAAATTTTGCTAATGTTATGGCAATGGACAATCAATGGAAAATTTTAGTCGAAAAGTGCACTTTTTAAATTTTATTTTGAGAACCAATTAATTGTATTTCAGACTAATGAGAAATAAATTATCATACTTCCAATAAATTTTGCTCCACCACTCTTTTTAAAATGTTATTTCGGTTTTTTCTAAATTGAACGAGTTTTTGCAGAAAGGGAACTAAACTTGAATACATTTTAGACAACCATTCATGTGCTATTAAGAGGGGCGTTTAATCTGTTCCCGCCAGAATAGGGTTTTTCGCTTCTAATTTAAATTTGGGATGGAGTATCAGCTTACAATTACTTGAACTCCTGCACGTTTACTCCTGTAACACGTTGCTTAGCAAGTTATCGTTAAAACCGCGCTGGTTTTTCTGATTTCTAAAATTTTCCGTTTTTGCGCCAAAAACAACATTATTTTAAAAATTTGAAAAACCAGCATGATTTTAACGATAACTTGCTAAGCAACGTGTTACAGGAGTAAACGTGCAGGAGTTCAAGTAATTGTAAGCTGATAGTCCATCCCAAATTTAAATTAGAAGCGAAAAACCCTATTCTGGCGGGAACAGATTAAACGCCCCTCTTAAAGAAAATGAGTGTTTATTATTCACATTTCAAAGTACCTAGGTCAAATTTCGTGAAAAACCTTTCGGTAGTTTCGGCAGAATCTCGCTACAAAGACATTTTTCAAGAACCATTTTTCGTGATTCTGGACTTCGAAATGCCAATAATTGTGAGCATTCATTTAATTTTATGCCAATCGTGGGTGGTGTAACGTCATAATTCCAAGTATTTCTAGTGAACAATGAGAATTGCGGATTTCAGCAATAATATCCTAGCACTAATCGCCGTGTATTTTTCAGAAAGATTGGATATGCAAATTTGGCGAGTTGGGTCAGTACCAGTTAGGGGATGAGTTCGTAAACAGGTAGATAGTGGGAATATAGGTAATTTACAGGGATGCTGGTAAAATTTCCCGTGCATTTCGCTTTCGCACAAACATGTAATTGTTGCCAGTTCCCATGTCATTGGCAGGGCACACATTATTCTCACGAGTGATCCCCAGCTGATCTGTGCTATCACAGGGGCGTGCACAACATTTCTCATATCATATTAAGAAGTCTAAACTTAAGATTACTTGTTGCGAATTCAACACATTCCCTGACGCAAATTATAAATATTTCATTACAGACCGCCAACCGACAAAAACTTATAAATGTTCACATGAATTAATTCTTATCGCCCTGGGTGTAAACATTTTCCTTCCCTATTTCCGTCTATTTTAACTACGGGCAGAATCTATCACACGGTTGTTTGATCGGAGATAATGTCGATACGTTTCATCAAATTATCAGTGGCGGAACTACAACTAGAAAAGACTTAGCAAACTTAGCGTTTGACAAGGCACCCAAGCTCGCAGCTCCCAACTAACGAAAAAGAGAAGAAATTGCATCATTTTAAAACAAAGCAGAGCAAGCATTTTAAACATAAATCTGATAAACTCTTCAGCGGGTTGCACATCAGCCAAATTTTAATTTTCATAAGAAACATCGAATTTTTGGGTATTTGGCGGAAAGTGTGAATACATTTTTGAAAACAGGATTTGAAGCTCTTTCATGTCAAAAGAAATTGTCAATCAAGTTTCAAAGTTGATTCTCCTAATAGGTATTTGCAGTTTGGGGATTGTAAAGAAAATTAACAGGGAACACTAACAGCCATGCCAAGTTTCATGAAAATTCGTTCGGTAGTTTTCCAGAAATACAGGCTGACTTTTAAAAGTTACAATTCTCCGTTAACCTGATGCAAAATTTTTTTAAATTCTTCAAAAGTTGCACTGAACAACATGAACTGGCTCTGGTCCTAGAAATCCTTAAAAGTTTATGCTGTAACTTATGAACGAGCAAATGGATATCAAAAATTTTTGCATCGGTTTACAGGGAATTTTAAACCCTTTCGAATAATGTATCACAAAGAGCATGTAATTCAAAATTTTACTCTAGAGGATGCTCGAGTTGAACAAATACGTGTTCCAATGAAAAGTATCCACCCCAAATATTTCGAAAACCAAATAAAATATGAAACTTCGCTCGGACAGGTCGATTTTTATTTGGAGGGGGACACTTAAATCCATGCCTGGCGAAATTTCAAAACTCACTCCCTAACCCCGACCTACCCCCACTTCAAAATTTTAAACGGCAACCCCCCACTTGTGATACATCATTTGAAAGCTAATTTCATTGCCAATCTAACATTGCAACAATTTTTGATATTTACTCAACTCTAGCGCCCTCTTTGGTCAAATTTTAAATTACATTAGGGCCCTTTGTGATACATCATTTGAAAGGGTTTGAAATTCTCTGTAAGCTGATGCAAGAATTTTTGAAATCCACCCACTCGTTCAAAAGTTACATTGACAGACATGAGCTGGTTCTGGGCCTAGGAATCCTGCAAGATTAAGCTGTAACTGTTGAACGAATGAATAGATTTAAAAAATTCTTGCATCACTTTACATATAATTTCGATCCCTTTCAAACGATGTATCACAAAGGGCCCTAATGTAATTTAAAATTTGACCAAAGAGGGCGCTAGAGTTGAACAAATATAAAAAATTGTTACACCGTTAGATTGGCAATGAAATTAGCTTTCAAATGATGTATTACAAGTAGGGGGTTGCCATTTAAAATTTTGAAGTGAGGGTAGGTGGGGGTTAAGGGGTGAGTTTTAAAATTTCGCCAAGCATGGATTTAAGTGCCCCCCTCCAAATAAAAATCGACCTGTCCGATCGAATTTTCATATTTTATTTGGTTTACGAAATATTTGGGGTGGATATTTTTTATTGGAACATCCTGTATAAAAAATTCTTGCAGCGTTGGATTGGCAATAAAATTAGCTTTCGAATGATATATCACAAGTGAGTTATACTCTGTTATAGCTTTAGTTTTTTTCCGTCCCTTAACCCAGTTCTACTGCTTTCAAAGACGATTCTAGAATCCGCAAACCCGTAATACGGCCTGTTAGGACTTAGCTTTATAGTTTTTGGGGCAGTTTTATTTTAACCTCCCTACCTCCCCCTCCCCACAATGAACCAATTAACAGTCTCGGAAACTTTTTCGCAGTATTAGTAGCGTAGCAGTTAACCGAACCCCACAATAACGTTAAAATATTTCAAGGCGTGATTATACATAAGAAAATAGGAAAAAAAAAGTTCCTATAAACATGTGTCTAGAAATCGTTCCTAAGCGGGCTACGGTCCCGAGAAAGTGGCGCCCAAACTTCGGTTTTTATTGACTAAATCGGCAATCATTTGAGCTATAGCGATGAGTTTTTGCATAGTTACCTACTGTCTGACATCAATAAGCTCCATCAGAATATGTTTTCAGAAAAAAAGCGGATTTTACCAGTGGCGTTCGAAACAGGGGAGCCGTCTCTGCCTTTTTTTTCACCCAATTTTTTATGCATCATTTTTTTGACATTATTACTGACTAAAATTACATAAAAAAGCCTCTTTTGTTGTAACACCGTAGGAAGAACCGTTTTCGAGAAAAATTATATAAAAATCCATGGGGCTTATCAAGTCAAGAAAGGATAACTGACTTTTATTAAATTACAAAACTGAACGAATTCCAAAAATTAGTAACTAAAGTGATCTGATTATGTTTATTCACATCAGATAGTACGTAAAAATGTAATAGTTGACAGTTGACTGAATAAACATCGAATATTAGGCGCCCTTGGGAGCGATTTCCGGACACGTGTTTACAGGAACTTTTCTTCCTATTTTTTTATGTAGAATCACTCCCTGAAATATTGGAACGTTATTATGGAACAGCCTGAATGGGAGATGTCAAGTCGCCGAAAAGCTGATTTGATTTTCGTGTGGACCAGCGAACGACAAGTGCCTTTTTTGGCATGTGAACTATGAAATTTGGAAGGTAAACATCAATTTTTTTGAAAGGCCTTCAAATTCTATTTTCGAAAATACATTCAGACTTAGTGCCCCCAGAAAACGCTTTAAAGACTGGTAGATTAAAATTTCTAGGAACAGGAAGTAAAATTAGATTATTCAACAAGGGAGGTTCCAGCTCCATCAGCCTCTTTTAGTATAAAATGACCTTTGCACTAACAGCCAGTTAATTAGTTAATTGCAATTCCAATATACAGGATGTTCCAATGAAAAGTATCCACCCCAAATATTTCGTAAACCAAATAAATTATGAAAATTCGCTCGGACCGGTCGACTTTTATTTGGAGGGGGACATTTAAATCCATGCTTGGCGTAATTTCAAAACTCACTCCCTAACCCCCACCTACTCCTACTTCAAAATTTTAAATAGCAACCCCCCACTTGTGATACATAATTTGAAAGCTAATTTCATTGCCAATCTAACGTTGCAACAATTTTTGATATTTGTTCAACTCTTAGCGCCCTCTATGGTCAAATTTTAAATGACATTAGGGCCGTTTGTGATACATCATTTGAAAAGGTTTGAGATTCTCTGTAAACTGATGCAAGAATTTTTGAAATCCACCCACTCGTTCAAAAGTTACATTGAAAGACATGAGCTGGTTCTGGGCCTAGGAATCCTTCAAGATTAGGCTGTAACTTTTGAACGAATGGATAGATTTAAAAAATTCTTGCACTAGTTTACAGATAATTTCAATCCCTTTCAAATGATGTATCACAGAGGGCTCTAATGTAATTTAAAATTTGACCAAAGAGGGCCCTAGAGTTGAACAAATACAAAAAATTGTTACAGAGTTAGATTGCCAATGAAATTAGCTCTCAAATGATGCATCACAAGTGGGGGGTTGCCATTTAAAATTTTGAAGTGAGGGTAGGTGGGGGTTAAGGGGTGAGTTTTGAAATTTCGCCAAGCATGGATTTAAGTGTCCCCCTCCAAGTAAAAATCCCGAGCGAATTTTCATATTTTATGTGGTTTACGAAATATTTGGGGTGGATACTTTTCATTGGAACACCCTCTATAAGTTTAACTGGAAGAGAAAAAAACAGCCCTTAGATGATAATCATTATGAAAACCATTACAGTTGTAGTAGAGACATGTAAGTTTATTTTCCATTTTTCATAATTTTTGAATAGCTGGCAGGGTTCAAGTTATGAAGGAGACAATTTAAGAGCCTCTTCAATCCATTACTTTTTTCGAGAATACTTCCTGTTTTGACTAATTTTGGTACTGCTCTATGAAATGTGTGTTAATAGTGTTTGCAATTAAATTGTTTATCTTGATTTGCTCTCGTTTTAAACCATATGTGGACTAAATAGAACAATATTAGTCTAACTGCGGATATAAATAAGAGACCGACCGACAAAAAATTATCTGAGAAATAAATGATAATTTTAACAGTCGCATTTTAGTGACTATTTCCTCCTTTTTTCGGCTAGGATCTCTTAAGATGCTGACACTTTGTTTTTCCATATAAATTAATTATAATTAATTAAAAAGGGTATTGGTTCCCAGGATCTCCCCTCCCAAATGGTGGTTTGGCGCCCTTGCCCTTACCAAGGGTTCTTCTCCCTACTCTTAAAATGCTTGGTGAGGGAACAACCAGCGGGGATAAAGACTGATGTCGACCGGCGGAGTTCTTAGTTCGCGTTTAGTTGTTGAATGTCGTGTGATAGTGGACGGAATACGTCCTAGTTTGTGTGATTGTTTTGCTTGTGTAACAGTTTAAGGATAACAATATCTGGAAATAATGTGGGATTCTATATCTACAGACTTCTGCGATGTTTGTCAGTTCCCACCAAGGTAAATAAAATTCAATTTTTTCTGTTAAGTTATGTACTTTTGTTTGTTGATAACGATTAAATTAAAAGGATTTGAGTGATCAATATGGCAAGGACACTCAAAATGATTTAGGCGGGAAACTACTGAGGTGTATCTCAGGTACAAAAACTTGTTAAAATCGTGTTTGTTATTGTTCCAGGACCAAAACATTTTTGGATAAGGAGAACGTCCAACCAGCTTTAAGCCCTGTTAAAAGCGAGGAGTTATCTTTTTATGGAAGTACTAGTCCTACTGCGCCTATTTGCACTGGAACTTCTCCAAATCATTGCAATCATAACATAATCACAAGACGTCCTTTAGATGACCACGATCCCAATTCCCGCGATTCAGGATATTTTCACCAAGATGGAGATAAATTTTCCACTTACGCTTCGCCTTGTCGTGGATCTTTCGAATCCATCGGTTCGATGGAGGATGAATTTTTCGAAGATTTTACGGATTTAGAGCCCTTGGAAAACATCATCCCTCAAAGTTTTGGGAAATTATTAAACGCTCCAATTTCTGTGCAAAACAAAGTAAAATCCTCGCCAAGGGATACAGTGATACGGCCACTGCTAAGAAGAGCCTTGTCGTTGCAAACAGAAAGGACAACTCCTAGCAGGGTTAGATCTTGTTTGTTCAAGGCGGATAACGAACGGCCGTTTAAAAGGCCGGAGCCACCTTTACAGTTTGGGAGTCCAAGTACCAAGAAAGCTAAGATAAATGAAGATGATGAAGAAGTGCCTTCAGTCCCGTGTTTCTGCAGACCAGTTTTTAAGCGTGCCATATCTGCCACGGAAGAAAGCATTATGTCGGCAGTTCAAAGGTCTTCAACGGAACCTGATTTAATCGGGGATTTTTCCAAACCATTTTCTTTACCTCTTACCCAAGGACGTCATCGAGATTTGAAGTCTATAACCTCGAGCACCTTAGCCCAGTTGATCCAAAGAAATTTTGACGGAAATATTACATCATTTAAAATTATTGATTGCCGTTACCCCTATGAATATCATGGTGGTCACATTGACGGTGCTATTAACATTTACACCAAGGACCAGTGCCTGGAGCTTTTAAACAGTTTTACGCCCAGGAATGAACACGATAAAGCCAGCAACATTTTGGTTTTCCACTGTGAATTTTCTAGCGAACGTGGCCCGAATTTGTAAGTTTGATTTTCTAAATCTTAAATGTTTATTAATAATTATTTTTGCAGATATCGATATTTGAGGAGGCTGGACAGAGAAATTAACCAAGATGCCTACCCAGCGCTGCATTATCCCGAAATCTATCTTCTGGAAGGCGGTTATAAGCACTTTTTTGAACAGTATTCTCATCTTTGTGTACCAGTGGCGTATAAGGAGATGTTAAATCCAGAACATGAAAATGAACTTCGATATTTTCGACAAAAATCAAAAACTTGGAACGCTGATACACGTCAAAAACCACAACGTAACCATTCCAAGAAAATCTCTGTGCCAAAATTTGTGACATAGTACAAATGTAGTGATGAGTGTGTAGTTAAGCCAAATTAACTGTTGTACAAACTACTGTGTTATATTAGCACGTTTATATTTGAAGACTGAGTCTTCTTTGTATATTATTTTAATTTGTATAGAGAGTACCTTAATAGCTTGCTTTCTTTTGCAATGCTAAATCACCAAAGTTTCTTTTGTTACAGTTAACTGTGCGGACCGCGGTCTGTATGTATTAGATTTTATAAATTTTATGTGCAATTTGATCAGCAATATTGATGTGATGCTGTATTCTTCTATCAGCTCATATTGCTACTTTTTTATATACCTATTATTAGGACCTAATATCAGCGCCAGTATTCTTAAGTGTATATCGTAATGTGTTCGTATCCAGCTATTGGGAATTCAATTTTCTTGTGATTTGTTCATCTTGAACAGACTGATATTTTCCCAATAGCTGCAATAGAGTTTAAAGTGATACTTAATATTCAGATCTGTACATTATATTTTTGTGAAATAATTAAATTTTGTTCTAGTAACATCGATGCTTTTTATTTTTGATTTGCGTCAGTAAAATGCCAAGTCGTTGTGCTTATTATCCTCTGAAAAATTAGATTACGGTGGAAACCCGATTTGTGAATCGTTTCAGCTTTCAGTTTCAGTTATTATTCTAAGCAAGTTCTAAATAAAAAAAATTGGCATTCTCGGAGACGGTAGAAACTTCTGCTTAAAATACAATTGTTTTTCACCCCTAAAATGACATTTTTCGAAAAAATGGCACTAAGGTTTTCTATCCGGCAATGCAATAGCTGTCGAATTCGATAATAATAACATGCCCTTTCCTAAGAAAAATTCAAAAAAGTGAACGTTTTGCCCCTAAAATGTAAACTTTCGAAAAAATGGCGTTAAGGTTTTTGATCCGTCAATGCAACAGCTGTCGAATCCAATAGTAAGAAAAGCTTTTTGCTAAGAAAAATTTAAAAAAAGGGCTTTTAACCTCCCCACTCTACTTCACCATTTAAAAAAAAAGGAGGTTACTGCAATCACTAAAATTTTCGAATTCGAGATAAGACCGGATCTATACGTTTTGAGGTCTCAGGAACCCAAAAAACTGGTTTTTAAAATGTGTCTGTATGTATGTACGTTCGTAAACACGCCACAGCCCAAACTACTCGACCGATTTGGCTGAAATTTGGTACGTGTGCACGTGATAACCCAACTTAGATCTGAAAAGCTTTTGGAGCCAATCGTGCAACTAGAAATTCCATTTTGGCACATCAACTTTTAAATTTTAAATGCAAACCCCCATTTTTCACGTCACGATAGGAAAAGCCTTCAAATTCTGCTTCTAAAAATGTATTCACTCTCAGTGCCCTTTTGACCAAAAATTAAAAAAAAAATGATTTTTATCGGACTTTAAAATCGCGGTACAGCCCAAGCCCCTGAACCGATTTGGCTGAAATTTTGCACATGGGGATTATATTACACGTCGAAGAGGTGAACAGATTTTGGATTCAATCGGCACATGGAAAGTGCCGTTTTGGCACACCAATTTCGAAATATAAAATTATTCTCTGATTTACCCAACCAAAACAAGTTTTTGAAAGATTTATTGTCACCATCTGAAAGGTCTTCAAATTCTGGTTTTAAATGAGACAAAATTTATTCGCATTAAGTACCCTTTTGGTAGAAAAATCGAAATTTTGTAATAACAATGAAACCACGTTATAGCCCAAACTACTGGATCGATTTTTCCGAAATTTGGTACATGGAGGTGAGGTGACCCATTGAAGAGCTATGAAAGGCTTTTGGGAGCAATTGGTCCACGAGAAGGGCCATTTAGGCATATCAACTTTAAAATCTTAAACACAAGTCACGAAAATCAAAGACCCACGCTTTGGGGAGGTTCCAGCCGCTTCTCTGCTGTCTTTTTGCCACTAAAATTACATTTATCGAAAAAGTGGCACCAAGGTTTTCGGCTTAAAAGAAACAGCTATCAAATCTCGTGATAAAAATATACAGTTATACATAGGTTTTAACTTCTACGCTCAAGGCGGAGCAGTATATAAAATCGATCAAAAATTCGAAATTGAACTGACATCAAATCTTTACGTTTCGGGGTCCCAGGAACCCAAAAAACCTATTTTTGAAAAATGTGTGTCTGTGTGTCTGTGTGTGTGTCTGTCCGTGTGTCTGTGGACACGCTACAGCCGAAACTACTGAACTGATTTTGATGAAATTTGGCACACATATTCAGTGGGAGATTTGTAGGTGCTGATTAGAATCTGGGCTACACCGGCTCACGGAAAGTGCCTTTTTGGCACATCAACTTTAAAAATTTAAATGCAAACCCCCATTTTTCGCATTACCATATGAATGCTCTTCAAACTCTGCTTCTAAAAATGTATTCACACTTGGGCCCTTTTGACCAAAAAATGGTGCCGTGAAAAAAAACTATGCATAAATGTATATTTTTATTACCGGATTTGATAACTGATTTTTTTTCAAGCCGAAAACCTTAGTGCCATTTTTTCGAAAAATGTCATTTTAGTGGCAATTTATTTTATTGTCTGTGCGGGAGAGGAGCTGATTAGATTTTGAAGCCGATCAGTCAACCCGAAGTGCCCTTTTGGCATAGCAACTTTCTTATTTTAAATATTTAAAAATTTAATAAATGCTGCCGTTATTAATCCAATGCAGTGCGGCGTAGAAGTTCCTGCCGTCTCCGAGACCGCCTTTTTTATTTTTCATGTGAATACATTTTTAGAGGTTTGTTTAGCGTAAAACCTTTTCAGCTCTTCCGAAATCCATAAGATGTCCACGTTCCAAATTTCAGCCAAATCGATCCAATAGTTTGGGCTTTAGGGTGTCTACAGACACAGAAAACCTCCTTTTTGGGTTCCCAGTATCCCAAAAATGTAAAGATTTGATGTTTTTGGCGATTAGATTTTTCTGTATTTTTCGATCGATTCCAGTGACTTGAGAACTTAAACATGGGTAGCTACGGAAGCGGCTGGAACCCCCTCCACTTGGTGAATAATCCAATCATTGAAAGTGTTTCCCTTTAGAGGCGCAGTTGAGACACCTAGTATCCAGTAGACGAACTGTTAAACGTAATCTACAGATCTCTGAACGAATTCAATAAAGAACATTATCTGCTACTAGAGATGGCGCTAGTATTACTACTTTTTAACTACTTAATTCTCTATCTCTGTTTCTCTCTTGCACTGTGCCCTTGTTTGTTTCCTTTCAATGCCTTTATTAAAAAATAATGTGTTGTGAGTTGTGTCAATTGTGTCATAGTCAGCCTCGTGTTTAAGCTGCAAAGTGTGAAGCTTTCTGTTATTGTACCGGCAAATCCAGATTGTACAGCTTTCGGTAAGTCCATTATAAATAAGAACAACGTGTTGAATAAAGGTCAGATCCAGGGCATTATGTTTACAAGTTCTAAGTTAGGATAAAAGTTAAATTTTACAGCAAATAATGTTAGCAGTTAGAAGAGCCCTACTCTCAACACGTTTTTTCTCTTCTGCAGTGAAAAATATGGAGAAACACGCAGTAGTTCCAGACGTTATTGATGTCGCTCCAGAAACCGTCATCGAGGTTAAAGAAATTTAAAAAATAACCTGTTGCTAATATTTTGTTAACCTCAGGTGTCGTATCCCAGCGGAGTTAAGGTTAACCTTGGAAATGAATTAACCCCAACTCAAGTGAAAGATCAACCCAATGTGAAATGGAATGCGGAAAGTGGTGCTTTGTACACCCTTTGCATGACTGGTAATAACCAATGATGAGCAGTTTACCGTTTTTATTACCAACTTTAATTAAATTGGTAATTTGCCGGTAATAAATGTGGTAAATCACAACTGGCATCACTGCCAATAAGCATACAATGCTTCTCCAAGTACACTAATCAACAAAAGTAATGTTTAGATCCTGATGCGCCATCTCGCGATTCGCCAAAGTTCAGGGAATGGCACCATTGGCTTGTAGGAAATATTCCAGGAGGAAATATTGGGGAAGGAGAAGTTCTTTCCGCTTATGTAGGTTCGGGACCGCCGCAAGGAACAGGACTTCATCGCTACGTCTTTCTGGTGTACAAGCAAAAAGGCAAGATCAATTTTGACGAAAAACGCCTACCCAACAAGTAAATAATATAGTGAAAATTTAAAATTCAAAGTGTATTTTTAGCTCCGGTGATGGTCGTGGTGGATTCTCTATTCGAAAATTCGCCACCAAGCACAAGTTAGGGCAGCCAATCGCAGGCAATTTTTACCAGGCTCAGTGGGATGACTATGTTCCACTTTTGTACAAACAATTGGGGGGTTAAAATTGTTGATATTTAGACTGAGCTGTGTCCACGTAAGGCCAATAAAAATTGTTATATAATTGATAACAAAAGTATTTTAATTGTATGATATGAGTCATTACTAGGAACAAATAACAATAGGACACTAATTGCCAATTGTTTTTAGCCACAAACACGGACACAAATCGGTTTTTTTACTTTGCTTATTAGAGGAATAATAATAAGTAAAAATATTCGCAGCACGTCACTGCAAAAAGAAATGGATTGTATGCAACCAGTAATACAATGAATCGGCTACTCCGATTGTTAGTGAGTTACGCCATCTGTGAGCGAAGAACTAGACTACCGCCGGCGGCCCCTGGGTTTCAGGTTTGATATACATATTTTTTTTCAGTTCTAATGCTGTACCTACTGACTGCATTTTTTTCCATGTGATTCAATATTCCTAATTCAGTCTATAAAAGAGAATTAGCAGAATTACTAGGATTACTTATAGAATTACTACTGGAGATTACTTTTATATTATCAGCATTTTAAGGTTTAAGTATAGAGCATATTTAATGTGATTCTGACTCAGGAGATGGCTCCACACTCACAGAATTAGTTGTATTGTGGGTTGCGGGGCCGATTGCGTAGTTGCATTGAAAACCCGTCCTACGTATCGAGGATACCAAATCCCCGAAGTGTCGCTATTCGCCGCTAGGTGCTTTGCGCAGGGTAAGGTTACCGGCAGAGCACCTGCGTAAGGTTGAACTTGCCCTGTTGCCACTATGTTACTTTGACAATATACAACATAGGTACATTCAAGAATCAGACCATGGAATCAGATTTGTGTATCCATGACGTTAATAGTATTTACTGCATTACATTTAAGACTGTGATATGACTGATAACTGATAGGAGTTTGGTAAAGATTTTACATAACCAGTCAGGAATTAATCTATAATAGACAATTAGACAAGGCTATTTTTGAGACTCCACCAAAATAATTAAGATTCTCTTTAATTAAAAATTGCAAATTAAGATTTGTAATTTTATGCTGTAGTGTATTTATGCAGAAGTTAGTTTTTTGTTTTACATTATATTATTTTATTGTAAAAATAGTTACCGAATATTTGCGTAAATAACAAATTAATTATATTTTTGCCTACCGATCATGTATACATCTGCGCCAAAAAAATTGGGATACGTTCACACTATAAATTATAATAAAAAAGTGGCAGTCTCGAAGACGGTAGAAACTTCTACTTTTTCACAGAATTTGTAAATAAAGCATTTAACCAAGGTCCGCGTGCGGGCGGTTGTCGGTGGCTGTTGCGCCCGGCGCTCATTTATTAAAATCTAAAATACAAATGTTTTTCACCCCTAAAATGACATTCTTCGAAAAAATGGCCCTAAGGTTTTCGATCCGACAATGCAACAGCTATCGAATTCGATAAAGATATTATGCCCTTTTGGTAAGAAAAATTCAAAAAGGGGTGTTTTTGTCCCTAACCGGAAATTTTCTAAAAAATTGCAGGTGATCACAGACAGACACACAGACGTTTTTCACAGTTATTAACTTCTACGCTTCGCGAAGCAGTTACTGGAATCGATCGGAAAAATCGAATTTCCAAAAATATCAAATATTTACGTTTTAGGGTCATGGGAACCCAAAAAAGCGGTTTTTGAAAAAATGTCTGTGTGTCTGTGATCACGCTACAGCTCAAACTATTGAACGTATCGAGATGAAATTTGGCATACATATTCAGTGGGAGATTTGTAGGTGCTGATTAGAATTTGGGCCACATCGGTCCACGGAAAGTGCCTTCTTGGCACATCAACTTTAAAAATTTAAATGCAAACCCCCATTTTTCGCGTTACCATATGAATGCCCTTCGAATTGTGCTTATAAAAATGTATTCACACTTGTGCCCTTTTGACCAAAAAATGGTGCCGTGAAAAAAAACCTATGCATAACTGTATATTTTTATGACCGGATTTGATAGCTGATTTTTTTTTAAGCCAAAAACCTTAGTGCCATTTTTTAGAAAATGTCATTTTAGTGGCAAATGGGCCCTTGTTTCAATTTATTTTACAAAAAAAAATATTGTTACTATCGGATTCGACAGCTGTTATATTACCGGATCAAAAACATTGATGCAATTTTTTAGAAAATTTCCATTTTAGGGACAAAAAAGCCCCTTTTTGAGTTTTTCTTAGCAAAAGGGAATACTATCATTATCGAATTCGAAAGCTGTTGCAATGCCATTTTTTCGAAAAATGTCCATTTTAGGAGTGAAAAACATTTGTATTTTAGATTTTAGTAAATGTGCATCAGCCATCCAACCGCTCCGCACGCCCGACCTTGGTTAAATAAAGTTATACTCTGCCATTGTCATCAGATTTATTCCGTTTTATAACCGAAGGATTAATCGTAAAAGTGCTAACTTTGGCTGTGGATTATTCCAAATAAAAAATTCTTGGGTCATTTGCTGCTAAAATCCTCGGACCGCTTTAGCGGTCCATCAGGCATGTAACAGGTAGCGAAGGGTGGGTTTATAGGGCAGGTAACTTAGCCATTTACCTGGGTCGAGGTCATTAGCTGGGGTTTTTCCAACCGTCTGTTAACCAGGAAATAGGTACAGTGCGTTCGCGAGACTTAGCCCCATCGTACCCTGTTATAATACACCTACGTTTTGAAAGCCATCTCTCTCCAGCGTTGTTGCACGTAGACCGAGAAAGTTTGAGCGTAACGCTCTGATCGTGTCGTGCGCTATGTCTCACTCCGACTCGTTTATCTGAGGAAGAAAGTAAACTGAACGTTCGACGTTCGTTGAAGCGTCACTGAGGACCGGTTGATCTCTCCACCACACAATGTACGACGACGGTTGATTTTTGTACGCGCTCTTACTGGCTTCGCTAACATTGGTGGAAATACCAAGCATCGCTTATTACAGACGTCGGTCACATCGTTGATAACTGCAGCCTCTAGCTCATGGGGCTAAGTCTCGCGAACGCACTGTATCTTTAAAGTTTTCTAAAAATGTTGGCATGAATATCGATTTTTATTCCCTTGTGCATACCTACGGCGTGTACCCGCGGATACGCTGGACTACAGCACTGTAATTGTCTCACAAAGTTGTCTTAAATTTTATGCCCTTTCGGCGGCTTTCGAAAAACGCAAAAAAACAATAAAGACCTACATCACTTTTTTTAACTTCTTTATTTAGGTACTTATTTTTGCGTCTTTATCGGACCATCACCACAGGCAACTAACATAGAAGATTTAATTTTTTTTCCTGTTCCTGAGAATTTATTTACTTCAAAAGTTTTAGGGAGTGTGGAGGGTAATATGGACAAGCCTGTACCTTTTGTTGTATTTTGTTTATTTTGCAATTTCTATAGTTACAACTGCCACGAATATCTTGATATTATTGAATAAATTTTAGAGCGCGTCATGAGAGAGAAAATTGTAATAAACAGTACAGCAGTACTCTATATGTGGGTATATTAATGTTTTAATTAATTTGAGTTTAGTACTCGTGTAGATTGTACCCGAAAAATCTCCAGTCTCCATTTAAAAATCAATTTTCCAAGAATATTTGTTAGGTAAGTACCTAAGAGGAGCTGATCAACAAAAAACTGAGCATTGAAATCACGGTAAAATTACGCGTAAAACAATAATTCCAACTTTATTAAATAATGATAAATAAGCATTGCATTAGGAACTAATGGAATGTGCACTTGATCGTTGACAAGCAAACATGGCAACGCTGCAACCGGCTTCTTCCAGTGTAGTGTAGTGAGCCTGAGGTGGCCAAATTTTAGCTATTGGGCGATAGAGAGTGCATCCCTCGGTGCATCCCTAGTTCGCTAAAAGTAGGCAGAAGCAGCACTGTGCAGACAATGAATTGCACGCATTGAAATTGAAATTCTAGTTCGGTAAATTGTTAATATTTCAGCGACATTATAAGCAAACGCCGGTTTTTCTTCACAGAAAGCAACACAGGCCCTATTAGAATAATTATAATAGTTAGATCTAACTATTTTATAAATTTATCGTACATAATTTGGCATTTTAATTTTTCATTATTTTTTATTAAAAAAACTGGAAATTCAAATAGATTTAAAAAAATGTGGAGACAGCCTTGCAGTTCCAGCAATTTCAGAAAAAAATTTTAAGGAAATCTGGTACATAGTTTTCGAGAAAAAAAAATAAATCCCGTTAAATGCACCCTTTTTTCAACTTTTTATTTTTTTTTTCAAAAACTGTATACCAGAATTGTTTCATATTTCGACACAATGAATTTGATACTGAAACGAACGCCTGGTATTTTTTTTATGAAGTTTGAATTCAGAATTTTTTTTTTCTACTGTATACTTGAACCTTAACAGGATTACTTGCGCATATGTGGAATTACTAGGACTAGTACCCAGCAATAATGAAGTAATCCAGATTAGGTGTACAAATTTGAGTGAGTCGCTACAGTACTTTAAAATTCGCATTAATTAGAATCGATTCGTCTAAAGCTTATTTATTCCTCACTAGTTACAGATCAATACAGTTAACATCATCATACTGTAAGTATTTAGGTTTATGAATTGTTGAAAGCCCCCAAAAATAATGAGTTTAAAGCCAAAACTAAAACTGTTTTTGGCTATTACAATCTGACTAGATTTAAAACGTAACGTCCCTTTGCTCATTTTATGGATTAATAACGAACTTATAAATAGTTGAGCACAATTCGTTAACATAGAAAATTACAGATAATGGCAAATCTCAATCAGTTTCTTTTACAAAATTCGAGTAGACATTTATACAGTGTAAAATGTCAATTATTTTCTTGAAAAATAATTGAAACTCTACAACGAGACTAGATACAATGTGATAACTAAACGTAAATAAGTTAATAACAAAATTATTATAAAAATATAACTTCTCACTTAGAAACTGATTTATAAGAGCAGGTTTTGCACCTTCAACAGTAATAGAAAATATCAAAAAATGTTCAGTCCCCTGACTCTCAGAAAAAAATTAACAAAACGGAGATCTCAGATTAACTACCTGAGGGTCATGCTCACACACAATTTGTGATCTCTTCTATCACCCCAGCCTCCGTTGCCTTTCCTGAGCTTCGTTTTCTTAAGAAGTGTTGTGTAGGTTAACGTTAGGTAGTCTGGATACAAGTGTTTTTTTGCAGTTTTTAACACTTGCTGAACTTTTGATATTACAGCCGTAGATTCACAGTTGTTTTTCTTGTGATGTACACCACTAAAATAAAACGATATCAGTTTATACGTCTTGCAATGGGTAAACACCCGCCCAAAACTTCAGCCTTATAGTACCTACATACAAGCCATCTATTCATAAATTCATAAAATCCCCAGGTTCAAGACAAAGTCAAAAGAATGAAATGTTGACTGTTTTATTAAATTTCAAAAATTCATATTTTTGTTTTTTTGGCTATATCAGGTATTTAATTTTACTGCCAATCTTAAAAACGAAAAGACGGTTTTAGTCCATCTACTGTTCTGAGCTGAAACGCACGATTTAGGCCTTTATAGCGTCAAAAACGTTGAACAGAATTATACTTCTAATTGGGGGAGGGGGCAGATCGTGCCCTAATTTCTGCACATTAGAGGTCCTCTTGCAACCTGAGGTCTCCCGCGATCTGCCCCTATTTATAATTAACAAAAACAGAATCAACATGTGAATCCAAGGTAAAAAATTTTGGGGTGCCTTGCAGGAATCAATTTACTAACTAAAAATAAATTTCCCCTACCATTCTCCGATATGGAAGACTCTTGGACCTCTTACAACCATTGCATGGAATTTGTTTTTCAGACAGTTCTGAGAAATGTGTTGCAAAGACCAGTCCCAATTATAATCATCATATTTGCAAAAGTATTCAGCACAGCCAACTATATCCATCCAAGTGGAACGGTTGAAAGCCATTCCCATGTTATGTTTGCTACTTATCCAAGGGGTTATTTCAACCTTAAGCAAAGAAATTGAATTATTTCGGTACAAAACTACAGTTCATGCTTTGATTTGATGCTACAGCAACCGAAATATGTCATGCTCCAACTTTAGCATTTAGCGAAGCTACACTACCAACCAAAACCAAGTTTTCTTACGAATACTTGGCGATCACACATTCAGCAACACTGAGGCAAGCGAAGCTACCTTCTGTGAGTGCTGATAGAGTGAGGGCAGCACTTGAAATGTCCAGGAGGGATGAACTTGACCTGCACTAATTATAGATTGCTGCTTGATAGCTCGCAAAGCCTCTTTCTGCAATTTACATATTTACATATAAATTGTGAGTTACTGGATAACTCGGGATATTCTTTTCTTTAAGTATGAGCAAAAAATATAAATAACTCTTATCTTCAGAACAGAGTAGAGCAGAAACGGTGGACCTGCAACCCCACACCCATCCTTCCACATTCTCATATTACGAACATAAAGAATAAATACATACAGGGTGAGTCTGAAAGACTCCACATCCTTTACACCACAGAATCTACTGTTCAAATGATGAAGCTCGGTGCAAAAATTATTGGTCAATTGTGATTCCTCTTGATGTTATAAGCCGCCAAAGATCTTCATTTTTAAAAGTTTTTTAAAAATACCTTTCGAAAGGTGTATCGTAGCGTTTTGAATTTTTGCACAGCATTGTTACAGACCAAGAAGCAACTGCTGATGGTACTTGAGACATCATCCAAAAAACGGATCCCTGTTATACAGGGTGGCCCCGATGTTATTTGCCCTTGAACTTTTTTATGTTTGGAAATATTGCTAATTTGCCTAGGCGGCCGTATTTCCCGTTCGATTCTAAAACTTTTTTGGCTCTTAAAATTTTTCGAAAAAACTAGCCACTCACGAGGAAAATTGAAAAAACCGAAAACATGATCATCGTGATAAACCTACAATTTCAACAAAAATCAAAGTGTAACTTGACACGGATCACATTTCAACTGTTTTTTTTGCATTGAAGGTGTTGTCCTACATCTGTGCCCAGAACCATAGCTCACAACTGAAGAAAAAACATTGATGATAATTTCACTTTTTTATGAGGTAGACTCATCATTGGTTTTAAGGTGATTACCTGCATCACGTTTTCGGTTTTTTCAATTTTTCTCGTGAGTGGTCAGTTTTTTCGAAAAATTTTAAGAGCCAAAAAAGTTTTAGAATCGAACGGAAAATACGGCAGCATAGGCAAATTAGCAATATTTTCAGACATAAAAAAGTTCAAGGGCAAATAACATCGGGGCAACCCTGTATAACAGACATGCGCTTTTTGGATAATGTCTTAAGTACCATCAGCAGTTGCTTCTTGGTCTGTAACAATGCTGTTCAAATATTCAAAATCCTACGATACCTCTTTCGAAGGATATTTAAAAAGAATGTTTAAAAATGAAGATATTTGGCGGCTAACATCAAGAGGAATCACAATTGACCAATATTTTTTGCACCAAGCTTCATCATTTGAACAGTAGATTCTGTGGTATGAAGGATGTGAAGTCTTTCAGACTCACCCTGTATATTAGCATTTAGCGTTCTTAACCTCACAATTTCATTATTTTATGAATGAAGTTTAGAAGGGAAAGTGGTGGGATGTTTGCTTACCCACCTTTCCTCCTCTACTGAGGAGTAAATTAATATCTTAAGTAAATGTTTTCTGAGATGAACATCGAATTTTTAGTTGCAGCTGAAGCAGCGTTTTTTAGATAAACAATTAACAAGGTCGAAACAAAATTGTGCTAACCTTTTTAGCATCTCCGTAGTAATTAAACGTCTTCAAATACGTCCCCAAGGAAAGAATATTGCAATGTTTGCAAGACTCCCTACAAGTCCTTTCCATTATCCTCAAAACGTGGATGAAATCCTCCGCGACGTAATGATCCTCCTCCAAAAAAACCATTAACCCTGTGTAGTTCTTCGTGATTTCCAACTGATTGAACACCCTGTTCGCCTTCCACCACCAGTGGTGTTTGGTTTGCGTGAATTTTGCCTCCCGATAATGTCCGTAAAGATCAGGATAGAGGGCGTTGTTGCACTTGGCAATCAGGGCTCTAAAAATGAAAATAAAGACATCAAAATGAAACATTTAACTTACTGTTCTCGTTTAATGTCTCTTGGGCAGTCGTTTGGATCTTCGCCAGGGAATTCGTGAGGATGTGTCTGAATCGAGTACGGATAGAATATTTGTATAACTTTGCAGAAATCCACACTTTGGACTAGGCTGTTAATTTCTTCGTCGTAAAAATCGTGGGAAAACACTAGAAGAGCTTGGGAGATACCTCGGGCTTGTGCTAAGCTGACGATAAGGTGGCGGAGATAAGTTACTCGATCGTGTATCTAAAAAAACAGGTCAATCAGCAATCTCCGCCGAGTATTTAGGGCTCCAAAACTAAATGCCGTCACTTATCTTTAACATCAATAGATTTTTGCAAAATATAATAAAAACTTTTTAAAATAAAGCTCACCTGAATTACAATGACAATAGAGTCGTTTTGCAAAGGTCCAAAAATATCTTCGTTGTAGACGGTCTGTTGTAGATTGTAGAGCGCGATATTACGCTTAATATCGGAAATATTATGGACCAACTTGTTGTAGGCCGAGTTACTGCCTGTAGTGCCGTTTAATCCTAAAGTAGTGGAAAAATTCTTAGGCCTGGGAGTTAGGAACTTGTGCAAAACCGCTGGCACCATACTCAGTATGGCCGCATTGGAATCATTTACATCTGTACTCGAATCTCCTGAGCCACGAAAACTCAAAAAATTTATCTGAAGGCATATGAAAATAATTATAAAAATTATTAGCCCGGTTCGAAGCCATGTATTTCCTCCTCGGCGACGCCCTAATAGGCTACGCCCGTTGTTCATGCTATTGCATGCCAGCTTCACTCCTGAAACAATTAACTAATTAAATTGAATCTGCTACTACTTTGGAAGGGATCGTTTTATTAACGGTAGGAACTTTCACTTTTCACAAAATTGGTGATCATTAAGTTAGACGGGAAATAGTTCCAATGGTAATAAGTTGTCCGAAAACGAATTACCTTGGTGGAATGCAAAACTGGCGGAGCAGGAGGGCTCAAGCTAGGAAAGCATGCAACAGGGCTAAAAGAAAAGTACTATAAAGCAAGGCATTGGTGCTTAAACACTGAAAACAGCCTGGAAACTTTGCTTAAAACGCACTTTCCAGGTTCTCAGGAAGCGACAGATACTGCTAGTCAGAAAAGTTAATGCTCCAGTCCAACAGAGAAAGGTAAAATGGACAGAGACGGAATTCTTCTACCTTGCTGCAAAAGGGGATAGATTATCGCCCCATCTCTTGTAGCAACTTTTAAGGCTAGTTATGCACATTCCACAGTGTTCGTGAGAGGTTAAGGTGATCTGTATACCCAAAATGGGGAAAAAGACCACCAGCTAAGTCCTTTCGGCCTATTGGCATATCCTCCTTGGCCAAACATGAAAATTAAAACCGAAAATTATCTATTGGTCATATAACCCATCGTGACAAAACAAGCTGCAGCCATAGCGTATACTTGGGAATAACTGGGGCTTTAAATACAAGTACTGCTTTACCTAACGCCACTGCACTTACAAATGAAGGCTTCTTTGAGACTGCACCAAGTTAGGAAAACTAAACTAGGCGACCGTACAGGACACCTCAGAATTGTGGATACAGGGCCCCAACAAATGCAAGCAGAAATGATTGCTATAGAAACGCCTGAGAAAAAACTTTAAGGGTCAGCCATGCAGTCTATATTCTGTTTTAGAGTCAGGTTGCTATTGAGAGTTGCTTCGAGTTTTAGGCAGGTAGACCCTCAAAAAAACTGGCAAGGGGTAGCTGTCTTTAGTATGAGAGATTGAAAGCTAATGTTATAGCCGATGACGATGATCTTGACCTTGCTAGAACAGGTGCAAAGGCTTCCCCAACACGGAATATAAGCATCATTATATATTCAGTCTTGCATACATTATGCATTCAATAGTTAAAGATAAAACATTTTATGCTCAGTAACATAGGTACTAATTTTGGCTGTTTCTCTGCCAGTCAGTAGAAATAAATGAAACACAGCGACAGAACAAAGAAATCTTAAGGAAAATAACTTCCTGTCTTAAACAGTTCTTAGTTAGACATCTCGAACCAATCAACATGGCGTGCACTCAGAGTTAAAATTTCTAATCAGGGTAGATAGATGATTAGGCTCTCGCGTGAGCTGTCGAGCCGATCGAAAATAATTTTCACCCCGTGCCAAATCGTGCTTTAAAATTTGGAGAATTCGCTTTATTTTATTTCTCTAACCAGTACAATGGATTTTTGGGAATTCGTTATAAATAGAAGGCCAAGGTGATAAAACAGTTTGACTCTCCGCGTTCTGCACGGAAACTACGATATTTTTGAATAATAAGTTATTTTACATATACTTCTGCAACAAGCCCGACCTAATTACTTTTAACCTCGCTGGTGAAAAATCGATCTCGGTAAAGTTTTTCCAACATGCTAACTTGTATGGAATTTTTACTAATCATTATTCCTTGCAGGGTACCTACCTATTCAATTGTTGATAGAAAACTGGTGGCATGATTATTATTAGATTGTGCATTTGAATATAAATTTTTGAGGATCTAACATATGCAGAGCCCGGGAAGAAGTATAATATAAAGAATAAGATTTTAAAATAAAGGTCAGAAAGACAGCATTTTAAAGATGAATAACAGTATAACAGTAGAAAGTGGGTTGGAAAATGGAACTATAAAAAACTAGTAGGATTATTTACGAAATGGGAAGGTTTCGTCCGCTTCTCTAGCTGCCTGTTTTTTTTATTACGATTTCAAATACCTCTCAATTTAGCGCAAAGAACAACGCCCTGATCTTTGTACTTGACTTTATTGGCTCAAGTAACGGCTTGCATTGCTGCTCTTTTATCATGTAATTGATTTTGGATTGAATCCAATTTTTCTTTATGCAGATATATATCAGCTTAAGTGCCTTTCAAGCGGTATTAATTTTCATGTTCATCTCCACAAGTTCAAAGGAATTCTTAGCGGTAAATCATTTCATCAATAAATATTCTATTTTATGAAATATTTTAGCATTTATTCATTGTATTTTATTATTCACATTTTCGGGTAAAGTGAACAGAATACCTACATTGAAATCAGGTTTTTGTGTCATGACAAATCTCTTTGTAAACTAAAAGCCAACCGTTTTGCTTCTTTGATCAAAAACTGCGCTGGTTTTAGCCTGCTAATTAATAATTTTAATGCCTGTGATAAATAGAACAATTTTAACAAATTAACCTTGTCCTTAGATTTAATTAATTAGTTCTATGAAATTGTATCCTCGAAAACAAAGGTGATTTTAGATCCTTTAATTAGTATGCTCAGCTCAAAGCTTTTTTCTCATTTTAGCTAAATTGGCTTAGATAGACTTGAATGAAAGGTAGATGCAATTGCCATTAAATAAACCATACAGTGGTTCCGTTTTCACTGCTCACCATTAGCATCTCCAAAGTGGTAAGAGTAAGAGATATGGAGTTGGTTAAATTAGAGAAAAGTTGCACTATTTCTTTATGATAAGATAAGAAAGAGAATTCCTCGATATTTTGATTCGTTCATTTTCTAGGCCTTCTACATTTAGAACAATGACAGTCAACTTTTGATTCTCTTATGGTCACCATTTCGTCTCTATTTGTATGATTAATTTATAAAACAAGTATAAAACTTTTTGAAAGAAAGTATAAAATAGTACACCAACTTTTTTATTCTCTTTTGACGTTTGGTACAATTGAATTCAAAATTCAATAAAACAGATTTTGTAGGTCGTCTGACTCAAACTTTAACATGTTTTTTCAAAAGTTTTTAAATTGCTAATTTTTTTGTATGCCCAACAAAATTAAAAGTTAATCGTCATTGCTCAAAAATAGTTGTCAAAAATCGAGTCAAAAATATAAAAGTTCCAAGTTTCATTTAAATAGCATCAATCGTTAGGGAGATATTAATTTTAATTCAAAATCGCAATTTTCAGATTTTTGCGGAATAACTCAAGAACGAATCAAGTTATCGTGGAATTCTCTTCAGATTCTTAATCACCAAAAAATAGCGCAACTTTTTTCTAATTTAACCGACTCCGTACTTCTTACCATTTAGGAGACGCCAATGGTGAGCAGTGAAAGAGGAACCACCCTGTATAAATACGATTCTTACCATTCCAAGTTTGTGCATAACTTCTACAAAATTGCCAGATTAAATGGAATACCTTTGAAATCTAAGATAATTGCGAATGTGGATTGTGGGCATACCACATTTTGAATTTTTTTTTATAAATGGCTAGTATTGGTAACAAAGAATTTTATAAAAATAGTATTTAAAAGATTTGAATCGTTTAGCAAGTAACAAGGTTTAAAAATACTTCTAATGGTTTTATTGGTTTTATTTATCAGTGGAGCCATAATCAAATTAGGTACATTGCTAATTTTGTTGCGGTTGGCGGTTGCACTGAAATGTATAATCAGCTTATGATATAGTTGGTATAGGGATAATTTATTTTTATGGAATATTTTTAAAAGCCATATATAGTGTGTCTCACTTTAACTTGAACCACCGAAATATTTTGATTAATATTGACCGAATCAATCTCTGCATGTACAGCTCCAACATCTGCCTATGTGTAGTACTTCACTTAATAATTTCAACTTTTCCGCGATTGTTAAGTTTTGCCCAGTCATAGCTAACAGCAAATGTCAAATAAATTCATTTCAATTGTTTTTATTCAACATTCAGCACCCTTTTTGTTGGAAAAGTATTGAAATTTTGGGTATTTTTGATTTTTTTCTCAAGAAATTCAACATTTTTATTTTTGCCTGAAACCTGATTTACCCATTTGGGATTATCCTGAGCAACTTTTTCTTATAAAATTATCGAATACGATTTTGTGATTTTTGAGCTCTTTATTTAATCGGAGTAGGCTGGGAAAAGAAAAGTAAGTATCACACAGGCGCAGATTTTGGAGCTGTAATATTTCGGTGGTTCCAGTTAAAGTGAGACAGACTGTAGGAAATTGTAAGTGGGTACCTAAAACCGTCTGATTTTATACAGTGACAATATTTTATTCTGGGTCAGTTCAGTATCATTATGTAGGTAGTGAAAATTACGCTGATGATGACATAAATGGAAAAATGAAAGCGGTCACCTGTTATGGTTATGGAAAGGAAAAGTGAGTTTTGTGGACATCGAAGTTTTATTTTCCATTACAATTATTCGATAACATTTTAGAATGTTTTGTTTTGAACTAAAAATAGACGAATTGGTGGTGGTGTTATAATAAAATAAGAAGCTAAACAATGTACTCCAATTATTCTGGCTATAAAAGGAAAGCTCTTTCCAATTTGAGCCAGTATTTACTTCAATATATTATTAGAACACCAACAAATTCAGTATTCAATAATTTATCATCCTTCGACAACAGCAACACAATATTTACATGAAGTTAATGTTTAATGATTGATTAGAAATTCTTGTCCCTCGAAGACAATAGGTGAGTACCTAACTAAACTAATATACCTCCAATAAAATTAGGAATTTTGTACACATAGGTAGATAACAAATTCGAATCGGACTCATCAGCGTTTGTCTAGACATAAAAAATATTGAATAACGAAATTACCGCCTACAAGAAACTGTTCGTCTGTTGGAGCTCTTTGTTCACATATTTTAGTAGCTATAAGAAGACAAGAAATGATTCATTTCCGTTCGACTACATATTAAAATATTTAGCGGTTCTTAAGTGATAGGTAGGTACTACTAAAAGACGGTACTTAGAACTGTAAAGTTAAGTAATGACGTATTTTTTTTTAGTCGGAGTTAAATTTTGAGCCTTTCAGTTAGTCCATTGTGCATTACGTGCCCTTACAAAGTCCAAGTATGGTTACATTTAAATAAAAAAAAATACCTATTATGAAAATAGTTTTAGTGTTAAGTGAATTCAAATAACTTATGGTCATTTGTGATAGCGATAAGCTAGGTAGTTATTGTAATCATGAAACATTTAAGTTATTTCCAACAATTTATGTGCGAAATGTGAAAATCTCAGTTTAACATTTCATTAAAAATTAGTCATTATCTAATTTAAGGCGGCCCGAACTTTTATTTCCTCTTTATTAAGGATTTACCCGATATAAAAAACTGGCAGTCTCGGAGACGGTAGAAACTTCTACTTTTTCACAGAATTTGAAAACGTAGGTACAGATCGTGAACCAATCATATGATCAGGTTATCGCTAAAGGTAGGTTCTATCGATTGAAAGCGCCAATTTATCGCAACAGAATAACTTACTAGGTCAAGCTTATAGCTATTAAAATAACACTTTTCGTAAAAATGGTATCTACATTTAAGGTTTTCGAACCTATTATCGACCTTATCGCTATTATTACAAAGAAATTAAATCGCCTTTGTTTTTAGTCACTTTTTGCCATGACTGTATACGTCCGAAACTTTTGGCCTTGAGCCTCAGACTCATTCAGTCAGACCTCTTGACTACACAAGACGAGACGTGTTTTGTCACGTTTGTGGTTTAAAGTTTAAAGTAGCATGAAATTTACCCGAATTTACTAGCTGGATTTTAACCACAATGTTAAATTTAAATAAAAAATAGAATAGAAGCTAACCACTGACGTTTCAGTTGTTCGTTGCGTGCAAGTCCGCGAAAAAACCCCGCTTTAACACGTAGAAGTTAAAAATTAAGTGTACGCTTTAAACCCCTTTCCCTTATTTCGTATGCAACTTGACAGTGGAGTATTTCTCGAACACAAAAGTTTATTGCTTCTAACTACTGGAGCGCGTTAAATGCATTTAATGAAACTTTATTTGATATGTGACATTTAGGAGTATCTACGAATAACTCCTCAAAATACATTTTATAAGTGAGGCTGAAGGCCAGGGCCCCGATGCCTCTGCATAGTTTCTTTTGAAACAAATACCAACCAGTTCTAATTTCTTCTTCCTTGATGTGATATTTCCTCTTGTGGCATAGTTAAAAACACATTTAAGTTAAACGTTTCAAGTTCAAATATTACTTAAGACGCAAGGTCGCTTTCTTCTCGACGCAAACATAAACAAATGCTTCGAACACAATATCAACAATCACTTTTTTTTAAACTTCAATTTCATTTTGGCGTATGTCCATTCTCGAACTAAATATTTTTCATAAAGTGAAAGCCGTCATCCACAAATACAGGCACACCTTCTTGGTTCTTCAACAAGTTAGTTTTAGCAAATAATGACAAGAAAGTTCCAGGTCGGTAATGCTAAGTAAGGTCAGTTTTCACAACGATTTCAATAATTCTATTTCTGAAGGAAGTCAAGGCTTGAATCACTACACTACGATAGTTACGAGCCCCACATTAGATTTAATAAATTCGCCGGTCATTCCATATTTTTAAGGATGCATAATACTTATTTATAAAAATTATGACTCTGGAATCAATCCTGTAAATAAATTATTTTGGTCTCCAACCCCTGTTATCAGATTCTACTAAAAAACCTTTATGCCTTTGTGATCCACCATACCAGCAACAAAAGCAATAAACAAAATTCAAGTTAATCTGCAACAATCTTCCAACAAAAAATTATACTAAACCCTGTATAATTTGTAAATGGCCTTGTAAACCCTAGAGCCGTGGTCCTGATCTTTAAAAAATGAAAATTTGTTTCCCCTTTAAATGATTGATAGTAATTAATAGTAAAGTTATTTCACCAAATCTGTTAGTTAACCAATCAAATAATTCCATTTTAAAACTTTGAGACAACTTGACAACCGATCTGTTCGTTAACCTTCGAGTATGAAGTACCTACTGTAAGTTGTAAGTATAGTTACTAACCTGCACTGTTAATTTTAAGTAGGCTGGACAAAGCCAGCGCCAACCAACTAGGTACTCGGACGTCACACTAAAAACTGAGCTGGTGGAAATTAGCAAAGTAATAACATTTGGTTTATTGCGGGGAAAACTACTTTTGAAGCAACATTTACATACAGGGTGTTTCACGACGAGCGGCAGTTAGCCGTATCTCGAAAAGTACTTCGATTGGTGTGGAGAAAATTTGCACACTAAGGTTTCAGCGGAAGCCGAATTCAATGAAAATATTTTGAGTTTGATGGCACTTCCGGTTTTACCGGAAACAGATACAAACTTTGTTATTTTAAATGGAACACCCAGAATATTATTGCATTTTTGGATTCTTTGTTGAATTTTAGGTAAAGTTTCATCAGAAAGTGGTATACCTAAAGTCAGCCGTTCTTGAGAAAATTCAAAAATTTTTACCAAAAACAATGTTAACTTCAAAAAATTACATCTTCGTTGTGGTGCCAATTATGGAAACGAAATTACACCGTCCTTTAAACCAATGCATGTGCTAACTAATGGTGTATTGCGAACTTCCTTTTCTCAAAGAGGAGGCGCCTCACGATTTTTTTAATTTCGGGAACTTTGATCATAAAAATCTCCGTTTTTCTAAATGGAATGCCATAGAAATTGAGTATTCATAAGAAAGAGAATTTAATTCTCTTTCTTTTGATTATCTCATTCCTATACCTAACTATCTTAGGTTTTGTTTTATTTTAGATTATTTGTCATTTTGCTGCATTTTTCAATAATTTTCCCTTTAACAATCTCACAATCATGATTTCTATAGCAACGCCACTGTTACCAGTCGTAAGAAAACCTTTTTTAATTGTAGTTTATGTACGTAATTTAAAACATTCTTGTTGCACTCACTTAATCTCAGCAATTTCATTGGTTAAATTTAAATGAACCAATCAAATTCATGTAAAAAGGAGATGCTTTTTATTTGTCAATTAATAACGAAACAAAAAAGAGGGAAGGGGTCCTGGCACTACTAACTAATTGGTTAACAATCTTCCGGATGAGGGAAGGACACTGCATTAAAGCCAGCACGATAAAAATTGGGTTTATTTAGCAACCGGTTTCGGCCGCTCCCCGGCCATCATCAGGCTACTACAAAAGGATTTTTAACTTTTTAAATTTTCAACTTTTTAACTTTATCGTTTTTAATAGGACATAGGTACCCTATTGAGCTCACAGTTTTTATGTCGCGGTTTGTTCCGATTTGATTCGTTCTTTGGTTTTGGTAACTATGATTAGCTGTACTGTATATTGTAATTATCCTTTTGTAGTAGCCTGATGATGGCCGGGGAGCGGCCGAAACCGGTTGCTAAATAAACCCAATTTTTATCGTGCTGGCTTTAATGCAGTGTCCTTCCCTCATCCGGAAGATTGTTAACCAATTAGCCAGTAGTGCCAGGACCCCTTCCCTCTTTTTTGTTTGGTTATTAATTGACAAATAAAAAGCATCTCCTTTTTACATGAATTTGATTGGTTCATTTAAATTTAACCAATGAAATTGCTGAGATTAAGTGAGTGCAACAAGAATGTTTTAAATTACGTACATAAACTACAATTAAAAAAGGTTTTCTTACGACTGGTAACAGTGGCGTTGCTATAGAAATCATGATTGTGAGATTGTTAAAGGGAAAATTATTGAAAAATGCAGCAAAATGACAAATAATCTAAAATAAAACAAAACCTAAGATAGTTAGGTATAGGAATGAGATAATCAAAAGAAAGAGAATTAAATTCTCTTTCTTATGAATACTCAATTTCTATGGCATTCCATTTAGAAAAACGGAGATTTTTATGATCAAAGTTCCCGAAATTTAAAAAATCGTGAGGCGCCTCCTCTTTGAGAAAAGGAAGTTCGCAATACACCATTAGTTAGCACATGCATTGGTTTAAAGGACGGTGTAATTTCGTTTCCATAATTGGCACCACAACGAAGATGTAATTTTTTGAAGTTAACATTGTTTTTGGTAAAAATTTTTGAAAGACTTAATTTTCTCAAGAACGGCTGACTTTAGGTATACCACTTTCTGATGAAACTTTACCTAAAATTCAACAAAGAATCCAAAAATGCAATAATATTCTGGGTGTTCCATTTAAAATAACAAAGTTTGTATCTGTTTCCGGTAAAACCGGAAGTGCCATCAAACTCAAAATATTTTCATTGAATTCGGCTTCCGCTAAAACCTTAGTGTGCAAATTTTCTCCACACCAATCGAAGTACTTTTCGAGATACGGCTAACTGCCGCTCGTCGTGAAACACCCTGTATGTAACGTAAATAATTCCCTTCCATAAAATATCAGAAAGAATAAACTATTGAAGCAATTGTTTAAATTACTTAATTTCAATCAATCAATAGTTTAAAATATCATGTTCAGGGGGACGTAAGAACAGCATTTTGAAATTAAGAAAAGTACTGTACCTAGGTACAATAATAAAAAAGTAAAAATGCAACACGTTAAAATGATGGGAGCAGGAGACAAAAAAGCAAAATTTGCAATTGAAATCAGAAGAACGGAATAAAGAACAGCATTAGAAAAAAAATGTTGTTGAAAAATGTCCATCTTGGGTGTGTCTGCGGAAGATATTATGATGTTTGAATACACATGTAAATCAAGAAAATAACATAATATACATACATACATACATATACAGGGTGTTCCCACGAAATAATTTGATCAAAATTTCTCGAGAAAAAAATGTATCCAAACACCTACGGTACTGTTTGCAATACTCACTCGAATTAAAATAAATGACATCAACTTCGACATCAACATAATTTTTAGTATACAAACGTGAGTCGTAAAATGTACTTATAGGTTTGTTTTCCATTTTTTAAAAAAAGTATAACACAACCAAGGCCAATGTCGTGACATAGGTACACAGAGTGTCTCAAAACACTCGCACTGCTGGTTGACAAATTTTTGTAGGATCTTTTTAGAAATTTTTAAGTTTGGAAACTTCCGATTTTTTTTAGAAATTTTGGTGTACATATCCAGTTGTCAACTCCTCAAATACGTTTTGCCCTCTCGTTTGGCCTTGAGCCTCAGACTCACTCAGCCAGACCTCTTGACTATACACAAGACGAGAACAGTGTTTTGTCACGTTTGTGTTTTAAAGTTTAAAGTAGCATGAACTTTACCCGAATTTACTAGCTGGATTTTAACCACAATGTTAAATTTAAATAAAAATAGAATAAAAGTCAATCACTGACACTATTTAAAACGTTTCAGTTATTCGTTGCATGTAAGTCCGCGAAAAAACCCCGCTTTAACAATTTAAAATGTGAACGCTGAGTAAAGCGTTGAAGATATAACAAAATCATAAATAGAAGAATTGTTGGCTACGAAAAGATCTACCAAAAAGTCCGCGACAGCATATAGGTATCTATGAAGAATAGCCATTGATCTAATAACAATACAAGTCTATGAGAATAGCCCACAACAAACAATCAAACCGATTTTTACAAAAAAAAATGCAGCAGAGAAGCGGCTGGAACCTCCCCATCGCGTGGATCTTTGTATTCTGTGTAGATAGTAGTCAATTCAACAGAATTTGTCATCCACTGTCAGCCCGCTCCCTTTCAATGAGAAAGAATTTTTTCTCTATTTTCCACTGAAATGGTAGAAACTGTGAATATATTTTTAGAACCAGAATTTGATCGTCTTTCTAATGGCGACATAAAAAAGGAGGCCTTGCTTTAAAATTTAAAGTTGATATGCTTAAATGGCACTTCCCGTGGACCAATTGCTTCCAAAAGCCTTTCAGGTCTTCAACGGGTCACCCAATCTCCATGTAGCAAATTTCAGCCAAATCGATTCACTAATCTGGGCTATAGTGTATTTTTAGTGGTACTACAAAATTTCGATTTTTTGACCCAAAGAGCACTAAATGCGAACGAATTTTGTCTTATTTAAAACCAGAATTTGAAGACCTTTCTGATTGTGACAATAAATCTTTCAAAAACTTGTTTTGGATGGTTAAATGAGTGAATAATTTTAAAGTTGGAAATTGGTGTGCCAAAACGGCACTTTCCGTGGGCCGATTGAATCCAAAATTTGTTCGGCTCTTCGACGTGCAATACAATGCCCATGTGCAAAATTTCAGAAAAATCGGTTCAGGGGCTTGGGCTGTACCGCGATTTAAAAGTCCGATAAAAATCTTTTTTTTTTAAATTTTTGGTCAAAAGGGCACTAAGAATGAATGCATTTTTAGAAGCAGAATTTGAAGGCCTGTCCTATCGTGACGTGAAAAATGGGGGTTTGCATTTAAAATTTAAAAGTTGATGTGCCAAAATGGCATTTCTAGTTGCACGATTGGCTCCAAAAGCTTTTCAGATCTAAGTTGGGTTATGAGATGCCTACGCACCAAATTTCAGACAAATCGGTTTAGTAGTTTTGGCTGTGGCGTGTTTACAAACGTACGTACGTACGTACGTACACACACACAGACATTTTGAAAACCGCTTTTTTGGGTTCCTGAGACCTCAAAACGTGAAGATCTGGTGCTATCTCGAATTCGAAAATTTTAGTGATTGCAGTAACCTCCCATTTTTTTAAAATTTTGTTGGAGTTGGGGAGGTTAATTAAAACACTGAAACAATTATTGTAGGCTACCTATCATAGATACTTATATGATGTCGCGGACTTTTTTGTGGATCTATTTGTTGGGCCAAAGAAACCACAAAACAACAAGGGTGGGCAAGGGCGGTCCTGGGGGGGGGGGGCGCTGCTACATTAGCCCTATTGAGGGTTATTTAGGTGCATGAGGATTGGTCAGACAACAACAAATCGTTATGAGACTCAAATAGTCTTCAAGATCTTTAAAAATACTTTTTCAGACTTCCATTTGCTTCAAGCATTAATTTTCTGTGATTAAAAAAAAATTATGTTTTTATGCCTTTACCTAATGACGAGTAAAACTAGTAATACTCAAACAGTTTAATTTTCACTTATGGATGATCGAATTTGATAAAAACATCGGTGACTACCATTAAGGGTAAATTGGACAATTATTGAAAAATTAAGCTCTATGTGCATCGCTTCCCATTTTTCCTGAACCCCTCAAAACAAGTATCAATAGGGCTACTACAGCAGCGCCATCTGTCCTAGTTTCACACTCAGATCGAAACCCTGATTCTTTGGCTTTAATTCAAGACCAGGTTCATCCAAATCGGTTAAGAAATCGTTGAGTTATTCATTAAAAATTTTGATCGATTTTATTTGTGACACTCCTATACTATATAATTTTTCGATGCTCACCATAGGGATCTCCTAAACGGTAAAAGATACGGGGTCGGTTAAATTACAGAAAAGTTGCGCTATTTGTTGATGATTAAGAATCTGAAGAGAATTCTCCGATATTATAATTAGTTCATGAGTTACTTATCACAGAAAATCTGAAAATTGCCAATTTAAAGAAAAATTAATATCTTCCTAACGATTGATGTTGTTTAAATGAAACTTGGAAGTTTTATATTTTTGACAGCTGTCAATTAAATAGCATCGAGAGAAATTTTCTAGGCCCTCTAGATTTGAATAACGACAGTTAACTTTTGATTATCTTATGGCCGCCATATTGAATTTCGACAACAATAAATGCACAAAAAAATTGGCTTTTCAAAAATTTATTCAACATGAACTTTTTTGACAGATGTCAGAATTTGAAAATTGGTAGGAATAATTTGCAAAATTAGATGAAAAACAATTGCAAAAAAGTACGCTGACTTCTTCAATCTCTTATAACATGTGAAAACAATTGAATTCAACAGTAATAAAATACGTCTTGTGGTCGTGTGACTCGGGCTTTCACATATTTTTTGAAAAACATCCATGTTGGTTACATTTTTGAGAAGCTAATTTTTCTGTGTATCCGGCGGTGTTAAAATTCAACATGGCGCCCATAAGAAAAAGAAAAGTTGACTGTCTTTATTCAAAATCTAGAAGGCCTAGAAAACTTCTGTCAATGCCATTCAATTGACAGCTGTCAAAAATATAAAAGTTCCAAATTTCATTTAAATAACATCAATGGTTAGGGAGATATTAATTTTTCTTTAAATTGGCAATTTTCAGATTTTTTGTGATAACTCAAGAACGAATCAAAATATCGGGGAATTCTGGTCAGATTCTTAATCGCCAAGAAATAGCGCAACTTTTTTGTAATTTAACCGACCCCGTACGTTTTACCGTTTAAAAGATCCCAATGGTGAGCATCGAAAAATTACCCAGCCTGTATAACGATCTACGACTCCGGCTCCTTTGTCTTCGTTTCTGGGGTATGGCTATGACTCAAAAGTTTGAGGAACTAAATATTGTTGGCCATCTCTATGTAGAGATGTCCTTTTTAAGCTTGATTTACTCTTTTTGTAAGAAATGCGATTTCGATAAAAAATTCGCCCTATGAGAGTTACGTTTTATACATAATTTCACCCTTATATTAACATTCTGAAGTGTTTAGAAAACGCGTGACCTTGAAAATTTTAATTTACACTTTCAACCCCCTCGTCCATTTCTGGCTTACAGATTATCATTTAAGGGCAGGGGCGAGGGAAACAAGAGTTTAACCCCCCCCAAACTTTTTGCCTTATATTATCTTTCCTTGTATTTTTTTTATAAAAAAATATAGACACTGTTACCTATACGCACCTATACGTACCATATACCGTTATTGTAATATTCGAGTTCGAAACCCCCAATTTTTTGAGTTTTTGTAAGTTCTAATTCAGAAGATCACAAATTCGATAAATTGGTAATTGGTATTGTAACAGTAGGTATCTACATGGTTATAATTATACCTACCGTGGTAGGTAAATGTAGTTAATAACTTAACATTTATTATGTAAATATATACTTAATAAAAATTTAAATCAAACAACAGATAGATAACAATAAGAATAATGAGACGTGCATTCCTAACGATTATCTAAAATTGCAATTGAATATTTTAACGAAAGTCAATAAATTTCTGGGAAAAAATGAAAATTAAAAAAACAAAACATGTTAGTGGGCTAAATGAAAGTGACGACGAAACCGGTAAAGGCAGGAACCCAAGTTATTATACATAATTGCATTTTTAGATATTTTATAATATGAAAAATTCGTAACTCACCCTAAAATGTGACTTTAATGTTTCCCTGGACCGTCATTTTATTTTATTAATTTGGAAATTAACTGTTTATTCGATTCATGACGGAACTCTCTTCTGGGACCTTCTAATTTTAGTGGTAATTCCGGCATGTATTTACCAACAATAAACATTACAAGTTTTTCATTTCGTTGTTTGTTGTTTAATTTGTAATTTTAAACACATTACGGCTAATGTCAAACGTTGCTTTACAGCGTGCATGCAACAAACACTAACCAGTAACCACTCACACTAGCTGACACACTCCCATTCCCATTTTCCATCACCTGCGAGTGTTTTCCAATAAAATTTGCTTTTATAAACTTAGCGCCATCTGCTGGTATCCCGCAACATTGCAGCAGGACGAGAAGGATTCTACTGGATAAATCAATATAAGGAAGATTCCTTTACTGCCAGGGAGAAGTTTAGTTTAGTTTAGTTTATTCATAAATGTATAAAAATACATATTACAATATAATATTTGAGTTGACAAGTACATATGAAATACATATGTCACAATATAAGATTTAAGTTGTCATAAGTAGGTATGTACATAGTCGAAAAATAAATAGATACCTATATTTACAATATACCACAGGTAGAGTTACATAGATCTCAGGTATGTCCCATAAAAGATCGTAGTTGTTTTTAGTGCCGGAGCAAAATGCGAGGCACTCTTGGTTTAGCTTATTCGCTCGCTCGCTCCTCAAGCCTGTCCGTCGGATAACTTGAGAACGAAAGCAGATATCGAGCTGAAATTTTGTACACGGGTGTATACCCGGAAAATCTCGGCGGGGATTGCTTTTGGGCCATATCGGACCACGGGGGTGGGAGTTAGGGGTGAAAAACCGAAAAACTATTAATTGGAATAACTCGAGAACTAGTGGACGTATCTTTCTGAAACTTGGTATGTACGTTCGACCCTCAAGTCTGTTGAAGCTGAAGGGGTGCTAATTTCGGGGGATGAAATTTAGGGGATGAAAACCACAAAAAATATGATAACGCAAGGGTTGCACGCATCTGTCGGAAACTCAACGTACACACATATATCGGTGAAATCCTACGGGGGATGCGTTTTTCGCAAAATCGAACAGATGGGGTGGAAATTAGGGGTTGCAACTCGAAATTCCGCTTAATAAGTGTTGGTCGAAATTAGCGTCATTCGATAGCTCGCCATTAATGATTCAATAAAGGTGTCATTCATATTTTGAGAAAAACCACCCTTATAGGCGCTACAACCCCTAACATGCAGAAACACAAAAATACGAGAACTCAAAAACTACTCAACGTATCAGGGCAGAATTTGGTGTGTGAATTTCCCGTGACATTATAGGTGGATGGACAAATTTTCAATAATATCTAACAAAGGGGATGAAATTTAAGGGTTGAAACTTGAAATTTCTTCAAGTAAATGGTAGCATAAAATTACTGGGTTGGATAGATTTCGGTCAACTATTAAAAAAGGTCTTATGAGTTTTCAATCTAAAACCAACCCCTAGGCTATTAACCACCCCTAACTCTTTGCAAGCGGATAATTATATTTTATTTACTTTTTTCTGAAACCCTATTGATTTAGTTATGAACAACTGAAGTCAGTAAATACGCAAGGAGTTATGTCACACCGGAAAAATAAACTCACCCCTGTAAACCATAAAGGGGTGAAATCATGAGGTGTTGAAAACATGAATCTACAAATCACCTTAATTTTTCAACGAATTGGATTAGGGTGGTGAAATTGAAAACACAACTTCCCTTAGGGCATGTGGGGGTGGTGAAATAGGGGGTCGGAGTTTAGGGGTTGAAACGTCCATACCCAGACAGCACAAAAACGTCCAATGTACGTACATAAGTCATACAGCTCTGGATAAACCGATGTCCACTGTACATCCAGGTACGGAACCATGGACGTACAAAGGATGTCCATCGTATGTACAAATGTCTCCTAAACGGACATCCATAGTACACACTGTACGTCTAATGGAGGTACACAGTACACACACAATTATCGCTTACAGCTTCTTTATTCATTATTTACAATTATAGGTACATTTTCTCTTGAATTAAACCTTTCATTGGCTCTCCGTATGTACTTTTCTATGGCGTCTTCTATCTCTTTCACATCCTTGGCCTTGCCCGTTCTCATGATTGATTTTACAATAGAAAAGTGAAATAACTGTAAAATTGTTTCTGTAAGTATACCTACCAATTATGCACTTGCACAGATTGAAGCTTTTGAAAGCTGAATAATTGCCCAAAGGGGTGGGCTTCTTTCTAAGAATCCGAGGTTAGGTTTACTTCAATTCTGTAAATTACAGTAATTATAACACTTTTGTATCTAACTTACTGTACTGCAACAAAGCAAATGCAGGGCAAATAATAATGTACACAACACTCCCACGAGTTTGAGGCGATTCTGATTGTAGCATGATTGTAGTGAAAGAATAAAATGGCGAGAAACCTTGCGCCTGTCAATAGTATCAATTGTCATTTATGTAGTGGGGAAAAGGAAATCCCCAGGGAACGGCGCGCACTTTCAAAATTCGTCTAGGTTGTGTTTGCCCCCCCCCCCCCTCGTCAACTGCAAGTAATAATATTAGTAACTACTTGTGATTTACTAAGCAAAGCAACTAAAGGGTATTATTACTTTTAAAAAACTTTGTACCATAGTAGATACGACGCTGTACGTAAATAGTACGTACAAGGAAATGCATCCACTGTACGTCCACAACGGTACATTGTCAGTACGTCCACAGAATGTCCAGGACGGACAGTACAAAAGCTGTACCAAAAATGTGCATCCAGAGTATGTACATGAAAATGCATCCAGTGTATGTCCACAGCGGTACATTCTTAGTACGTCCAGAGAATGTCCAGGACGTACAGGACAAATGCTGTACCTAAAATGTACATCCACAGGACGTCTTGTGCTATCTGGGAAAGCCCTGTAATTTGACACAGAGAAGCAATATCTTCTGCGAAACTGTGACATCTTACACACTGCATCTTCGAGAAGGGAAGAGCGAATTTTAGGAGAAATTTATCGAAGGGGATGAAAGTTAGGGGTGGAAACTCGAATTTTTACTGAATAATGTAGGGTTGAAATTAATACCATTCGATAGCTTTCTATTGATTGTACAAAAAAGGTCTTATTCATAATTCGCGAAAAACGACTCTTAAAGGCGGTACAACCCCCTAACATGCCGAAACACAAAAAAATGCGAGAACTCAAAAACTGCTCAACGCATCAGGGCTGGATTTGGTGTGGTCATTTGCAGCGACGCTGCAAGTGGATGGGCAAATTTTCATTATGATTTAACGAGGGGGATGAAATTTAAGGGTTGAAACTGGAAATGTTTTCATGTAAGTGGTGAAATAAAATTATGGGGTTCTATAGATTTCGGTTAATTATTGAAAAAAAAGCCTTATGAGTCTTCAACCTAAAACCAACCCCTACGCTACTAACAACCCCTGAGCCCTACCAAGCGGAGTAAATACATTTTAATTATTTTTTTGGGCTTTCTTCTGATTTTTGGATAAGTCAAAGTCATTTTCATTAATTTTTAACCCATTCACAATTTTTCAACCCCTTTCATGATATGTGAACCCGCAAAAATTAAAATTTACCCAAACCGCTTCTTTTTCGTGTGATTTTCGCTAGTTTCTACTTAACTACAGTTCATTTCCACCCCTCTTGACTTTTTATCCCCCTTATCAATTTTTCAACCCCACCCAGGGTTAATTTGTTTTGTAGAATTCGCGCAGTTTTGCCTTTTTTCGGTAACATATTTTACTCATATACATTGTTCTTGCCTTTTTCACTTCTTCAACCCTCTTCGCAATATTTCAACCCCCAAAAGCCAAATTTCCATAATGGGCTTATTTTCGTGTTATTTTCTGTAATTCTGTTTAAATACGATTATTTTTCATCCCTTCTGACTTTTCATCCCCCTTTACGATTTTTCAACCCCCTAAGTGCTAATTTGGCAAAATAGCGTAATTTCGTTTTTCTTCGGTAATAAAAGAACTCATTTGGATGATGAATTACATTTTTCACTTTTTTCATCCCTCTTCGCAATGTTTCAACTCATCAAACGCTAAATTTACATAATTGGGTTATTTTGGTGTTATTTTCCGTAATTTTACTTAGCCACGGTTAATCCTCAGATCTTTTAACTTTTCATCCACCTTTAAGACTTTTCAACCCCCTGAGTGGTAATTTCGTTTTTCGTCGGTAATAAAATTGAACGCATTAATTTGGGATTCAGTTTACCTGTTATAATTTTCCAGTTTCCTTCGCAATAGGTAGGTATAAGTGCGTATTTCAACCCCCACAAAAGCATCCCATTTCGCAATTTTTCAGCCCCGATTTTTCAAAATTTTCCAAATTTTGTTTTAATTCAGGAAATTCTTTTTATTTACTCATTCCTGTTCATTTTCTATTTTGAAATTCTGTACCAACGTATTTTTAACAATTCGCCTTTTTGACACATCTGTGCGTTTTTGCGGAGGCACTACTACTAGGTGCAGATTGATAAAATCTGCACCCGATTCCACCAGTAAGACCAGCCGCCCCTACATACACATTAACTTGATAAACGTCTACCGAGATATACATCGCATTGATATACATCTTCCGTTGGCTTTTTAAACAGATAAGTATTACTACAGCATTTTACGTTGTCTGGAAGCTTATTATAATCTACTAGACTATAGTTTTTCTTGTTCAAATGAAGATAGGGTAAATGGAGGGTAATTACCTCCCCCCCCAAGAGCAGAATGCGTAAATGTATATTAAACAGGTGTCGCAAAATTATCAAAAATATGAAGAAAAGTTTTAATAAACATGGGTCGCAAAATGCCCCTCAAAGGGAAATGATTTGTGATCTCCTTACCTTTTGCAAGAAAAATTTGTATTTTACATTTTTTTATTAAGAATGCTGGAAGGGTTCGGTACCAAGCTTTGGTTGATTGGAAAATCGAAGCGTCAAAGACACCAAATCTATGCAATTTAAAGTGTGTTTACCTACGATTTTGCTAAATAAGAAGCATTTTTGATGTCGAGGATCAATAATCAACAATAATTAAAGAATTTGCCAAATAGTGACTCTTAAAGGGAAAGAAATTTTTTTACGGCATCATGACTCATGAAATAAACAAGAACAAAGCCCTGCACTTATTATCACTCCGAGTGCAGATAATAAAATGAATAAAGGCGTGGAAGTTGGAAGAAGATAACGCGACTAGCAACCGCGGGACGGGATCCACTCACTCACACGCAGTAGAACATTTTTAGCTCATCTTCACGTTCCCCATTCGCGCCTCCCCACCCAAAAAATGCTTTAATTCAAAATATTTTCATGTTTCTTTGCGGGAGTGGTTTGAGTTTAAATTAGGGATCAAAAGTTCAATAAGTGAAATGAACGGTTTTGTGAAGTGCAAGAATAATTCATTACAAAATTCTATCAATTAAAAATTAATCACGCCCCAATTAAAATTTATTTACCATGGCAGGAGCGGAGGAATTATATAGCAACCTTAATAAACTTCTGGCGGGTACGTAGAAATTCGGCGAATGTAAAATGCATGATAAGGCTGATAATGTTCAAAAGGAAACGGATAGAGATAATTTTTTTTAGACATTTGTGATTTTCTAAAGGACGAAACGAATTATGAAAAGTTGTCACAACAAGCGCGAAAACAAGCAGACGAACTTATTAAACGGTCGAAATTACAACTTCATGAGATTTCGAAGTTTTCGGAGAATCAGGGGGCTTATGTGGATATGGGGAAACCACCTTCTTCCGACGAAGATGACGATGATAACGCTTATTCGTCAATTGACCCTCCACACATAACACCAAATGTGGGAATTCTCAAGCAAAACCCTTATGCAGGTAAGTTTTATGGGTCAAATTGTAAGCTGATTCAAAAATTTTTGAAATCCATCCACTCCTTCAAAAGCGACACGCAAGAACCTGAATTGGTTCTGGCCTTGGAAATAATTATTGGTTTAGTTGTAACTCTTGGGGGTAAACCGCCAACCGCATTGTGTACACCAGACATCCTCTGAAATCCCCGGATATCCCCCTGAAATGCTCGGACTTCCCCCTAAATTGTACACCTTACATCCCCAGCGGTTTGCCCCCCAAAAAAGCCTTAATGTAATTTAAAATTTGATCATGGATGAGCTCACAGGCTTAACAAAACAAGAAAATGATTTAAAAATAAAGTCAAGTTATTGCATTTGTTCTTATGTTCCGGTTTTGTCTTCTCTCGAACCAGATCTGCCAGCCAAAGATTTATCTCAAGAAGTCAAATTTGGAGCCCTCTACTGGAAAACCAAAATCTTCTTCAATTTTGGAGTGATCCAAAGAACGATATATGGTGGCATCCACAAGAACTGGCTCCTTGTATATTCAAACGAGAAGCAGTTGAAGCCTCTGCAATCACTCGATCTGACTTACCACAAAGCTAGACCAATGGAAGCAAAACACGGAAAAAATTTACCACAAGATTTTGAAGTTATATCCACAGCACATGACAAGAAAACCTATTATGTAATCTTAGCCAGACTCTTCTGCAAATAATTGTTGTTCAGTTTATAGCCTCAACTTATAAAGATATGCTACAGTGGGTGACAAAAATAAATCAATGCCACGAGATTTCCATAAATCAACAGGATGGAATTGATGCAGACGACGATGGAAATTATGATATTATAATGAATGGTACAAATCAACCAATTAAGGATGAGGACGAAGAACAGAATATATATAATGAACCGTAAGTTATTTTTGATGTAGCCATGATATTCATATTTTTACTCCAGACTAACAAATCAGAAGAAAAAAGAACAGATTGAAAAACCACCAAATTTACCAACCCGTCGACCACTTGGAATAAAAGTTAATACTCCCTTACCACCTATACCATCTGAAACAAGAAAGCAATTCAAAAATATATCAACTTTTTCCACAATAAAAGAGTCTATAGATAGTCAAACTTTATCTTTCAAAGACGACGACAATGAAGATACAGAATATCAACAATTTGTCCAAGGAAAAAATGAGAAAGTAACAGTAAATGATGACAATGAAGATGCAGAATACCAGCAATTTGTCGAAGTAACAAATGAGAAAGTAACAGCAAATGCAGAAATCTTGGAAAGTCAGAGTCAGTCTCGAGAGAGTTTTCCTTCGTTCTCAGAGGATGACAGCGACGATAATATTTACGAGCAATTCGTATCAACTGACGCAAAGGATAAAATTATCAATAACGACACTCAATTAAATGATAGACCAATAAAGGGGGAGCGTAAAATTTCTCCTGTTAAACCACCGATTCTGAAAGAAAAACCCAAGATAAATGTGAAGTTAAAAATTCTTAGGTAATCGAAGATATTGTTGTTTGATTCGTCTATTTAACAGTTCTTATAATGCTTTGATAATAAATTACTGAAATCATTCTCTTGGTTGATTGTTGATAAAAATGGCTCCCAACTCGATCTCTTGATTAGTCAAATTTGTGAAGTAAAAAAGGGCAGTTTTCTCCCAATTTCTAGTGATTATTACATGTACTAGTTTAAAAGTTACTCAGCAAAGTAAGTGTCATCGACAGCTTTCAAAATATATATTTATGAATTTATGAATACATATACAGGGTGTTAGGTACCGTGTAATTTTAAAGGCGGCTATACCTTGAGAAATGTAGTAGAAAAGTCCTTTACCAATTTGGTCTAAGAAGCATTTTCACTTCAGAGGGTATGATTTTCAAATATTTTCCTCAAAGTTTAGGAACTGTTGGAATATTTCATTCAATGAATGATAGCTCCATAAAATATCTAGTAGGTACCATGACAACAGAATTTTAATTTGGTATACATTATAAATTGTTACCTGTGGTTGTCATTCTCGCATTTTTGGCAACACGTTAAAGGAAATCGTAATTCTTTACCATTTTCTCGAGCAATTTACCATGAAACTTGCTGCACGTATAAAAAGGATGTCCGCATATTCTTGCGTTTGTAATCGAAAAATGATCGCAGGTTAATTACTTATTACAATTTGTCAATTTGACAAGATTTGGAAGGCTATATTTTGTTGCCATGATAACTAATATAAATTTTTGTTCTCCGATTGTTATCACCTACATGATTTCAGCAGTTCCCAAACTTTCAGGAAAATACTTGAAAAGCTTATCTTGAAAAATGGTAAAGGACTTTTCGGCTACATTTCTCATGGTATGGCAGCCCTTAAAATTACACGGTAGGTACCATTCCGTAACACCCTGTATATTATTTGATGTTACGGTACCTATAGTTTTAGATCTTTTGAATGGCACAAGTATGCACCTTTCTCCATTAGATTTCAAGATCTTCAGCGTGCCTTTTTAACGCATTTAAGCAGAGGCGTCATCAAAGACGTTATTGATATCTGAGCCATTTTCCGATAAATATTTGACAATTTCCTTATTGTTAATATTAATTACTTCGAAGACAGGAATGCATTTATTGTCATCTTTAAGATTTGCATCTGCTCCATGTTCAATAAGCATTTTATCACCAAGCCAAAATTCTTCACTTTAATTGCTTTCGTGAGTGGAGTGTCTCCTCTCCATTCTCGCCAATTAAATTAGCTTGTGCCTTGTTTTCTAACAAAATTTTATCTACTGCAATATTTTGTTCCCCTACTGCAGTATTTTTTAACCTCCCCAATCCACTTCACCACTTATAAAAAAAGGGAGGTTACTGCAATCACTAAAATTTTCGAATTTGAAATAGCACCAGATCTTCACGTTTCGAGGTCTCAGGAACCCAAAAAAGTGGTTTTAAAAATGTGTCTGTGTGTATGTGCGTACGTACGTGCGTACGTTTGTAAACACGCCACAGCCAAAACCACTAGACCGATTTGGCTGAAATTTGGTACGTGTGCATGTGATAACACAACTTAGAACTGAAAAGCTTTTGGAGCCAATCGTGCAACTAGAAATGCCATTTTGGCACATCAACTTTTAAATTTTAAATGCAAACCCCCAATTTTCACGTCACGATAGGAAAGGCCTTCAAATTCTGCTTCTAAAAATGCATTCATTCTTAGTGCCCTTTTGACCAAAAATTTAACAAAAATTGATTTTTATCGGACTTTAAAATCGCGGCCAAAGGCCCCTGAACCGATTTGGCTGAAATTTTGCATATGGGGATTGTATTACACGTCGAAGAGCTGAACAAATTTTGGATTCAATCGGCCCACGGAAAGTGCCGTTTTGGCACACCAATTTCCAACTTTAAAATTATTCACTCATTTAACAATCCAAAACAAGTTTTTGAAAGATTTATTGTCACCATCAGAAAGGTTTCAAATTCTGGTTTTAAATAAGACAAAATTCGTTCGGATTTAGTGCTCTTTGGGTCAAAAAATTGAAATTTTTTAATAACACTAAAAATACATTATAGCCCAAATTAGTAAATCGATTTGGCTGAAATTTGGTACATGGAGATTGGGTGACCCGTTGAAGACCTGAAAGGCTTTTGGAAGCAATTGGTGCCATTTAAGCATATCAACTTCCATGTTCAATCGTGCAATCGTGCAACTAGAAATAAGAAATGCCATTTTGGCACATCAACTTTTAAATTTTAAATGCAAACCCCCATTTTTCACGTCACGATAGGAAAGGCCTTCAAATTCTGCTTTTAAAAATGCATTCATTCTTGGTGCCCTTTTGACCAAAAATTTAAAAAAAATTGATTTTTATCGGACTTTAAATGTGGCAAACTATTAACCTTAAAAGGAACATACTGTCAAATGTGATGGGTGATGTCCGAGATGAGGTCGGTATTTGTCAGAAAATTAGTCACAGTCATGGTCGATAAGCATAAAAAAAATCTGTTGAATTGACTACTATCTATACACAGAATACAAAGATCCACGCGATGGGGAGGTTCCAGCCGCTTCTCTGCTGCATTTTTTTATATGCAATGCCTTATGAACAAGAAAATTGGCTCCATTCGCTATCAAGCATTTCACAATTTCAAGATGCTTTTTATTATTTTTCATTATTCATCATTCATTACGAGTTATTGCAACTCGAAGTCCAATTTAGGCTTTGTCGCTACACCCGGTAAACAACAACAACAAACATTACCACCATATTAAATACCTAACTACATACTTAATCTGTTTAATTTCAGTTAGGTGCGGGTAAATATAAATATATTCATTTCTTATTTTCATGTGATTGGAAACATTGGTATATACTTATACATATGTGTAGATATCCTTTTTCTTGTAATAATTGCATCTTTATGTTGTGCCTTATAATGTTTTGTAAAAATGGAGATTTTCCGTAAATATATATTATTATTATTATTATAACCTACGTGATGCAGGACACATGCTGTATATTCCCTATGATAATCCGTTCTCAAGTTATGCGGCTGACAGACTGAGGAACGAGCGAATAAGCTAAAACAAGAGTGCCTCGCATTCTGCTACGGTACTAAAACCAAATCATTTTCTAACGAACGAACTAGTTTTAGTTCCGTCATAATTTCTGTCAAAATTGGGGGGAGGTACTGAGGTTTTGAAGGTACTGAGAAAATAGATCGCACTCACAAAACCTCTCTGCTCATTAGAAGCTGATTTCAAGAACTAAGGACTCCATCACTTTTGTTCGTTTAAATCTGCAATAACGACGACCACTTTTATTATGTAAATTCTTAAATTATAGGTACTCTTTTCTTATGTTTTATTGTTCTATCTTGTTCTCAGCAGCTTTCTTTTTTTTTTGGTTCTAATTCGCATTCTCGCCTCTTTGCCGAATCATTCGTCTTTTTTGTTTACGGATATGATATTTTTACAATAAGTGCAAAAACACGTCACCGTTAGACCTACAAGGACGTTATTGATTTTAGGCGAGACTTTTTTGTTTAGTTTTGTGTTGAACTTTCTATTTTCCTTCCTCTCTCTCCTTTACAAACTAAAGTTAAAATAATAACCGGGTTGTTTCAATTTTTTAAATAATTTATTCACAAATGTAAATAGATACATATTTACATACCTATATTCTACTAATACTAAAAAACTTAATATAATACTTTATTAAATGCAAAAATTTTAAATAAAGCTTATCACATTAATACATAAAATATCGAGTAGATATATAATTTTAATTGTACCCGCCCTTCATAAAATTTTCAGCCCTAACCCTTCAGTCGCAAAAATTCTGGTTAGGTTCCAGCATGCGAAGTACAACGGTTAATAAGAGCAAGTATACGTTAATTACTGGACCAAAAAGATCACAAATTATTGCGAGATACAATTTTGGGTAATGAACGTACACTAATACTAACATAATCACAAAAAATTTTTGGTAAAAAAGATCATACACATGGAGAGCTTAAAAATAACCATTCTAAAATGGCAAAATACATAATACCTTTCACTGAATATCATGGAAACGAAGAATGGCCCGGCCAGGGATTTCCGAACGGCACAATTTCTGCACTACAGTCGACGCTTCTTCAAGAGAGAACTCCGTGTGAGGTGGGGCAATAATCTAGAAAAGTTAGTTTAAAAACAGCTGCGAAAAAATTATAGTACCTCTCCAGACGAAACGTGTTCTACAAGTTGTTTGAGTTGTTCTATTGTGCCGTTGGAGACTGCCTCAATTTTCTGATTACTTTTGTGGATAAGTGAAGAAAACTTTGGTAGAAGTCGCTCTGCCACCTCAAAGCTTACCAAAACTACTCCGCCCTTAAAACAATAATGTTTGCCTGAACAAAACAATGAAGTATATACTTACGACATTAAGGCATTGCAAAGATCTATGAAGAGATCGTGAAGTAGTACCAAAATCAATAACAATATCAACTAAGCCTTTACACGCATCTTTGGTTCTATCAATCAGCTGCTTTTCGTGAACGTCTTCATTCCATTGAACTAGAGTAACACTAATATTTTCTATAGAATTTGCTAATAGAAATTTCTTGGACTTACTTGTGCAATTCGTTGGCAAGCTTGAAACCTTCATCCCTAAGACTAGCAACGGTAATTTTCACCCTGTCCTTCAATCCTGGGGTTTTGAAATGATGTTCCGCTATTCTGAGAGCCCACAATGCCAATCCACCAGTACCAACGATCAAAATTTTACAGATTTGATCGGCGGGGCGATTTTGCAATAAGGCCGAAACGTATGTATGAGCGGTGAAGACGGCGCTCTTGGCTAGCAAAGCTCCAGTGGGAAGCATTGCAGCTACTCCCAGTTGTAAGTTATCAGGAATAGGAACTAGGAAGGACAAATCGTGAACCACGATATATTCTGCATATCCATGTGGGATTCCATCGTAAGGATATAAAATGACTCGCTTGTTGACGTCAATTTCCGCGGTTGGAGTAACTTCATCTCCAAGGGCGTCAATGATTCCAGATACTTCATAGCCAGGAAAGAGAGCTCCATCACGAATTCCTTTGTTAGATGGATAGCAAGACTCCTCTGTTGATTGAACAGAAGATACGCTTGAAGTCGACGGGGAACGATTCCTCATTCGGTAACAGGCACCAGCACAAACCACCCTGATTCGTGCACCATTTGGTGGTACTTCCGGTACCGGAACTTCAAAACTAAAGACGCAGTCTTTGTTTGCACCAGCTGGTGATTCGATGGACACCTGTCTGCATAACTTATTCATCCCGACGGTAGAGCTGAAACAATATGTTTTTATGAAGAAACAGTGTCAAAAAATGCAAAGAGAGTAGGTATTTACCTAAAACTTTCAATATTACTATGGGTTAACATCTTCAAAATAAACTTTCGAAACACTCGGCGGACAAAAGTCGACTAACGAAAAGAGATCTCCGTTGGGTATAATAAGGTTGCGATTGTTTACATCGGCATCGCACGTGGTTAGATCGTGATATTTTCAATTGAAACTGTTTACACGTCGCTTTTAAAGTGACGGAACCGGTACGAAGTTTACTCTTTCAACTAAAATAGCATTTTGGAACACCAGATAATAGGTTGATATTGATTTTATCGATAAATCTTGATTTGATTCTATCCTTTTTACCAACAACACAGATCATGTTGAAAATATCCTGAAATGAAAGTGATGGTGAAGCAATTTGGAATTCCTCCTTGATGGTGTTTTTCACTTCGCTTGGATCATTGAAGAATCACGTGAACAGTTTCTTTGTGCACTTTTATGTCAAGAAAGATAAAAATATCAGTCTTTCCTGCTGCACTGTACAGCTGCATTTCATTTTCTTTGACAATTTATTTTAAGCTTATAATGTTTCCTATATTTTTGTTTTTGCTAATTTGCTGAAATGAAACGGAATCAGGCAAATTTTGGAGGTGAATCAGTCGCGGCCTTGTTTGCTATTGTTACCTACGCCCTGAAAACAGTTTACTCATAATATCAATAGGCGAAAAGTGAAAATAATATTGACCTATTTGTACTCAGCGGCGTGTTTTAACGACTGGAAGAGCCCGACCTGGGGAAATCCTCATGGACATCCAAGGGCGTTGCTTCAGGAACGTCCCTTGCAAATGATGAGCCAAAAAAAGGGCGCTCGATTAATAAAAAAATTACAGGGGAGGGAATATCAAACTGAATCACCCTGTATTTTATAAAAATATGTTTCAATAAATAAGAGATTCCGCATTTAGATACAGTACGTTGTACTGTAACCGTAAATCTTCCAACACAAAGTGAAAATTACATTTTCGTGCTTGTAGAGGTTTGTAAAAGTACAATTTCTCACAGCTAGCATGCGGAACATGGTGATTGAAAAAAAACATGAAATTATCTTTGGATTAATTAGTTTTCCCACTCTTAATACGGAAATTAATTCATTTCGTAACTGAAATTGATGAGAAAAACAATATCTACAATTTTCAAAAAGACTATAAAATACGCTTCTCGATGAGCTTAACAAATTTTTCATTCCGCCAATACTGCAGCTTTATTAGTTTTAGGTGTAAAATTAATTATTGTTTCACTTTGTGGAACAAAATGGTCAAACCTGTGTTTGGAAGTCCCTAACCGGTGAATTTATCTGAAAAGGACTATAGTTGCAGCTCATATCATATTTAGCAGGCTACGATTTAGCACAGGTCACAAGCCGAGACACAGATATGTAGTTTAAAACCTGGGAAAATTATCTGAGTTTTCAAATTCGCAATTTTTATAAAGCTTCATTTTATCATAAAAATAGCAAAGTTTACAAAATTGTTATACATGATTATGATCTCCATAACCATAATCATGCCTGATCTACCATCAACCCTATTTTTTTTCAGGTAGGTAACATTTTTTATTCCTCATTTATTAGGCTAATTATTTGAAGTTACTAAATTATTGAAAATATTCATATTCAAATAGAATGTGTGTATACAGGGTGAGTCTGAAAGACTCCACATCCTTTATACCACAGAATCAACTATTCAAATGATGAAGCTTGGTGCAAAAATTATTGGTCAATTGTGATTCCTCTTGATGTTATAAGCCGTCAAAAATCTTCATTTTTAAACGTTATTAACCTCCCCAACCCCAACACAATTTTAAAAAAATGGGAGGTTACTGCAATCACTAAAATTTTCGAATTCAAGATAAGACCGGATCTATGCGTTTTGAGGTCTCAGGAACCCAAAAAAGTGGTTTTAAAAATGTGTCTGTGTGTATGTACGTACGTACGTTCGTACGTTCGTACGTACGTTCGTTTGTAATCACGCCACAGCCAAAACTACTAGACCGATTGGGCTGAAATTTGGAACATAGGCATCTCGTAACCCAACTTAGATCTGAAAAGCTTTATTAGTTTTAGGTGTAAAATTAATTATTGTTTCACTTTGTGGAACAAAATGGTCAAACCTGTGTTTGGAAGTCCCTAACCGGTGAATTTATCTGAAAAGGACTATAGTTGCAGCTCATATCATATTTAGCAGGCTACGATTTAGCACAGGTCACAAGCCGAGACACAGATATGTAGTTTAAAACCTGGGAAAATTATCTGAGTTTTCAAATTCGCAATTTTTATAAAGCTTCATTTTATCATAAAAATAGCAAAGTTTACAAAATTGTTATACATGATTATGATCTCCATAACCATAATCATGCCTGATCTACCATCAACCCTATTTTTTTTCAGGTAGGTAACATTTTTTATTCCTCATTTATTAGGCTAATTATTTGAAGTTACTAAATTATTGAAAATATTCATATTCAAATAGAATGTGTGTATACAGGGTGAGTCTGAAAGACTCCACATCCTTTATACCACAGAATCAACTATTCAAATGATGAAGCTTGGTGCAAAAATTATTGGTCAATTGTGATTCCTCTTGATGTTATAAGCCGTCAAAAATCTTCATTTTTAAACGTTATTAACCTCCCCAACCCCAACACAATTTTAAAAAAATGGGAGGTTACTGCAATCACTAAAATTTTCGAATTCGAGATAAGACCGGATCTATGCGTTTTGAGGTCTCAGGAACCCAAAAAAGTGGTTTTAAAAATGTGTCTGTGTGTATGTACGTACGTACGTTCGTACGTTCGTACGTACGTTCGTTTGTAATCACGCCACAGCCAAAACTACTAGACCGATTGGGCTGAAATTTGGAACATAGGCATCTCGTAACCCAACTTAGATCTGAAAAGCTTTTGGAGCCAATCGTGCAACCACAAATGCCATTTTGGCACATCAACTTTTAAATTTTAAATGCAAACCCCCATTTTTCACGTCACCATAAGAAAGATCTTCAAATTCTGCTTCTAAAAATGTATTAACTCTTAGTGCCCTTTTGACCAAAAATTAAAAAAAAATTTATTTTTATCGGACTTTAAAATCGGGGTACAGCCCAAGCCCCTGAACCGATTTGGCTGAAATTTTGCACATGGGGATTGTATTACACGTCGAAGAGCTGAACAAATTTTGAATTCAATCGACTCACGGAAAGTGCCGTTATGGCACACCAATTTCCAAATTTAAAATTATTCTCTCATTTGACCATTAAAAACAAGTTTTTGAAAGATTTATTGTCACCATCAGAAAGTTCTTCAAATTCTGGTTTTAAGTGGACAAAATTAATTCGCATTTAGCGCCGTTTGGTTCAAAAAATCGAAATTTTATAATAACAGTAAAAATACATTATAGCCCAAATTACTGAATCGATTTGGCTGAAATTTGGTACATGGAGATTGGGTGACCCGTTGAAGACCTGAAAGCAATTGGCCCACGGGAAGTCCCATTTAAGCATATCAACTTAAATTTGAAATACAAGACCTCCTTTTTTATGTCGCCATTAGAAAGGCGATCAAATTCAGGTTGTAAAAATGTGTTCACAGTTTCTGCCATTTCAGTGGAAAATAGAGAAAAAATTCTTTCTCATTAAAAGGGAGCGGGCTGACAGTGGATGACAAAGTGGCAGTTATTGTCAAAAAGGTGGAAAAAGATTAACCTTAAAAGAAACATACTGTCAAACGTGATGGGTGATGTCCGAGGTGACGTCGGTATTTGTCAGAAAATTGCGAAATTAGTCAAGGATTAAAAAAATTCTGTTCAATTGACTACTATCTTCACAGAATACAAAGATCCACGCGATGGGGAGGTTCCAGCCGCTTCTCTGCTGCATTTTTTTAAAATATCTTTTGAAAGGTGTATCGTAGGATTTTGAATTTTTGCACAGCATTGTTACAGACCAAGAAGCAACTGCTGATGGTACTTAAGACGTTCTCCAAAAAGCGGATCTCTGTTATACAGGGTGGCCCCGATGTTATTTGCCCTTGAACTTTTTTATGTTTGAAAATATTGCTAATTTGCCTATGCGGCCGTATTCCCCGTTCAATTCTAAAACTTTTTTGGCTCTTAAAATTTTTCGAAAAAACTAACCACTCACGAGAAAAATTGAAAAAACCGAAATGCAGGTAATCACCTTAAAACCAATGAAAAAAGTTAAATTACCATCAATGTTTTTTCTTCAGTTGTGAGCAATGGTTCTGGGCACAAATGTAGGACAACACCTTCAATGCAAAAAAACTGTTGAAATGTGATGCGTGTCAACGTACACTTTGATTTTTATTGAAATTGGAGGTTTATCATGATGATCATGTTTTCGGTTTTTTCAATTTTCCTCGTGAGTGGTTAGTTTTTTCGAAAAATTTTAAGAGTCAAAAAAGTTCTATAATTGAACGGGGAATACGACCGCATAGGCAAATTAGCAATATTTTCAAACATAAAAAAGTTCAAGGGCGAATAACATCGGGGCCACCCTGAATAACATGGATCCGCTTTTTGGATAATGTCTTAAGTACCATCAGTAGTTGCATCTTGGTCTGTAACAATGCTGTGCAAAAATTCAAAATCCTACGATACACCTTTCGAAAGATATTTAAAAAGAACGTTCAAAAATGAAGATCTTTGGCGGCTTATAACATCAAGAGGAATCACAATTGACCAATAGTTTTTGCACCAAGTTTCATCATTTGAACAGTAGATTCTGTGGTATAAAGGATGTGGAGTCTTTCAGACTCATCCTGTAGGTAGGTATCTATTCTTCCCGATTCGGAGAAGGCAACCAATAAATAATGTTCAGTCAACAGAGACACTGATGTGCAAATTTGATTTGGAGCGATTTGGTGCAAGCATATGCCCGTGGTTTTTTCAAAATTGAATCTACATCGATTTTTTAAAACTTTGATAATTTTTCACGATTTCATGACTTTTTATTTTAATGGATTAGCAGATCCCAAAAACAAACAAGTTAGGGATGTTCTCACCCAAAAACAAACAAGTTAGGGATGTTATCAGACATACTATGTACTATTAGCATACGAAAAAGTAGCTTCAAGCTTAAATCCATGCGTCCGAAATTTTGGAATAAAAAAAATTAAAATATGAACTTTCCTTTATATGTAGAATGAAGTAAGGAACTGTCCCATGTGTTTGTTTGCATTATTTTGACGTCTTCCGTCACCCCTGAACCGATAAAAACTCATTTTTTTCGAAAACGGTGTGTTTTAGCGACGTTCAAGAAGAGTATCTTTTTTAAGAGGAACAGACCAGAGATTACGATTTCATTACTATTTCATGAGATAAACATTAACAGCGAAATAAACAAAAAATGTGTGATATCTACTCCAGAACGCACGCCTCTGACTAAAATAAAAATCTGAAAAAAAAATCAAAAGAAAGTCCTTGATATCACTAACCTACGCTCCGAATTTCAAAACCTTGCCATTTACAATATTCGAGTAATGTTAAGAAAACCGACTTTTCAACTGATGCCTACTCCTTTGAAGGTAGGTCTGTAGCTCCCTTAGGGGGCATTTTTCGCCCTATGTTTACTGAAACTTTTAGTCTTATTTATGACGATCGTAGAAGGAATTCCATTTAAAAAAGGTCAACTTTGACTTGTCGAAATTTTTGGACCATTTGTACCTATATTTCAAAATATTTTCCTGAAATGTGCTTTTATTTACAGTTTAAGTTTGCACTTAACGTTCTATGGAAGCCCGATGCACTGTTGCAGGACCCTGTAAATTTGACTAGTTACGCTAGATTAAGAAAATTTTTGAAAATAGCACCTATAAAAAGTATTTAATTCGCAATTAGAAAAAATAAGTATAGGCATTTTCTGAGAATCGTGGGAGAAGAGTAAGTGGTTTACTTTTTGAGCCTTTTAAATAGATAGATAGATAGACAGATTCCATGTTTTTTTCAAAAATAGCTGAAATTTTGGAATCAATAGGAAGATTTTAATTCGGTTTGAAATGTTAACACAAGGTTAAGTATGTTTTCGGCAAATTTTTAAACTATCCAACTCGTGGCAATTGTGTAAACTGAAATTAGAAAGAAAATAAACTACAAACTCGACCAAAACAAGAGATTCGGCGCATCGACTCGACCTACATTCCGGTTAGTTATATTATTGTAGTCCTCGTATTAATTAATTGTCTCGCAGCACGTGTATTACTGCGTTTATTGCTAAACAAATCAAAATTCGCGATTTGTTTAACAACATAAAAACAATTTAAAATTACTTACAGAAAATCTCAGAGAATATTTAAATATTTCTTCTTTCGCCCACGGGCCATAAATCACTACTAAAGTTCTGTGGGGCGGCAGGATTCAATTTGCGTTAAATAGGTAGGTACCTCTGTGTCCAGCAACGCTGCGCACGCCACATTATAAGTGTACAGGGTGTCCCATGACGCCCGCACCACTTTTGAATTGAATAGTGTTTTCAATTGTTCTCAAGTTATAAGCGATTTAATTGGAATAAATGTTTGAGTTCTGAATTAAGTAAGAGGGATGCCAATCGAGTAGTTAAAATTTAAAGCAAGTAAACTAAACTTGAGCTACTTTAGCTACCTACTTAATATTGTAAATCTGGAATAATACAAATTCATTATGTTTACAGGTTAATAAAAAACACGCAATGTTCCAGTAATTACGTCCCATTTACTGGAATTAATAATAAGGTGGCTGTTTACTTAAAACAATGCTTATATAGAAATTTATAAATGCAAATATTTTTCTTGGTTATCTTATTTGAAGTATATTGTTCACACCTTACAGATAAACAATGAGTACAAATAAACATTTATTAAAATCAAGGTTCCAAAAATAACTTAGATCCTTAATTTCATGCACTAAGTATAATTTTGAAACTGGGGGATAGGCAAATGCATCAGGCAAGCAAGTGTTTCTAATTTTGGCCTTCGACTTTAAAATCATTTGAAAAAAAAATAGGTACTTGAATGAGTAGAATTACAAGTAGTACTAGTTGTAGTAAAATCAAAATTAGAGATAACATGATCTTAACAACATATCACTGGGAAGACAATGATTTTTATTTATAATTTAATCAAATTCATGATGTTATCTCCTATTATGGCCACGTGTCATAAAACTGAACGCTTGAATAAACAAAAATTGTTTTTAAAGATTTCGACGAAGGTTTGTAAACAAAAATAAGACTTTTAATTAAATACAAGAATACCTACTTAGGTTTTCAATAATTTCTAAGGATTGCGTTTGATAGCGAAAGTGTTTTAATTGTACGATATTATACATTCCTTATGACACATGAACAAAGTTCAGTATTGTTAGCAACCTTTAATAAATTAATAATTCACGTATGAGTAATTTTCAACAATTTAACTTCTGTTATTTGCAGATGAACCATCAATATCTTTGAATTAAAAATATATCAATCAATTTTCAATTGGGTTTAATCAGGGATGCCGTGAGTTTAATTAAATTTTAAGCGTCAAGATCATTATCACTGAGCTTGAAGTTCAAAATATCAAATAATATTCTTCGAAGTGGAATATAGAATAAAAATTTGTGAAACTAATGGACATTATTAGAATCGAATGAAATATTGGTGGCAGATACTTATTGCTATGAAGTTATTATTGTTTATAGGGTTCATATAAGTATTTTACAATTTATCATAGCTTAGGCAACTACTAAAACAAGCATTGATCATAACCCCCACCAGCAATTAATAACTGATAAATATAAAATATAGGATCACCATGCATTATTCTAACAATTTCCTCTAAAAACAAAGCTTTGTGCAGAAAATAAAACATCAAAATAGTGCAAAATTTGAGGATTTATTTGCATAGGTAACATGTATCATTTTATACATACAGCAACTCCGATAGAAAAATAAACAAGACTACACCCTCCAGAACATCTGACAACAAAACCACAAATGTTGACGTTAAAGGTCTGTTCAAAGTCGTCTGCGCGGGCATAAGATGCAAACGGCCGGATTTTGTATTGATGTGCAACAAGATTTATTGCCTTAGGTTCCTAATATATTTTGTTTCATTTTGCTTAACTGAGAGAACATTAATTATTGAACTCAAATACCAAAGTAGTTTCAATAAGGACTGGAGTAGTTTTCAAAAATCAATAAGTTCCTTCCCCTTAAAGTTTGGCACCAGTAATACACCATTTGGTGTTGTAAAAATTTCATGAAACTTATTTTTTTGAAATGTTTCATTAAATATGAAAGATATTCTAACTTTGGTCCAGTTTAAAAATTTATAAGAATTAATATTTTTTAGTTACAAATTTAAGTAGGTACAACCCACAAGTTTCAACACTACTTTTTAATTATATAAGAAATTCGACAAAATTTAGAACAATGATAGGCATATTAACAAAAGAAATAAAAAAAAATTGCAGATCTCCAAATCTTTAGGTACCTATGTGCTCATCTGCGAAGCACAGTACCTATTATTAAATTTTCTGCAAAATTTCCCCATTTTTGAAGTTATACGAGCCTCGGTGGTGGGTGGAATGTCATTCACACGTCATGTCGACTCATTTTGCGCGCGTTTTTTAAAATAAGTTTCATGAAATATTTCAAGGGGTGTGAAATAAACTGCTCAAAACTCGAAGTGGATCACGCCGACTTTCTGATGAAATTCAAAGCTCAATAACTTCGAAAAAGATGACTCGATTTTAAAGCGGTTTTTTGTAATCGTAAGCTCAATTCATCGGGCTTAAACCCTGTAGGCGAAGATCAAACACGAGTGGTCACTGGCGTGTCCAGAGGGGGTTGAATCACCACTCCTCAAAATTGATAAAGTTTAGACCATCCCCAAATCCAGAGAATTTTTTTTTAAATTTTTTTAACGGTTGGATCAGAGGCATAGGGTTAGTATCTCGGGACCTTTTTGACATTTTTCTTCCATGACTCCTCTTTGACCGGGTACCCCAAAAAAACTGTTTTTTTCTATGACCCGCTATAATTTTCTTACGCCTCAACGGATTATCAAGTTAGGGGGCTCTTTCTATCGCTCACAGACGCGTGTAAACGAATTCATCAACATCATCTGGTTTGCCATTTCAAAAAGTGGTATTTAGGGCCCCCATAACGCAAGCGAATTTTCTAACACCCATCATTTCATGATTTCAGAATTTTTTTTCCTTAAATCGCTTTAGTTTAAAAGTCCAGATTCTGAAGCACCTCTGCATACCATTGGAATCGTTTTGGAAATGAAATGGAGTACTGTTTTGTCTGAAGTTTACTTGGGACTCCTGGTGAGTTTTTACATTTGTCTCTGCTGTCGAAATGGTGAAAATGCTGCTGGGTTCTGAAATTTGAGTAATCCGGACCATATCATCGCTTCCGGTTGTCAACTCGACAGTGACGGCCGTCCATAGAACACTTACTTCGGCCGTCAATGTGAATGACAATTATAACTGAGATAGGTGGATTATTCTTTCTAGCTCATGGGGTGCAATCTCATCTTCAAAACACAACTTGTCAAATGGACTTCAGGTAAACGTTAATATCGTTTGTAAGAATATAAAATTGGGGAATTTGACAAGTTGAATTTTCAATAATTGCCATTCACATAATGACGGCTGAAGGTGTTCTGTGGACGGCCGTCACTGTCGAGTTGACAACCGGAAGCGATGATGATGTCCGGATTACTCAAATTTCAGAACCCAGCAGCATTTTCACCACTTCGACGATAGAAAAAAAGTGATAGGTGTGCCATTTTTAGGTTGCTAAAATGGATTTACAATTTATCCCATACCAGTTGAGGGAAAAATCATAGCAGAAACAGCAGAGACAAATGTAAAAACTCACCAGGAGTCCCAAGTAAAATTCCGACAAAAGAGTAGTCCATTTCATTTCCAAAACGATTCCAATGGTGTGCAGAGGTTTTTCAGAATATGGACTTTTAAACTATAGCGATTTAAGGAAAAAAAATTCTGAAATCTTGAAATGATGGGTGTGAGAAAATTCGCTTGCGTTACGGGGGCCCTAAATACCACTTTTTGAAACGGCAAACCAGATGATGTTGATGAATTCGTTTACACGCGTCTGTGAGCGATAGAAAGAGCCCCCTAACTTGATAATCCGTTGAGGCGTAAGAAAATTATCGCGGGTCATAGAAAAAAACAGTTTTTTTGGAGTACCCGGTCAAAGAGGAGTCATGGAAGAAAAGTGTCAAAAAGGTCCCGAGATACTAACCCTATGCCTCTGATCCAACCGTTAAAAAAATTAAAAATAAAATTCTCTGGATTTGGGGATGGTCTAAAATTTATCAATTTTGAGGAGTGGTGATTCAACCCCCTCTGGACACGCCACTGACCACTCGTGTTTAATCTTCGCCTACACGGTTTAAGTCCGATGAATTGAGCTTACGATTACAAAAAACCGCGTTAAAATCGAGTCATTTTTTTCGGAGTTATTGAGCTTTGAATTTCATCAGAAAATCGGCGTGATCCACTTTACAACACTAACACCATTACTTGGGTAGCAAAATGATGACTAAACTGCGTTCCACGAGACTTTGCAGTGGTAGCTCACCTTTGGAATTTCGAGTGAGATAGGATACTTTTTTAGAGGCAAAAGTTTTGTATGTACTTAAACTTTGACTTTGTGAATAATTTTGGTGTAGTTGTTGAGTAGGTATTAACCCTTTACAGTGACGTGCCGTCGGGCGGGCTCCATTTGTAGACCTTAAAAACTAATTTCTGATGTTCTTTTCTTAAAGTTAAGTCCTTTTCCACGTTATCTCGTTAAAAAAAAACAAAAATTTTCATTGTAATTCTACCATACTCTTTCCTGTTTTCCAATTCCATGAAGCTGACGTATGCATTCTATCTATTTTATGGGCGCAAAAATATTCAACAACCATTAATTTTTTCCATGGCCAAAACAAACTTTAAAATTATTTTTTTTCTCATGAAAGTGTATACCCTACTTTCTTCACATAGTTAAATGTAGAAAAAGTATGCATACAAATAAGAACCCGCTGAGAAATTTACAGCGTGATTTTAAGGAAAAAAAGTTGACTATCGCCATTTTGATCACAGCCACCCTAGACTTTCGAAAACATCGAAGAAATCGGTTATTTTCATTGTTACGTATGTACATTTTCAGACCATATTAGTTTATTAAAAATTTTCCACTTATTTCCGTTTCAGAGGATACTAGTAGGTTAGGTCCTAAATCAAATGAATAAATAACGTAAAGATTTTTGATTTTCGTTTCAAGATTTATTATGTGCAAAAATTATGACAATATTTTGTAAAACAGGGATCTTATAAAAATTTTCAACGCAAGTTAAATAGAAGGCTTATACATTTTAAAAAAGTGTATAAAAATAATAATCGTGGTGATAGTATATTAGTCAGATTCACAGGAGCCTACACGAGTTGCAAATTAATTTTGGAAGAGTATCACTAATTTACAGCTTACAAAATCGAGAACATACATTTACATTACATAATAACTAGTATTGTACAATAATTGAGATACAATTGTTTGCGCTTCCGTTATTTATACAAGACCATAATAAAAAAATACTATAATCATCTTATAATAGAACAACTAGTAAAGCAGTTAATATTGAATTACCTTACTTAATACCCAACAGTGCCATTCAATCGAAAGAAATCGTGCGATAAAATCATCAATTTAGTTTTAGCTTAAACACTCAAAGCCAAATGCCAAATCAATTCGGTTTCAATAGCAGCAACAACCATGCAACAAATGAATAACCACAATACTAGCACCGATGTCCTGTTTTACAAGCCAAATTGACCGTTTTTTTTTTTGAAAGAAAACAATTCGATTTTTCATATTTTAATATTTGGTTGTACCATAAACAAAGAAATATAAAAAAGTCAACCTGAACTACAAACTACCAGAATAGTAAAAAAAATAATTCAGCTTAACTTACGTTTACCATTAATTTTTGTACAATAAGTTATTATTTTAAGCCACTGGCATGGTGTGATGAATCGTTTAAAAAATCCACGAGAATGGCTTAAAATCAACATGAAAGTCTTATCGTACTTATTGTTGCCGAAACATGATAGGTATATTGTTTATTACAAATTAGGCAGTGTCAAGAATAAAATCTAAACAGATCATTGAAGCAATTTCGGACCTAACTTATAATTTTTCAAGCAGAAACGTTTCTATAAATTTCAAGTTATGCATATAGTTCTGCTTAATAATATTATGAAAAACATTATAAATATATGATACTATAATTAATAACTATATAATACATAAAGATACACAAATGAATCCAGTGCTTAACAGATCAATTCGTTACAGTTTCAACATTTGTTCTTGTTAAACGTTCAAACTGAAACGCAAAACAAAATATATTACTATACATTTAATTTATTTTGATTTAACTTAGTTAACCTAAAAAATGGACGAATTTATACCCAAATAAAGTCAAGAGAGAACACATCGTAATATCTTTGAGACATATTTTTTTGAGATTATACGAAACAAGTAATTGTCACAACACTGCAGCAAATATGAATGAAAAAAATTTTAGGGTAAGCTTTGTCACAATGTGTTTAAACGTAAGTGGCCATGGCGTTATTGTTGACGCCTGTCGTAATCGACGGGGCGCCTAGCTGCTTCATGTTACTTGGGACATACTGACCTATGAAAGAACCATCCTCGGTAAAACGCCCTAAAACCAAATTATTGGTTAAATCTTTCCACAGCCACTAAAGGCCATTTGCACCGACGTTACTTGTCTCAAGTCTGACTTAAGAATGTAGCTTAAAGTAAGCACCGTCTGTGCAAACGGGCGTAAATATCCTGTAAGCTAAAGCAAGTAGTAAAATTTAGTAAATAATTTCAAATTGTTAAATAACCAAAAAATATATATTTAATCAGAACACTACATACCCATACCAGTTTTATACATACAGATACTGCATAGTTAATTTATAGCAGCTGCAAGGCTTATAGAATCACTACGCTTAAAAAGGCTCAAGTCCGGTTTCTTGAAGCAGTTATAGAAACGATAAAGTTACTCTCACCATTCTAAGAAACCGGGCATTAGCCTGCTATTAGTATTTTTGATTTATAGTAGCTGTATAAGCTCCTTAGACCTTTTAAGCTATATGATAAAGCGGAAAGAATATTTCTTATATGACTTCGTTTTCTAGCTTTTAGTACAACGCATTCTCCTGATGGTGATATGATAATAGGGATTCCTAGTTTCAGTTCTAATCTACTTAAAACTTCACCTTCCACACCCTCACAAACCCCCAAACCACACCACTTCAATACAGAAAGTGGTTTAAAATGAAATTCATAATAAAAAAATTCTGTCATTATTTAAAGTTTTCCCAAGTAACCCAAGCTGGAGACAGAACTTTTTTAGTTTCATTTTAGTAAGAAATAGCTCAAGCTCAAGATCAATCATAGATCAAACCTCTAAGAACAGATTCACATTTTGTTGTTGTTCATGGAATATGTTCCCGTAGGCATAAAAACAATTCGTGTTAATCCCAGTCAGGGTACAAAACAAAACAAAAAAAAACCTTACTCATTAAACAAGGGTCGCAAAACCTTGCGAGGTAGTCTCTCCCTGACCACGTTTACGGCCGTATTGCCCGATAAATGACCCGTCCTCATTCATACCCTCTATGTAAATAAAAATAAAAATTCAACAAAAAAATTTAAAAACTTCAAACAAATGGGAAGTCACGAACCTGTATCACCATCACCATATTCGGCCATGGAGTCTGTGTCGCTTTCCGGGCCCGTCTTTGGATCGCTGCTCATCGAAGCTCGTCCATGGGATTTGTTATCCAATCTAAGAAATTTTGTTGTGAAACTTGTTCGATTTAATTTTTTAATGCTTAAGTATGGGGATTGCTTTTGGGCCATATCGGACCAAGGGAGTGGGAGTTAGGGTTGAAAAACCGAAAAACTATGAATCGCAAAAACTCGGGAAGTAGTGGGGGTATCTTACTGAAACTTAGTGTGCACATTCGTCCTTCAAGTATGTTGAATGTGAGGGGATGTTATTTTCAATAAACTGATTATTTCGGGGGTTATTTTGTCGGTACGCCACCCTAAAGACAATGTAATGCGTACTTACGGTTGCGAATACTCATGGAATCCTCCTTCGTCCGGATAGTCATGCCGCCCATTGGCTTGTTCCCTCTCGTGTACCGCATACTTCCCCCCTCGATTCCGTTTAATGATACAAACGATGATCAAAACTAGGAGAAGGATGGCAATGGCTAGCATCATACCAATAAACCATCCAGCGGTAGCTACGTTTTCCTTTGCCCTTATTATAGGGCCGTCGAAGTAAGTATTCACCGTTTCCGGATCACTGTCCACGTAGAAATCACCATCAATGGACGTCACTACGAAGTCGTAAGATTCTCCCGTTTCCAAACCTGCGACTTCCACAAAATCATCGTTGATCACGGGATCGGTTTTTCTAAAAACAGTTTCGCCCTTCTTTTTGTACTTGACCAGGAAAAGGGAACCGGGATGTCCACTCTTGCTCGGTATCCAGTTAACTCTAACAGTCGCTGTTAATCCATCTTTGACAGGTTCCCATGTAAACGTTGGTTTTCCCGGTCGATAGATTCCTTCAGGATTCGTCTTCCTTTCTATATAGAATTCTTTTGAAGCCCCTGCGGAGGTATTCGCCGAAATGTAGATAACGTAGTTGGTGTTAGGTTTAAGTCCATTCAGTTTCGCGCTTGTCACTTCGCCTCCATAAATCGGAGGTTTGCGCATTATCTTCGGATTTGTACTGCTCTCTCCAGATTCGTCATCCATTGCTCTAAAGTAAATCGTATAACCCGTTAATTCCCCATTAGGTTTTTCTGGTTTTTTCCAAGTCAGCCAAAAAGCTGATGATCCCAAAGGAAAAGCTTCCAAGCTGGACATCGCTTCTGGAACACCTTCAGGAGTGCGGAAACTCAACATATCGCTTGGAGGTCCATTATATTTCCCGTTATAAACGAATACTTGCGCGAAATTATTAGTATACGGATCCAGGGTATCCACTAGAGCTTTTGTGACGTACCCTTGCACTTGAATCTCGTTATGGGTGTGGGAAACGTCACTCCACGTTCTGATTTTGTAACCCTTCAAGTGCCCTTTCACGCTATTTTGATCGACTGGATTCCAGCTGACGAGAGCAGTTTTTGGACCCTGAATTTTCAGGAGGGTGAAGTTCGAGGGGGCCTGATCCGGCGTGCTCTCTCCTGAATAACCAATCACCTCCTCGGGAGCCACGTCGGCCTCTCCGTTTTCATTCATGGCTATTACTTTTATTCGGTATTGTTGGAACGTCGGTTGATTTTCAACGACGTACCTGCTCTGCCTCCAATCGGGTATGTCTACGCTCGTGTACTGTTGCCCGTCAATATCTCGTTTCCAGAAGACGCGGTATTGGAATTTTGGCGCGTTGTGTTCGATCTGCGGCATCGGCTGCAGGAAATTTTTAGTTTAAATTGAAGTATTTCTTGAGTAAAAAAAATACACATTATACTGAGATCTCAACGCGTGATGATGCGCGGGCAATTGGAGGCGACCGATATCCTGTTAGAAGGAAGGAAAATAGTTCGATTGTTGGCGGCAATCAGTTGAAACTTCTTGTCACTAGCAGAAACATTGTTATTACGGCAGTATATAATGCAACAAGACAAAAACCATACTGCATGATTCTCAAAAATTATACAAATAATCTCATACACGAGGCTATTTCAGAATAATCACTTTAATCTAGGTTAATGAGGTTATGTTTCTGCATCTGTCATGTGATGTGTCAACTGTTAGTAGAGTGCTATGTGATATAAATTGTGACTTCTGTGGGGGGATCGGTGTTAAAAGATGAAACCTACATTGGTTCGAAGCTCATATTATATTATATCTAAATCCAAAAGTAATACAAAATTGGACCGTGGAAAAGGGCACTACGATCGAAAACTGAGATAATCACACCATCCTGTAGAAGAAACAAAGTCAATTTTGTAGTGTCAAATTCATAAGGACTTCTGTACGAAATATATATTTTTTTAATTTCCCGAAATCCAATAATACATTGGGCCTTATGGGCGGAAAAAGTTAAATAATGGTTTATCTCGGTTCGAAGCCGGCAAAAATGTAATACAAATCTTCCTATTGCCATGTTTACACAGCGATTGCTTCTAAACGAGGCCGAAAATCGAAAAAAATTATTCTATGAAAAAGTTTCGTTCATGTCTTTGGAACGTGTCGGTGAGCTACTTATATTTTTATCATGAATATGAAGCAAGATATGAAATTAAATGTAAGAGAAGTGCATTTTTTAAGTTGCTGCGGACCCGGCGTAGTGGCTCGCGGCCTAGAATCCCCACTACCGTCAAACACATCGCGCATCTCATTTTATCACCATAGCATAGCTATCCCTTTCAGTTTTACTTACATGGTTTTACGACGATACCATTCAATCAAAATGAAACAAAATATTTTTGGGTTGTTATTAACAGACAATTAAAAAATACATGAAACTGAAAATTATTTAATTATTCGTTGATGTCTTCGTCTTCCATTGGCGTCTCAATTTCAATTACTGTAGTTGCAATTAATTTGTTTTCACATGATTTTTGTGCCATGCATTTGCAAGATCCATCAATGCAGTCCATTTGATTTTTTCTGTAGGTGCAGGTTTTGCTTTTGCAGTCTTCAAAATATTTTTTGTAATTTTCAATTTACCAATAAGCAATAAAATTTTACCTTTCTTGCATCCACACGACGATAAAACCTTTAACTGTTGGGGGACAGGAAGAAGACGGCTGAAATTTTACCATCTTTAATTTTCCATCCAAAACTTTCAAAACTTGGTAGCTGTTGACGAGGTTCTAAAGAATGGTACCACACTTTTGCCTGATAATATGCTCTCAAACTGTGAAGTCATAAAGAATCTTCCTTAGGGGGTAATTTTGAAATTGTTGCAGACGCTGCCAGTAGTCCTCTTAAAACGTTAATATACCTAAATGAAACTTTCGTCGTACGCACAGATGAAAAAATTTCCCCATTGTCGTATTTTGAATTTTGAGTTCAATGTGAATATTGTAACGTTATATTTTCTCAACCCCCTTACTAACCCAGGTTTCTAGATTTGTTACGTTAACGAAGACCCCTCCCTTTAGGTTCGTGATCGTCTAGTTATCTATCATTTAGGACCCCTTGTTTAGGACTACGTTGTGTTTCTGATTAATTAACCTTTAAATTAATACCCCCCCTTTTTATTTACTAGGTATCCCTGATTAGTGGAGAAGTAACACCAAAAGAGAAATAAACACTACATTCTTTGGATCTTTGATTTATTTGCATAATATAACTCAAAAGAACAAAAGAACACTTCAGAATGGAACACTGTATTCAGATCAGTCTGTCAGATTATTTTACAATCTTTGTTGTTTTTGGATTTCCTAGTACGTTGTACTGTGAGAAAATCAAGTGGTTTCTGGTAATTGCCAGGTTTGACTTTTGTCAAAATGTTTATTAGACAAGGCTGTCTCAGAAAATACAAATCGTAACAAATGTGTCAATGCAGATTTGTAATTGGATTTTTGTTGGAGTCAAGATCAAAGTTCTCTTTTGTGAAGACAGCTCAGCTGTGTATTTTGACCAACTCAGAAGCACGATACAGATTTTGATGGTTTATGCAATGATTTGCTTTGTTTGGTTTGAGTTCTGGAATACACCGTCAGTAACTATCTTTTGTTTGGTTTTGTTTGTAGATGGATGGGACTTTTAGTCCTATGGTTGGGAGAACTGTTTATCAGTTTCCTTCTTTTAGGTGGTGGGACTTTGTCCTTCTTTTTGGAGAACTGTTTCACCAGCCTCGAATTAGATTATTGGTTGTTGGGATGAGATGACATGATGGATCGATTTCCGTCATTAGGTCAAAATAACCGGCTTGAGTTTAGAATGGATTTTAGGTTCTTTTGTAGAACTTTGAGAACTCTGAGTTAGACAAGATTAATGTCGTTGGTTGTTTTGTGAGATCAGTCTTAGAGTAAAGGATAAACCAATTCAAAGTCAATAGGTGATGTAAACAAACAAATGGCAGTGTTTGGGTTTGTTTTTTGACAATTGTGCAATTTGACTTGATGGCCCTATCTTAAAACTAAGATCTAACTTATAACTAGGTTAAAATTATATCAACCCAAAGTGCACATAATTTAATTAATGGAAGCCAGAAATTTAAATAGCTGAAACCCTGCTATTTCAGTGTCGGTGCAATGTTATCTGGAGGTGTAATAAAGTAATTCACAGTGATGTTTTGACTCTACTTCGTTCACACCCGCTTTCATAAACCTCTACTTTCAACCAACCCCCTGATTCTCGATGTCTCTCAATCACTAGCAGTCACCTTCTGTACTCCTCATCTTGACCAGAAACTCAACTCAAAGACCAAAAGTCAAAAGTTAAGATTCAAGACAAAATAATTGGGTCCTCACATTCCCCAACCCCTAAAACCCGTTACCCCAGGACGTACCCTTGTCGATCTTTTGGGACTTTAACCCTGTCAAGTTCGTTTTTTGATTTATAGTGGGTTGCACACTTTTCCTGTTCCCATGAGAGCCCTGCGAGCAAGGTGCAGACACCACATTCCAACCCTCTGATTCCCCAACTCTTTCATACCAAGTGTTAACATTCCTTACAGAAAATATCAGAAACTCGTCTCGGCACAGACCGCGAAACATTTGCAAACCTGTATTCAATAACACTCATACGTTGACTTTGGATTCAAATGTCTAAGAATTACTTTATCCAAACTTAAACCCTGATCTTTTTTAGTTTGTTGTTTATGGTAAAAGTACGAATTGAATCGATGTGTGGAGCATAAATAATCTGTTTATCCTGAGACCGATGAAAATTTTGAATGAATGGTGGAATCACCGAAAAACAACCGAATTAAGACTCACAGATTACTATCTGAACATTTCATGAAAAACTAACTCGCGATCTAACAAATTTTCATTGATTCTTCAGACCAATGGACTTGAAACTCTGTCTTCAAGGAATTTGTTGAGATTGTATACTACCAAGAATACCTGGCGAGGTATCCCGGTCCCCTTTCATTTTAGGTCTCGATTTGTGAGTCCTAGACAGAAAAATGTATAAGTAACACATTCTTATTACGGTCGAACCCTCTGCATCTGAAAGCTAAATTCAAATCTACGAAGCGATATAAAAATAATAGTCATAAATGACATAATTTAAATATAAGGAATCAGTTCTCTTGTAGATACCTCCTAAAAATCCACAAAACAATCCTATCACAACTTCTGACAACAGCATTTCCCTAACGATAGCTGTCCTGACAATTTGGCTGACTTTCTTTTCGGGAAAGTCGGCTACAACTTTGACAGGTTAAGAGAACGACATCTGGATTAGTAAATGTACAATTTGCGTAATATTTCTAACAAGCAGCCTGAAAACTACTAAAGTTTCTAAGTACAAGCAAAATTCCCCCAAGTACAAAATTCCCTGAATCCACCCCTGAATATTAGCATGCGCAACACCCAAGTCATTATTAAGAAATCCCTTAAAAATACTACGAGAGAAAGTCAAAAATAGAAGCAGTAAGCAAGAATTAATTTCTAGTTGCATTGGCGGAACACGGTCCTGTTCCTTGTTTACCTTGACAACGGTTTTCCGAATTTAGATAAATCGCTAAAATTTCTGAAAAATAATGAACTAAAAGTCTACCACGAAGCTAAAACTCATCACAATTGATATTCCGATGATTATTATCGTCGACTGCCCCCCATTTAATAGCCCTCGCAAGCATAAAATCACTTTCTACCTTTCAAATTCCGCGATGTTCTTGAAGTCTTGCAGAACACTGAGTCGGGCCTTCTGCTATCTCAGGAACTCTTCAGGATCCTTCGGTCTTGGGTTTTTCTTCTATTTACCTCTTTTTCTCGTTTTCCCCAAACTATTCACCTTTTTGCACCCACATTTTCTTACTTGTTCTAGTTGTTTTTTTTCCGTTGCCCCGGATACGCGCACTTCTTTTTTCATCGGCAATTCCTAGATTTTTCTCAGCAATGCTAATCTTAAATTACCTTCCGAAAAAGCAGAATTATTACTTTATTCTCTTTAAGAAAACTACCCAAAACAATGGCGGAAAACGTATCGTTACAATATCTACAAAAATAGTTTGAAAAATTACCTTTCACATAGCCTTTACTGGTCACAGCTGATATTAATTGTATTAGCGGTAGCAATTATTTTAGTTGTGATGTAGGACAAAAGTTTAATTTCCTTTACGTATAGAAGTTATATCGACGTTTTTTGAATATAATTTGATAACAAATTTTGTATACTTTGGAACGTATCTAGTGAAAAATCTATAATTCTATAAACGTTTTAAGAGGACTACTGGCAGCGTCTGCAACAATTTCAAAATTACCCCCTAAAGAAGATTCTTTATGACTTCACGGTTTGAGAACTTTGAGAGGGTATTATCAGGCAAAAGTGTGATACCATTCTTTAAAGTTTTGAAAGTTTTGGATGGAAAATTAAAGATGGTAAAATTTCAGCCGTTTTCTTCCTGTTCCCCCAACAGTTAATGGTTTTATCGTCGTGAGGAATGTGGATTAGGGTGTATCGAAAAAAAAGAATTTTGGAATTTCGTTTTGTAATAGTCGCCAAAACTTGCCTTTTACTATCCTGAAAAGAAAGTTTATTTAAGGTTTTGCTATAGTTCAACGTTTTCAGCCCTCTACCGCCCCTCAAATATTATGTTATTTTGAAATCTCAAGTTTACAATGAAAATTTTTTTGAAATGCAACAATTATTGTTTTTCTGTCACTAGTAGGCTCGGAGTAGATTTTAAAGATCACTAACAGCCGTTTTTTCATCTCTAGTTAAATTTAGCTACCTATTAGATGGCCATTGCATTATAGTTTCAAAGACAAAGCAAGTTGCTGGTGCATGCATGACAGAACTTATGTATGACAGTACTGGTTGACGTCTAAACTTCAAACGTTAAATTTTTGTGCGTTTTTTAGTCTTCAAAAGCCCACCAAATATAAGCCACTCGAGACTATTTCTAGTGTAAATTGCCTTTAAAATATTCCTATTAACTCGAAAAGGAAGCACAGAAATTCGAATAAAAAACGCACGAAAATATAACGTCTGAACTTTAGACGTCAACCAGTAGTGTCATAAGTTCTGTCATGCATGCACCAGCAACTTGATTAATTAGAGTTAATTGTCGTTGAAACTATATGGCAGTAGGTAGCTAAATTTAACTACAGATGAAAAAAAACGGCCTTTAGTGGTCTTTAAAATCTACTCCGAGCCTACTAGATAGAAAAACAATAAATTATGAATTTAAAAAAATTATTCGTTGTAGACTTGGAATTTCAAAATAACCAATATTTGAGGGGCGGTAGAGGGCTAAAGATGTTGAACTATAGCAAAACCTTAAATAAACTTTCTTCTTAGGATAGCAAAAGGTAAGTTTTGGCGACTATTACAAAACGAATTTCCCAAATTCTTTTTTTTCGATACACCCTAATGTGGATGCAAGAAAGATAAAATTTTATTGCTTATTGGTAAATTGAAAATTACAAAAAATATTTTGAAGATTGCAAAAGCAAAACCTGCACCTACAGAAAAAATCAAATGGGCTGCATTGGATCTTGCAAATGCATGGCACAAAAATCATGTGAAAACAAATTAACTGCAACTACATTAATTGAAATTGAGACGTCAATGGAAGACGAAGACATCAACGAATAATTAAATAATTTTCAGCTTCATGTATTTTTTTAATTGTCTGTTAATAACAACCCAAAAATATTTTGTTTCATTTTTCGCCCAAAGATTGAATGGTATCATCGTAAAACCATGTAAGTAAAACGGAAAGGGATAGCTATGCTATGGTGATAAAATGAGATGCGAGATGTGTTTGACGGTAGTGAGGACGCGAGACCGCGAGCCACTACGCCCGGTCCGCCGCAAGTTAAAAAATGCACTTCTCTTACATTTAACTTCATATCTTGCTTCATATTCATGATAAAAATATAAGTAGCTCACCGACACGTTCCTAAGACATGAACGAAACTTTTTCATAGAATAATTTTTTTCGATTTTCGGCCTCGTTTAAAAGCAATCGCTGTGTAAACATGACAATAGGAAGATTTCTATTAAATTTTTGCCGGCTTCGAACCGAGATAAACCATTATTTAACTTTTTCCGCCCATAAGGCCCAATGTATTATTGGATTTCGGGAAATTAAAAAAAAATATATTTCGTACAGAAGTCCTTATGAATTTGACACTACAAAATTTACTTTGTTTCTTCTACACGATGGTGTGATTATCTCAGTTTTCGATCGTAGTGCCCTTTTCCACGGTCCAATTTTGTATTACTTTTGGATTTAGATATAATATAATATGAGCTTCGAATCAAGGTAGGTTTCATCTTTTAACACCGATCCCCCCACAGAAGTCATTTTTAAGCATCTTTAAGCGGCTCCGGCTCTCTACTATGTGAAGTGAAGCAAATATTGATTTGGTACTCGGTTTCCTCATCAATGACTTCATAATATAACATGCCGTGTCGAAAAGCTTGAAAAGTATCATGCTTCTTCCTAACAACAAAAAAATGTTCTAACCATCACATAAAACAAACGATGGTCTATGATTTTCTACTTCTAATTAAACGTATCTACCGTTTTCAATTATTTTATTTTCTTTGGTCGGTAAAAGGTTAACAACGAACAACCGTGTTCATAGCTATAAATTGTGCAGGATTATAATGTAGCTCGAACTGCGCGCGCATGGCTTGCCAATGACGTCACTCAAGAAATACATCTATTACTCTTTTCTAAACTGTATGTACAATGTCAGCGTGTGAATTCAAGTCTTAACATAGTTTTTCTGATGAGCAGTAAGACTCATGAAATAATATTTCTCAAAACTGTTACATTACATAAAAAATTGCATTACCTACTTAGTGCATTTCCCCAACTACAACTTCTGTCCCAGTTAAGATGCAGATTTATTTTTAATTTTCGTGTTTCGTTTCGAGCACAATGGCATACTCACCGTCCAAGTAATAACTAAGTTATCGGGTCGATCACCCTCACCCTTGACGTCACTAGGGTTCTTGTGTGGTACTTCCGGTTGTGTGGTACACACTTCCGAGTGAGAAGATGGCAGCGACTTCCCCACTTTATTAACGGCAATAACGCGGAATGTATAATTGGCCCAAGGACTCATGGGTACCTTGAAAAATTTTTATTAAAGCTGCGAAATACACGACAGTACCCACGTTGTAAGTCATGTCAGTCGCAGGAACATTATTGAAAGTGTCGCTCCAAGTTTCCGGTGTGAAGCTGGTATTATACTCGATGATATAATGCGAAATTGGAGCACGATTATCACCCATTGACTTCCATCGAATGGTGGTATCCTTTTCGTTACAATCAACCCCCAACATGGCGGGAGGGTTGGGGACATCTGATTTTTATCGATTTGAAAATAAATTCGAAAATTATTTCATTACCTTGCACGATGAGTTGAGCTTTAGCTGAGGCTGCGTCTAATTCTGTTTTGGCTAAACAAGTGTAAGTTCCGGAGTCCAACTCGATGGTTTGTGTTATGGTCAACGAGTAGTCGGATGAACGCACAAATCTGGGTTCCTCGTCGAAATCTATGGGTTGATCGTTCTTCAACCACACAATTTCTAAGTTTAGGGAAGTATCGGCGACGGCGTTACAACGGAAAGTTGCAGAAGTCCGAGCGGCAACTTCGTAATCCTCAGGACCGTCAGTTATGTACGTGTGGGCTTGATAAAACGAATTTAATAATTACAGAAAAAATCCACTTTTTTATAGATTTTTAGATAGAGGCTTGAAAGACGCTTATTTAAACGGGGTGTGATACAAAAAAAGTTTTTTCTAAGTGCAATAGTTTCAGAGATATGAGCGTTTTAAATCAGCATTCCGAACATTGTGACGTCATACCAACTCGGTTGCTAAGCGAACACACGTCTTAGCCCGGCGTAAAAAGTCTAAAAACGTTCATTACCCAATATTCGGGTATAGAACTAAATGAGTGATACTTCAAATTGTTCGTCTTGAATCCCTCTATACAGGGTGAGTCTGAAAGACTCCACATCCTTTATACCACAGAATCTACTGTTCAAATGATGAAGCTTGGTGCAAAAATTATTGGTCAATTGAGATTCCTCTTGATGTTATAAGCCGCCAAAAATCTTCATTTTTAAACGTTATTTTTAAATATCTTTTGAAAGGTGTATTGTAGGATTTTGAATTTTTGCACAGCATTGTTACAGACCAAGAAGCAACTGCTGATGGTACTTAAGACGTTATTCAAAAAGCGGATCTCTGTTATACAGGGTGGCCTCGATGTTATTTGCCCTTGAACTTTTTTATGTTGGAAAATGTTGCAAATTTGCCTATGCGGCCGTATTCCCCGTTCAATTCTAAAACTTTTTGGGCTCTTAAAATTTTTCGAAAAAACTAACCACTCACGAGAAAAATTGAAAAAACCGAAAACATGATGCAGGTAATCACCTTAAAACCAATGATGAGTCTACCTCATAAAAAAGTGAAATTACCATCAATGTTTTTTCTTCAGTTGTGAGCAATGGTTCTGGGCACAGATGTAGGACAACACCTTCAATGCAAAAAAACAGTTGAAATGTGACGCGTGTCAACGTACACTTTGATTTTTATTGAAATTGTAGGTTTATCACGATGATCATGTTTTCGGTTTTTTCAATTTTCCTCGTGAGTGGTTAGTTTTTTCGAAAAATTTTAAGAGCCAAAAAAGTTCTATAATTGAACGGGGAATACGTCTGCATAGGCAAATTAGCAATATTTTCAAACATAAAAAAGTTCAAGGGCTAATAACATCGGGGCCATCCTGTATAACAGGGATCCGCTTCTTGGATAATGTCTTAAGTACCATCAATAGTTGCATCTTGGTCTGTAACAATGCTGTGCATAAATTTAACATCCTACCTTTCGAAAGATATTTAAAAAGAACGTTTAAAAATGAAAATCTTTGGCGGCTTATAACATCAAGAGGAATCACAATTGACCAATAATTTTTGCACCAAGCTTCATCATTTGAACAGTAGATTCTGTCGTATAAAGGATGTGGAGTCTTTCAGACTCACCCTGTACGTGTGACAATTTTCGACATCGTCTTCGACTCGTTTTTGCAAACCTTTCCTCGATTCTGCTATACTGTACTTACCAACCTAATATCGTAATATACCATTACCGCACCTGTCACCGTTTTTTAGAAGGCTTGAGCTTATTTTTTGTTAACTTATTTCTTCTTAAAATGGGTGGAAAGAGATTGTCCACAACTAAATTTTTTCGAATGCGAGTATGTACCATAATTTTATGTAGCAAAAAGATGCAAAATAAACTTCTTTTACACTACTACTAGCATTTCCACCTTTCAAATATGCGTTTTCCTTCACTTTTGACAAATTTTAGTACACACAAACCCCCCTTGGACACAATTCTTTTACAGTTGCTAAACGCATAAACCATACAAAACAAATTGGAGCTTAATGTTGTAATCAACGCTTGTAAATTGTTCAACGAATTTAATTTTCTGGACAAAATTTTTAAGACTATCGACTACACCTCAGTTCGCATTTTTGTACATTTGATTTTAAGGTAACATAGGGGTAATAATAGAAGTTAAAAGACGAAACGCTGAAAACAATTATGTAAACTGGACTTCAATAAATTTTGAGGTTGGCAAAGGGATATGATCGATTCTACAAAATCTTAGTACTTACATTTAACAACAAGCCCAGCGCTTTCCTGCTTCCTTCCAAACCTATTTTCCGCGTAACAGGTGTAATTCCCGCGATCATCAAACTGAATCTCTTTTATAAGCAAATCTCCATTCGTTTGTATTTCGTATCGTCCACCGGTCAATTCCTTATCGTTCAGGACCCACTTAATTGAAGGCTTAGGTGCTCCCAGCACCCTACATTTCATGATTACATTCTGCCCATCAACGGCTTGTGAATTTTGAGGAGCCTCAATAATTTCTGGAGGTAAAGCTGAAGAATGGAAATTACACTTTGTCAAAGCATCAATCCAAACTTACACAAAACGTTGACATAGACATCTTTGTAAACGTAACCCAATGAATTGGTGGCGTTACATCCATAATTTCCGGTGTCGTTCTTCGTAAGTCGTTCGATAATTATTCTGTTCGCGTAAACGTGCCTCCTTGGATTCGGGGGTGCCTCAGCGATCGGTTTGCCGTTATGGATCCACTTAATTTCTGGTTTTGGCACACCAGCAGCCTCACAAACGAATTCCGCCGTTTCGTCTTCGGCGGCGTTCACTTGTTCGGGTTCATTTGTGAAATACGGAACAGCTGCGAGGGATAAGTCAACTTTCGGGAGTAATTTTTAATTATTTACCGTTAACTTGCAACTGGATGGAGTAAGATTTGGCTTCTCCGACACCATTGCTGACTTCGCACGTATAACTACCCTGATCCTCGAAGTCGACCACTTTTATTATAAGAGATTTACCGTAATTACCCTGTGTGATTCGATCCGAAGACGTTATCGGTTTGCCATCTTTATTCCATACTGTTTGAGGTAGCGGCCTGCACAGAGAAAATGTTTTTTTTAGTCGACTATATCCGAAAGTGTCTGTGTTTCGGTACGTATTTGGGTACCGAAAGTTACAATTCTCATCCTTCTTATACCGAAAATAACCAGAAGTGACTTTTCTATCGGATGGCAATATTTCATACTTTGACATTACAAAACACGACTTTGCTGTCCTCGCCTGTTGCTCAACTCGCTTTGTTCGTCTCGCAAATTCCAGGCTCGTCTTGAACCGAAAGTTTTATACAGAAATGACGTCGGACGTCGGTGTTCTGAAAAACTCTTTCGGGACGCTCGTGCCTGATTGATCGTTTGACGCGATTTTTCACGTTTCTAGTTGATTGAGATATTTCATACTTTTACAAAATTACGATAAATTCTATTAATAAAATGATAATGGTCAATTTTGCCCGTCTCGCAAATTCCTGGCTCCCTTTAGGGTAGAAACATAATGAGTCAAGCGTCGATGCTAGAAGCGAGTTTACATCGAATTTGTGCCGTATTTGTCGGTAAGTGGACAAAATTAATTCAACTTTGCACATCTATACTGGAAACTTGGTCAAGAAGTGTAATGATTAAAACGATATGAAACGACACCGCACACATCTTATGCATTTTTAAAGACCAGTTAATTTTCTTAATTTTTATATCGTTCGATAGGTCTTTAAAATATGAACAATTCATATCATTGCGCCAACTTCCCAGGAGCAATAGTTTGAGCGCTATGAATTAATATGTCACCGAAACTGTTATGGGAATTTGCACGGGCGGCTAAAACAAACTCGAACCTATTCAAAAATAATCTCTCTTAATCTCTGTCTAAGCAGCCATTCAATATAAAAGGTGCGGGTGGATACCTACATTATAATACCTATTATTCTTAAATAAAATAAATCACATAGTTAATTAAATACAAATAATATATTTTTTTCACTACTAGCTTTAAAACGTGCCATTATTGATTTATCTTTGAACTGAGAATTCGTTTTTTTTGCTAGTAAGTGAAAAAAGTACTATATTCACCACGGTAGAGAAGAGAAGAAAATTGGAATGCCTCACAACGATATGGAATAGAAAACTAATGATTTGAAAAACTACCACCCAGGTAATTTATACCTAATACCCCACTACGCATTTCATTGTAAAATAATTGTTTATGTTTAAATATAGTTTAGAAATTGGGGTGGGTTAACGATGGGGATTAGGTGCCTAATGGGAGTGACTCATGAAGAATAACAATAATCCTTAATCCTCTAGAGTCGATCTATCGATAAGGGTATTGCAACAGGTAATTGATTTAAGATTCTAAAAATTCCCGGAAATGTAATTTTGTTATTGCACCTTATGTCGAATCAATCTCAAAAGTGACCAAAAAATGCACCACTTACATATGCAAATATGCTCTTATAAATTATAATAAAAACCACTAATATGTGCTAAATAAAGTTTGTCTGTATGGCTCAAAAAATTTTAATTAAGTCAACTTCAACTTAATTTATCAATATAGGTACAGTCGACAAAGTAAGTCATGCACCCAACTCTTGAGCGTTAGGCTCAGAATTTAGAAAACCAGCCTTCGATAGTGGTGCATTTCCATGTCATTAGAACCGGCACCAATTAGGGGTTGTATTGCTGGGCCAAAAAACTTAGGACTATAAGCCAGTTAAGAATTATTCGCTCAAGAATTTGGTATAAAGTGCATTATTTAGTTTTTCGACTGTACCTACAATACATACATTGAAAAAATTAAATAAGCAAATATGCATTTGTCCAGCCAGATTTCTTTGTAACAATAGAAAGCAACGCGCCAAACAGACCACCTGGCGCGGCAGGGTGCATATTGCTTCATGATGAGCAATTAGGGGTCATAAACAACGGCGTGTTTGTTTTAGCCGCCCGTGCAAATTCCCATAACAGTTTTGGTGACATATTAATTCATAGCGCTCAAACTATTGCTCCTGGGAAGTTGGCGAAATGATATGAATTGTTCATATTTTAAAGACCTATCGAACGATATAAAAATTAAGAAAATTAACTGGTCTTTAAAAATGCATAAGATGTGTGCGGTGTCCTTTCTAAAGAAACCTAGAAAGATATTTACATAATAAGTTTGCTTCCATTTCAATTTTAAACCTAGTTTAAATCTAACATAAATTCTAGCATCTCCTCTGCACTATGCAGCTACCCTCCTCACTCGTCTCCCAAATTACAGGCTCGTTCGTTTGGACTATAATACGAAGTTAACTGGCATTCTCGTTCTAGAATAAGAAGACCTTATTTTCTGCAGCTAACTTAAAATTAATTAAGATATTCGGAAATATGATTACATACTTTACAAAAAATATAGATAGGAATGATACATAACTATGTTTGTATTGACTAAATGACTAATAACATACGTACACCGGTCAAAAAAATTAGCAAACCACTGTTAAAATTTGACCATTTTTCCGTTCTATTATTGTAATAGCATAATTACCCTGTACCTAATAGTTATTTATAAGCTCAACTTTGCCTGGAATTTTGCGAGGTTTATCTCTAAGAGTTAAGCGTTCGACCAAATTCTGAAAATGTTGTCATGTCTCAAAGAATCACAATTCGGTAGAAACAAGTAACGCTTTAGTATACTTACGTTCCACCGAAAATGCAGAACAATTCCTGTCGTTTCCCACGAAAAGCCACGGTGTTCTTCCTTGAAGCATACTGTCGAACAGGCTCATGTTTATTTTGAGAAGCGGAAACTCCAGAGGACACAACATTCAAGAGAACCTTATTGCCGTATTTGTATTCATGTTTGAAGGGCGAGGTAGCCGCACAGGCATATCGAAAATCATCGGTGATATCGGCTTTCGTCAAATTCGAAAACCACAAATTGCCTTCGGGATCGATTGTCATCCTCGAACTGTTAATCGTCTTGAAAGCTCCATTCGTATATAAATAAATCCAATGCACTACTGGTTTCGGCCAACCATCCGGAGGTTGACATTCCAATTTGAATGGATCACCTTCGTTGCCAGTTAACGAGATCGGTTGAGTCGTTTTGAAAGAGTTAAGCTCAGCTTTTCTCATGAATACTGAATTTGAGGTGGCTGTGCCGTGTTCATTTTCGGCAAAACACTGATATTGACCAAGATCCACGTCTTGAGGTTTGGCTATTGATAAAGTACCCCTACCGGGTTGTTGAGATATTCGATCGTCGTATGCTTGCCAGTCAAATTTTTTGCCGTTCTTTACCCAGTGGTACTTTGGTGCTGGTTCCCCGCTGGCTTCGCATTCTATGTAAAACGGTTTGTCAGTTTCGCCTGAGCTTTCTACTTGGAAGAGAACCTCGTCTGTTGGAGGTTGCTTGACGATGTACGGTGGTGATGGAACTGCAATGAATATACGTATTTCACACACCCTGTTGATTAGGGTGTATCGAAAAAAAAGAATTTTGGAATTTCGTTTTGTAATAGTCGCCAAAACTTGCCTTTTACTATCCTGAAAAGAAAGTTTATTTAACGTTTTGCTATAGTTCAACGTTTTCAGCCCTCTACCGCTTCTCAAATATGTTATTTTGAAATCTCAAGTTTACAATGAAAATTTTTTTGAAATGCAACATTTATTGTTTTTCTGTCACTAGTAGGCTCGGAGTAGATTTTAAAGATCACTAACAGCCGTTTCTTCATCTCTAGTTAAATTTAGCTACCTACTAGATGGCCATTGCTTTATAGTTTCAAAGACAATTAACTCATCAATCAAGTTGCTGGTACATGCATGACAGAACTTATGTATGACAGTACTGGTTGACGTCTAAAGTTCAAACTTTCAATTTTTGTGCGTTTTTTAGTCTTCGAAGGCCCACCAAATATAGGCCACTCGAGACTATTTCTAGTGCAAATTGCCTTTAAAATATTCTTATTAACTCGAAAGGGAAGCACAGAAATTCGAATAAAAAACGCACGAAATTATAACGTCTGAACTTTAGACGTCAACCAGTAGCGTCATAAGTTCTGTCATGCATGCACCAGCAACTTGATTAATTAGAGTTAATTGTCGTTGAAACTATATGGCAGTAGGTAGCTAAATTTAACTAGAGATGAAAAAAAACGGCATTTAGTGGTCTTTAAAATCTACTCCGAGCCTACTAGTGATAGAAAAACAATAATGAATTTAAAAAAATTATTCGTTGTAGACTTGGAATTTCAAAATAACCAATATTTGAGGGGCGGTAGAGGGCTAAAGATGTTGAACTATAGCAAAACCTTAAATAAACGTTCTTCTTAGGACAGCAAAAGGCAAGTTTTGGCGACTATTACAAAACGAAATTCCAAAATTCTTTTTTTTCGATACACCCTACTGTTGATACACCAAAGTCAAAATTGTTTAGGTTCTATGAAAATATTGGCAAGATCGGGAAATAAGCCCTTTTCCCAAGTGCCAAAAAGACTTTACGAGCAAGAACAGTATAACAGTATGAATGCTGCAAGGATTTTAAAGAAAACTTCCCGAGGCATTATATCAGTGATGTATAAAAATCTGTTTTTACCCGTTGACAACGTCCGAGATAATTATGTAATATTGAACACTAGAAAAGTTATGGAAATAAACTGCCCGACAATTGAAACAGTCCACCTAGAAATTTGACTGACATTCAAAACTCCTAAAGGAGTCGATCGATTTGAATGGCCTTTTGGGTCAACTTTACTTTAGCGGAAACCTTGTATGAACTCAAACTGTATATATTCCCGTTCAGAATGATGAGCTGAGTACAGCGGTACCCGATTTTTCTTGCGCATACGCACCGTTGCCAAGTTACAGGTTTCCGCTAAACTAAAGTCTATAGGAACTTTACTTTAGCGGAAACCACGTACACGTTAAAACTTTACATATTCTGGTTGAGAATGACTTGCCGATTTGAACGGCACGTCATTTTTCTTGCGCAAACGCACTGTGGCCAAGTTTCCCCTAATTTTATGAGGTTCTTATGGGAAGGAAACGACACGAAAATACGTGCAAATCCTCTTCCCGACCCTATGACACAGATCAATGAGTAGTGTTTCGTATCGCTCAGCTTAATATCGATATTGTAAAAATTTAGTTTAGGTATTTTAGCTGATAAGGAGATGGTTTTCCATATGGTTTCACTAAACTTATCCATTTTATATGGAGCCTCAAATCCTCTTCCCGACCCTAAAACACAGGTCAATAAGTAGTATTTATTACCTACTTTTCGCTTAGCCTAATATTGCTAGTTAAAAAAACAAGAATGTGAAGACGAGGTGAAGACAATCATTTATTGTCATTCATTCGCTCCATATAAAAATGGATACGTTTGGTGACACCATATGGAAAGCCTTGTCAACTAAAATAACTAAATTAAATTTTTACAATATCGATATTAAGCTGAGCGATGCGAAATACTACTCATTGATCTGTGTCATAGGGTCGGGAAGAGGATCTGCACGTATTTTCGTGTCATTTCGTTCCCAGATATTGCATGGTTTTTGCTAAAGTAGTACCATAAAAACTTCATAAAACCAGTTGAAACTTGGCCGCAGTGCGCTTGCGCAAGAAAAATGACGTGACGTTGAATCAGCTCGTTATTCTCAACCAGAACATACAAAATTTTAACGTGCACGTGATTTCTATAGGCACTTTAGCGGAAACCTGTGACTTGGCAACGTTGTGTTTACGCAAGAAAAAACGGGTACCGTTATACTCAGCTCATCATTCTCAACGGAAGTATGTGCAGTTTTAGTGCTAACAAGGTTTCCGTTAAAGTAAAGTTAACCCCGTACGTACGGACTTTAGTTTAGCGGAAACCTGTAACTTGGCAACGGTGCGTTTCCGCAAGAAAAAACGGGTACCGTTGTACTCAGCTCATCATTCCGAACGGGAATATGTGCAGTTTCAGTACATACACGGTTTCCGCTAAAGTAAAGTTAAGCCGGCCTTTTTACATCGTATGGTAAAGAGAGACTTTTTTGGAATTTTCCTCCAGCCCCCTTAGTTAGGACGCAGTGCCAAAAAATCTGTTTTTTCGTGGATCGTTAATAGCGGCATTAGCTTGCAGTACCTGCACTTGACGCCCAGTACACTAATGAAAGAATGTCAGAATGAAACCAACAACATACTGTGTGATCGACAATGAAATTTACTATCTGATATAAAAAGGCCATTCAAATCCATCGACTCTTTTAGGAGTTATGACATTTTGAATGCGACTCAAATTTCGGGGTGAACAATTAAAGATAACTGGATCAATTTTTCAGTCAACAGAGGCGGCTTTTTCTTCACCTTTAGACTCAAACAAACTGAACATCTTATTTGAGAATTTTCAGGTCTGGATTACACTCGGTAGGCTGTGCCTTCCCCTTAGTCCTCTTCTTCAAGTCGCGAAGCTATGCCATTTCCAAGATTAACATCTCAGTTCATTTTAGATAGGTAACAAAAAAAAATCTCAATTTAGTCAACATTTTCATTTTAAGGACATTTTTTGTGGAATTGAAAAATCTGTCCACTTAAAGTTAAAAACTGAAATACACATTATGTGTAATTTTAAATATAGTCAAACTAATACTAAAAGCTTAAAAATAAATTACTTACCTAGTCGTCCCGACGACAGAGCCAAACAAAAAATCGTTAGACATAAACTTAAAAAGAAACGAGTGGCCATCTTCGCAGTGTAATCAGCTTACACCCTGAAACAATAACAAAGATTAAACTTCTATTTTTCTCTGTTATTCACAAGCAATTATAGTGAAAGAAATTACTTTGCAGATATGCATTTTGACCTGACTTGCGATTATAATTTTTTCATCGATTCTTTTATCATTAAAATGCCGCCACGATTGCAAACAGGTTAATGTTGTCATAGAAACACACAAAAATCTACTTTAAATATAGAAATTTATGCGCATGGTGACGTCATTTTTATATTTAAGAAATTATTGTAGAATCTAGGACGGGCAGGCCTTCAAACAAATAAAATTATACTTGGACACCTTATTGATTTCGATTTTATGCTACTTATGTGGTTTGTAATTTAAAGAAGTGAATGACCCCAAGAAATAACGTCAGAGGTGCAACAACTTCACATGCAAAAATGTCTAGACGTACGTATTGAATGCAACAAAAAATTCATGCCAGCGACAACAAATATTGGTATAATGATAGTGGTCTATCTGCATTTCAATAAGGTCGCTTTTCCGGGAAAGAGTAAATTTTTAAATGTTTTTGTTCCCGTTATGTAACTAACTATAAATATAAAGACAGGATCTCATGTGTAACGTATTGTTTTTTCCTAATGTGATATCGCCTGGTCACGACATGCTACCCTCAAATTAAAACTAGGAGTGCTAATTACAAAACCAACAAAAATTTGACAAAGTGATTAAACGGTTCAACTAGGTACATTACAGAATGAAAACTGCTCTCTAGAGTTTCTTTCTTTCTAACCTGATAGGTCATGTAAAATCATGTAAAGAGAACTGCAAACACTAAACTTTCGCGAAGCCCTCGAGCCGAGAGTCAGGGGATGGAAAATTGGGGGGAAACACAAGGACGAATAACCAATTCAACGTGGAACACAATACGAAAATACGTAACGTCTAACCAAAGTTGGGAGATGTAAAAAAGGGGCAAAAGCGTTTTTCAAATACTTCAGAAGCTCGTTCAGAAGTTAGCCTCCCTATACAACCACAATGGAAATCAGTCGAAAACTCGAAATTCAGCAGTAGGATTGCCAGACATCCCGATTTCGAAGAAATGATATAATGTCGGGATGCTAATTGTCCCGAATTTTCAATTAATGATGAAAATTATGAAATATAACACGTATGCTGCTAGATTTTTGGTCATTTTTGCTGGATTTTTAATATTTTTTCTAGTATTTTTTATATTTTATGAAGCATTTAGCTTAAAGCATCTTGAAAATTGCATGCATTTTTAATTTTCTACGCTCGCAGTTACTAAAAATTTTGCTGATCTCACTTTTCTGCACAATTTCTTGGTGTAAGAACACAGATGACCAATATATGACAGTTCTGCCCTCGGTTCTGCCACTTGTTTCCATTACAAAATTAGATTTGACGTTGACAAAATTAAAACAAGAATGAAATGGACAGGTTGGCTCGAACGTTTCTTGAGGGCGTAGCTCATACGTCATCAAAATTAATATTTCGTTTTATGGCCTTAGTACTTACATTCGAAAATAAAAAAACACCTCAGAGCTCATTTTAAAAGAACTTTCAATTAGAACAATTATTCAAAGATACCGTAATCCCCCAATAGGTTCTTATTGTTCTTATTGTTGTGAACACCTAGAGATTGAACAGAATTTTACGAGGGGTTGGTCACGAGGGAAATTCTTGTCCCGCGCATAGGAAATTGCAGGGAAATGGCTGGAAAATTCTTGGGTAATGGGAGAATTTTGGGGAAATGATGAAGATCATTTTTGATGGGGAAATTAGAGGCATGCTGGGAAATGGCAAGGAAATACTGGGGAAATAAAAGGAAATGCTCGGGAAATAAGAGGAAATGCTGGGGAAATAAAGAGGAAATGATGGGGAAATACAGTTCGTTGAAAACGGTAGCATTCGTGCCGAGGTTCGCGCAGCTTGGTATCATCCGAGGTATCATCCCTGTTTTCATTTCAAGTTAATCAAATTATTCCCGAGGTCATTTAACTTGATATAGAACAGGAACAGACAGTCCAAGAAAATAATTGTCAATTAGTTAACGAAAATGAAAAATACTATGCCTTATTCTACGATTTGCGTTGGTACTTAATTTAGGTCCTTTTTCTATGCGAGGCCGAAGGCGAGGCTTAGGGCGGATAAAGCAAGAATTATTAAACGATATAAAGAATTGAAGAACACAATGTAATATTATTTACCTAATTGCGTTTTGAAAAGTTGGATTTTACACAATTAGGTAAAATGTTGTACGGAATACGTTATGAAAAGCCTAAATTGTTTGACTCGCATAATCTTGCAAAACTCGCTGTCGCTCGTTTTCGCAAATATTACGACTCGTCCAACAATATAGGACTTTTCATAACTAATTACGTAAATAACTATTTCATAATCCCGTGCGAAAAATGTTGTTTTTCCTATACTCATTTCAGTTAGGAAATGCATTATATTTCCGCACTAGTGCGAAAAGTAATTATGTTAATATAATTCCTTTAATTTGTTTTAATCAGCACGATCCACATGATCACTAAACCTTTCAAACAAGTTATGAAAAAACACCAAATCTTTTTCAGTGCTTCGCCAATTATAGTTTTTGAATGTATCGATACGGATTGAGAAATCTTGTATGTAACACGTGGGAAAATGTATCATTTCCTTACCTGCGTGCTTACAGAACTCGGCTTCGCCTCGTTCTGCAATAAGCACCCGCGTAAAGAAATGATATACTTTTCCCACTTGGTACATAAATAGCTAATTTTTTTATTTTGTATAAGTTTTGTTGTTAGACGTAATACAAAATTTTCAAGTAAACTTGTAATTGATATCAAATCATTTTCAATACCTACATAAATAATTTTATGAAATGAGCTTTGCGATTTTATGAGGAGAAATAAGGGTGAGGTGAGAGTGGAAATTTTTAGGAAAAACAATCATTTCCTGGGGAAATGGCGAGGGAAATGGGAAAATAAATTGTTAGAAATGCTGGAAATAATAGGCAATTTTGAGGAAATGGGGGAAATGCTCGGGGAAATGTTAGGAATTTTGAAGGAAATGTTCGGAATTTTAAAGGAAATGTGGGAAGTCATACCTAACAATTTTTGGGGGAAATGGGGAAATTTTTGGGGAAATGATAGGAAATCTTAAGGAAATGTGGGAAATGTTTGGCAATGAAGGAAATTCTTGTCCCTTAAAATACATCGTGACCTGCCCCTCGGAATTTTAGTTCTGACTAGGAACTTGTAAGTTATTTATTATTTATGCCAATTCAATCGTAAACAATAAAATTAACCCCATGGCATTGCGATTTCTACATCAACCAACCATGTTTCACTTTCGTTTTGTTTCGTGCTTTGGTTTCGTGGATGTTCAGGGACATTCGTATGGGGGCGTAGCGAAAGATGATTTCGAGGGGTGTTGAAAGTAACTTTTCGTGTAAGAATAAGAAAGATATACAGAGTGTTCCAATATTCACAGCCCTAACTCCGGGACGTTATTTCTTACATCTTTCTAGGAAGAAAAGTTCCTATAGACATATGTCCGGAAATGCTTTATAGGGGAGTCAAAGGTGTAGTCAAAAAGTCAAATTGTTAAAAAAATTTCGAAAAATATTAAGAATAGAATTTTGAAATTTGGAACAATCGTTAGTGTTATAAAGAGCTTTCGGCTCACTTTTTTTCAGATTTTTAATAACATCGCAGGTGTGCGTTTTTGGGGGACCTTACAAATTTTTTACATTTTCTTTTGTTATAGTCATTTTTGTCATCAAATAATAATAAAATCTTAATCGATGGTCGATTCTACCCAGAAAAGAGGCTCTTGTTGAATGTCGCCAAAAAGCACCCTTTTCGATTAAAGTGACTTTGATCGGTTCAGAGCGCGAAAATTTCTGTTGTAAGATTTATTTTATCTACCTACTTAGTGAAAATAAACTCAAAATATGATTTCTTCCATCATTTTAGAAAGAAAAATTTATATGGGCATGTCGCGGTAAATAATTCCGAGACTCCATTCGAAGGACCATAGCTCTTTTAGGAAACATTTTCTGCCATATCTTAGTAAGAACTTTTCTTCCTAAAATGATGTAAAAAATCATCCTCCATCTTTATTTTCACTGATTAGGTAGATAAAACAAAGTGCTAATCACAAATTTTCGCCTCCAAAACTAACTGGAATCATTTTATTCGAAAATGGTGCGCCCTAACTACAATCAACAAGAGCACCTTTTTTATGTGGAATAGACCAGAGATTACGATTTTATTATTATTTGTCAAAAAAATGACCCGCAACAGAAAAAAATGTAAAAAAAATGTGTAAGGCCCCCAAGAACGTACACCTCTGATGTTATTAAAAATCTGAAAAAAATTGAAGAGAAAGCTCTTTATAGCACTAACCATTGCTCTGAATTTCAAAATCCTATTGTTCATATTTTCGATACATTTTCAGAAAACTGATTTTTTAAGTACCTCTTTGAAGGGGCGCAGTTCCCTTATAAAGCATTGCCGGACATAAGTCCATAGGAACTTTTCTTCCTAAAATGATGTAAGGAATAACGTACCGGAGTTAGGACTATTAATATAGGAACACCCTGTATATTGACCGTACTTCGAGAAAAACAATGAAAATCCCGAAATTCCCTGAAAATTCCAGGTTTTCCAGAAGTGTATACACCCTGTATAAGTGAACATTGAGCTGCTTGTCCTTGTTGTGTATTACTAGCTTTATTCATAATCATAAGCCAGAGGTAATGGCGTAAAAACATACATTTTTTTTAAATCACAGAAAATTAGTGTTTGAACCAAATTGACGTCTGAAAATGGATTTTTAAAGAATAATGAATGATCTTGAAGACTATTTGAGTCTCATAACGATTGGTTGTTGTCTGACCAATCCTCATGCACCTAAAATAACCCTTCAAAACAAGTATCAATAGGGCTACTACACCAGCGCCATCTGTCCTAAAAGCCTGATTCTTTGGCTTCAATTGAAGACCACGTTCATCCAAATATCCCTAAATCCCTAAAATATTTTGACAGCTTTTTTGGGACAGCCTATACATTATCATCTATCAAACTACTTTTTGAAAAATTGATATTTTAGAGTTTACTCTTCCTTTATGATAAATGGATGGAAGAGATTAGCAAGTGACAGAAGAGTCAGGACGAGTGTCGACAAGGAGGCAGCAGCCTTGAAATGCGGTTTATGAATGAATCAACTTTGAAATTTGAAAGATGAACACCCATTTTATTTATCAGCTGATGAAAGGTCTTCAAATTCTATTTCCAAATTTATATATTAAATAACAGGTTATAACCGAAACTACTGAGCCGATTTGGATGAAATTTGACACATAGAGAATAGAAATGTCATAACCACGGGAAGAGCACATTAGATTTTGATAGAAATTTGAAAGAATGAAACTTCCGTTTCCTTATCACCTAAAAAGTATTCTTCAATTTTGAAAACCCTATAAAACACTTAGATTGAATAATTTATAGGAAGTATTTATAATTTACCAAGTCAGGTTCCAGATGGTTCCCTAGTTGCCATAACGTTTTTCCGAGCATTTTTCCTATTTCATTCTTGTCAATTTAAATTTAAGTCAGTCAACTCAAATTTTCTACAAATTAGGTGTAGAGGCGTGTTACCAACTCTCTTCTCATTGAAATATGTACTTAAGTATTCGAGCTATTTATATCCTTTGATTAAATTTAAGAATAGGTTAACAAAATAAATTGACCGAATGATATAAATATGCCAGAGTGACAGGTTGGAATCATTTGATAATTTCTGATGAAAATAATGATGACTTCATTTTCTTATGACAACTGCATCTCACCTATCCTATCAGAAATTAAGATGACATCATAGGGGAAATGACAAATGCAAACAAGATTGCTAATGTTACAACTGGATAACCGGCAACTTGATTCTTTCGAAATAAACATTTTTAGTCCAGGTTAACTAAATTTAGACGTCTTTCATAAGGCGAGCATTACCCTTCAAATCAATCGAATTCAAGGGTCATTGCAACCCCTACACCAAACCTTTGACATGTAAAAATAGAACGCGTTTCTAAAAGCCGTTATTCTACAAATTATCTCTAATTAAAGGTAAAGGTAAAGCAGTCTGGGGTAATTTGATTTGTCGGGATTTTTGTTTTTTGGGTAATTAATGATAACGAACTTTTATCAGAGATGATAAGATTATGATAAAAACTCACCAGATTAATTCAAAATATTTGTTATTTGTCCATAATAACGATTTGTCACTACACTACAAACACACAACAGGATTGATAGGTGCGGTCTCGGTGGTTGTCGATGGCACTAGAAAAATCTGTTGTGGTCACTGTCACTTCGAATGTTAATACAGCACTAAAACCGCAATTAGTTTTAAAGTAAAATAGGATTGATGCTTAGTGCCCCGTCCATTATACATCAGCGAAAATGATTCATTTTATTTTATTTTAGACAAAAACCAGTGAAAACCATGAAGTGTTGGTAGGCGTGGTGACGTGATTTTTGGGGGCGACATCTTGCGGCCAATAGCCAAACCCTTGTATTTCCTCTATTTAATTAATTATAAATAAATAATTCACCCCGCAGAATGAGCGGAATAGGAATTATTGTCAGTTTAATTTTATGGCGAGAAATTTACAGCCACCATAGCGAGAACTTAAAAACTTAAAACCATTTTTTGACAGTATAGTAGGCTGTTTAAAGTTTGAAGAGTAGATATAATTACGTCAATAGAAGAACTACCGAGAACTCGAGAATTGCGCCTGCGCTTGATTATCTAGTAGTTCAAAGCGACATTGCCACCCGAATCGCCATTAGACTTTAATTTATCCAAATTTACAAAAATGTTCCGTTCAACAGCAATTTGCTTGCATTCCATTGCAAGAAGTGCTCTAAATATTTCAAAGCCATCAGTGGCAACCCGTTTTATGTCTTCACACAACACCGAAACAGACGAGCAGTTTGACGCTAGGTAAATTACGTAATTTTACGTTTAATTATTTAAAAACACGTTTATTTCATTCCCCGCCGTAAATAAAAAAATCCATCTTCAGGTTCGAAAACTTCTTCAACAGGAAGGATATTGATGGGTGGGAAATCAGGCAAGGAGTTAATGATCTTTGCGCCCATGACTTGGTTCCCGAGCCTAGGATTGTTATTGCAGCTCTCAAAGCCTGCCGTCGTGTTAATGATTACGCATTGGCTGTCAGGATTATTGAAGCTGTAAAGGATAAATCTGGAGGAAAAGTTAATGAAATTTACCCGTACATCATCCAGGAGGTTAGGCCAACCCTTACTGAACTTGGAATCGACACCCCAGAAGAACTAGGTTTTGACAAACCTGAGCTAGCTTTGCAGTCAGTTTATGACATTTAACTTTGTAATATTAATAGTAAAAGTATTGTGTTTAAATAAATAATTTTAAAAAATAATTCTTAGATAATGGGTCATACAGGGTGTTTCAGTAACGTGTACAAATTCCTATCATAGATTCCCTAAATAAAAACAAGTCAAAAAGTTCCTGTAAAGGTGGGTCCAATTTTGCCTCTTAAGGAAAATGTAAGTCCTAAAATGAGTCCTAAGGGGACGATGTTTGGAGATGGAGGGCGAAAAGCCCGAGTTTTACAAAATCCGAGTGCGATAAGGGCCTTATATGAAACACGTTTTTTATGCAATTTATTCTATTTCGGACACCCAACTTGTTAATATTTTTGGAAAAAAATTGGTTTTCCATTTTTAAAAACAGGTCAATGTTCGCTTGACAGTTGGCGATTGTTGGACCCACAATCGTTGTCTAGGTTACGGTATAAACAAAAGCCGTGCGCTACAAGATCATATTAGAGAACACATTTTTTGTTGGCTGCTATGTGTTCATTAGGAAGCCGAAATAGAGAAACGACTTTTTTTTATTGAAAACCGCTTAACTTACGATATGTATCGCAACTTGGACATTTAACCTAGCGAACCTGGGCTTTTTTGAAAAAAAAACATTTTAAAGCTATTGAATTGAGTCAAAACGACGTGTTTTATTATACCGTTGCGTTCAATTGGTTTCACGTCATAACAAATTTAAAAAGAAGAAAATTCAATAAAATAGTTTTTGAAGTCTGATTCAAACTTTAACATGTCTGTTTTTTCAAAAAAGTTCTTCATATTATTGTTACATTTGAAAAGCTATTTTTTTGTTTGTCGGATGGTGCCAAAATTGAACATGGCGACCATAAGAAAATTAAAAGTTGATGGACATTGATCAAATTTCTGTCGTTGGCATTTGATTGACCATCAGTTGTCAAAAATATTAAAGTTACAAGTTTCATTTAAATCACATATCAATCGTTAGGAAGACATTTTTAATTTAAAATCGCAATTTTCAGATTTTTCGGAATAACTCGGGAACGAATCAAGATATTGGGGAATTCTCTTCAGATTCTTAATCACCAAAAAATAGCGCAACTTTTTTCTAATTGAACCAACTCCGTAACTCTTAGCATTTAGGAGATGCGAATGGTGAGCAGTGAAAAAGGAACCATATCAGCCTGTATATTAGGGTGTATCGAAAAAAAAGAATTTTGGAATTTCGTTTTGTAATAGTCTTCAAACCTTGCCTTTTTACTGTCCTAAGAAGAAAGTTTATTTAAGGTTTTGCTATAGTTCAACATCTTTAGCCCTCTACCGCCCTTCAAATATTGGTTATTTTTAAATTCCAAGTCTACAACGAATAATTTTTTTAAATTTATTATTTATTGTTTTTCTATCACTAGTAGGCTCGGAGTAGATTTTAAAGACCACTAAAGGCCGTTTTTTTCATCTCTAGTTAAATTTAGCTACCTACTGCCATATAGTTTCAACGACAATTAACTCTAATTAATCAAGTTGCTGGTGCATGCATGACAGAACTTATATTTGGTGGGCCTTCGAAGACTAAAAAATGCACAAAAATTTAACGTTTGAAATTTAGACGTCAACCAGTACCTACTGTCATACATAAGTTCTGTCATGCATGCACCAGCAACTTGATTGATGAGTTAATTGTCTTTGAAACTATAATGCAATGGCCATCTAGAGGTAGCTAAATTTAACTAGAGATGAAAAAACGGCTGTTAGTGATCTTTAAAATCTACTCCGAGCCTACTAACTAGTGACAGAAAAACAATAAATGTTGCATTTCAAAAAAAATTTCATTGTAAACTTGAGATTTCAAAATAACATAATATTTGAGGGGCGGTAGAGGGCTGAAAACGTTGAACTATAGCAAAACCTTAAATAAACTTTCTTTTCAGGATAGTAAGAGGCAAGTTTTGGCGACTATTACAAAACGAAATTCCAAAATTCTTTTTTTTCGATACACCCTACCTACTGTATACAGGGTGTCCCGTCTCAGAGTGCAAAAATTTCAGCCACAGATTCCTTGCATGAAAATAAAAGACCCGTATTTTTTTGTTTCGCTAGATGGGCCCCCATTTCGTCACTAGGGCTCCTCAAAAGTGAGCCCCAAAAATCGAAAATTAATTCCCACGTCTTAACCATTCAACCGATTTTGCTGAAATTTTCCACAAGACCATTACGAACGATGAAGATTTCAATAATGTAGCTGATGATGTCGTGGTGCCCACCACAGGCACCCCCTGGGCCGCACTCGACATTTTCGGCCCATTATCTTTGTTAACGTAATTAAATTTCGTAATTAATTACACACCATCCGATGGTCGATTGAATTTAGAAACTACGCTACCTCTTACACTTTTTCTGTAAAATGCCATTTCCAAGTAAAATTAAGGCTATAGCGCGATTAATGTCAGGACTTTGTTAAAGTTTTAAATTATTGTCAGTTTTGCACCACTGTGGCACTGTGTTTGTTTTTTTTGTAAATATTATAATTGCAGCCAATTTTGCAAATTCGGAGTATACAGATATGCATTTAATTTATGGTGTATGGCTCCACATTTTTTAATTTTACTTGGAAATGGTGCATTTTACAGAAAAAGTGCAAGAGGTAGCGTAGTTTCTGAATTCAATGGAGCATCGGATGGTGTGTAATTAAATAGGAAATTTAATTACGTGAACAAAGATATTGGGCCGAAAATGTCGAGGGCGGCCCCGGGGGTGCCTATGGTGGGCACCACGAAATCATCAGCTGCATTATTGAAATCTTCATCGTTCGTAATGGTCTTGTGGAAAATTTCAGCAAAATCGGTTGAATGGTTACGACGTGGGAATTAATTTTCGATTTTTGGGGCTCACTTTTGAGGAGCCCTAGTGACGAAATGGGGGCCCATCTAGCGAAACAAAAAAATACGGGTCTTTTATTTTCATGCAAGGAATCTGTGGCTGAAATTTTTGCACTCTGAGACGGGACACCCTGTATATCTAGCAACACTGATTGTTGTCAATTTTGGCAGTAGTACCTATAGGTAGTCATGACTCAAATAACATTGTTATTTGCAGTGTGTGTCATTATCGCTAATTTTAAGGGGAAAGGGAGGGGAGAAATACCTACCTAAGCATAGTTATTATAGTTCTTAAGCGAAATTCGAAGGTAAATAACTTTCCTGGCAAATTCTTAATCGACGAATTTCTTTCATTTTCTTCTGATGCGTATAGGTACTCATAGGTTTTTACAAAAAAAAATCTTTGGATAAGAACACGTCGTGTGGGTGACGTCACAAATGGGAACGGAACCAACCAATGAGGAGCGCTGAAATATTATGACGCTACCAACAAAATATGACTTCACAAAATTAGTTTGAATTGCGAATTATTGGCGGATGTACTGCGTTTGACGTAGGTATCTATTAAGAGTTTCTTATTGGTCGAATAGCCTGATTTTAAAAAACTTGATAAAAATGAAAAAAAATCAATGATTATAGACAGTTCGAAATTTCCCGCCCGAAATTAGGAAGCGTATTATTAGATGTCGCCACTTCATGAGCGGTTTGTTAAGTTGAGAATGTGTTAAACCGAGAGAGATAAAGTTTGTCAACAGTGCCGAAGGTGAGTAATCATACCTGTAAAAGCTATTTCCACGTTTCGTAATCGCCAAATGTCCAAAAAGGGGTAAAAATTAGAAAAAACCGCGAGAGAACTTTGACGTTGAAATTCCCACAATTATTATTGCGCAAACTCGTTGAGCGAAAACAAATGTCGGGCATTACCAACACTGCCCGCTTGGATCGATATCGGAGAATGTGACGTAAATTTATCTGTCGTTGAGCAAGGGGCATATTTGCCGATGAAAAAACGTTGGACTAAGTGCTGTGGACGTGGCAAGTGCGATCTCAAATAAATAATTGTGAAAAATGCGGTAACAGACATGTTTTTCTGTTAAATGTGAAACATACACGCAGGTGCGTACGCAGCCGTACTAATAATTTTAACTGGGCCTGCTCCATTGCTGTAGGCCGCGCGATACACTTAAACAAAATTCCCAGCAAAAATATAAAAAACAAAGCAAAATCCCCTTCCGGGAAATGCAACGAGCCGCCACCGCCCCCTTGATTTTACAAAGCTTGTAAAAGTGGAAGCCATTTTACTGAAATGTCGCTTCGTTTTCGTTTATTCACACTACGTCTGGCGCCAAAGCTCTGCCCTTTTGCGCAAATACTGTTTATGTTCATGTGCATGTGTTAAAAATACGATGCAGAAATGCATTGCCTCAAATTCAAAACGCAAATTTATCCTACTTCTCAAAACCAAGCCCTCAATGGAAATATTTTATCTATAGGGAATGTTGGGGGCAAGGGGGAACATCAATTATTGATTTTGTACTGTAGCATTTATACAATCATATATTCCATATTCCACAATAATCAACCCATTTATTTTAAAATTATTTCCGCGAATATTAGTTTTCGTCGCTGGTTATGTGTGAATTGTGATTAATTTCTGCTATGTGCCCTAGTAGGTAGGTTTTTAACATAACCTCACTTCGTTCATAATTTGTTTATTGTATTGCTCATTTTGCAAAACATCCCAATTGTCGATTATTTAATAATTCAAATTAATTAATCGACTCATTTTACAAGAATTTAATCAATGATTGTCAATTTCTAATATTGTTGACTTGACTTGACTTGCAGGTCCGTTATCCGTGTTGCGGGTAAATGGTTTTGATAATGAATACGTCAAATGGCAATCAGGCCCATAGTGAAGAAATTGCAATGGTTGTAGGATCACCAATGTCAATGCAGTCCGACGATGACGATGACAATTGTCAATCGTCAGCAGGGTCGGCCTGCGACGAAGGGACCGACTTTATGACGGCTGCGATGGATGACGAAGTCACCGCTCAATTAGCCGCTGCCGGTAATAAAATTTAGCAATTTTTTTGATTAATTTTGCTGTTTTAGGTCCAGTGGGGGTAGCCGCTGCCGCTGCAATTGTCTCCTCGAAAAAACGCAAGAGGCCACACTCCTTCGAAACCAATCCTTCTATAAGGAAAAGGCAACAAAATAGACTTCTTAGGAAATTACGGGTAATCTCTTGACTTGAATATTAGGGTAGTCTGAGGGTTGGCAACATGGAAAGTCTAGTGTAAAACTATGTTTTAGTATATTTACACCTTCTTTAACGGCTCCTGATTTGAGAGCAATCAATTATTTTCAAAAAAATTACGAATTTACAATTGCGATTTTCGCGAGTGCATGCAATTTTTTGTTGTAGAGGCTGGAGAAATGCTCTGATTTGATTCTAGGAGTTTGTCTATGTACATGGTATTCAAAATCAATGTGTTACAAAATCATAACTTGACCACACCAAGTAAAGTGTAAATGTTCAAAGTGTTTTCCATTTCGGTTTATGACAAATTTGTTGAAAAGGTATTTTCACTACTTTTTATCATTTCATGTAGTAGTCAGGTCTAATAACTACAAAGTGCTGTTCAGAAAATATGTGCGCACAAATGGGAATATTTTATTCAAAGCGTCCAATCAAATATGCCGAAAATTTCGTCATTACTTTGGCTCGTTTCCCATCTGTGACGTCGCACACAAGAGGGCGTTCTCTAGGTCTATTCCACTCGATATATATATAATTTCAGGAAGGTACAGACACCTCCCGGAAACGGCATCCACAATTTAAGAAGAACGGAGATAAATTTCAATGAGTGCAAGTGAGATATACTGTCAATTCCTCCGGCTTTTGAAAAGGAATACCGCTTTTTATCTTTGTCGATTGCTGTATCCATGCAATAGCAGAAATCTAGTGACCCTAGACAAGCATCCTTTCCCGTTATCACTAGACCGATTTTTTTTTCAAATTATCAAAAAAATATAAATGATTCAATTTTGAAGTTTGGAGCAAAAGTTCGTGTTATCAAAGGGCCTTTTTTTGATTTTTTTTTCAGACAAAAGAATTAATATTTTTTTGATCGAGGTATGCGTCAATTAAAGCAAGAAATGCAAAAGCCTCTTTTAGCCACCTAAAAATGATCGATTACATAGTCCGAAAATAGTCGTTTAGGTCGTATAATGTTAAAATAGATGTCAAATCACTTAATTTTTCTCAAAACATATTTGAGTCTCAGCAACGTGCCTGTAATGCCCACAAATAGCCAAAAATCCGGTCTCTAGTTATCACATATTTTTGGAATAGCACTATTAAAATAAATATTGAAAATGTGTTCCATTTTGGTCTTCACACAAGTTCAAACGACCTTAATTTCTCTTTTTAACTTTCTTTGTTCTAATTCTAATTCATCTTGGGCCATACCGGCAGATTGCATACGTTTACATGGCGCCTCCAATATATTTATTGCTTTTACGTGGTTATATTATTACAATAAACAGATCTTCAAGTTGTTTCTAAAAATGTATGCATATTTGGTGCCCTTTATTTGATTACTATTATTAAAGTTTCCGGAAAAAACTGCACTTCTTTTGTGAACGCTGCCTAAACGCTTGGAGATGGCTTAACATTTTGTACAGAATTGTTGGCAATAAAAATATGTAATTTTAAATAAAAGTTTGTCACTTCCGGTAAAACCGGAAATGGAAAAATTTTGGTTAATTTGTCAGAAAGTGGCCTTTGATAAGTACATTCGATGTTAGAAGTTTCAAAAATCTATGACACCCTGTGACACCCTGTATAGGCACTGGAAGCCCTAATCAGAAGACCATAATTTTAAAATTTCTTTGTTAAAACTGCATGATTCTTAATTTCTTAATAAGTTTTTAAAGCAAACATTCACGGTTAGTATTTAGTAATGCTCCTATCAATAGTAATACGTGTTTACTAAAATTGGTATGAAATTTCAGCAAACCATAGATGAATTTGCCACAAGGGTCGGTCAACAGGCTGTGGTTTTAGTCGCAACTCCCGGTAAACCAAATGTTAGCTATAAAGTATTCGGGGCAAAACCCCTGGAAGATGTAATCAAAAACCTTCGAGGAATGATTATGGAAGAATTAGAGAACGCATTAGCTCATCAAGCGCCACCTCCAGTACAAGATGACCCTTCACTCTTTGAACTGCCCCCTTTGATTATCGATGGTATTCCAACTCCTGTAGAAAAGATGACACAAGCACAGTTGCGAGCCTTTATACCTTTAATGTTGAAGTATTCAACTGGTAGGGGCAAGCCTGGGTGGGGGCGTGAATCCACAAGACCCCCTTGGTGGCCTAAAGAATTGCCGTGGGCAAACGTGCGAATGGACGCTAGAAGTGAAGATGAGAAGCAAAAGGTATCTTTCTAAGCTTTTTGAAGCATCTCATTCGCTGTTTCAGATATCTTGGACTCACGCTTTGCGACAAATCGTTATAAATTGTTACAAATTCCATGGTAGGGAAGATTTGTTACCAGCATTCACGGAAGAAGACGAAAAGGCGAATGCAGCGGCTACTGCCAACGCTAACGTCGGCACATCGGTTGGTGTCTTAAAAATGCACTCCTCGGGAGTACCTACTCATAAAATACAGATCCAAGCTAACGGGTCGCCACAAATTATAGCCACTTCACCTGATGGTCTGTCGGGTTCTTCGGCGCAGGTTTGCCTCGATCCTGCCGGCTATAGCTCAGACGTTGATGTGTGTAGAATTTTAAACACTATCGTTGTTGTCGATTTGTATTGTTTGATCACAAATTTAATTTCTATCTTCTTTTTTTATTGTTTTTATTTATGCCTGTTTAGCTTGGTTTTGTTCACATTTAAGTAGTTAGCAAATCAAGTTACTTTATTCTCAAGTGGTAACTCGATTTTTTTTCTTTTCACAAACATAAGAAGCTGCAAAATTGACTTAATTTAGAAAAACCTGTTTCAGATTACGACACAGTACACGCCGACAGTGTTGCACACAATTACTAACCCAGATGGTACTGTTAGTATTGTTCAGGTGGATCCAAATAACCCCATTATCACTCTACCGGATGGTACCACAGCTCATGTCCAAGGAATGGCTACTGTAAATAGATCCTTAGAACAACTATCATAGTAACTGTCAAAATTCTAGATTCAGACTAGTCAAGGAGATGGTACTCCCGTTCATACCATACAGGCAATAGCTGAGGGTGGTTCCCAAGGCGAAGTTGTTGACCTCAACTCCGTCACAGAAGCAACTCTGAACTCCGAAGGACAAATTATCCTGACTGGGGAAGATGGCCACGGTATGTCAAATCTTAAACATCTATTTTGTCATATACAAATCAAAAAGGGCTATAGCTGCAGTCAAAATTTAGAGTTCCTCAGTGTCAGCTAAAAATGCGAATGGTCAGTAAACAAGTTTTGGTTCTTTTCAGAATGTGGCTGTGGCTTTGTTGTTGAAGAGTACGTGTGGGAATCCCCGACTTCTTACTATACCGAGATCGTCTTCATCCCGAAGGAACAGTAATGTTTCTCATAGAACAACCACGGTTATATTTATTTACATTTTTATCTGCAACGTATACCCTATTTCCATTCAGGTGTGTCAGTATTACGTTCACTTCTCTATGAAATTCCTTTCACTTCATTATGAAGGTACTTCTAAAAAAGACTATAAAGAAACTAATGGTTAAGAGCAGTTGTGAATAATTACATTATTCTCCTGACGCCAAGTTTCATTCTTAGACTTATTTCCCTTTTGGTTTTCTTACCTACAGTTAGTTAAATTTTGACTTATTATTGTATTGATGTTGTTTATTACTTTATTGATTGCTGTAAATTGTTAATGTTTTCATTTAAAACAACTCTGCAACGCCGTCTTAGTAGTCGATTAAATGGATTTACGTCACGACATACGTTTGTTGGTGCATAAATCATGAGATGATTTCTGCAACATTGCGTCTGATTATTGAGAAAATTCATTCTGACACTTCTAACCCTCTTCCACCATTTTCCACCCCTTAAACGCTAATTTTGCTAAGTGCACATTTCTGTTTTTCTCTCGGTAAATTTATTTGTTCTAAAACCTCTTAAAGTTTTTCACCCTTTGCTGTTTCTTATTCCTTCGCAAAATTTTATCTGTCATTTTACCGGGGACATACCTGCTGTCATTTTATCTTTTGCGATTCACTTGTTTCCATACATAGCCTTCGTTATTACATCGCTTTGTACGTCTTCCATTGGCTTTTACAAAGACGCTTATGAAAATAGTTTCAGCTGAAGTGTCACTTTTGACATTTTAGTTGTATTTTGTTCACTAAAACTGTAGGTGCCACATTACAGAGCGGCAGCAACAATACATTAAAAAGCTCCAATGTCCAAAGTGACACTATTTTAACATTTTCATAGTTGACTTGTGAAAGTCATGCAAGCGTAGCATTTTTGTTGTTTGTTCGAAATTGATCGATTATTTTGAAATTTGGCAAGAGTAATTAGGTATTTATAATCACAGCAAATAGTGTTTAATGCGGAAGCGCTGAAGGCTCACCGGTACATTACAATTTAGGTCAAACGTTTGAGGCACGATTCCACCGACCTTACTTAACTTTAAGAGACCCTTAAAATGACAATTATGACGTTTATACCATAAGACAATGATAAGTTTGGTCCGTGGGATCGGCCATAAGTCGAACGTTTGAGATAATAGCTCAAGCTTGCGCATGCGCACTGTCGTCTGGGTATTAGCGTGGTGGAGAAAGACGTCAATGCAAGAGATGGTTAAACGTTTGACTTATAAAAAATATATTATGTAATGTACGGGTGAGCCTTCAGCGCTTCCGTAGTTTCAGGAACTATCGGTGTCCCAAACATCAATGGACAAAATTTTTTTGAGAATAAGTCAGCCATTTCTCAACCGATTTGGATCAGCCTGTCCTCAAACTACAGCTAAAGAACCAAGCTTTCGAATCGTGCAAGAAATTATGACGGATGGCACTGCCGTAGCAGTTCTGTTGGTACTCCTTTTTAAGGTCTATTTTAGGTGTGTGGGGATTGGTTAAACAACAACTAATGGTTATATGACTCAAACGGCCTTGAAAACCGTTCTTTTTCTGCAAAAATCTTTTTTCAGAATTCGATTTGGTCTACGCATTGATTTTCTGTTTTTTTAAAAATCTGACTATGAGTAAAGTTAGTGACAGACAAACAACGTAATTCTCAGTTATAAATTATCGAATTTGATGAAAACACAGGTTACTGCCAATGAGGGACAAATAGGAGAGCTGTTACTAAAAATTAAGCTGTCTTTGCATCATTGTTACTTTAGTCATGATCATAAAATCGTGAAAATACACGAAAACGCATTTTTGCAAAAAATCACTTACAAGGTTAAACCAAATCAACTTCTAAAAAAAGGTTTTTAATAACGATTTGTTGTTTTCTCACCAATCTCCACGCACTTAAAGGAAGCCCTAAAAACAACTGTTAATGTGAATGGTACGGCAACCCCATCTCTCGTAGTTTCTTAGACAGTTTCAAAGCCTGATTCTTTAGCTTTAATTTAAGACCATATTCATCCAAATCTGTTAAGAAATAGCTGACTTATTCCCAAAAATACTTTGTCCGGTTTTTTTGGGACACCCGATACTTTATGTAGGTTTTGCATTGAAAATACCAAAGTTTTGTTTTTACCATAAGACAAAGATACTGAAGTGTCGTAAGTTGACCGTTTTGGAAGATTAAAAAAAAATCATTTTAAGATAAAGCAAAATCTTTGAGCATAAAAGATGTGCTATCTTTTCGATTCATGAAAAATTTCATTTGAAAAAGTGGTACCAGTTTTAAAACTGCCACGCTGACTACATTGGCCATGCTGCAGCCATACCCCTATTCAAAGGTGGCTACTGTCCACTGGCTTTTTTGTTTACTTTGCATTTGGCATAACTCTGTTCAGGTTACCCAATTTCAGTGAGTGGCGTAATAACCGTACCTGTATCTGGATCAATGTACCACACAATGGTAGCAAATATTCAGCATCTGCATACGAACAGTGATGGTACAGTCTGCGTGACGCCGGTGGTTCCAGTACCCAAGGTAAGCGCGTTTAATTTTAGTCCAAGTGACAAGTGTTTGAAAGAGAGTAAAACTCGTGATCTGTTAAGGTTGAGCCAAACAATGGTGACAATATGGAACTGGCGGTGACTCCGAGCGGGCTAACAACACACTCAATGATGATCCAAGGTTCAGGTACAGATGGTCCACAGGTTCTACAAGTACTTTCACTGAAAGACGCTACTGTTTTAACAAAAGCAATGCAAGGAATTGCAGATGTTAAGACAGAAGAGACTATTCTGAGTGACCAATAGATCTAAAGGCTTTTTGTTAAGTAATATAGAGCTTCTTAAAAGCAAGGAATTTTGACATTCCTTACTTTTGAAAGCGTCCTGCCTATTTATATAATTATACTTGGTCATTTTACGTGTACCCTTTATGTTGTTATGTCATGAGAGTATTTTCTTTTAATTTTGTATATCGGCTTGTGTTTCGAAATTTGGCTATTTTTACAACCCGTGGAAACTAGATGATTTTCTTTTTTAACGTATACATGTGTATTAATTGTCAATAATATCTCAAGTGTTGTTAGCAAAGTGGTGGCATATTTCCAACCTTATGTTTGTGGATAAGTGTGGGGATTTTTGAACTATTCTGTATATAATCGTGACATTTAAAAAACTAAACATACCAATTTTTTTCTTTATAGTACTTATGGACTATAATTTCACTGATTTGGTACTTAAACATCCCATATGCCAGTGTAAAAAGTAAAAACACTGGTAGTAATAATAATTATAGGTGTGCATGAGTGATCGAGTGAGTGTAAAATAAGGGTTGAGATCTGAGCGAATTCCCACTTATCTGAAACATGCAGCACTAATACTTCGTATTTTACTAGTCACATTTGACATAATCCTGTTAGTTTTATGATACAACGGGCATGATATGTAAAACTACAAGGAACTATATAAAGTTTAATTTGAGTCAAGCTGTGTTAAATCCTTTTATATATGTGCATACTAGAATAGATTTTAACTTGTAATTTTAACCTAATTTTAGACTAACTTAAAATATTGTTGATTATTTTTAGTTATTTTTGGGTATCTTATTGTTAGTTCACTGTGCACTAGAAAGGTTTTTATGTGTGTTTTAAACAGTGGTGGTTGTTTTCGGTGTGTATTGTATGGTTCCTTCGTTATTTGTGCCATACATTATTGCATTGCTTGCTTCACTAGTTTTTTGTTTAATGATTTCCAAACCTGTTATTATTTGTATTAATTTCAAGAACCAAATATTAATTAGGCTTGATTTAGAATTTCGTGCCACAGGCATATTGAAGTACCTTTATAACGTAAGTTTCCTTCTGTTATTTCCTTCAACGAATATTCACTTATAGTCAAATCTAGGTATTTGTAAAGACGATGACCTGTACATTGTGTATTTTACAAGTTTTACTGTAAATTTTTTGACAAAATAAATGTAATAGTTTGTTTCAATGTGGTGTGACATGTTAAATTTTACATGTTATTTTTATGGTATGCATGTATAGATTTTAGAATTATATGGCCAATAATCCGTAGTATCATAAATTGTAGCACCATATAACGAATACATTTTGTTACGTTCTATTTTTTGTGTGCACAAAAAACAATTGTTAATTGTACATTAACGTTGTACTGACTGGCCTTAAGTTTCTCAAAAATGCCTTTGGTTTAGGTTTAACGCACTAACGAAATTTTAATGATCTTGGCCTGATCATTAATCAAGTTGTAAATTTTAATAGAACCCTGTAATTACCAAATAAATTTATCAGTTATTAAAACCATTTTTATAAGTTTTGTCACGTACTTAGTTTTCCTATATAAACGCCAAAAGTTCGAAATTCACTGTTTTCAGGAGCTTTAACTGCACATGAGTTGAATTTTGGAATGCACTCCAAATCGGTGCGTACTATTATTATTTTGGAACGCAACCTCGACTTTCCATCTAAATATGTGTCGTAGGTACCTAGTCAACGAACTTCATGGCCAACTCTCATTCGTTTTTTTAATTGATCTCACGGTACTTTCGTCACATAGAGGCAAGTTTCCATTTTTTGGCACATCATCTTCTGAATTTTCCTTTAAACAAGGAAAGATATCAGAAAGATATAGCGAGATGTAACGGATTTGAACCTATCATAGTAGATAGTTAAAATTCAAACAGCAGGTGTTTAATGCCACGACTTTTCGTTCTGAAGAAACAGGACTTAAAATTTGTCGCATTACCTTTTGAACCTCAGTTGACAAGAGGTTCGTCAAGGTTTTTTGCTTAACAAAATTTAAGGACAGTTTTCAGATCTGAAAACAAACTGAAAAACCTTTTAGGCAACCCGAAAGATAAAGTAGGGAATAGCGAGAAATCTGGCATATACGAAATCAATTGTCAAAATTGTGATATAAAGTATGCAGGTCAAACACCAAGGTCTCAATGCCAGATTTAAGGAGCACTTAGCCCGCCTTAAATATGGCAGAACTGAGAAATCCAGTGTTGCCCTACATGCTTTACACAATGACCATAGAATAAGTGATAATATTAAGTTAGTTTGTAGTGTTAACAAGGTGCAGCTGCTAGATGCAATGGAAAGTATCGCCATTTATAACTCTAGAGATAGGCTTATGAACGCCAATACAGGCCAGATCGCTTTTTCATCTCTGTTTACGCTACTTTAGGGAGGACTCGTTGTATTTATACGTGTTCACCCTTTGACCATTTCTCGACCTGTGATTGGTCTAACTTTCACAGCACGCGGGTGGGCCTATAAATATTTCAGTTTTCTGGAAAGTAGGGTAGTATAGCTTCGGCTTTGATAATGAGCACATTGTGCTCGAAACGCCTCAGCAATGAAAATCAAGTGTTTCGGTGTGGTGGAGTGTTTCTACTGATAGTGCATTTTTCCACCAAACTTGTCCAGTGTTTCCATTGTCACATAGAAGAGTTATAAATGACAAATTATGTCAGATATTTATTTGACTTTCTCTTTCTTACAGAATGATAGTGGTTTTCAGATGTAATTTTTTTGTTTTGACGGTTGAAGTTGAAATTTTTTACATTCAGTTGCAGGTACTTCCACCTGCAAAGCATCATATCTCATATGCTTTCCTGTTTGAAATCAAATTGAACACAATAGTAAAATTTTTTTTATTAAAAATGTACAATTTCCTAATTATGCTTTAGATGAAATTTTATTAAAAATGTACAATTTCCTAATTATGCTTTAGATGGTCTTGAAATCGACTTAGTAGGCAATCCGGCAATTCATTTAAAGAAATTAAAGATGTGAAAAAAAACTCTCGTTTAACATCCTGGCAGAGTGATTTATCTGGAACTAAACGCGATATTGCAAAGGCAACTATATCATTCGCAATTGAACTCGGAAGCGGTTCTGACCTCCCTTGAGCTAATTTTAAAACAGTTTTCCAATGACGACGGAAATCGTCCCTTACTAAGAACGTTAGAAGAATATTTGCTAGATCTACATGAAGATATGGATCAGAGGTTAATAAATGAAGGAAGGGATTCACATCATACCCTGCATGTTCAATTGCCTTCAAAATAGATATTACTAAGCTCCTATCTAAGTGAAAGCAATCTGTTATCATGATAGCTACAGATTTTGGATTTGCTATTTCCAAAAATGCTTCAAGGAAGTCTTTATAGCACTCTTTTAAAAGACATTCACTTTTCGCGAATTTGTACGCATTCATTAGAGCCTCATAGTCCAGGGATGCAAGCTTACGTAGAAAATCTTGGGGAATTCCGTGAGTCAGAGGGCAGTTGTAGTTCTGGCAAGTTTGTTTAAAAAAACCCAGACAAATTCCACAAAAGACGGCGAGTTCGGATCCTCCATTTGGATCTTTTGCAAAAGAACTATTCAGAATTGTTACAGTCATGTCACTGGCGTCGTTTTCCTGGCGCTCGTGCTCGACATCCCTGTAAGCCGATATGACGTCACCGTTGTAAAAAAGTATCGAGTTAAGATTAAGGGAATATCGCAACAATTAAGTGAACAATCTTACCTTTTAAATTCATAGCTAACTTCATGTTTTTGTACTATTTCTAAACACGTTTCGGTATGTTGGTTTCCGCTAAAACAAAAACAAAATCTATTTATTCATTACCCATAAAAGGAAAAATATGAAACCCGGATATAGGGATATTTTTCGTCAAAAAAAAGCAAATTCAATTTTACAACCCCTGTGGCTATAACATTTGATAGTTGTACCATTTGAAAATTTCGAAATTTTAACACTAAACTTTTAAAGGTTCATAATGTTATTAAAGACCAACTTAAGAAGCTAAGGTCGTTTTCTTAGAGCTTGAAGGATAGCCCAAACCTTCCTTAATGACATGCTAAATTTCCAAAACCAAAGTTTGAAAATTGGTTGTGGGACGATTTAGAAGTACTGCAAAAGCAATTTTACTCAAACGATTCACTTCAGATGAAAACATGACTAATGAATGTTACTTGCAATTCAACATAGAATCCAATAACAAATTAAAATACAGGGTGTGCCATTTTAAAAAATCTATGTTTCTGTTGTTACTCCTTAGTGAGATTGTCTGTATACAGGATTGTATTTTTAAAATGTACCTTATTTAGCCCTTTGCAACCCTTTGTAATTTTCCCTATCTCTAATAGCCGAATACAGGCAATTGGGACACCCTGTATACAGGGTGTTCCAATGAAAAGTATCCACCCCAAATATTTCGTAAACCAAATTAAATATGAAAATTCGCTCGGACAGGTCGACCTTTATTTGGAGGGGGACACTTAAATCCATGCTTGGCGAAATTTCAAAACTCACCCCTTAGCCCCCACCTACCCACACTCTTAAAATTTTAAATGGCAACCCCCCACTTGTGATACATCATTTGAAAGCTAATTTTATTACCAATCTAACGCTGTAACAATTTTTTATATTTGTTCAACTCTAGCGCCCTCTTTGGTCAAATTTTAAACTACATTAGGGCCCTTTGTGATACATCATTTGAAAGGGTTTGAAATTATCGGTAAACTAATGCAAGAATTTTTAAAATCCATCCATTCGTTCAAAAGTTACAGCCTAATCTTGAAGGATTCCTAGACCCAGAACCAGCTCATGTCTTTCAATGTAACTTTTGAAGGAGTGGGTGGATTTCAAAAATTCTTGCATCAGTTTACAGAGAATTTCAAACCCTTTCGAATGATGTTTCACAAAGGGTCCTAAAGTAATTTAAAATTTGAGCAGAGAGGGCGCTAGAGTTGAACAAATATCAAAAATTGTTGCAACGTTAGATTGGCAATGAAATAGCTTTCAAATGATGTATCACAAGTGGGGGGTTGCCATTTAAAATTTTGAAGTGGGGGTAGGTGGGGGTTAGAGAGTGAGTTTTGAAATTTCGCCAAGCATGGATTTAAATGTCCCCCTCCAAATAAAAATCGACCTGTCAGAGCGAAGTTTCATATTTTATTTAGTTTACGAAATATTTGGGGTGGATACTTTTTATTGGAACAGCCCTGTATGTTTGCAATATTGATACTATTAATAGGCTCATAAAAGAACAAAATCGACTTGTAGCAATACTTATTACCCCAAAACTATAATTATATTTCCTTTAAAAAAAAACTGAAAATTTACTAGGAAAATCAAAATCAAACTTTCTGTAATGTCAATCATCAGAGTTCACTTGATTTGTTTGGAACAAGAACCATAGCTGACTTATGAAGTCAACTGTAAACCCCATAAAAGGAGCATTTGAGCTAATTTTATAACTCACCTTGCGGAAAAACCAGCTTCTACACTTACAGATTGTTTTTTTTTATTATCTAGCACAATTGAAAAGTTGAGATCTACTTTTCGCTTCCTACCCTCTCTCTTCTGAAAATTCTGAATATTTTGTTTAGAGATCTTCCAGCGGCTGAAAAAAGTTAACATCAAAATATTTCAACTTAAGCTGTAGCTCCCTTAGGAAGCGACAGATATACAAATTTTTGTATCAATTGTAACCATTTTCAAGGTTAAAATAGTGTCAACCATTTTTGGGACACCTGTATTACTTACAAATCAGGTACTAGAGGAGATATGTCAGTAGAATAAGGGATGAAAATACCATCCAATGCCTTTAATCTACCAAATTTTAAATGTGGCCAAAAATTGAAAGGCTTTTTCCAAGTTTGTCGGGGAGTCGTATTATTACTATTATGAGGTTGATATACAGGTTCTCTTCGTAAACTAACAGCTACTGATGTACCAACAGAACATTGTGAACCACTCTGAGATAGCAAACAGGAATCACTGGATTCACTGTCTTCCCCATATTCATAATCAAGCAATTCTTCTCCATTCCAGGCACTATCACTATCTAAAGGGTACTAAATTGTATTTTTTTTAAACAAATTGTTTTACCTTCGGGATTCATTTCAAGTGGTTAATTCAAATTCTAAATTTATTTACGGCCTGTAAGCAAACATTATCTGGTCATCTTACTTCACAAGAACAACTGTAACGGGCTTTCAAGAAAAATCTAAAAGAAAAACTGAACAAAAGGAGAGAATTTGTTTTTCTTAACCTCAAAAGGGTTAACAATTGACGTTTGAGTGACATATTGACATGACAACACAACCAATAATAACCATGACAGCATGTGGGCGATTTTTCGCGTCAGGTCCAATAGTCTGTAACCGACAAATTGCAGCGCGTAATTTAAACGTCAATCGTAACTAAAATATGAAATTCTTTCTTTATTCCTGTAGCGAAGGAATGATTGGTAATGCAGAAATCATTTTAGTAAATGTAAATAAGTTAAAAATGGGTAATTATTCCATATACAGACACGCGTTATTTTTTTCACTTTTAACAGAAAATATTGTTACCTACGTGAGGGTTCAAATCGTTAATAAATAACAGAAAAGTTGTGTTACGTGAGGGTTCGAATCGTTAGGAGATAACACAAAACTGGAGCGGTCAGCATTTTTTATTGCTTGAAATTAATTATATATTTTGTCGGTTGAAAGCTTGGTCCATTTTTCAAAGAGGAACTGATGTTTGATTACACAAGGTAGTTTCACAGTCTCGTTCCACAAAATTTTACTTACTGTTTAGGACGCGTTTATATAGCTGAAGATGGAGTAACACTCCGAAACGCGTCCTAAACAGTAAGTAAAATTTTGTGGAACGAGACTGTGAAACTACCTTGTGTAATCATATATTTTGTCGTTGAAAATAAAACGTCTGCGTTCGAAATAATTGGGGAATAAAAGTTCCACATACAGACGCACGTTATTTTCTGACTTTTAACAAAAAATATTGTTAAAATCGTTAATAAATAACAGAAAAGTGGAGCGGGCGGCATTTTTCATACTTTTAAATCCGCGTTCTTAAAAATCGTGTATGTAACAATATTTTCTGTTAAAATTATTAGGTACCTATTCCGAACACAGACGACAGACGTTTTATTTTCAGCGACCAATAATTAGTTTAAAGCAATAAAAGAGCCCACCGCAGTATTGAATTGAACCCTCCACGTAAGACTATTTTTTGTTAAATTGTTAAAAGTGAGAAAATAACGTTCGTCTCTACAGGGTGAGTCTGAAAGACTCCACATCCACCACAGAATCTTCTGTTCAAATGATGAAGCTTGGTGCAAAAATTATTGGTCAATTATTAAATATCTTTCGAAAGGTGTATCGTAGGATTTTGAATTTTTGCACAGCATTGTTACAGACCAAGAAGCAACTAACTGCTGATGATACTTAAGATATTATCTAAAAAGCGGATCTCTGTTATGGCCCCGATGTTATTTGCCCTTGAACTTTTTTATGTTTGAAAATATTGCTAAGTTGCCTATGCGGCCGTATTTCCCGTTCAATTCTAAAACTTTTTTGGCTTTCAAAATTTTTCGAAAAAACTAACCACTCACGAGAAAAATTTAAAAAACCGAAAACATGATGCAGGTAATCACCTTAAAACCAATGATGAGTCTACCTCATAAAAAAGTGAAATTACCATCAATGTTTTTTCTTCAGATGTAATAATAATAATAATACTGTTTATTGAACTTATAAAAATAAATAGGTTCAAATGTGAGCAATGGTTCTGCGCACAGATGTAGGACAACACCTTCAATGCAAAAAAACAGTTGAAATGTGATGCGTGTCAACGTACACTTTGATTTTTATTGAAATTGTAGGTTTATCACGATGATCATGTTTTCGGTTTTTTCAACTTTCCTCACGAGTGGTTAGTTTTTTCGGAAAATTTTAAGAGCAGAAAAAGTTTTAGAATTGAACGGGGAATACGGCCGCATAGGCAAATTAGCAATATTTTCAAACATAAAAAGTGTAAGGGTAAATAACATCGGGGCCGCCCTGTAAAACAGGGATCCGGCGCTTAATGTCTCAAGTACCATCAGTAGTTGCATCTTGGTCTGTAACAATGCTGTGCAAAAATTCAAAATCCTACGATACACCTTTCGAAAGATATTAAAAAAAAACGTTTAAAAATGAAGATCTTTGGCGGCTTATAACATCAAGAGGAATCACAATTGACCAATAATTTTTGCACCAAACTTCATCATTTGAAAAGAAGATTCTGTGGTATAAAAGATGTGGAGTCTTTCAGACTCACCCTGTATATGGAACTGTTACCTCCGTTCTTATAACAACGTCGTACGTCGTCGCGGCCGCCGGTTAAATGTTATTTAATTGACCAATGTTCTTTATTAATTAACTAGGTACTTACCTACTTTTAAATTCTGAACCGGTAGTTATTGAGTAAAAACCTCAATTTATTAAGTAGGCACCTACTTGTGACTGTTAACAAAATTATCTGTTTCAAATTATTTGCATTTGGTTGTGGTGTAAAGGGTAGAAGAAATGGTGCAATAGCTCAAAGATTTTAGTTTAAAGACTGAAATAAGGTACACTCGATAAATAATTAGTTTTTAATTAAAACTATGCTTTTAAGATATGGTGAAGTCTAGTATGAATTTACATACGACAGACAATCAACGTTTGACAAATAAACAATGCTCGATAACTGTTCTACACATTTCGCTTAAAATTGAATAAGTACATTAGTTCTACATATTCTATATTTTCATAATAACTTACAATTAATTATTTGTTTTAATTGGAAGACTCAGTTTTAGTATAGTGTAGTTAAGTTAGTTTTAAAAATTAATTCAACCTAATCATCTGTATCAAACACACTATACTAATACATTTTTCTCATTCGCTCTCACATTATAAAATAAACTTTTAATATAAAATTTCGCCTACATAATAATGTACATTAGTAGATTGACTAATGATTCCTAAAAATATTTTATTTTACATGAAATAATATTCACATTAATCCTTCCTACTAATGTATATTTTATCAGTGGCGGAAGTACCATTAGACCAAGCGATGTGCAATGTATCAGAGGGCCTATAGACCCTCAGACGAGCAAGAACAACATTTTAAGGTTGGGGAGGGGCGGCAACAATGTTGCAGAATTTCAAAATTATAGGTATAGTTCTGCGCCTTGGTCAAAATTTGTAATTCCGCCGCCGTATTTTGTCATATATAATTTACAAATACTGTCGACACGTACCGTATTAGGTATTAAATGAAAACGTTCCACATTAACACAAATGCTAAATTTAGTAGAAAAAGTGGCACTTACAACAATGATGACAATAATTTTAAATGAAATATTAACACAAATACGATACACTGATGTTATTTAGTACTTTACAACAGCAGATAAACGTGACTACCCTAAGTTAAGTAACCTGTATGCCAATATTCACAGACTTTACTATAAGAGTATTGTCATTGTTATAAGACGCGCGATTTTCATCGTCCGACCAACCAAACCCAACACAACAACAAAACAATTATTGTCGAAATGAAACAACTATGGTATATGTAAACGAATTTCGTGAATGCTCAAAAACAATTTCTGACAATAACATTTAAATGTTACAACGTTTTGATATGTACAAATACACCCAAAATTGCGGTATCTTATAAATTATATAAAAAATTCAACTAGATTTTATTTATTTTGGTTAACACTATAAAATACGCAGGTGCGCCTTCGCGGAGGTTCAGTAAAATATCTATTCTCAAAGAAAGATTGCCTAAAAGTGGCGCACCGTCCGTTCTCAATTTTGTATTCTGAAAGTTGTTCATTGTTTTACGTTTTATAGGTATTACTATGATATAAATCGGTAACGTACAATCACGACCAAATTGTCAAAATATAGTGCGCCAGGCTGAAGACCAATAGTGTTGCCAGGCTTGCCGCTGCGATAGACGCGTCGCCGCATATGTTTATCTCACTTTCCTGCAACGAGAAACCAAATTATGGTAGTTTTGAAAAAAGGAGATTTATGAGTCGGAGTTGAGAATATTTTCAACCTCAGCACCGAGGGATTACACGCGGTCTAATTTTGGAAAGACACTCTCAGATATCCTCCAATGAACCTCAAACCTCGGGATAACTTCGAAAAAAAAATAAGAAAATTTTCAGGGCTTGTCTCAAGATAACCTCAGATTACAACAAGATAACCCCAGTTTGCCACAAGATAACTTCGAATTACCTCAAATTCTTTAAATAAACTTCAGAGATCCTCAAGAATTCCTTAAGGTAACCTCAAGATATCCTCAAGGCAACCCCAACCTCTCGCTCAACACACAGGCATTAAAAAATCAAGGATTGATGGTTCAATGAAGGATGTTCCTGAAGAAGTCCTTGTCTTGAAGAGTCTTAAACTTTTTTTCAAAAAAATAGTAGTCTTACCTCTGGATGATAATTGATGCACTTCGGTGGACGTTTTCTATACAAACTATCTTTAGGTTTATGCAAACAGCCTCCGTTCCCTGTATCGTAAATTAATTCCTGTGGAGAAATGCTTAGTTGCTTGCTTCCACAGGGACATAAGGTATCTACAACCAGCAAAATCAAATTACTATGCGGAATCTTCTGAACACTAAATGGTCTGAAATGGAAGAATCTGTAGTGGTGCAAAGACGTCGAGTTTTACCTTTCGCAAGCTGATGTCGCATGACAATTTGTCAGCTTTCCTTTTAAAGGATTACTTTGTCCGCTAATGTTCAACCGCTCTGGCTGAAGGATGTATAAATCAACCTTGCGATCACAAGGCGAAAATTCACCCCGATATTCCCCATCGTAGGGGTCTGATTCGTAAGGTGGAATAAAAGGAGTATTTGTATATGGTGGGGGTGTTACTGGACCTACGACATCCTCACCAGTTGGATATTGGATATCATAGTCAGAATAAATGTCCAACGCATCGTCTGAAACGTTAGATCTTGTTAATGGTCTCGAAGCAATAATCTTACCTCTATCTTGAGCATAGGCTATGGCAGCTCCATAGACATTTTCTAATTTGGCAAGAAGAAGAAAGGCTACTTTTAACAAGAACTTAAGAAATGTCCTCATTGGATCAAACGGTTTCATTTTAAAAGCGTTTCCGCTATAGTGATTCCTGTTAGCAGAACATGCGCCTTGATAGTCGTAAACATGTACTTTTTTATAAATTTTATCTTGAACAAGAGAATCCATTATGGTTCCATCAATTTTTCCAAAAAATTGCCCAGTGTGTTTCTTATTTTCCGAAATTATGATAAAACCGTTATTGTCAAGTACGTAGCAGTCTAACTTATCACTGGCACAGGTTTTGGGACAGGAAGTACCTCCAGTGCACTACAATAATACTTTATAAAATCATTTCCTGAACAATTGCTAGCACCATTGATGTAATATTTAAAAACTTGGAAGCAAAAGTTGAGTGTTGATACTGAAGTCCAACTACAGCCGCAGGTGCCCTATGTCCATTGTGCTCAATAAATACTGCATGCGTTGCTGTGATTAAGGGGTTTTCTAGTGATTCGCTGTTGAAAGGCACGGAATAGACGAAACTCTCTGGTTCTATGGAATGCTGATCTACTGCGCGTTTGTACCAAACTTCATCCATTGCTTTTACATTATTCTCGCTAAAATGTCTGGAAGGACGTTACACTGCTATCTTAATCACAACTTACGGCTGACTTTTATCAAATGGTGTAATGTGATCAGTCCAGCGTAAAAGTCCACTTCTGGTGGCCACGAAGGAGATCGTAAGTCCAAAGAGTTGGTGTCCTTGGCTGCAAAATACAATAAATTAATATTTGAAAGCGAGCTCAGCTGAATAGATTACCCCTGAAAAGGTAAAGATTTGATGATTGGGCTTGTAATTTTTGTTTTTTTCCACTTTTGTACAAACCTTCATCCAGCAGCTATTTTACAAGTGGAAAAAACTTCTACAAAGGGTTCTAACAAAAAAGGAAGCATTTATTAAGTTCACTTCTTAAAATAAATGCTTCCACAACTAAAACTTAGATGATTAGATCTTCTTGAAGGACTTTACCTTTGCAACTGTACCAAAAGTGTGCCAATAGGGCTATTGTGCAGAGAATAATTAGTAAATTAAATCGTTGATCTAGTGCATTGATTAATTATATTTGATTTGTGAGCAATCATGCAGGGAAGTATAATCAACACTTACTGCTTGTCTTCGACACGTGAGTGACCGTTACGCTTTTCAAGTTCTTCAGTTACCATAGCATCCAAAACTAGAGATTGCAGCAGATTCTTATCGCCTAAAAAATTGGAAATAGTAAAGTGAATATTGATAATTTTTTATACAGAAATAGGCGTCTTTGTCTTTTTTGCTTGTTTGATGGTGGTGCTCTCTTTGGGAGGGAGATCGGGGACGGAGAGACATCCATTTCCACCCTGGTCGGCGACTTCTTGATAAGAAATGTATGACTCTTTCTTCTGCAGTTTTGAACCATTGCTCTCCGGATGTGCCGCTGGTGTATTCGCAGTAAACCCTAAACATTTTGAAATTGATTCAAACCGTTTGATGGCACTATGTGTTTTGGTCTAGAGCATTACTGCAAATTGTTCATGAATAGGGATTTTACGAAACTGTGTGATGCCCTTTTTATGTGCAATTTTTAGCACGTCAACACTTGATCTGCAATTGTGATGCACTAGCGCAATCACGGCTAGCTTATCTCGAAGGTGTAACAGTAACGCCTAAAGAGGTTATGAACAAGCCTCTCAGCAAAATTCTTAATTTCGCAAGGAAGATGGAGTTTCTGGGAAAACAAAAGTAATAGTCCGAGAGCTGGCAGCAAAAATGCATAATGGTTTTTTACCAAAGGTTTGATGTTTTTAATCGAAAGTACCATTTAAACGATGAATGACACCGTGCGTCTGCCGGTCCAGACTGGGGGCGTTACTTCGGAAGCGGCTTTGGAAATACCCAATTTTTGGTTAAAAAGAAATGATTTAATACCAGGCCCAAAATTGGAGAGGTACTATTGTTTGTATTGGCAAACATCCCGGTGCCTTCCAAAAACTAGCAGACGGCGGCGTCTTCAGAGCAGACACATTCAAAAATGGCCGTTTAAGAGGCCACATATATAATGACGCCCTACCACTTTGAATCATACACCAAAATTTTACTAAAAATAAATGCTTCAAATTTTCCTTAAGCGAAAATTAAGCAGACAGGGGCGTTTGGTCTGCAGACGCCTAAACAAGTAGGTAAAAATAAGATAAGCTGCCTTTATAATGACGTTCTACCAGTCTGAAATTTGTACTAAAAGTTCCGAAAAATAATTAGCTTTAAATCATTTAGTAACTATTTTAGCAGAGGGGGGCGTTTTGGGAATCAGAAAAACACTTAAATTGAAATGCATTCTTTTCTTGTTCTGAAACCATCTGCATAAAATGAATTGAACGCTTTGAGGACTTTTTAAAATCTATACTGTGATTGATGAGAAGCTTTTCTTTACAATTCAAGAATGTTTCTAGACGATGCTAAAGTTTATCTTTTGTCGGACAATAACATCAATCGAAACTTAGAAATCCAAAATGTTGCAAATTCAAATTACGACGAGATATCTTAGATATTAAGAAAACGCCTTTACCGCAAGACCTCACATTACCAGACGTATTATACAGGGTGTCCCAATTGTCTGTATTCGGTCGATAACTCCATTGCTGTTAGAGATAGCGAAAAATTGTTGAAAACAAAGTTGCAGAAGGTCAAACAAGGCACATTTTAAAAATACAATCCTGTATACAGGCTGTCCCTCTAAGGAGTAAGAACACAAACATAGGTTTTTTTAAATGGAACACGCTGTATTTTAATTTTTTATTGGATTATATGATGAATCCCAAATAACATTCATTCATCATGTTTTCATCTGAAGCGAATGGTTTAGAAGATATTGGCAATTTTGCGGGAAAAATTACTTTTGCAGTACTTATTTTGAAAAATCACCCCACAACCAATTTTCAACCTTTGGTTTTGAAAATTTAGAATGCCATTAAGGAAGGTTTGGGCTATGTTTAAAGCTCTTGAAAACGGTCTTAGCTTCTTAAGTTCGTCCCCAGTAACATTATGAACCTTCAAAAATGTAGAGGTTAATATTTCGAAATTTTTAAATGGCACCACCATCAAATGTTATAGCCGTAGGTTGTAAAATTAAATTTGCTTTCGTTTAATATAAAATGTTCCTATATCCAAGTTTAGTATTTTTCGATTTATTCAGTAAAACATAATTTTCATCTTTTTCTTCCTGATGTTTTTAGATGGTTGGCTCGGGCTACATTTCATTGTAGGTGTCAAATGTGTTATCAGTCGAATTACAATTTCTATAGATCTAATATTTAAGGATGCGTTTCATAATTTGCCCAATTGTCTTTGGTCTACAAACAGGACCTGCAATAAATTCTGTGTCTATAAAAACAAAGCGTAATTATTGTAACTATCACCAGAAACGCCCACTATACCGAAAAGGTTTATTTCAGCAGCTAACATGTTTCGAACACAAACTGCTCATCATCAAAGTCAAATCATTGGCATAATCACTTTATTTTAACAGAGTACCTATGTACCTGTTGTTTTATAAATAACAGAAAATTAAAAATTATTTAAGTCGGTAAGTAAGTAATTAGAAAAGTACCTACCTATTCTAAAAGTGCTATTGTTATCTATTTATTTCCTTTTGGTAAGTACCTAAGTGCTGAAAATGCTGCAACTTTTTTGAGTAGGTACATTCTTGCGTTCCATAAATGAACATTAAAAAAACCACTTGATCACAATTTATGGTTAATTAACGCAGGATTCCGGCTGACAAAATTTGTGACACCTATTGCAACATGTGTCCGAGCAGCGTTTCAAAAACATTATTGTAAGCTAAAAATGGAAATTCCCTCGGAAATTCCTAAAAATCATATTTTACTGAATAAAACGAAAAATTCGAGACTTGGATATAGGGACATTTTATATCAAACGAAAGCAAATTTAATGTTACAGCTTATGGTTATAACATTTGATAGTGGTGCCATTTAAAAATTTCGAAATTTAAACCTATACATTTTCGAAAGTTCATAATGTTACTGGAGACGAACTTAAGAAGCTAAGACCATTTTCAAGCACTTGAAAGATAGCCCAAAGCTTCCTTAATGACATGCTAAATTTCCAAAACCAAAGATTGAAAATTGGTTGTGGGGTGATTTTTCAAAACAAGTACTGCAAAAGTAATTTTTTCCACAAAATTACCAATATCTTCTAAACCATTCGCTTCAGATGAAAACATGATTAATGAATGTTACTTGGAATTAATCATAGAATCCAATAAAAAATTAAAATACAGGGGGTTCCATTTAAAAAAACCTATGTTTGTGTTCTTACTCCTTAGTGGGACAGCCTGTATACAGGATTGTATTTTTAAAATGTGCCTTGCTCAACCCTCTCCAACTTTGTATTTAACAATTTTTCGCTATCTCTAACAGCAATGGAGTTATCGACCGAATACAGACAATTGGGACACTCTGTACATATAAGGGACTGAAATTATAAAAGCGGAGTCTTTGTGTCGTGATGTGATTTATAATGTTACAAACGCTAGAATGAAGACTTCGAAAGTACTGGAACTTGGTCTTGTGGAAAGAGTTTAACCATTGTTTCACCAACAGCCGAAAACTTATTAAGATTTTAAACATATTGACACACTGTGCAGGTTACTTTGTTTTAGTAGAAGAAATGGAAACTGAATTAATTTATGCATCTATAAATGCATCTTCGTTACTTCTATAGACTCATTAACACGTGAACCAGATTTATACACTCGCTTGGCCTTTGATAATTTTTAACTTTAACAGGCGAAAACACATTACATAACACAGTTAGAATTCTCTATCAATTCGATAAAGTCAAAGACACATCTTCTGCCCCTGTTCTAAAACCTTCCACTTCACGTTCACTTCCTTCAACATTCAGGAAACGTCGAAGAGCATTTGATGCTTCTGGCCGAGATTTTAAGAAACCAAAAATGACAAACTCTGTTAATATTTGTATTGAAGATATCAGATTGTAAGTGTAACGTTAGGATAATGTGAAAGTTGAGAGAATGTTAAGGGTGTAATAAAAATTGTCTGATATACAACAGTGGTTAAGTACATATAGGAATAGGAATGTAAACTAAAGAAAATTTGGTCTTCAACATTTTATCGTGGTGACACTCAATATCCCTTTATACAAGATTTGATACCATCTGCCCCCAAAACGCCCCCGTCTGCTAAAAAATTGTAACTATACCTAATGGAAATGAAACTTTCGTCTTACGCACAGATGAAAAAATTCCCCATTTGTCGTATTTTGAATTTTGAGTTCAATGCATATGAATATCTACAAAAATAGTTTGAAAAATAAAATTACCTTTCGGATAGCCTTTACTGGTGACATCTGGTATTAATTGTATTAGCGGTAGCAAGAAAAGCTTGTCTATCAATCACCGTATAGATTTTAAAAAGTCCTCAAAGCGTTCAATTAATTTTATGCAGATGGTTTCAGAACAAGAAAAGAATGCATTTCAATTTAAGTATTTTTCTGATTCGGGGAACTGTTGAACAAATTCCTTTTTAACGGCGTCTGCCCCCAAAACGCCCCCCTCTGCTAAAATAGTTACTGAATGATTTAAAGCTAATTATTTTTCGGAACTTTTAGTACAAATTTCAGACTAGTAGAGCGTCATTATAAAGGCAGCTTATCTACTTGTTTAGGCGTCTGCAGACCAAACGCCCCTGTCTGCTTACTTTTCGCTTAAGGAAAATTTGAAACATTTATTTTTAGTAAAATTTTGGTGTATGATTCAAAGTGGTAGAGCGTCATATATGTGGCCGCTTAAACGGCCATTTTTGAATGCGTCTGCTCTGAAGACGCCGCCGTCTGCTAGTTTTTGGAAGGCACCGGGATGTTTGCCAATACAAACAATAGTACCTCTCCAATTTTGAGCCTGGTATTAAATCATTTCTTTTTAACCAAAAATTGGGTATTTCCAAAGCCGCTCCCGAAGTGACGCCCCCAGTCTGGACCGGCAGACGCACGGTTTCATTCATCGTTTAAATGGTACTTTCGATTAAAAACATCAAACCTTTGGTAAAAAACCATTATGCATTTTTGCTGCCAGCTCTCGGACTATAAAATGTAGGGTTAGAACAGAAGATCAGTAATGGTAGCAGTTCTGAAAGGCGCGTACCTGTAGCCATTCGACAGTAGTAAACTAAAAAAAAATGTTTTCGTATTCAGCAGCAGGCAACAACAATATTTTTTATGCATGTTATTTGATAATTTTGATGTTTATGTGATGGGAGATGGTTAGGTAAATAAAATATGTCTCGTCAGGAAATGATTGGTCTCATTAGTGAACAGTGGGATGAAGCAAGAAAATATAAAACCGAATTTCCCACGTGTTGAAGTATTTTTAAGAGGAATTCAGAAGACTTTGCAGCAATCCAATAGCAGTAGTAGTAAATGGGAAGAAACTTTTTTGCTGTATTTTATTGGCGTTTCGAGTTGAGGAAGGAAGTAGCCACTGTGTTGACCTCAGATCACAAAAATCAGTACAAATCTCTATAGATGGACAATGTTGGAAGCTCTTTAAACGCATACTTTGGCTCTTTCCACTTACCAATCCGGATGTACCTTCCAGTTACTTCCTTTGAGATAATCTGTCACTGCAAACGCATTATTTAATAGATTCCATATTCCTCTTCTACCTACCATTTCGCTGGCTGTGTTTTATCTCATGTTCAGCTAATAATTCATACATCCCATATCTTTCAGGAATTGCTAGTCCCAAAGAAAAGGGAGTGCTCTCTATTGGAGAATAGAAATATTTATGTCTTCTTGTCGTAACGCGGCGCTGAATGTTTAATTTTAATAAAATCCTTTAATCAAACGTAACTTACCATATCGTCATAGTGGACTTTAACTCCGAATTCTGTTTCTCCTTCTTTTTGTTGTATCATATCGTTCCGCAACTGATTCAAAGAGGAAGTTGTGATTACAGTAAAAGCTACATAAGAAACACTTACATCGAGGAGTCCAGAATGGTTCTCCCGAGGCCCATTTTCATTTTCAACCAATTCTACTTCAGTTAAATCAACTGAGATATACTGAGGTTGTAAAGTACTTTCGTACATTTCATTGCCTTGCTGCAACGGAAGTATTAGTAAACTAAATGTTGAATTTCAGTCTTACCAAGGGCCTTATGTCGGGGTGATAAAGAATGTGGCCGTTATTATCGACAATAAACGAATAGCCATTAACACCCAACTGAAACTAGAATTATGCAAATGCAGCTTTGAGCATTGATTTACCTTGTATGGTGGAATTAGTTTTTTGATTTCCTCGATCGACACATCGGTACCAACAACTCCAAGTAAGTTAGCTACACGTATCTGGAAAGAATGAAATGAAAAAAGGCCACTAGGGCTGAACTTCATACCGAATAGTTACGCCGATCAAAAACTGGTGTTGAGACAGTTGTCATTAATTGACCGAGTTTATCGTTCGAGAAACTGTCTGCCTGTAGAAAATTGGTTTCACTAAGTGAGGTGGGAAATTTTTTTGACTTACTCGACCACCTAAGTAAACCGGAGTCCATTGTATCGGATGATCCGTTTGATACATTACCATTGGTCTTGCCAATACTTCAATATAGTGAAGGACATTTTCATTTATCTCTTCATAATTTTTGATCCTACTGTAGTATCCTAGAATTTATTTATTAACAACAACTTTTGTAATTATAACATACCTTTATTTGCACAAGCCATCCAATGCATTTCACGAGTGCTACTAGTATCCTTCCCTATTAAATAGGTAAAAATTCTGACAGGATGATGGGGGAAGTTATACGTTAAGAAAATTTCTTGGTAATTTGAAGGCGGACCATCCGTAATCAACATAATAGCTTGATTGCATTGACATCCTTGCATGGTTCTATTATACTAAAAGACGATGTCTGATAATCTATAAAAAATAAGCTGCTAGGTACCTTGTGGAGGATTTCGAATCCCGTGACTAACGCGGCGGTGAAGTTGGCTATGTTCTCTGACTTTAGGGTGGCAAGGGAGTCTTTAATCGATCGAATATTTTCGTTGTTAGCCTAAAGTTACCAAAAGTTAAAATAGTTTTCCGGAGGGGAACTAACATACTTGCACCAACATATCCTTGAAGCAAGGGACAATTTCTTCGGTAACATCGGAAAACTTGTAAATATTAACAAAGTCGTTGTCTCCTAACGTATCTAAGATTGATTCTGTGGTGGCTCTCGCAAGGTTTGCTTTGTGTCCACTCATCGAACCAGAATTATCGATGAGAATTACTATATCTTTTGGGGAAGTTGCGGCGGAAACGTACCAAGCTGAAGAGCGGAAGTCGTAGACGTCTTTTAAAGTTCTTTGTCGTTGAGAGACAGTTGACACGTCTTCCGGTGGCCAAGCTATGCCTGAAATGAAGTGTTTAGTATCACTTTCAAATTTTCTCGCTAACCTGGGTATCGTCTAAGAAATCCTGTTGAGCTTCCGAAGAATTGCCAGGAGAGTGACGGATCATCTTCGTAGTTGTGAATAAAAAGAGGGTCTAAATGTTCTGACCACTGCACGGCATTTAGGACTTCTGAATCTAAGATTAAGCTTAAAGAAGATTAAAAAATATAAATAGAAATCACCTTCTTCTTCTTCTACATTTGGAGGTATGAGTACTGTGCTGAGCGTGGTATTGACAGGTAAATGGTCGAAGTGTGGGTTGGGAGTTAACGTCAACTCTCTGGTACCCTCGGCAGGCCTTCCGTCTGGCCCGAAGGCATTCAGTCTTTTAGCATTATAGTAACGAAAGGGCTGACCATTATCAGCGTGTGGTGTTAATGCGGCTTGTTCAGCCGACTCAGTTATCCGCTATAAACAGCAACTTAAAAATATTACACAACTGCTAAACACGCCTTACCCTAACAGCTTCTATCTTAAAGCTCATCATATTTTGAACTTCCTTGGCCATTTCCCTGATTAAAAGTAAACCATCCTTCCTTGCAACTTTGATATTTTCCTGGCGGTATTTCTGAAACAAATTAGTTTGTAGGGGATGTAAACGTAATTGATTTTAATGGTCAACCCTGCGCAGCATGTAAAATCCTCAAGCTATAAAAGCTTCTAATAATAAAATAAATGAAACCCACTCCTACAGGAAGTTTGGGAGAACCTCGATAAATGTGGGGATTACTTTTCTCAAAAACTTGTGCATTCAATTTATATTTTTGAAACATAATCTCGCAATTTCAGTAGCAGTATTATGGTATTTCTATATAAGAGACACATTTTCTAGTTAATATAGCATCCAATATGAAGACTAAACCTGAAATTGAAAAAGTAATACAGAACGCAGCTAAAAAGGGAGTTTGCCTCGGGATTCTGTTGTTCTGCACCTTATTTGATGCAACAGTTTCTTCTTTAAAGTAAAATTATTTCTCATTTGCAGCGCTTAATTAATTTTCTCTTTGATGTATATTAATTTCAGGGCAAACATTTCTCACTAATTGCAAAAGAAGAGCTGTCGCTTCATGGATTTTTGTTTATTAAAGTCGTTTCAGCTTAAGTTATCCAGAAACCGTATTGCATTTACGAGGTGTTTCCATTATTTTGACCCCTCTGTAACAATTTCCTCCATGGCAACCCCAAGAAATACCAAGGAAAAAAGGTTCAGGAAAGAAACCTCATTTCTTGAGGCTGCTAATTAGTTATTTTGACGAAATTAGGTTTAGACATTTGCTACTGAGGGGTTGTCTTGAAGGTTTCCTGATCTCTCTTCATACTTAATCAGTAATTACTGAAATTAAGGAATTTATTTCTTGAAAACCTGTTTTCATACTTTAACAATAGTAATGTTTTGCATTCGTCATAAGTAGGTATGCATGTGTTGTCCACCATTGGAAACTCGGAAACTGTAAGAGATGAACAGTAGGTTGAATTAGAAAAAAATTGCGTTATTTCAAAATTCTCCTTTATCTTGATTCGTTCCTGAGTTATTCCGAAAAAAACTGAAACTCCCGATTTTAAAGAAAAATTCATATTTTTGAAACGATTCCTACTGCGAATTTTCGGTGGAACCGTAAGCGAGTAGTTTCCAAAACACGACATTACTGCGTTCATACATTCTCCACTTTGATTCAATTAAGGAAAAATCAAACAGGTCGATTTATGTTTCGACCACCGCCAACCCCGTCGAAAGCTCGCTGATTTTGAAACAGTAGCAAGAAAGAGAAGGAAACATAAATAGACAACCACAACGAATTTACAATAGGTAGAAAGGATAGGTAGTGCGAGCGCCAATCGTACACCCGCACCTACAGTGTGTCTCATTTTCTGGAACCACCCAAATATTTCGGTTAATTTTAACCGAATCAATGCGTTCTTTTTTTCTGCATGTAGAGCTCCAAAATCTGCACCTGTGTAACACTCAACTTTTTTTATAAACCGAAACCCCAGCCTACTGCGATTTAATAAAGAGGCCAAAAATGACGAAATCGTATTAGGCATTTTTTTATCGAAAAATTTTATAAAGAAAAGTTGCTCAGGATCGCTCCAAATGGCTAAATCCGAAGTATCAGGAAAAGATAAAAATGTTGAATTTCTTGAGGAAGAATCATAATAAGATAACGAAAACGTCAATATTTTTGCAACATAACGGGTGATGTGAAATAAAAAAACAATGGAAGCGCATATGTATGCTGTTTGTGGCACATTGCAACAGATTAGTTGGGGTGTCCCTTGAAATTGTTAAGAAAAACGAAAATCTTACACTATCTTAATAATTTCAATTTTTTCTGCGATTGTTAAGTTTTATCCATCCATAGCCGATAGCAAATGTCAAATCAATTAATTTCAATTGGTTTTTTATTTCACAGCACCGATTATGTTGCAAAAATATTGAACTTTTCGTTATTTTGTGATTCTTCCTCAAGCAATTCAACATTTTTATTTTTTCCTGAAATTTTGGATTTAGCCATTTAGAGCCATCCTGAGCAACTTTTCCTTATAAAATTTTTCGATACAAAAATGCCTAATACGATTTCGTCATTTTTGGCCTCTTTATTAAATCGCAGTAGGCTGGGATTTCGGTTTATAAAAAAAGTGAAGTAGGTACCACGCAGGTGCAGATTTTGGAACTCTACATGCAGAAATAAAGAACGCATTGATGCAGTTAAAATTAACCGAAATATTTGGGTGGTTCCAGTTAAAATGAGACACACTGTATGTGTAATGTCAGTTCAGGTGAGCAGAAAGAATATGAGAAATAGTTAACTAAAAAAAACTGACATAGACCTAAATGGAAGATGAAAATAAAGGAAATTAAGAAATATCAACCGAATTTGTGAGTTGGTTTTGGATGACATATTTTCGAAGAATTGTCCAAAATTATTCATTCGAATAACTGTCTCTTTCAAATAATTATTTTCTAATAATTTACCTGCTTCCAATCCACAATACTACCCTATTTCAAAACTTGACACTCTTGATCAGGAAGCAAACATTTAAGTTATAACTCCTACTATTTCCGATTTTGATAAAATTCCAAACCCCATAAAATATTAGAACAATGTGTGTCCAGTTTTGTTGAGCTACGTAGAGTTTTCATACGTTTTATTATGTTCCTCATCACTTAAATTTCAACCTCTAAAATTGATATCCCCTTCGAGGGACGGATGTGTGTATAAAATTTCAACTCGCATTATCACAATTCTTTAGATATTTCGGGTTAAAATTTTATTGATTTAGTGCTAATCACGACATCTCAAGAACTTTGTATAGTCATCATGACTCTCAGGGCCATTTTTCCCTTTCCGAGATGAGAAAACAGCAATACCACAAGCATGACCGATGAGAGAGACCGTCCGTCACTGATGCCAAGACCCACAAGTTCGGGTAAATTCAAATAATGCATAAAGTTATTAAATCCGGGATGAATTAGTGATTTAGGCTATTGAAAAACTTTTAATTTTTGAAGATTTATCCGTGAGCATACTTTATGAGACAAAGCTAAAAATGACAAAAACATTGGATAATGGCGAGCGGCGACGTTGAGATTGGAAATTCAATTAGATTCGGTTGGAGGGTTAATTTCAGGATGTCTCATTGTGAGCTCATAACCGAGAATTCCAATGCCTATTCCTTCCGATGAATGCCAATTTAAACGTTTTTATTTATTGAAAAATACTTATGTTGGAAAATAATTCAGAAAGATCCTAGGACAGTAGGTATATATATGCTTCTATCTTCAACATAGGAAAATTTGATTTACTTATAGGAAATCTCCGGAATTATTTATTTAGTTTCGATTGTTGGAAATTTGGGATGAATAGGATTGATTTTCTATTTTATCGTATGTATCCTACCGTATGCAGCTCTCCCATTCTCGTCATAGATCTGCCATACTCCCATAAGTCTACTCCGAATTGGAGCGCCCAGTTTTTCACTCTGAAAAAGAAAAAAAATCAATCATGGTCATAACTCAGACGGCGCTGTCGATAAAAATCGCTTAAATCTCTCATGCCAACATTCAGATCGTTAATTATCGATTATTTGATAAAAATCATATGAAAATTGTAGATTACCACAATTCTCAATCCTAAAGGCAAGAATAGTCCCCTCTAGCCTGGTAAGAACGATAGTAGGGGTAGATCAATACACCCTCTACCTCTGGCATAACATACCCTTTCCTGTCTTATGCCCTGACCCTTGCCGTCCTGTGGGAAACACTATTTGGGCATTAGCATTACCTACTTCATTTTTGCTACTTATAATATCTAAACCCGCTTATGAAACAGTTAAGCGAAAAAGTTGTTATGCGGGTTTTCCCAAACTCTTATAACGAACCTGTTTATCTCTTAATGAATAATTTTCCCATAGACTCCACAAATTTATGGTTATGACAGAAACTCTGTACAAAACAGAATCACAGATGATGCCTGAACAGAAAAAACAATAAGGCCCACACGAATTCAGAATTAATTTTATATTATGCGGTGCAATTTTTGCCAGCCAATCCTTTCAAGACATATTTCTTGCGGGACATTAAATTAGAATTACGTGACCTACATTTTATGAGCTATGTTTTTCTTTCATAATTTAGATCTAAAGCCACGGGAATCTGTCCATAAATCTATTAATAAAAATAAAATAAAACCAAACTTTCCCTTTTAGGGACAACGAAGGGTGAAGCCAATTTTATGTTTTCTTTTATCAAAAGGCTTCCTTCTTAAGTCTATTTTCTTCACTTAGCATTCTTCTACTTCTTCAAAATCGACTGAAAAATCCTGCCCGCAGACAGACAGCCGCAGAAACTAAATTTTTGGGTTCCTAAAGCCCCAAATGGTAGGTACAGATTTAAGGTCCTTGGGGCCAATTTAAAGTTTTGATTGGCCATTACCATAGCAACCGCACTGCTTCCCCGACGAAACTCAAGTTGAAATTGGCCCCTTTGGCAATTTAAATTCAGAATTTTTCACTTTCGATGGATTTTTTCGCTTTGACTTTGGGGGAGAACTACTCAACTTTCTGCTTGTCCCGAAAAAATATATTTTTAACGCGACCTGGCTATAAATAAAATTAGACTCGGTTGAAAGATTCTTACGTTCCAAATAAATTATTTCTAACGACTGTACAAGCTACAACCGACCATTATTATTAAAATTGGGCCAATATTCTGTCCAAACAGCAGCTACCTATACTAACAAGAATTTATGAGCAGCCCTACTAATGTTTAAGATGATGTTTCAAAGAAGCGGAAATTATAAATATTGGTGGATGCGCCGGGCGAATAAATATAAGAACGGGCAAATAGTCGCTTTTGTAATTAATTAGTTTTCGCTACTCAAAGCAGGAAATAAATAAGGCGAGCATTAATTTGTATAAGCGATCAATTTTGTTATTAATTATGAGAGGAGGTAACTTTTACATTCTCGAAATATAATTAACTCCTTTGATTGCTTAAATTAAAACCGTTTTCATATTTATTTTGAAACCTACGAAAAGTAGTGATAGTCGGTTGGGAAATTGAGCTAGTTCTTAGTTTATGCGGTTTAATAATGAGCTCGCTCGTGACATGAATCCGTCCCAAGTTTGAGCAAAAATAGTATAATTCGCTTTTGTAGCGAATGTTAAAAATGCAAACCCTTATCAAATTCAAAGAATTATTCGTGGTATTTTGGTTGAATCTCTGATGAGAAAATAATAGTTTCCTTATAGAATAATTATAATAGAATGTCACGTCAGGAAATAGTTTCAATGGTCTTATTGATCCAGGCTAAAAACTCGAATGGAGAGGGTTGCAATTTTTCTGAAGCTTTTAGTTCAATCATTAAAAATGGCGGAGTTCCGGATTTTTTGATAACCAAATGTACTACGTATTATGTGGTCACGAGATAACAATTTCTAAATCTTATCTTACAAATTATAACTTTCTTTCAAACTCCTTCATTAATCGACTCTATAGATTTAATTGATTTAATTTCGCCCTCTTTATAGCGAGCGTTAACATAATTGACATTCGACATTGTTATTTTAATGTGTTATAGTTACTTCAGTTGTTCTCTCAGGAAAAAGAAGGAAACTGTTGATGAAATTCCTGAGAATGGCCGGTAAATAACACAAGATTCAACAATTAGAATTATTCTAACTAACAACAATTATGGTCGAAAAAATAACGTCTTCAAAGTAATAATATGTAATTGACCAACGTAACAGCTAAAAGGTCTGTGGAAAATAATAGCCATTCCTCAAAAATAAACATAAACTTAAAATTAGAAGTTACGGGGGTTAATGAAGAAAAGTGGAAAACCAAAAAAGATACCTGAAAACCAGAACCAAAATTTTTAAATTAAGAACAAAAACGAAGTAGCCTTAAAATAGAAAAGCAAAAGTCCTTGAATACACGCGTAGGTGTTCTCGTCCATGCAGGGTCGATCAGCGTTTATTCGTTTCGATATCTTTTTTACTTCTAAAAATATTCATTACAATTTCTTCCCTTGTTCTATTCTTTTGAAAATCTAGGATGGCCATGATGACTGTCATGTTATAATGTTTTTTTATAGAGAAATATTGGTAAATTCTAAATTATTTGAGAAAAATGTGGATTTTTCATTTCAAAAAAAGAAAACTAATTTTTGAGGCCGTCCAGATTTTGAGCAACGACACTCAACTTTTCTTTTTCTTATGGCCGCCATATTGGATTTTAACACCACTCGTTGCACGAAAAAATTAGCTTTTTAAAAATGGAATCAATATGAATTTCTTTGAAAGAATATGTCAAAGTTTGAGTCACACCATGCCAAGGCGTATTTTATTACCGTTGGATTCAATAGTTTTCACATGTCATAAGAAATTGAAAAAATAGGTTTACTCTTGCAATTGCATCTAAGTTTAGGCTGATTTTACAAACTATTCATAGCAATTTTCATAATTTGACGATCTGTCAGAAAATTCCATGTTGGCTGCATTTTTGAAAAGCTAATTTTTTTGTGCATTTAATGCTGTTAAAATCTATTATGGCAGCCATAAGAAAAAGAAAAGTTGACTGTCGTTGCTCAAAATCTAGAAGGCCTAGAAAATTTCTGTCAATGTTGTTAAGTTGACAGACGTCAAAAATATAAAAGTTTCAAGTTTCATTTAAATACCCCCAAATCGTTAGAAAGATACGAATTTTTCTTTAAAATCGCTATTTTCAATTTTATCGAGATAACTCAAGAACGAATCAAGATAAAGGGAGAATTCTTTACAGATACTTAATCGCCTTGAAAAAACGCCACTCTCCATCTCTTATGGTTTCCGAGTTCCCAATGGCGGGCAACGAAAAATTCACCACCCTGCATACTTACAAAAAATGGTGGATGCGCCAGTTCACCGGTTGGACTTGAGTTCTTTTTTCCGGACACCCTGTATATTACATGATAAATTGCATTTTTGACATTTAGAGAGATTTTGAATCACTCCGGTTTCAGCGGAAATGGACCTATCATTGAATTTTTAAATGAGACATCCTGTATACGTGTCTGAATAATTTCAAATTCTGTATCTAGACTAGAGTGCTATGACGCCTCAAAAACTAATCTAGATTCAATTTATTTTAGGCTTCTGCTTCTATCTGTCACTTATCCTGATTAGTTTAAAAGAATGCAAAGCATTTTTGGCTCATATGGTTTTCTAAAAAGTAGATTTTCTTAGGAATAAAAGGGTGTAAGATTCGAATGGTCAAAATTTATAATTGTGTATCTAGGTATACATAATAACACTAAGCTTTGAAGAGGTTGGAAATTTGGTGTACGTGCTTGCATTAGGCCTCATTTTCCTCAGAAACTAAACTCCGTATGAAAAAAATTAAAGGGGCAAAAAAGTTCATTTTTTAAACGAGTTTATTGAAACTTGAACCAAATGATTTTTCCAATGAATTAACAAAAAGTTTGGAAGAAATTAACATCATGGTAGGCAAAAATATCCGAGTTGTCGTCGTTCGATTTTGGTAAAATAACAGGAGATTATGTAGTCCAAGTTATCCGCAAATAAGTCAAACTTTAGGAAGTGGAATCGAAATTTTTTTATAGGTGTTCTTAATTTTATTTTTTACCAAAGAATCTGTCCATAAATTTGTGTGGTCGAATTCGAGGAAACACTGTATACAGGGTGTTTCAGACATGCAGTCATTCATTTTCAGTAGTGATTGCAGCCTACCTTCGGTACACCACGTATACATATCACAGAAAAATTAGCCTTTTTCTTTCTGGGGATCCTAAAAGACCGTCACAATCTTCGTTGATCTTCAATTCATTAATTGGTTCCCACGTGCAATCCGAAGAATACACCCAATAATTTCGAGAATACATACTTTGCGAGTGTTTGAGAAGTTTTATCGAACAACAAAAGTCAAAGATAATTATTACCTACATCTTCTAATTCATCTCTGACCGTAATTTGCATTCTTTTGGATATTCAAATCAAAATTACCAAATTATCAAAAATGTAAAAGCTGCTTTTTAGATCACCGACTCGTAAGTTAGCCTCAATAACCACGGAAAAGACGACTACGCAATGCGAATTTTTATAAGAGTTAGTACCTAAAACATCATTCACGACGCGTGCTGATTCTGTCTGAATAAGTCATGTTTCATAGATTCAATGGTGTCAACATTACAGCTCCGAAACTACCGATTGTCTACAAAACGCCTATTGTTTTATGATGACAAATGCCATACTAGAGAGTTTATTGGCTACGAGCAAGGCAAATTCTTGTCGATTCTGTAAAAACCACCTTAAGCCCCATGTGTGAAATTTAGGTTATTGAGGTAAAATATAGGTTGCAAGGCTTGTCACGTCGGAAGGATGAGTGTGCCACCCTGGTTTACACGTGATTCGGATTTTCGGTTGTTTAATGATGTTTCGTTTCAGTAATTATGGTATGGTGATTAAAAGAGAAGCCCAAAGTTATTTGGGGACGAAAATATGAACTTGATGCTACAAAGCTCGGCACAGGGAGTTAAAAAATTCGAGCTTCGTGGCTTTAATCGTGTATTTTACCCCTGAACTTACTCGTTATGTGGTATGTCTTCACCCTGTTCTGGAAAAACTGGTTTAAGCAACACGATCAACACTAGGATCACAAAATATAGTTTTTTCGAAGTCCTAAAGCTCTTACACACCATATTCACAACAAATCTACACTACTTCCGGGAAATCTACGAGGGTTATATGAAACCCAGTCGGCATTTTTATCGGGTTTTAAGTTCAATGAATGATAATGGCATTGTCTTGGTGGATTTTGAAGACACACACTTTGTTTTAGTATTTTTCACATGGCTATTTCACTAGTATAACACGAGCAAGGGTGAATTGTTCCGGCGGCGTTTAGGCTGTAGTACACACCCCGAGTCGGCCTAATCTATTTGGGGGTTGCATTCTTGCGCCGACGCCACCCTCACTACGTTACGGAAAACTCCAAGCGCCGGGACGCACTTTGTTGATATCGACATGGCCATTTTTCAGAATGCGTGTTTCTACCACGACCTTTATTAAAAATAAGCATTTATAACAATTGGTTTGGTAAATGTTAGCTTGGAAAAATTTAATTTACCTTGAAAATTTCCATAATTTACCATCTGTCCTAAACAGTTTTTTTTACAATTTTTGATTAGAGGCGCGACTATTTTTGAGATATTGTAACGGATATACTACTAAAACCCAAAAATAAGTTTCCTCGGTATGATTCGGCGGCAGTCGTTCATAGATGTTAAATTTCGCCGCCCCACTCTTGTTCATCTCCTACTTGTCCTCGGTCTATGGAGTGTCTGTGATCGAATTTTCATCCCTTCATATAATATAATGGTCCACCTTTCGCCGCCGCGACGGCGACGCCGGCAAAACTTGTGGGTTTCAATTCGATCACTCAACTCAACTTTGATCCGATTAAGCAATGCGGATGAATTAGAAAATCGTCCGCAATGCCCACATCTGACCAGGGTAAATTTTTGAGAAAATTCGATTTACATTGTTGCAACTTCCTTCAAGTCTTCGTTTTACTACATAAAACATACATTGAAAATTTGCCGTATAAAGAAAATCAGAAGTGCTTTCAATTTGGAACAACTTTAGGAATTATTATCAAATGACGAAGAAGAAAACGAAGGGTGGTGAAGTAGAAGAATGAAGAATGGGAAGGAACAAATATGTTGAATTTCATGACTAAAAGGTTATCGGAGCTGTTCATAAACCGCGCAGAAAAACTCAGGACAAGGAGTTCTTCCATAAATCTATAGCAAATGCACTGTTTTCAGTGTTTTCTATTAGAAATTTTGACGTAGGTACGTATGTCAATAACTATGGCAATTAGCAGGGCCGCGCTTGGCGGGGGTGCAGATCAAAGGGGCGGCATTTCTAACCACAAAAGTAATTTTCCCACAAAATTGGCAGTATCTTCTAAACGCGTAATTTCAGATGATTAGTGAACGTTGTTTGGAATTCATCGCAATCTACTACAAATTTTCTTTTTCGTTAAAAGTATCCATTTCATGATATAAATGCATACCCAAATGATATATTTCAGTATCTATAGCTTAGTTAAATAGAAAAGAAACTGGACGCGGCCCCTGGACGTGATGTCACAATTTCATCGACAGTTGTTGCTAAATAATTGCATGTCCTCGTAGTAGGTACTTATAGGATTTTTGCAAAGATATGACGCAAGCGTATTCAATAGAGATAACTTGTTCAATGACTTAAGAGAATCCCTTTAAGTAATTAATTTAGAAAGTTTTTACGCGGAAAGAACCTCAATATAAAGATGCAACAAGTTATATGGTATACATCGAATGTAAGAAAAATATTTGTTAAAATGATGAAACTAAGGATAACCGATAATAACTTGTGAAATTGGACGAACTCTTATAACTTTTAATATTATAACCTAAAAGTGTTACGAAGTAACAGCGGGTTCAAAAGTATCAACACGAGGATCTATAATATGTAGGGCGTTTTGCAAAGGGCTGTACCTACCGAGTTTGAGGTAAATCAATATCCAGTCCACGATGACGCCGGAGTCGGATTTTCCTCATTATTACTACGTTCACCGGCTACTAAGTTTACGAGTATTCTTCGTGCTTTATATTATTCTTAGACAAAAAACGCATAATGATTCCTGTTAACTATCAGCCCAAAAGCTCTTTGGAACACAGTTCATATAATCCTACAACTTACAAGTACTACAATATTTTCGTTTAACCATAGATTTCAAGCCGCATCATTAGATAATAATTTCATTTTGTTTTAATTGGGAGAAACCAAAGGGCGAGTTTTATTCTTCGAACGCAATTAATGGCCAATAATTCTACTTTGTATTGGAAGTTGTTGGCAGATACTAATTGGATAACGCAGTCTCTAAGTAGGTTTATAAGGTTAGTTGCTTATTTGTATTCACAAGTCCTTCCTCCTTCAAGTATAAAAAAATTGGCAGCTACGGAAGCGGCTGGAACCTCCCCACTTGATGAATGATCCAATCTTATCAGTTATTACCAATATCAAGTAAATTTTACTATTTACTATACCTAAGTTTTACTCCACCAAACCTAAGGTGTTTTCTGTGATCTTTCTAAATTTTACGATCTTTTGCCAAAAGGGCACTAAGCTTGAATACAATTTTGATAACCAAATTTGAAGACATTTCATGTGCTGATAGAGAAAATGGGAGTTCATTATTCAAGTTTCAAAGTTTATATGTCAAAATGGCACTTGCCGTTCGCCGATTGCCACCAAAATTAAATCAGCTCTTCGGCGGGTAGCGGTATCTCTACCTACCAAATTTCAGCCAAACCGATCCAGCAGTTTAGGCTGTAGCGTGTTATTCAATGTTTCCTGTAAATTTCGCTTTTTTAGATTTTATGCCAAAAGGGCGCTAAGTGGGAATACAGTTTCAGATACAGAATTTCAAGGCCTTTCATGTGCTGATAAGAAAAATTAGTGTTCATCTGTCAAATTTCATAGTTTACATGCCAGAAAGGCACTTAGCGTCTGCGGATTCGCAAGAAAATTAACTGGGCTCACCGGAAGGCCAACCCTAACATACATACCAAATTTCATTAAAATCCGTTCGGTAGTTTCCGAGAAATCGTGCTCACATACGTACGTACGTACGTACATACGTACGTACGTACATACACACAGACATTTTTTAAAAACCACTTTTTCGTGATCCTGGGACCTTGAAACGTAAAGATCTGGTGTTATCTCATTTTCGAATTTTGGAGTGATTGCAGTAACCTCCCATTTTTATATGGTTGTGGGGAGGTTAAAAAGACTCCTATACCCATAGAATCGAATAAGACCTTCAGTAAGAGAAATGATCATGACTATGAACTGGAATCAGTTGCGAAGATGCGCTTAATTAGCAACCCCTAACTTTTAACCCCTTGGGGAGATTTAACTTACAGTCATACTCACATGAGGTATAAAATTGTAGCAGTACACCAAGTAGTAGTTGCATACCTTGAGTTATAGAGATTGAAGATATTAAATAATTTTCATCTTTTAGCCGTAATTTCCCTGTCCCAAAATCAGTCCCTTTTGACATAATCGGAATACGAGGATGAGCACCGAATTTCAGCACCATATCTCAATTCGTCTTCAAGTTATCGTTCAAACAGACATTACGTGCGAAAATGTTTGTTAATGACCTGACTGATGAAATTTACTTGTATTGCAGATGGGTACAAAATAGAAAGTATATTTATTTATAAGGGGCCCTAGCGTTTTCATCATAATTACGGGACAGCCCTGTATTGCCGGCAAAGAACCAAGCCCAAATAAATCGAACCCTTTCTTCTCATAAAATATGACTAGTTTCAAGACTTCCGTGTAATTATTAGGAGATCTCTGAAGAAGGGACTCGAAAGTCTTGAAACTAATCAGCAATAAACAAAAAAAATTATGAGAAGGGTGCGATTTATTTGGGCTTGGTTCTTCGCCGGCAATATAAATATGTATGATTATGGATCTTCTCTCCACAACGCATTCCAGTTTCATCAAATTAAAAAGATTAACGGATTTTCACGAAATTTCATCAAATTATATTTCCAAAAATTTATTCATATTAGTGCCCTTTTGAATTAAAGTCCAAAAATTCGAAAATGAGACTCAAACTAGAGCAAGATAGATCTCTACGCTGGCAAATAAAATTACTGATCAGGTAGGAGGCCAAATAAGGGAATGACGATGGCGATCTAAAAAGGGAAGTGTGAGTAGTAACGAGGACCATTAAGTCAGTAAATCTTAACTGTCTATTATAAACATTACAACGATGCTGAATTTTTTGAGATAAATGCACGTTCTTCCGGAAAATTTTAGAAACGAGAGACGTAGCTCATTATTTGTCTTTCCTCCATCCACAACCAGTAAACAGTTTAGACATTTAGATTTTGACCCAGAGACAAGTAATTAATTGTATTGGATCCATCAGTACCTTTCCATTGTTAACAACAAAACTGCTGATGTACATGTACATAAGTACCTATTTTAGAGATATTTTGTATTAAAAATTAAAACTTAAGTTATACCACTGGTTTTGTCTACTGCATTGTAAAACGCGTCTGTTATGGCTTTGAAAGTACCTATTTTCAATTATAGTTGCGAAGAATTTAACATCCGGTAGGGACATTCCTTTATAACGCAAATGACGGATTGGCTATTAAATCATGCTTAGAGGCTACCATTTGTGAGAAATAAAAAGTATCTATTCAGGTTATTTTCTCCGACATGATCAGCGTTAAAAGTATTTAAATTAAAATTGCTTTCAGACTAAAGAACTTAAATTTGGTATATACTTGGATAGCGTTACTGTCATCATCATCAATGAAATCTTATTTTTCGCTAAATCAAATGGTGCCGTTTTATTCTAACCGTAAATAGTGTTGATGTGGTCATTTTGCATGATTTAGAATCGATCAGTACGACCACAAGTATGCCACAAAATAAAGTGTCTCTGGTAGGTACCTACTTAACTGTTTCTGAAAAAAATTAAGATCTGTGGTTTGCACTTCACTAATGTTTCCCATCGATTGAGCTAGGTACCTAGCACCGGAGTTCAAGGTAGCGCTAATTATTATCGAAAGTTCTAGAACTGGTCCAGGGCCGAGGTCGCCCCATTTTCGGTCGTGAAGGCGGAAATACATAATCTACAACGTCTTGTTGAAAACACCTCTGCAGCAGGTACTCCAGGTACGATCCGCATTCCATGTAGGAATAGTATCTACCTTAATCCAATCCCCTCTATCTAAGAGTAGAGGCTGAATACCGCTATATGCTATCCGCACTTTTTACCTGTCAGTATCCACTCAGTAAGGCCGGTGAGCGAAAGTCGCGTGTATCAAAACAAAATGTTTAATTTTACCACAATGGTACCCCTGTGAGTGTGAGTGTACGTGGTGTTAAAATACGGATATAACCGACTTCCCTTTTCCACCTTTGGAGGAGTTACGCTCTGCTGGAACCGTCGAGGAATTAAGCCGGAAGAGCCGTGCTTTGTACTCTGAAGGACCCTTCTGATGGCACTTGCTACATGTAAGAGGTCCTTTTAAAAACTTTAATTTGACACTTTTCGTGGTACTCTCGAGTATTGTTATAGTAACCTTGACCTTTTAATTAATCAAATAAACAATAACAAACTTTATCTGTCAGTAATTAAATTCCGCATTTTCTTTCGTTGCATGTTGTACTTGCATTCATTCATTACATATTCTACCTTAGAAACATATTTTGTAATTAAACTTATTTGCATTGCATAATATATGGGACAGATTTTTAAGATAATAGTAATTCATTCCAATTTTAGAGTAAGTACCTCATGCACCATTTGGTCGGCCTTGAAAGTGTATAAATGTGTAATAATACTAATAATATTTGAGACTTAGGTACATACCTACTATTCTTCTAATTTACTTCTGCTAAATTGCTTCTCTAGAGATTTTGTTAAAGAGCTAACGGAGAAGTATTTTAAGCCCGTTTTGATGGTGTTTTGTCTACTTCTTGATTTGAAACTCGGCCACAAGTTATTTGGACCTTTTTGATTTTGACCACTTTTTCGCCATCGAGCCCTTAAAAAGCGCCCAGTCTATTTTTTTCCTCATTATGCAGCGTCGTGTAGCTGAACCAGACGATGACTCATAAATCGGGGGACACCTTTTTGTTGGGCAATTTACGGGCAGAACGAGAAATTGAATATTCCGTTATATTAGGAAGTGGAAATTTGAATGCATGAGAACCAGTGTTAAAACAATATTAATTTATCAAATAAAGAATGTTCACAAGGTGGGTACTTGCTAGAACGAATCCGGGAAGAATTATTGCAAAATTACCTCAAGATACTGGAGATAATATGTAAAATAGAAAGTATTGTTAGAAATATTTCGTATTGTTGTTCGTTTAAGTGATGCTGCAATGCGTTTTTTAACAATACTCGTTTCGCAACACTACGATATTAACTGGGGCAAATATTTGGGTGGAAAAATGGAAATTTGTGAAGCCTTTTAAATTTAATTTCCGTTTTGTCAGATAGGAATTATTTGCTCTTTGAGGATGGGATATCACAAATCTGGTAGATTCTTGTTTGGGCACCAGATCTTTATTCGTCGCGTCGGTCAAGTTTGATTTAAAATAAAAATGTCTGCTGGCTTTGAAATTTTAGATGAACCTCTTAAGGCCATTTGCATTCATAATCTTTATTTTTTACGTCGTTCACACTAAATAGAATCTTTTAATTCAAGGATAGCGAAGTGTCCTCGAGCGTGTAAGAGTATAGGTAGTGGAGTCCATTTACGATTCTAAGACGAAAATTCCTTTGCGGAAATGGAACTCAAATTCGCTAATTTAATTAAATGTTTTTCCGAGTGTCTTCCTTTCAACTTTACTATAAAATGTTTAATCTTCTATAGTTTTCCAGTTTAGTAGAAAACCGTCTCTTCAACTCTTATTTCAAAATCTTAAGTTGAGTACTTCAGTGGCCCACTTGTCAAGAACGGGGCAAGAATTTTTCGAAAATAGAAAAATGAGCATCAGAGGCTCCCCTAATGCAATTTCTTGTAGCTTAGGTACATAATTCAATCGTGCTTTCAGAAAATGAAGAGAATTACGAATTTTGTTTTATGAAGTGACTTGGTTTTTCGCCGATTTCTTTTCTTCTTTCTTACTAGATTTTTTTTCTACTAAGATTCTACAATAATTAATGGAATTCAAACCATTCAGTCACTGTCTAACGATATTTTGTGGCTTCACCAACAATCAATTTGTCCGAACTTTCGCAAAACAATGATTAAAGTTAGCTATTGCTAATAATAGCACCTTCATAGGAAGGTGTGCCACAATTTCCCATCTGTTCGTGTAAAAACCTGGTTGTGCCTGTTGTGACGACGAGAAAGACGTTTAATTTGGGCTAGAGGATGACTCGAGTACTCTCACTTTAAAAGGTGTGTATGGCCCGAGGATCGCAGATGAAAGTTATCTACCAAAATAACATATTTTATGACCCACTAAGATCATTAATTTAAAATCTGTAAATCAGGTGTCTAAAAAAGAAGCGATGTTTAATTTCAATTTCACTTTTCTAAAAACAGGATCTGCTGGTTTTAGCTAATCGATGGCCACTCACCTATAACACCTATACACGTACATTTCGTATATTATTATGGTGACACTTGTGAAATAGTTCCTTGTATTTTTCATTCTATTTTATAACATGTATTGCAATCTAATAACTTAAAAACACGCGAGAGTGTCATCTAATTCACTTTTATAAAAAAAATTAAATGACAGGGAAAGTGCGATGCGGCTCGGTTTTGTCTTTTATCAGGTTCTGGCTTCCTAATCAGGTGCATTCTTGCGTCTCTCATGAATTCTAACAAAACTGAAAACAAATGTCTTTCCTAGCAAACTTTCGCTGGAAATATCACTTTCAAAAATAGTTGTACCTATTCCTTACCTATTTTGAAGTTTTGCTGTCGAGAATGTGCAGGCATGTTGAGAAAGATTTTCAAATAAATAAATGTTTTAAGGGGCGAAACGAAAAATTTATGCAAAACCTTTATGCAGGTTCGTCCCTCAAATCTGATGAAGGTGATGGGGTGTTAATTTTGGTTTGGTAGGTATGTTACTTTGGAGAGATTAGATTATTAAAAAAGATACTGTTCAAGACTTGACAATTTTTTCAACCATTTGGTCACAATGAACACAATACAACAAACTTATAATGAATAATTAAACAGATTGTCGAGGCACGTGTTCATAAACGGTAATTGGTAAAGTGCGTCTAATTTGAATTTACAAATCGTATAATCAATGACGCAAGAAATTATTTATGGATGGGATTGTGTTGATAAACATTTCTTTTACAAAGTATTTACTTAGATAGCGAGTTAAAATCTCGAATGCAATTTAAATGAGAGCATAATTAATTTCTTCGTTTAAGAAGTGACTTTTTAGACGATTATATATGATAATACATACATATCCTTCATTATTAAGTTATTATTAAGGAATTCTCACAATTTATAACCCTTGTGTGGTATTTCTAACGTTCGTTCTATTGCCATAGATCTTCTTCATTAAAGAAATCATGTTTGGAATCATTTCTATAGGTCAATCGTTGTTTCAAGAATTTCAATATTACTCATCTCTTATTGTTTTTAGGACATAAACATAGGCCTACAGATTTTTTCAAATGATGGCATTCTTAGTTATCGTCTGGAAAACAGGTCCCAGCCTTGGAGTAGAAAGTGATGTATAGAACGTACCATATAAAGAAGTAGAAGGCAATATACATATATCTAGCCTCCTTTACCAAACGAAAACAGCGAGTATTAACGCTAACATGTACTTTAACGTTTCGTCTCTTGTACTTATCTTCAGGGTTAAATGGAGCGGGTGTTATACAGTTTTTCGGTTTCAGTTTCAGTATGTACAGGGTGATTCACGAAGACAGTTTTTGAGAAACTTTTGGGGATTTTGAAATTGGGTATACCATAATCGCCCACGCACACCAAAAACAAAATAAAAAAGTTCTCGTTTTGATTTTATATTCGGATTCGTCTCTTACTTGTGAGTTAATCGCATCCACGTTTTGCCTACCTAACTGTCACCGTTTTTGACATACAGGGTGCGAGATTAAAACTCCAAAACGCTATAACTTTGTTATTTGTGGTCCGATTTTAGTGAGCTAAAAACCAAATGAAATTGCTCATAAAACACTACAAACTCAAGGTGGTTTTTATTTTTATCAACTTCAACTTGAATGTCAACTGAATGTCAACTTTTCATTTTCAAATGGACATACCCAATTTTTTTTACTCAGTCTAATAGCTAATTTTTTCTACGTCTTCTGATGTCCGAATCTAAAATCAAAACGATGGTTTTTCCGTTTAAAATAACAAAGATGGCGGCCACTTCCGGTAAAACCGGAAGTTCTGGGGTTGAAAACATTTTATTTTTGGTGTGCGTGGGCGATTATGGTATAGTATCTTTCAACATTCTACTGCAAGTGGATCCGCAAAAGTTTCTATTGAATGGTCTTTGTGAATCACCCTGTATGTTATGTATATTTTAAAAAGGTATTTAACAATATTTTTTAATCATATGTATACTTTGTAATGTAAGTCATATCTATTTACTGAGATAAAATGGCTCAGTTTATTGCACTTTCCGACACAGGAAGAGTAAAAGCTTCGTCTAGATAATAATAGCAATTAATTTAGATTTAAAAGTGCATAGACACGAAGTGCTTGAAATTTTTTCCCAACATCGGTAAAATTCACACACAACAATGAGACAAAAGGATAAAAGTAAAACTTCCAGTTTAACCAATACTGAATAGATTTTTGACGAACAATTGTTTCAAGTAACCAGCGAAAGTTGATTTACTTACTTATTTACTTAACGTTCTTTCTGCTGACTCAAAACTATAATTCAATTGTTACGCCACTAATAATTACCGTGTGCATTTTTAAAAACTTACCGAATTGTAGTTGGCGGTATTATAAAAACCTAGAGAAGAGAATGATTACACCAACGTCAATCTAATTAAAAATACCTACTACAATGATTTTTTTCAGGGCGACCCAGAATCTTAGTTTTACCAAAATTTTTTATTTTCAAGTGGACAAGTACGTACCTTTTTTTCCACGGATTCAGAATCTACGATTTTTTTTCAATGTTTTTATAAATACGATAATATAAACCCGGGAACACGATGAGCGCCAGAGCTGGGCAAGCTACTTTTGATTTGGTAGCTAGTTACAAGCTACAGTTACTTGTAATTTTAAGTAGCTAGTTACTACGTATTCAAGCTACTTCATGAATAAAAAGTAGCTAAGCTACTAGTAACTAGTTACTGTATTCGTTTTTGCAGCTACTTTTAACAACTACTTTTTTAAATTTACCGCGCCAAAAATTAAAAACTTAATGGATCGTTTTTGTGTTTGGCCCACGACAGTATAATAGTTCCCCAACGCTCTTGAAAATGATACATTTAAGGGAATAATGTCTCACATCACGTCACAAAAGCAGACTCAATTATCAATGGTTTCGGTCAAACTGGTGAATAAATTAAAAAATAAATTTGCATAAATTATGAGGTAGGAGGTAGGTAATAATCTTTCAAAGGTATCTCTAGTAGTAGTTTAGCTACTTCGAAGTAGCTTAGCTACTTTGAAGTAGCTTAAGCTACCTCAGTAGCTTTTTTTGGTAACTAGTTACCGAAAAATCGGTAACTTTCGAATACTGAATGAATTTCTTTACAGCTACAGCTACAAGTTACTCAGATACACTAAGTAGCTTAGCTACAGCTACTTTCACAGAAAAAGTAACTAGCTACGTAGCTAAGTTACTTTGTAGCTAGCTACTGCTCAGCTCTGATTATGAGGTAGGAGGTATAGGTAATAATCTTTCAAAGGTATCTCTAGTAGTAGTTTAGCTACTTCGAAGTAGCTTAGCTACTTTGAAGTAACTTAAGCTACCTCAGTAGCTTTTTTTGGTAACTAGTTACCGAAAAATCGGTAACTTTCGAATACTGAATGAATTTCTCTACAGCTACAGCTACAAGTTACTCAGATACACTAAGTAGCTTAGCTACAGCTACTTTCACAGAAAAAGTAACTAGCTACGTAGCTAAGTTACTTTGTAGCTAGCTACTGCCCAGCTCTGATGAGCGCTACGATATAAGTACCTAAAAATTGGAACTGTTTTAACTTTTAACAAAATGTTGATAACTGTTGATAATTATTACAATTTTTGGTTTTGGCCCGTTTTGAGGGATGTTATCTGATAGGCGAACATTTTAGACATCAAAATTGCAGTTGCGAAATAACAGAAAAGGAATCCTTTCCATTTACCATGACAAATACGCTACTTTCTATGCCTGCAAACATCTGTCTACTCAACTCTACATGCAGAGAACTCTTCTGTAATTGTCTGAAATAGTTTACGACTTTAGGTGCATGACTTCACTCGATATTCAACTATTAAAAGTCATTTAAATTATAATACATTCAGAGCTGTTCACTCATCATGAAAGCAAATTATGTCAAGGCTTTGTTTTTTCCGAGGGTAAGGTTGTTAACCGGTGCAAATAAAACGTTATGTGGTAGAAATTTAATAACTGTAAATAAAATGGTTTAAATTTGGTCGAATTAAAATGTAATTTATTAAATCCGTGGATTGAACCAAGAGATGTTAAATGTGACGAACAATAACGGTTTTCACACATCAATGTTTAACACGTCTTTGCTTGAATTCATTAACACAGACAATGTCAGATTAGACTCAATCCGAAGGAAAAAGTGAAGAAAGCGAGCTTCCGCTTCGCCCCCAAATTCAGATCACAATCGAGGCACAGAAGTTGAAAATTTTGTAAACATGAGATGTTTTAATCAATAAACTTTCACGCGATCGTTTAATTTGCGAAAAATAATCGCTCCTTTTTGAAACGACGGCGAGAGAACAAGAGAAAGGCCCTTCATCACTGGAACCCGCTAAATTGCAAGATCGAGGTCAATAATGGGAAGTGAAATGTTCAACAAATATTGAAACGATTAAATAAATTGTCGCTTTACGATGAAACGAAAAAAGTGGATTAAAATTGCCGAAACTAAACCAAAAGAGGCTTGACATAATTGTGATAATTACAATAATAACAGACGTCACGCTGCGCTGTGTATAGGTACAATAACATCTATAATAAGCCTGCATATTGCGGATTATTACTAATTTAATTACCTACTGGACGATTGTAAAATATTTGCTGTGATAACAGTTTGCGTTTGATACGCACGAAAAATCATTTTCTAAACGTTTCACCAGGTAATATGTTGGTGCATCGATTCCAGGCATTAACTATGAAGTTTGAATAATAGAAAGCTTCTCACGAATCACGATGAACAATCATTAATTATGGGTAGGTAAATTTGACAAGGAAGGAGTTTTTAAATAATAAATAAGAATAAATATGTGCATTACAATCTTATTAGTGGACTTTAATATTTATGATGATTGAACGTTAAAAATCGAATTGGTTTCAAAAATATACAGAAATAATATGTATATGTGTAGAAATTAAGTATAAAATTCTATTCTAGATTTACCTACTTTAGTAGATTTTCATTTATTTGCATGAAGAACCGAAGAACTTTGTTTAAACAGCTAACGCGTTTCGAACACGAAGTGCTCATTATCAAAACCAAATTAGAAACTGCTGCAGGACCTACAGACCAACAACCAAAACTCTAAAAACAAGCAATCCGATTTGTGAAAAGTATAGATTATAAAATTTCTTGCAGAGAATTAAAAGAAAAAGTGCGACGTCGATTTTCTTATTGTTGGGACGCCGCACTGTCGGGCGTATTGCAATTAATAGTTTTTCGGTTTTTCACCCCTAACTCCCACTCCCTTGACCCAAAAGCAATTCCCACCGAGTATTTCAGGATACGCAACTGCAGACCAAGTTTCAGCTCGATATCTTAATGTAATCTCAAGTTATCACTCGAACAGAGTAGACGAGCGAGCAAGCGAAGCGAGCGTGCGAATAAGCTAAAACAAGAGTGTCTCGCATACTGCCACAGCACTAAAATTTCATATCGGTATTTTCGGTACTTACCAGCCTACCTCTCGGCCTACCTATACCTAATGGATAAGAAGCTTACTTTTATTTTACGATTTATTTAACTTGAGATTCTCGCAGCACATCTTCCCCCATATTGGTACACATTTCTGTTAAGTACAATTCTTCTTCCTTCCCCTGACAAGGCCGTTCCAAAAAGGCTTAATAATTTTTCCGTGAATTTAGAAGAATTAAAATTACTCTTCCGGTGTAAAGCAAAAAGAAACCAAAGAAAAGTTCAATTTTTATTATTTACATTACATAATTCGAGAATTTCTTCGCTCCAGAGGACCGCAACTCTTAACGATCCAAAAATTTACGAAACCATTGCTAATTATATTTTAATAATCAAGCACTTGACCTATTAGTTTCTTATTTTCTACTGCGGTAAAGACAGGATAATAATGGACGAGGGAATTTCCGACCTTGACATAAAATAGCGCCCATTATTCAGCACGTATGTCACATTTGACACTCCGTCAACTTTTGTGTGATAAAATGTTGGAATAATTTTTCAATCTCGTTTACAAACATTTAAGTTGCTGGAAATCAATACTTATTCTTCAGTTTATCATAGGGTAGGGTCATTCAAAATAAATTAGCGGCAAATAGCGGCGCCATTTGATAAAAGGACAACAGTTTTTGTACCCATCTATTGATTTTTGTCTTTGGAAAAGCAGTATAACCTACTTTTATCGTAATGAGCTTTATTTATTTATTAATTTCTTTACAGTAAATTGAAGAAGACTGCCTTAAGCAGAGAAATTATGAGTAGGCATGTAGGTATTTATGAAATATTCAGTAAATTTTAAAGTAGAAAGTATAAAGTACGATAATTAGAAGCTTCCGAGGAAGTTGGTTATATAACTTATTAAATTATGTGTGCATCGTATTAGCACAATTATCACTTATAACGTATTTGGGTTAAGTCTGATTTTGAGATTTTTCTTGTAGAATATGTCGGAAGAGGAGCGAACAAATTATGGGAAACAGCGGTAGTCAGACAGGGCAGATATCTCAACGTCCTCTTTCCCAAGAACAACAGTGGGCTCATTCATTTCCCAGGACTCAACCTCGTCTTCAGCAACTTAAAGTTATACCGGACCAGGACGCTCGTCAAAAATTACGACACACAGATAACGGGGAAATTCTACAGTCTGGTGGGACCTTAAGTGGTCGGCAGCATCGACACGTGGATAAAGACGTAACTATTGTAACGTGATGGTTGTTTTGTTAGGATGATGCCAATTTTCAGAAATATGAGCCTAAAGAAAAACCGTTAAGGACTTATCTGCCAAACCAAAGGGATCCTCTCCATAAATCCGGGTCTAGATATACGCAAGCTTTAGAATTCAATCATTCGCAGAATGATTTTAATCAGAATGTATATAGAGAAAAGGTAATTTCGGTATGAAACCAGACCCTTCTATGTATTTTAAGGGTGGGACGTTCTTGTTCTTTATTATTTAGAATAGTTCTTTAATTTAAAATTCTGTTCTTTCTTCTGTCTCTCGTTGGCTGGGGGATCCTGTTTGGTAGGTCTACCACTGTATTAATTCTTTCAGCTAAAAAAATTCGGATCGGAGCCAGATCTGCGGCAAACGAGAACCAAGAAGGAACAGCACTCCAAGAAAAAATACAAAGCACCACCGCCTCCCTTACAAACGGTAAGATAAATACAGATTTCAAATATAATCAAGTATTTATAGAACGAGAAGCTGGAATGGGAGGAAAATTCTAGTGATAACGGTCCGATTCGCCGCGCGCGTCTGTTCAAGACGCGGGCTGAAACTAAAAAAAATTGTTCTAGTCCTGTACAAAATCACAAGTCCGTGGATCAGCAAGAAACTATTCAGTTGCGAGAGAAGCGGTATAATGTAGACTTAAGGCCCAACAGATTATCTCTGCCTGAGATTTCTCAAAATTTCCATCACGAACTGAAAGAAGTTACGACAAAGATACGACATGCGAGGTGCACGGAAGTTAGTAATAGAAATAAATTGAAAACTCTGGATCATAATATTCATAAAAAGGATATCATTAGACAGGGGTTTAAGCAAATCGAAGATGCGAAGCAAGTTGATGACGAATTTGTTCGTGGAGATGGCTCTGGCAAAGAATCGTCTTCGCCTGATCGATCGAACAAGGAACAACCAAAAACTTTCTATTTTGGCATGGATGATGATATAGTTCAACATTTTGCCTCGAATCTACACCCAGTCGTCCAGAAGATAACGAATTCATCCGAGTCAGATATTTCTAGTGACATTGAAGTTGACGAAAACACTAGCAGAAATGGAATAGATTTACAATTGCGCCCAATTTTGCCTAAGAAACAATTGGAGATTCCTAGGTTTTCACCAGCGGCTGCATGGAGACTCCTTTCTACTGTCGACCCTAATCCAGCTGGCAGCACAATAGCTAGTGATGATCTACCAGTATTCATAGAGGATAGAATAGAAAAATATGCCAGACCCCCACCCCCCCACAGTGTGCAAATTGGACAGAGATCTAACAATAACGATAAGTCTGGAGACTCGGGAATTTCAGGGGATGCAGGTCCAGCTGACGATGTACCTGACGTTATACTTAATTCCACTAGCTTACAGGTACGTACTTGTGCAATTAGAAAAGTGTCTTTCTGTAAGTTAAAATATTCATCATACAATAATAATGATTTTTGTTTTTTAGAGAACTCAAGGAATCTCATGGACACCTCAACAAGATCTCGGAGACGATTCCAGCTTGGAAGATGGTTTAAATGAAAAATCTTGCAATTTCACGAACAAACCTCACGTGTTCTCTCTATCCTTGCCAAGGGAGAACCATCTATCCACTTACATGACTGATAAAGCAACTTATACGGGTTTGCAAAAGTTGAAACGCTCAGTATCCGGAGTTTTAGGCACACTTAATAATGCCAAAAAAGATTTTGTACAACCTAACTTATCCCAGGAACAAGACGATAACTGGTTTCTAAGCAAATCGGCACCGAATTCTCTAAATAATGGATTTAACTCCCTTGAGAACTCTGAATACAAAGAACAAAATCTTGTTTCAAACTCCAAGAGTTCTGGTCGTCTCATGTATCTGCCTGAATTTGAGAATAACCAAGATCATCGTCATAGATCCAGATCAAAAAGTATGGAACGATCTAAAGCTACCCACAAATTATCCGTATTTTCAAAATCTTGCGAAAATATTAGTGGGGAATTGAAATTTGAAGATAAATGCCCCGAAAATCTACAAGATCCGCCGAAACTGATTGACGAGCCTAGAAGTCGGAAGCCTAAAAGATTTGCCTTTCAGAGTACTGTTCGGCAAATAGAACGCCGAAGGCTTGCTGAAAAATTATCGAAAGAAGCCGAAAAGAAGGAGAAACAGAGGTTGAGAGAGCTGGAAGCCATGCAAAAAGTTGAAGAAGAGTTCCAGAAGAAGAGAGCGAGAGAGAAAGCCAGTATCCGCCAGCAACTTCGACTATTTTCAATCGATGATGTAGCTTGGACCAGCTTACCTCCTAACTTGGAAGCGAAAGATGAGGTGAGGCAAGAGCCAGACGGTGCGGTGTCTTCATCTAATACATCGTCACCATCCTTGTTAGCACATAAATCTGAGGTGTCCCAAAAAGTTTATCAAAAGAATAAGAAAGGCACTTCTAATGGACATTATAACAAACATCGACCAAGCTCAGAAAGCAGTGAAGATACAAGAATAAAAGCTCAAGTTACGCAAGTGTTATCAGAGTATCGACATCCACAAAGAGAATATAAAGAATATACGGGAAGCACCCGTTACCTCAACGAAGTGAATGAAAGCAACCACAATAAGACTACTGTCCATCCTCAAGTTATTTGTAACATGCCAAAGGCGAAACATGGTGAGTTCTGAATCATATTATGATTTCCTCAAAAGTGTTCTTTAGGCTCTAGTAAGACCAGCGGAACAAACTATCGTAAAGATTTTGCTCATGGAGTTAAAAGTACAAGGTCAGTTGGAAGTACATATTCTGAAGACTCACAATCTAGAGACAATTCACCTAGAATGTATCACAGTAAATGTGCCCCAATCACCAGGTTCGTTAATAGCAAATTTCCTATTTCATTATATTTTTTTTTATTTCCAGGTTTTGAATGATACTTACAAAGTACCTAATCTACCTACTTATATTTTTTAATACTTAAATGACTAATCATGTAATGACTTAAATATCTGTATATAACGTGTAATAGTAAATTTTTATATATAAAATGGAATGTTCTCATTTAGGAAAGGAGAGCCATCTTTGGTTAGAAGTCGTAAGATTTATTTTCCATGAAGGAAACTAACAGCGTAGTTCGTTTCCTGATTTTAGCTTTTAGACAGTATTTCGCACAATCGTCTTTAAAAATTCAATATTGATTATCTCATTCACATAAGTATTTATTTGGTTTAAATTTACGCCTATACTATAAAATATTGATACTTTTAATTTCCTTGTGACTTGCATGGATTCGTTTTCATTTCGATTTGATATATTAGGCGAATATCGAGGGAAAATATCTAGAAGAAATATTAGTTCCTAAATGAAACAGAAACAGAAATGGAAGAAGGAATGTTGTTACGAATGATTGTAGGTGGCTCTGATGAGTCTGATGGTAGGTACAATTGTTATTTGTAACAACCCTGTACAAAAAAAATTCTAATGGCAGAAAAAAGAAGGGGAATGGCGAAGGGGCGAATTCTGATAGATGTAATTTCCCCCTTATCTCCTTCTTTATTTCGGCTTAATACTTTCTACCAGTTCTCCTAGAATTCTTCCCTCTTTGTTTTCTACTTTGTCTTTTATTTCCCTTTTTACATTTCATCTGTGTTCTGTCCGGGTCTCTACTCCCTTCTCACCCAGTCTTGCATTGAGCTCCCCCTATAATTATTCGTTCACCCTTCCTTTCTTCTATTGTCTTCATGTCTCAGCTGTACACTCTCATTACTCTTCACTTATTATCTATTATCACTTTTCTTTCCATTGGGTATACCTGCTTCCTCCCTCCTTTTTTTATGTGGGAGCAAAGTTGTAATAGATTAATGAAGAGGCGTGGGAAGAAGTAGAGAGGTTAAGAAATCAGAATAGGGGAAAGGGTAATATCAGACCACATGGAGTTAGAGGGGGAGTTAAAAAGAGAGAAGAAAAGGAAAAGATATAATGGGGATATAATGGGGGAATGAAGGGAGGGACTAATATACCCTACACATTGTGTCCCGAAATTGGAGGATAATATCTTAAGGGTGTATTCTACGTCAAAAATATGAAGAAGAGTTTTAATAAACATAGGTCGAAAAATGCATCTTCAAAGGATCCCTCAAAGAGGGTAACAAAAAATAGTTTTTTCTTAAATTTTCGAGGAACGCCTTACGATAGGGTCACCAAATTTTGCACTTTGTTGTACATTTTTTTTCTGAATAAAACTGATGTAATAGGTTTCTGGCAAATAATAATTAAGTACATGCCTAACCTTGTTAAACATAGGTAAATTTATTCGCAAACGGCTTGAGCTGTCGAGTTTGAATAAAAGCACCTTTTTTACGTAAAAAATGTACAAGAAATTCAAATTTGAGTTTTATAATTGATCCGAGATGTCGCACAAAAAAGTTAGATACAGAAATGGCCGCGGCCCCTCCACTCACGCACGTCCCTGAAACTTTTGCCAAAAACCATCACGCATTAGCCTTATTCGGCACAAAAAAGGCAAAGCTCAAAATTTAAGAGAAAACCATTTTTTATTATCCTCTTTGAGATCCAGTCATTTTTCGACCCATGTTTATTGAAACTTTTCATCATATTTTTGATCGTAGAGTACGCACTTAAGACATTATCCTCTAATTTCGGAACACCGTGTAACATAAAAAAAATGAGAAGCAAAAGAAGTAAAAAATTACCGGGGATATCCCTCTTAATAAACACATGCACAGGGTACAAATTGTATGCGATGGTACTAACGGAGAAATTGAGAGAAGGAAAATCTTGCCAGTCTGAGAAAAGGGAAGCGTACAGTGGACAAAGTCTATACAGGGTTAGTACAAAGTCCCGGGACGGTCAGTTATCTCCGTTATTTCTTAAGATTTTACTTTGAAATTTGGTACCCAGGCACAATGTAATACAGGGAATTCAAAACAATTTTTAAAAATTTTCTTGGACTTTCGGTTAAATTAGTCAAAAACGTGTATCATACTTGACCAGAACTCAAGTCGCGGCCACCCTGGATTTTCAAAAACATCGAAGAAATCGGTCAAAAAGCAAGATTCTTCAAAACCGCAAGTACACGTCAACCTTATTTTTTTAACAAAAATTCAATTGCTCAATTACATTTTCTTTTATTTGCTTTTGCTCAAGTATGATACATGTTTTTGACTTAGAAAAATTCATAGATTCCGAATGCGTTGAGAAAAAACTGTAATTCTATTTAAAAAAACGATTTTTATGGTCACTTCCGGTTTAACCGGAAGTCCAAGAAAATTTTTAAAAACAGTTTTAAATTCCCTGTATTTAATTGTGCCTGGGTACCAAGTTTTAAAGTAAAATCTAAATTTCTTTAGAACGGAGATAACTGACCGTCCCGGGACTTTGTACTGACCCTGTATATGTCGCATCCATTTGGTGTATTCCAAAATTTCGCGAAGTAGATATACAGGGTGTACCGTTTAAAATGAAACACCCTGAATGACTCCTGGAACAGTGATTTGAGGAAGAACGCTGAAACAGGTCGATTTTTGTTTGGAGGGGGACACTTAAATCCGCGCTTGGCGGAATTTTCCAACGCACCCCCTACCCTCCACCAACGAACTCTTCAAAATTTTAAATGGCAATACCCCACTTGTTGCGCATTCAATTTTGTAAAAAATTTTGACTTTCGTTGAACTCCAGCGCTCTCTACGGTCGAATTTTTAACTACGTTAGGGCCCTTGGTGATACATCATTTGAAAGGGTTTGAAACTCCAGTGGCGGATCCAGAAGACATTCTCGGGGGGGGGGCGAATTGATGGGAAACCATAATTTTAAATCAGTGGACGCAAGGGCCGCTTAGGAAGTTTTGCCGCCTTAGGCGAAGTAGAATTATGCCGCCCGTTGAATGGGGGAATAATTTGTTAGATATTAACGGTAGGGGGGAGGGTTGAAAATGCGCCGCAGGCGAAAATTTTACAAAATTTCAAGGTCACGCATTTTCTAAGCACTTCAGAATGTTAGTGACATTATTTGAAAAACTTAAGTCCCATAAGGAGAATTTCTTATCGAGATCGCATTTCTTACAAAAAGACATTTCTGCATGAAATTTTTGAATCATAGCTACTCCCCCTAGGACGTCCTAGGTCCCGCCCTTGCTTAAGTATACCTACATTTTATTTTAAAACCTCATGTCTGAATAATTATTATAAGAAATGCTCAATCAAATTGGTAGGTACGTACACTGTGTAACTGTGACGCCCCAAAAACTTTTTGGAAAACCCAAACTGCCGCCCTAAAATTTTGCAGCCCCAGGCGGCCGCATACACAGCCCACCGTGTAGAGCGGGTCCTGAGTGGACGGCAGACGAATTTTGTGAAATGTACGAAGTTTATGATTCGGCATGGATCTCGGGGGGGGCGATCGCCCCCTCGCCCCCCCCCCCTAAATCCGCCACTGTGAAACTCTCTGTAAACTGATGCAAGAATTTTTTAAATCCATTCATTTTTTTACACTTAGCCAAGATACCCGTGATTCTGCGCTAATGCGATTTTTTGGAATAACTGTTATGGTTCCTGAGATATTGGCACGTAAACTTTGCCTATTTTTGGTGATATGATTTTTTCCGACCTCTTTCAAAGCGTTTTTTTTTAAATCGCTATTTACGATTATCTGCCGTTTTTTGTCTACATGTGGGTAAAAATGTTGTGTCAAGAAAGTAATAAATAAGCCCGTAGTTTCAAAAATAGGAAAGCGCTTTTTCGAGGTTTTTCCTCATTACAAGCTAAAAGATAGTGTGTAATAAAATTTACAACTACTACACCAATTTGAAAAGTACATTTTTCTGTTGTATATCATCAGCCATCACCCCCGTTCCTGTACTAGTTCTAGATGGTTTTCTTCAACTTCACGACATTGGTCATATTGCCTTTCTTGGCAATTGTTCAATTGTTAAGCTTTTTTTTTCGAAGGCTAGTTTCGTGTCTGGCATGTGTGATATTTTATGTATGATGATATAAATTATCATTATTTTCATTTATTCTTTCAATGAGCACCCGCGGAAGAATTAGTGGTGGATCGTGGCGTGGCACAGGGCAGTCTCCAAGATAAACCCGTAAAATTGATTATTCCCATTAAAATTTTACTTACTTGAGTGACGTCTGGCACTGTCAAGATCTAACATTGAATCTAACTTTGCGAGCATGAAAGGAAGTTCTTCTGCGACGACGGATCGATATAAACCTGCAATGATTAGGATTTAAAAAAAACTAAATTTCACCTAGTGTTCCATTAAATATTTGAAGATTTGAAGATAGAAGCAGATCCTTAATCATCAAGAAATAGCGCAATTTTTTTCCAAGTTAAACAGACTTCATTTCTTAATCAATCCCGACGAGATACGTGAGCGTGTATACCAAGTTTCAGCACGATGTTAAAATTCGTCTTCAAGTTATTGCTGTGGATTGTACCACGAGCAAGCGAATTATAAGGGGATAAGGCGATAAATCAAATTCATGCTCAATGGTACCTCGCGTATCTACTGCTCGCCACTAAAACGAAATGCAGTAACAAGTCGGAATTAATAATATCTACCATTTAAAACGTTATCTGATTTCTTTTCACCACTAATTTACATGTTGTAATTAGTAATTTTCAGGATTATACTCGCACTGATCTACTGATCAACTAATTTCTATTTGTCACGCTATAAGTAAATACAATTCGAGTTGGGGTAGGGAAAAGTTACGCATTGATGGAAAGATCGTAAAACCAGTAGGTAAAGTAAAAGTAGAAGTTTCTACCGTCTTTACACAGAGTGTCTAAAAATAACGAATATTGTAGCCCTTAATTAATGAATCATAAACCTTGTGCAAGAATCGTCTAAGGGGTTAGGTTTTTCCGTCCAATGGTGCCATTCCAGCATTTTTGCGTAAAGTTAACTATTCAAGAATTAATTTTGGTAACGATAACTTTCATACTTTTCAAGACACGTTGTAGCTAAGAAGGTAAATATAAAGTAATGATTAACATCTAGAGATACACATCACACCGTTAAACATTTTCCGATGCCTTTTTAGTCCAGGTTGTGGTTATGATTATCGATCCATTTACTAGCTTTTTATCTTAAAAATATAAATAAGATATTAACAATTATTGCAAAATATGTTTCCGTTGGTCACGAAGTATTATAATTAGATGGTTGATATGTAAATTTTTTTGCTTTTTTCGATACCGTTTATCGGTTCTAAACGGAGCGATGTAGTATAACCTACCCGTTCTTTAGGTTTATTTTTATTAATTATGTTGGTGGTAGTTAGGGGTGCGTCGTAAAATATCACCAAGCACGGATTCAAGTGTCTTCCTTTTCTTGAAATAAAGATCGACCTGGCCGAGCGACTTTTTAAATTTTGTTTACGAAATATTCGGGGTGGATAGATTTCAAATGTAGGGCCGTTGAGAGCCATGGAGGGCCCCTGGACAATTAAAATTTATGGGGCCCTCAATAACATTATCATTAATAATAATAATAGTAATAAATATTTTCTAAATCTATACCGAAAAAAATTTTTTTTCAGACACTTTCAAACATAATCGTAAGTAATATAACATTTAACCAAGGATTAAATTATTATTATTAGCTTAAAATCTTGGGAAAATGGAAGTGATGGACAAGCTGTTATAGAGACAGAGAGGCGCCTCGGTAACGCGCCGCGCGCGAAAAATTTGAAGGTGCCGCATTTTCTAAGGATAATTATTTTATACTTTAAGTTATAATCCGAAGTTACATTTTCTTTACAGTAACCAATTAACTCTAGATTACAGTGAATACATGAAATAAATAGTTCAAATCAACTGGGTAGTTGTAGGGAAATTCTAAACTGTAGCTATCTTGATGATTGCTATAATTACAACCCAACTCACTCGATGATCAACTCTCGGAGAGAAATTTTGTAACATTTTAATATTTCCCTAAAACATCACTAGTAAACAAAAGGAATTTAACATTATTTTAAACATTGAAGACAATCAACTCCATTTTGCCGACTATAAAATCTATTTACTTTTAAAAATTGAAAAATGGGCCACCATATTGAATAATAAATTATTTTGACATGTCAGGCGACAGCTCCGAGGAAATGCCCACGGCACAACCTTTAACCTTCTACGAACGTTAAGTTTGTTGTTTGTTTTTTTTTACTTATCACTTTCATACTTAAAGGATCTTTTAACTCCTTTTACTTTTCGCTTGTTTGATTTGGCTGTTTCTTTAGACTTGGTATGTTTCCTTACACTTTCTTTTTTGATAGTGGTCTAATTTCCTCACACGAAAGTGTGAGGAAATTAGAAACTACTGCTAATTTCTTCAGTTTCTGAGATTTAAAGAAAATATAACCATATACCCTCGTTTTTAAATGAGATTCTCAGTTAGTTCCAGAGGGGTTTTATTACGCACAAGTGGGCAGGTTTCATGTGAAACCTGAAGAAGTTATGCTATAATTCCTGTATACTCGTGATTTCGAAAGTTACTGACAGAGCATAAAAGCCAGATATGAAGTCGCAGTAATATTTTGCAAAGTACATTGTTACCAAAAGGACCGTCTTGCGTTTTATTGTTTAGAAGTAAAAATAAAAATGCGGCAGTATAAAAAATAAATAAAACTCGCAATAAACGCGAATCATAAAATCGACGCATTTCTTTAACAAATGGCGGCTTTTGTCATCTAAATTTGATGGAGTTGCGCACCGGCGTCGAAATTCGACGCTCTCCCTTAAATTATCAGTAGGTAGACCGCGCTAGTGTCGTTTAGGTGCTCGCAATGACTATTTTCTAAAATTCGGCTGTGGTCTTTGTAAGTAATTTTCAGAAAATCGCAATTTTAAAAATTTCATTTTATCGTAGCTGATACTCAGCTGTTTGAATTTATCTAATCTTGTTGAAGGGGGTGAATGTCACGCTTTGTAACTTAACCCTATTTGTTTACTAACATTTTTTTCTTCAGACTCGGGAGTTGTATAAGGAAAAAATTATGTATTGTAGTTTTATTGCATTTTATGTCGTCTTTATAGAATTAATTAATTGAATAAGCCACCAGAAAAACACATTTCTCTTCTTCTATTGAATTATATTATTAACAGTGTTATTAAATGACTTAAGTGGTTATATCAATTCGCAATAATTCGTTGCGAACTGAGTTAATAATCGATAACCGATTTTTGCCATCAGTTTCGAGAAATATTTTTTCTTTTGCCTGAAATCGAGAGTTTCACGCTCTAATTATTTATGCATGAATTGATGCACGTGCTACCCAAGCACCTCAATGCGTACCTACTCCCCGGTTCTTTTGTATCCTCACCCTCAGCCTATTGCGGCCAATTTTTTTGTCGAAATTTTGTTGGTTTCAAAATTTGAAAAAAAATTCAAAATAGTTGTTTTTTGTTGAAATTTGTTCCGAGTTTCCAAATTTTTTAGAGTTCTGGTTTTGAATTATGAGATGAAAAAAATTAGTGTTTTAAGGTATAGGCGTGTCACCTTATGTCTTGAAATGAAAGTTGCGCGACTGGCCGTTTTCTGACCAGTGGTCTTCGGCGTGGGAGGACTATTGATCCACTATACACACGCATCTAACGCACACATATACTCACCCTACAGTCTCATTTGCGCTGTCCGTTATGTTTCCATTCGTCATTATGTTTTCTGATAGCTGTGTTGCCTTTATCTGATGATCAATAATTCCCCCAGTTCTTGGAATCTACAATTTGTGTATACGTTGCGTTTTTATTTAAAATTTCTAGCATTTCTGTGCGTGTTTGACTTTCCCTTTCATTTCCAACTGTAAATACAGGTGGTTTTCACTCACAACGCTTTTTTATCTATTTTATTAAATATCACTTCAAATAAAAATCAATATTCCACGTACCTATTACTATTATCTTATTTACCACAGTTTCTCTGCAATTTTATTTAAATATTAAATTATTCATGACTGATTACAGATAAAATTAATAATAAATCAATAAAATCCGCTTAGATAAAAGATAAATGTATTATTTTTGTCATTTTAAAAGCTGCTTCAACGTGAAAGCTCAATACCATATTCTAAGTAACAACAAAATATGTCACAGCATTTGATTCAGGACGGAAGTTATTCCAGGAAATTAACAAAAATAGTGCCCGAATGACTTCCAAAAGGTCCAAAAATCAAAAACATGCCACAAAATAGCTAGACGTCTACATCTACCTGCAGTTCGATCGCCCATTTTCTGAATTTTGATTAAAGCTGTAAATTAAAACAACAATACAACTCAAGACAAAACCTTAAATCCCTCAATGAAAATAAGTAAACAGTAAACACCTGTGTCAGGCAGGTAGATGGCCAAATTTGTCACGAGCCGCATTGTTAACAAACTTCAGTCAAAATTCACAAACTGGTTTTGGATGGAGGGTAGGTCCTACTACTCTTTTTCATGCACTTCATGACAAGTTCTTTTGTCGTTTGTTCTTGGGGGTCGTAAATAATTTTACCAAGAAAGTTCGTAAACTTAAAATTGTTAAAAAATATTTAAGAAGTAGCATGTCGCAATTAAAATTAAAGGAATGGCATGTGGCAATTGATGCGTGTTTGGGAAAAACCTCATTACTCCAAATGTGTTAATTTGCAGTAACAAAAAAAACGAAACACAGAAGTTAGTTACTATATGGTGAAATTTGTTTTGAGCTAACCAATATATGACAAGCCAAGAAATAATACTGCGGTAATAAAAGTTGATTTTTTTGCCTCGGAGCTGTAGAAAATCCAAAAACCTGTTGGACATGTGATGTTATTACAAGAAACATTTAGATATAATGATGTTCATTATACAAAATGAGTTTTAATTTGGGCATAACAAAAAGGAAGCTTATTAGCTTCATTATTGTAACACTTTGTAAGCAGAAAAAAATTCTTCAAAATGAAAAATTTGGGAAGATGCTGAACAAAAAATATTCTTGTTTCAATAACAACGTCAAAGATTCTGGACCATATCATATTTTTGTGAAAAAAAGTATGAAAAACTGCGTCAGTTTAAGCCTTAAGAAGTTAGCTGGTGGCATTATCAGAATTTTCAAAAAAATTGATTAATAATGTCTTTCCCAAATACGCCTCAATTGTATCTAGGATCTATTGAAGGAGAACTTAATACTTGGATGAAATTGACTTACCTATTACAGATTGTTGCGCAATTTTCTACAATTTCTTTGCTCAAAAAATATTGGCCGTTGCCTTTCTCAAGAAAAACTATGTAATTTGCACCAGGCATTTAAAAAATGACGCTTCAAAATGAGAAATATTTCAAAATAGCAAATCGCAGAAATTGTGAGAGCTTTTAAATAGGAGAAACAGTAAAAATCATCGACAAAATGTTGGATATTTTACTTCATGCCTCTTTTTTAGTTCTTTCTAAGAATGTGTAGCTTTTATTTCGAAAAATAGTTTTGAATTGAAGTAGGTATCCGACATCCGGCGTACACTGAAATTGTCTATATTTATTATAAATTTAAGGATGTTTGGATATGACTTTATCTTACGAAAGCGCTGAGAAGCCACACATAAATATTTTACTCGACCCCCAGGTCGAGTTGTAAAAAAAAATCTGTGTAACTTCTCAGCGCTTCCGTATTATCCTAACTAAAGTTAATATCAAGGCTAGGATATTTAAAATTTTAATTATTTCACAGTAGAATAATTATTCGAATATTTGAATGTTTATTCGAACAATCAACTGTTCGAATATTCGAATAATCAGATAAGTTGACGATAAACTGATGCTTTCCAACCATCAATATAGGAATTATTCTATCAACATTCAATTTAAAATTTAAGAAATAGTAACGCTCCAAAGTATAAACACCTGATTGTTCTTTATTCGAGTACGTTATAGTCGAATATTCGAATTTTTAAATAGACGAATAGTCGCAAATATTCGAATACAAAAAAGCAAATAATTATGAGTCTTAGTCAATATTACGAAAGTGTTTATTTTAGACGACAACTTCTTATGAGCTTGTGTCAAAGAGGTAGAACCTACTCGAAAAGTTAGCTTTAAAAACTAAAAACTATATTCGAAGGAATCATCTACTGAATTTGTGTAGTCATTTTATTCGAAAACGGTGTACCACAAGTAACATATACCACACCACATATTACATTTTTTTTATTATTTAATGAGGTCATTAGGAACGATTCAGTCAAAAGCTGTAAGAAATTGTTTTTTGTACATAACTAATGTTGGCCAATATGTGATGAAAATTGTATTCTAGATTTGTAGGTATTTCTGTAATTTAAAACATTGAAAAACCATATTGTTAAATTCCTTAAACGATTGAAGCTAAAGCGCTAGAATATTATTTTGTGTAATTGCTTTGTTCTAGTCTATTCCGTTAATGATGGCCTATAAAGCTTAAAATGTATTTAACATTCAATTTTAAGATCGAATATGAAATGTCAGTCACCTTCCTGTTTCTATGGAGACACGATCTCCCATCACACGGTTTCATTTAAAAATTAGTTTTATCGTTAACCGCTGCCATTTATAATCTCAACATTTGATTAACAGTAACGTCAGCGATAAAGTAATATGAAAATTGACGAAAAAAATGAACGATTTTCGAACAAAATCAATTGAAATTAAGCATCAGCATTCATAATCCGATTTTTTCAAATCATTAGTACATTATTAATGTAAATCGATTTTTTCCTTTGACATATAATTTATATATTTGTTAGAGTTTTGTATCGGAAAAAATATCACAACTATAATTTGGAAACATTGCCTACATTAGCATTAAAATTTCAAAAATTGCTGGAAAAAAGCAATTTCACTTTTATACAGTTTCACTTTTGTCCAAGCTCAAACTAAAGGTAAATGCTCACTCATTCATTATTTATTTAAATTCATCGCCATAATTCGGTGATTATCGAAAATTTCAGTCAAAATTATTAAACTAATTGCTTAGAATAATTCTGTTCCACATGCGAGCTTTTCCTGAAATTATTTTAAATATGAAAGGTGGTAGTTTTGGGGCGGGACGGGGTGCACTTGAAGGAGTGGGGAGGCACGGACTCTGTATTTCCCTTATTGATACTGAATTCTGTTTGTACTCTATTCCAGAGAGTTCACGTGTTCCTTAATTGACAGTTATGTGGTGGCTTTTGGTGCGCTTACGCCGATTTCAGTGAATTTTTTAATATCGGTTCGTATCGATTTCATTTAACAAACAACCGTTTAATAACTAAATTACTATTTATTATGCTTTCATATTAATTATTCGTTTTGTTTGCATCTGCACGACTGATTGTTACTTATTATTTATTTTACGTTCAATTAAATTATTTTTCAAATTAATATTATTGTTATTGATTAAAACATTTTCAACTTTAATATAGTAGGAGATCCATTGTTATGGAAATAATGAGAGCAAATGCAATAAAATGTCGGTAATTATATATGCGGGTGTTAATAAAAGTATGCAGTAGCATTGTCACCCCACATCAAATTTCTCTTTGGTATTTCTCCTGGAAACTGGCAAAGTAAGGGGAGAATTGAAAATGAGGGAAACAACATGAATCATACTTCCTTGGTCCTTACTTTGTCCGTTTGTAGTTGAGTCTGTGCGCAAATATTTAATGAAACTATCATTAGTGGAATTTTGTTCAGGGATAAATTTACTGGGCCCCTGAATGCCTTTGAGGGTTGTGATATATTATTTTAAAATGTTATGTTTTGTGCAGGGACCTATAGAATCATTGCATGTCGCCTACACGACAATATGATGACATCCGTCACGTTGGCCTCAACTTCTGGTCCCTTACATGGAGGGTATACCTCAGTAGCCGAGGAAACAACAAGCAGCGAGCCAGAGTTCGAAACACCTCGTCCAGTAAAGCGTTCACTTGTAACACCATCTCTGTCAGACTCGTGCAAGAAGCGCAGAAAACAATCGACACCAGTCCGAATTTCAGCAGCCGAATCCGATTCTCCTCATACAGAAGGTAAGCCAAGTTCGACCTCCCCCGAGCCAGAACTGCAGTGCCCCGTGTGCCAATTATACTTCAACAACAATGAGCAGTTTCAAAATCATGTTGTGTCGGAGCATTCCGCGGTCGAATGCAAGAAAGAGCCTGAGGAATTCCAGCAGCTGACCTCGAATAGACCAGAAGTTCCTTGGATCAACGAGTTGCAGAGTAAAGAATGGATCAATCCTAGCCTCCACGGCTTGCCTTTCAACCCCACAAATCCGATGTTCATGACTTTACCTCAGTTTGCGCAACCTGATAGTTTACCAAGACAGCCAATTAGGATCTTTAATCCGGATGCCTACTGTGACTTGTGCAACAAAGAATTTTGTAACAAATATTTTTTGAAGACTCATAAGGCCAATAAACACGGCATCTATTCCGATCCTCCCTCGTCAGAGCCTTTAGTGAATAATGTAAATATTGCTTCTTATGCTGGAACTATTAAACTCCCAACTTCCGTGCCAAGTGTAGAATTACCAGCAATTAAAAGCGAAAAATCCAGTATAATAAACCCTTTCAATAGCCTCTTTCCGAATCCATTTACAAACAAACCCTTTCCAAAATTGACAAATAAAACTAACCTGATGTATGAAGGTGAATCAACTGAAAATGTTCCTAATTCAAATGGTTTCTCATCAAATAGTGAAAGTGATAAAATATCGCCTGAAGACCAACAAGCTGAAGAATCTTCTAGTCCTAGAAATATACAAACCGAATCTACCTCATTTAAAAGCGATTCCGAAGGAGGAAGCTATTACATTCCGCAAAGCAAAATGTCTCCTGGCAACGATCTCGAAATTTCTAATCGTCTCAGAAGAATTGGTGTTATGAATCCAAAGGCGTTTTGTGAAATATGTTGCAAGGAGTATTGCAACAAATATTTTTTACGAACTCATAAAATGAAGCGCCATGGTATTTACATTCCGGATGATAAGGACGTGAAACAAGATGCGAATCTACCGTGGCAAAACAACATGCAAACTAGCCCCTTAAATCTAATCATGACCGAACAATCAAATTCGGATCGTAAAAACAGCACCTCTCCATCAGATATCAGTTGCGAAATATGCGGAATTAAATTTCAAAACGCTAGTTTATCACAACTTCACAATATAAATGTTCATGCTAAAACAAGCACCAAGGAAGAAGAACAAGAAAATGAAGATATAAAAAAAGACGTTCCTGATAAATCACTTAACGCAGAAGCCATCAGCGAAGACCTGCAAAAGCTACAAACGATGATTTTACAGTTAAACGAACTTGACGTTAGTAAAGTATGTACAGCGTGTAGTGCCTGCAATAAGGAGTTTGAAAATCGTTATTTTTTGCACGCCCACATGATGACAGAACATGGAATTTTACTCGACGATGTGTCGGATCTCGATAGACCCGTTGAGTCCGAAAACAGCTCAAATAATAACACTATGTGCGATCTGTGCGGTAAAGAAGTACAAAATGTGGAAGAGATGAAGAAGCACTTACTTGAATTCCATCCGAACCATCATCAGACAAGTTTGGACAATATCAAAGAAGAATTTAACGGTTTTAGCACCCCGGAGAAAAATGCTAACAGAATACCGGTGTCAGGTGGCGAACGTCGTGTTAGTATGAATGTTACCCCGACTAGTAGCTACTGCGACATTTGTAATAAGGAGTTGTGTAATAAATACTTTATGAAGACGCACATGCAGAGAATGCACGGAATTGAGATTGAAAACGGAGCTCAGATTGGCGGCGTGATTTGCGACATTTGCAACAAGGAGTTGTGCAGTAAATATTTTTTGAGAGTTCACAAGCACAATACTCATGGAATCGTTGAATATGGTACCAGTCTTTTGCAGCCGCGGAAAACTGAAAATGAAAGTGTTACGACTCACATAACTGAGCCGGATCCTGCTCTCAAACCTGCAGATTTGGCCGATTTGAGCCATCGTTATTTCACTCATTTCACCGAAGTTTGTAGCATTTGCAGTCGACGTTTTCGCAGCACAAAGTGGTTGAAGGCGCATTTGCTGAGTGATCATGGCCAAGTAGGGGCTGAGAAGTGGACTGAATTGGAGCAACAATTGCAGCAAAATATCGGCCAACATTCTAAAATAGGGGTGAAGAGTGAGCGAGCAAGCCCGACATTGAAAATACCCAATGGTGGTCAGGAAAGGAAAGAATTGGGTATCCAGAACGTGCTATCGAGTTTATTCGGGGTTGACGAATCTAACAGCAAGACTTATCAATGTTCCCTTTGCCCCTTCACTACACCCCTTCTTCCGCTGTTGTTCGTACACGAAAGATCTCATTCGGATGGTGCGCCTTTGAAATGTCCAGTTTGCACCCAAACCTTCCTGCAGCCAGAATTGTTGCAGCACCACATGTTTGCTCAACATCCGTTTCTTCCTTTGCCGCCATTCTTCAACGGAAACGATAATATTGGTGAGACATCTAAGGAGCCGTCCGAAACCGCAGAAGACGACGACGGGATTAAAAGTAAAAAAAAGGGAAAGGGAAAACGTATCGAGATATCGCCGGAGATAGGGCAGAGCCTGAAGGACGTGGCGAAGAAAGCTCAGGTACCAGCCACTTACGCGTTACCTCAAAGTGGCGAAGAAGCGGGGTATGTAATGCAAGCGTTTCTTGTTGAAGAGGCCGCTCCGGAAAGAAGAGTCGTGCCCGCGGTAGTATTTTTACCGGTATTCCAAAAACAACCATCCCCTATTACCGTTACACTAACTCTCACCCCGGCCTAAGCCCCTACACGTAGTTTGCATAGATGTGACATATTTTTTTAAGAAACTATCGATGGCGATTCGACGACACCTGTGATTTTTATTAATTTTATTTGATTATATTGTATAATCTTAAAATTATATATAAGCGTATTCCTATATTTGCAAGAGGCCTCATATATTATGAGGAACATATGAGCACATATTTTTATGCAAATACCGGAAAGACTGAGTGAAATTTTATATAGTCTGTTGATTTTCACTTTAAAATATCGAGATACTGATGTTTTGTACGATAGAAAGCTTTAGGTGATGTTTAAAGAAGTTCCTATTTTATCTCTCGATATAAACTATTCGTTCACAAGTGTGTATGTATTGAGTTGTTAGATGTAGCTTGCTCAACAGTCAGTTAACGTTCCGCATGCCCATCAGTCCACGCAACTCAGGTTCATGGTACCTACACACGACTTCCCCAAAGTACAAACCAACTCAAATTTTGTGATTTGTACACAAGTTGCGATGGAGATTTCGGGAAAGTCTCTGGACAAGCGCAACTCAGGGTTAGCTGAAACGAGTACAATCAGACCTCAACGCGGCATGACCGTTTTCCTGTCTCGAGTTCCTGACTAGTAGTAGGATATATCACTTTCACATGATCACTTGTCTCATGTCTCCGCAGGAGATGGCGGTCCCCTCGGACCCCCCCTTCTGCGGCCTATATCAGCAACGCGCCTCTGACCCGTCGTCTCCGTATTTTTCAGTTTGTTGTTTAGGCCGGGCGTCTTCCACGCTCCATATCCTCATAAACTCCAGATTAAAATGTTGCTGGACGACGTGACGCCGAATAACTACTGGACGCCATACGTTGCCTCCGCAGTACAATCAATATTCTCATAACTTTGTCAATTATACTTTCCACTTTCCACCGCACAGTCAGGTCGTCCACAACTCACATCTTCTATTGTTTCTTTACAAATAATAAAAAGAGGTCTGGCCGAAATTTTTCATTAATCCATCGACTTGCCACCAATCACTTTTTTATTGAACGGTATAAAATATACACAGTATTGCAAAGCAAAGACGTTTTGTTTAGCCTAACATCACATCTTCTTTTAACATTTTTTACTTCGAAGAAAGGAAGTCTGAAACAATCAAAAGAATAAAAATTAAAAATGAAACTTAAAAGCATACCTGTTGAGAAGAGTTGAGGAAAAATGTAAAATTGTTTGATTGTTTGAAATGGACTTCAATCAAGAATTACCTTACTGGTGAAATCTAGGTAAAGGCGTGTTATGCCGCTTCATTATAATGGTCGCAATTAAGCTATAATCGTCACCTTGAGTGATTGTCCTCATTGCAAGTTTAAACTTAAATTTTCCAATTAAGCCTTAAAGTTCTAAGGTAAAAATTGCTTCTATATGTATGTATAACACCTTTCGACTTACTATTAAGGCCTAGATAATTGTCACTATAAACCTACAATTAAGCCTTAACACAAGTCAATTAAAATCTAAAGGGTTCTAAATTTGCAATTAAACCCTAATTGACACCTTAAACTTGCAATGAACTAAGTTATCCTGCGATCGGACATGCAGACGAAATGTCCAGTTAAAGCTTATGCCTCCCAGTTTCAAGTTGCAAATAAGTCCGCTGCAAATGGAAGTTAGATCTGTGATAAAGCGTAAAAGTCGGCATTTAACGAATCGTTTTCCAATTATTTTGGAATTGAGAAGGAATTAACTGGAATTAGTTGGATTGGAACTAACTGGAATTAATTGGATATTGAATAGAATTAACGTTGCATCATTAATTATTATTATAATTGAGCTTTTTGCGGCCGTAGCTTGAATTTAACTTCCCCCATTCCAGCCGACAACCATTTCGTAAACCAACAGAACCGGGCACAACATTTTTGAGAATAACTCGGTTATTTTTTAACCGAATTGTACGAAAGCGTAAAGGACATTCGAAAAATTATTTCCCAATGAAAGTGCGACTTTTAAAGTCGAATTTTTGAGTTTCAAAGTCGAATATTCGAGTTTTAAAGTTGAATATTCAAGTTGGCATATTTGAGTTTCAAAGTTGAATAATCGAGTTTCAAAAGAGGCGAATATTCGAGTTTGAAAAGTCGAATATTTGAGTTTCAAAGTGGAATATTTGAGTTTCATAGTCGAATATTCGAGTTTCAAAAAACGAATATTCGAGTTTCAAAAAACGAATATTCGAGTTTCAAAAGTCGAATATTCGAATTAGAAAGTCGCAGTACTGTGATTATTTTCTGCTCGTGAAACGCCCCCGCAATGGAATAAGTGATGAACTCCATCATCGAGTCAATCACGAAAAGCGAGTCTGAATGGATCGCCCGCATCATGTCATAAATAAAACCCGTCCTGTAACTCGAATATTCGACTTTTGAAACTCGACTATTCGTCTTTTGAAACTCGAATATTCGACTTTGAAACTAGAGAATCCGACTTTGAAACTCGAATATTCGACTTTTAGACTAGAATATTCGACTTTAAAAGTCGCACTTTTATTAGGAAATAATTTTTCGAATGTCCCTTCTACGTTTTCGTAGAATTGGATGAACGTGCTCTTAAATTAAATATAAAGAATCAGGCTATCGATTTGTGTAAGAAGCTGCGATAGATGGCTCTGGCGTGTAGCCTTAACGATCCTTGTTTTAAAAGCTTAGTTTAGGTGCGTGGAGATTGATGGATTGGTCAACCAATCGTTTTGGGGCAAAAATAACCCTTAAATTTGATTCACGCATTGATTTCCTGGAATTTTCTTAAACTCGCGTTTTCGCGTATTTTCACACTTTAGTTACAATAACATAACAGCGATGCATAGGTATTCAGCTTAATTTTCCGTAATGGAGGATCTAATTCAATGAAAAACACAGGCGGATGCCAATTGGGGGCAATTGGAAGGCTATTATTACAAGCTCTTTGTGCTTTATTGTTACTTTAATCATGGCCATTCAACGTGAAAAAAATGCAAAAACACATATTTTTTAAACAATCACAGAAAATGAATGCGTCAACCAAATTAATTTTTGGAAAAAGAGTATAAGAAGAATGAACATACTTCGAGGTTCTATGAATCTCAAAACGATTGGTAGTTAACTGATCATTCCTAAAACAAACCTTTGAAACAAGTGTCATTAAGGCTACTGCGGCAGCGTCATCTACTATAGCTTTCTAGATACTTCCAAAGCTGATCCCTTGGCTTTAATTTAAGGCCATGTTCACCCAAAACGACCAAAAAATGCAGAAGTTATTCCAAAAAATATTTAGTTTTAGTTGACAATTAGGTATACCCAATAATTATTAATTATAATCAATTCCACGTCAATTCTAAATTATTCCATATTAATTCCATCTAACTTGGGCTAAATCCTATTAGTTCCATTAACTCCTTTTCAATTCGGTCAATATCAAAATAATTCCGTAGTTCCCAGTCAATTCCGCAATTCTACAATTATAATTCCAAGTCAGATGTACAGCTAATTTCATTAGTGATCCCACCCAAAAACAGGAAATTTATTATCTGTTCCAAAACTTTGTTAATTTAAAATATAACACACAGAGGAACGCTATATCTCTTAAAGATATAATTTTGATGAAAAAAGAGATGGGGATACTTAGACTCTAAAGTGATGTGCAAGAATTTTGTTGACATTCTTCTTGAAAAAATTAACATACTACATGAGATCTCCTTGAATGTTGTTTTTTATTCGTAGCTTGTCTACGGAAAAGGGAAGAATCTTCTTAGAGACCAATCTTAATGAAAGCAAAAAATATTTTTCTAAAGTTTTTCCCGGTATTTCAGCCCAGATCAGTGCAAAAAGGGGTTTTGTAGCCATTTAAGCACAAATCGTATATGTGCACTTTTATATCGAGTGATTAATTTGAGCAGGAAGCATATCACGAGAAACTATATTTAAAACATTTCATTTACATGCACTCTCAACTTCCTTTTCATTCATTAGCAGTCAAAGTTTCGCATTTTTCCTTTTCTAAATAATTGATTGTTGGACATTACTTATTTACTAATGTTTCTGTTCTAGTTTTACGCTATTGAATGTCTTTGCGGATTTCTGTTAAAGTTTCATGAATCAAAAACAGTGATTTGTTAATAATACCTAAGAAACACAATCGATAAAGAAATTAGGTCGACATAAGATTCTTTGCTTTGCAATTTGGTGTAAGTGACCGAAAATTTTCTTTATTTTGAGGCGAGGCAATTTTCGCATCAGGTGCCACAGAATAATTCGTTAAGCCGATGTGGGCCTTAACGTCGGCAGCATTCAACCGGCAACAAACCTACATATTGTTTGAACTGTTGTATAGTACAAAACTGACTACCTTTGCTAATTACTAGTTATAATACTAAGCTGTGTGCCTTGAGTAATTGCAAATGACCTGCTATTTCATAATGTAACAGCCTGGGTGCTATGAAATATTCTATATATGTTTTACATTGTAAGGTACAAAATACAAATACAGATGTTTTATAGGATGCTAGTGTCCGTATTCAAATTACAAACGCTATAATTCCACCGAAAATTTGGTAATGCCGAACGGATGCAAATTATTCTGATTTCTTTAGAACTTTTTCTATTATTGTGCACCCTCGTCCCTATTTCCTAAATTTTGTAAACATCTGCTTTGGCGCGTGCCCTCCCCTCACTAACCTTGCCCGAATATGATTTTTTCTAAATTTATGCATCTGTTCTATCGATCCACGAATTTAATGTGAAAAAAAAATTTATTTGAATACGAACACATGGTATCGAACAATCGTGCTACTTGTATAACAATACGTGCATAATTTATGTGCAAAAGCCATGGAAGTGAGCCTTGATGAAACACTTTCACCATTAGCAGGCGACCACATAAAAAAGGCCTCGCGTTTTCAAAACCAAAAAAAAATCGGTGTTCGATAATTAAGATTAAAATGAGCATAAAATCAAAAATCACGGTGCGTGCCTTGCGGAGCTCCATGTTAATCATAAGTTGTTCGTAGAGTAATGTTCCAGAGCTCCCAAGGTACGGAACGTGACACCTTCTTCGTTAAAATTTAATACGGGTTCTATATTGCGTTATACTAATCTTCTCAGTGTTAATTTTATTACCAAGATGGCGTTTTTAAAAAATATTTTTAAACTATGTTATATGAGAAAACGCGCACACTGTCCTAAAACTGTCGCACCTAGTCGTAAAACTAGTCAAATGTATTATTTTAGTCATTGTAGCTAGTCACTATTCTAATTATTATTATTATTATTACTATTATTTTATGATTTGATTTAATAAAATATTTTATTTTATTTGTTTTATTGTTTTTAATTATCCAGGACTCTTTTAGGATACAGTGTGTAGAGTGTCTAAATGTTTGGGCAGGATATCCGGAATAATAGAAACCCTTAGCAACTGCAGAATGTTTTCGACGTTTCAGAAATTCTATAATTATTGTCCTATTGATTTCCTATCGTATTCGTTTATCTCTGGCACATCTCAAACCACAGAAAACCTTTGTCGCTTCATCATTGGGGTGGCGCTTATAAATTTAACTTTATTGTGCGTGAATCCTCCGAGGCATTTTGTTTAATGAAAGCTGGTGTTTTGTAAAAATAATAAAAGTCCGGCGACTATGGATTTTGCAGTTCGCCCTCAGTTTGGTCATTTAGCTGCCACCCCTGATAAAAGGAATGGGATAAACCTATATTTTTCCAAATCCACATTTCAGTAAATTTACGACTCACATATAAAGGCGCGGTTCACCGTCATACACTTGGAGAAAGTTAATGAAATAGGCCGGCTTCCCAATTATGAAATCGAAACCTTTTTTCCTCACCCTTTTTATCTACAAATTATTTTTATAATTCCTCTTTGTCATCTCGGCTGTATTCTGCCGGAAGCAGTTTTTTCTTCGGAGCTCGTAATCTAATTTACACAACACGCATCGAGCTTTTCTCTGTCTTTTATCTATTTTATAAATTTATCCTTTTCCCTCCCTTAATTTCTGGGAATCACTCCAATTTTCTTTGTCTTTACACACTTTCTTTTTTATTTATTTTCCAGGCTTCCCGCTTAAATTGTTTTTCACATTTTTTTTCATATATAATTCATAAAAATAGAGCTCTCCAGTTGATAACACATACCAAATTGATAATAAACACACAACCTACCCTTGGCCGCCACAAAAACACTAATTACCTCTTAAAATCAATACATACCATTGTAATTTATTATTAATTATTGAATTGCCAAACACGACCCTCTACAGTTAAAAACTTTATTTAAACAGCTAACGCGTTTCGAACACAAAGTACTCCTTATCATCAGTGCTAAATTAAAAATACGCGTAGCTGTTTAAATAAAGTTTTTCTAGTGATAGTGCATTTTCCCACCGAAGTTGTCTATCACTTTTCCATTGTTTACATTTTTCAAATACTTAAGACATATCTTGAGAGGTTTTTTACAATTACAAACAATAAAAAACCAGCTGCGAAACATTTCAAATTCAGAGTTATGCAGAAATAAGATTCTTTTAAAAGGGCTATCCAGTCAGGTTGTCTTTCTCTCTCTGATTTTCGAGAAATTATTTTATTTCTCAGAAATGAAAGTCCTAATTTTAATTCTGAGTTTGTAACGTTAGAGAATATAAACGGACACCACTTTGTGTAATTTTTTTGTTTCAATATTCTTACATTTAAGGTTATAATCTGAAAAGTTCGACATTTATTCGGACTCTTCAATTTATGACTTCAAACATAATTGTGTGAAAATGAAAAAAATACACTTGCGTACCTACCTACTGATAACCTCTATGCCGCCACAGAGTTGCATTTCAAATAAAGCCATTGATTTTCACGAAATAAAATAATTTCTCGGAAATCAGAGAGAGAAAGGCAACCTGACTAAATAGCCCTCTTCCCCTCTTAATTAAAGTTATCTGCTTTAAGCTCGTCGACTTAAAAAGGTTTGTTTTAAAATAGCAATTATGATGCGCAATTTCAATATCGAATTCGTTTATGAAATTTTATGTTTTAATTAGTGACCGAAAGAAGATATCAAATTAACAGCAACTTTAAAACAACATTTAGGGTTATTCAAATTATTTTGAAACAGTTTCAAAAAAATGTCACCAATTTGGCAGGTAATTTGGGAAGGTTCGCCAGATATATCTAATTTTAATCACGAAGTTTAAACTCGAAATATGTATACACATAATATACATATCTTTTATTTAATATTCGGTGTAAAGAAGTATCACTTAAGAAATAATTATTAATTCTCAACTCTTAAAAACTGGTACTTACCTACAAGTATCACGGGATTAATTTACATTAAAATTTTTCAGATAATTACCTACCTGTACCTACTTATCTTTCATCAAAATCACGCGTGATAAAAAAACGACATTCAAATCCTGCTGTCGTTATCCCAAACTCGTTCAAAATTCACAAAATTAGGAGGAAAAGTATTTGGATTTTTTACAAACATACATGAACCAAACATAGTTACAGAGAAACTAAATACTACTAAGAATGTAAGGACGAAAGGCAGTAATAAAATTTACTGACTAGAAAAACAAAAAAAAAATAAAACTGAACTCCCAGTCTTTCTTTCACTAAAATCACGCCTACCGACTCAACCAACTAATTAAGAATTCGATTTCTAAAGCCAAGTTCAGTTTTACTCCAAAAAGCTTTACCTACATTTTCCATACTTAAGGAATCGTTAGAAATAATAAAATTATCGATAAAATTTTATAGATTGTCCACTAAGTACTTACTACTCTCACAAATAGCGGTTTAAAAAACTGTAAAATGTTGTGATGCCAGTTGTTTGCATTGGGAAATTATAGAGCAAAATGTAAATAAACACTTTGTTTAAATAGTAGTGTAAGAACACGATATGATAATTTAAGTGACAAATTACTAATGCATCAGAAAATATTTACAAACGATAAAACGCATTCATGGTTTTATTCAAATGACATGCTCGTATTTTAAAATAAATCTTTTTCGGTCAGTCGGACTGTGATTAAGCAAGATTGAGGGGTGTCTGTTCCAGAAGCAGCTGGTCAAAGAATGAAAGCAATTTTTAATAAAAACAGCGCATTTCGCAAGTTTTTCATTTAATCCGTTGTTATTGTGACGACAGGCAGATGTTCGAAATGACATCAAAATATGTAATTATTGTAAAATGAGGGTCGTATTTTACGCAAAAGGGGAATTTCGTAAAGGGGTAGTTTGATGACAAACAACAGGTTTAGGCCTTATGTTGATTTCCAGATTTGTGCAAAAACGTTGGGCACGTGTTCTCAGTGAATGCTATTATTAAAAGCTGCCGATTCTTTTGTAAGATCCTTCAAAATTGTAACAGGAAAGATTAAATTGATTTCTCCCTTTCGTTTGGGGTGAAATTTCGAATGCACAAATAAAATAAACATGGTTTTGGGGGTAAACGGGGTAAAATTGTGCAGCCGTCCTATTGTTGAATTTAATCTCTAATCCTTTATCAAAAACAACGTTCCTGGTAGGTATTCGTTAATCCACCCGGCCCAAACATTTAGACATGCAATTCTGAACGGAATATTTCGCCTTCGATCCACCACCGACCCTCGGCCAATCTCATCAACATTGAGTTAATATCTAAAATAACTCTCAAGCGAACACATTCTTTATTTTCCAGGCAATATTGTTGTTCTTATTACGCTTTATTGCAGTAAAGAATGGAATTTGTCGCAAAGACTGATGGGGTGGCTCGGTGGTCGGTAGGTCAAGGTGGAGGGAGGGAGGCAACTACAGTTTTTGCCTTTTCACTTCAGCGCTGCTCTTTTAATAGGAGTTAATAGCTATATTTTTCTTATTTTAGAAGACTTGAAAACAAAGACAACAAATCGATAAAATAACCTGATTATTTGTTTATAACTCTATAACTATCTCAGAGTTTTTGAAAAATTAACTTGGCTATTAACTCCTATGAGAAAAGTGCAAAATTAGAAATGCAAGATATGTGATAGGTGATCAAGAGAAGCGGGAGAGCCGCTCTGTCCGTCACTACCTCTTATATCTTTCCGGTTTCCGGATATGGATGACCACGGTGCGAGCCGAGGAGTTCTCAGTTTTATAACAAAATAACCTCAATTTCCATTAGCACGAACAAGAAGTTCGAACTGATGGAAATGCCACTCTATGCGAGTGTAAGTGCGCGAATGTTGCTGAAAGGCGTGTTGTTAAAATTATACTAAATCGGAGGCACAAAATCAAAATTAGTCTTAAGGATGTTTAAGATACCACATAAGTTATAGAATGTTTTTGTAGAGTATTTCACATGAGATTATATCTATTTACAGAGGAGACTCAGATAATATATAAAATATACATATAAATATAACTATTTTCATATTATTCTGCGTTTTTAAATAAGGCGCCCAATGAATGGTTTGGAATAGATTGTGTAAGTGTTTATATGCTTTACCTCTTATGTGTTATGTCTGTGTATAACGTATCAACTATTACTATCCCAACTGCCATTTTTCTTCTATATTTTTCGATCTTACAGACCCGTTGTTGTTATGTATTTTATAAGTTTATGTCTACAAGAATAGAACAAGTCGCTCCATCAACATTCCAATCGAGATCACTTTGCAATAACATTAAGAAAAATTGTTAATTTTTTTGTTGAAGTTCTGGTGCTAGTGCAAGGTGTTCTCACTATATTATATATATATTTATATACTATACACGATACTCTATCGAAACGTCAATCCTAGTGTTAGAAATCCATTTTACTTTCAGTTCTATTCTTGTCGTTGGAAATATTTAATCAACTGTATCCTCAAAATTGGAACATGCGCCCCCAGTTTCTCTAGTCTAATTTTTTTAATCAAAAATACAAGGGGTGATATAAATAAATTATTATAAAAATTTCGGGCGCATCTTACAATAATTTAGAGTTTCTGTAGTAAATACCTACACTTTTTACATTTTCATATTCAGAAATGAGTATTATTAAAAATGAAATGTATTGTACTTGCTAAGCATACGGTTTAGTGGCAAATAATTATGTATTATGGATAGATATAAGAGAAAAATAAAGAAATATTTGGAGAGAATTGTTATTTCCTGTTTCTATCTACCTTTGAGGGAACCTTGCGGGATGGTCATAATCGCACTTGGTATACAGTCAGGAGATTAAGATAGGTTGTGAAAGGTTATCCAACTCGATTCGTTTTAATAATTAACTTTTCACGTTTAATTTTAATTTCTTTTGACATAGTAATGTGAAATAAGTAGGTAAACAAGCTATAGGTGCTTATTCTTCTTCAACTCTTGATGTTAATCTATTGATACTAGTGGAATTACGAGTGGGACAACCTTTCGCAATCTATCTTGAGCTCTGAGAATCCATCCGGTCAAAAACTAATCTAATCTCCTGAGTGTACCGCAAAACTCAAAAACATGAGAAAGCAGCGAAAAAACCGTTTCATCCTATCTCGCCCTTCTGGCATTTTAAAACATTTGTCAAGATTTCTTCACTTCTTATATACAGGGTGTCTCAGAACGCTCGCACCAAATTCTAATGGAGTATTCAGGAGTAAATTCTGAGTCGATCCGTGTTTTTGAAAATTTCCAGGGACCAATAGTTCTCGAGTTATAAAAGATTTAAGAGGGCCAATCAGATTTCAGCGTTGAATTGCTCCATAAGGTACTTTAACATTAGATGCACTATTTCCTAGATAACAAGATACTATCAATGAAAATTTATATTGTTGTATCTTGTTACCTAGGAAATAGTGCACCTAAAATAAAATTACCTTGTAAAGCAATTAAGAGCTGAAATCTGATTGGTCCTCTTAAACCTCTTATAACTCTGGAACTACTGGACCCTAGAAATTTTCAAAAACACGAATCGACTCAGAATTTAATCCTGAATACTATGTTAGAATTTAGTGCAGTACAGGGTGGGTAATTTTTCGATGCTCACCATTGGGATCTCATAAACGGTAAAAGATACAGGGTCGGTTAAATTACAGAAAAGTTGCGCTATTTGTTGATGATTAAGAATCTAAATAGAATTTCCCGATATTTTGATTCGTTCCCGAGTTATCACAAAAAATATGAAAATTGCCTATTTAAAGAAAAATTAATATCTTCCTAATGATTGACGTTGTTTAAATGAAACTTGAAACTTTCATATTTTTGACAGCTGTCAATTGAATAGCAGCAACAGAAATTTTATAGGCTCTCTAGATTTTGAATAACGACAGTCAACTTTTGATTCTTTTATGATCGCCATATTGAATTGTAACACCATCTAATGCACAAAAAAATTGGCTTTTCAAAAATGTACTCAACGTGAACTTTTTTGACAAATGTCAGAATTTGAAAATTGGTAGGAATAATTTGCAAAATCAGTCTAAATTTAGATGAAAAACATTTGCAAAAAGTACGCAGACTTCTTCAATCTCTTATAACACGTGAAAACAATTGAATTCAACAGTAATAAAATACGTCTTGCGGTCGTGTGACTCGGGCTTTCACATATTTTTTGAAAAACGTCCATGTTGGTTACATTTTTGAGAAGCTAATTTTTCTGTGTATCCGGCGGTGTTAAAATTCAATATGGCGTTCATAAGAAAAAGAAAAGTTGACTGACTTTATTCAAAATCTAGAAGGCCTAGAAAATGTCTGTCAATGTCATTCAATTGGCAGCTGTCTAAAATATGAAAGTTCCAAGTTTCATTTAAATAACATCAATCGTTAGGCAGATATTAATTTTTCTTTAAATTGACAATTTTCAGATTTTGTGTGATAACTCAAGAACGAATCAAAATATCTGGGAATTCTTTTCAGATTCTTAATCGCCAAGAAATAGCGCAACTTTTCTGTAATTTAACCGACCCCGTACCTTTTACCGTTTAGGAGATCCCAATGATGAGCATCGAAAAATTACCCACCCTGTATACAGTGTGTCTCATTTTAACTGGAACCACCCAAATATTTCGGTTAATTGTAACCGAATCAATGCGTTCTTTTTTTCTGCATGTAGAGCTCCAAAATCTGCACCTGCGTGATACTTCACTTTTTTCAGAGACCGAAACCCCAGCCTACTGCGATTTAATAAAGAGGTCAAAAACAACGAAATCGTATTAGGCATTTTTTTATCGACAAATTTTATAAGGAAAAGTTGCTCAGGATGGCTCCTAATGGGTAAATCCGAAATTTCGGGAAAAAATAAAAATGTTGAATTTCTTGAGGAAGAATCACAAAATAACGAAAAGTTCAATATTTTTGCAACATAATGGGTGTTGTGAAATAAAAGAACAGTTGAAATAAATTGATTTGACATTTGCTATCGGCTATGGATGGATAAAACTTAACAATCGCAGAAAAAGTTGAAATCACTAAAATAGTGTAAGATTTTCGTTTTTCTTAACAATTTCAAGGGACACCCCAACTAATCTGTTGCAATGTGCCACAAACAGCAAACATATGCGCCTCCATTGTTTTTTTATTTCATATCACCCGTTATGTTGCAAAATATTGACGTTTTCGTTATTTTACGATTCTTCCTCAAGAAATTCAACATTTTTATTTTTTCCTGAATCATCGGATTTAGGCATTTGGAGCGATCCTGAGCAACTTTTCTTTATAAAATTTTTCTATGAAAAAATGCCTAATAAGATTTCGTCATTTTGGGCCTCTTTATGAAATCGCAGTAGGCCGGGGTTTCGGTTTATAAAAAAAGTTGAGTATTACACAGGTGCAGATTTTGGAGCTCCACATGCAGAAAAAAAGAACGCATTGATTCGGTTAAAATTAACTGAAATATTTGTGTGGTTCCAGTTAAAATGAGACACACTGTATATGTGGATAGATTTTTACAAGCCTTGTCAAAAAAATTAAAATTGGATGTGAGAACCTCTTTATTAAAACGACTCGAGTGGGATACAAACCTTCACAAACCTGTCTTGAATTTCTTTTCTAAGAATCTGGCGGCATTATTCGCGGTCGATGGCCAAAACTTTATCTCCTGACTGTACCAACATTTTGCTTCTCTTTTCTTTCAATTAAGAAAACAATGAAGACAAGTCAAGACATCGATTCGTTCGTCCTTGCCACTATGCTCCTGAACCTTTCTGGAAGTTGGAACTCGAGGGTTGAAGAAGTTTTAGTTTGAAAATTCCAACTGCAGAATTAGTGCAGATTGAAGTGCTTTCATGCAAATTACTGGTTGCATATAGAAAAAATTGATAAGTATATTACCTTACCAAGTGCTTATTTTCTACAAATCCTCTTTGTTTGCTGAACCTAATGTTTTTCCTCACTTCCGGCCAAAAAAGAAATTAAAACATATGCAATATGCCTCTGCATCTGTTGAGGTTGAGGAATCTGGTTAATGAATAAAAAGATTTTTGTAAATAAAAAGTAAACGCTTCTAGGCAATAGGCAATATTTCGCTAGAACTGACGTCATCTACGGAAAATTCAACTGTTGAAGAATTAGTAGCGGTTTGACGAATTCTCGGACTTAAGGTAGGTAAGCAATAGATCACAGAAATAAGGAAATTAAAGACAATAAATTCCCGATGTTTCAAACCAATACGGAGCTGAGGTAGGTACCTACATACCTATTTATACAAATACCTTTACAACCAGAACTTTTTCCGACAAAAAATCTAAATCAAGTGATAATTTTGTATTTTTGACGAAAAACTTTAATTTCAACATTCTAAAGAGTTACTTTCTTGCTTTTCTATTGACAAAGTTGTCGATAACATTATAAAAGTAAATTTCTCACGTGTAAAATGCCGCCCCAACCTACCTACGCGCTGGGAAAACCCAACGTAGAAATTGTAGTATAGAATTAAATAACTTTGAACGTAAATATGATTGTTTTAAAAAACATGCATTTTGTCTTTAACAAAATTTTAGTACTAAAATCTTTGAACAACAAACGACTGACTGGCGACTTCGTTGCACGCTCCTGATGAAATTTCCTTCCTTCAGCCATCATTCCGGCACAACGCATTAATAATTTAACTGAAAAACAAAATATTTGCCTGTATCTACCTAAAATTACAGTTAAAACCTCCCCGCTAAATACTTTTTCTCGTGTCATTAGTCATTACTAAATTAAGTATACACCATTAGAACGGGTGATGAAATATTTAGAGACAATTTTAATCGTATTCATTGATACCCCGACGGTTTTGATGCTTTTGAAATTAATCAAGAATTATTGATTTTTCTATTAAATATTAAAATAATTCTGGGTTTACAGAGCTAATCACAAGGCACGCAATCAATCCTAATTCATTAATTACATGAATTTTTTAACAATATCAAGTCTTGGTGTTAGATACTGGAGAATTGAGACTACTAAAACGGAAGTCTGCTATAAATTTTGTGGGACAGGGGCTAATAGCGGCCTCTTCAATTTTTCAAAAATTGACGTTTTGCAAACGGTAAATAAAAGATACGAAATTTTATCAAATTACAAAAAATTATGTTTGTCAGTGTAGATTAAGAATCTATAAAAAGAAATTCAAGATATCTGCCTGAATTCCTGAAATATACTGAAAGAACTGAAAATTGTCATATTTTAATCTAAGAGGGCTTAGAAAAGTTTTCGTCGCCTCACTTTATCCCTATGCGAGGTAATGAAATTGAACCAAATTTCATAATGATCTGCCGATTAGTAACCAAGTTACAACAACGTTGTCTTTTCAGTATATTTAATTCACCAATCTATGTAGATATCTTGGATTTCTCTTTAGATTCTTAATCTACACTGAAAATTACAACTTTTTTCTTATTTAATAAAATTCCGTATCCTTTACCGCTCGCGTGATGTCAATTTTTGAAAAATTGAAATAGCCGCTATTAGCCTCTGCCTTACAAGATTTATGGCAGTGTTCCATTTTAGTATTCTTCAGCATGAAAATAACTACAAAATTGCTAACCGAAATCTGCTGAAATGACATACCAAAAATGTTTACTGCCTCCCGGACTATTTAGTCGACTAAAAAATAACGTCTTTTTGGATATGATGCGAGTGATGAAAAAGATTTTCCGACAAAACTAAAAATAACGATCACGAATTAGGAAATATTTCCATTTTTGCAAAAATGTTCTTCAAGTGAAGGTTGTTCGAATTGACGTAAATTCAAAAATTATCAAGTACTATAATGATGGTGCTTTAGATGTTTAACTGATAGGAAAATATTTAGGTATGTTGACACTCGTACTTCTGCAATGTAGAACATTCCGACTTTTTTATCTTCGAAATAAGATTAACATAAAAAGAGGAAGTGAGGATAAGTATATGTATTATTCAGTAAGTTCCTACCTAAGTAAGCATCAGTACCAAAGGATTACATAATTGGGCCAGAGAATGTTGCCCTATTTTTGTTTATTTAGTAACTTTCTTGTTTGAGATTCGATTTTAATTATTGTCTGTGGCGAAATCCTGAAACTTTAGGCTTTCTTATTAAGCATATAAAAAATGAATCAATTCAAAAACTCCAACATTTTCTTCAGGTGTTTCTTTAAAAGGATGATACGTTTTTATTCAATAGAATCGATGTTGCTAAGTCATGCCGCTCAAAGGTTAACATTTAGTTCCCAACATTCGTACCAAAAGATGATTGAGTGCTCTTCCTTTTAAATTTAACACTTTTTTTAAACCAACGGAATCAGATAAAATAAAACACGAAAAACACGTCATTTGCACAAAAAGTTTTATCGTAAAAGCAGAATTTTGTGGCCGTTTGCACCACGGATTTTAAGGATTCCTCAAACTTTTTTGTTTTCTTTCGTGTCAACGGCAATTTTTGTGAAATTCAAAACGTCTGTCAACTCTTCGCAGCGTTTCACCTCCTAATTCACAGACATTTTACAAGAAAATTTAAATTTTGTTTCTAGTATGTCTGATTACCTGAATTCAAAGGGCCAAAGCGTTTGTTCTTTTCAATGGCATGTTTAGAGGCATCCAATCTCATAAACAAAAAAGTGCCACCCTTTTAAAGAAACACGTCAAGAAAATGCACTGGTTCTTGCAGATCCTTAAGTGATTAATTCTTTTAGGTAGGTAAGGCTAAAGTGTCAGGACTCTGTTACCAAAACGTTAATTGAAATCGAATTTCAAACAAAAAAATTATTACACAAAGAAAAATATGGCAATATTCTCTGGCTCACGGTGTAGAGACAACAGCCAATCACAGATCGTAAAAATTTAATAGTTTTTCCACAAACCGTCTGGGAAATTTTTACAATTTTTAATTTCGTCACGACAATTTTTGGCAAAAATTCTGTAAAAACAACTACAATTTCTTTTTGCCGCTATTGAGAATCTTTTGCTGTCGAATTGATGGTCACTTTTTGTGTCGAAATTATCATTTCTACCTTAAACGAAAGGGCAGATTTAATCATTTATACCTCTGTTTCATGAGTACCATTGTAAGGGCCTTTAATTTCAAAATAGAAATGTTATTAAATTAGTTTCTAGGGCATACGTTAGAAACTGCATGACAATTTTGAAAATTTATAATTTTATTTCGATTAAATTGCTCAAGGGAATTCACAAATTATTATCTAATTGTTAGCGAATTAGCTATATGACGAGTTATTTCTACGAGACGAACACGACCTAGACCTAAAAAAAATATTTACAATTTGTGGCAAGACAATAGAATAAATAGGTTGATACTTAATCTTCACTTTATCGATTAAGGTAGGTACCTACCAATGCGATAAGATTGTAATCGAAATGTCACAACATATGCCCTCTGAGAGCGGGCTCTTGGGCCAAGGTCTATTTGTATTAATAATATAATATATATTATCCATTTTTATGGCAAGTCAGCAAAAGTATCGTAGAACCAATGAGAACATGGGTAATAGAAAAAATCCAACAGGACATGACTCTACAAATAGTGTAAATGTGCACATCACAATTATTCAGCAATAGCCGCACTGATGTTCCCGGATCAGTGAGTTTGCAATTCGCCCCACAATTAGTTTGATATTCGCCCCCTGAAACTTTTTTATTTCAAGAGAAAGATATAAAACAATATATGTATATTTGCAAATCGTATGACAAACTCTATTAAATGACGTCATTAAGTAAAAATAATCTATATGATGACATATTAAGTATGTCAAAATTACTATAGTCAACTTTTTTTCTTCAAATGATATCCTGTAGATTTCTTAGCGGATTCTTGCAGACTTTTCTACGTTCAAGTTTGCAAAGAAACTTTATACTTTCATTTCAAAAAAAAATTCAATTTGGCAATTTTGTTGCTAATAAACGTAGTTAGCCATGGAAAAAACAGAACTCTCATTGTATGGACCATAATTTCTCAAAAAATAATAAATTATTTAACCTTTTTTTTACCTATTAACTCCGGTGGAAATTTGATTTACTGAACTTTCGCCCCGACATTTCGCCGCCGACATTTTGCCCACGGACTTTTCGCCTCGCGAGTATTTTCGCTCCTAGGATTTTTCGCCCCCCAAACATTTGCCCCCGATATTCATACCTACAGGGTGAGTCTGAAAGACTCCACATCCTTTATACCAAAGAATCTACCCTTCAAATGATGAAGCTTGGTGCAAAATTTATTGGACAATTGTGATTCCTCTTGATGTTATAAGCTGCCAAAGATCTTCATTTTTAAACGTTATTTTTAAATATCTTTCGAAAAGTGTATCGTAGGATTTTGAATTTTTGCACAGCGTTGTTACAAACCAAGATGCAACTACTGATGGTACTTAAGACATTATCCAAAAAGCAGATCCCTGTTATACAGGGTGGCCCCGATGTTATTTGCCCTTGAACTTTTTTATGTTTGAAAATATTGCTAATTTGTCTATGCGGCCGTATTCCCCGTTCAATTTTAAAACTTTTTTGGCTCTTAAAATTTTTCGAAAAAACTAACCACTCACGAGTAAAATTGAAAAAACCGATAACATGATCATCGTGATAAACCTACAATTTCAATAAAAATCAAAGTGTACGTTGACACGCATCACATTTCAACTGTTTTTTTGCATTGAAGGTGTTGTCCTACATCTGTGCCCAGAACCATTGCTCACAACTGAAGAAAAAACATTGATGGTAATTTCACTTTTTTATGAGGTAGACTCATCGTTGGTTTTAAGGTGATTACCTGCTACATGTTTTCGGTTTTTTCATTTTTTCTCGTGAGTGGTTAGTTTTTTCGAAAAATTTTAAGAGCCAAAAAAGTTTTAGAATGGAACGGGGAATACGGCCGCATAGGCAAATTAGCAATATTTTCAAACATAAAAAAGTTCAACGGCAAATAACATCGGGGCCACCCTGTACAACAGGGATCCACTTTTTGGATAATGTCTTAAGTACCATCAGTAGTTGCATCTTGGTCTGTAACAATGCTGTGCAAAAATTCAAAATCCTACGATACACCTTTCGAAAGATATTTAAAAAGAACGTTTAAAAATGAAGATCTTTGGCGGCTTATAACATCAAGAGGAATCACAATTGACCAATAATTTTTGCACCAAGCTTCATCATTTGAACAGTAGATTCTGTGGTATAAAGGATGTGGAGTCTTTCAGACTCACCCTGTATAACGTTTAAGCCACCGGCGATAATGATAAGAATGACACACCATTGTAAAGTAGAAAGACTGTTCTATGTTATGCTTGCCAAAAAGTCATATGAAAGCTGATTCAAAGTCGATTAAAAAAAATTGAAATGTTGGAAATTTAAAACCGGAATAACATTTTTTTCTTATGGAAAAAAGAGCGATTTTAATCGTTTTTTTTTTACACTTTATGGATACCGTTGAAAAGACGATACAATTCTGCACCCATCCATATAGAAAAACTTGTAGGGTGCGATTTAAGAAAAAAATTTTATTCGGGTTTCAAATTTCCACTATTGCAATTTCTATAAATCAACTTTGAATCAACTTCATAGGACTTTTTGGTAACGGTGTGTCATGCTTCTTTTTATTGCTTGTGGTTTAAAAGTTATAGCCATTTTTCCACAGCATTGCTTTGCGCATTTTTTTTCTAAACATGTTAATTTTTCTTCCTCTGTCCGAATCTACAACGAAAAATGGGGGTTGCTATTTAAAATTTCAAAGTTGGACCCTACTTCCGGTATAACCGAAAGTGCCCCATAGTTGTCAATAATTTTAATAGATTCCGGATGCGTCAATTTCTGTTAAAGGCCAAATCTTATAACTGTACTTCGCTTAAGTCCAGAGATGCCAATACTGTTCCATATTCGTAAGACACACTGTATACTTAGTAACCAGCTCATCTATACCCTGAGGACACCAAAATACCCAGCCTTTAATTCATGACTGTGCGATTTTCTTCACTGTTTTAGAGAAAATGATTACGTCACTTACAGTTAGTTCCTCATTTCAAAATTCATAAATTTTTCCAATTGTGAGGGTTTGTTTCCATTCCATTATTGGAGTCGACTTTTGGATGAATTAATTTAAATATTTCGATTTGCTAAGGTAAAAATTACAATCCAACTAGGTAGAATTACCGAATAAACTTAATTAGGCGAATTTTGCAAAATGAACCCTTCGGGGATTAAAAAATTGTGAAAGGGGATGAAAAGTTTAAAAGGAATAAAAATTAACTTGATGTGGTTAAGTAGAATTGCAGCAAATAGCACGAAAATTGGGTAGTTGAAATATTGTGAACGGGGTTGAAAAGCATAGGTAGGTAAGTATATATTTAATTAATTTTGCAAGATTAACTACTAGGGGTTGGAAAAGTAGAGGCCATTTTTTTATAGAGACGTTAACCTTAATAAGTAAATTAAAAATTACGATAGAAATAAAAAATAAATAAAAAATCCCCCTCACAGGTTTTCCACAAAGAGGAAGCGTATTCTAGTATTACAGAATCAAATACGGCACTAAATAGTGCCATACTTTAAAAGCTGTGCTAAAGAACGCGATTATATAGTCGATATTTTTCGCCAATATCAAGATGCATATTTAATTCTTTAACAAATTATATTTGCGAATATATTTTGCCATATCACTGAAATGTTTATCAGCAAATAGCACGCGAAAACGCTTAATTTGACTTGAAGAGATACTTCAACTTGCAGCTTGTTTATAAATCCAAATTAAATGAGTTTCAGAATTATTTACTTTTGATGAAATTTTGAATCTTGCGATTTCTTTAATAAATGCATATTTTTAATTCTCTTGAAGCCTGTCTCATCGCTATCTGAGAAAGGATTACCTATATAACCGGCAATAAAGACAAGAGCATCTAACTATTTGCTTGGTTGTATGCTGAAGACAAAAACAACTACAACTGATGCTTTCATTTTTCATTCATCGTAGATATAGGTACATACATACACTGGTTTACAACTTCATCACTCTTTTTTGGTTAACTCTTTTCTCATTTGTCCTGAACGCCGTTCATCCATATCTAGCTTATGACCTTCTTGTTATAGAATCAGAAATATTTTGTTGAACTCATTTGAACCCTATTTCACACATGTTTTGCCTATTGGTTGTCACCGGATTATGGTCAAGACGAAGATTCTAAAATCCTTATGAAGAACTACGATTTGTTCTCTTCCTTTACATTCTATTGTTTTCTTTTCCATTTTTAGTCTTCATTTTTTATCAGATGAACCCTTTTATTTATAAAAACCTATTTTCGTGAATTACTGGAAGATTTTAGTGTCGCGTGCAACATGTGAACGCGTCATTGATTTGAAACTTGTAGATTGCAATCAATATCCTTAAGATGTTTATTGTTACGAAATAATTATATTTAGATTTATTAAGTATAGGTAAACCTATTATTTATTTAATTAGGAAGGAGAGAAAAGAGTAATGAAAAACAAGCATAATTTTGAAGAATTTTCGCTGTGTATCTCTATTGCAATTCTATAAGAGCTTTTCCTGGGTCAACTCAAACTTGATCAAAGCAGTTATCTAAATCTGAAAAACTAATTTTAGAGACAATTCTGGAGTACTTACTTGAAAATCTGTCCTATGACCTGCTAGAGTATAATATACTAGATCCTTTAGGAAACTGGCAGTTTCTGTGCAACTATAGGAACCCTATGTAATATTTCAACCCTAAAAACTTGGCAGGACGGTAACAGCAACATTTGTAGTGTTAACAGACGAATAAATCTTAAAATATTGTAGGTACCTATGATTCTAATCAGATGAAAACATGAGAAGATCTCATAATCTGAATAAGACTCTCCTCTTCCTCTAGGGTTAGTTACTTCAACATAAGAACTTATAATCGAAATGGGAACGTCTAGAAAACAGTCCAAAATAAAAGGAAACAGAAAATAAAATGAATGAAAGTGTATTATTTATTATAATTTTAAAATAAAACAGCCAAGGAGACAAATTCACAATTTGACCAAGCTATTAAAGTGACAAAAGAAAGAAAAGTTAAGAAGGGACTTAATTGTTTTCTGAATACATAAAGAATGGAATCTACTTGGGGTTTGTTTAGATCACAAAAACAGTGACATTAAAATATAAACAGACAGAAGTAGAGACAATGTTTTGGGCATCCATGATAATGCAAATGTTATATCTCATATAGGACTCCATTATGATGAAAGTTTAGACCAGTCCTGATTCTTGAAAACTATTTTTTTTTTCTGCTTAGGACCCCAAGAAATTAAAATTTTGAGTACAACTAAAAAGTGCTATTGACGGCGGCCAGCGAATAAGTTTTTTTTTGGTTCTGCACTCTAATTAGAGGAGTTAAAGCAAATTTTAAAAAAACTTTCGAAGTGTGGACATATGTCCTGTCAGCTTTCAACCAGATAAAATAATTTGATTTTTTTTTTCAAGAATCGGGAGTGGTCTAATTTTCGGCTAAGAAATGGAACAGTACTTTTGAAATTGCTATAGACAAGTGACGGAGATTACTATTGCAAATAGAAAACACTTTTATCATTTATGATTCAGCAACAACGTGATTTGGCTTGACAACATTCGTATACGAGGGCTTTCTGCTGGACGAACCATAAGTGGCGTGAAGAAAGAAAGAAAATGTTTTTTAAAGCTTAAAAAAAATGATACTATTCTGGTTTCCACCTGCAAGGAATTTTATACTTTTGAGATGCTCTGTGCTCTGACAGACAGATAAATATGGTTATCGGTTGTTAAGAATTAAGATTAAGTTATGTTTAGGAACAAGAATATTACCTAGGCACCTACCTTTTGACCTTAGATTGTGATTAGTTATCTTTTCGAAAGTCACATACCTACCCACTTCTCTACATTGTTTCTGACATAGAAGATAGCATTTAGCATTCAGGACATATTGAGGCAGAAAACCTCTTCATTTTGCCCAGAGCGGATCTTTACATTTTAGGGACCTAGGGCTAGTGGCTAGCTAGCTCTAATTCTCGCAGTTAGGGTTCCAATAAAAACATTAATTTTATACGTTTTCTACTTTGAATTGTTAGCATTCTCTTAATTACAATATTTACAAACTCTGTCTGTTACTGGGCGCAAGTTTCTTATCCTAGATTATTGCATTTTTTCAATCTGAAAAACACTTCTTTGGCAGCGCAAAAAAGAAAATAGAAACTGTATTCTTTTCAAACGATTCATTTTTGAAATGTCCTATAACAGTTGAGAATAATTAATTGTTACATAAAGTTATCGCAGGTTATAAAAAGAATTGTATTATCAATGGATGGCCATCCGTATGACATTTCACTGGAAGACTTGCAATTTATTGTCAACGGGGGATTTCATTTTCTTAATTAGGAAAATAAGTCCACTAGGCAGGTACTAAGTGCTTGTTGATGGAACAAAAAGCTGAAGAAAAATTCGATCACGGAACACAAACGTGTTCAATGAACTGTATCTAATAATAATTTATAGAAGATATAAACAATAGCTATGTACCACTTAAGATAAAGATTTTGAGATATGCAAGTCAGGGGCCCGTCAAATGCAAATGTGAATTTTTCCTAATTTTACTATATGTATTTTAAACTTTTTTAAACAAAGGAGCGAGGAGGAGGTATGTATAAAGGGTGATTCATGTATGCAGTCATTAATTTTGAAGGGTGATTCTACATCGAAGAATATGAGAAAAAATTCCTATAAGCATTTGTCCGAAAATAATAATAACGGGGCCCGTCTAAAATTCGATTTTTTTTCACGCCTCTGTCTGGTTGAATGTGCTTTTGGTAGATAACAGAATTTCATGGTCCTTATTGATGTTAGATAGTGTACAAAAACTCGTCACTTTAGGCTGTAGCCCAAACGGTTCCTGATTTATTCAACAAACATAGAATTTTTGGCACCCCTTTCAAAAGGTCGTAGCCCCCTTAAGAGCGATTTTTGGACACATGTTAATAGTATTTTTTTAAATATTTTTCAATGAAAATTAATGACTGCATACCTGAAACACCCTGTATATATAATTCGTGACGATGACGGTTGTCTGGCTCCTGACAATCCAGTAAGTTTCATACTGATTATGACGTCACTATCTATTATCAATTCGAGAGTACCTGAGCACCATTACCTGATATATTTCACAGCAGGTTTAGTATAAACTTAAAAGCTCCAAGGTGCGAACGTTATTTCCACAGTTTAATGTACACGTGCTCAGTTAGTTTCAAAAACCTGGCAAAAAGAAAACAATTTTACATGTGAGTATTTATGGTTATCAAAACATTTGGGAAATTTCATTTACTTTTTGAAAAATTTCAATTACAACGATAATCCTCGAAAATTCAAGGTTTTTTTAAAATTCCGGGTATTTTATTTTGCATCTTTATCGGAGGTATTCTTCCCTATAATATTTCTAGTTTTTGTAAAAACTGCTCAGGCACTACTAAGTAATATGAAATAAATTTTGAATTTTCGTAAGTTGAGCAGCTCGCTCCTAATAAAAGGATGTTTCTTCGCACGTTATTCGGCTAATAAATCTATCGTCTACTCTGCGGTTTATATTGTTAACAAATTCGTCTTTATATCTTACAAATTACATTGTTTCAATATGAAATTCGATTACGAGCGTTCTCCGATGTGCGTCAGTTCAATTATTATTATTATTATTCAACTTTGGTGAATTCAGATAGAAATTCATAGGAAAATAAATGAAACTTGACCTTTTGAGTGATCAAATATCAATAAAAATATAGATCCAGATTAAAAGAAATTTCTCTTGGCACAATTAAAGTGTTGAAACATTGTGATAGCGATTTGTAAACAATTCAGTTCTAAAAATGAAATTTCATAAGAAAGCTTTTCATTCTCGAACGCATTCATTTGCTGTACATATCTAGTGAGAGTCGTCTGTATAAGTTAAATATAAGTACTGGTTTGAGGATTTGTTATTCAAATTCATTTTATATAAAAAAATTGAGATTCCAATTTATATTAGAAATTGTACCCTTTCTTATAACAGTTCTCAATTGCATCTTTATAGAGAAGGCATTCTTTCTTTGAATCTTTTGCTTTATGGCTTCCCCTGCAGAAATGAAGCCTCAGAATAGTCTATGCCTTTGGGGGGAAAGCAGTAAAAATATCCGCATGTCAAAATAAAAAAATACTAGAAGGAACAGATGCTTTCTAGTTGTGCTTTTCTGCTGTTCTTTATTTTAAAACGTTCCATTTTCTTTAAAGCTGCAGTAGAAAAAACATTGGAAAATACTGGCAACATATCAAAAAAGAAATCAGCATTTCAAAATAAGAGAATAGTAGAAGTAACAGCTCCAAATAAATAGTTCCAGATATAGATTTGTGAGTTGGAATTCTCACATTTACATTACTTACATTGCATAAATCAGACAGTGAAAAATTCCATGCAGTACCCACTATGTCGTTGACATTGTTAAAATCTAGAAGCAAAATATTTTTCCATCCTCAGCCTTGGAGACCTCTAATACTTTTCACTCATTTTAAATGTACCCATTCATAAATTTTATTATCACTTTGATTAACACCAAATCGAGCACGAGTCGTAAATTTTTACTATCTGCCATAATATAAAGTTATAGAATTGTCAATATTTTTTAACGGCTGAAGAAATGGGATGACGAAGAAATCTCTCTTGGGGGTGACGGCCATTCATTAGCATTGAATAAAATAAGTTGAAGCCTGTTGTAAATGGGCGCTGTTACGTCACAATTTCAAATATTTTTATGGAATATCTTGCTTATTAAGAACACAGAAAGTTAGGCTTTTTGACAGCTGGCAGTGTTAAGAGACCTCTAGAAAATAGTTTAATAAAACGTGCCACATAATGATCATTATTCATCAAATGTAATTCTGCACGCGTTTTCACTTGAAGGTCATACAAAATTGCTTCCTCAATGTTCCATCGAAAATTACTGCAAGTTTGATTTACGACACTAATGCGAAAAATTAATTAGAAATGGAAATACAAATATTATTCGATGAACTAACAACGTTATGCATAATTTAGCTTTGGTGGTGATAGAGTTATTGTTAATTATTAAATCAAGCAAATAATATTTCGTTAAGAATGTTAGTAGGTACCGTCGATTTCGTACCCATTACGTAGAAAATTACGTTGGTTTGCGGCTATTACCCCCCAATTTACATCAAAAATTAGTTTAAATGCTTGAACGCGTCTTTTTTTGACCTTCATGGAAAATAATAAAATATTTCGACAAAACGAAATTTCCAAAGAATGTAGGTAACAATTTTTGTTTACCTTGTTCATTATCAATTTTTAATCGTAATCGGATGATAGTCAATAGCATTATTGCCCTTTATTGGCAGAAGCAACTGAGCTAGTAAAACTATGGATTTTCTGTTTATCTGTTGATGTAGATTTTTTATGAAGTCAGTTTAATGAACCAGTCAGCTGTCTTTTCGTAGTTTCGCTGCTGACACAACTGATTTGTTTCAAATGAAAGGTAGATAAAATTTTAACTTCTTTTGTGTCACTGAAACCTCCTTGTTGAACGGGAGAAACTCTGGAAGTATATCTACCTACCTATCTTATAAACCTCCTTCTGGTTTATAAGATAGGTAGATAGACAGATACTATACTTCCAGAATTTCTCCTGTTTTGAAGTACCTACCTACACATTGAGTTCTTTTATAGAAAATGCTATGGAAGTATAGTTGCTTATTCAGATTTCCTCCAAATATTTTACACGACGATTGATTTCAAGAAATCTAAAGGCTGGCCCATAAAAACCGGGTTTTTTTGTTTTTGGATATCTTCGTTAGTTTTTGTACGATATTTTTCAATCTTATGCTCGACGTAGCTGAGGGTTGAAATTGTCGATGCCATTCATCAGATTTTAATTTGCACCATCAGTGTCTTCCTTAAGAACGTGTAACTTAACACCATTATTTAGGCCAATGGGGTGGGGTTACAATTTGACGCATGACACATGATCAAAATCTGTTTTTTCCTCTTTCCAAATTAACTCTCAGAAATAAAATTGATCAATCCCTCAATTTTTTATGAATTTTTTTGAAAAACGTTAATTTTCGAAATTATCACAAATTGTGAAATGGTTCGGAGGAGTCTTTTTTTTGTATCTTCGTTACTTTCTGTCCAATACATTTGAGATTTATTCAGGATGTAACCAAAGGGTGGACCTTTCGATTTCTCTCTTTGGGCTACAGATCATTGTCCTACTTAGGAACGTCTAACTTAACAGAAAGCCCATTCCTATTGGTCTAAATCATTTAGACTAATAGGGATGGATGGCCTTTCTCATTGACATATGACAGTGGCGTTCACGCATAATTAAAGCCCGCTTTTTTTTGTTTAATATGGATGTCAAAACTAAAATTACGTCAATTTTCTTGCAACAATCTTTTTATAACAAATTGTGTTTTAAAAGGGAAATCGAGTAGGTTGATTATTTGTTGCTATGGTTATGTTGCATACGATTGGACGGTGGTCAAATCATGCCTTACTTAAATGTTTAATTTTTTGTTTTATAAAATAAATAAAATCTTATTTTGCAAATAGGAAAAGACGCGCTTTAATCATGTGCGAACGTCTCTGTCATACGTCAAATGATAGTCGCACCCCATTGATCTAAATAATGCTGTTAAGTTAGACCTTCTTAAGAAAAACAATGATAGTGCTATCTGTAAAACAAAGAGAGAAATCGAAAGGCTTACCCTTTGGTTACATCCTGAATAAAACTCAAAAGTATTGGACATAAAGTAACAAACATACAAAAAAAATTGTCCTCCGTTCCCTTTCACAATTTGTGATAATTACGAAAATTAACATTTTACAAAAAAATTCATAAAAAATTGAGGGATTGATCAATTTTATTTCTGAAAGTTAGTTTGGAAAGAGGAAAAGACAGGCTTGGATTATGTGAGAACGTCTCTGTCATGCGTCAAATTGTAACCCCACCCCATTGGCCTAAATAATGGTGTTAAGTTACACGTTCTTAAGGAGGACACTGATGGTGCAAATTCAAATCTGATGAATGGTATCGACAATTTCAACCTTGAGCTACGTTGTGTATAAGATTGAAAAATATCGTACGAAAACTAACGAAGACATTTAAAAACAAAAAAATCCGGTTTTTTATGGGCCACCCTTTATATTTAAAGTCTATGAAGTGTTGCAGAAATTTAGGTTAAGGTCTAGGTCTAGGTTTAGGACGCCAAATCACAATTATTATCTTGTTTAAACCAAATCTTACTTTAGCGACGGCCTGTCTAGGCCTTTAACTTTGGCTAAGATGCGTCAGTAGCAACCGTTCCAAATCTTTGTAGATCTCCCGAATTTTGAATTATTCATTACCATTCGTTATTAAATGATTAGATTTGTTTATGAGCAACTTCCAGAAAAGAAGACAAATGTAACTCACACGGAGTGGTAGGAGGCCTTATGCAGACTGCACTCCTGGTAGCTCAAAATAGTGGTGTCCAAATCCTCGCAAAACTGAACTTAGAGCCCTATTCACAAAAAAAAGAAGGACCGATGACTTGAAGGTACCTTCAATTTTCGGTGTTCCACTTAAGATCCGAGACAAAATACCGTGGTGTTTCCTCCAGAGCAAGCTTATGGAAAAAGACACCTAAATATCAAAACAGAAAAAGAGTGTCGAATCTTAATGCAAGCAACCTGGGGTCCTTCCCCAGGGATTGTTCTTTGGGTTTATCAAGCAGTCCGCATTATTTTGGTCGACCCAAACGTACCAATTGATGGAACATCGGCAAAAGTAGAAGACTTTTTTCGCGATGGGCACAATAAATTAGTATGTCAAATGTGCCTGAGCCGCTTAAGTTCGCCCTCTACATTCCGAAATCCAGAATCCAGACTATGGAAATTCTTCCAAACAGCTGAAAAGTATTTATAGCATCCTATAAGGCGCCTCATTCTATAAAATCGATACAAAGTTGAGTATTCGATAAAATTTCTTAATTGAGTAGAAGTATTATTATTTAAAATCGTTTACAAGTGGACAATTGAACTTTCATTATTACTTGAATGAAGAGATTTGAATAGATGATTAGGCTCGTTTACGAATTTGTCAAAGATCGCAGAATTATTGCATGTGAACTTTCTCTGCAATTACTTTCCATAAAATGAAAACTGGACCTTCAATTCATTGAATTGTTAAAAATCAGGGATTTCTAGCGGTTACATCAGCGTGACAGTGTTTGAAAACAATTTTTTGATCGAAAACCACAAGATGTCGCAAATCGATAAAGTAAAAGTAGATTTGTTTTTCTCTTAAGCAACTGAAATTTTTCTAATTCGATCAACAAATCTGAACGGAAATATCGAAACGATAATAAAGATTCAATTAATTGATATAAGATAGGGCTTATCTGTATATAATATCGAAAATAGGTAGAAATCTTCAGTTGAAGTCGTATCAAAATGAGAGGCAGTTTTCAATTATGTAGACGTTTGTCGAATAAATAATTATGTAAGTAAGAAATTTCACACGGTTTATCTAAATACCTAAGTGTTTTGGGTGGAAAATCTTTAATTGCATTTTGTTACTAGACTTGAGTAAATATTTTGCAATATTATTTTATTCCAAGTATTATCTTCTGGGTGTAATTATGCAAATATTTTTCAGATCTGATTTTGAATCGTCTGAAAAGCATTCGTCAATACGAAGTCAAATTACGAGAGGAATTTTGGACGGAATCCAGCCAACTTAAAGTAAGTTGATGATTTCTAATGTTTTGTTCTAATTTTTCATGATGAAAGTATTGACAAACTCGGTCTAACTCCTCTTCAAAGCTATCTCAAACACTCGAGCTTTAATAGAATCGTAAATATAGCTTTTTTTCACTCGGTTGCAAGTACTCATTATTTATAGAAGAAACTAATTAAGTAGGAGTAATAAACACCTTATTATTAATCTTTTTTATGTTTTTATAGCCATGACCGCGTGTTCATTGTTTCCGGTACCTGCGGATTATACACGAAACGAAATAAGTGGAAAAACTCGAGACATTATTTGTTTTTAAAGATGATATGGATTTACCTTGCAGCGGTCTTGTTTCAAATGGTGCCAAGGAAAACTATTCTTGTGAGATTTTGACTTTCGTTGGCAAAAACATCTCAAAAATAAACGCAGAAATCAAGATTTTCGTTTCCCGGCTTTACCATGAAGGAAATTAAAGAAATCAGGTTGACACCTGTTTTTGGTAATCATGGCACTAGGTTATTTAAACTAGACTGGGTAAATACCATTTTTCAAATCCAATTGGCAGCTTCACCCTGCAGTGGCTAAAACTGAAAGAGTTTGATAGTTTAGACAAATCTGGATAGTTCAAAAATTGTAATAACTTTACCAAAGAAGCAATAAGCTTGGACAAAACGAATTCTGTAATTTTTACTAGCAGGGCTCATAGGTTCCTGCTATTTTAGGTTTCCCCTGTTTTTTATGCCTGAAGATCTGGGTTTGAAGCTGCAAATATTTAAAAAAAAACGAAAATCAAACAGTGTTTACTGCTTCACAGCTATACAGAATTACATTACGATAGCTTTAAGTCGTAAAAATGTTATCAGATTTGTTATTGCTTCGGGGTTATTCCCGTTATTCATTTGTTTTTTATTTTGTTTTTTTATTTATGGTAGCCGTAAAAATCCACTAATGGCTAATTGTATTTTGAAATGTTTATAGAAATGGTTTGCTGTTCGAGTTATGAAAGAGAAGATCATGATTCCAAAATCACAACGATATCTGACAAAATTGCAGAAGATTCGCCCGACAATCAGCTGACAGTATCTACAATTCTAAGTATTACAGAACAGAAAAATGCGGAGACTGAAAATAAAGTTGAATCTCTATACCCGGGAAATTCATTCGAATCCATAAAATCGATTGGCAGTGAATTACCAGCAGACGTGAAGAAAGAGAAATGGTACACGATAGCTATACAAGTGTTCATTCCTTTCATGATCGCTGGAGTTGGAACGATTGGTGCTGGAATTGTTTTAGGAACAGTTGAGGTTTGTATAAATTTCACCAGATCGTCATTTTCATTCATTCAAGTGAATCTTCCCAATTAATCATCACTTTTGAATTCACGGAGGTGAAGTGGAGTGCTGCCTGTTTGCGATTTTATGACTCTACTTTTAGGACTATGAGGTCTTCCAAACTATTAAGGCTCTATTTGTGTTGGTGCCGGCTCTTCTTGGTTTAAAAGGCAATTTGGACACATGTTTGGCGTCTCGACTTTCCACACAAGCCAATTTGGGAAATATGTCTTCTAATAGAGAACTGTTCAAAATGATCGTAGGAAACATTGGACTTGTACAAGTACGTAGATTTGATAGCTTCCTTAACAAACTTTATTATTGTAGAATCTCTCTTACAGGTCCAGGCAATTGTGGCATCTTGTATAGTTGCGGTATTTGCTGCAGGTGTATCAGCCTTAATCAATGGTGGTTTTGAATGGGAACACGCGTTACTTCTAGCCACTTCTGGAGTTCTGACAGCAACTCTTTCCTGTTTTATTCTGGATCTTGTTCTTATATCCATGATCATTCTTTCCCACAAGTTGAAGCTTAATCCGGATAATATAGCCAGTCCATTCGCGGCTAGTATTGGTGATATAATCTCTCTTCTGGTATTGTCAGTCTGGGCTCGTCTTTTGTATTCAATTCATGAGAAGTATCCCATGCTCATGGTCGGGGTTCTCCTTGCATACATTCTGCTCGTTCTGCCCTTCTGGATATTAATAGTGAGGAAGAACAAGTATACCAAGAGAGTTTTAACGCACGGGTGGACACCGGTAATCAGCGCTCTTTTTATCAGCGGGTAAGTTATAATTTTTACATTCTTGGCATGCCGATAATTGATGTATTAAATGTGTAATTTTAAAAAATGGATTATTGGAGGAAGTATGCAATTTTCTCAATTAGAACTCGTGAATTTAATTTGCCATTGCGGGCTCTTGCTTAACAAACCATAAGTAGCCTACTTCTTGCTGCCAGTTTCAGGCTTTGTTCTATTCAAGGAATTTCTCAATTCAAGTGATCTTGTGAACATTTAATTAAATAGATTAGATTAGGTATTGTCGAGAGGCTATTCGCTTTGACGGCTTTGACCTGTTAAAAATTATCTCGAAAATTATTATTATTATTATTATTTTTGACAACTTTTGCATTTTTTCAATATGTACTGTGCAAATTTTTTGTCTGCTGCTAAATCTATTAATACATTTTGAGTTGCAAAAGACGACAGGACTTCCGCGCGATTTGCACAGTGCGCACCCTTATTCTGCGACATGGATGTTATGTTATGGCATCATTTGCGGATGCGGAATTTATTCTGTTGAATTGGATCTTTACTCGATGATCTTCCAAGCTGAAATCTAATGTGGGAATACAGGGTGGGTAATTTTTCGATGCTCACCATTGGGATCTTCTAAACGATAAAAGGTACGGGGTGGGTTAAAGAATCTGAAGAGAATTTCCCGATATTTTGATTCGTTTTTGAGTTATCACAAAAAATCCGAAAATTTCCAGTTTAAAGAAAAATTTATATCTTCCTAACGGTTCAAATATTCAAAATCTATAAGGCATAGAAAATTTCTGTCAATGCCATTCAATTGGCAGCTATCAAAAATATAAAGGCTTCAAGTTTCATTTAAATAACGTCAAACGTTAGGAAGATATTATTTTTTTTTTAATTGCCAATTTTCAAATTTTTTGTTACAACTCGGGAACTAATCAAAATATCAGGGAATTCTCTTCAGAATCTTAATCACCAACAAATAGCGCAACTTTTGTCCAATTTAAACTACTTTCCATCTATTATGATTTCCGAGATAATGGTGAGCATCGAAAAATTATGCAGTCATTAATTTTCAGTGGTGATTCTACATCGAAAAATATCGAAAAAAAATCAGCTATCAAATTCGGTGATAGCAGAATTAGAAGAGCTTTCATATGGAGACGCGAAAAATAAGGATTTGCGTTTCAATTTTTAAAGTTGATATGCCAAAATGACACTTCCTTTAGGCCTTGGGTGTAGAATACCCTAAATTTTGAACAAGTAGACAATTACATCTATCTGGGAACAATTAAACATAAAAATAATGAGTCCAAGAGGCTTTGCATAAATTATTCAAGTCCATAGCAAAGGGTGTTTCAAAAAAAACCGAACGATTTATTTTTGGTTATAACTTTATTATTGTGGGACCGATTTTCCTCACTTTTATACGGGACGTAGCCAAAAGATGAGGCTTTTAGAATCTGCAACCATTTTGCAGATGGCGCCACTAATAAATTTTTTGTGGCAGTTTTTTGCGAGAACACTTTTTGATTGGCTGGAGTTGAACCATCTGTGAACCGATCAAAATGAAATTAGTGTAGGATGAAAGCGAATGCTTTTCTTTTCTAAAGCAACTTTACAAAATTTTATTCTGACCGTTCTTGATTCATTTATAATTTTTTTTGTGATGCTTTAAAACAAGGATTTTTGAAAATTTATTTTTTATTTGGTCACCGATCTTGACAAAATTTGCAGAATCCTAAGTAACACCATCAATATTTCACAAAATGATGTCACTTTGCAGATGGCGCCACCCTAGCAAATTTATGAACACATTTGATTAAGAAATTAACGAGAATATTATGAATGTGTAATTAGTAATAAATGTTAGCACTAAAAGCGGCTACAGACAACAGGCTGGAATTGAATAAACAACAATTCTGGATTTTAAAATAAACCAAATATGTGCTTTATAACAGTCATAAGCTGAAGAACAACTTGTCCAGTTCACAAACAAGTCAATGTTAGACCATTTTTTTGGGTTTCATTTATTTTAACATTTTGTATAACGATATGGTACCTAAGTGAAATTCCTGCACAAAGTACCTAACGTTATTTTACGAAAGATTTATGGTGTTACTAAGGATTCTGAAAATTTTGTCAAGATCGGTAGCGAATTAATATCAAATAAATCTTAAAAAATCTGTTTTAGAGCATCGCAGAAATATTTGTAAATTAATCAAGAACGTTCAGAATAAAATTTTGTAAACTTGCTTTGGAAGAGAAAAGCATCAGCTTTAAGCTTACACTATTTTCATTTTGATCGCTTCACAGATGGTTCAACTCCAGCCAATCAAAAAGTGGCCTTGTAGAAAACTGCCATAAAAAATTTATTAGTGGCGCCATTTGGAAAATGGTTGTCGATTCTAAAAGCCTCATCTTTTGACTACGTCTCGTACAAGATTGGGGAAAATTGCTCCAATAATAATAAAGTTATAACCAAAAATAAATCGTTCGGTTTTTTTTGGGACAGCCTTTATTTGGGAGCGAGACATGGATTTTATAGCCCTAGTAGAGGAAGAAAAAATCAACGAGTGGGAGAGGAAAATAAATACTAACAAGGATCCTAGGTGGTAAAAAAGAAGGGAAAACATGATGGAGGGGAAGAAGGAACACAGAACTAATGGACCTGTATGCAGAACCATAAATGAGCCAACATGTAAAAGCAGCAAGGTGGCTGGGTCATCTGGAAAAGATGCATGAGCAGAGAATACCAAATAAGTTAATGAAAGCAGAAATGGAAGATAGGAGGAAAAGAGAACCGCCAAAGAAAAGATGTTATGAAGAAGTAGAAACGATCTGAGAGACAAAGGGAATATTGAACTGGAAAGTGAAGGCAAAGATGCGCAAGAAATGGGAAGAGATCATTAAGCTACATATGCGATTTCCGGACACACGTTTATATTAAGAAGTTTTTGTAGAATCACCCCCGAAAATTAGTGTCTGCATACCTGAAACACCCTGTACCTAATTGCTGCACCGCCTGAATTTGAGATTATATTTTATATTATTCCTTCCAAGATAAGAAGTTAATTTATAATCTATCTAACTTTTGTTTTGACTAGGTGAACCATACCATAATTTAATAAAGATATTATTATCATTAAGTATTAAAAATAACCAGGTGAATTGCAATCTATAAGTAACTTAAGAGATTAGTCCAGACTGACAATACTGATTAAATTTTGAATATATAATATTCTGAGGTAGATAATTGAAATTTTTCTCTAACCCATAATATTTTCAGTATGGGCGGATTAGTATTGGACCAAGCTGTGGACCAATTCACAGGTTTCGTGGTCTTTCAGCCCATCATCAACGGAATTGGTGGCAACCTGGTATCGGTTCAATCCAGTCGCATTGCAACAATGTTGCATACTACCTCCATCAAAGGCGTTATTCCTCCTCACACCAAGCAGTGGGTATGGCCCTGGACAGCTTTAGTCGCCGGCTGCCGGCCAGCAAAATCTGCAAGAATTTTAATTGTGATGATGATTATTGGCCAAACTGTCTTCGTATTTGTTGCCGATTTAATTTATAACAATGGAGTAAGTTGTGTGAACTATACTTTCGTGTTAAGTTATTTATCAGTTAGTTTGATTCAAATTTTTATTTTGTTGTATCTCTGTCACATCATAATCCACACAATGTGGCGATTCAAAATAGATCCCGATAATGCGGCAGTTCCTTACCTAACAGCTCTTGGAGATTTGTTAGGATCGACTTTGTTGTTGTTAGCTTTTATGTTCTTGAGGTCAGTTCATCACGAGTATACACCCCTGAAAGTAGAGGAAGCTAATACGTAACGTATGTTTATTTTCATTTTGTAACGGAATTGAGATTGATTTTTCGTGATTTCTGATGATGACTGTGAAGAAGGCCTACCCAGTTATTTTCGTGTAACGATAACGTACAAATTTTAGTATTATATACTTACCAACATTATTTATTTAAGTTTTGTATATATTAGTTAAGTTTGTTTAAATTATATAGATATTAATAGGTAATTAAATAAATTGCATTTAACTATAACATTCTTTTGTCACTAACCAAGACTTATGCGTATGGCAAAGGGAAGTTGCGAAAAACATGTCTGAATTTGCTGGACTATCGGGTGAAAGATCATTTCTTGGCTAAGTGAAGTGAACAAGAAAAGAATTCAAAATTTATTAAGAAATTACCGCCTCGATCTAGCATTGTCCTTCCAAAGTCAACATTGATTTGAGTTGTGTAGGAGATTTACAATTTTGAAACACCCCAAAGATTCAAGATAAGATAACGTCTAACAATGCAACAACTTAAGTCCAATCGTTGAACAGGGGCATCAACCATTTTTTGTAAGTTAACAACAGGGTGTAACAGAAACATAGCACAATATTTTGTTTACCTATTTTCCGCAAAAATAACGGTTTTATAACTCCGCAACAGGCAAAAATTTCATCAAAATCGACAAAGAGGAAAATGGTTTTCCAGCTGCACCTACAGTTAAAATTTGCTTAGAAAAGCTACGGAGAAAGAACATCACTAAACCTGCTAGCGATTTCAAGTAACACATTTCATTTGGAAACTTTTTTTACTTTAATTTTTTTTTCATTTGGGCACTCGTTTCCTTTCAAATCGCCTTCAATGTGGTACGTGTGCGGTGCCCGAATTTTCGATTTCATTTAATCAAAGCAATCTTTAATGTGATGGGAAACCATAGAAATAGTTGTGACATATGTAGTAGGTAAGTTGCAACAGATGATAAGAATTACAATTTGACGACAATCGAAATTGCCATAATTGTTGTTTCTATGGTTTTGAGTCACACTGAAGATTGCTTTGATTAAAAGAAATGCAAAATTAGGGCACCTAACCGCACTGAAGGCGATTTGAAAGAAAACGAGTGCCGAAATTGAAAACATTCAAAAGTCAAAAAAGTCTCCAAATGAAATGTTACCTGGAAACGCTAGCAGATTTAGTAAATGTTCATTCTCCATAGCTTTTCTAAATATATTTAACAATATAGGGTGAGTCTGAAAGACTCCACATCCTTTATACCACAGAATCTACTGTTCAAATGATGAAGCTTGGTGCAAAAATTATTGGTCAATTGTGATTCCTCTTGATGTTATAAGCCGCCAAAAATCTTCATTTTTAAACGTTATTTTTGAATTTTTGCACAGCATTGTTACAGACCAAGAAGCAACTGCTGATGGTACTTAAGACGTTATCCAAAAAGCGGATCTCTGTTATACAGGGTGGCCCGGATGTTATTTGCCTTTGAACTCTTTTATGTTTGAAAATATTGCTAATTTGCCTATGCGGCCGTATTCCCCGTTCAATTCTAAAACTTTTTTGGCTCTTAAAATTTTTCGAAAAAACTAACCACTCACGAGAAAAATTGAAAAAACCGAAAACGTGATGTAGGTAATCACCTTAAAACCAATGATGAGTCTACCTCATAAATAAGTGAAATTACCATCAATGTTTTTTCTTCAGTTGTGAGCAATGGTTCTGGACACAGATGTAGGACAACACCTTCAATGCAAAAAGTTGAAATGTGATGCGTGACAACGTACACTTTGATTTTTATTGAAATTGTAGGTTTATCACGATGATCATGTTTTCTGTTTTTTCAATTGTCCTCGTGAGTGGTTAGTTTTTTCGAAAAATTTAAAGAGAAAAAAAAGTTTTAAAATTGAACGGGGAATACGGCCGCATAGGCAAATTAGCAACATTTTCAAACATAAAAAAGTTCAAGGGCAAATAACATCGGGACCACCCTGTATAACAGGGATCCGCTTTTTGGATAATGTCTTAAGTACCATCAGTAGTTGCATCTTGGTCTGTAACAATGCTGTGCATAAATTTAAAATCCTACGATATACCTTTCGAAAGATATTTAAAAAGAACGTTTAAAAATGAAAATCTTTGGCGGCTTATAGGTAGTTATAACATCAAGAGGAATCACAATTGACCAATAATTTTTGCACCAAGCTTCATCATTTGAACAGAAGATTCTGTGGTATAAAGGATGTGGAGTCTTTCAGACTCAGCCTGTATGTGCAGCTGGAAAACCATTTTCCTCTTTGTCGATTTCGATTGTTACCTACCTATGTCTAATAATAAGATAAACGTATAGCCACAAAATAATTTATTAATTAAAATCGGTTCCGGACTTATTAAAAAAAAACCGTTATTCATCCCTCCATTTTAGCCAACCCTAACTATTAATGAATTATTTTAGGAAAAACTTTCTCGGGAATTTTCATCTTGTATTTTTGCGGAGAATATAGGACGTTAAAATATTGCGCTACGTTTCTGTTACACCCTGTATAATAGATTCCTGTGTTTACTATGAACGAGCGTGATAAAATGTTTTTAAATTATTTATTTCATATCTTATTGTCTATGCCGAGACAATAGATAAACAAACCACTGTTTATAACGACGATATTTAAAACTAATCTCTATAAAATTACGAAGGTAGGTACTTAAATGTACAGTTCATTCGCGAGACTTAGCCCGATCGTAACTGGTTATAAAACACATACGTCTTGAAAGCCGTCTCTGTCCGCATTGTTGCACGTAGACCGACAAAGTTTGAGCGTAGCGCCCTAATCTTGTCGCACGCTATGTCTCACTCCGACTCGTTTATCTGAGGGAGAAAGTAAAGTGGACGTTCGACGTTCGTTGAAGCGTCATTGTGGCACGGTTGTACTCTCCACTACATAATTATAGGTGTAAGGCGGTTAAATGGAAATTGAATTTAAACACAGAATACAGAATTTTAATTATTGAAGCGTAAATAAACATGATCATGACATATTATACTCTACATTAACTTGCATATCATCACTGTCACTTGTGTCGCCTTCATCATCATCACTATCTGTAATTATTAATGGTTGAATTTCACCTTGATCCAATATTTTGTTAATTAATGCATCATTGGGGTAAGTCAATCTTAAGTTAAAAAAAGGAATTTTGTTGTGGATTAATCTGGGGTACCCCTAATACATAAATGAAAGTTGAATTTTGTATAGGCTTCTCCGCCTGGTTCCGCCAGCCTTGGTGGAAATACCAAGCATCGATTGTTACAGACGACGGTCATGGCGTTGATAACTGCAGCCGCTCGCTCATCGGGCTAAGTCTCGCGAATGAACTGTAATAATCGTCTTATCGTTCGTGGACTTCAGTGGCAACTAATTTCAACCAAGTCCGCAGGATTTTGTAAAATTGAAGAAATAAAAGAAAAGCCAACGGAAGATGTATATCAATGCGATGTGCATGCCTGTAGATGTTTATTCACAGTGAATGATTCATGAGGTGTGTGCTTGGTGGTTTTGGGTGCAGATCATGTGCAGATTTAATCTGCACCTAGTAGTAGTGCTCAGTGATGGCTCGTGGTGTTTTATTCTGGGGAAGCTACAAGCCATGTGTATACAGGCTGTCCCGTCTCAGAGTGCAAAAATTTCAGCCACAGATTCCTTGCATGAAAATAAAAAACCCGTATTTTTTTGTTTCGCTAGATGGGTCCCCATTTCGTCACTAGGGCTCCTCAAAAGTGAGCCCCAAAAATCGAAAATTAATTCCCACGTCTTAACCATTCAACCGATTTTGCTGAAATTTTCCACAAGACTATTACGAACGATGAAGATTTCAATAATGTAGCTGATGAGGTCGTGGTGCCCACCATAGGCGCCCCCGGGGCCGCCCTCGACATTTTCGGCCCAATATCTTTGTTAACGTAATTAAATTTCCTATTTAATTACACACCATCCGATGCTCCATTGAATTTAGAAACTACGCTACCTCTTGCACTTCTTCTGTAAAATGCACCATTTCCAAGTAAAATTAAGAAATGTGGAGCCAAACACCTTAAATTAAATGCGTATCTGTATACTCCGAATTTGCAAAATTGGCTGCAATTATAATATTTACAAAAAAAAACAAACACAGTGCCACAGTGGTGCAAAACTGACAATAATTGAAAACTTTAACAGAGCCCTGACATTAATCGCGCTATAGCTATCTTGAAAAGTCTGCCAATAAGCACGTGTATGGTTCCACATTCCTTAATTTTACTCGGAAATGGTGCATTTTACAGAAAAAGTGTAAGAGGTCGCGTAGTTTCTAAATTCAATCGACCATCGGATGGTGTGTAATTAATAACGAAATTTAATTAACAAAGATAATGGGCCGAAAATGTCGAGGGCGGCCCAGGGGGCGCCTGTGGTGGGCACCACGACCTCATCAGCTACATTATTGAAATCTTCATCGTTCGTAATAGTCTTGTGGAAAATTTCAGCAAAATCGGTTGAATGGTTAAGACGTGGGAATTAATTTTCGATTTTTGGGGCTCACTTTTGAGGAGCCCTAGTGACGAAATGGGGACCCATCTAGCGAAACAAAAAAATACGGGTCTTTTATTTTCATGCAAGGAATCTGTGGCTGAAATTTTTGCACTCTGAGACGGGACACCTGTATAAACGGAGAAAATGTAATGGGGGGTGTCCAAATTTAAATTACGGCGCTAGAATAAGCATATTTCTGTTCACCATCTGCTGTATAACCATTGCAAAGATATTTATTAGGGTCTATTCTCTATCTTTAACGTTCTCTGCTAAAATTCGAAAGAACCATTGGCCAATTTTTTCATTTCCTTGGTAGCACGGCCTAAATCTTATTTGAGACGATTAGTATAGAAAGCACTAAAAATATACTGTTTTAACACCTTTGCGTTGACATTACCACATAACAGCAAATATAAAAACTCGCCGCAAATTGCCCACTTAAGGGCACGCTAAGGCCCGGTTTTTCCATCTTCTATAACCTCCAGTTTACTTAACCAGCGGTTAGTTGCTAGGATACAGCCAATCAGAACACTCGTTGCTATGCGACGAACTGGTGGTTAGGTAAACCTGAGGTTATAGAAGATGGAAAAACCGGGCCTAAACTTTTATAATTAAATCAAGGCGCATTAGGTAAGTACCTAACCTAAAAACAAAGAAAACGCAGCAAACAATAAACAGTAAATTCCTCGAAATATCGGGAGTCCCAAAAAAAACCGGACAAAATATTTTTGGGAATAAGTCTGCCATTTCTTAACCGATTTGGATGAACGTGGTCTTAAATTAAGGCTAAAGAATCAGGCTTTCGACTGTATGAGAAACTACGGCAGATGGCGCTGCCGTAGTAATCCTATTGATACTTGCTTTAAAGGTTTATTTTAGCTGCATGGGGATTGGTCAGTCAACGACCAATCGGTATGACACTCGAATAGCCTTGAAGATCTTTCTTTCTTGTTCAAAAATCCTTTTTCAGAAGTCGATTTGGCTTAAACATTAATTTTCTGCAATTTAAAAAAGAAATGTGTTTTTGAGTATTTTCACGCATTAATGGCCATGACCAAAGAATAGTAATGCAAATAAATCTTAATTTTCAGTTGTAAATGAACGAATATGGTGAAAACAGTGGCGCAGATGCCAGTGGGGGGCAACTGAACAGTTATCATTGAAAATTAAGCCCTATGTGCATCAATGTTACTACAAATCACAGTGCTTACGCCAAATGGACTTCTGAAAAAAGATTTTTGAAGAAAAAAAAGAGGTCTTCAAGGCTATTTGGGTCTCATAACCATTGGTTGTTGCCCGACCAATCCCCACGCACCTAAAATAAGCCTTAAAGACAAGTATCAATAAGGCTGCTACAGCAGCGCCATCTGTCGACGTTTCTTGCAAAGTTCGAAAGCCTGATTTTTTAGCTTTAATTTAAGACCAAGTCTATCCAAATCGGTCAAGAAATGGCTGACTTATTTCAAAGACTATTTTGTCCGGTTTTTTTTGGGACACCCGATATAAACGGAATCAGAATTACCTAGGTACCTAAGTTGCCGGAAAATAACTTGCTCCTATATGCTGCTGTAAACCTCACGTAGGCAAATAAGCACAGAGCTGAAGAATGACCTCGAAAATCAACAAAACACTGCACTCCACTGACTTCACCTCTCAACAAAATGCTGGCGGGAATTTTAAAAGTCAAGCATGTTTACTGCAGTTTCATACATATTACACTGGAATTTGTCGAAACGGTTGCAGTGCTCACAGTTCTATTATCAGATAGACAATGAAAAACTTTATTTCTCTCATATATTAGTGAAGCGATTGATGCAAAAGCCTCAGCAATAAATTCTTTTTAATATTAAGTAATTACACGGCCAGAGACAGGACAACTATCAAGGTTGTGCAACTCTGCTGTTTCCGGTGGTTGAAAGTTACCAGTGGCGGGGGAGTCAACCAAAAATCTGCTACTTGAAATGGGCGAACTGTAAAATTGCCATATTCCTGCCTGTAATTTAAGAGAAAATATTTTTGCCCGTGACCGTCCTGGTTTGAAAGCTGGTAGTGGTAGTGCTGTCAATTATTTATATGATTGATTATTGAAGGGTGTGTCATGTTTTAACTTTTGCCTTCGCTAAAAATCAGCTCTGGTTGCTTGAATTTGGAATAGCTGTTGCGTCATCAGAGAATACCGCTTATCGTTACAGGTTAAACCAAGCAAAACCATGGTAGGTCGCGAGAAATGAGTTTTCGTCATAGAATTTGAATTATGAATGACAGTGACAGCACTTGACAGATTAATGACATTTGAGTTCAACATGGAAGTTTTTGTTAAAGAATTAAAGTTAAACATTAATTGTTAATAATAATGAGTAGTTTTAATCAATTAAAAAGGAATTTGTAATAAAAGAAAATGTCTTCCAAAAGGTGAGCACTATGCCATCATCGATTGCCACTTATTTTAGAGTTCAGAAAATTGAAAGAAAGTTAACCTATTTTTCTTATTTTATTTCCGATCTATTTTAAACATGCGTCTGTTATTTTTTTTCCTAAATCTGTAGTGAATTAAAGAAGTTGTCGGAGGAGAGTCTCACTCGGCAGCCAGAGGAAGTTTTCGATATAATATGCAAGTTGGGAGAAGGATCTTATGGAAGTGTATACAAGGCACTCCACAAGGAGTCTGGTCAAGTACTGGCAATCAAACAAGTACCTGTAGATACTGATCTTCAAGAAATTATTAAAGAAATCTCAATAATGCAACAGTGTGACAGCCCTTACGTTGTTAAGTATTATGGAAGTTATTTTAAAAATACTGATTTATGGATTGTTATGGAATACTGTGGTGCTGGATCTGTTTCGGATATTATGAGGTTACGGAAGAAGACTTTGACTGAGGATGAGATCGCCACTATCTTATCCGATACACTTAAAGGACTGGAATATTTACATTTGCGCAGAAAAATTCATAGAGACATTAAGGCTGGAAATATACTTTTGAACTCCGAGGGACATGCCAAGCTGGCTGATTTTGGCGTCGCTGGGCAGTTGACGGATACTATGGCCAAGAGGAATACAGTAATTGGTAATCTTTTTTCTTAAAAATTGCAGTCAGTGAGAGTATGTTCAATAGGGTGTATCGAAAACAAAGAATTTTGGAATTTCGTTTTGTAATAGTCGCCAAAACTTACCTTTTACTATCCTAAGAAGAAAGTTTATTTAAGGTTTTGCTATACTTCAACATCTTTAGCCCTCTACCGCCTCTCAAATATTGGTTATTTTGAAATTCCAAGTCTACAACGAACAATTTTTTTAAATTAATTATTTATTGTCTTTCTATCACTAGTAGGTTCGGAGTAGATTTTAAAGACCACTAAAGGCCGTTTTTTTTTCATCTCTAGTTAAATTTAGCTACCTACTGCCATATGGTTTCAACGACAATTAACTCTAATTAATCAAGTTGCTGGTGCATGCATGACAGAACTTATGACACTACTGGTTGACGTCTAAAGTTCAGACGTTATATTTTCGTGTGTTTTTTATTCGAATTTCTGTGCTTCCCTTTCGAGTTAAGAAGAATACTTCAAAGGCAATTTACACTAGAAATAGTCTCGAGTGGCCCATATTTGGTGGGCCTTCGAAGACTAAAAAACGCACAAAAATTTAACGTTTGAACTTTAGACGTCAACCAGTACTGTCATACATAAGTTCTGTCATGCATGCACCAGAAACTTAATTGAAGAGTTAATTGTCTTTGAAACTGTAATGCAATGGCCATCTAGTAGGAAGCTAAATTTAACTAGAGATGAAAAAACGGCTGTTAGTGATCTTTAAAATCTACTCCGAGCCTACTAGTGACAGAAAAACAATAAATGTTGCATTTCAAAAAAATTTTCTATGTAAACTTGAGATATCAAAATAACATAATATTTGAGGGGTGGTAGAGGGCTGAAAACGTTGAACTATAGCAAAACCTTAAACAAACTTTCTTTTCAGGATAGTAATAAAAGGCAAGTTTTGGCGACTATTACTAAACGAAATTCTAAAATTCTTTTTTTTCGATACACCCTAATGTTCAATTAGTTATTAATAGATACAGAAAATTATAATTAGCTGATGGATTGATTTATATCTGATTTACATTTCAATACCAGACATTTTTATTGAATATAAATAATAACTATCACTAGAAACACCCCACTACACCGAAACACTTGATTTTCACTACTGACGCGTTTCGAACACAATGTGCTCATTATCAAAGCCGAAGCTAAACAACGTCCAGTGTTTCCATTGTATAAATAATGAGAAAATCAATTTTTTACATGACTACATTTCTCTCTGTAACTTTTGAACAGATTGACAGAAATCGAAGAAATTTTTCAGGTATCGTCTTGTAACAACACAAAATCCATGCTACAAATTAAATTATTTAGAATAATTACCAGAATAGTTATTAACCAGTGAATATCGGTAGTATGCACAAGCTATGTTCATACATTTTGTATCATAATAATTCTTTTTCCATTGCAATTAAAATTTTGTGGGCAAGTACTAACTACTATACAGCGTGTTCCTATATACATAGTCCTAACTCCGGGACGTTATTCCTTACATCATTCTAGGAAGAAAACTTCCTATGGACATATGTCCGGAAATGCTTTATAGGGGAATTACACCCCTTCAAAAAGTCAATTTTTTAAAAATTTCTCGAAAAATACTAAGAATAGAATTTTGAAATTTGGAACAATCGTTAGTGTTATAAAGAGGTTTCTCCTCACTTTTTTTCTGATTTTCAATAACATCACTGGCGTGCGTCCTTGGAGGGCCTTACACATTTTCTTACATTTTCTTTTGTTGTAGTCATTTTTCTCAACAAATAATAATAAAATCTTAATAGGCGGTCGATTCTACCCAGAAAAGAGGCCCTTGTTGAATGTCGCTAAAACGCACCCTTTTCGATTAAAATGACTTTGATTGGTTTACAGCGCGAAAATTTCTGTTGTAAGATTTATTTTATCTACCTAATTAGTGAAAATAAACTCAGAATATGATACCTTACATCATTTTAGAAAGAAAAGTTCATATGGACATGTGGTGGTAAATAATTCCTAAGGGGGCTATGGTCCTTCAAATAATATGTTTTCCGAGGCTCCATTCAAAGGACCATAGCTCTTTAAGGAAACATTTTCTGCCGTATCTTAATATGCACTTTTTTTCACTAATTTGGTAGATAAAACAAAGTGCTAATCACAAATTTTTGCCCCCTAAACCAACTGGAATCATTTAATTCGAAAATGGTGCGCCCTAGCTACATTTAACAAGAGTACCTTTTTTATGTGCAATGGACCAGAGATTACGAATTTGTTATAATTTGGCATAAAGAAGGCCCACAATAAAAGAAAATGTAAAAAAATATGCAAGACCCCCTAAGAACGCACAACTCTGACGTTATTAAAAATCTGAAAAAAATTGAAGAGAAAGTTCTTTATAGCACTAACCATTGCTCTGAATTTCAAAATCCTATTGTTCATATTTTTCGAGAAATTTTCAGAAAACTGATTTTTTGAGTACCCCTTTAAAGGGGCGCAGCTCCCTTATAAAGCATTTTCGGACATATGTCCATAGAAACTTTTCTTCCTAGAATGATGTAAGGAATAACGTTAGGACTATGAATATAGGAACAGCCTTTTTTGCTACAACTGTGCCAAATTTTATCAAAATCAAGTCAGAAGAGCTAATATTTCGTTATCAAAATTTCAGGTGGGTCTATTGTTAAACACTAAAAGTTACCTATTTCTACTCATAACTTTTGACCGGATTGACGGAAATCGGTGAAATTTCGCAGGTACCATCTTGTTACAACACAAAATCAATGCAATAAATTTTAATTCTTTAGAATAGTCATTGGTCTTATGTTGCACTCTTGAACAAATTATCAGAAGATGATAAAACTTTAAAAGTTAGCTTTGCACTTATTTCTTGGTATTACAGGGCGCTTTCCTTTTACACATTTATCTGTAGTTAATCCCAGCAATTTGATTGGTCAATATTGAAATGAACCAATCAAATTGCTGAGATTAACTGAGGCGCCTCAAATAAATGTGTAAAGGGAAAGCGCCTACAGTCATGAAGTAACCTCACTTCTAGACCTCAATGTTTAAAATATCAATTGTACTTCTTAGGAACACCATTCTGGATGGCCCCGGAGGTGATACAAGAAATAGGATACGACTGCGTGGCAGACATCTGGAGTTTAGGTATAACAGCCCTAGAAATGGCGGAGGGGAAGCCGCCATATGGAGATATTCATCCAATGAGAGCAATATTTATGATACCCACAAAGCCACCGCCTTCGTTTCGAGAACCAGACAAGTGGTCAGCAGAATTCATAGATTTTGTTAGTATCTGTCTCGTTAAGAATCCAGAAGAACGTGCTGGTGCCACCGATTTACTCAATCACGAATTCATAGGTAGGTTTGTACCGTTGAACAACAAAATTTGATATCCATAGTTACTGTCGAAGTGGACGAGTCCTTGAAACTTGAAATTTGCATCAATCGATTCTCTTTCAAATTTGAGGAAGTAAGATAAGTCACACTTATGACCTCCAAAACTTTTTAAAAAATCAGTTTTCTAGTATGTACACTTACTAGTGAATTCTGTGTTTTAAGTTTGTGACTGGAAAAAGTACCCAAGTAGCATAATTGGTATATCTAATGGTTGCTTAAACGTTTATAAAACTTTTCTTGTAACTGTATACCGGGTGATTCAATTTGGTATTCGCCCCCCCGTAACTATTTTATTGCAACAGGAAAATATATAAAACCATATATATTTGTAAATTGCATGACAAACTCCATGAAGTGACGTCAATAAATCGTCAATATGATGACATTATGTCAAAATGACGATTGTCAACTTTTTTTCTTCAAATGACATGCTGTATATTTCTTAGCGGATTATTGTAGACGTTTTTTTTCTACATTTAATTATGTAAAAAAAGTTCACAGTTTTACTAGAAAAATTCCGAAAAAAAATTTATTTTATTAGGCATAATTTGAAAGTTTCTTGTCAATAAACGTAGTGAGCCGTGGAAAAAATTGAATTATGGTGTTGCCTAATGTCGCCCTCACACGAAGGGTCCTGTTTTTCAAAAATTATAATTGATTTACCTGTTAGATCGTTAATAGTAATAATGTTATTGTTATTCACTAGTTATAAGGTAAATGGGGTATTATTGTTATTAAAAGGGTAAGTAATAATAATTCTTTGAGAAACTACGGTCCTTGCGATGTGAGTGACTTAGACTACACTATAATTCAATTTTTTCCATGGCTAACTACTTTTATTGACAAGATACTTTCAAATTATGCCTAATCAAATCAATTCTTTTTTCGGAATTTTTCTAGTAAAAGTGTAGACTTTTTTTACATAATTGAATGTAGAAAACAAATGTCTACAAGAATCCGCTAAGAAATATACAGCATGTCATTTGGAGAAAAAAAATTGACTATCGTCATTTTGACATATGTCATCATATTGAAGATTTAATTACGTCATTTAATAGAGTTTGTCATGCGATTAACAAATATATATGGTTTCATAAATTTTTCTGTTGAAATAAAAAAGTTACAGGGGGGCGAATACCAAACTGAATCACCCGGTATTTATACTTTAGAGTGTTATATGGGTGTCATAAACCCAGATACAACCCTTTTATATGCAAAGTGGGGAATCTATAGATGCTACTTTGCGACGTTGTATTAGCCCTTTAAAACAGTTTTAGAGTGTAAAATAACATCTTTACTATAACGTTTCTACTACTATTATTATCACCCATTAAACACTCACCTAAACGTTAACTTATTCACTTCACAATAACTTTTATACAACCTTAACAAAGAAGTTGTATCAACTACGTAAGGACTACAACTAAGAGAGTTGTATTAACTACTTAAGAATTGTAATACCTATTTTAGTTATTTAAACAACCTGAAGATTTAATTATATGTAAGGGGTTTAAAATCTTTAAAAGTATAATAACACTAATAAATAAATCAATTGAGGCAGTGGGTATATAGCCTGCGAGTGATATAGGAGTTATTCATATTATAGAGGTTCAACTTAGTCCTAAAAAATACATCCTTGCCTTCCATTATTATATTGACAATGGAAATGAAATAACAAATTAGTGGAAATATAACATCCTCCTGGGGTTCAAATTACTTGCCATTCCGTTTTTGCTGTAAATATGATAGTTCTACCCTCAAAATAATTTGTGCGCCCTTAAAATACTGAAATATACAAGAAAATAATATATTTTTTTAAATCTTGGTTATAAAATAACTCAGACATTGTTATTGTAAAATCGATAAATAAGTTGAGGAAACCTATTTCCGTGTCAATCCTACAATATTAGGACCAAATTATGCCCGAGAGATCATTTTTGCATACTCTGAATATGTGGCCTACAATATGGCGTTCTATCCCTCGTAGTCCTCGTACAAAATCTTTCTTAAATAATGGCTGCTGTCCTTTATCCGTTTTTACGTTGTAATAACCACACACAGACTATAAATTAACTCATTAAACAACCAACTCTAAAGACAGTTTTAAAAATGTCTCAGAAACAAATATATAACATTTCCACGACTCAAATAAATCATGATGTATTTACGTTAATTAACAGTTATAAGTCGTTTTACAAACTATATTTTCTTTTTTGGCGCTAATATCGTCACGTCAATTTATAACTTTTCGTCTTAACTGGGGCCATAATAAATCACTTTTCACTAAAATAATTCTTAACAATTAATAACTAATAAGAGCAAAATCGCACTATCCGCGACTACAGATTATAACGACTAACTTTTAACCGACAAAAAATTTGAATTCGATATATAACATGTACAGGGTGGTCGTTTTATCTTGAGGCTGGCAAATATCTCGAAAAGGAAGCATTTTAGAAAAAAATGTTTTGTATAAAAGTTTTATGACTTCGAGGGGGAAAATAGATGGCATCATCGCCATTTTGATTCAAGGTCATGTTCAAGGTCAAATGAAGGTCAACTTAATTTTTTTTAATGTAAACCTATATTTTTTATTACAGATTCTTATTCCCCATAAAAGAACAAACAACTTTCATCTAAACTATTTTTGGATCCGATGGATACAAATTTTAACCTTTTTCGAAATCCCTAAACATTCCCTAGTAACAGCGGGAAGACAAACAAATGAACAACTGTTGTAACTTAGCAACGATGAATTCTAGATAAATAAACCTCAAAAATTGTTGTAGATTCTGTTTTTGCCATGCCGCTGTTGCTAGGGAAGACAGTGGATTTCGAAAAAGATTAAAATTTTCATTTAAATATCTGACAAGCTATCCACCGGATATAAAAATAGTTTAGATGAGAGTTGTTTGTCTTTTTACGGGGAATAAGAATCTGTAATAAAAAATGTAGGTTTCCATTTAAAAAAATGAAGTTGACCTTCATTTGACCTTGAAATGACCTTGAATCAAAATTGCGTCGATGCCATCTATTTTCCCCCTCGAAATCATAAAACTTTTATACAAAACATTTTTGTCTAAAATGCTTCCTTTCCGAGATATTTGCCAGTCTCAAGATAAAACGACCACCCTGTATATACATATACAACTCTAATATAACTAATGCAAAAAAGGTATTTTTAAAAACGTCGCAAAAACTGAAAGTTTAAGCCACATAGCAACTTTAGGTAAAAAAATATATAGCGACGTCAACAAAACCTAAAATGAAAACAGCAATATAACTTACATAAAACAAGTTTTGTAAAGGTCGAAATAACTAAAATTAAAACCATTTAATGATTATTTAAGAGGGAGTTGTAATAACGTTGTTAAATAGGAAAATAAAACTTAGATATGACTTACACAAAAAACGTCACAAAAGACGTCATATAGCGGTTTATATAACTTACAGATTTAAGAGTTTTAATTGCATCTTAAATAACGTTGTAACGCAGTCAATGAAACTCAAAACAGTTTTAGAAGAGTTATTAACTGTATGGTTGATGGATTGAAAGATAATATGTGTTATAAAGACGTTTTAAAAAGTTTTCGTAACTGTCCTATAACTTTGTGCTGCTTGGGTAGTAGCAGCTAGTTTCTCTAGAGCCCCTAATAATACAAAATACGATATGAGCACAAATTGACCGTTTTAAAATGAATTATAGCGTTTTTATCGTGTTAAAATCAGAGAAACTTTTCTCGAAGTGGATGGATTTTGGAAGTTTTAAATTTGCATCAATCGATTCTCCTTCAAATTTGGAGGAAGTAAGATGGGTCACACTTATGACCTCCAAAACTTTGAAGCTCACCTTTCTAGTACACTTAAATTCTGTGTTTTAAGTTTTTCATTGGAAAAAGTAGGAGCTACTAGTTTTTCTAGAGCCCCTTATAATACAAAATACAATATCAGCAGAAATTGACCGTTTTTATTGAATTATAGCGCTTTTTCATGTTAAAATCATGTAGACTTTTCTCAAGTGGGTGAATTTTAGAAGCTTCAGATTTGTGCATCGATCGATTCTCATTCAAATTGGAGGAAGATGGGTCACACTTGCGGCCAGCAAAACCGTTTAGCAAGTTTGGGGTGATGGTATTGCAGGAATGTTACTGCCAACGCCATCTCATGATTTACTCGCTAACTTACGCATTGTAAATTTTTATGTCAACATATGAAATTGCAAAGCAGTTGTCAGTCCAAGGTGATCTCTATACCTTGTTTAAATGCCAGAGTTAAGCGTTCTGACTGGGAATCAAACCCAGGGCTATAATAGAAACTAGGCCGCGCAAATTATTGTTAGTGAGATGTAACTATGTGACTCTTGATTTCTAATTTTGTTGATGTAATGGTACTTACCACCCAAATCTGCAGGCAACGCTTTCAAAGTCCCAAGTCTTTTAAATCAGATGATACAAGAGGCTCATGAAATACGAGAGAATCAGAGTAATCGGAATGTATTACCCAACGCTGTTGGTGCCCAGCAGAATATTAATGATGAATCGGTAGTATTTGATTGGTTTGAAGGGGTCGATGACTTGTTGTTTCAGGATGATGACGCTGCGCCTGTGGGTAATCAAACAATTTTTCCTTGTGATGAGGGTACTCTAGTACCAGGAAAGGATGGTACGTTATTGCCAATGTCACAGAGTGGTACTTTGGTGGAACTAGGAACGATGGTTATCAACAGTGATGTTGATGAACAAACAATGAAAAGTTAGTTTTTTATATCCACATTATCATAAAACAAAAATCTGGTACTTATTTATAGGTAATGATTCTGGTGGTATTAAATATCGCCCCCTGTTTCTGGAACATTTTGACAAAAAGGAAGCGGAGGGTAATGGTGTGGTAACCCCTACAACTCTAGACTCCGAAATACCACAAGACGAGCAACGTTATCAAAGTCATTGCCACGTACAACTAAATCAGATGCCTTCACCGCCAAAAGCTCAACCTCAATATCATCGACCCTTTTCGGACGCCGACTTTGAATTTGTACTACTTATAAATACAGGATGAAAGATGGACCGGCTAACCCCCCACCACCAATCTTGTTGCTTCTTTTGGGAGGAGTCTGCCGGTCGATCCTTCCTCCGCTACTCCTATATGCAGTTTTTCAACTTCAACTTTTTTTTTCAGTTGAAAGTTTTAACCTACGAAGAACTGCAACATAAAATGAACAAGTTAGACTTAGACATGGAGAGAGAAATAGACGAACTGCGTAGAAGATACCAAATTAAGAGACAACCAATTTTAGATGCCATGGACACAAAACGTAAACGACAACAGAATTTCTAGTCACAGGATTGCAATAAATTCGTGGTGCTCAAAGAGTTCGACTTGCCATTTGTTTAAGCTTTTTGGGCCGGATGAGAGAGATAAACGTGTTCCTAAATACAGTACTTAAAATTTGATTGAGTTTCAAAACTTGTAGCACACATCTGGAAGTCAGCTCAATGTGTTCATTGTAAATTTCGTGTGGGTTGAGAGTAACAAGTGTACTGTTATATTTTAATTTGTTTATTAATTCTGTACAGTTCTTTCTAATATTTTACTAGATAACGATAAGTACGCTTGCTGTGCCTTTTGGTAGAACTGTAGAGTAAGTTCAAGGTGTAATCATATTTTTTGATCAAAATAAAATTATTAACAACAAACTTTATTTTTGTAACAATGAACTAAAAAGGGTATCTTCGTAAGTTTTCGTACGATATTTTTCAATCTTATACACAACGTAGCTGAAGGTTGAAATTGTCGATGCCATTCATCACATTTGAATTTGCACCATCAGTGTCCTCCTTAAGAACGTGTAACTTAACACCATTATTTAGGCCAATGGGGTGGGGTTACAATTTGACGCATGACAGAGGCGTTCACACATGATCTTAGCCTGTCTTTTCCTCTTTCCAAATTAACTTTCAGAAATAAAATGATCAATCCCTCAATTTTTTATGATTTTTTTTGTAAAATGTTAATTTTCGTAGTTATCACAAATTGTGAAAGGGAACGGAGGACAATTTTTTTTGTATCTTTGTTACTTTAAGTCCAATACTTTTGAGTTTTATTCAGGATGTAACCAAAGGGTGAGCCTTTCGATTTCTCTCTTTGGGTTACAGATAGCAATATCATTGTTTTTCTTAAGAAGGTCTAAGTTAACAGCATTATTTAGACCAATGGGGTGCGACTATCATTTGACGTATGAAAGAGACGTTCGCACATGATTAAAGCGCGTCTTTTCCTATTTGCAAAATAAGATTTGATTTATTTTATTGTTTTATTAACTTCCTTAATTTGTCACCATATTTATTTAATTAATGGCACATATGCAATAACACTTTTTAGAGTACTTAATTAAATTATAAAACAAAAAATTAAACATTTAAGTAAGGCATGATTTGACCACAGTCCAATCGTATGCAACATAACCATAGCAACAAATAATCGACCTATCGATTTACCTTTTAAAACACAATTTGTTATAAAAAGACTGTTGCAAGAAAATTGACGTAATTTTAGTTTTGACATCCATATATTAGACAAAAAAAAGCAGGCTTTAATTATGCGTGAACGCCACTGTCATATGTCAATGAGAAAGGCCATCCCTATTAGTCTAAATGATTAAGACCAATAGGAATGGGCTTTCTGTTAAGTTAGACGTTCCTAAGTAGGACAATGATGGTGCTATCTGTAGCCCAGAGAGAAATCGAAAGGTCCACCCTTTGGTTACATCCTGAATAAATCTCAAATGTATTGAATAGAAAGTAACGAAGATACAAAAAAAAGAGTCCTCCGTTCCCTTTCACAATTTGTGATAATTACGAAAATTAACGTTTTTCAAAAAAATTCATAAAAAATTGAGAGATTGATCAATTTTATTTCTGAAAGTTAATTTGGAAAGAGGAAAAAACAGGTTTTGATCATGTGTAAACGTCTCTGTCATGCGTCAAATTGTAACCCCACCCCATTGGCCTAAATAATGGTGTTAAGTTACACGTTCTTAACGAAGACACTGATGGTGCAAATTAAAATCTGATGAATGGCATCGACAATTTCAACCCTCAGCTACGTCGAGCATAAGATTGAAAAATATCGTACAAAAACTAACGAAGATATTCAAAAACAAAAAAATCCGGTGTTTTACGGGCCACCTTTAGAAAATAAGTAACACATTTGAACAGTAAAGCCTAAAATATGTAGTGGGCTAAAACCAATTTCAAAATTCTCGTATAGCAAAAGGGCAGTAATGGTAATTTATTTTTGTAGTAGTCACTTTTTTGGACTAAAATAGGTTTTTCGTGGACAGTATTGTTGCATTTCAATCGCCATGTTATCGATCATTATCGTCGGGTGGTTACAGTACTCGCCTTTGGCTCGTGTTTTTTTGTTTCACTATGAAGCCTTCTCAATAAAAGTTAATATAAAATTTTCAGTGTTGGATGTTGGTCGCACTGCTTAGAACAGTCGTTTGTAATAAAGTTGGCGATATTGGATGACATCAACCGCAAACTTTAAAGTTCTTCATTTGAAATCAGTGGCTTAGCAATTTTCAAGTTAGGATTGGCAGTGTTGCCAATACATCTATTATATTTAAACATTGAAGAAAATCAATTGCCTTTTTCTACTTCTCGGTACGTAAAAATAAATTTAAGCCATGATAGGAGCTTTTCCTTCAAATTTATTCCAGCAGTGTTGCCAACGTTAGAAATGAAATACACTGGCATTTCGCAGCATTCGTGATCGGTAAATTCCCATTTACTGAAAATTCCCGGAAACTTTCTGGGATTTTCCGATTTTGCTTTAAATGAAACTGAAATTTGGAATTTTAACATACATTAGCCTATATTCTGTAAGCAAAACGCTAACTTTTTAACGGCTGTTAATTTTTAAGCAAATGCAAAAATACTTGCATCTGAAACTTAACAGCCGTTGAAAAGTTAACGTTTTGCTTACAGAATATAGGCTATTAAGTCTTATTCAATCATTATTTACGCGGATTACAACAAGAATTAACAAGATGTTTACCAAACTTTACTTAGGGCAGGGTGTTTTTACGTTAAATTTGGAGCCAAGTTCAAAAATCGGGAAAGGAAATATTTCCTGAACATCATTTATCTCTTCCCGGTAATATTCCCATTATAGAAAGGTTCTGCCTACCTATCTCTAAATAATATACTATTTGTCGACGCAACTTCAAAGGTAAGAAAAAAAAATTAAATTCGAAAGTCTAGTTACAAGGGGGGACTAGTAACTAGTAACACAAAAGGGGTTTCGTGTTACAAGCGTGACGTCACGGGGAAATGAACCAATTAGAAGCTCTGAAATTAATGACAAACTAATTTTTTTAACATTTCCAATAAAACATGAACCCATGTGACGTCACAAACATTAGCTAGCTAGATAGAATCGTCAATATATCTGGTTTAATCAAGAACACACTGTACAAATAAAAATTAAATTAAAAAATTTCCAATGTATATTTCACAATAATTCTGATACAGAATATGAAAGACAAAAAAATGAGTACAATTTGCGCTATTAATTTCAATTTAACGAACATTTTTAATCTGCTATTAATGAATGGTAAACTATTTATACATATATATAATCAAGGCACTCCGATAGATTAGTAAAGTAATTAACAAATTTGATTGTGAAATAAATAGGCACTTTGGGCATTGACATTGACTATTTGGACGGTATCAAATGTTTGGTATGAAATTTTTACGTTTCGGTTTCACAATCAAATTTATTTGGTTTTTGCGAAAAAACATGTATGTACATATATACAAATTCAGTGAGACACAAAATGGAGGGATTAGTTGAATGAGCATCTTTTGTTGACGTTTCAAATAATAAAACTGCAGCAAAACTCTTCCCAAAAGAGGAATAGCCGGTGCAACATTAAAAATATGGATATAATCAAATAGATATAAGCAATATACCCATCAATTATATAAAACACGTACAATAAAATTTTATAAAATTAACAATCACAACTGGAACAGATGCTGTAAAAATATTGAGCGTTAATCGTTCTAAAACATATTTTAATTAAACTATATTGATTATAATGTAACTTATGATTTGAAATTGTTACAAATGCAATATATAATATGTATATTGAAAGCGTATCTAAAATATTGCAGAATATTAAGTTTTCAGACAGTCTATCAATTATTCTGTACAAAGAAAGCGAAATCATGTGGCCACGCGAGACTTTACAGATAAAAGTCTTTAGTACAGTCGATACTATCGGTCAGAATATCGGGGGTGTCCATTGATTGGCTGTCGGTACCAAGGTCCATGCTGTCTAAAATGTTGTCACTAATGCTCGAAAGGAAGTCTTCTGGAGTATGAGGCATGGAATACGAGGTTCCCAACCCTTTGTAGCAAGACACGGTGAAAAAATAAGGATACAATATAATAAATACAGGGTGTCTGGAAGTAACATTGAAATATTTCTGGGGGTGGTTCTACAGCTCAAAATATGAAACAAAGTTCCTATCAATCTTTAGTTATCAGCATTAATTTTTTAAGTATTAGAGATATTACGACGAAATTTGGTATAGGGATGTTTTTTGGTGAGCTTAACCGCTTGCGCTGATTGTTTTGTTTTGTTCTATGTCGCTATTTTGACATCATTAGGTGCACTGGACAATTTTTCGCAAAAAGGTCGTTTTGCTAAAGTGTAAGACGCGTGTTGAAGAAAAATATTATTTTGTAATCTGATAATAGCTAGATTCAAAGTAAAAATCAAATAGGCTTGCTTCAGATATCGATCATCGTAAATTATTATCGTCTTAACAGATTGATAAAAGACTGAGCATATTACAAAATTGTATTTTTCGCGAATACTCGCGTCCTCTACGACATTTTACCAAGAGAAAAATTTTCAACAGAGCAAACTAATGCTTACAAAATCAAGAACTAAAGAGTGGCCCATAAAAAACCGGATTTTTTTGTTTTTGAATATCTTCGTTAGTTTTTGTACGATATTTTTCAATCTTATGCTCGACGTAGCTGAGGGTTGAAATTGTCGATGCCATTCATCAGATTTTAATCTGCACCATCAGTGTCTTCCTTAAGAACGTGTAACTTAACACCATTATTTAGGCCAATGGGGTGGGGTTACAATTTGACGCATGACAGAGACGTTCACACATGATCAAAACCTGTTTTTTCCTCTTTCCAAATTAACTTTCAGAAATAAAATTGATCAATCCCTCAATTTTTTATGATTTTCTTTGAAAAACGTTAATTTTCGTAATTATCACAAATTGTGAAAGGAAACGGAGGACTCTTTTTTTTGTATCTTCGTTACTTTCTATCCAATACATTTGAGATTTATTCAGGATATAACCAAAGGGTGGACCTTTCGATTTCTCTCTTTGGGCTACAGATAGCACCATCATTGTCCTACTTAGGAACGTCTAACTTAACAGAAAGCCCATTCCTATTGGTCTAAATCATTTAGACTAATAGGGATGGCCTTTCTCTTTGACATATGACAGTGGCGTTCACGCATAATTAAAGTCCGCTTTTTTTTGTCTAATATGGATGTCAAAACTAAAATTACGTCAATTTTCTTCCAACAGTCTTTTTATAACAAATTGTGTTTTAAAAGGTAATTCGAGTAGGTTGATTATTTGTTGCTATGGTTATGTTGCATACGATTGGACGGTGGTCAAATCATGCCTTACTTAAATGTTTAATTTTTTGTTTTATAACTTAATTAAGTACTCTAAAAAGTGTTATTGCATATGTGCCATTAATTAAATAAATATGGTGACAAATTAAGGAAGTTAATAAAACAATAAAATAAATGAAATCTTATTTTGCAAATAGGAAAAGACGCGCTTTAATCATGTACGAACGTCCCTGTCATACGTCAAATGATAGTCGCACCCCATTGGTCTAAATAATGCTGTTAAGTTAGACCTTCTTAAGAAAAACAATGATAGTGCTATCTGTAACCCAAAGAGAAAAATCGAAAGGCTCACCCTTTGGTTACATCCTGAATAAAACTCAAAAGTATTGGACATAAAGTAACAAAGATACAAAAAAAATTGTCCTGCGTTCCCTTTCACAATTTGTGTTAATTACGAAAACTAACATTTTACAAAAAAAATTCATAAAAAATTGAGGGATTGATCAATTTTATTTCGGAAAGTTAATTTGGAAAGAGGAAAAGACAGGCTTGGATCATGTGTGAACGCCTCTGTCATGCGTCAAATTGTAACCCTACTCCATTGGCCTAAATAATGGTGTTAAGTTACACGTTCTTAAGGAGGACACTGATGGTGCAAATTCAAATCTGATGCATGGCATCGACAATTTCAACCTTCAGCTACGTTGTGTATAAGATTGAAAAATATCGTACGAAAACTAACGAAGATATTTAAAAACAAAAAAATCCGGTTTTTTATGGGCCACCCTTTAGTTTTAGGGATTCATTTGTGAGCAGCTATAGCTCCCTTAGGAAGCATTTCCGGACCTATACTGTTAACACTTTTCTTCATATTTTGAGCGTATCACCCCCCGAAATATTTCAATGTTGTTTCCGTACATCCCGTATACATGCACATCGAATTTAAATGAATATTGATGGAAATCATTAGAGCACTTACCAAGTCCACTATCAGCAGATTCCTGCCTCGAATGGTCAGCCAAAAATGGGTCCATGATAGGCAAATCGCTTGTGCTGCCCCTCATCATAAGTTCCTGTTGCATTCGAATTTCCTGCTGGCGCAACTTCAGTCGATCGCGTTCATATTGCAACAGTTGCAAACGTATCTGCTGCTGCTTGGCCGGAGACGCAGGCGATAAGCAACCATTAGGCCAAGACTGATCACTCCCACTACCCAAAGATCTCTGCTGTAGATGTTGTGCTGAAATAAAATTATTCTCTACAACGCACCCTAGAAGGTTCAACGCCGACTTACGAATACGAGGGTCAAACCACGAGGTAGTACGCGTTTGATGATTAATGAAATAAATTTCTCCTTCTGGAGTTTGTGCCCGTTCCCATCCTTCGGGCAAAGGGCCTAATTCTACATCTGCATTCACTTTAGCAGCTGTAGAAAAAATAATACTGAAGGATTAGGCTCTAAACTACTATCTCAGTATATCATCAAAGAGTACCAGAATTTGGTTCAAGAACAAAAACTTACGGGTTGTCGGATTTGCTGCCGTTTGTGAAATTTGATGTTGCTGAGCCTGAGCCGCCAGTGACTTTCTAGGATCCTCCCACGTTGTGGTACGGGTAATATGACTAAAAAATAAGAGTATACGCTTACATAAGATAAGACTGGAATTGGAACCGATAGATTTCTATGGTAATGGTACCGGAAACAGCCTTACTATCGAAAGTAAGGTTCGTCGGCACAACGACCTTCACTTAAGGTTTTTAAGGTAATCACAAGCAGCATTGTAAATGAGTTTGCATAGCAGTACCGAGGTATGTTGTATGACGAAATAACTGTAAACTAATTGTATGGTATGCTGTAAACTATTTATTATGATTCTGACTGAGATCTCGATTGCTTGCAGTTGAGATTATTTCGGTCTAGTTTAAAATATCATAAAGTACTCAAGGCTGAATTTGTAATTAGTAAGAACGCCCAAGAAAACAAATAAACAGACTTATTGCGAGTTTCCAGTAGGGCGGTGTGCGTCACTGATGATTACGTCGTATAAATGTTGTACTTTTTCTAAAAATTGAATTCGCCCAAACAATAGATCATTACACAATTTTATACCTATCTATCGATTATGTTAGTCACAATCTCTTCATTGTTTCAAAAGCTTATCTAATGATAGGTAACAGGATAAGGTAAATATGTTTCCAACTTCCGTCGGTTCGGTACCTATATGATTTTAATTTCACAATAATATATCACCAAAGTATACATTATATCACAATTGGTTTATAATTATTGCTGGCCCAGGACTGACAGGTCTCCCTTAAAATCCGATTCTGCGCACAAACTAGCAGTTTTAGTACCTTTTCGCTTAATTTATCATCCCCTTTAGTACCGCAACCCCCTAAAAGATAAATTTAACAAAACTCACGCATTTTTTTTTCAGTATTTATACTCAATTGTATTGAATTTTCACTATCCTAATTTTTTCAACACGCTTTACATTTCACCTCCACTCCAAACTAAAATATGTGCTTATTTTATGCGTAGTTTTCGGTAATACTACGAAACTATTTAAGTAGTCAACTTTCTCTCTCCGACTTCTAAACCTCCTCCACCATTTCTCACCCCCTAAGAGCTAATTTGCACACTCGTTGGCACATTTGTCTTTCTTTCGGTAAGTTTCTTTTTGTTTTTCTGTTAGTATGATTCCCTGTCTCCATAAACCTATTACTACTATTATTATTATTATTAAAAGTACCTATGAAATTTGAAATTTGGACCAATGGTTTAATGTCGTAATCCCTTGATTTTTTTTTCAGATTTGTTGCGGGCACCTCCCATTTTAGGAAAAAATTTCATATTGGCATATTATATGGCATAACATGTTTTCGAGACCCCATTAGGGAAGAGAGTTCTCCGTGCAAATTTCTATCCCAAAATGACTTTCTATTCTAATTACGGTAAATAACACTTAATGGGAACGACTAGGTATCTTTCAAATTGTACTTTCTGAACAAAGGATTTCCATGATCAATATTTTGGAATAATACGTATTATGGATTTTATCAGCAGAATGTGTAAATAACTCATTTTATCAATTATAAATTCTTTAATACCATTAATTTTTTTTATCCAAGTAATTTCTGACAGCCTAAATTCTGTTCTTACGTTATTTAAATGATATGCTTATACAGGGTTGGTTTCTTTTAACTTCTACGCTTCGCGAAGCAAGTTAATAAAATCGATCGAAAAATCGAATCGCCAAAAACATCAAATCTTTACGTTTCAGGGTCCTAGGAATCCGAAAAAATGGTTTTTGAAAAATGTCTGTCTGTGATCACGCTGCAGCACAAACTACTGAACGTATCGAGATGAAATTTGGCACACATATTCAGTGGGAGATGTAGGTGCTGATTAGAATTTGGGCCACATCGGTTCACCTTAGTGCCATTTTTTCGAAAAATGTCATTTTAGTGGCAAAAGGGCTCTTGTTTCAATTTATTTTACAAAAAAAGCATATTCTTACTATCAGATTCGACAGCTGTTGTATTGCCGGATCGAAAACCTTAGTTCAATTTTTTAGAAAATTTCCATTTTAGGGTATAAAAGACCCCTTTTTGAATTTTTCTTAGCTGTTGCTAAGATATTATCATTATCGAATTCGATAGCTGTTGCATTGCCGGATCGAAAACTTTAGTGCCATTTTTTCAAAAAATGTAGGGTGGCCGTGACGACTTCCGGTCAAATATGATACATGTTTATAACTGAGAAAAAATTGTAGATTCCAAATCCGTTGAGAAAAAAACAAAGTTCAGTTAGACCATTTCCCGAGCAATTTCCAGTTAAATCGGAAGTGAACAAAATTGCTGGAATACACGCCCAGATCAGCCCAGAAAGATGTCCATGTGGGGTTGATCAGTGTTTACTTCATTTCAATATCTTTTTTACGCCCCAAAAATATCCAACTAGGTTAAAAAAAACATCCTATATGAATGCTTTCTTCACGGCACCCCTTTTTTGCCAAAAAGGCACAAAGTGTGAATACATTTTAAAAGTAGAATTTGAAAGGCTTTCCACCATTGGTGATGCGAATAAAGGGGGTCTGCTTTTAGAATGTTAAAGTTGATGTGCCAAAAAGGCACTTTGAATAGACCGATTTGGCCCAAAATCTAAACAGCGCTTCTATGGATCATACAATGTGCATATACCAAATTTCAGCCAGGTCGATAAAGTAGTAGCTGCGGGTCCACAGACACGGACATTTTCCAAAAATCACTTTTTTGGGTTCCCAGAGTCCTAAAGTTTTCGGCGATTAGGTTGGTTTTTCGATCGATTTTAGTAACTTAACTGCTCTGCGAGCGTAGAAGTTAAAAACAATCGCCGAAGAGCATAATTTTGTTCCGAGTGTTCGTAGATTAGGGGACGAAGAATCGAATGAAGGCAAGTAGAAATTTCTCTATTTGACTTCTTATCATTTACCTCGTTATTTACATAACAATCGTTATTTAAAGTTTGTGCAGTTTAATTGAGAAAATTTAAATATAAAATACAAAGCAATTTTACCTAACAACAGTGAATTTCGCAAGAAATTTTCAAAACATGTATTATTATTGTTGCAGATTGATATTTTTAATGGTAATGGAGTCCTCAAATAAATATTGAAAAAGTTACCATTGACAAAATAAATTTGCACCAGATACCTGATACCTAGTGTTTACAAGTACAAGCTCAAGGTTGCCATGTTCCTTTAGTTGAGGACATTATTATTGATTACACAAAGTAGTTTCAAAGTCTTGTTACTTAATGTTTAGGACGCGTTTCGGAGTGTTACTCCATCTTCAGCTAGAAAAGAAATTAACACAAAATACAAAACAGTTGCCTGGAAAACGAAAAATCGTTTGGGTCAAACAAAAATAACAGCTTCAGAGTCACACTGTAAATTCATCGAAAGACTCTCAAACATTGAAAAAATGCGCGAAAATTTGGGGAACACCAAATTTCCTCAAATTTTCTCGCCTTTCTTTAATGTTTGAGCGTCTTTCGATGAATTTACAGTGTGACTCTTTTCTAGCTGAAGATGGAGTAACACTCCGAAACGCGTCCTAAACAGTAAGTAAATTTTGTGGAACCAGACTTTGAAACTACATCAGTTCCTCTTTGAAATAGACCAACCTTTCAACAGACATTATTATTATTACAGAAAACATATTTTGATTTGATATCGTAATCACAACTGATTTTGAGACTTTTTGGAAAGATAATTTTATTGTTTTACAGAACGAACGAGAGAATGATAGGTAATTTCGGCCTGTCTAGGATTGTAAAGGCCGCCTGACACGGTAGCATTTCTGCTAGCAAAATTAGGTTGTACAATTTTGTTGTAGCTTTATAACGTAGTTTTGCAGCAAATTTGCGTGTAAATCTTTGCTACTATCAATTTTAGATATTCCTCGAGATATTCTGTATAGGTAGTACACATTTTCAAACTTTCTTACAAGTAATACCTGAGTATAATTCCCGTCATTCCAATTTTGTTACCAGAAATGCTATCGTGTCAGACAGCCTTAAACGAGGCCAAAATATGGCAGTTTTCGTACAGAATTTCCGTATTGTCGGTAATAGGAGAAGAAAAGCTAATTATCTTCCTAATTATCATAAACTTTTAATTTTGACCATGGAACGTTTTAAGTCCCAAATAAGACTTCATAACTTAGTTTCGAAATATAATTACCTATTTTACGTTCCTCAAAATGAGCATGTTTGATATTTCTGGCCGTCTTTGGTTTTGGCGTTCTGTCGAAAATATTGACAGGATTAGTCAGAAAACTTGGAAATAGAACGTATTAGCTGCAGAGTAATAAAATTCAACAATAAATTATTTTAGACCGTTGCGAGAAATTGGTCCAACGTGATTCATTCGAAAGTTTTCTAAGAAAAAACTCAATATTGACTATGTATTAATAAATTGACTTTAGAATTGAATGAACTTGTTTACTGGTTCAAGTGTTCGTATAACCTAGCCTGGCCAATATCTTAATGTAGGAATAGGAACATGACAGGAATAGTTCACTGCGTACCCCGGTCCCTACTTAAACATAACTCCTTGAATACGCATGCGTTAATTAACAGAGTTTTCTTAATACACTTTAACCTAAAAACTATTAAATTTTATAACCGAAAATAACGAGTATGGGATCAATCACCGTCGAAAAAAATGGCTGGATAGGTTAGCTAATATCTAGATAAGAGTGTTTATTGTATGACTAATCCAGAGATATAAGCATAAATAAACTTATTATTTTCTGCGTGCATTCGGTAAACGGTTCGATGTCCGACATAGGCGCCTTTTAAAATCTAAAAATAGACGTCTCGGCGGCTAATTACATGTATCTGGAATAGAAGGACTAACCGCCAAATTTACTTCTTGCTTTATATGTAGTAGATCTCCTGATCTCCAATTTCTTTTAATGTAATTTATTTGAAATATGGTCGAAAGTATGGTAATTTCCTATTTTTTAACTATTATCTCGAGAATTTTGGTGAAAAACTTATTGCTTCAGTTTCAGTTTTAAATACTGATAATAAATGCACACCAAAATCTGATTACTATTTGTACCAGCTGATCTCTACGCACTCTTTAGTAATGAAAATTAATAAAAAGTGCATACAAAAAATTGTAGGCAACTACCTAAAGAAAATTAGCAAAATGTAGTCGAAAGCATACACAGAAATTAGTTTACTCCGAGGGGCTGGTCACGCATCTCTTTCTGAGGCATTGATATTTTTTTCCTGTAAGATCTCCCCAGTATCTTGTAACTTGACAAGTTACTGTTATAGATAATCTCCCACGTTTTTCTGGGCAAATATTCGTCAAGTATCTCCCCGGATCTCCATCGATCTTGATCTTCCATTATTCGTAGACGCTGGTTTTCGAAAATTTCTGAGTATATCCCCGATTCTCTCCAAGATATCACCAATATCTCCCCGGCATATCCTCTTATCTCCTTGCGTATACCCGGTATCTTGGATATCCCTACTGGATCTCCCGAGTATATCCCTGAACTGTTTGTTGCACAAGATATCCCACATGACCAGCCCCTCGATATACTCTTCTTCAATTCTGACCCTGTGAAGTTTCGACCTACATTTAGCATTTTAGCAGCGAAACCTTTCCGTCATTTTTTTACAAAACTAAATCTAACGGTTGTGGTTACAGAAATCTCTAGTGATTATGTATTAGCAAATTTTAACGACATTTTTTAAGCTTTGAACATTTTCTAGTGATGTTTACTCGCATTGTTTGTCGATATCGATTTCGATATTAACTTCCCGCCGCAACTAGTAGGTAAGGTATAATACCAAAATCGCTAGGGCACCCTCAAAGGGGCGCTCAAAATTCGAATTTTATTTAGTCATCAGGACATAAATAAACAACATTAGATTACTTTAGTTACTAATTTTTAGAATCCGTTTTGTAATTTAATAAAAATGAATTGATAACTCGGATCCTTAAATCAAATTTTCTCGAAAATGGTTGTCCCTTCCCTACAGTGTTACAACAAGTGAGGATTTTTTATGTAATATTAGTCAGGGAACTATATTCCGGTGAGATTGACAAAAAATAACGCAAAAAAATTTTGGTGAGGAAAGCGGAAGCCCCCCCTAATTCATGACTTTGCACTTTTCTTCACTGTTTTGGAGAAAATAATTAATAATAATCGGCTATGACGTCAATTACATGGGTCCAAACTCTAAACTGAGTTCCACGAGACTTTCCAGCGGTAGTCACCTTTGAAATTTTGCTTCTCCATGTAAATTAAATGGGAAAACTGGGAAAACTATATTCCAAAGTCTCGTGGAACGAGGTTTAAAGCATTGAAAGGTCTATGGTAACGTCCTCGGCAATGTCACTTTGACGATTTTTTAAAAATGCTTCCGAGAATGCTTATTTTTCAAAATGTAGCGACGTTTTCCTAACCTTAACAGGCGCAGGCGCTTCCGAAGCTACCCCGTGTTATTCTGATGTATTCAGGGTAATTCTACCTATTCCTACAAATTATTCTCCAATTGTTTTGATTTATTTTAAAGTACACGCATCCAATCAATAAATTTTAATATATCGCAGGGAAATTTTCAATTATTCACAATTATTCCAGAGTATTCCGGGTATTCCCATCTATTCCGATGTATTCCCAAGTATTCCGACGTATTCCCATGTATTCCGACGTATTCCGATCTATTCCCGGTGTATTCCCGAAAAATGTACACTGATTCCGGCCTGCGGATCACCCCTCGCTCGAGGCATAACTGTATATTTTTATTACTGGATTTGTAGCTGATTTTTTTTCAAGCCGAAAACCTTAGTGCCATTTTTTCGAAACATGTCATTTTAGTGGCAAAAGGGCCCTTGTTTCAATTTATTTTACAAAAAAGCATATTCTTACTATCGAATTCGACAGCTGTTGTATTGCCGGATCAAAAACCTTAGTGCAATTTAGGGACAAAAAGACCCCTTTTTGAATTTGTCTGGCAAAAGGGCTTATTATCATTATCGAATTCGATAGCTGTTACATTGCCGGATCGAAAACCTTAGTGCCATTTGTTCGAAAAATGTCATTTTAGGGGTGAAAAACATTTGCATTTTAGATTTTAGTAAATGAGCGCCGGGCGCATCAGCCATCAACAACAGCCGCACGCCTGTCTTTAGTTAAATGAAGTTAATTGCTACATTTACAAATTCTGTGAAAAAGTAGAAGCTTCTACCGTCTCCGAAACTGCCAATTTTTTTAATTCGTCCCCTTGTTTTGTTTCCACAACTTTTTTGGCTGAACAAGCAAACTTTGCAAGAAATTGAACTACAAGTATCTCGGAGAAGGGGATTGTGGTAGGTATTGGTCGGGAAAAAACGGCAGATTCAACCCTTTTTCAGTCGAAGAAAAGTAATAGTAAATGACTGGGATGTATTTTTAAAATTTGTCCAAAATCAGTAGGTACAGGGTTTTTGAATCTAAAAAATGAAACATTAAAGGCCACAGAAGGAGCTTAAAAATCGCCGAAATTGCTAGAAAGTTTTCAAGTCGCCAAAAAAAAAATGGGCAGCTACGGAAGCTTCTGGAACCTCCCCACTTCGGTGAATGATCCAATCTTATCACCAATATCAAGTAAATTTTACTGTTTACTATACCTAAGTTTTACTCCACCAAACCTAAGGTGTTCTCTGTGATCTTTCTAAATTTTACGATCTTTTGCCAAAAGGGCACTAAGCTTGAATACAATTTTGAAAACAAAATTTGAAGACTTTTCATGTGCTGGTAGAGAAAATGGGAGTTCATTATTCAAGTTTCAAAGTTTATATGTCAAAATGGCACTTGCCGTTTGCCGATTGTCACCAAAAATCAGCTCTACGGCGGGTAGCGGTATCTCTACCTACCAAATTTCAGCCAAATCGATCCAGCAGTTTAGGCTGTAGCGTGTTATTTAATGTTTCCTCTAAATTTCGATTTTTTAGATTTTGTGCCAAAAAGGCACTAAGTGGGAATACAGTTTCAGATACATAATTTCAAGGCCTTTCATGCGCTGATAAGAAAGATTAGTGTTCATCTGTCAAATTTCATAGTTTACATGCCAAAAAGGCACTTAGCGTCTGTGGATTCGCAAGAAAATTAACTGGGCTCACCGGAAGGCTAACCCTAACATACATACCAAATTTCATTAAAATCCGTTCGGTAGTTTCCGAGAAATCGTGCTCACATACGTACATACGTACGTACGAACGTACATACGTACATACACACAGACATTTTTTAAAAACCACTTTTTCGTGATCCTGGGACCTTGAAACGTAAAGATCTGGTGTTATCTCAATTTCGAATTTTGGAGTGATTGCAATAACCTCCCATTTTTATATGGTTGTGGGGAGGTTAATATGCCAAATTCCCTCGAAAATCGCCAAAATTGCTGCAAAATCGCTGGAAACTTGCTTGAAAATTGCCAAAATCGCCAGAATCGCTAGAAAATCGCCAAAATCGCTGGAAACTTGCTTGAAAATTGCCAAAATCGCTAGAAAATCGCCAAAATTGCAGGAAAATTGCCAAAATTCCAGAGAACCGTACACCAAAATCGCTAAGTGGTTAACCCCTCGAGCTTGTGAGGTAGTTTCCCTATTAATTGTACTTTTAAATGGTACCATTTCAAAAAATTAAGTTTACCGCCTCATAATTATGTAAATTCTAAAAATGTGATATACAGGTGTTCCATTTAAAAATAAAAGGTTTGCCACTTTCCGGTTTTATGAAAAAAATTTGGTTATTACCGAGGTTATTACGCCAAAAAGTGGTCTTTGATTAGTACATTCGATGTTCCAAATTTCAAAACTTCAAAAAATAAGGGAAAAAAGGGGACGTACCATGGGTTTGTGACACCCTGTATACAGGGTGTCTTACGAATATGGAGCAGTATCGATATCTCTGGGCTTAAGGAAGGTACAGTTGTAAGATTTGGAATTTACAGAAACTGACACATTCGGAATCTATTGAAATTATTGGCGACCATGGGGCACTTCCGGTTATACCGGAAGTAGGGTCCTACTTTTTAATTTTAAATAGCAACCCCCATTTTTCATTGCAGATTCGGATAGAGGAAGAAAAATTAAGCTTAAAACACCTACATGTAACTTGTTTGCGCCAGCCGCCTGGGTTTTATTAACGTTTTTAGAGAAAAGTTCCGCAAAACAGTGCTATGTAAAAATGGTCATAACCGCGGGCGATAAAAATAAAAATGACACACCGTTGTAAAGCGGAAGGACTGTTTTACATTATGATTGCCAAAAATCCTAAGAAAACTAATTGAAAGTTGATTTCGAGAAACTGCAATACTGGAAATTTCAAACCCGAATAAAATTTTTTTCCGTTTTTTTCATAAATGGCAGCATACAAGTTTTTCTGCATGGATGGGTGCAGAATTTTATTCTCTTTTCAACGGTACCCATAAAGTGCCAAAAAAGGAAACGATTAAAATCGCTGTTTTTTCCGTAAGAAGAAAATGTTATTCGGCTTTTAAATTTCCAACATTTCAATTTCTTTAAATCGACTTTGAATCAGCTTTCATATGACTTTTTGGCAAGCATAATGTAAAACAGTCTTTCTACTTTACAATGGTGGGTCATTTTTATTTTTATCGCCCGCGGTTTACAAGTTATGACCATTTTTACATAGCACTGTTTTGCGGAACTTTTCTCTAAAAACGTTAATAAAATCTAGGCGGCTGGTGCAAACAAGTTACTTGTTAGGTGTTTTAGGTTTAGGTTTTCCTCCTCTGTCCGAATCTGTAATGAAAAATGGGGGTTGCCCTGGAGGGTTGCCATTTAAAATTTTAAAGTTGGACCCTACTTCCGGTATAACCGGAAGTACCCCATCGTCGCCAATAATTTCAATAGACTCCTAACCGGAAGTACTCCATCGTCGCCAATAATTTCAATAGACTCCGAATGTGTCAATTTCTGTAAATGCCAAATCTTACAACTGTACCTTGCTTATGTCCAGAGATGTCGATACTGCTCCATATTCGTAAGACACCCTGTATTAAGGCATATACTTGAAGATTGCAGCATGGTTTAGAGAATATATTTAAGGATTTTAACGGAATATTTAAGTGTATATATGCTTCATCTTTACGACATACTTGCCCAACCCTAGTTATTACGCCAAAAATTCGTCTTTGATTAGTACATTCGATGTTCCAAATTTCAAAACTTCAAAAAATAAGGGAAAAAAGGGGGCGTACCATGGGTTTGTGACACCCTGTATACAGGATTGTATTTTTTAAATGTGCCTTGTTTGACCTTTTGCAACTTTTCGCTATCTCTAATATTAATGGATAACAGATAGAGACAATTGGGACAGTCTGTATAATCCAAATGAGTAAATGACAAATTGTAAAGGTCTATCAATCCCTAGCAGCGAGTTTTGAGTTCTACACACATTCACACAGATTTTTGCATCATTTTAGTTAACTTGCTGCGCTACACCGCAGAAGTTCAAAATACGAGTTGAAGAACTAAAACCGAGATTAATACCAATTATGGTTTTATTTGCAAATTTGAGAAAAAGTACCTCGCAATGATCCGTAGGCGTATCTGAAACGATAACACTCCCATTTAACCCAAGTGAAGGTATGTTGTTACATAACAAGAGAAAATAATATGAACATTGCAATGTATGAACAATTTTCGTGATATTTATTAATTATTATTATGTATGTAAGCAAGTTTACGTTATGTACCTAGTCAAGAAGGAAAGGATCCAAATTAAAATAACATTGTTTAAATAATAATAATTGAACAAGGGATCGGTACCAGGCTCGGCTCGGTCCCGGTGGTGATTTTAATGGAAGACCACACCGAAATTCAGGTGCACTAAAACCTCTACCGCACCGGGGAGGCCAAATAAAAAAGAAAACTGGCAGGTAGACCAGACCTTGACCTTGGTAATAATGGGTTTGAGCAGGTGCTACTCACTTTAAATAATAGACCTGTCCTTCAGGGGTACGAGCCTGTTCCCAACCCGGGGGAAGAGGGGTGTTGTCTTCGATTTTGCTGCCGGCCACGTCGTACGAACGCTGTTTTATATGGTGGTGAGTCGGAGTCGTCTGGGAGTGATTTTGCCCAACGGCGTACGTCTGCTGAAGAGAAGCGGGTGAACTGTGGGCCCGGTGGTGGACACTCTGCAATGGCACCGAGTTCACAGTGGTGGAAGTAGTGTTGGAGTTGGAACTGCCTCCACTACAACTTCCAGTTGAACCAAAAGCGGAATCAACGGAATTCTCTCGCGAATGATTTATAGACTTGGACCCCGTCGACGGCGGATTAAAGAATGAATCGGGTAATTTCCTCATGCTCCATGGCACCTGTAACGGCCTCTTTGAGTCCGGTTTGAGAACACTATCGAAGAGCGCCTGCAGGTCGGTCTCTGAGTCTTGGTCCACTCGCACTACCAGTTTCGCTTCGTCCTGGTTTAGTGCCATTTTGGCATCCGCATCCGCGATCACCACTTCACTATCGTCACTGGTACATCACGTCAAATAATTAACAATTCGCGGTTCTTCCTGGTTTTTGGCTTTTGGCTCAGCAGCACCGGCCCTCCCGACACACCGACTGACTCAACTCGACTGACTGAGCCTGTTCTGTTGCGTTGCGCTGTTGGCTGAGTCAAAGTATAGCGGAGCCGAGCACTGAGCCGAATCAAACAAAGTCAGTCCAACTCATTGAAGCAAATTTCGATTTAACACGCACTAAGTACTATACTTATTTAGAGATTAATTTTCTTTCTTCAGTTTTTCAAACACTTCGTGATTGTTTCCAAGTCTAGACGAATCGGACTTTGCCTAAATTAAAATCAAATCGGTTTAAAAATACTTACTTAGAAACGTGGATTTAAATACAGGTCGTTCATTAAAAACTTTTGGGGGTCCACTTGTAGTAGAATTTTGAAATTTTATACTATACTACTATATTCTCAAGCCCCCAGCACATCCGGTTTTACCGGAAGTGGCCGCCATCCTTGTTATTTTAAATGGAAAACCCTCGTTTTAACATTAGATTCGGATTCGTTTCTTAATTGTGAGTTTATCGCTCCCACGTTTTGTCTACCTGTCACCGGTTTGACATATGTCAAAAATTTATTTGCAATACCGTAAAGTGGGGTCGAATTGGCCACTTTTCAAGTTTAAAAGGCTGTAACTTTTGACATAGTTGGCCGATTTATTCCAAATTTTGTGTATATACGGGTCTCGATGCGTACTTTCAGACTGTGCTATGCATATTTTAATTTATTCAATATGAACAAAAATATTCCAAAAAAATAGGGTGGCCAATCTTACCTGGCAAGTGGGGGTCAAATTGGCCACGTGTTCATTTTGCATGTTAAATCAAATTAAACTGTGTTAGGTTTAACATTGGCCACAAAAAAATTTTTTTTTTTTGGATTTGGCAATTTTGTGGGGTATAAAACCCTTGTAACGCATATTTTCTTTGTGATAAATGCATTATATTCTATTGAACTTCAAAAAGATACTTTATTTATAAAAATATAGACAATAATCAATAGTAATGCCACGAGTAGTCTCTTGATTGCCGCGGGTTTTGACGTTCGAAAGATTGTCAACTACGAGTCAAAATCTTAGATTTTTTTAGGCTAAAAAGAGGACGAGAGCTTGCTCGAGTCCTCTTCGACCGAAAAAAAATTACCGTTTGACAAGTAGTGCATCCATGAGGACTCAACAAGGCAACCAAGAGACTACGAATCGTATTTTGCAGATTATTTTATAAATTAAAGTATTGAGTAAGTATCGTACGTGTCAAGTTGACGTTGCAGTATTATCACTGTAATCAGGATGTGATTGGTTACTGGCAGTGGTCGGAACATTACTTTTAAAAAGTAATTCATTACCATTACACATTACTTCGTCGAAATTGTAATGCATTACAATTACTAATTAGGTACTTTTTTCAAAAAGTAATGCATTACAATTTCAATTACTTAATAAATGTAATGCATTACTTTATATTTAAACCGATTTAAACTCTCTATCGCTTCTCATTACTTTATACATTACTTTTAACGTGACCATTTCTTAAATTTCAGATTGTAGCTGACAGATTTTGAGATCTGCAGTAAATTGAAACATACGTCATTCCAGACACGGCCAACTCTAATTGGAATTTAAAAAAATGCCACGTTATAAAAAAAACTGTAGGTGTATTATTTTAAATAGTAAATTTATTATTTAATTTTAATGCAATTTATTATGCATTATATTATTTCAATTCTGTAGAAATATTTAATCCGGAGGAATTGCAGAGAATATCGTTACTTAAAAAAAATAGCAGGAAAACCTCTTCAGAATGCATCAATGTTTGCTTTGTAGACGGTAGGTAAACAGAACCCCGCTGGGTTAGGGTTAACTCTGATACCAGTAGTACCTAGCTACTTCCTGTGGTGGTTATTTCATTTCACAGAATTACATGTTTCATAAAAGTTTTATTTTTGCGTTTATCAATTAAGGGTAAAAAAAGTAATGGAAAAAGTAATGGTTTTCCATTACAATTACTAAAAAAATGTAATGCATTACAATTACCCATTACTATTTAAAAAAAGTAATGCATTACAATTACTCATTACCAGCTAAAGTAATTTCATTACAGTAATGCATTACTTCCGACCACTGGTTACTGGTGTACTAAATGCTGCTTTGGATTGGTTCAATGTTCAATGTATAAAATAATCATATAAAAACAAACACATTTCTCTCAAATTTCATTCCCAACGTCTGTCTCAATTTCACTAAATACCGCCCTTGTGATTGTACATCTTTTCCCTTGTAATACCACCCAAATTTACTGGGAAGGAACATCATCAAACTTACCCTCGCAACCTGTAAAAATGTCGGTCTAAGTTTGGCCACCCTCTAGAAGCCCCCATTAAATTTTGGTGGTACTACAACGGGAAGGATGTACAATCACATTGGGGGTGAAAAATTTCGGCTCCAGTCACTTATCTAGTGGGGGCAGGAGAAGTTTTTTGACCTTCAATTTTGGTCGAAATTTTATAGTCTGGAAATTATTTTTTTTTGCAATGACCAAGCAATTGATTACGAAAAAAATTATACTGGAGGTAAGAAGAAGGTTTGCCCTACATGCTAGAATATTTTAAACTGACAAGTAATAAAAATCAAAATTGTACAGAGCGCCACTAACAAATTCTAAAAAATGGCCAATCTCACACCGAAGGCCAAAGCCACCCCACTTTACGGTACGTAATAGAAAAACTTGTACAGAGTGAGTCTGAACGACACCACATCCTTCATACCACATAATCTACTGTTCAAATGATGAGGTTTGGTGCAAAAATTTTAGGTCAATTGTGATTCCTCTTGATGTTATAAGCCGCCAAAGTTCTTCATTTTTAATCGTTTTTATTTAATATCTTCCGAATGGTGTATCGCACTATTCTGAAATTTTGTACAGCATTGTTGCAGACCAAGAGGCAACTACTGATGGTACTTCAGACATTAACCAAAAATCGGATCCCTGTTATACAGGATGGTCCTAATGTTATTTGTTCTTGAACTTTTTATGTTTTTAAATGTTATTCTTCGATCAATTTTAAAGCTTTTTTGGCTCTTAAATTTTTTTGAAAAAATTCACAATTTACCAGCAAAATTGTAAAAATCCATAACATGCTTTAAGGAATCACCATAAAACCAATGGTAAAATTTCACTTAAAAAAAGTGAAATTACCACCCAAGTCTTTCTTCAGTTATGAACATGAATTCAGGACACCGTTGTTGAAAAATGGCTCCCTTGCATAAAAACAATCGAAATATGGTGCGTATCAACGCATATTTGATTTTTATTGCAATTTAAGGTGTTACAGCGATTGTCATTTCTCCGGTTTTTTCAATTTTTCTGGTGAATGGTGAGTTTTTTCAAAGAAAATTAAGAGCCAAAAAAGCTTTAAAATTGATCGAAGAATAACACCGCATAGACGAATTAGCAACATTTAAAAACATAAAAAAGTTCAAGAACAAATAACATTAGGACCATCCTGTATAACAGGGATCCGATTTTTGGATAATGTCATCAGGAGTTGCCTCTTGGTCTGCAACAATACTGTACAAAATTTCAGAATCGTGCGATACACCATTCGGAAGATATTAAATAAAAACGATTAAAAATGAAGAACTTTGGCGGCTTATAACATCAAGAGGAATCACAATTGACCTAAAATTTTTGCACCAAACCTCATCATTTGAACAGTAGATTATGTGGTATGAAGGATGTGATGTCGTTCAGACTCACCCTGTATATTCCGAACGATTGAAGATTAAGGAACTAAACTTGGAGGGGTGAAACTAGAAGCTTTGAGCTTTCTTTTGATGTCTCACTTGTTGATTTAACAATATACCTAGCGGAAAATATTTTTTTAAAATGACAAAGAGAAATTGTCCGTAACTTAATTTTTTTAAATGGGAATGCCATAATTTTATGTGACCAAAATATGCAAAATTAAGTTTCCTTTAGCATTCCTTATACCTATTGAAAATATTTGGAATTTTATTGTGTGAATAATTTTAAAGAAAATAATCCCAGCAAGTAACAGTTCGTTCTACACCTTCGAAAATTTGTCCTAAGCTAATTTTGAAAAATTTAATTCGTTGAATAATCGAGGCTGTAATTTGTTTTCTATTTGCGTACATGCGTTCAGCAACTGTGAAAGAATTAGGTGAGCAAGGAAATGTTCAAAAGGTCTTAATTTCCTAAAAATTGCCAGAAATGAAGAAAAACGAATTTTTGAAAGCTGGGAAAGACCTTTTGAACATTTCTTCTTTTCAAGAGCTCCTAAAGTTACATTGTTTAGACCCTAATAATTTTGCATCTTTCGATATCACTGCAGCTCGTCATTCATCCATTTTTTTACAGTAGGTATGTACTTCCAGTGGATCTATAAGATTTTATTTTTATAGGACAAACTTTGTTCTAGTGATGTTACAAATTTCTTAGCAAGAAAATTAGTATCAGAGTGATCAAGTTATCCCAATCAGATTCTTCTGAAAGCAATTTTTGGAAGATGACAGTGTTATATACTTATTATACGTTCTTTTTTGTGTGACGTCTTCTTATTTGTTTTGAATCATTATCAGTTGTTGCTCAGACAGAGTAATGGCGATCATGAAGTGATCACTAATTCTAGGAACCTGAAGGAAAAAAATTGAAAATTGTCATCAATTCTAGCAGGTACCCCCCCCCCCCTTCTTATGTTTTCTAATTCCATAAAACTGAGGACTTTATTTATGCCGTCCGGCATTTAGAAATCATCTCATTTTGTAGAAAATTAAATTTTCTTTCCAAAAATTACCTTAAAAGCTCATTTCTGACGTTCCGTTCTTAAGTTACAACGTAAAACGTTAAAATTAAAAATTTTCTAAAACTTCAAAAAGACGAATGGAGCACCTTACAGAAGTACGATTTGCGGCATTTTAAGCAATTTTCAATCCTTTTTCACGTCGTATTCTCATCTCTTAAAAAAAATTCAAAATTTTCATAAATTCTACCAGGTACCCCTCCCCCCTTCTTATGTTTTCTAATCCCATAAAACTGAGGACTTTATTTAAGTCGTCCGACATTTAGAAATTATCTCATTTTGTAGAAAATTAAATCTTCTCTCTAAAAATTACCTCAAAAGCCCATTTCTGACGTTCCGTTCTTATTTCTTAAGTTACAACATAAAACGTTAAAATTTAAAATTTTCTAAAACTTCAATTGGCCATAAAAGAGCGTCTTAAAGAAGTACGGTTTGCGGCATTTTAAACAATTTTCAATCCTTTTTCACGTCGTATGCTCATCTTTTTAACCGATATTGATAGAAACTTTTTTCCATATTATGAGCTGTACAATCACCCCTAGTCCCCTAAAAATATTTCAATATATCATTTACAGGACTCTTGTTTTTTGTAAATATTTCTTTTACGTCCGAAACTCTATAATATTAAAGGTAAAAAGTTAAAAAAACAGGTATTATTGTTACTAGAATAAAACTCAGGTAATTATTTACCACTGCCTGTTGACTTGCTAAGCAAAATTATTGAAGCACCAGCTTTATTCACATCACTACGTGTTCTAATGGTCATGGAATTCGGGTGTTGCTAGGCACTGAGACAATCAAAACATTTTTAATGCACTCCAGACATGACATTTTCCTACATTGCTATCATTTAAAACTTCAATTGATGCTCCCTCACTAGACTTTTCTGATATTATTTTTGTTTGTTTGTTTTTAAATTACAGTTCATTTAACTTTTCTATCGTTAATAAACTGGCGGCCAAATGAACCTTTCAGTCTAAAATTCTCGCGTCTGTTCAAATGACTATAACTTTTTCCACATCGCCGCAGTTGCCAATCGCTTTCTTACGTTAGAAAGATCGTTTTATTGGCTTCATTCCATTGTTATCATAAGAGTGTTGGGGTTTTCATCCATGGCTCGACATGGTTGTTTCCAAACAACTTGCAAAAATGTGAAGTTTTAGACCATCCCCAATTCCAAGAAACATTTTTTTGAATTTTTTTAATGAGTGGAACAGGTGCCCAGGATCAATATCTCGAGACCCTTTTGTGGTTTTTTGCGGATAACACTTCTTCCCCCAGGAATTAAAAAATAACTTTTTTTACTTTAACTCCCTGATAACTTCTTCATTCATCAACCAATCTTCAAGGTCGTGGGCTCTTTGTAACCATTAAGGATTGGCTAAACAGAAAACCTGCAAAGAAGTCTCCTAGCACAATAAAGCAAAATGGGAGGACGTAAACAAATCACCATAAAATTTTAAACACATTTTATGTGGAACATTTACAAGGAATCTTCATTCTCCCGCTTACAGCTAGAAAGGGCTTTCTCGAGGAGTATTTTGATGCGTCATTTCAGAATGTTTACGTTAACACTTGGTGAAAAAGAACAAGACTCTTGACTCCCGTTCTGAAGGATAAAGCCAACGGTCTTAAATTAATGAAGTCCGACCCTTCCATTAGTTTCTATGACGATATACGGCGACAATGCAAGGATGTGACAGTTAAAGTGTCACTATAACATTATCGTTTTTGAATCGAATACACACTATCATAATGTCGCTATGGAAACTTAATGGCAGGGTCGCACTGCATTAATTTAATTTAAGACCATTGGTTTTCTCTTGCTCTTTAAGGAGGGCAAAAGACTTGCACGAGCAGTATTATTGAGGATTAAAATTCTCTTAGGGTAGTTAGGGTAGACTTCAGATGATTTTCAACAGCAATTGGCTTAAATTATAAATCAGATTCTTGTGAAAACTTTAGGTAGGTACCTACCTATGTTTTATCTGTCAGAACGGGAATCAAAATTTTTGTTCTTTTTGACCAAGTCTTAACGTAACATTCTCAAATGACGCATCAAAATATACTCCTTGAGAAAGCCCTTTCTAGCTGTAGACGGGAGAATGAAGATTCGTTGTAAATGTTCCACATAAAATGTGTTTAAAATTTTATGGTGATTTCTTTACCTCCTACCATTTTGCATTTTTGTGGTAGGAGACTTCTTTGGGGGTTTTCTGTTTAGCCAATCCTTTATGGTTACAAAGAGCCCAGGATCTTGAAAATTGGTTGATGAATGAAGAAGTTATTAGGGAGTTAATGAAAAAAAAGTTATTTTTTAATTCCTGGGGGAAGAAGTGTTATCCGCAAAAAACGACAAAAGTATCTCGAGACATTGATCCTGGACACCTGTTCCACTCATTAAAAAAATTCAAAAAAATGTTTCTTGGAATTGGAGATGGTCTAAAACTTCACATTTTTGCAAGTTGTTTGGAAACAACCATGTCGAGCCATGGATGAAAACACCAACACTTTTATGGTAACACTGGAATGAAGCCAATAAAATGATCTTTCTAACGTAAGAAAGCGATTCACAATTGCGCCGCTGGGTGAAAAATTATTGTGATTTGAACAGACGGGAGAATTTTAACCTGAAAGGTTCATTTGGCCGCCAGTTTAGTAATAACGTTATTCTTATTAAGCAGTTAATAGGCAAAAGGGGTAGGTATTATTGTTGTTAACGTATAAAGTGTTTATATGTATAAAATTATTATTTTTTGAGAAACTATATGGTTCTTTACAATGAAAGTGTCGTTATTCAACACCATATAATTCATTTCTTTTCCATGGTTAACTATATGTTCATTGACAACAAAGTTGCCAAACTGTTTTATGAATTTTCTTTCTCGGAATTTTTATTATCAAAGTATAAACTTTGTTTACATAAGTAACCTACTTGAACGTAGAAAAGAAATATCTACAAGAATCCGCTAAAAAGTAAAAAAGTTGCAGAGGGGCAAATACCGAACTGAATCACCCAGTATACAGAGTGAGAGATTAAAACTCCACAATGCTATACAGGATGTCCCAGAACTCGCGTATAAGCCGGTAATGGTAGATTCCTGAACTCAATCTAAGACAAATTTTCCTCTACAAAAATTGAGAGGGTCCTATAGTTTTCAAATGGGAAGCAATTGAAGTCCGCCAATCAAAATGTTTCCCTAAACAGTAAGGTAAAAAATATGAAGATGCATAAGCTGTTGCTGGGATACAAAAAAAATTAAAAACACAACAATGAATCAAGTCAACAATAGATATAACGAGAATCTAGATCTGTCACTTTGACAAAAATTATTATTCTTTTACAAGCTTGTCCAAAGTTTGAAAAACGAATAGGAAAACCCAAACGTGTGACCTTTAACAGGGTTAGACGATCCAAATTGTAGCCAAAGACTGCGTAGTAGTAAACAACGACAACGAATGTGCTGTGGATCTGGTGGAAACAGCGAAACAATTACAATATGTTATTTTCTAACACGCGAAATGCATTTCAAGAATTTTTTCACGGCACTACAGTCGAAAATTATTATTATAAAGGAAATTCAACTTACTCTGCACATCAAATAAAGACGCGGAAAAAAATTTGCTGTCAGTAGACTTGAGTAAAAAAAACTGGGTACGTCCATTTGAAAATGAAAAATTGACATCCAGTTGACATTCAAGTTGAAGTTGGTAAAAATTAAGACTACCTTGCGTTAGTAGTGTTTTACGAGCAATTTCATTCGGTTTTCGGTTCACTAAAATCGGACCACAAATAACAAAGTTATAGCAATCTGGAGTTTCATTCTCGCACCCTGTATGTGTGCCAAATTTCATTGGAATGTATTAATAAATATGGAAAAAATAGGAGTGGGCCTAATTTCGTGGACACCCGCCGCATATTAACGAAAGCGGGGGTTGCGTGTTTCAGGCTTTTTTTCTGTTGGTTTGTAAACGGGATTTCACATCTGTCAAAACTCCCGTCACTCACTGTCAGTGTCCATAAACAGTAACAATGGAGATTGAAAGGGGTCTTTGTTGTCAATTATTGTCCATGGCAGGAATTTTGACAGAACTGAAATCCCCTTTACAAACCAACAGAAAAAAATAAGCCTGACACAGAACCCCCACTTTCGTTAATATGCAACGGGACTTTAGGTACCTACGCCACTGTTTGCTTCGAGTAGCAACTGGCGCCATCTTACGGCATTGACTTTCACAACGGTGAAACGTGGAACTTGTCATCCTAGGTTACAGGGGAAAGAGGAAAGCCAGCCAGACAGAATCCGATTCGGTTGTCAAATAACACGTAGCACGGAGCAGCAGTTGGTTTTAGTAACATAAAATACGTTTTCCTATTTTTTCTGAAAGTAAGTTATCATTTTCCCTTAACAAGTAATTTAATTTAATTGAAAATTTTCAGTCAATATGTCCAAAACAGCCAATAAAGGTTTCACCAAAGAAGAGGAGCTTCTCTTACAAGACTTCAGCAGAAATGTATCGACAAAATCTTCAGCCTTATTCTATGGAAACGCCTTAATCGTCTCAGCCATTCCCATTTGGTTGTTCTGGAGGATCCATCTAATTGACATCTATTCATCACTTATCCTCTTTGCAATTGTTACTTCGATTTCGACATATTTATTAGCTCTCGCTTATCGTAATACAAAATTCACCTTGAAGCACAAAATTGCGGTTAAAAGAGAAGAAGCAGTCACTCGTGACCTGTCCAAGAAGCTGTCTGAAGACAAGAAAATGAGTAAGAAGGAAAAAGATGAACGGATTTTGTGGAAGAAGAATGAAGTAGCGGATTTTGAGGCCACTACGCTTTCCATTTTCTACAATAATGCTTTGTTTTTGACTGTTGTCATTATTTCAAGTTTCTATGTCCTGCCGTCATTCACTCCACCAATTAACTACACAGTGTCCATTGGTGCTACGGCTGGTTTACTAGCTCTACTTTCAACAGGATCGCAATAATGTAATTTATTTTGTTAATAAACGCGATTTCTTAATCAAAAATTTATTACAAAGTCCGGACTGTTCCTAACAAACACTGTGATTGTGTTAGTTGGGCTTTTCTTCTGCTGCTGCTTTGTAAATCGTCAAAATTGCTGTCAGTATCAAAAAGTTTTGTAGGTAATGTATCAGGTGTCCCAAAAAAAACCGGACAAAATAGTCTTTGAAATAAGTCAGCCATTTCTTAACCGATTTGGATAGACTTGGCCTTAAATTAAAGCTAAAGAATCAGGCTTTCGAACTATGCAAGAAACATCGACAGATGGCGCTGCTGTAGTAGCCTTATTGATACTTGTCTTTAAGGCTTATTTTAGGGGCGTGGGGATTGGTCGGGCAACAACCAATGGTTATGAGACTCTAATAGCCTTGAAGACCTTTCTTTTTTCAGAAGTCCATTCGGCGTAAGCATTAATTTTCTGCGATTTTTCTAAAAAAAGTGTTTTTGCGTATTTTCATGCTTCTAACCATGACTAAAGTAACATTGATGCACATAGGGCTTAATTTTCAATGATAACTGTTCAGTTGCCCCCCACTGGCATTCGCGCCATTGTTTTCACCATACCGTTCATTTATAACTTAAAATTAAGATTTATATGCATTACTGTTCTTTGGTCATGGCCATTAATGCGTAAAAATACTCAAAAACACCTTCTTTCAAAAAATTACAGAAAATTAACGCTTAAGCCAAAAAGGATTTTTGTACAAGAAAGATAGATCTTCAAGGCTATTCGAGTGTCATACCGATTGGTCGTTGACTGACCAATCCCCATGCAGCTAAAATGAACCTTTAAAGCAAGTATCAATAGGACTACTACGGCAGCGCCATCAGCCGTAGTTTCTCATACAGTCGAAAGCCTGATTCTTTCGCTTTAATTTAAGACCACGCTCATCCAAATCGGTTAAAAAATGGCAGACTTATTCCCAAAAATATTTTGTCCGGTTTTTTTTTGGGACGCCCGATAGATTAACACTGCCGGAACTGATAACTTTAAAAATGTTTTTCACCCCTGAAATGATATTTTTCGAAAAAATGGCATGAAGGTTGTCGATCCGGCAATGCAGCAGTTATCGAATTTGATAATAATAATAAGCTCTCGTGCTAAGAAAAATTCAGAAAGGCGCCTTTTGGCCTCTAAAATCGCAATTTTTCGAAAAAATGGCATGGTTTTTGATCCGGCAACGCAACAGCTATCCGATAGCAACAATATGCTCATTTGCTAAAATATATTCAAAAAACGGCCTTTTTGCGTAATCAAACATCAGTTCCTCTTTGAAAAATCGACCTAGCTTTCAACCAATTCTACACATCATTAGTCTTTTTTTCGAATGCGATTATCTCAAAACTAGCATTTAGGAGTTGTTACACGATTGCACTGTGGTATCGATTTTATGAAATAACTCAAAAACGATTGAATTTAAGTATGGGGCACACCTGATAAAAGTTGCACAGAATATGACACGCAGAAACCAAAAATGCATAGATATTACAAGGTGTAAACGAAACTCGTCGCCAAATTTCACCGGTAGATTCTTCTACATATGAAAAATATAAAAAAAGTTCCTATGAACATATGCCAAAAAACGCCTCCTAACCTAGCTATAGGGCCCCTTACAGGGGCTACTTTGAAAGAAGTGTTCTCTCAATATCTTCAAAACGGTTAGAGGTAGTACAGTGAAATTGGGTATCTTTAGGACGTCTTTGATGCTGAATTTATTGATGTGGAGAAAATTTTAAGATTTTGATCATAAGCATCCCGTACTAAATTGGGCAAACATTTTTCTAAGTCATTTTCTCTCAAATGAGTCACCAGAATCTGAAAATATGAAGTTTTTTACGTAAAAATGGTACTCTTGTGTGACATCGATAGGATGCACCATTTTCGAAAAAAATGACTTCATTGGTTCAGGGCTCAAAGATTTGTGATAGAAGTCATCAAAATACCGTAAACAAGTTCATGGGAGGGTTCTTTACTTTATTCTAAAAAGAAAAGTTCTTATGGACCTGGGTCGAAAAATGCTTCCTAAGGGAGCTATGATCTTTCAAATGGGTTCTTGGAAACCATCATGTTGTTTGAAGGACTCTAGCTCCCTTAGGAAGCATTCTTCGGTCCATGTCCACAGAAACTTTTCTTTCTAAAATGAAGTAAGGAACCCTGCCATGGACTTGTTTACGGTATTTTGATGTCTTCCATCACAAATCTTGGAGCCCTGAACCAATGAAGAGCCATTTTTTTCGAAAATGGTGCATGCTATCGATGTCACGCAAGAGTACCATTTTTACGTAAAAAACTTCATATTTTCAGATTCTGGTGTCAAATTTGAGAAAAAACGACTTAGAAAAATGATTGAGCAAATTTTGTCCTAAGGCCCCCCCGTACGGGACGTTTATGATCAAAATTTTAAAATTTTCTCCACAGCAATAAATTCATCATCAAAGACTTATTAAAGATACCAAATTTCACCTTGCTATCTTTAACTGTTTTGAAGATATTGAGAAAACACCACTTTCAAAGCGGCCCTACCTCCCTTAGGAGGCATTTTTCGACATATGTTTATAGGAACTTTTCTCATATTTTTCATAGAGGAATCTACAGGTAAAATTTGGCGACGAGTTTCGTTTACACCCTGTACAATGGGGTATATTCCATTTAACAAAATGTAATTTTGTGCTTCCCCCTCCCTACACGAGTGGCCCCTGCGAGTTCATAGTAATTTTAGATTATGCACATTTTCAGTCAGTCGATATTATTAATGACGATCAGAGAAGCGCATTTCGATTCACTTGTTTCCACAGCCTCCTGCTGTATACACCTGGATCAGGTAGCCCGTGGATTCAAAATCAAAAACGCGAGTAAATTCAATGAAGGCTTACTGCAGAGAAATCGACTCGAAGAAACTTAAACGATAGAATGTCGTAACTGTCGAGTTTGAAAGTTTTCGACTTGGTGCTATTTAGAAAATATGTGATAACAGGTGGCTATGGAAACAAATGAATGGCAATCTGTCGAAAAAAGCCCAAAATTAGTTTAGGGCATGTCACTTTACTGGGGACATAACATCTGTTATCAGAGAAGCTTCTTTCGAGTCACTTGTTTCCACAGCCTCCTGCTGTTACATCTTCCGGATGGTGGTGCCAAGCTTAAAAATAAAAGTAGGTAGGTACCTATACCAAACACTAAATAAAAGTGAAAAATTGTATTTTAGGAAACAAAACAATAGATTCTCAACGAGCATAAGAGATACATGAGGATAAATACTTAATACCTACACCAAACACCAAATAAAGGTGAAAAAGTGTATTTTAACAAACAAACAAATTCTCAATATGAGCAGAGATTCATGAGGATAAATACTTAGTACCTACACCAAACACCAAATAAAGGTGAAAAAGTGTATTTTAACAAACAAACAAAAAATTCTCAATATGAGCAGAGATTCATGAGGATAAAATACTTAGTACCTACACCAAACACCAAATAACGGTGAAAAAGTGTATTTTAACAAACAAAAAAAAAGCTCAATATGAGCATAGAGATATGAGGATAAATACTTGGTATTCAAAAATAGTTGATGCTTAATCATCATCATCTTCATCAGGGATTACAAATATTTCATCTGCCTCAGGCAGAATAACGCAATCGTCGTCATCACTGTCAATCAAAGGGGCTCCTCCTACCCTCGTCCTCAAAGTCGTCAAATGGGAAGTTGTTCAAATCGACCAGCTTTCTCCCCGGGTATAAGGCGCTCCCATTTAGACCCTTGATCTTGCGGACAAAGGGGGCCGCAGCTGGGGCCTTCCTCGTCCTCCATGTAGCTCCAACCCTTTAATGACGTTTTCACTCAGCTTTTAACAACTTCTTGACTTTTTTCGATTGGAAAAAGGTCAAAAGGGCCATTGAGACGGGGGTTTGGCTGTTAGCAATTGAAATTTGGAGAAAACCAGCAATTCAGGGGTGGTAACCTAACCTCAAATTTTACGTTTCAAAAAAGCCGAGTAGGCCTTTTTTCGTGAGAGGAAACGTTACGAGCAATTGAACTGGCTTCGAAGGGGATTTTTGACGGTTTTATCAAATGGTAACAAGGTAATGTAGAAAAAAATACAATTTGTACGGAAAGCTAACCTCAAAACTAAAAATTGTTAAACGGCACGGCACGGGACCTTCTTTCAATTGACGAAAAGTTAAATAAAGAATCAAATGGACAGTTTTAACGTGGCATCAAGGATTAGGCAGAAATTAGAACAAATTACACAGCGGGTGAACGCAAATATTTTCACGTTTTCGCAACACTTGTGTTGACTGTCAGAGATTTGACCATGATTTGACTGTGTTGTGTTGTTGTCACTGCTGTGTTGTGTTGTGTGTTGAGCAGGGATCGGTGTTGAGTGAGCTTGGCGCGGATGGATATTGGATTGGGTTGGGATGAGATGGGTGGCGCCAATTATTTTTCTCCCACCACCGACCCACTATGCATCCATCGGATATTATCACTTTACGTCCGTTTCGAGCAATCGCCGTTCTTCATAGAGGTCTTGTCAGGTTTTGTCGCTCAATGCCCTTTCTACCCATGATAAATAGATTAGGAAGATATGATATTGCGCATTGTGGGCGGAGTTAACTCCGGGCGCTGACGGTAGCAAGAGAGTTGCCGCCGAATCGTCCCAATCAACCATGTGTAAATCAAGCGCTTTTCGTTTGTCGAAATAATTGTTATCGTCAGATTATTTTCGACTTTATCTTGCGGGCAGGGTGTTATTACACGTGAAAAAGCCTTGGCAATATGTGGGTGCAATTCTGATAGCCAGACGATTAAGATTTCTTGTCCGGGACCCACGAGTGAAATTTGGTCCTTTCACCGAGAATGACCCTGGATTAGCTCGTCAAAGTTTATTATTACCGCCCAATTTGCTATTTTTCCTTATACTATTATATAAAATGTATTAAAATACTTTCATCTTCCGTTAATAATAAAATTTACCTACTTTGCCAGACTGGTCGCTAGTGGTTTATATTTTCAGTTCAACGTACATTTTTTGTCACTGTGATTATTTTTATAGTTTACAACTAACAAAGGAACTTAAATTTTACATAAACGTTATTATAAAATTATTTTAAAAGCATCATACATCATTATTTGGAGATTATTTTTCAAATTTAGTCGCTTAAAATTAAAATTGGTGTTTAATTTTTTTTCTCGCGCTTTTATTTAACACTATCATTGAACAAATAGGGATATTACCGTTGCTCTTAAAACGAAACATGCCTTTTTCCGCTTTTAAATGCTCCGCTCCATGTAAAAGCAACGGGCGAGCCTAGATTCAGCTCTCTTGGTGACGTCACTGCGCAGAGCGGACGAGTTTTGGAATCGGGAATATCTATCATATCTGTACTTTCTACCATACGTTCCCAGGACACACCCCGAACAAAATTCAAAGGACCCCGCACGTTTTATATGGAAAAGTGGCTTTCGGTGAAATTGTCTGAATTTTTCATATGGCAAAATTCTACGAAATCTTGCTGCTAGCGCCATCTCATGATTTCTGTACATACGCAGACTTGTGAAACAACTCGAGGTCAACTTCAGAGTTTGCCCTACAGCTAAGTGCAAATGAAAAGCTTATTTCACTACATGAAGGGAAAACTTAACTTCTTTTTTCTATAAATACTACTAAAAATAGTATTTTTGCGTTAGCTGACTGTTAAAAATGATATCTTATGACCCGGGCCAAAAATCATTTACTTTTAACACTGGAGTTAAGTGCGAGGTTAACGGCGGTATTCACCACCGTTGATTAACGTTAACCATAGATCTAATTAATATAACTATGGATGGGACTGGTTCAAGTTAGGCTTGGCTCTAAGATATCTCAGACAAGTATATATTGCTGTCACTCTCAACTCATAAACACCCTGCAGTATCACCATCCTTTTCTAATAGCTATGTGTCATGCGCTAGTGAAAACAAGAAGCGGCGAAAGCTGTACAAATTCGCGAATGACACACAGCTTAGAGTGAGTTAACCGATCTCTGTTTAGCGGACAAAAGACATAGATAAAGAATGCACGGCAGGGCCCATCCATAGTTATATTAGATCTATGACGTTAACGGACCTTTAAAACGTTTAAAAGTTTAATCAATAGGGAAAATGTCATTCTTGTCATTTTAAGTGTTCTTTAAAGTCAATCAATGTTGTTTAATACGTACCAGTAGGGTAAATGACTTACTTTTTACACTCTCAGTTAAAAGCGATTTACTTTTTACACAGCAAATTTCATGTGCAGCATTTTGAATTAATAATTTGAAAACTTTTGCTTTTAATGGTGTTTGTTGTAAGGCATGATGAGTCGCTACGTCGTATCCCAAACTTTCCTTCTTACAAAATAAAATCACTTTTAACATTTATACGGTAAATAACCATTTCACCAATGCTTCAAAGCATTTAGAGCACATACCTATAAATTATTTTTCGGTACGTAAAGGTTACGAATGAATCTATCATAACAAAAATGCGTCCATCATATTTGGGGCTGTCAATAAACAGTAACAATGGAGATTGAAAGGGGTCTTTGTTGTTAATTGTTGTCTATGACAGGAATTTTGACAGAACTGAAATACCGTTTACAAACCAACAGAAAAAAAGCCTGAGACACACAACCCCCGCTTTCGTTAATATGCGACGGGACTTTATGTAATATGATTGTTCCATAATTTTAGAAACTAAGTGCTCTCATGTGTTATCTCATGGAGCAGCCTTTCCTATTGATGGCTATTGTTAATTATAATAAAACAAATAACGTCTGCTATCTATTATAGAGCCCCCGACATAACATTCAAATACGCCCAAAAGGCTTCCATATAAACGCATGTTAGCAATATGGGTAAGAAAGGTGCCTCTGAACTTATCATGTAGAATTATGATGGTAAAACGGCCGATTCCATTTTCGCTACATGTAGTTCTTATGGGAAAAGTTCTATCTTCGGGATTTTTTGTAGCAAAAACTGTCCATGTCAGGAGGTTGGCGCAAGGATAACTTTTGTTCAGAATCATGAAAACTACAACATATCAAAAATTCAGACTTTCCATAAGAATCGTGCGGGGTCCTTTGTACAATAGTGATTTATTTGCTTTATTTTTTTTTGTGCGGGGGTGTGTCCTGGGAACGTGTGGCAGAAAGGGCATTGAGCGACAAAACCTGATAAGACCTCTATCAAGAACGGCGATTGCTGGAAACGGACGTAAAGTGATAATATCCGATGGATGCATGGTGGGTCGGTGGTGGGAGAAGAAGTTAAGCGCTGTAGAGATGGGCAAAACCTGCTATTTTTAAATAACAGTTACAACTGTTATTGCTATTTTTGAATAACAGTTTAAAATAACAGGTTAAAATAACAGTCTGATTTTACTGGCACCGTGTGGTCTTACCGTCCAAGGGCGGGTTGGATTCCGATAATGCCGCCGCCGCGGGGTGTTAGTTTGAAGCTAGTGCTAGTCATGAAGCGGATCCTCCGATCCTCTAATGATTGGGTTAATAATTATTAATAGGGCGCGGGCATCACTTATGCAACCCCGCAACACAATCAGCTGCTTGGAGAACAAACATTACATTTGAATGCATGGAGTCAAGTAGGTTTTTACGCCTTTTTGAAGTTTTCCGACTATAAAGTGCTCTATTTTCCTTAATTACAGAAACTGTTAGACGAGTTGATGTTATAGCAGCGGTTTTTTCGAAAGGTTTTCTCGGTTTTTAATAAATTACAAGATAGTGTAATTGGGTACTTACCCATCGAGACTGCTTTCCTTCAAAATTAATTGCCTTACCTTTTTATAAATGGTGAGTTTTTAAATACCTGTTACTATAATTTTCAAGAAGTTTTAACAAACAGCAAACATACCAACATTTTACTCGGTTATTAGGTAATTGTGGCACAAATGGTATCGAATACCCTAGAAGTACATTAACACAATAGAAAAATGTCTCTTGTCTATTAAAAGGTTAGAGGAATGGACAAAGGCCATTAAGACGGCTGACAAAATGTGGTTATAAAGAAAAATTAGGTACCTGACCAATATCGAGAAATTTATTTATTGTTACGACATGTTACACAACCAATTTTCTTGACCCAGCCACACAAAAACTAATTATTACAATGTTATTACTTTCAAGACTTTTGTAGCTTCAAATCTGTCCATTGAATAAACACTTTCTTCTTTAAAACCAACTATACAATGTCTATATAATTCACTTTTGGAAATTTTGTTGGATCGATGGAGAATCCGTTGTCTTTTTTTACATAGAGGTGTCCGAAATTTATTACAGACTCTTTATCTAAATATCGATATCTTGTATTTTCATCCCAAGTGCCAGAATGTTCACTGTTGTGTTTTTTTTCCATTGTCCACCACACTTCACTAACAACAAACAGATTTCACTAGGTTTATTTACACTGCACAGCCGTTCCAAATAACTAAATATCTACAAAATCGCATTCTAAAGAGACAAACCACTGTTTAAACACACTTTACACCGCAAAACTACGGAAAATTGGAGAAAAACGCATGTACTCCATGCACTCAAATGTGATGTTTGTTCTCCAAGCAGCTGATTGTGTTGCAGGGTTGCATAAGTGATGCCCGTGCCCTATAATATAGGATAAAGGTACCTATATTATACTCGGTATTTATTAGGGGTAATGTAATATTATTCTAATATTATAAACAGCCGCAAGAGCAAACGCCAGCAGAGTCGCGGACGAGTTGTGCGCATCTGTTCTGTTATTGTCGGTCTGGTTCTGGTTTGATTTTCGTTTCGTTTTCTCTGGCTGACTTGACTACTTGAACTGTTATTTTTTAACCTGTTATTTATTTTGTTGAAAAGCAACCTGTTACTGTTATTATCAAATAGCAGCTTTAAAATAACAGGTTTGCTACATTTTGCCCATCTCTAAAGCGCTGTCAAAATATTCGGCGCTACATATGCGCCAAATCTTGCTGCGCTAAAAAGTTAAAAAGCGATTTTTGAAAATTGATGACGCGATTTGACCTAAACACGTTGTTTCGAGTAAGCATTTATAGATGCCGCCTTTTTTTTTAAATTATTAATCTGGTTGTCGGCAAAGAAGGTAACTGTCAGGGCTCCATTCATCTGTCAGTGGTCACAGAGATAACGAGTGGTCAACTCAGCTGTCAGCAACATGACGTATTTTCCCAAAGTTTACTGAAAATCAAAAATTAAACAATGGCTTGGCTTCAAAATTTGGCAGGGAGGGCTGAAGATCTGTTAAATAAAATCGATCAAAATGCAGCAACTGTCTTAAATGAGTCGACTAAAGACGAGTAAGTTTGTCAAAAATTGTAGTATCGTGACTGTAACTTTACAGTGGCAGCGAAGCTAATTTTGAGTTAAAACCTGATGATGCTACGCAAGAACCTGTACAGGAAGTTCTGCCAGAATTGAGCCAAGACCATTCGAGTATGGCTTCCTCCCAGCACAGTTTTATCTTTGAAGCTGAAGAAATGAATGAAACACTACAGAAAACTGAGTTGGAAAATGAGAACCTCCGGAAAGAATTGTTAAATCTCCAACATCAACTTTTGGAATTACGCAATGAGAATGGAAATTTGCAAGAGCAGCTTGAGACATCTAATTTTACTGTTGCTGCAGCTCAACTAGAAGTCGAGAAGTATAAAATGAGGACACAAAGAATATTTCAGGAAAAGGAAGTTAAGCAAAATCTCCCCGAGTTTGACAACATTCTAATCAAGCACAATGAAGATTTGAAGTAAGTACGTAATTATTTTTTGTAAAAACAGTTCTGCAATGTAGATTTGAATTTTTAGAGTCATAAAGTTAAACTGTAAATTTCTTATGGTTTGCAGAAAAACTGTGAGTTAGCCCTGTACAGTTATGTCTGTGAGTTAGTCCTAATTTACAGATAAAACTGTGAATTAGCTCTTTACAGTAGTTACATCAGATGTGAATTAGCTATAAATCACAGATGTAACAGTAAATTGCAGCTAATTTACAATTTTTTACGGAAGTGGCTGGAACCTCCCCAGTTGGTGAATAACCCAATCCTACCTCATAAATTTCAATCCATCAAACCAGTCTCTAAAGTTTTTTGTGAGTTTTTTCAAACCCTTTTAATTTTTTTGTCAAAAGAGCACTAAATTTAAATGGAGGCTTCCACGGGTCAAATTGATTGTTTGATTTTGGTTTCCGGATGGATTCCATGTCAAATGGTTTAGTCTTACCTAAGTTTACATGCATTTTGGGAAACAAAATTTGAAGACCTTCCATGAGCTGATAAAACAAATAGTGGTCACTTTTCAAATTTCTAAGCTGACATGCTAAACAGGCACTTGTGTTTGACCGATCGCTACCAAAATTAATTCAGCTCTTGGGCCGGTTATGAGATCTCTAGGTACCAAATTTGAGCCAAATTGATCCAGTAGTTTGGGTTGTAGCGTGTGCTAAGTTAGTAAGTACATTTTTAGATATAGAATTTGAAGCCCTTTCACGGGCTGATAAGAAAACTTGGCGTTCATCTACCAAATTTCATGGTTGATATGCCAAAAAGGCACTTGGCGTTTGCGGATTGTAAAAAAAATTGACTTGTCTCACTAGAACGTCAACATTAACCTCCATACCGAATTTCATTCAAATCCGTTGGGTAGTTTTCGAGAAATCGTGCTCACGTACGTATGCACGTACGCGCATATATATTTTTTTAAAACCACTTGTTGTGGTTGTGGGGTGGGGGGTAATTATAGCTAATTCATTATTCACAGATGTTCACTATAAGTCCCCAAACTCGCGATTTTTCCGTATTTTTCTCCTCGACATACAGTTACACCTTTTTTGAAATGAGTACGGGTGTATACCAGCTTGTCTTCGATTCTAAAGAGTCAGTTTGAGATATTTTGATGATCCGTGGGTGACTCGAAATGAGAATCTAGATTTTTATTTATTCATTCACGTGTGTGCTATTTTAAAGAAAAAATTGTATATTAAATTAACATGGAGGTTGTTAAAATAAACCGAAGGGTTAGCCACGGTCCAATTTGAGGGACAAAAATTTCCTCCTTTACAAACATGCCACAGAAATGCCTTTAATTTCCAAAAAAATCCTCTCAATTGCCACTAAATGCCAAAATTCCTGGGAAGGTTCTCAAAAATGCCAAAAAATTCCTCTAAATCAAGCGAAAAACTTTGGTGCTTAAATGTCCCACATTTCAGAACATTTATTACGTAAGTATGTATAACGAATTCGAACTGTCGGTTAGGAAATGGCTGACTTATTCCCGAAATTTATTTTGTCCGGTTTCTTTTTGAGACACCTGGTATATACATATTATTAAAACAAAGATAACAATGTAAGAATGAAAATGTCGACGAAAAATTGGAGAGGTCAGAGTTGTGGATTTTTACAACTCTGGAGTGCACGTGGACGCTTCTTTGTGTTGTCTGGTAAATCTGTTTCATTGAAGTGTAGTATTTTTTTTTGTTATTATGTATAATTTTTACCTAAATATCAAGCTAAATTAGGAGCTTGTCACACTAGAGAGATTTTATATAACGGGTTTCGACTTTCGACTGTAGCTAAAAATATATGAAAAAATTGAGAAAAATGGCTTTAAATGTCTTCATCTTAAGTCGGGCACACTGTAATTTAAAAAAATTGCAGAAATGAATTAGAGGTGCAACAAGATCACAATTTGGAGTTGATGGAAAAAGTAAAACAATTATCGGAAGAGGTTTCTTATTGGCAAGAGCAAATGTCAGTAATCCAAATGAATTCCCAGCAAATGAACCAAACCCTGCAGGACAATCTGGCAACAGAAAGAAAAATTCGACTAACAGCCGAAGAGGAATGCAGACTAAAAGCTAATGACCTTCAGCTAAAAACACAGGAATTTATCCAGCAATATAATGTTTTACAAATAAAGAACCAGGAGATTAAGGAACTTGGCGATTCCTTGAAGCAGAAAACGAACTGTCACTTTGATGAAGATTTAGATGCTAGAATTAAATCATTGACGAACACTTTAATGGTTAAACAAAATGCTCTTGAAACTGTTACGGGTGAGAAAAATGCTTTGAAAATACAGCTTGAAAGACTTCAGGTGATTTTATTGTTAATTAATTATTTTTAATTTACAACATTTCAGAGTGATTATCGCAACAGTTTAGCTCAGCTGGAGAGAGCTCAAGTACGGGTCGTAAATGTGAACGATACTGATGATGGTAAGCTTTGAGCTGTAGGTACAGCCGCGCTTAAAAATAATGTTGCAGCACTGTGACGCACTTTTGATTATTCTGGCAATAAAGCATTTGCATCTTTCTGCCTGGTTTCTCGAAGGTTCTCTTATTGGTTTCATAGTTAGTGGATAAAGTTATTGTAGAACCACAATGCGCATGCGTCCATGGATATCTAATGTTTATCTGATGCCTAGAGCAGAGATAAGTTATGGGAGGGTTTATGGAACCGCTAGCTGGCATTTTACGTTTCAAAAACGATTTTTGGACGTATTGGACGTTTATTGGTCCAACAATAACTTTATCGCTTCCAGAAACCGGGCGTTAGTGACGATTATGTATCCTCAGTTGAAAATAATCACACAGCTCAAAATATTCAGCGAAGATTCGGAATTTGTTCCAATTATGTTCGTCACGAGTATCATGTAAAAGACATTTTGGCTGCTTAAAACTCATAATCATTCGTACTGGAAGGTTAGTCGAATATTCTATGCTGCACATTCAGAGAATATTCTTTTTGAATATCATTATGTTACCTACGCTGCGCATAGTGCCAAGTTCACAAAGATATCCGCCGGACGGGCTGTAGATATGCTATAGCATATCCCTCACCTGAAAAACCACTTTTTCAGAATATCCACTGAACATTCCAAATGTTCGTGCCCAACATGAATTGCATGTGGTTGTGCTGTGATAAGTAGTTTCTTCTGTACTGCACTTTTCTGTTGCGACATTATTTTTAACCGCAGCTGTACATTAAATAATCGTTGATTTTCAGTAAAATCGCAGCTCCCTAATTTTATGAGAGTTCTACCGTCCGATGCTGGGGTTACAAGAAGGGTTAAACATGCATACTCCACTGTTGATGCTATAAGCGTGCGTACAGGCAGGTTCCTTAGGCAATATCCACTCGCTAGGGTTCTAGTGTTTTGTTACATGGTATTGCTGCATTTCTGGGTTTTGGTTATACTCTTCATGTATGCGCCAGGAAATCGGTGATCTATGATACATACAAATTAAGTAGATAATGTTTTTATGAATTTTTAATAAATTATTTTGTACTATGAAATAATGTAAAAGGAATTTGAATAACTAGCTATGGAACGCCGTTTTGGTTTTTAATGCTAAATATATTGGTTACATTAAAATTGACACATATTTACCTGTACCCTAAACTGCATGTCTGTGGTTCTTTACAGCTTTTCAATAGGATATTTCAAATGTTTGGAGTTTGGAATTCAATTGATCTGTCCTGTGTAACTGAGGTTTTGGTTTAACTTGAAGTTAACCAAAAATCAAACATAATTTGACAAATACAAAATAGAGACATTTGAATGTATTAATAATTTGAATAAACAAAGAAAAGGTGTAAAAGGTATTTTAATTCCAAACCCCTGAGAATCTTTTTTTTTTATTGCTTGATGCAGAAATACGAGCTGGTCACAAATTATTGCAACATCATAGGTATCTTTGATTGGTTCGTTTTGACGTTTTACTAGAGACGTAAATGCGTGGAACGTCAATTTGTTTTCAAAGCCACCTACGATGTTATGTACATACAATAATTTGGAACAACCTGTATAATTATTTAGCATTAAGCTTAAAGCAGGGGCAACGTCCCATAAATAGTTCAACTTAAATTTAGATTTATTTACAATGGCAGCTTTTGGAGTATTTGATTGTTTTTCAAATCTGTTAAACTTTTTAAAACACAAGCAATGTTAAAGCGCAACTTATGAAAAGTTTTAACATCCATTGTAATTGTATATTTCTGTCCATTACTCAATTGTAGAGTCATTATCACAATTATTGGCATTTTCTTCATCAAACGACTAAAATTGCAAATTAATAAAATAACAATGATGACTTTCCCACCTGCTGCTAAGGCTGACATCAAACCGCCACTTCATTGCTATCAGTTTATTGTAAATATTCTTCTGTGAGTTAGATATAACACTCACAACTTTTGCTCTATTACTGGTTAAAGGTAACTGTTCTATGAATTCACTTGGAAAACCGAGTTCTAACAGTATAGCGTTGAATTCCTTGTCATTAGAGCAGGCTATAAAAATTCTGACAATTTCAAAATAAGCTCCTAGAATTTCCGTGATCTTCTCTTCAGGCACATTGAATTCCTCTGAGAATTTTTGAATGATTTGTATTCGATCTGCAGTCGGAGTCTGGTAAGAAGATAGTATTGCTAAAATGGGTGGTAAACAGCTTTTAACTGATCTTGAAAGATAAATTACCTTTGAGAATTTTACTTCTACAGTCTGGGGGGCAAGAACAAATTGAATTAACTATTTCTTTGGGTATTTCATTCAAGTTCATTTTATTTAGATTTTAATGGCACTTTTAGGTTACAATCATTGAGGTACAAAGACAAATAGACATCTCGCAGAAGACAACTCGTAAGGGTCGGTCGTTTGAAAAATGGCAACGTCGCATTCCTTTTACTGGGAAAAGCGTGTTATCATTTTAAACAGTTTCAGAAATAGTTTGCTGTGTTTTAATGTATCTACGAGATGATTAAAAGAACCTAAGATTACTGGAAACATGCCCGCAAAAAGAAAATTATTTTATTTTCAACTCCAAAAGCGCAGCAAAGATCCGTCATGACGTCATATGTGATAAGCCGCGTGTGCTTTGGCGCTGCTATTTCCTAATTTCAAGCGGCAACCCCGCTCACTTGCAATATATCTTTTGAAAGCTAATTTCAGTATCAATCCAATGCTGTAAATATTTTTAATATCCGTCTATCTCCAACCCGATCAACAGTAAAATTTTAAATTACATTTGGTCCTTTTGTGATGCATCACTTTAAAGAGTATGAAATCCTCTGTAAACCAATGCAACAATTTTTGAAATCCATCCACTCGTTCAAAAGTTACAGACAGATATAAAACTCATTCTTCTTCTGTTCTATAGACAATTTTTCGTAGAATAACGTGAGATTTCATTCCACACAGAGCTTTTTGTTAAACGAACCATGACGAAATTGGTAAATGTTCGAGTTTAATAATCCATAACTTTTGTTTTCACGATATCGATTTTATTTTTTCTAGTATCAATAGATGCGCTGAAGTTTTAGCAACATTTGATCTCGCATAACTATATGTCGCGTTTCAAAAATAAACTTTTTACATCCATTTTAACGAAACTGTGACACTAGCTCCTGATCGCGTCGAGAGAGAGGCAGCTTATTGCGAACGTACGCGCTGAACGAGGACCACAAACTCATTAGAATGCGCTCCTCCCAAATAACTAGGATATTTCATGAAGACGGAGCAATGCTAAAGACTGTTAAAAGTGACTTAAAGTCAAAATTGGAGGATTCTGCTTCTATTTCTTACGAATATCCTAAAGACGTACAAAGCATTCTGATAGATGAAATGGCGATATGATCCAGGAAATCAATGAAAAGAAAAGAACATTTAACGACCTTGGGAATACAGTTGCAAAAAGTACTACATTTAAGGAACACTTTAAATATAAAAAATGTCGTTATTGTATTTGACCGTTACGACAAAAAAGTGTCGCTGAAATCTTTCGAGAGAATAAGAACGTCGAGGGAATGATGTCGAAGGAAAGATTTACCTACACAATTAGGTAATGGAAATCGATACAAGCAGCCGATATAACACACTAATAGTAGGTACATGTCTTCTTTAAGAAGCTAAAAACGTAGATGATTTGATTATAAAATCCGACGATACAGAGATGTCAAGTTTTGTTACTTTATTTCGAATCACACATTCTTGAGGAAAAAGAAAATATTTTTGCAAACAGGGCACAGCCCTGACAACACAGTTCTATCCCCTGGATATCCAGTGGATATCTTTTTATATATCCACAATATCCCGAGGATATCCAAAGATAGCTACAAGACATCTCCTGGATATCCAAATGTCCGCTTTTGGGACACTTTCTGGATATCCAGCACGGATATCCCATAGATATATTTTTGATTATCCCAGGGACATCCAGAGAGGAAGATTTTACATGCATTTATAATAAATTACTCTAGGCGGCGTATTCAGTTATTACCCCTTACCAAAGGAAATTGAAAACTAATCCTCATAACGCCCTTGGTGAAATTCAGTCCTCCCTGCTTTTAGGTGTAATGAATATGATGAATTGACTTTAGCCACGTCGTATTCTTTCAATACTTAGAAAACTACAGTAAAAATATTACGTAGCTAAATAATGTAGGTACATCCCATGGTTAGCCAGTGGATATGAACGGGGTTATCCATGTCTGTTTATTGTAGATAACCTTTTGAATATCCACTGAATATCCATGGGATATCCATAAGGTCATGGATCTTCCAGGGACATACTGGACATCCATCGTATATCTGTGTTATCAGGGAGTACAGCTACAACAAATAAATTTCGATTCATTGATGTTATTAATTCTAAATTTAAAGTTTAAAAGAACAGTTTTGTAAGATCTTACTATCAATCAATGCATCACGCACTGACTGCGTGTGATACTACCAGTTCTTCTTTTTTAAATAGGAAAAAGGACATAGCATTTCAAACGTGTTTAAAACATAAAGCACTTTTCATAATAATGTAAGTTATGCTTATTGGGTATGGTGGACAGCAAGAAAACGCATTAAATTAAAACTTCTAGGCTAACGCCGATGTTTCGTCCACTGTTTTTGTGGCCTTCTTCAAGGCGATGTCAAGCAGTATGAAAATTAAAGCCACGATGGGGATATGTAAAAATATTAAATTCAAGTTATGTAACCGAACATGTGGTTATTTTTTTTTATCAAATCTACAAAATTTCGCTTTTTCAAAGAGAGGGATGATGCCTTAAATACGGCCAGGCATTTTGTAGAAACTTTGACAAACAGCCTAACTCCTCATGCTTAAATAATATATCGCCAAAACTTGATTTTACCTACTCTCCATTAATTTTCTATTGAAGTGACAGAACGTCAAAATTTGAATTTTAGGTTGGTATGAGGAAATTTTGCAAGGAATTTTACTAACAGATGAGTTGGTAGAACTGATTTCAATGCGGTACGTCAGAAAACATGACAAATGTCAAAATTTTGCAATTGCTCTGAATTTGCCCAAAATGGTCTTTGTGTGCGTGCAGTTTTGAGTAAAGTGCAAAGAAAAAAAATATTCATGAAAAGGCGTCAGGTACGTTTATCTGTGACACTGCTGCTAACAATAAAATAAACCCTAGAAGATTTGGCTTGTCATGTTTTTGCTTTGCCGCCTTTCGATCAAATTGTCAAAAGTACACGCCGTTACAAATTAGGGTTGTACAGTTCCTGAAAAATTTTAGCTCTGCTGTAGAAAATGAACGGACATTAATTGCGTTTTGAAAAGTTGGATTTTACACAATTAGGTAAAATGTTGTACGGAATACGTTATGAAAAGCCAAAATTGTCTGACTCGCATAATGTTGCATAACTCGCTATCGCTCGTTTTGGCAAATATTAAGGCTCGTCAAACAATATATAGGGCTTTTCATAACTAATTACGTAAATAACTATTACCTAACTGCGTTTTGAAAAGTTGGATATTACGCAATTAGGTAAAATGTTGTACTGAATACGTTATGAAAAACCTAAATTGTTTGACTCGCATAATGTTGCAAAACTCGCTATCGCTCGTTTTGGCAAATATTACGACTCGTCAAACAATATAGGACTTTTCATAACTAATTACGTAAATAACTATTACCTAATTGCGTTTTGAAAAGTTTGATTTTACGCAATTAGGTAAAATGTTGTACTGAATACGTCATGAAAAGCCTAAATTGTTTGACTCGCATAATGTTGCAAAACTCGCTATCGCTCGTTTTGGCAAATATTACGACTCGTCAAACAATATAGGACTTTTCATAACTAATTACGTAAATAACTATTACCTAATTGCGTTTTGAAAAGTTGGATTTTACACAATTAGGTATGTAAAATGTTGTACGTAATACGTATGCTAATACATTATGAAAAGCCCAAGTTGTTTGACTCGGGTAATTTTGCAGAACTCGCTATCGCTCGTTTTTTTCAAATATTACGGCTCGTCAAACAATATAGGGCTTTTCATAACTAATTGCTTAAATAACTAATTACCTTTATCTAAGATCACTGGTCTAAGATACTAAACACTAGGGCCATTCTTTGCACCTCCATCAAAATGTTTGCTGCAGCGCCTAATAATTAACTGTAATTGATGTCATATATGTGCATTACAAAAAATATAATGTTGAAATATTGATATTGCGGCCCCAGAAACCAGAAAGGTTTAAGATAATACAAAATATGGTAAACTATAGGAGTGGCGCTTTGTAATGTATTCGCGCTCTTCGTTTAGCGCGACACGTTTGTAGTAAGCTGTCTCTCTCTCGACGCGATCAGCGCGAGTGTCACAGTTTACTTAAAATGGCTGTAAAAAGTTTATTTTTGAAACGCGACTTATAGTTATGCGAGACGAAATGTTACTAAGACTTCAGCGCATCTATTGGTACTAGAAAAAATTAAATCGATATAGTGAAAACAAAAGTTATGGATTATTAAACTCAGACATTTACCAATTTCGTCATGCTTCGTTTAAAAAAAAGCTCTGTCTGGAATGAAATCGATTGTATTATTTTAACACATAAATATCACGTTATTCTACGAAAAATTCTCTATGGAACAGAGGAAGAATGAGTTTTATATCTGTTTTAGGTTTTGAGAAAAAAAATTAAATTTGTACAATCTCGCGCCGCGAAGAAATATCAATTTTACGTGTTTCATCGGCTATAACTTTTTTCGATACCACCGAAAAAAGTCATAAAACGAGATTTCAATGGTCCAAAGTGTCCTTAACAACATGGCAAAGGTCCCATATTTTTATACTCTCAAAAAATTTTTTCGACACATTTCAGAGCTCTATCCGCAGCATTAATTCTGTGCTGTGCAATAGTAGAAATCTAGTGGCCATAAATATAATGAATTAGAATCAAGAAGATTCTTTTTTTGTTACCTCTGTGATTGCTACACGTGTCACGTGACCAATGGTTGGTATCCTGTCAGAAGTGTTTCGTGTGAAATGTTTGGAAAAAGGTTTGGAGGGAAAATTTTAGAAAATTTTCAATAAATTTTCAACTAATCAAAAGTAATTCACTTCTGTTTGTAGTTGAAGTGTGCGAAGTTGGTCTTATTTAAAAAACATAAAAATTTACCATAACCTCACTGTTTTGTTTATGAAAATATTGCGTTTCTCTCAACACCATATCGCATATTTTGAAATGTTCTACGATAACTGCCCCGTAAATAGTCTGGAATTCGAAAATATTACAGGTGTGTTCCTATGAGCCGACAGAGCGGGTGGTGAATGATGGCAGAAGTTGCTCCTCCAAATAAAGATGGAAAGGATAATGGTTCACCCAGCAAGGATAAGTTGTTTGACCCTTCAGTTGATATGCTCGTCAATGACTTCGATGATGAACGTACACTAGAGGAGGAGGAAGCACTTGCTGCTGGGGAATCCGAAGATCCCAATGCTGAGCTCTCCAGTTTGCAGAAAGTAAGTAGCTGATTTTTGAACAAGGATTTACTGTTTTCTAGGAGAGCAATATGCCTTTGGAGGAGCTATTAGCACTTTATGGTTATCGAGGTGAGAATCAGGAAAATGAGAGTCCAGTTGAAGAAGACCCCGATCCTACAGAAGCAATGGAAGAACAGGAAAGTGAGCCTGATCCCCCAGAGCAACCTTCAAAGCTTCGAGCACTGTATGAACCTATTCCTGAAAATGACCAAGATGCCTCCCGACTCTTGCGATGTAAAATTAACAATACTCAATTCGCAAGTCATTGTTTAATTTTTAGCTGTTTCAAGAGTCAGCGAAGAAGAAGAGGAAGACTATGATTACAGTCCCGATGAAGAAGATTGGAGAAAGGTTAATAAGGTTATTCTCATTATTAATCACTAACATTTTCAATTATTTTTGCTGAATGTGAGATTAAGGTGATATTTTCCCTTTATTATTACTTGCCTGCTCTTTATTTCTGTACCGGGTGATTCAGTTTGTTGTTTGCTTCCCTCTAATCTTTCTATTTCAACTGAAAAATATACAGGATGTTCCAATAGACTGCGACAGGGAGAAGAGTAATGAGATAGAAGATGCTTTGTAGTAACATTTTGGTTTCATTTTCCCCAGTAAACGTTAATTGGGATTTCTAGTTTAAAAGGATAACATGCACAGTGTTTTGCGCATTTATACAGTGTGTCTCATTTTAATTGGAACCACCCAAATATTTCGGTTAATTTTAACCCAATCAATGCGTTCTTTTGTTTCTTTTCTGCATGTAGAGCTCCAAAATCTGCACTTGCGTGATACTTCACTTTTTTTATACACCGAAATCCCAGCCTACTGCGATTTAATAAAGAGGCCAAAAATGACGAAATCGTATTAGGCATTTTTTTATCGAAAAATTTTATAAGGAAAAGTTGCTCAAGATGGCTTCAAATGGCTAAATCCGAAATTTCAGGAAAAAATAAAAATTTTGAATTTCTTGAGAAAGAATCACAAAATAACGAAAAGTTCAATATTTTTGCAACATAATGGGTGCTGTGAAATAAAAAAACAATTGAAGTGAATTGATTTGACATTTGCTATCGGCTATGGATGGATAAAACTTAACAATCGCAGAAAAAGTTGAAATTATTAAGATAGTGTAACATTTTCGTTTTTCTTAACAATTTCAAGGGACACCCCAACTAATCTGTTGCAATGTGCCACAAACAGCAAACATATGCGCTTCTATTATTTTTTTATTTCACATCACCCGTTATGTTGCAAAAATATTGACGCTTTCGTTATTTTATGATTCTTCCTCAAGAATTCAACATTTTTATTTTTTCCTGAAACTTCGGATTTAGCCATTTGGAGCGATCCTGAGCAACTTTTCTTCATACAATTTTTCGATAAAAAAATGCCTAATACGATTTCCTCATTTTTGGCCTCTTTATTAAATCGCAGTAGGCTGGGGTTTCGGTTTATAAAAAAAGTTGAGTATTACACAGGTGCTCTACATGCAGAAAAAAAGAACACATTGATTCGGTTAAAATTAACTGAAATATTTGGGTGGTTCCAGTTAAAATGAGACATACTGTAGGTAAAATTTGACAACTGACAGCTAACGAACATTTGACAAATGACAACACAAAACACAAAACACATGGATGTCTCCTGTTATGGTATCATTGTCAACGTCCATAGTCATCTGTCAATTTTTGCCTATAAATGTGCACAACCTTTGCTCATGACGTCACAAATAGAGAATCAAAGATTTGAAACCCTGAATGTCAGGCACTGAACAGGCCATAGAGCAAGAGAGCTCGTTTTCCACATTTTCCCATTTGTGACGTCACACACCAAAGGGCGTACTCCTTAGCTAGAAACGCGAAGGGTTAAACAAGGGACATTTTAAAAATACTTTCATGTATGCAGGGTGCTTCACAAACATAGGTTTTTTAATGGCGTACTTGTATATCACATTTTTTTGGGTTCTCGTAATATTGTAGGCAAAACTACTTTTGCTGTACTCGTTTTAAAGAATTACCTTGCAACCAATATTCGACCTTTAGTAACAATATGGATTTTCCAGTATTTAGACGTTAATAACGTGACATTTTTTAAATTTCTAATTGCAGTTGGCGGTTCCCGGGGTGACTCATGTCGAAACTTAGTGAAGTTATATAAACAAAGTTGCCAGGCTTTGACATCTGCACTAAATTGAAACATACGTCATTCCGGGCACGGCCAACTCTAATTAGAAATTTAAAAAATGTCACGTTACAAGTTTCGTATTTTACGTTTTATTCAGTAAAACACTATTTTCATGATTTTCCATTAATCTTTTCGTTATGTTTTTGAAGGATGGTTCATTGTAGTGTTATTTAATCCCTTAGGGGAACATCCTGTGGAATTATAATTTTCGTTGAATTGCTAAAGATGCATTTTAATTCATGAAGGTTGATATACAGGGTGTCCCAATTGTCTGTATTCGGTCGATAACTCCATTGCTGTTAGAGATAGCGAAAAATTGTTAAATACAAAGTTGGAGAGGGTCAAGAAAGGCACATTTTAAAAATACAATACTGTATACAGGCTGTCCCACTAAGGAGTAAGAACACAAACAGGTTTTTTTAAATGGAATACCCTGTATTTTAATTTTTTATTGGATTTTATGATGAATTCCAAGTAACATTCATTAATCATGTTTGCATCTGAAGCGAATGGTTTAGAGGATATTGGTAATTTTGTGGGAAAAATTACTTTTGCAGTACTTGTTTTAAAAAATCACCCCACAACCAATTTTCAACCTTTGGTTTTGGAAATTTACCATGTCATTAAGGAAGGTTTGGGCTATACTTAAAGCTCTTGAAAACGGTCTTAGCTTCTGAAGTTCGTCCCCAGTAACATTATGAACCTTCAAAAATGTAGAGGCTAATATTTCGAAATTTTTAAATGACACCACTATCAAATGTTATAGCCATAAGCTGTAGTATTAAATTTGCTTTCATTTGATATAAAATGTCCCTATATCCAAGTCTCGAATTTTTCGTTTTATTCAGCAAATTATGATTTTTAGGAATTTCCATTTTTAGCCTACAATAATGTTTTTGAAAGGCTGCTGGGACACATGTCACAATAGGTGTCACAAATTCTGTCAGCCGGAATCCTCCCTTAATTAACCATAAATTATGATCAAGTGTTTTTTTTTATGTTTATTTATGGAACGCAAGAATGTACCTACTCAAAAAAGTTGCACCATTTTCAGCCCTTAGGTACTTACCAAAAGGAAATCAATAGATAAAAATTGCACTTTTAGAATAGGTAGGTACTTTTTTAATTACTTACTTACCTACTTAATTTTTTTTTAATTTTTTGGGTCATTTAAAAAACAACAGATAGGTACTCTGTTATAGCTGGTGGAAACAATATTTGGGAGAACCTAAAAGCCGCCTCATTACGAGGGTTATAACTGTAACAATCATGCCGCGCTGGGAGGGCAAACACAGGTGCCTGGTGTACCTACTAACTAGTGGGTATTTTAAATTTATTCCCAGGGGCCGTACTCGACAATTTTAGTTTTAAAGTCCACCAACACATTATTAAAAAATTCGAGAACATACTATTTTTTATTTCGATAATTGCAGACAACCTACTGCTGGCAAAATCTCATTATCATTGTCATTAGCATAACGATTTAGCCAACAATAATCTAAAAGAAATGAAATAGCAAGAACAAACTTATTTCCTAGAAGGCAGGTAGGTAGGTAGGTAAATACTCCTAGATATCTACCAACAGCATACTTTTTTAAATGCACGCAACGTTTATGTCCCTCGTCAATTATAAACTCATTCTAATTCCAAATTACTTAACTTGTCAAAACCTTATTCTTGTATGAGTTGCTTGGGTGCCTGTGCAATGATTTTAGTAGTATTTCATTATCTATAATCAATCGATTTGTGCTTGTTAGATAGTGAAAATTCTCAAATCCGGCCCACCTTGGAAATTCTAAAATATCCACGAGCCTCAGGTAAGCCAGCGGGGCGCCATTGTCACAGTTACAACCCTCGTAATGAGGCGACTTTTAGGGTCTCCCAAATATTGTTTCCACCAGCTATAAAATAAAGTGGTTATAATGCCAATGATTTGGCTTTGATGATGAGCAGTTTGTGTTCGAAACACGTTAGCTGTTGAAATAAACCTTTTCGGTATAGTGGGCGTTTCTGGTGATTGTTATAATAATTACGCTTTGTTTTTACAGCCACAGAATTTATTGCAGGTCCTGTTTGTAGCCCAAAGGCAACAGTCTAAAAACATCAGGAAGAAAAAGATGAAAATTGTGTGTACTGAATAAATCAAAAAATACTAAACTTGGATATAGGAACATTTTATATTAAACGAAAGCAAATTTAATTTTACAACCTATGGCTATAACATTTGATAGTGGTGCCATTTAAAAATTTCGAAATATTAGCCTCTACATTTTTGAAGGTTCATAATGTTACTGGGGACGAACTTGAGAAGCTAAGACCGTTTTCAAGAGCTTTAAACATAGCCCAAACCTTCCTTAATGACATGGTAAATTTCCAAAACCAAAGGTTGAAAATTGGTTGTGGTGATTTTTTAAAACAAGTACTGCAAAAGTAATTTTTCCCACAAAATTACCAATATCCTCTAAACCATTCGCTTCAGATGGAAACATGATTAATGAATGTTACTTGGAATTCATCATAGAATCCAATAATCATTTTAAAAAACCTATGTTTGTGTTCTTACTCCTTAGTGGGACAGCCTGTACACAGTATTGCATTTTTTTAATGTGCTTTTTTGACCCTCCGCAACTTGGTATTTAACAATTTTTCGCTATCTCTAACAGCAATGGAGTTATCGACCGAATACAGACAATTGGGACACCTGTATTTTACTTTTCAATACTGTATTAATTGAAATCATCGTGAACAGTATAATGGCGGAGTCAAATTAATGCAGAATAATTGAAACTCTGAATCGTAATTTCGGTACAATTTTTTGTTTAAATATATTATTGCAACAGGCATTGTGCAATCAAAAGAAAATGATTTTAAAGCATTACTGAAATATTAATAATTTCATTATTGTTATCCTAGTAAGATATTTGTAAATCGGAATTACAAATATGTTCGTATGTATATTTTAATTCGTGTGAATTTTTAATTCGATTGCATTTTTTATTGCAACAAACATCGTTCAACCAGAGAAAATCATATTTATCAAATCATTTATAATTCCATTATTTTTTAATCGGAATTGCAAATAAGTAACAAATCTCTGTTCGTAAACACCCTGTATACATGAATGTACTTAATGTGCCCGGTTATAGGGAGATGAATAAAAAACTGGATCATCTAAGGTGCATGTATAATTAGATTGTTGAATAATTCAAATTTGAAGCTTTAGTCGTTTTGTATTAAACATTTTTCATTTCTCATACCTTCATTTCTGTGCCTACATCAAACTATGCAATTCAATTGCGGCGATATATTAGGTACCTCATACCTATGTTAAGGTAAAGGGACTCGTCATTAGGGCCTCGCATCAAAAACGGGACCCAAACGTGTTTTGTTTGGACATAATGGCCTGACCTCCCTCTAACCGAGCGAAGCTTTGAAAGGAAAGTTCCCGATTTCTACTACTGCTGCCTAAATCTATGAATTTTTTAAAGTTGATATTGAAAAAATACAGAAAAGTTAAATTTTCCCAAACTCCTAGCACTTCCGGTTAAATGAAAAGCCCTAATATTTAAAAAACCTTTAGACCAATAATTGCATAGTCTGATGCATTACCATTAGTTTCATACTTGAAATATTTTCAAACCCACAGACCATAATGGTTGGTAATGATTACCAAGCCCAAATTCCCGAAGGGTTGTGCCATTACGACGACGCGTTGCCTTACGAAAACGAGGATAAGCTCCTCTGGGATCCAGTTGTTAGTTTGGCAACTACAGAGGACTTTTTGAAAAAAGCCTCCGAAATATCTAAACCACCAATTCCCTTGGGTAACCATTTAAGGGATGACGAACAGGCTTTATTTCTATTGCAACAATGTGGACATAACGTAGAAGAAGCCTTAAGGCGTCTCCGAATGAACGTTGCCCCCAGTTCAGATACCATGAGCCTTTGGTCAGAAGAGGAATGCCGAAATTTCGAATCCGGTGTTAGGTGTTTTGGTAAAAATTTTCACTCTATTCAGCAAAATAAGGTATCGAATTTTCTATGGAGCAAAAGTTGCATAACTGTTTGCAGGTACGTACAAGGTCGGTGGGTGAATTGGTGCAATTTTACTACTTATGGAAGAAATCTGAAAGACACGATATTTTCGCCAACAAAACCAGACTGGAAAAGAAGAAATATGCCTTACATCCTGGTCTAACAGACTTCATGGACAGGTTCCTGGAGGACCAAGACGGACGAGATAGAAGTTCTTCCCCAAATGTACAGTGCAGTGCATCAGACGGTAAAAAAAGTGAGAACATGTCGCCGCCTACGAAGTCGCCGCCAGATGCATAACGTGGTAAAAATAGTTATAAATGTTATTTATTCCCACTGACCACTCAGTTTTTGTGGCAGTACTTGGGGATATATCTTATGTTCATAAAATTTGTAAATAGAAATTTTATTTTTTGTAATTTTGTTATTAAAACATTTTAACATAATTTATTTATAGGTACTGTTATTGACAGTACCTTCTAATATTATGGCATAGTAAGAGTTTTTAATGAAGCAATTTATATAGGCAACTGCCATAAAGTATTCATATACAGGGTGTCCAGAAGTAACATTCAAATAGACTGTCTGACAGGATTACTGTGGTTACAAATTTTTAGAATCCATTCAGTAATTTAAAGAAAATAAATTGTCCCATTTTGATAAGCCTGGGAAACACATATGGATCTTCAAATCAAATTTTCTCGAAAACGGTTGCTTCTGCAGTGTTACAGCAAGGGAGGCTTTATGTAATTTTAGTCCGGCGCCCCTGGTTGAATCTACTTTTGGTAGATAACAATCTGATGGCCCCTATTCTGCCCTGCAATGGAAAAACATCGTATGTGCATTTTTGGGCATTTTGAGTTATTGATAGATTTGAAATCCTCAATAAATTTCCTTTTATAATTATATGTTTCTCAATTTTTTTAAGTTTTAAGTGGCAAAAATCTTGTTTTAAAAATAGCAAGTTTGTATTTTGACTGTCAAAGTCATAATAATGCAAGTCAAGAACACCGCATCTGCAAGTTTGTTTAAATTAAAAAATACTAGTTTAAATCAAATCCTACTTACATACTGCGTTTATATCATGCAAAATGTCCGTCTTGCTACTTAAAAATGCCGTAAGTGACATTAAATACCAATAAACAGTGATTTTAAAAAAATTTTTTTTTTTCTTCAAGCAAACGGTCCAACATGCATGTTTAGAAAAAACTAGAAGAAAAACATTTCAGATAAAAAAACTATAGCGATTTTATTGCAGCCAAAACTTTGATCTTCGTTCCTCAAAAGTTGGGAAATTTCACATACGCCGTTCTTCTGTTGCACGGCATTATTGCTGTTAGATAATATTGTGCAAAATTTCTTCGTCGCTGTGGTTTCTTCAATAAGCGAATTTTAGGTTAAGAATGATTTCCGGTTTTTACATTTTGAGCTGTAGAATCACCCCCCCCCCCCCCAAAATATTTCAATGTTATTTCCGGACACCCTATATAATTTATTTTGTTTTATTTATTGTGTTGTAGATTGTATTGAACGAAGTACAATATGGACAAATTTTGTCGTTTTCCAAAAGTACGTTTTATATGGGTTAGTTACTAGTATTATTTAAGCTGTTTGTCTTGGGCTGATATATTTTCATTCTCTAGAAACGACTGAAATTGCTTAATTAATTCAAATGTGGATTTGTCAGACAAAACATCATTGCCATGGTATCTAATGCATATTTGTTACACAGAATCAGTTATTTTAAAGATATTTATACACTATTACAGCTTTGTGGAACACTTTTTACAAAATAAAATATTTTTTTATATACTGATAATGATGTTTTATATCTTATCCCTACACAAATCAATAATTAAGTATTAAGAAAGATTCATATCCAGCTCTGAATTGTGACCACACTGTGGTCATTCTTCATCTTCATATTAATAATTATGAATTTTAGGAACACTTTACCTACTTTAAAATCAAATTCACAAAATTCTTACCTACAACATTATTACCATTGCAACGACTACTTTTGAAGTCGATTAAAAGATGAGATAAATGCGCAATTTTATTGAGAGTTAAAGTTTAGGAAACTTAACGTAGTAACTTAGAAGCGGGACCTTGAAACTAAAAACCAAATGAAATTGCTCATAAAACACTACAAATTAAAGATGGTCTTGATTTTTACCAACTTCAACTTGAACGTCAACTGGATGTCAATTTTTCGTTTTCAAATTTTTTTTACTTAAATCTTTTGTTTAGTTTCATTTGAAAATTTTTAGTAAAAAATATGTATTCTAATTTTGACAAAAACAAAATTTATTGTACAGGGTCTTTTTTTATTGTTGTCCCACTTTTAAATTGGAATATCCCCTTTATTACTTGAGCTATTCGCCTGAAATAAAAACAGGATGATGGTAGACCCTACTCCCAAGTTTTGTTCTTGAGCTTACTCGGCAATCACCGTCGGATCTTAAACGCTTACTTACTTTTTTTTAATGCGACACCCGGTTTATCCTTGCACGGATCGATAGTGAATTTTCTTCTGATTTCATTGATATAGGGTAGTTGATATGTGGGGTTGATAGTTTTCGAGAAAAAAAATTAAATTTGAAATAATCGGACCATTAGAATCTACGAGAATGTCGTGAATAAATTAGTTACTACTTTGTTACTATGATACTAAAGGTTACAATTGTCTTAGAAAACTCAGACCTTCACTACATAGCCATAAGTCATAAAAACTATTTATTTTCACGAATTTTTAACTACCCTATATAAATGAAATCAGAAGAAAATTCTCTATCGATCCGTGTAAGAACATACTGGATGTCCCGTTTAAAAAAAGCAAGTCTTGCATCCACAGTCCTTAAAGGTGTCGTGAACTCGTTGCTGGCGGCTCGCGGTGACGTCATTGGTGCAAGCATCGAAGCGTGGAGTAGCGCAACCTGAGGTTTTTAACAATATTGTTGGGGTTTGTTACGGTTCGACTTGAACAGATCGTTCTAATTTAATATTAAAATATACAATGTACCTAAATAACAAATAATTATTTTAGGCACTTTTAAACTATAAACATTTTTTTCACACAATCGTATGTTATAACTCTCTTACCGACATAGTTAACATAAGGTGTAAGTTCAACTTACCAAGCGCGGTTTGGTTTCCCAGGCAACGAAAAATAACAGTGCTGTTATGAATTCATAACAGCACGCATATCTGACACAGGCATGGTAAGTAAAACAATTGAACTGGCAAAGGTAGCGAGAGCATTAGGAAAATTCGGCGATCTGTCAAACAGGATTGACGAAAAATGTTCAATAAGTTAATTTCAATTGTGCGAAAAATCATATACGATACACCGTTGTTAAGTACATCTAACATAATCTCGATTCTGTTATACTGTACTTACCAACCTAATATCGTAATATACTATATTAGAACATTAACACCCCCTAGTATTTAAACCGATTTACTAGCCAATTTACTCGTGTAGGAAAAAAATGCATTATTTTGCACTTATTTTTTTAGAATTTGATAATATTCACCTGTTTACTTGTCGAATCGATTGAACATACCTACTATCAATTAACTCCTTCAGTCCTTCCTCTGCCTTCTCGCGTAATCATTATATGCTCGTTCTTGTAATGGCTGCTTCTTGTCTTTGTCGTTATATTGTGCCGAAGGAACAACATCTTTCTTTAAAAATAGTTACGTTTTACCACCAAGTACCTAATTCTTGTTTCGACAATGAAGTTTTCTCGAAATCGTTGTCTCTGCACTCTGCAGTGAGCCGAGCATTTTCGAGTGTTCTTTGCGCTGGAACGAAATTTGATCTTTTAATTTTATCCAACCACTGTTTGGAAACTTTCCGATGCTTGTTCTTATCGGGAAAAGCAAAAAAAACTATATTACCTGGATTTTTCGTTATTACTGCCACCGTAATCGCAGCACTGGGGCATTTCCATCGATTTATTATGATCAAGACAGTGCAATTCTTACGCAGCGCTTGCAGTGGCTTGCACCAATGACGTCACAGATCGTATTTTTCCACATTCAGAGGCTTATAACTCATTTATTACTAATCGCATTTAAATTCTACTTGCAGCGTAAGAATCGTAATTTTTTTACAGAATTTTTTGATAAAAAGTTGCCCAACGAGTTCACGACACCTTTAAGATCAAGATCAAGTAACAAAGGAAATATGACAATTTGAAAGTGGGACAATAATAAAAAAGACCCTGTACATCAGAAGACGCAGAAAAAGTTTAGCTATTAGACTGAGTAAAAAAAATTGGGTATGTCCATTTGAAAATGAAAAGTTGACATCCACTTGACATTCAAGTTGAGGTTGATAAAAATCAAAACCATCTTGAGTTTGTAGTGTTTTATGAGCAAATTCATTTGGTTTTTAGTTCACTAAAATCGGATCACAAATAACAAAGTTATAGCGTTCTGGAGTTTTAATCTCGCACCCTGGATACAGTGTGTCTCATTTTAACTGGAACCACACAAATATTTCGGTTAATTTTAATCGAATCAATGCGTTCTTCTTTCTGCATATAGAGCTCCAAAATTTGCACCTGTGTAATACTCAACTTTTTTCATAAACCGAAACCCCAGCCTACTATCAGATTTAATAAAGAGGCCAAAAATGACGAAATCGTATTAGGCATTTTTTTATCGAAGAATTTTTTAAAGACAAGTTGCTCAGGATCGCTTCAAATGGCTATATCCGAAGTTTCAGGAAAAAATAAAAATGTTGAATTTCTTGAGGAAGAATCATAAAATAACGAAAACGTCAATATTTTTGCATTGATGTGAAATAAAAAAACAATGGAAGCGCATATGTTTGCTGTTTGTGGCACAATGCAACAGATTAGTTGGGATGTCCCTTGAAATTGTTAAGAAAAACGAAGATCTTGCACTATCTTAATAATTTAAAATTTTTCTGCGATTGTTAAGTTTTATCCATCCATAGCCGACAGCAAATGTCAATTCAATTCATTTCAATTGTTTCTTTATTTCACAGCACTCATTATGTTGCAAAAATATTGAACTTTTCGTTATTTTGTGATTCTTCCTCAAGAAATTCAACATTTTAATTTTTTCTTGAAATTTCGGATTTAGCCATTTGGAGCCATCCTGAGCAACTTTTCCCTATAAAATTTTTCGATAAAAAAATACCTAATACGATTTCGTCATTTTTGGCCTCTTTATTAAATCGCAGTAGGCTGGGGTTTCGGTCTATAAAAAAAGTGAAGTATCACTCAGGTGCAGATCTTGGAGCTCTAGATGCAGAAAAAAAGAACGCATTGATTTGGTTAAAATTAACCGAAATATTTGGGTGGTTCCAGTTAAAATGAGACACACTGTATGTACGCTCCAATAACTTTTTCAATTACAAGATGAAAACCTGAAAAAATTCACCGAACGTCATTTCTTGACATATTTATTGCAATTTCTTATCACTTCCGGTTAAGTCGGAAATGCTTCAAAAATGGGACACCCGCTATATTTTGGAATGTAAAGGTTATTCTGAGAAATGTCATTTTCGTGATTTTTTTTCTTTTTTGCGCATAATTAAATTTTCAACTTCTACGCTTTAGCGCAGCAAGTTAATAAAATCGATTGAAGTGTCTGTCTAATCACGTTGCAGCTTAACTACTGAACGTATCGAAAATTGACATTTTAGGGACAAAAGTTCCCGTTTTTCAATTTTTCTCAGCAAAAGGGAATATTATTATTATAGAATTCGACAGCTGTTGCATTGACGGACTAAAAACCCTAATGCCATTTTTTCGAAAATTGACATTTTAGGGGCAAAAGTTTCCGTTTTTGAATTTTTCTTAGCAAAAGGGCATATTATTATTATAGAATTAATTCGATAGCTGTTGCTTTGCCGTATCGAAAACCTTAGCGCCATCTCCCATACTAAGCGGATACCGGCAGTTTGCGAGTCGGGGATGTTTTACGTACTGCACACTGCATGTGATATACTTACAGGATGTCCGCGGAAATAACGATGAAATATTTCGAGGGGTGATTATGCAGTTCAAAATAAAAAAAAGTTCCTATAAACATGTCCGCAAATCGCTCTTAAGGGGGCGCTAAAAATTCAATTTTTATTTTATCAATTACAGGATATATGGTCCAACGAAAAGTCCCCATCTCGAATATCTCATGAACGGACAGAAATATAAAAATTTGCTCGTACAGGTCGATTTTTATCTCCAGGGGGACACTTTCAAATCCGCGCTTGGTGAAATTCCACAACGCAACCGCCCTAATCCGCACTAACTCCAACTTCAAAATTTCAAATGTCAACCCCCCACTTGTGATACATCATTTTAAAGCTAATTTCACTGTAAATACAATTTTATAAAAAAATATAATTAATTGAACCCCAGCGTCCTCTATGGTCAAATTTTAAATGTCACTAAGGTCCTTTGCGACACATCATTTGGAAGGGTATGAAATTCTCAGCAAACTGTTGCAGAGATTTTTGAAATCCATCAACTCTTCCAAAAGTTATACTGAAAAACATTTGATTCTGGGCCGACAGAGTTACTTTCTTTGCTGTAATTTCTGAAAGAGTTGGTGGATTTTAAAAATTTCGAATTCACAATGAAAATATCTGTATTCTGTACAATGGTATACAGGCTATCCCTCGACGGGCGTCAGTTAGCCGTATCTGGAGAACTGTTTCTAGCATCGTCATGAAAATTTGTACACAAGGGGTTCAATTAATTTTGAATCAACGTAAAACATTTTCATCAATGGCGCACTTCCGGTTATACCGGAAATAGGTACTAATTTCCTTATTTTAAGTGGAACCCCCTTTATATTATGATATTTTTGGATTCTACTTTTAATTGTAGGTGAACTTTTACTAAGAATTGCTATGCCAAAAATCAATTGTTTTTGAGAAAATCAAGAATTTCGCTTTTTTATGTCAAGTGCAGGCCTAATTTCAAAAAGCTGTAACATCCTTACAGTATGAAATGAGGAAACGATATTAATTTGCCATGAAGTCTAATGTAGGGTCGGGAAGGGACATTAGAGCGCGGCCGTTAGAGCGCAGGGACACTAGAGCGCAGGGACATTAGAGCGCAGGGACACTAGAGCGCAGGGACACTAGAGCGCAGGGACACTAGAGCGCAGGGACATTAGAGCGCGGTGGTGTGTTTTTGCCTATTTAGGTAGATGATGTTGCGAAAATTAAATATCTGCTTTTCTCGGTAGATACTTTTATAATTTTATAATAATTATTACTATAAAGTTTATGACACTTCGATTCTCAAAAAAAAAAGGTTTTTGCTATGCATTTGGGTGAGAAGCAGTTTTTTGCCGGTTAGCGCTCTTTACTCCCATTGCTTAATTAATTTTTATTTTCTTGGCGTCCTTGTATCGTAAAAATTGCAGTCTAATTTAAGCTTTAAATCGGGAAAATGAAAAAAGCCGTGATTGAAAGTTTGAAATGACAATGTTCGGAATTATGTACTTGGCTTCATCAAAATACAATAAGCGAAATTACTTCAGCTAGGTGTGTATGAATCATGATAACGGCACATCCCTTATTAGCTGTTTACTTATTGTATTTCATGAACGAGAAGGAAGACCACCCGTTAACATCTCCCGGTTTTAACGAAATTCAGAAAGATACATTTCTTAAAACGAGCGTCGTCGTGTCAGGTATTTTAATTTATTTTTAATGAGGGTTGAAGAACATTATTTTCAATATATTTAAGCCGGATGGAACGGCAAATAGTTCGACAAGATGTCATCTCGTCATTAAGTTGTAAAAACCCACTGACCATTGTTTACTTTGTTCCCTTGGAGATATCAGACCATTGTTTACTTTGTTCCCTTGGAGATATCAATTTTTATATCAATATTATTCACAGGTCAATTGAAATTCAACCAAGTTCCAAGTTCTTGGAAGGATATTGGTCTAAGCAGGATCCATGATTTTGGTTGAAATTCATTAACAAGTGCAGCAAGAAAATAAAAATTGTTTAATGAATAAAGTAAAATGAACAACCGGCGAACAACTGCTTTTGAAATTTCAAAGTCTCAAATATAGATTTAGTTGGTCCTCTCAACCAAACGCAGAGGTATCAAAAATGAATTTTTTTTTAAGAATCGGAGTGGTATAAACTTTACAGTAATAATATAATTATAAAAGTATCTACCGAGAAAAGCAAATGTTTTATTTTCGCAACATCATCTACCTAAATAGGCGAAAACACACCACCGCGCTCTAATGTCCCTGCGCTCTAATGTCAGTAATGTCCCTGCGCTCTAGTGTCCCTGCGCTCTAATGTCCCTGCGCTCCAGTGTCCCTGCGCTCTAACGGCCGCGCTCTAGTGGCCGCGCTCTAATGTCCTAGACCGAATGTAGGGTGTATCCGCCCCTAGACTCAAATTGGGTCAAATACACACAGGTTGTTCTCTGCAAATTTTTAAACATCATCAACTTCATTGGTCAAAAAGTCAATTTTTTCAAATGGAATGCCCCAACTATTTTATGGCACATCGATGCAGAATTTAATTGTCTATTATTGTAATCTACATGTTTGCCATATTTAAATAAACAGTTTTTTTGATATTTCTAAGTATACGGACAATCAAAAGTCAAAAAAACAGAAAAAAATTCGTAAATTATTAAGGGGGCGTCGCAGGTCTATTCCGAGGGCAGTTTCGTGTTCGGGAGTGTCGATTTACCAAGTACTGAAAGTTTCAATCGATTAGGAGGAAAAACATTTTTCCGATCATTTTTGACGAATATGTAGAATTTTGGAAAAATCAAAGTTCCCCGATCTTCACCAAATTTACATATTACCCTAATTTGGGGACGAGAAAGCGAATGGTGAACACCGCGATTCGATATCTCTAGCCGTTTCCACGATATTGGTATTTGGAATTTGACCAAAATTTCATATTGAGCGGTTTGAATTACTCGTTCTCGCCAAGGTTCTTTTACAGCAACAGTACCTGGCAACTTACAAAATATTAAATAAAACAGGATTAGAAGAGGATTAAATTTTCATAGCTAACTATGTTTATTAAATCGGGCTAAATATGAAATTTTGTTCAAATTCCAAATACTTAGAAATATTGCAAAAACTGTTTATTGAAATATGGCAAACATGTAGATTAAAATGATAGACAATTAAATTCTGCATCGATGTGCCATAAAATAGTTGGGGCATTCCATTTGAAAAAATAGACTATTTGACCTATGAATGCAGAAAACACCCTGTATGTGTTTGATCCAATTTGAATCTAGGGGCGGATACACCCTACATTGGACTTCATGGCAAATAAATATCGTTCTCTCATTTCATACTGTAAGGATATGTTACAGCTTTTTGAAATTAGGCCTGCACTTGACATAAAAAAGCGAAATTCTTGATTTTCTCAAAAACGGTTGATTTTTAGCATAGCAATTCTTAGTAAAAGTTCACCAAGAATTAAACGTAGAATCCAAAAATATCATAATATATGGGGGGTTCCATTTAAAATAAGGAAGTTGGTACCTATTTTCGGTATAACCGGAAGTGCGCCATTGATGAAAATATTTTACCTCGATTCAAAATTAATTGAAACCATTGTGTACAAATTTTCATGACGATGCTAGAAACAGTTCTCTAGATTCAGCTAACTGACGCTCGTCGAGGGATATCTTGTATGGTATATAGGGTTGGGCAAAAGCATATTTGCATGTTTCTCCTAAAGGCTCATATTAAGTCCAGAGTAGCATGTAATATTTTCATTTTTTATTTCATAAAAACTTAAGTTTATTTTACATATATGGCATATATCAATAAGGCTTTACGGCATACAGCATACGTTACGGAATATATGGGCACATTATAGCATAAAACTACATGTTTTCGGGTGTTTAAGGTTGCCTCTCCGGAATATTAAAAAAAATTCAATTAATTAAAAATAATTAAAGATTACACTGGCAGCGCAGGTACCTCTGTTAAGCCGGAAAATATTATGTGTCCCTCGTTAAGAAAACAATTTGTTGGGATTACCTCGCGATGATTAGACTGACCCCTATTATCGCGTTTTCTTCGAAAAGGATTTACCAAAAATTCTTAATTCTGACATGCTTGGGCCAATGAATAGCAAATTTTTTCATCCCCTTTCACTTGCTTTTTCTCTATTTATGTTCTGGCTGGCCCAAATCTTAACATTTTTCTTTCACTCGTTGAGTCGTGTACTGAAATCTGTGAAAATTTGTGCGCCGCTGTTACCTATAATTTCAACAAAATGCCAAAAATTGGTAGTTCACAAAATGATTTAGTTAAGAAGTGGCTAAGGTCGTACACATGCTTCAAATTCGATGGAAATGTTGTGTTCTGTACCATCTGTGAAAAAAGGGTATGTATTATTTTTTCATAAATTAATTATATTTAGTTTTTTTGTAAATAATATTTTTATAAAATAGTTATTAATTATCTAAGCTTCTTACTGTATTTTAAAAATATATCTTTTTGCCACAGGTCAACGTTACTAAAAAGTCTCAACTTGATCAACACGTAGCCACTGGCCCACACCAAAAAAGAAAAACCAATGAAGCTATTGCGCCAAAACAACAATTGTTGTCCATGTGTTTGAATGAAAGTGGAAAATCCAATAACTTTAATGAGGATTTATGCAAAATTATGGTTTCACGCAATATTCCATTGAATAACTTGGACGCTCCAGAATTTAGAAACTTCATGGAAAAATACACTAAAGAAACAGTTTTATCCCGGAGAACAGTTTCCAGAACGTGCATTCCGAAATTGTACCAGGATAATCTTCAAAAAATCAGAGACATCGTTGAAAACAATCATACTTATTTGGTTTAGTGTAGACGAAACCACCGATGCCAAAAGGAAGGTATATTGCCAATTTTATTGTCGGTACTTTGACAGGTGATCCATCTTCTAGTTTTTTGGTAGCTGTTAAAATATTGAACAATATATGATTATTTATTGCAACAAATTTTAAATTAAGCTGAAATGTGTTATATGTATTTTTTCCTGTGTTTTTCTGGGATTCCAATGTATTAAGTATTTTGTAGACACCTATTTATATTTTTCTTTGTATGTATGATTGTATATGTACATAATTTAGTAATAAAATGTATTGAAAATCAATGTTATTTCATTAACATTATTAATTATAATAATATTTAAGAAGAAACTCCCAAGAAAAAAAATTACTATATATTTATTTTTACAGCATATATTAGGGCATATACTTGAAGATTGCAGCATGGTTTAGAGAATATATTTAAGGATTTTAACGAAATATTTAAGTGTATACAGGGGGTGTCCCGTAATTAGGCTGCAATATTTTACCAGTGCTTTCTACGATCAAAATTAGGACTAAAAGTTTAGTAAAAATTTTTCGAAAAATCCATCCTAAGGGAGCTAGGGCTCGTCTAAGGGGGTAAAAAAAATTGTTATTTCTTCAATTTCTGACGAACGGCTTACGATAGGGTCACGAAAATTGGAACTTTGTCGTAGATTTTTGTGCTGAACAAGGCTAATGTAATGGTTTTTAGCAAAAGCTTCAGGGACGTGCGTGAGTGGAGGGGTCGCGGACATTTTTGTATCTAACTTTTTTGTACGACACCTTGGGTGAATTGTGATCACAAATTTGAATTCCTCGTACATTTTTACGTAAAAAAGGTGCTCTAGTTGAAACTCGATAGCTCAAGCCGTTTTCGGGGAAAATCGATTTGAAAGTTCAATTTCGTGGTATAAAAGTGGGTAATTGTGGCACTCAAAATACCTAAAATTATCAGATGCTGCATGATCAGCAGAAAACAAACAAGTTTAACCTGTTTGTATCTCATATGCTTGAAATTCCAAAGAAAATCACAAGAAAATGGATTTTCCATAGTCTATCCCATCAATTTTGCACATTTTCGGGGTGGAAAAAGAACTTCAAATCGATTTTCCTCAAAAATGGCTTGAGCTATCGAGTTTCAACTAGAGCACCTTTTTTGCGTAAAAATGTACAAGGAATTCAAATTTGTGTTCATAATTGACCCAAGATGTCGTACAAAAAAGTTCGATAAAAAATGTCCACGGCCCCTCCACTCACGCACGTCCTTGAAACTTTTGCCAAAAACCATTACATCAGTCTTGTTCACCACAAAAATCTAAGACAAAGCTCAAAATTTCGTGACCCTATCGTAAGCTGTTCCTCAGAAATTGAAGAAATTACAATTTTTTTAATTCCTTTTTTAGGGGCCCTAGCTTCCTTAGAATGGATTTTTCGAAAAATGTTTACTAAACTTTTAGTCCTAATTTTGATCGTAGAACGCACTGGTAAAATATTGCAGCCTAATTACGGGACACCCTGTATATGCTTCATCTTTACGACATACTTGCCCAACCCTATATATCATGTGGGGGGTTTTCATTTGTAACTTTGAAGTCGGGCTTAGTAGGGGTTCGTTAGGTGTTGCGTTGAGGAATTTCACCAAGTGTGGATTTAAGTGTCGTTTTTAACCAAAAATAACGTTCCAAACAACGCAGGCCTGGAATAAGCGAGGAAAGGACAAAGAGTGAGTAATAAAAATAGTACTGAACTAAACAAAATTTTATTAAATCGATTTTTTCGTAATCAGCAATACTGTAAGTACAAAAATTGAAGATAGACTTTTAAGACGTGAAACCATCACGATTATAATAACATGAGAGATATAAAAAAAGTTACATCCTGCAGATAACACATTTAATAGGTAAATATCAATAAATCGTTAAATAAGGTTCAGTCCTGTTACTATAAAAGTAGTATCATCGAATTTTTTAGAGCAGGTGATGCCAATAATAGGGTGATATGTGGTAGGGAGAAGAAAAGAAGATTCGGGGAGCTATAACAAATGTTTATTTAAATGAATGACATGGGCTACAACTATAACGATGAACCACACACCCAGAGTTTAACACACACACACACTCGACTGAGATCTGAATGTAGAATAATGCACGAAACCCTTGGCCTATCTAACATTCAAAGTTTAGAGAAAATACTTATGACAAAAGATATCACCATTTACCCTGTGCAAGTCTCTGTTGTCAAAATGCAAGTGACCAACTGTATTCAAGCGGACAGACTTGCTAGGTACTAGCTGAACATATGGTACAGGTACACAACATGAATACACAGTGACGGAAACCAATCAGAACCCTCCAAGGTATGGAGGGTAGCCAGGTGGATGCGTAGGCGCGGGTTGTGGGTAACTATAGTAAGGGTAATTGTGGAGAGCAGGCCCATAACTTTGAGCATAAGGTAACTGTGGATAGGCCAACGGCATTGGTTCATAGTGACTAGTCCAAGTGGGGGTTGGGTAAAGGGGATACCCTGAGGAAGGTGGGTAATTGTAGGGTACTGGACTAGATCTTGACGAAACGTAGTTATTGAACTGGCCGGAATATTGATCTGGCGCTTCGGTTAACGGCGTCTCTCCTTCGGTTATACTCGGAATTTGATCGACCAACGACTCCAGACCTGACAAGCTCTTTGAGGCTATATCCTGTGGTTGCCTAGGGGATGCATACTGATTTTCATGAGGAGCATCTATGTTGTATGAATGGTAAGGATAATGAGTCTGTTCACTGTTTGTGGAAGGAGCGGGACTACCCAACCTACATTCCGATTCCTCAGCCATGCTAGAAGGTGGTTCGAAATCTGGAGGACCTAAACTGGGCGATGCCGGTGATCCCAACTGCTCAGAACTTATCGCTGCACTTATCTCCGAGCTTAAGTCCGAATGAGTAAAAGGTTGGGAGTGGGGTCGAGGCGATTGGCTATAGGGAGGTCTAGGGGATTGACTGTACTGCGGCCGTGGTGACTGAGTATACTGCTGGGGTTGGGGAGTGTACAAATTGCTTGAACTATTCGGAGGTGTGAGTGCTGGCCCCATTTGATAAAAATTATTAGGTGACGGATTTGAGTAGCATTGGGACATGTTGGTCGATGTATTGTTCTCCGGTGGAGGTATATCCATATTCTCCACCTTGACTTTTTTAGGCCGACCTCTCTTCTTTTTGGGAAAATCACAGTTAGCTTGTTGCGAAAGGGGTGTCTTACGGACCACGGGCTTTGGGGGTGGCTCTTCACCTTCTACCTTAATTTTTTTAGGCCTACCACGCTTTTTTTTACACGGTATAATAGTACCATCCTCTTTTTTAATCACAGCATTATTACTTATGTCGGTCAGTTCTAATGAATACGGATCGGGCTTAGGTTCTGCCTCATAGCATGACTTCACCCTGGGCTCACTAAATATCATTTCTGACTCATCGATTTCTGTGATAACGCCGTTCAAATAGTCCCGGAACTTCTTCAATGCTGCGTAGAAGGGAACTTTATCCGCTGCGCGCGGCAACTGGGCGCACCTGGCGCTCGATGACGGCATCACCCACACGTACTGAAAAAAATTTTATGCTAGGTAATCAAAATTACAACAAAATTATTTCAAAACGGCAATTGTGGCTTCCGTAACGCCTAAACCATCCAAGTCAGGAATTTCGCAGAGTTTATCACACCACACTTTGCCTACCTGTCACCGTTTTTGACAATGTCAACATTTCTATCAGAAAATTGACTTGCAATCCGCAATAGAAAAAAGGACCCCGCACACTTCTTATGGGAAATTTAGATCGATAGATTTTTTTTGTTATTTAATATGTTGTAGCCAGGGCGATGCTGATTAAAACGTCTCACGGGCGCAACCTTGTGGGGCCCACGGTTTGGCCGGTAGAGCGCCCCAAAGACAGGTCCGAACTCCATGAGGCAAATAATTAAAAAATCGATATCTCAGTTATCTTTGAAGTTAGAGCCTTCGCTCAAAAAGTCTTTGGTAGATATTTTGCCAAACTATCTTGTCATGTACATAGAAAAACAAATGACGGTCTTTGATAAGAGGACTTAACTTTCATTTATGTACTTTTTAAAAGGAGTTGTATACCAGTGGTCGGAAGTAATGCATTACTGTAATGAAATTACTTTAGCTGGTAATGAGTAATTGTAATGCATTACTTTTTTCAAATAGTAATGGGTAATTGTAATGCATTACATTTTTTTAGTAATTGTAATGGAAAACCATTACTTCTTCCATTACTTTTTTTACCCTTAATTGATAAACGCAAAAATAAAACTTTTATGAAAAATGTAATTCTGTGAAATGAAATAACCACCACAGGAAGTAGCTAGGTACTACTGGTATCAGAGTTAACCCTAACCCAGCAGGGTTCTGTTTACCTACCGCCTACCAAGCAAACATTGATGCATTTTGAAGAGTTTTTCTGCTATTTTTAAGTAGCGATATTCTCTGCAAGTACTCAGGAATAAATATTTCTATAGAATTGAAATAATTTCCTAGCTGCAGAAAATAAAACTAACTTTGGCCATCTCAAGCAGTGGTAAATTTTGAAACACAATTGTTATTCAAATTAAATTAAAATTAAATAATAAATATATATGTTTTAAAATAATACACCTACAGTTTTTTTATAACGTGGCATTTTAAAAAATTCCAATTCGAGTTGGCCGTGTCTGGAATGACGTATGTTTCAATTTACTGCAGATGTCAAAATCTGTCAGCTACAATTAGAAATTTAAGAAATGTCACGTTAAAAGTAATGTATAAAGTAATGCATTACATTTATTAAGTAATTAGTAATTGTAATGCTTGAAAAAAGTAATTAGTAATTGTAATGCATTACAATTTTGACGAAGTCATGTGTAATGGTAATGAATTACTTTTTAAAAGTAATGTTCCGACCACTGTTGTATACATATAACTACGTCCAAGCGGAAACTTTTGCCTGCTCTATTTGAAGTTCTTCTCCTTTATTAGCGTGTGAGCATCAAGAATATATGCAGTTCGGTTTACAGAGTGGTCCAACATCTGTTTCCAGCTGCAAAATAACACTTTACATTGATATTAGAGTTTTGAATTTTTTGCATGGTGACTGAGTACCTACCTAGTAAAAGCCTTTCAGATGAAGTTGGATGTTTAATTTTACCAAACATATGACTCCACAGGATTTCCAATATAGATTTGACAATAGCTAGGTACAAAGAATTAATAGTTTTCGTCCATAATGTGGTTATTTGGTTATTTTGAGCCTTAAGATTATGATAACAAGATTGTTTAATTTTTTAACGTCAGGGTATAAAACTGCACAAGACAAAATAATAGTCATTTTTGTATCCGAAGGATTCAATATGGCGACCATAAGAGAATCAAAAGTTGACTATCATTGCTCAAAGTCTAGAAGGCCTAGAAGATTTCTGTCGATGCCATTCGACTGACAGCTGTCAAAAATAGGAAATTTTCAAGTTTCATTTAAATAGCAGCAATCGGAGATATTAATTTCTGTCGCAATTTTAAGATTTTTCGGGATAACTCATTAACGAGTCAAGATATCGGGGAGCTCTCTTCAGATTCTTAATCACAAGAAAATAGCGCAACTTTTGTGTGATTTAACCGACTTCCTATCTCTTACCGGTTAGGAGATGCCAATGGTGAACAGTGAAAAACGAACCGCCCTGTATATGTTTGATACATTACGCTAATAATAAATCCTGGTCTATTTGAAGTTATTCCCTGCCAAACGTCCAGCATGGAAATATACAACGCCTTTTAAAAAATACATAAAGTAAAGCTATGGCCTTTTTTTGTCAAAGACCGTCATTTGTTTTTCTATTTGCCATGACAGGAGAGCTTGGCGAAATATCTACCAGACTTTTTAAGCGAAGGCGCTATCTCCAAACATAGCCGAGATATCGATTTTTCGCTTTTTTCAATCATTGGGTTCGGCCCTGTCTTTGGGGCGTTCTAACGGCCAAACCGTGGGCCCCACAAGGTTGCGCCCGTGAGACGTTTTAATCAGCATCGCTCTGGCTACAACATATTAAAAAACAAAAAAAATCTGTCGATCTAAATTTCCCATAAGAAGTGTGCGGGGTCCTTTGTACCTTCCAAACGAAAAAAGATTAAGGAGCCAAACTTGAGGGTTTGAGATTTCCTTATTTGAGTGCCATAATTTTCAATATTTTCGAAGATATTAAATATTGAGTTTTTTAAGAGAGAAGAAATGTTTAAAAAGCCTTTCCTTGATTAAGAGTTTAATGTTGTCGATCTGTGATTCGACGCTCGTAGATAATTCAACTAATTTTGTTTTTCAGACAAATTTTTGAAGGTGTAGAACGAACTATCGGCTACGCCTCATGTCGCATTATTTTTTTACTACTCTCTTTACTGCTTTTTTTGTTTTTTTAAGTTGAAGGTGGTTTTTCATATTCCAATGAAACGTTTCCTCCTGAAATATCTTGCAAGCGAACCGAATTATGAAAATTTGCTTGGATCAATTTTTATATGATGGGGAACACCTAAATTTGTGATTGGTTAAATTTCAGATTCCCACCAACCCACCTCACAGTTTTAAATGACAACCCCCCACTTCTGATACATCATTTGAAACTTAATTTCATTACGAATTTAACGGTATGAAACTTTTGATATCCGTTCACTTCCAGCGTCCTCTACGGTCAAATTTTAAATTACATTAGGGCCATTTGTGATACATCATTTGAATGGGCTTGAAATCCTCTGTTACCGATGCAAAAATTTTCGAAATCCATATCCACTCGTTCAAAAGTTACAGCATAAATATTGAAGGATTTCTAGTTCCAAATCCAGTTGTGTAACTTTTGAACGATTGGATGGATCTCTAAAAATTTTGCATCGGTTTACAGAACATTTCTAACTAACTCATCACAAAGAAAATTAATAATTTAAAATTTCACCGCAGAGGGCGTTGGAGGTGAACGGATATCAAAAAGTTTTACACCGTTGAATTCGTAATGAAATTAGCTTTCAAATGACGTATCATAAGTGGGGAGTTGCCATTTAACATTTTGAAGTGGGGGTTGGTATGAGTCAGGGGGTGCATCATGAAATTTTATCAATCACAGATATACTATGTGTCCGGCTTCACACATACAGAGTGTATCTAGATAAGTGCGAAAAAGTTGAGTGGATGATTCCTCGTCGAAAAATAGATAGGGTCTTTCCTATAAAACTTTTCGAAAAAGTAATTGAGAACTTACAGCTTCTCAAAAGTTGAACGAAAGAGAAAGTTTTCTTTTCTTCCTCAGTTACTGGCACCGATAAAATTACGAAAAAAAATTAAGCACATGCACCTAGTGATAGCGGTGTTTCGGCATATTTTTTTAATCTACCTCGATGCGTTCAAACGGAGTGAAACCGCGAACCACTTTCCAATTTCTCGGTATAATTTTTTAGCCTTTTTGACTTTTCAAAAAACAGGACCTTCAATGGGTGTTTTTGTAAACTATTTTGTCTCATTGTTTTTTCGTAGGGTCCACCGTTCTCGAGTAAAAAAATAAGATCTATATTGGCTGGACGTACAAAACTTAATGTTGTTGAGAAAAATAACTGAAAATCAAATTTTCAACAATGCACCGCTATCACTAGGTGCATGTGGATAATTAACCTCCCCACAACGAATTTAAAAATGGGAGGTTACTGCAGTCACTCCAAAATTCGAAATTGAGATAACACCAGATCGTTGAGATCCCAGGATCAAAATCGTAAAATTTTGAAAAATATACGGTCTTTAAATTCTGTTTCCAAAAATACAATCAAACTTAGTGCCCTTTTGGCAATAAAACATATATTTTTTTTAAACTCCAGATCGAGACTGGATTGAAATTAATAAGTGAGGATTGGATCATTCACCAAGTGGGGAAGTTCCAGCCGCTTCCTTAGCTGCCCATTTTTTTCTGAATTTTATCGGTGCCAGTGACTGGAAAAAAATGAAAAAATTCTCTTTCGTTCAACTTTTGAGGGGCTGTAACTTCTCAGTGTGTTGCTTCTTCGAAACGTTTTATAGGAAAGACCCTATCTATTTTTCAACGAAGAATCACCCCCTGAATTTTTTCGCACTTATTTAGATACACCCTGTATAAAAATCGATCTGTCCTGTTCATATTTCGGGTGGAAAGTTTTCATTGGAACGCACTGTATATTATTTTTTGTATATTATGAACCTCGCGCCTTCAGGAAAGCAACAAGAACTTACCGTATTAGTGCCCTCGAGGAGATCAGGCTGCCTGCCAAAATTGAAATCCTTTTTCCCAGAAAACACTTCATAAATAAGTTTTCCATTGAAAACCGCAATCTTGGGTTTAAATTTCTTTAATTTTTCTAATAAAATTTGACTACCCTCTTTAATTTCTTTACGCGTTAAATCCGCACTACCCTTAGTCGCCCTCTGCACCATATTTGTAAAGCCAATACCGACTTGAAGCAATTTATAGTCTTCATCCGCCGTCACTTGCTGCTGTGTTAGTCCCGATAAATACAAGCATTTCCAAAAATGATTTCCAGGACCTGCATAATGATGTCCCTTATATGCAGCGAACAAGCCGGGATTAATTCCAATCTACAAATGAAATTGTTAACTTATAAATTTTGTGATTCTTTACTTACTATTATAATGTCTAAATTTTCAGTAAGATGATCGGGGAGTGTCCTTTTCGACACTTCCTCTTCGGGCATCCCGTTGAAACGGTCGTGTTTTTTTCGTTCTTTTATAGGCCGAGGAAGTCCTCCGTTCATATCCGGTTGATATTCCGGCCTATTAACATTGACATTAGTAGTTATAATTCGAACTAAAAAAACATTGAAAAACATCACACTATCAGGTTATTTGGCTACTACACTATAGGTCAATAATTGTAGGATTCTTTTATTTTTTTTTTTTACATCCTGGACAAATCAGTTATTGCTAATCACGGACAGGAGTGTGGAAAATATGTAACGTTCTATTCGGAAAGTATGTGCTAACGGGTGGCTATGGAAATTGGAAACAAATTAATTGCGATTTGTCGAAAGAACGTTCGTCCAAATTTAGTTCGTACGGGACGTGTCATCTGTCATTTTATCTGGGGACTGTGCAAACTAACTTTAGACATCATAAGCGTCCTTTCGACAGATTGCGATTCACTTGTTTCCTTCCATAGCCTACCCTTACTACTTATTTTATGAGTAGCACTGTACCATTTGAACAATAAAACTTGAGATCAAGAGAGCTGTGAAATTGTAATGGCACGTCAAAACATAGTTATATCTCACTAACAAAATTTCACGCGACTAGCTTTGAATTCTTCACCGCTTCCACTAGTATTAGTGAGATGTAACAATGCAAGTCTCGTTGTGCCATTAAAATTTCATGGCTCTCTTGATCTCAAATTTTGTTGTTCAAATAGTATAGTACAGAATCGAAAAGTGAATACGTGCGTCTTCTGACATTCCTCCTCTTAAAATGATTTGTCTACAACAATTTGAAAGATTACATTTTTGTTGCCCCCCTCATTTTAAATTGCACCTTTTCTACTGCTATAAAACATTAAAACTTACTGAAGTTAGATTTTGAATGGCCTGTATTACAGAAAATTCGGTCTTCTAAATTTATTCTAAAAGGATGAGTCAAACGGGTATAACTCAGAACCATGTTCGGTAATGCCGTATGATTGCCCCAGAACTACATTTCGACCACATCTGTGGTTCCAAAATGTTTTTATTTGATTGAATAACGACATGTCACTCTGTATTGCTGTATTGCTTTATTGCATCAAGTAGCATTTTTGATTTTCTTTACACATCTGGCTGTTTATTTCACAAACTATTCACTTTATCAAAAGAATGTTCCATTTAAAGTTGAAAGATAAATTTATGCGCATTTTTTAATGTGATTTGCTTCTTCTTGATGTCCGAGTCTGCGTTTCGCTGAGTAATTACGTCATAGGTTTTTTTTTTAACTACTACGTTGTCGAGCTAATCACATCAACAGATCCACTTAATTTTAACTTTCAAGTTTCACCGGAACAATTTTTTGATAATAATAATAATAATAATAATAATGTATATTTTGGTGCTAATATACAAAAAAAGTATTTACACCCGTCAAAATAACATACATTCACAATGAACAATCACAAAATATCAGTCAGAATCACAGTTATAAAATTCACTTACATTATAAAGACACTTCAGCACAAGAAACTTTCTTAACTTGTTCTTAAATATCTGATGACTACGGATGTTATAGAAATGGTTGGGCAAATTATTGTATAATAATATCCAGTTATAACATGCAGATTTTTTGAAGAACGAACTATTTATCTTCGGAATACTCAATTTTTTATCGCCATTTCTTGTCCCATATGGATGACTCTGCCCTAATTTGATGAAGTAATTCATATTTTTATGAACAAACAAGATACATTTAAAAACATAGATGGCGGTTACAGTTAAAATCTGATTCTCCCGGAAAGCACTACGGCAACTTTCACGAGGTTTCAAATTAAAGATTAAGCGTATGATCCTTTTTTGTGCCAGGAAGACTCTATTCACTTCCCTACCCGCTCCCCAGGAAATAATATTGTAGGCTATGTGACTGTATGCCAACGCATAATAAACATTTAATATGCTGAGTCTATTTAAAGATTCCTTCAATTGTAGCAATGCAAAAAAGGCACTACCTAATTTTCCCACAACGTGGTCAATGTGTTTCGTCCAACTGAGATTTTGCTCAACTATTGTACCTAGGAGCCTGACATGGCTTTTACATTCTAGTATTAGGTCGCCCTCGACTTTGAGTGAGTTAGGCAACTTGTCCTTCTGTATGAAAAACTTGATACATTCAGTTTTGGTTTCATTTAGGATCAGCCTGTTTCTTTGGCACCACGCAGACAGCTCATCGCAATTTATAGAGATCTTTTGACATAATTCTTCAATATTATTTGCAGATACACTTATAGCAACATCATCAGCGAACATCGTCACTTGACCACAGCTCAAGCTATTCGGGAGATCGTTAACGTATAGTAAAAAGAGTAGTGGACCAAGCACTGAGCCTTGTGGTACCCCTAACTCTATAGTTTTTTCTTGTGAAAATGTGCTGTAGCCAATTTTTACCATCAGCTTGCGGTCACTGACATACGATTTTATCCAACTTAATATTGGGCCTCTTATTCCTAAATGATATAGTTTTACTTCCAACATTTCCATATTTACAGTGTCAAATGCACACGATAAATCGAAAAGCAGCATAGCAACCAGCATTCCGCCATTTAATGCACTATAGACAAAATTCAGAGTTTGAAAACAACCAGTTTCCGTGGACTTGTTTGCTGTAAACCCATGCTGATTTACACATAGTAAATTGTAGGTGTTTAGGAAATCCACGAGTCTGTTGAAGATTATGCGTTCAAATACTTTCGATATAATATTTAACAATGCGATCTGTCTGTAGTTGTGAACAGTTTGTAAAAAAAAGGTCAGACTTATACTTTTGAGTAAGAGCATGAATTTATTATACCGTTGCTTACAACCAAAAATGCTAATAGATGCAGGGGTGCCATTTAAAATAACAGTAAAATAACAAGAAGTTATAAGGGGTGCCTGTTCCCGTTTGACATCCTGTATAATTGAAGCGCAGGAACTTTTTTGACTTTTTAATTTTTTTCTACAAGATTTTTCTGTCCAAAAAATAATCTCAAAATCATTGATTGGCAAGTCTGGGAGCAACTCATAAGACAAAAAGGTATTCTTGTTGGAAATCGCTAGGACGAACCGTTTTCGAATAAAATTACCCTAATTGTATTACAACGCAAACATTTGTCATAGAAGATTGTATTTTATTTACCAGAAATAAGTTCAGGGGCATTATTTTATTAAGAAAAGTTCGTATGGATATAATAATACGGAAACATTTTCCGCTGTATGTCTATACCAACTTTTCTTAATAACATAATGTGGGACACACTTTATGTAACACATGTTTCTAATTTGAAGAGATGGACAACATGCGCAGTGCTGATGATGGAAGACAACATTGACACATAAAACAGATGAACGTATTTCCTGTTCACCTCCCCTCACCCCCCCAATTATGATACATCATTTGAAGCTAATTTCATTACCAATCCAACGATGCAAACCATTTTTATGTCCGTTCACCTCCTAGCGCCCTCTATGGGCAAATTTTAAATCACTACATTTTGAAGGGTATTCAATCCTGTGAAAACTGGCCCAAACATTTTCGAAATCCATCCACGTTTAGAAAAATTTCACTCAGGAATATGATTTGGTGCTGGACCGAGGACCGAGAAATAATTATTGTTTTTGGGTGTAAGTTAAAGTTTTGAACTGTGGTATAAAATTTGCGCTAGAGGGCGCTAAGAGGTGAACGGATTTAAAAAAAGAATTACAGCACTGGATTGGTAATGGAATTAGCTTTCAAATCGTGTATCATAAGTGTCCCCCTCCAAATAAAAATCGACCTTTTCGAGCGGTTTTTCGTTGATGAGTCAGAGAGGAGAAAATCTGGATGGCCTCTTTTCAGTGGGCCAGCCTGTATAACCGTTTCCAATAAATTTCATCATAGAACGCAATTTCTTTCAAAATACAACATTTGACTGGTGTCGTAATCTGTCAAATGTCCGGCAGTCGTTACTTTAATGTAGTGTCAAAGGTCTACGTCAACTTTTGTCTATAAATGTGCAGAACTTTTGCGCATGACGCTACAAATATACAGGGTGTTCCTATATTCATAGTCCTAACTCCGGGACGTTATTTCTTACATCATTCTAGCAAGAAAAGCTCCTATGGACATATGTCCGGAAATGCTTTATAAGGGAGATGCGCCCCTTTAAAGGGGTACTCAAAAAATCAGTTTTCTACAAATTTCTCGAAAAATATGAACAATAGGATTTTGAAATTCAGAACAATGGTTAGTGCTATAAAGAGCTTTCTTTTCAATTTTTTTCAGATTTTCAATAACATCAGAGGTGTGCGTTCTAGGGGGGTCTTACATATTTTTTTACATTTTCTTTTGTTGTGGGCCTTTTTTCTGCCAAATAATAACAAATTCGTAATCTCTGGTCCATTGCACATAAAAAAGGTGCTCTTGTTGAATGTAGCTAGGGCGCACCATTTTCGAATAAAATGATTTCAGTTGGTTTAGGGGGCGAAAATTTGTGACTAGCACTTTGTTTTATCTACCTAATTAGTGAAAATGAAGTTGGAGGACGATTCCTTACATCATTTTGGGAAGAAAAGTTCATATTAAGATACGGCAGAAAATGTTTCATTAAAAAGCTACGGTCCTTCGAATGGAGTGTCGGAAAACATATTATTCGAGAGACCATAGCCCCCTTAGGAATTATTTACCACCACATGTCCATACTTTTCTTTCTAAAGTGATGTAAGATATCATATTCTGAGCTTATTTTCACTAATTAGGAAGATAAAATAAATCTTACAACAGAAATTTTCGCGCTCTAAGCCAATCAAAGTCACTTTAATCGAAAAGGGTGCGTTTTAGCGACATTCAACAAGAGCCTCTTTTCTGGGTAGAATCGACCACCGATTAAGATTTTATTATTATTTGGTGAGAAAAATGACTACAACAAAAGAAATGTAAAAAAATGTGTAAGACCCCCCAAGAACGCACACCTCTGATGTTATTAAAAATCTGAAAAAAATTGGAGAGAAATGCTCTGAATTTCAAAATCCTATTTTCATATTTTTCGAGAAATTTTCAGAAAACGTGATTTTTTGAGTACCTGCGCAGCTCCCTTATAAAGCATTTCCGGACATATGTCCACAGGAGGTTTTCTTCCTAGAATGATGTAAGGAATAACGTCCCGGAGTTAGGACTATGAATATAGGAATACAGGTGCGATAAAGTCCATTTATCATTAATAATATTGAAAAACGGTGAAAGTAAGCCGCTGGCAAGTGAAAATGCGCATTTATGGTTTCTACTTGTCATTTTGTGCAACTTTTGTTAAGTGTGATTTATTTCGATGAAATTATTTGAACTTGACGAAAACCATTTTGAAAGCGAGTAGTCAAAGGAAAGTTTAGCGACTGAGGCAGAGCTTAAGCCGAACAATCAAATGAGATTGCAAATGCTGAGGCGAAGCCGAAGTTTTGGCGGAGCCGAAAGCGAGTAGTCAAGGAAAAGTTTAATGGCTGAGACGAAGCCGAAGGCGAGGAATAAAATGAGACTGTACAATTTAACTTTCCGTTGACTACTCGCTTTCGGCTTCGCCTCATTTGGTTCATTGAACTTTCCCTCATTTGTTCAACGCAATGTTTCCTCATTATTTAAAAAAATAAACAGATTGCAAAAATAATTTGTGCACTAGACTTTTAAATCAAATTCAGCCAATTAGAACACAACATGCGGGAAACTCCGCCTATAAAGAGACGAAACCAATAACATTTGAGTAATTTCTCGGCATATGTGACGTCACATATACCGACTCCTATTTTTAAACCACGAAGTTTCGGGACATTTTACATATTTGCTGAGGAGGTACTGGTATAAACAGCTCATTATTTAATATAGACAACCAGTTAAACACAATTATTGGCATCATAACCGAATTTAATAATTTTTTTAGGGGTTGATAATAACAAGCGATTTTGAAGTAATGTTAATAAAATAAAGTGTGATAAGCCTTACAAATAACATAATTTGCATCCAAGCAAAATGTCTATTTTGACAGTTGGAAACAAAAGCTGATACAAAGGAGGCTGTGAATATCAAAGCCAAAGTTGATATGTATGATGTTCACAGCCAACTAGTGTTGATAGTGTAGCAAAACTGCAAAAGGGACTTACTGGTCGGGCTTGATTTTCTTTTTCCGGCCACGTTTCTTAGGCCCAGGCATCAACTGATTGTTAGTGATGGGAGGCATGGGATTCATAAGATGGGGTGGCCCTTGAGCAGCGGGAAGCATCGGAATAGGATCATCATCGATGAAACTGTAAGGGTCCTCTAGTTTCTCACGTTTCACTTCATGATTAACACTGGCAGTGTTTGAAAGCAACATATCAGCACTGGTTTCATAACCATCATCATGGGACTCAAGTTTCATATTTCTACACATAAGAAATAAATTATTATTATTAATAAACAGTAAGTAAAATGACGGAGAACGTTGTTTTAAACACTTTCAGTGAGAGCATAAAGAGACTTACATGTGAGCTGGGGCGTGTTTCCACGTATTATTCATGCACGACGTGTTTACTGGATAATTTCAAGGCCTTAAGGGATGTTTTGGTTGATTTCAATTTGTTTTAGCAATTAGGCAACACGCTATACACATTGTGTAAATGGTAAAATCTAGTGTTACTTAACTCCCAAAAATGTAGGTAGGGGAAGGTGGGATTACGTGCAAAACTGGAAATTGTTATCGAGCGGGCCTACCTGGGGCGATTCAACTAAAAACAAAAAGCATAATGGGGACAGGTTGAGCAATCGAAATTTCGAAATAAAATAGGTGCAGACAGCATCAGGTGCGGCGGGCAATAGATAAACTATGTAAATATAGTAATCTAAGTGTTTGGTTTACTTATATTACGCGCGTGCGATTGCTCGATCACTTACATCTTGTACTTGTTGGAGAAGGTCACAGGATGGTTGTACGGTTCGTAGGAGATAGAACCGGATCCGATCCCGGAGACTCCGGACTCTGAAACCCCGCCGCCACCGCCGCCGTTGCCGCCGCCCGCTTCCATTGTAGCCCCGAGCAGTGTGGAGGACTCGCGGAAAAGAGTTGCCACCTGCATCGGAGTTTATACCGAGCCGACGCTCGTCCGAAATTCGAACAACTTTACACACTTTACATCGAGCTAGCCCGCACTAACGTTAGAAAAACCCAACAACAACCTCACCCTTTAAAAATAGTACTAACTCTGTGATTGGTTCAACGAACGTTTCTGAAAAATCAATAGAATGTTATCGGCCTGTATTTTTGTGGAAGCTTTGCTCCGGAGCTGACTGGCTGTGTCTCCGTCGGCGTCGCTTCCTCCGACGCTCGACGTCGCTTTTTCAACAGCGCATTCTGTGAAAATATTCGTCGTACTAGAAAAAAATCAGTGACGTTACTTACGTCATATTCTAAAGGGTAACTTGTGCTCCTCGCCTTTAGATGGCGCTGACCTCGACTTTTCCTATTTTAACCTCCCCGCCAACATAAAAATGGGAAGTTACTGAAACCAGTTCATAATTCACCATATCTTTACGCTTCGAGGTACTGTTGTAAAGCTGAAATATTTCAAAGAAATTTCATTTCAGTGAAATATTTCACACCCCTTGAAATATTTCATGAAACTTATTTTAAAAGACGCGCGCAAAATGAGTCGACATGACATGTGAATGGCATTCCACCACCACCATAGATCTGATAGATCAATGCATTCCACCCACCACCGAGGTTCGTATAACTTCAAAAATGGGGAGATTTTTCAGAAAATTTAATAATACTGTGCTTCGCAGATGAGCACATACGCACATACCTACCTAAAGATTTGGAGATCTGCAAAGTTTTTTTTATTTCTTTTGTTAAAATGCCTAACATTGTTCTAAATTTTGACGAATTTCTTATATAATTAAAAAGTAGTGTTGCAACTTGTGGGCGAGGGGGCAACCACTGCGTTAGTCCGCGGTACACCCTTAGATTTAGTCCGCTTTTAGTCCGATTTAGTCCGCTTTAGTCCGTTAGTCCGATTTAATCCAGTTTAGTCCTATTTAGTCCGATTTAGTCAAGAGGTTGGTCCCTTTTAGTCCAGTCTAGTGCTACAAGATTATGTAAAATTGCTGGAAATTTAAAAAAAGTGGCAGTCTCGGAGACGGTAGAAACTTCTACTTTCTCACAGAATTTGAAAATGTATCAGCAGGAATAAATTAACTTGTGATGATATTTTTCACCCCTAAAATGACATTTTTTGAAAAAATGGCATTAAGGTTTTTGATCCGACAATGCAGCAGCTATCGAACCCAATAATAATAATATGCTCTTTTGCTAACAAAAATTCAAAAAGAGGCAGTTTTGCCCCTAAAATGCCAATCTTCAAAAAAATAGCACTAAGGTTTTTGATCCGTCAATGCAATAGCCATTAAATCCTGTAGTAAGAAAATACTATTTTGCTAAGAGAAATTCAAAAAAGGGCCTTTTTGCCACTAAAATGACATTTTTTGAAGAAATTGGTCTAAGGTTTTCGACTTGAATATCTGCAAAAATAGTTTGAAAAATTACTTCTCCGATAGCCTTTACTGGGAGTAATTCATAAAATTGTGTGGACAGTAGCAATGATTTTAGTTGTGAGGAAAGACGAAAGTTTCATTTCCTTTTAGTATACATAGGTTTTTTTCACGGCACTGATTTTTGACCAAAAGGGCACCAAGAGTGAATACATTTTTAGAAGCAGAATTCGAAGAGTTTTTATATGGTAATGCGAAAAATGGCGGTTTGCATTTAATTTTTTAAAGTTGATGTGCCAAAAACCTAATCAACACATACACAGAATATGTGTGATAAATTTCGTCTCGATACGTTCAGTAGTTTGAGCTCTAGCGTGATCATAGACAGACACACATTTTTGAAAAACCACTTTTTCTGATTCCCCGGACCCTACAACGTAAAGATTTGATGTTTAGCAAGGAAAACAAAACATTGACAAAAAAGAACCAAGACTTGAACAATAGACTAAAAATACAGATGAAATAACGAAAAAAACTACTGATGCCGATTGTTCCGGTACACACATTAAAGAAATGCAGCAATAGCATTCCACATCGCAAGCTCGATCGCGCAAGTATGCTTGGAAGTGTGCAATCCTAACCTAAAATTAATCGAGAAACGAATAATAACAACTCGGCATATTGGGCGATAAAGATAATCTTCCTTCTTTTCCCTATCGGCTTTTCCAAATACTTGCCACTGTCGTCACATCGGCCGTCACGAATTGTAATTTTTTCTTTTTTGTCTTAACTTGATCAAGAGCAATTAAACATCTGACAGCTACCAGGGGCTCGACTGTACGGCTGTATCGAAAGAAACGACGGAAACGACACTGTGATGTAATGCAACACAAAGGCACTCACAGCTGAGTAGCGCAGCAGCAATATTTTTAAATGCTGCATAATTCACTTTATAGTCCAGTTTAGTCCGACTTAGTCCAGTTTAGTCCGATTTAGTCCAGTTTAGTCCGATTTAATCCAGTTTAGTCCGATTTAGTCCAGTTTAGTCCCATTTAGTCCCATTTAGTCCGATTTAATCCAATTAGTCCAGTCTAGTCCGTTTTAATCCACTCTAGTCCAATTTAGTCCATTTAGTCCCGCTAGTCCCATTTTAGTCCGCCCTAGTCCTAGTCCGTATTACATTTTTTTCATGAGTGGTTGCCCCCTCGCTTGTGGGTTATTGTACCTACTTTTTGTAACTAAAAGATATTAATTCTTATAAATTTTTAAACTGGACCAAAGTTAGAATATGTTTCATATTTAATGAAATATTTCAAAAAAATAAGTTTCATGAAATTTTTGCAACACTACTTCGAGGTTCTAGAATCACATTGTAGGATCACGAAACACGAAAGAGTGGTTTTAATAATTTTGATGTGTACTTAAAGCTGGATTCTTTCTCTCTCGCACATTTTCTTATTTTCTTGAACTCCTGCCTATGATGTTTGTTCAATTAGTTTGCAATATAAATGTCTCTATATGATTTTAAAAAATTAAAACAGGTAACTGTGCATCAAAACTGTAAATCAAATTCAACCAATCAGAATAGAACATGCGGGAAACTCCGCCCACTAGACAGAGTGAGATGGGTAGAAACACCTTCGCCCTGTTGCGCGGGCCCAGAGGCATCACGTGTAGACTGTAGGCGTTAGTGGAAGATTTGCACTTCCAGCCAGTTTGCAGTGATTTAGCGCATGCTCAGTATCGCGGAGGTGATACCGAGCAAGTATAACGTATTTATTAAGGTATTTGGTATTTGGCAGAGAGTAGTTTGTCGGCCATTTGTAAGCAAATGACATATATATAATTATGCTGACTCATGATTTTAAAGATTTTTTTATTACAATTAATACTTGAACTGTTTTATTTCCTGAGCAGCTCTTGACGAAGTGTATTGAATAGGTCCATAATACCTATTTATATGTATGTGAAGTTAGCGCCTTCTCCAGCGCCCGGCGATTTCCCTAGATTTGACGATGTGGCAACCGCGCATTTTCTTTCTAACCAATCAGAGCGGCCGACAGACACGTCAAACTAGAGCTACCTGTTGAGGTTATGTTACTATAATTTAAGTTTTCACCCCTTTTCAAAGAAATATAGATCAAACTTACTTTCGGCGATCTAAGGGCGACCCATACTGATAAAAATTATACCAAGAAAACATGGAACGACCCCTGAAATTAAGGGAAAACATTGAGAATTACAGAAATTATTTAATTTGAACCCCTTCCAGAAAAATGTACCACACGCCCTTCATACCGACGAAAGCCCTATTCGAGCGGAACAAAATGACACCAAAGTCATCCACCTAAAAATATCGGATGACCCTTAAAATTAAGGGAAAACGTTGAAAATTGCTTATTTTATTTAATTTGAACCCCTTCCAGAAAAATGTACCACATCCCCTTCATACCGATGAAAGCCCAATTCAAGCGGAACAAGATGGCACCAAAGTCATCCACCGAAAAACATCGGATGACCCCTAAAATTAAGGGAAAAAGTAATTTTTAACGTTTTCTATTAATTTTAAGGGTCATCCGATGTTTTTAGGTGGATGATTTTGGTGTTATTTTGTTCCGCTTGAATAGGACTTTCGTCGGTATATGAAGGGCATGTGGTACATGTTTCTGGACGGGGTTCAAATTTAATAAAATAAGCAATAAATTAAGCAATTCTCAACGTTTTTCCTTAATTTTAAGGGTCATCCGATGTTTTTAGGTGGATGACTTTGGTGTAGTTTTGTTCCGCTTGAATAGGCGGCTTGCGGCTTTCGTCGGTATGAAGGGCGTGTGGTACATTTTTCTGGAAGGGGTTCAAATTAAATAATTTCTGTAATTCAAAATGTTTTTCCTTGATTTCAGGGGTCGTCCCATGTCTTTTGGTATAATTTTTATCAGTATGGGTCGTCCTTGGATCGCCGAAAATAACTTTGATCTATATTTCTTTGAAAAAAGGTGAAAACTTCAATTATAGTAACATAACCTCAACAGGTAGCTCTAGTTTGACGTGTCTGTCGGCCGCTCTGATTGGTTACAAAGAAAATGCGCGGTTGCCACATCGTCAAATCTAGGGGAATCGCCGGACGCTGGAGAAGGCGCTAACTTCACACACATATATTAACCAATCAATTTTGCTGAGATTAAGTGAGGCTATATCCTCAGATAATAAATCATCTCTTTTTTATCTCAGCTGACGCCACCGAAGGTTGACCTCATCAGTTTCAAAGTGTTTTAATCCATTAAGAAAAGAATAGATTCTTGTTCAATTTTTGGGCCGGTGGCGATAAATTCATATATAATAGATATCATTATTTTTGGTAGGTGGGTATAGTGGTGGTAGGTACCTATAATGCTTCTAAATCTGGAGTAGGTATTAAATCGGGTGTCCCAAAAAAAACCGGACAAAATATTCTTTGAAATAAGTCAGCCATTTCTCAACCGATCTGGATAGACTTGGTCTTAAATTAAAGCTAAAAAATCAGGCTTTCGAACTTTGTAAGAAACGTCGACAGATGGCGCTGCTGTAGTAGCCTTATTGATAGTTGTCTTTAAGGCTTATTTTAATGGTTATGAGACCCAAATAGCCCTGAAGATCTTTCTTTTTTCTTGTGTTTTTGCTTATTTTTATGCTTCCATGACCATGACTAAAGTAATATTGATGCACATATAGGGCTTAATTTTTAATTATTACTGTTCAGTTGCCCTCCACTGGCATCCACGCCACTGTTTTCACCATATTCGTTCATTTATAACTGAAAATTAAGATTTATATGCATTACTGTTTTTTGGTCATGGCCATTAATGCGTGAAAATACTCAAAAACACATTCTTTTAAAAAATTACAGAAAATTAATGCGTAAGCCAAATCGACTTCTGAAAAAGGATTTTTGAACAAGAAAGAAAGATCTTCAAGGCTATTCGAGTGTCATACCGATTGGTCGTTGACTGACCAATCCCCATGCAGCTAAAATAAACCTTTAAAGCAAGTATCAATAGGACCGCTACGGCAGCGCCATCTGTCGTAGTTTCTCATACAGTCGAAAGCCTGATTCTTTGGCTTTAATTTAAGACCACGCTCATCCAAATCGGTTAAGAAATGGCAGACTTATTACCTAAAATATTTTGTCCGGTTTTTTTTGGGACACCCGATAGTTAATTTGTTATTGTTGGGACTACTTACCATCAAATTCTATTTGTCAGACAGGTTTTCTGTACAAAATATCAATAGCCTGCAGAAACCGTTGATGAATATGAATATTGTTTCTGGATGTTGACAAATTTCAACAAATATATGTACCTGAAATGGCACTGATTTGATTATGTGACACGACTTTATAGCTACCAAGCTGTAGAGGTAAAATCAGAGAAGTCAATTTCGTACTACCAAATTCACAGTTCACAACGTTCGAACTATTAACTTCCCCACACCAGTTTAAAAAAAATGGAAGATTACTGCAATTACTAAAATTTTCGAATTTGAAAATTTTTACAAGAAAATATTTCTGAGGCGAAGAGACTTAACCAGAAATCAACAATATTCAATAACTTCTTTAAAACGGATTTTAGGTAGGGCCTCGGCCCACCCGGCCACCCCTCTGGCGACGCCACTGTGCACCTTCTAATCTGCCTATCAGAACAGAACACGCCAGCGACAAAATCTACAAATGGCGCCAGCCCCCAGCCATCCTTTCCATTTCGTTTTAGTTTCCAATTTACGTGACCTCTGCTGGCTCAAACCAGAATTAAGATAAAATATTTTCGTTTGAAAAAAATATGAAGGAACCACGAAGGAACTAATAGTTTCAGCATTAATATTTTCCGTAATAAGCAGACTCCTGTAATCAGGACGATTGGGGCCCCTTTCCGACAGATGTCAGCATACTCTGTAGAAAACTAAAATTAGGGAAATGTCAATTGAACGAAGAACATGGAAATTGGAAATGGTTGTTGTAATAATTGTGTATGTGCAAGTTATCAGCATTGTTAATAATTTGTCAACATTGCCTCTTTTAATGTTCAAAACAGTAGGAGAACAAGCATTTCTCGGTTAAATCGCAAAATATTAGTGTCTACATGTTTACGACATTGTGTAGTGCTATTTTGACGTGCAGTAGCCTTAGGAAGTTAAATTATGATATAAATGCGTGACAAGCGTAAACAAGATGGGTAATTGTTTGAAACGGTCGACAACTGACGATATTTCGTTGCTCAGGGGCAACGACAGCGTCCGTGAGTCCTCTTCAGACCAACTGGGGCCCCCAGCCTATCAGGTATGATCAGCTGTGCTAGAATGACAATTGCTAATAAAAGTTGCATCAAATAATTTAAGTATTGTAATAATAATTGTTTCTCTAAACAAAGTGTCAAAAGTCATAAAGTTGGTGATTTTATAGTAATTTATTAATATTATTATCAAAGCCTCTTGTACCTAAAGTCTTGTAACATATTTCATTCCAGATGTCATCTAGATAGGAACCTGTTAAACAAAAAACAATCTAAGTATTATTGTGTCAAAGCTATTTGTGCATAGAGTTGTTAGGGCCGACCCAGATTTAAGTAATTATTTATCATTCAATTCAAAATATTTATTTATAAGACTGATATTGGCAAGTTTTTAAAAAAGCACTGTAAAACTTCTGGATCTAAGGCTTTTTAACCTTCACACAACCAACATAAAAAATTTGGCAAATATGGAAGCTGGAACCTCCCCACTTGGTGAATAATCCAATTTACAGGGTGAGTCTAAAAGACTCCACAGCCTTTATACCACAGAATCTACTGTTCAAATGATGAAGCTTGGTGCAAAAATTATTGGTCAATTTTGTTCCAATATCACTTTGTTTATATGTCACATTTGTAGAATACCAATATAAACGGCATTTTTCGAACTGTGCCTCTAAATCCCATTAAATTGTAAGCTACTAAAAGAAACATGATTTCTTCATTTAGTTTATTTGGTGGAAAGTGCTCATTATTTAAATTTGAAGACAAATTGACGAGGTAATTAAATAAGTCCACACAAAGAAAGAGAGAGAAAGACAATAGCGGGAAGAAGCCTCTTAAGACATTATCCAAAAAGCGGATCCCTGTTATACAGGGTGGCCCCGATGTTATTTGCCCTTGAACTTTTTTATGTTTGAAAATATTGCTAATTTGCCTATGCGGCCGTATTCCCCGTTCAATTATAGAACTTTTTTGGCTCTCAAAATTTTTCGAAAAAACTAACCACTCACGAGGAAAATTGAAAAAACCGAAAATTGATTATCGTGATAAACCTACAATTTCAATAAAAATCAAAGTGTACGTTGACACGCATCACATTTCAACTGTTTTTTTGCATTGAAGGTGTTGTCCTACATCTGTGCCCAGAACCATTGCTCACAACTGAAGAAAAAACATTGATGGTAATTTCACTTTTTTATGAGGTAGACTCATCATTGGTTTTAAGCGAGGGGTATTTCGCAGGGGAATTTTGGTGTACAAGCTTTGGGAATTAGTAGGGAATTAGAGGAATTAGTGGGGAATTAGGGAAATTAGTGAGGAATTAGTGGGGAATTAGGGGAATTAGAGGAATTAGTGGGGAATTAGTAGGAATTAGTGGGGAATTACAAGGAATTAGTGGAAAATTAATAGAAATTGGTAGGCAATTAGCGAGGAATTACAAGAAGAATTATTGTGTACAAACAGCGTGTACAATTCCGGTATAATAAAATAACTAAATCACAATAAATAAATCACCAAACTGGCAACACTGCCTCGGGGTGAACCCTCAAACTGCGCACGACGACTATCGACGACGCGTGCAATCCGGATCTATACGTTTTGAGGTCTCAGGAACCCAAAAAAATGGTTTTTAAAATGTGTCTGTATGTATACCTAATGGAAATGAAACTTTTGCCCTACGTCACAACTAAAATAATTGCTACCGCTAATACAATTAATACCAGCTGTTACCAGTAAAGGCTCCCCGAAAGGTAATTTTTCAAACTATTTTTGTAGGTATTCACATTGAACTCAGAATTCAAAATACGACAACGGGGGAATTTTTTCATCTGTGCGTAAGACAAAAGTTTCATTTCCATTAGGTATATGTACAGCTTAGAAATAATATGAACATGCCCACCCAGAATTGAATATTTAGTTGGTCGCCTAGCATTCGAATAGCAGTTAGGTAGGGGTAACTAACTTCTGCAAGGTCTCTGTCGTAGCCTGGTCCATGCGACCTGGTAAATATTCAGCTCTGGGTGGGCATCTTCATGTTTCTAAGCTGTACGTACGTACGTACGTTCGTAAACACGCCACATCCCAAACTACTCGACCGATTTGGCTGAAATTTGGTATGTGTGCATGTGATAACCTAACTTAGATCTGAAAAGCTTTTGGAGCCAATCGTGCAACCAGAAATGCCATTTTGGGGTTCTTGAGACCCTATCAATTCTGGTGTTATCTCAATTTCGAAAATTTTAGTGATTGCAGTAACCTCCCTTTTTTTAAGTGATGAAGTGGAGTGGGGAGGTTAAAAGGGAGCATTTGCGGCTAAAATTACATTTTTCGAAAAAATGTCACTGAGGTTTTCTGCTTAAAAAAAACAGCTATTAAATCCGGTGATAAAAACATACAGTTATACATATGTTTTTTTTCACTGCACGGATATTTGGCCAAAAGGACACCAAGTGTGAATAAATTTTCAGAAGCAGAACTAGAAGAGCTTTCGAATGGGGGGGGGGGGGGGGGGAAGTGAAAAATAGGGGTTTGCCTTTAAATTTTTAAAGTTCATGTCCCAAAATGGAACTTACTGCGGGCCGATTTAGCCCAGCTTTTCCGAAAGCCATAAGATGACCTTAAAAACGACTTTTTTGGGTTCGCAGTAAAGATTTGATGTTACGAAGAAGTTAAGAATGGTGAATGGAATAAGCGAGGGAATAAGTGATAAGTGGTATTTACCCCTACATTATCCCCCACAAGATACAGATATAATACCGAGTATAATACATAAGGATTTTATTTTTTAAGGTCCGTTAATCTCATCGGAAGTGGGCCATTTGACAGAAATAACTGACATTCTCCACATTAGGACAAAAATGTTGATTTTAATGTAGATTTTGGCCAATCAGAAGCAGATCTTTTGAAATGTTGCTAGGCAATTATTTAATGGACACTTCAATTTTTTTGATTATGAAATCGGCCCTAATTACAATAACCATTTTACTTAACGTATATTCAAGGAGATATTATGTCTCGAGTTATGCTAAGAATTGCATTTGTATAATTTCTATTCAATTATTTTCTTATTTTTTGCGGTTTGTTGATAAAATGTTTGCGTTTTTTACAGATTTTTTTAACTTCAAAGCTCAAATAAATATGCACATTTTTATTCTTACGTCTTTAAAAACCATGTCCGAGTTATGGAAACTCGGGGTTTGTTGCTGTACCACAACCAATGAAAACGTCATTGTCGTGACAACTAACTCCGAGTTTTCATAACTCAGACATGGTAAAAATGGCCCTTTGATGTCTATATTATTATTCGTTACTATATTTTCGTCCGAATTATCGGGCATTCAGCAGTCAGCTGTTAAAAAATTTAGAAATTTCGGGAAACTGAGAATATCAGGGACATACTCTCGGACATACTTATTGGAATTAGCGAGAGAATTAGGGAATTAGAGGAATTAGCAGAATTAGTAGGGGAATTAGAGGAATTAGTAGGGGAATTAGAGGAATTAGTAGGGGACTTAGAGGAATTAGCAGGGGAATTAGAGGAATTAGGGGAATTACCAGGGGAATTAGAGGAATTAGTAGGGGAATTAGAGGAATTTTCAACAATTTGGGAATTAGTGTACAAAAATATTTTCTGCGAAATACCCCTCGGTTTTAAGGTGATTACCTGCATCATGTTTTCGGTTTTTTCAATTTTTCTCGTGAGTGGTTAGTTTTTTCGAAAAATTTTAAGAGCCAAAAAAGTTTTAGAATTGAACCGGGAATACGGCCGCATACGCAAATTATCAATATTTTCAAATATAAAAAAGTTCAAGGGCAAATAACATCGGGGCCACCCTATATAACAGAGATCGGCTTTTTGGATAACGTTGTAAGTACCATCAGCAGTTGCTTCTTGGTCTGTAACAATGCTGTGCAAAAATTCAAAATCCTACGATACACCCTTCAAAAGATATTTAAAAATAACGTTTAAAAATGAAGATTTTTGGCGGCTTATAACATCAAGAGGAATCACAATTGACCAATAATTTTTGCACCAAGCTTCATCATTTGAACAGTAGATTCTGTGGTATAAAGGATGTGGAGTCTTTCAGACTCACCCTGTATCTTCTCATAAAGTTCAATCCATTCCATCAGTCTTTAAAAGTGTTTTGTGGAGTTTTCTCAAACCCTTTCAATATTTTTGTCAAAACGGCACTAAGTTTGAATGCATTTTTTGGAAACAGAATTTGAAGACCTCTCATGTACTCATGTACTTTGGCAGGTGATTTGAACCACATCGATCTAGTAGTTTAGATTGTAGCGTGTTGTGATTTTATGCCAAAGAGGCGCTAAGTGTGAGTACATTTTTATATACAAAATCTGAAGACCTTTCACGTGCTGATAAGAAAACTTGGGGTTCATCAATGATATGCCAAAAAGGCACTTGGCAATTGTGGATTGGCAAGAAAACTAAGTGAGCTCACCAGAAGGCCAAGACTAACCTCCATATCGAATTTCATTAAAATTCATTTTGTAGTTTTCGAGAAATTGTTTTTGAGTTTTGATTAACGTTTTGATTAATGTCGATCCATTTACAGAAAGAATTTAGTTTTCGCAAATCATATATTTGAAGACTTCTGGTTGTAAAATCTAAACCGCCGCAGATAGGTTAAACGTATACAGGGTGCGAGATTAAAACTCCACAACGCTGTTATTTTGTCCTCGATTTTGTCATTTGTTGTCCGATTTTAGTGTACCAAAAACCAAATGAAATTGCTCATAAACACCACAAACCCAAGGTAGCTTTGATTGTTATCGACTTCAAGTTGAATGTCAACTGGATGCGAGGGGTAATTCACCTTTGAAATCAGGTGTACAAGGGAGATGAAGTCACTTGAAATCATCCTGAAATCACTTGAAATCAGTTAAAATCATCCTGAAATCACTTGAAATCAGTTAGAATCATTCTGAAATCCCTTGAAATCAGTTGAAATCACTTGACATCATTCTGAAATAAGTTGAAATCATTTTGAAATAACATGAAAACTAGACGAAATCATTTCAAGATCACCGCGAAACCTTGTCCAAAATTATTTTGTATTTCCATAATACAAAGCTTAAAAATCTAGAAATTAAGTTTCGATCGGACAATGACCTTTAAAAATTTCACCCTGCTTGCAAACTAAAAAATAAAATTCCCTCAAACCAGCGTATTAAGGTCGTCTGACCCGCCAGGTAGTATTTCTGCTAGCAAAATTGGGATGCAAAATTTTGTTGTATTATAATGTCTTTTCGCAACAAAACTAGTAAATCTTTTGCCATTATTAAGATGAGTAATACTTCTGGCGAGACCTCTCAACTATTGACTGACAAAAAATTGTCAGACCAACCTTCAGGTCAAAAATTAGTACCCCTAACTAATGAAAGTAGACATTTGTTTTTATTATTAAATTTTGCACTGAAATCATTCATTTCTATCAAGACAATACATACTACGTACTTGAAATCAGATTAAAATCACTTGAAATCAGACTGAAATCACTTGAAATCAGACTGAAATCACTTGAAATCAGACTGAAGTCACTGAAATCGGGCTGAAATAAGTTGAAATCCTGAAATCAGGTGTACACATTTTTCGAGAGTGAATTACCCGTCGACTGGATGTCAACTTTTCATTTTCAAATGGACATACCCGGTTTTTTTTACGCAGTCTAAAAGCTAATTAACCTCCCCAACTCCAACAAAATTTTAAAAAAATGGGAGGTTACTGCAATCACTAAAATTTTCGAATTCGAGATAGCACCAGATCTTCACGTTTTGAGGTCTCAGGAACCCAAAAAAGCGGTTTTCAAAATGTGTCTGTGTGTGTGTACGTACGTATGTACGTACGTACGTACGTTTGTAAACACGCCACAGCCAAAACTACTAAACCGATTTGTCTGAAATTTGGTGCGTAGGCATCTCATAACCCAACTTAGATCTGAAAAGCTTTTGGAGCCAATCGTGCAACTAGAAATGCCATTTTGGCACATCAACTTTTAAATTTTAAATGCAAACCCCCATTTTTCACGTCACGATAGGACAGGCCTTCAAATTCTGCTTCTAAAAATGCATTCATTCTTAGTGCCCTTTTGACCAAAAATTTAAAAAAAAAAGATTTTTATCGGACTTTTAAATCGCGGTACAGCCCAAGCCCCTGAACCGATTTTTCTGAAATTTTGCACATGGGCATTGTATTGCACGTCGAAGAGCCGAACAAATTTTGGATTCAATCGGCCCACGGAAAGTGCCGTTTTGGCACACCAATTTCCAACTTTAAAATTATTCACTCATTTAACCATCCAAAACAAGTTTTTGAAAGATTTATTGTCACAATCAGAAAGGTCTTCAAATTCTGGTTTTAAATAAGACAAAATTCGTTCGCATTTAGTGCTCTTTGGGTCAAAAAATCGAAATTTTGTAGTACCACTAAAAATACACTATAGCCCAGATTAGTGAATCGATTTGGCTGAAATTTGCTACATGGAGATTGGGTGACCCGTTGAAGACCTGAAAGGCTTTTGGAAGCAATTGGTCCACGGGAAGTGCCATTTAAGCATATCAACTTTAAATTTTAAAGCAAGGCCTCCTTTTTTATGTCGCCATTAGAAAGACGATCAAATTCTGGTTCTAAAAATATATTCACAGTTTCTACCATTTCAGTGGAAAATAGAGAAAAAATTCTTTCTCATTGAAAGGGAGCGGGCTGACAGTGGATGACAAATTCTGTTGAATTGACTACTATCTACACAGAATACAAAGATCCACGCGATGGGGAGGTTCCAGCCGCTTCTCTGCTGCATTTTTTTTTTCTGCATCATTTGATGTGCAATAAGGGGTTTGGTTTATAATTAGTTCTGAATGTAATTAACTTTTTGTTATAATTTTAATGATCTGCAAAACAATTAAAATATGTTATTTTCAAACACGCAAAATGCATTTCAAGATTTTTTTTCACGGGACTCGAAAATTTTGCATTAAAAGATGGAAATGCAGAAAAAAATTAGCTGTTAAGAGTGGATAAAAAAAACTAGGTATGTCCATTTGAAAATGAAAGAGCAATTGTTTAGTTCACTAAAATCAGACCACAAATAACAAAGTTATAGCATGGTGTGGAGTTTTAATCTCGCAATCTGTATGTTAAAAAGCGTAAAAAAAATTATGAACATCCTGAAAAATGGACAATGTTTATCTGCAAATATCGGGTGTCCCAAAAAAAACCGGACAAAATATTTTTATGAATAAGTCTGACATTTTTTAACCGATTTGGATGAACGTGGTCTTATATTAAAGCCAAAGAACCAGGCTTTCGACTGAATGAGAAACTACGGCAGATGGCGCTGCCGTAGTAGTCCTATTGATACTTGCTTTGAAGGTTAATTTTAGCTGCATGGGGATTGGTCAGTCAACGACCAATCGGTATGACACTCGAATAATCTTGAAGATCTTTCTTTCTTGTTCAAAAATCCTTTTTCAGAAGTCGATTTGGCTTAAGCATTAATTTTCTGTAATTTAAAAAAAAATGTGTTTTTGGTTATTTTCACGCATTAATGGCCATGACCAAAGAACAGTAATGCAAATAAATCTTAATTTTCAGTTATAAATGAACGAATATCGTGGAAACAGTGGCGTAGATGCCAGTGGGGGGCAACTGAACAGTTATCATTGAAAATTAAGCCCTATGTGCATCAATGTTACTTTAGTCATGGTTATGGAAGCATGAAAATACGCAAAAACACTTTTTTTAGAAAAATCACAGAAAATTAGTGCTTACGCCAAATGAACTTCTGAAAAAAGATTTTTGAAGAAAAAAGAAAGATCTTCAAGGCTATTTGGGTCTCATAACCATTGGTTGTTGCCCGACCAATCCCCACGCACCTAAAATAAGCCTCAAAGACAAGTATCAATAAGGCTACTACAGCAGCGCCATCTGTCGACGTCTCTTGTAAAGTTCGAAAGCCTGATTCTTTAGCTTTAATTTAAGACCAAGTCTATCCAAATCAGTTAAGAAATGGCCGACTAATTTCAAAGACTATTTTGTCCGGTTTTTTTTGGGACACCCGATACATACCATTATGAAGTTAGTAGGGGTCTTAACGAATATCTTCAGCTCCGGGGAACATACACCACCCGTTGTTTTCTTGATATGACGTCATAAGGTGAGTCACTCCGAATTTCCTATAAAGGAAATATTTTAAATTAAGCTACATAAGTGTCTAAAATAAGGCCGAATATTGCTTAAGTACTATACTTTAAAAAGCGAGCATTTTGGCTGTAACCGGAAATGCGCGTAATTTTATGTTGTTGTTTTTTCAATTTTCTTCATCCTTCACAGTTTGTCAAAAAAAAGACGCTATTAATTCAAATGATTTCGCTTTTATGAAATCCGGAATGATCGCTACCTTTTATGACGTCATATCCGGTTTCTACTGGGGCTGTGCGATATCGAAATAAAAATGTTTTTCTTGAGAGAAAATTCTAAAGTTCAATATGTTTGCAAATGATGGAATTAGTGACAAACGTTTGCTTGATTAAAGTCAAACCAATTCATTTCAATTGTTTTTTTATGCCACAGCACACTTTTTGTTGGAAAAATATTGAACTTGAGGATTTTCTCTGAAGAAATTTAACATTTTTATTTTGAAACTTCGGATTTGCCCATTTGGAGTCATCCTGAACAAAAAAATGCCTAATACGATTTTTCGCTTTTTGGCCTCTTTATTTAATCGCAATAGGCCGAGATTTCGGCTTATCAAAAAAGCAGGTGCAGCTTTTCGAATTGTACATGCAGAAAAAAGGAACGGATTGATTTGGTTAATATTAACCGAAATATTTGGGTTTCCACTCAAACGGAAACACTGCAGAAAATTTTTGTCGATGTTAGTTGATTGACAACAATACATACAATATTAATTTTAATTTAAATTCGCAATTTTCAGATTGTTCGGAATAACTCGGATTCTTAATCACCAAAAAATAGCGCAATTTTATTCTAATTTAACCGACTCCGTGTAACTCTTACCAGATCTTTTTCGAGGTTCCAGGATCACGAAAAAGCGGTTTTTAAAATATGTCTGTATATGTGTGTACGTATGTGAGCAAGATTCCGTTAAAACTACCGAACGTATGTGATCTGATTTTGGCACATTATTCAAAAATTGGATATTTCAAAGGAATGCTACAACTTAAACTACTAGGTCGAATTGGCTGAAATTTGGTACGTAAACATGTCATAACCCGTCTAAGAATTGGTTTGACCTTGGTGGTAATCGACGAACGACGAATGCCTTTTCGGCTTGTCGACAATAAAATTTGAATGATAAACACCATCTCCTTTTATCTGCACAAAATTTTGTTTCCAAAAATGTATTAAACCATGGCCGTCTCTAGTTCCAGGCCCTGTCCTTAACCATTTGGCAACGCTGCCGGAGGAGATTTAGCGTCAGTTTGACAAATTGTCATAGATTGTCATTGAAGTGAAACATTGCAAAAATTACCAAAAAATGTTGTATTTTTATCAATTTCAAATGATTAATGAATTGAAATTCAATACTTTAAGAAAGCCTGTAAGATGTGCGCTATTAAGTAAGTTTTAAGTAACAAATTCTGCTTCTAGAGCCAGAGAAAGAGATTTTTTATAAATCCTTTTCGAATTCAATCGAGATTACATCAGCTTGCATGATTTCTAAGCACCTGGGCCTCAAACAATGGACCTATTTCTTGAGTGACGTCACGCGACGACCATTTGAAGGCACAAAATATATTTCTCCCTTTCCCGCCCATTAAAGAAAGGAATATCGGTCTCTGTCGACCGCCTCCAATTGCGCGCGAATTATATTGTCATCATTTTTTAACGCATTCAGATTTGAGCATAATGTGTACTCTTTTCTCTCAAGAAATACCTGGATTCCCTTCGAAGCCACTGCGAGTCCTCCACGTTTTATAATTTAGAGATCATTATTGAAACTTGACACTTTTACACAGAATTACTTGTTTATTGAGAGCATGTAGTTTGTGTAGAAATAAATACAATATGATGTTAAATGTTAATTTTTGGGCGCTTGGGCACCTATAATTAGGGTGTAGCAATGTGTAACGGTTCTAATAATAAGTAGGTAACAGGTTGTACTGAGAAATAAATTTTTTAACTAGATACACAAAATAGCGATGAGTAGGTATCAATTTCAATTGATCTTCGTTTAGCAGGGTACCTACGTCATTGTGTCGACTTTACACAAAATTCTACAGATGAGAATGGTCTAATTCCTGCCTTTTACCATCGCTGCAACGATGAAATAAATCTTGTCTTGAAATGCGATTTATCCATCAAGTCCAAATAGTTTTCTGCTATTTATTTAAACTTCCTAATGATAAAAACTCAATTCCAGTGAATGTGTAATTAAAACACGGTGAAATCAATTTTACAAAACCCTCTTGTCCACAGTATTTAAAATGGGTCTGTAATCAAAATTTATCACTATAAATTTACTAAATACCACATATCTTACATACTTTCTTCAAAATATTCATTTTTAGTACGTTAATAATTTGAAATTGGTAAAGATTCCAATATTTTTGGTCTTTATTCGCAAGTTTCACTTTAATGACCATCAGAGACAAGTTGTCAAATTGACGGTAAATCTCCTCTCGCCACGTTGCCAAATGGTTAGGACATGGCCTGGAACTAGAGACGGCCATGATTAAACCCATGATATTTCGAAGGAACGTTAAATAACACGCTACAACTCTAACTAATCGATCGATTTGGGCGAAATTTGGTATGTAGAGCTGTCATAACCCAATCGGCGAACGGCAAGTGCATGAAATTTTTAAAAAGGTCCTCATCAGTTAATTGTTAAGTAATAAGATATGTAAACCGATCAGGTATGTTGATTCTAAGTAATAATAATAATAATACCCTTTATTGTGTAGTTAATAAAGGGTGTCCCAAAAAAAACCGAACGATTTATTTTTGGTTATAACTTTATTATTATTGGAGCGATTTTCCCCAATTTTATACGAGACGTAGTCAAAAGATGAGGCTTTTAGAATCGGCAACCATTTTCCAGATGGCGCCACTAATAAATTTTTTATGACAGTTTTCTACAAGGCCACTTTTTGATTGGCTGGAGTTAAACCATCTGAGAAGCGATCAAATGAAAATAGTGTAAGCTTAAAGCCGATCCTTTTCTCTTCCAAAACAACTTTACAAAATTTTATTCTGAACCTTCATGATTAATTTACAAATTTTTCTGTGATGCTCTAAAACGGGTTTTTTAAGATTTATTTGATATTAATTCGCTACCGATCTTGACAAAATTTTCAGAATCCTTAGTAACACCATAAATCTTTCGTAAAATAACGTTAGGTACTTTGTGCAGGAATTTAACTTAAGTACTATAGTTATACAAAATGTTAAAATAAATGAAACCCAAAAAAATGGTCTAACATTGACTTGTTTGTGAACTGGACAAGTTGTTCTTCAGCTTATGACTGTTTATAAAGCACATATTTGGTTTATTTTAAAATCCAGAATTGTTGTTTATTCCAATCCAGCCTGTTGTCTGTAGCCGCTTTTAGTGCCAACATTTTTTACTAAGTACAATTTCATATTATTCTCGTTAATTTTTTAATCAAATGTGTTCATAAAAATTTGCTAGGGTGGCGCCATCTGCAAAGTGACATCATTTTGCGAAATATTGATGGTGTTACTTAGGATTCTGCAAATTTTGTCAAGATCGGTGGCAAAATAAAAAATAAATCTTCAAAAATCCTTGTTTTAAAGCATCACAAAAAAAATTATAAATGAATCAAGAACGGTCAGAATGAGATTTTGTAAAGTTGGTTTAGAAAAGAAAATCATTAGCTTCCATCCTACACTAATTTCATTTTGATCGGTTCACAGATGGTTCAACTCCAGCCAATCAAAAAGTGTTCTTGTAAAAAACTGCCTCAAAAGATTTATCAGTGGCGCCATCTGGAAAATGGTTGTAGATCCTAAAAGCCTCATCTTTTGGCTACGTCCCGTATAAAATTGAGGAAAATCGGTCCCATAATAATAAAGTTATAACCAAAAATAAATCGTTCGGTTTTTTTTGGGACACCCTTTATAACATTCATAAATATGAAAAAGAACAAAAAAGCAACAATGTTGATTTTAAATAAAAAATATTTCCAAACAAACTACACAAACGGATAGGAACAGCAGAAGCTGATTGAATCCTACCCAACATGAGAAAAAAAGGTATCAAAAAGAAATGTGAGATGTGAAATGAGAAAACAATAAGTAACAAAGTATAACAAAGTATTTAACTGACAAGTGCATTACAAAATTCAAAATAAATCAATCACAAGCGACATTTGTTTACCTGAAGTAAAGGAATCTTTCAAATTAGCAAGAACCGCATGCGCAGACTAATTGTCAAAGTTTAATAAATACGCAGCCAAATAGGAAAATGAACCCCGGTAACTGGACGAAGTATAGTTCGGAATACAAGCCATCCGTTCACTGAACCTCAGAGAACGATCATGAACATTAGAACGAAATTTTATTTTAGTAGTTAAGTAAGAAGGAGAATTAGTCAACCTGACTTTAAGTACAAAGGAGCTATAGTGACGCGTACGTTGTTCGTTTAGCCTGAGGAGGTTCAGACGCCTTAGGTAGGGAGTAATATGGTCAGTGAAATTTACGAAAACAGTGAATCTAACGCAGGAATTTTGAATTAACTGCAGGCGGTGCTTCTGTTGTTCTGTTAAGCAGGGAGCATAAGCCACATCCGCATAATTTAAATGAGACAAAACAAGAACTTCAGTGAGCAACTTTTTAGTCTCCGTGTCTAAATCCTTATGAAAAGGTGAGATTAGCTTAAGGGCCAGAAAGGATTTTTTACATACAGCACTCACCTGCTCAACGAATTTAAGCGATGAATCATACAGAACCCCGAGGTTCTTGACAATACGACTTCTTTGTACGGGAATGTTATTAATAGCCACTCTAAATTCATCATCTGGAAGACACGCAAGTTTCTGCTTAGTGCCGAAAATAATTGTATTGCTTTTTTGAGCGTTTAGGAGCAGTGAATTTTTAATCGTCCAATCGTAAATACATTGAAGATCTGCATTAACTACTTCAGCCGAGGCCTGTAGTTGTTGAGCGAAAAGGAGAAAAGTACCTGAATGTCGTCCGCGTACATGTACAGGGAACAGTGGTTTGGGACATCTGCTAAATCTGCAGAGTAGAGAGAAAAGAGGGTGGGCCCCAGTACTGATCCCTGCGGTACACCGGACTGAACACTGAGAGGACCCGAATTTACTGAGTTAAATGAGACAAACTGAGTTCGATTAGTCAGGTAGCTCCTTAGCCACTCCAGAGTAGAACCATAAATGCCATAAAATTTAAGCTTGACGAGCAAAAGGTCAATATTTAAGGAATCAAAAGCCTTAGACATGTCTAATAACGTTAGCGAAGTCAGTTTGCCGTCATTAAACCCTTGTAATATATCATCTGTTAAGGAGCACAAGAGTGTCGTGGTGCCAACATTTTTCCTGTGTGCTTGGTAATATACCAGATTCCTCCAGAAAGTCCACGAATTGGGCAGCCAGTGCCTTCTCCGCTACCTTCAAGCAGTTGAAGAGTAGACTGATGGGACGATAGTCAGAAAGACCTGAAGGCTTGTTGTTCTTAGGAATCGGCCTGACCAAAGCTGACTTCCATTGAGAAATTTATTATGTGAGTTAAGGGACCAGCAATAAATTCAGAGGACAGCTGAAGCATCCTGCCCGACACTTCATCACAGCCCATGGAGTGGGGTTTCAAATGGTGGATTAGCTTGCTGATAGTCGGAGACGACACTGGCGCGAAGTCAAAAGTACGACTGTCCGCATCCCTGTGAAGGGAATTTAAGTAATCAAGATCTAACGGCAGATTGGGAATTGAGTCTAGGAAATGTTTATTAAAGTCATCTGGAGTGAATTCGGCAGAGATGGAAGTATCACCCTTCTTGTCCCCAACAATGCCCCACGATCTCAGTTTCTGCCAGTACGAGGCACTATTCCTCTTAACTCCCCTTAGGTTATATTTATAGTAGGCCTGCCTCTCTCGGACTAAACATTCGTTGTAATAGTTGCGCAGCTGGGCCTCATTTTGAGTTCTTTTAAATCGATTCCACGCGTTTTGTTTTAACTTTTTAAGCGTTCGTAGAGTGTCAGTAAACCACGGCCTGCGAGTTCCCTTGAAAAGAATCCTCCTATAAGGTGCGTGTATATCGAAAAGGTATCTGATGCATTCATTGAAATAATTGACTTTGCTCTCTATATCCGGCAATAAAATAAAATAGATATACTTTCTATTAAGCTGACTGAATGCAAAATCTGCTGTACTGACAGAGCACTGGTTCCAGAATACAATTACAAATACTTTTACCATTCCTGGTTTTCAAATAAAAAGTAGTTTCTGCAGAACGAAGCTTATTCACGGAGGCGTCCTGATCTTGGTGAAGGACGGGATTAATTGTAAGAATGTAATCGATATTCAAAATATATCAGAAGAAATTGTCGCTGAAATGGCTGCAATGGAGTTCCCGCAGAGGAATATGGTTGTTATGGGAGTGTATAGGTCACCTAGTGGCTGTTTTGAAAGTTTCATCTGGCATTAAACACACTTGTAAATAAATTTCCAAAACGATATCTGTAGGTATGTTGCCGGAGATTTTAACATAAATATATTGGAAGAAAGCAATGAAAAAAACCTCCTTTTGCAGACTTTTCATAGCTTTGGGATGGTGCCACACTTTGTAGAGCCTTCGAGGATAACAAAAACATCGTCAAAATGCATTGACAATATATTCTCAAACATCTGTTCAGAACGCATTCTCTTCAGGGAAACAAAAAGCTGGAGTATATCAGATCACGATCCTCAGATCCTCGCCATAAGATGTAATAGCCATGAACCTACAAGAAAACAAACCATAAAGTACAGAACAATAAATGTTGATAATACTCACATATTCAAGTACCAATTTTCTAGCATTGATTGGTTACTTATCCTGCACGACAAGAATGCACGGGAGGCCTTTTCACTGTTTCATCACACCTTTTCAACAATGTTCGACACCTGTTTTCCTGAAAAACAGAAATTAGTTGATAACAGCAATAAGAGAGCGCCGGCAAAATGGTGGAGTGAGGAACTCTGAGCCATGGAAAGAACACTAGAAGCATTACACATAATATCGAGGGTGGAAAAGTCTGACGAGTCAATACGTGTTCATACTGAATTCAAAAAGCGATTTCTGAAAGAAGTTGAAGACAGGCAAAGGCAACACAATGCAGAAATAATAACTCGTTCGAGTAATAAGCAAAAGGCAATTTGGCGCCTCATTAAACCAAGGTCAACTGTAAACCAGGGCCTGAAAGACGATTCTCCAACAGCAAATGCCTTCAATGTATTTTTGTCCAAAGTCGGCGATGACACAGCAAATAGCATACCTCAATCAATCCATCATCCTAGGGATTTAGTACAGAGAATAACTCTACGGGATGGAAGTTCATTGTGGCTGGATCCTTTGAATGAGGCAGAAATTATGAGAATCATCAAAACACTTAAACCCAAATCGACTCAAGACGTCTATAACATTTCAACAGTATTTATTAAAAAAATTGCTGATGAACTGGTTGTCACATTGACCTTGCTAATCAACAAATGCTTCGACGAGGGATATTTTCCAGACGAATTAAAAATTGCCAAAGTGATACCTATACCCAAAAATAACGATAAACCTGTCTACTTCAACAACTGCCGCCCCATATCAATATTGCCGGCAATATCTAAAATATTCGAGACCGCCCTAAAAAATAGAATAATATCGTTCTTTGAAAAGAAGGGACATTTTGATCAATGCCAACATGGTTATAGGCAAGGGAAATCAACTAAACTGCTCAAAACTCGAAGTGGATCACGCCGATTTTCTGATGAAATTCAAAGTTCAATAACTTCGAAAAAAATGACTCGATTTTAACGCGGTTTTTTGTAATCGTAAGCTCAATTCATCGGGCTTAAACCCCGTAGGCGAAGATCAAACACGAGTGGTCAGTGGCGTGTCCAGAGGGGGTTGAATCACCACTCCTCAAAATTGATAAAGTTTAGACCATCCCCAAATCCAGAGAAATTTTTTTTAAATTTTTTTAACGGTTGGATCAGAGGCATAAGGTCAGTATCTCGGGACCTTTCTGACATTTTTCTTCCATGACTCCTCTTTGACCGGGCACCCCAAAAAAACTGTTTTTTCTATGACCCGCGATAATTTTCTTACGCCTCAACGGATTGTCAAGTTAGGGGGCTCTTTCTATCGCTCACAGACGGGTGTAAACGAATTCATCAACATCATCTGGTTTGCCGTTTCAAAAAGTGGTATTTAGGGCCCCCGTAACGCAAGCGAATTTTCTCACACCCATCATTTCATGATTTCAGAATTTTTTTTCCTTAAATCGCTTTAGTTTAAAAGTCCATATTCTGAAGGACCTCTGCACACCATTGGAATCGTTTTGGAAATGAAATGGAGTACTCTTTTGTCGGAATTTTACTTGGGAGTCCTGGTGAGTTTTTACATTTGTCTCTGCTGTTTCTGCTATGATTTTTCCCTCAACTGGTACGGGATAAGTTGTAAATCCATTTTAGCAACCTAAAAATGGCACACCTATCACTTTTTTTTCTATCGTCGAAGTGGTGAAAATGCTGCTGGGTTCTGAAATTTGAGTAATCCGGACATCATCATCGCTTCCGGTTGTCAACTCGACAGTGACGGCCGTCCACAGAGCACCTTCAGCCGTCATTACGTGAATGACAATTATTGAAATGTCAACTTGTCAAATTCCCCAATTTTATATTCTTACAAACGATATTAACGTTTACCTGAAGTCCATTTGACAAGTTGTGTTTTGAAGATGAGATTGACACCCCATGATCTGGAAAGAATAATCCACCTATCTCAGTTGAATTTCAATAATTGTCATTCACATTGACGGCCGAAGTAAGTGTTCTATGGACGGCCGTCACTGTCGAGTTGACAACCGGAAGCGATGATATGGTCCGGATTACTCAAATTTCAGAACCCAGCAGCATTTTCACCATTTCGACGATAGAAAAAAGAGTGATAGGTGTGCCCTTTCTAGGTTCCTAAAATGGATTTACAACTTATCCCGTACCAGTTGAGGGAAAAATCATAGCAGAAACAGCAGAGACAAATGTAAAAACTCACCAGGAGTCCCAACTAAACTTCCGACAAAAGAGTACTCCATTTCATTTCCAAAACGATTCCAATGGTGTGCAGAGGTGCTTCAGAATCTGGACTTTTAAACTAAAGCGATTTAAGGAAAAAAAATTCTGAAATCATGAAATGATGGGTGTGAGAAAATTCGCTTGCGTTACGGGGGCCCTAAATACCACTTTTTGAACGGCAAACCAGATGATGTTGATGAATTCGTTTACACGCGTCTGTGAGCGATAGAAAGAGCCCCCTAACTTGATAATCCGTTGAGGCGTAAACAAATTATCGCGGGTCATAGAAAAAAACAGTTTTTTTGGGGTACCCGGTCAAAGAGGAGCCATGGAAAAAAAATGTCAAAAAGGCCCCGAGATACTGACCCTGTGCCTCTGATCCAACCGTTAAAAAAATTTAAAAAAAATTTGTCTGGATTTGGGGATGGTCTAAACTTTATCAATTTTGAGGAGTGGTGATTCAACCCCCTCTGGACACGCCACTGACCACTCGTGTTTGATCTTCGCCTACAGGGTTTAAGCCTGATGAATTGAGCTTACAATTACAAAAAACCGCGTCAAAATCGAGTCATTTTTTTCGAAGTTATTGAGCTTTGAATTTCATCAGAAAATCGGCGTGATCCACTTCGAGTTTTGAGCAGTTTATAACAGCTACCATCGATATGTTTAACATAGTGACAACTGCCCTGGACAAAAAAGAGTATATCCAAATAGCATTATGTGATCTCAGTAAAGCTTTTGATACAGTGAACCACGAGTTTCTCTTGGAGAAGCTATCTTGGTACGGAATAAGGGGAACACCGTTACAATTATTTAAATCTTACCTTCAAAATAGAATGCAAATTGTGGAATGGCAGGGAGAGTTATCTGAGCAAGTTCAGAACCAACACGGTGTTCCGCAGGGCTCCATACTCGGCCCCCTTCTCTTCATCGTTTACATTAATGACTTGCCGCAAAACATATCTCTAGGAAAAATATCATTATATGCCGATGACACAGCACTTGTCGTCAATGGATGCACACCGGAAGAGGCAAACCAGAAATTGGATTCTGCATTGAAGGAGGCTACAAAATGGTTCCGAGCAAACAAGTTGAAAATCAATGAAGAGAAAACGCAGAAATTGACCATCTCGACGAGACCATGTACCGAAGGTACGACAAAATTCTTAGGCCTGCGTTTCAATAATCGAGGAACTTGGCATGATCACATTGAAATACTGTGTAAAAGCTTATCGTCCGCCTGGTACACGATAAGAAGAATGAAAACCATCGCCACTCAACACGTTGCCAAGGTCGCATATCATGCAAACTTTGAGAATAAAGCTACATACGGAATTCTCTTGTGGGGTTCATCATCTGAAGCGAATAAGGTCTTCATCCTTCAAAAAAAGCCCATCAGAATCCTCTTCAATCTGAAATATAGGGAAAGTTGTAGAAATACTTTTCAGAAGGAATCTATACTTACCATCCCATCTATTTTTATTTTTCAATGTTTAAAATATGTCCACAACAATATGAACTGCTTCGACTCGAATGCAAGCTATCACGGCCGTAATACAAGAAATGCCAAAGCACTAGTTGTTCCTTACCACCGCTTGGATTCCACACAAAAGTATGTCGACTATTGGGGACCCAAACTATATAATAACTTGTCCGAGAGACTCCAGGGACTTCCAGAAAGGATATTTGAAAAAGAAATTAAGAATATATTAATAAATCGGGCCTGCTACTCCACTGATGAATTTTTGGACTGCAATATTTTGTAATTATGTTATCTTCGTTGCTGTGTTACTTTATGTTAAAGTATTGTGTTTGTGTGACGTATCATGTAATTATTGATGATTAATATATACTATACTATACTAATAGATATATAGTATTCCAATCAATTTGTGACGCATGCTCATTAAATTCTCTACGATCAAAATCCTTAAACGACCTAACGAATTTAAAATGTGGTTTAATGCAATGAGTTTCAACATCAAGCGAACAGTGAATAACGTTATGGTCAGAAAAACAAATGTCGAGTACATCAGAACAAGTAACCGAAGTATTGGCATTTACTACTACTACTAAAGTTTGAGACTGAGCAGTAACCCGCGTTGGCGATGTCACAATCTGTTTAAGATTGTAGACATCCAAAAGTTGTTGCAAATAAACAGTTGAAGCAGTAGGTTGTAAAAAATCAGAATTGAAATCTTCCATAAAAACATAGTTCGTGAAGTTATTCAATACAAGAATGTTAATAATATCATCAAACAAGTAATTGCCTAACCAAAATGTCTTATGCGGTTTTAATTATTGCAGGAAACCCTTCCTATCCAGGCAGCATCTCCAGTGTACCACCCATCCCCTAGTGTGACCAGGTCTGTGGCTCAACTAACTGAAGAAGAACAGGTGAAAATAGCGAAACGCATCGGCCTGATACAACACCTACCCACGGGCATGTATGATGGGTCAAAAAAGGCTCGAGAATGTGTAATCTGCATGGTAGAGTTTATTGTTGGGGACGCACTGAGGTATCTCCCCTGCATGCACACCTACCACATGAGTTGCATTGACGATTGGCTTATGCGCAGTCTGACATGTCCAAGTTGTATGGAGCCTGTCGACGCTGCCCTGCTCACCAGTTACGAGACCAACTGACAGCCAGTGCCTTGCAACTGATTGTGATCTGTGATCTGAACTGTTATGAACGGGCGTGAATGGAGAGTGGCTGTGATCCTCATCTAGCCAGTAGTAACTGTTATCAATTGGTTACTATGCTGAGCTTAATGAGATGACTGTAAATATTCATAGCAGATTTTTTTTATGTTTTAAATGGTGATTATCTGAATCTTTCACATTCCCGGATTTTCATCATTTAAAAAATGGAGTGGAGACGTCCAGGTTTATTTTTTCGTATTATATTTTAATCAGTGATATATCAGTAGCTTGTTACAGTTCAATCTATTCTTAAGCATAAAGTAATTGCATATTACGTAGTGTCTTTGATGATGTTATTGTCTTATTTGACAGATTTTAATAATTGAGAAATAACACCGATTTTATACAACATATTCTAAAAGTGATAGATCTTATACATCATTTAATTGATGCTCTGTGCTTAACAGTTCATCTGAACGTGTTTTTATGTTTAATTCTGTGTATTTTTTTTGTTAGTGGAACTGTCTTGGTCAATAATATACATTGCTTTTTAAAAGTAAGGTAGGTATACCTTAGAAAACTTTTTACAGATGGGTATTTGGTGAAATAATCCTAGAATTTCAAAAACATCAAAGTAATTAAAAGCAATTAAAATCTTCCATACTTTTGAAAGGCACTGGTTATTGTTTATTGGTATCTTGTTCTAATACTAATAAATTTCAAAATGTGATATGATTTTAAAATTTTTATGTTACTGTATTTGTTTTTATTTTCAATATTTCATATCAATAATAAAGTGTACAGCTTGTATCTTATTCTTATTAACTGAATACATCGCTTATTGTCATCTTAAGCTGAGTTCAAGAAATGACCTACCAGTGGTCGGAACATTACTTTTAAAAAGTAATTCATTACCATTACACATTACTTCGTCGAAATTGTAATGCATTACAATTACTAATTACTTTTTTCAAAAAGTAATGCATTACAATTACTAATTACTTAATAAATGTAATGCATTACTTTATACATTACTTTTAACGTGACATTTCTTAAATTTCTAATTGTAGCTGACAGATTTTGAGATCTGCAGTAAATTGAAATATACGTCATTCCAGACACGGCCAACTCTAATTGGAATTTTAAAAAATGCCACGTTATAAAAAAGCTGTAGGTGTATTATTTTAAAACAGTATATTTATTATTTAATTTAATTTGAATAACAATTGCGTTTCAAAATTTACCACTGCTTGAGATGGCTAAAGTTAGTTTTATTTTCTTCAGCTAGGAAATTATTCCAATTCTGTAGAAATATTTAATCCGGAGTAATTGCAGAGAATATCGCTACTAAAAATAGCAGGAAAACCTCTTCAGAATGCATCAATGTTTGCTTGGGAGGCGGTAGGTAAACAGAACCCCGCTGGGTTAGGGTTAACTCTGATACCAGTAGTACCTAGCTACTTCCTGTGGTGGTTATTTCATTTCACAGAATTACATTTTTCATAAAAGTTTTATTTTTGCGTTTATCAATTAAGGGTAAAAAAAGTAATGGTTTTCCATTACAATTACTTAAAAAATGTAATGCATTACAATTACCCATTACTATTTTAAAAAAGTAATGCATTACAATTACTCATTACCAGCTAAAGTAATTTCATTACAGTAATGCATTACTTCCGACCACTGTGACCTACGAATTTCGCATTACTGAAAAACGGGGTTTTTATGAAATCAATCTGGTTGCCAGTCAGTAGGTAAGTATATATTTCATATCACTTCACTTAAACTTTGCTTTGTAGGTACTCTTCGTCAAAAGTTGCAACATGAAATGTTAAAATTTACAATTTTCTAAAACTTCAGTTGACCGTAAAGACAAATGGAGTGTCGTAAAAAAGTATGGTTTGCGCCATTCTTCTCAATTTTGGTCCTTTTACGTCGTATGCTCATCTCTTTGAAAAGAAATCCAAAAGTTTCATTAATTCTACGGCACATACCCCCCTGCTTATGTTTTCTAATTCCGTAAAGCTGACGGCTTTATAAAGCATAAAATTTGCGATAATTCCCGAAGGGCACATACGATTTTGCCAAAATTCACACATTGATATTTTCCACCGCCAGATCGATCGTCTAGATGTTTTATATTGTTTTCTTTTGGTTTTTTAAAAATACTTTTGTTTAAGAAAAGATTGGTTTTCATTCCACTAAACACGCGTCTAGTAATAAACTGTTTATTCACGGGTGTTGCATAATGGACTCTTTACACAATGGGTAAGAGATTTTTTCGCTTTAAAGCCCGTGGATAATGCATAGTATTCTATTCGTGTGTATTCGGGAGCAATAAAACTCATTAGGTGATAGTATACTTGGTGATAGTATACTTTTTCCTTTCTGATGTCACGTTTTCGAAAAACTTGATTTTATTTCTTCGTCTATAGTGCTACATGACCTCTCAAAAAATAATGTAGAGGCATTAAATCTGCAGTTGTTTAAATTAATCATGACCTACCAAAACTTAGTTGGTGCCATTATAACATCAAAATAATTCAACTAGAATCTAGAATTTTAAAACATATTACAAGTTTAGACAGAAATAGAGGCTTGACTGCTTGAAATAAATTTTGAAGTTGTGTTTGATGTCTACACTAGTTTTTGAGAAGTCGTATAGGTAGTACCCAAATAACAAATTGGGGAAGCGGAGCCAATAAGGAAAGCTGAGATGTAATTACAGACATTTTTGGTAACATTTCCAACAAAATATCCTCCATCTGACGTCACAAAGAATTTTTTGAATCACGAATAGTAGACTATTATTTTGTGAGACGTTTTTGAATTGCACTTTTTTCTAAACGTATATAGGTAGAAAACCTACCCATAAGCTTTGTTGTCTTTGTAAATCCAGTACATCAATAATAGTTAGGTAGGTATACAGGGTGAGTCTGAACGACACCACATCCTTCATACCACTTAATTTACTGTTCAAATGATGAGGTTTGGTGCAAAAATTTCAGGTCAATTGTGATTCCTCTTGATGTTATAAGCCGCCAAAGTTCTTCATTTTTAATCGTTTTTATTTAATATCTTCCGAATGGTGTATCGCAGAGGATTCTGAAATTTTGTACAGTATTGTTGCAGACCAATAAGAGGCAACTCATGATGGTACTTCAGACATTATCAAAAAATCGGATCCCTGTTATACAGCATGGTCCTAATGTTATTTGTTCTTGAACTCTTTTATGTTTTTAAATGTTGCTAATTTGTCTATGCGGTGTTATTCTTCGATCAATTTTAAAGCTTTTTTGGCTCTTAAATTTTTTTGAAAAAACACAATTTACCAGCAAAATTGTAGAAACCGATAACATGCTTCAAGGAATCACCATAAAACCAACGGTAAAATTTCACTTAAAAAAAGTGAAATTACCACCCAAGTCTTTTTTCAGTTATAAACATGAATTCAGGACACCGTTGTTGAAAAATGGCTCCCTTGCATAAAAACAATCGAAATATGACGCGTATCAACGCATATTTGATTTTTATTGCAATTTAAGGCGTTATAGCGATCGTCATTTCTCCGATTTCTTCAATTTTTCTGGTGAATGGTGAGTTTTTTCAAAGAAAATTAAGAGCCAAAAAAGCTTTAAAATTAATCGAAGAATAGCACCGCATAGACAAATTAGCAACATTTAGAAACATAAAAAAGTTCAAGAACAAATAACAGGGATCCGATTTTTGGATAATGTCTGAAGTACCATCAGGAGTTGCCTCTTGGTCTGCAACAATACTGTACAAAATTTTAGAATCCTGCGATACACCATTCAGAAGATATTAAATAAAAACGATTAAAAATGAAGAACTAGCGAATTAGGTAGGTACCCCTCGAGCCCACCAATTATGTGAAAGGAAGACCTGAAAACTTAAAGGCAGCGGAAGCAAATTCTCTTTTAGAAGAAACGAATTTTTGTTATGTATTTTATTTCTGAAAATTTTATATCGCAGGAAGATTGATGTTCCCAATATGTCTCGCCGGAAAAAATAATTTTCTTTCCATGCAAGCCCCCGATTTAACTTGCATATACTTGAAACTTTTAAACTAAATAATAAGTAAAGTGTCGATTTCTGAAAATGTTGAAAGAATCAAATCTCTCAAAAGTCACACTGAAGAATGTGAATTTAGTTCTAAACAAAGAAATAATTATTTTTGCTACAACTTTTGAAAGAGTGAAGGGATTTCAAAAATTCTTGCATCCTCGGTTATTACAGAGAATTTAATGTCATATAATTCATAGGTTCACTAATATAGCAATCAATAGAAATCAAAACGTTTATTAGTCAAGAATCGTCAGGTAACACCACAAGTACAAAAATGACTAGTGTTTCTAATCTAAAAAATACTCAAATATTAATTATCCCCTGAATACTAAATAAGCACAACCATAGTTTCTTTTACCAAAAAGGAACAAAATTCGTACTGTAAGCAACTGAAATTCCCTTCTTAAGAATCCTTAAATAAATGGATCAACTTCTCCGACAACCTCCTCTCCGTCTCCTCATATTTCGAATCGAAGGTAAACCACATCCCAATGGCACACCTAAAGCCCGACCTCACCCCTCGCACGCCATGAAGATTCTCCGAACCAGAAGAAAACGCCACCATTCTCCCACAACTCGGTTTAATTTCTCCCTAAAGATTTTTTTTATTTTTTTGTTTCCTCTTTTTTACTTTTACTTGAATGTTCTTCCCGTTAATATCGGACGAAAAAACAAATTCGCCCCCTCGAAAATCGTCGTTCAGGTAAATTAGAGCGCTAAAGTCCCTCCACGTGTAGGACGGGGGGGCCCTTTCACAAACCTTTTCATCTAAAACATTGCAGTTGTCCGCGTGAATTTCGTGACTGAACGGGGGGGGCCCATTTTGATTCACTCCTGCAACCAGGAATACATTTTAATTAATGACTCAAGCAGATTTTATTTTAAAATCGACTGTTACGTCATGCTGATATTTTAAAAAGATATGACCTAGTCAATGACTGAAACTGTAAACGCGTAAATAAACCGAAAATCAAACAATGGTATTTATGGTAATACTTGCCTGTTCTAGCCGACCTACAGACAAGATGCGTGTAGGTGAAAAACAATTTCTCTTTTATCTGAAAATATTCTTCCAATTTTCTTTTTGCGTTATCAGTTAATTTGAGTAACATTTGGAGATGTTTTGAGTCTAGTAACCCAAAATAGACCAAAAGAGCTACTCGGTTTAATGTCAGGCCTGTAAAATTTTCCGCTGCGTTTGGCGATTTTCTTCCCTGATACCCATCTCCCGATTTCCCGAACATTTTGGCTATGTCTACCAATGTTTTGCATTCTCTCGTACTTGCCAAGCCTTCTGATACAAATCTCTTTGAACCCTGTAGTTGTTTTTCAGTCATGACAATTTTATATTTTAACGCCTGTAGAAAAATAGTCGATTAAAGGATTAGTTATAGCATTTATTACAAAACATTACAAAATAGGGAGTTAAGGAACATTGGACATAATCCCAAAGCGTGAGAAGATCGGGCAGTGATGTAAATTCGGTTAAATTTGGCCCTGCAAGTGAAAAGATATTGTTAATCACATGCTGTAAGAAAGATATTTACAGTTTAATGCATTAATTAAATGCTCGTAAAAACAATTAAGTAAATTCAACTCCCACAAAAATCAAAATTCACATTTTATTTGCCGTACCATGAATAATACTGGTATAGGTACCTATTTTAACAAATTTGCACCTAACGGTATTGATTCATAAAAATAAAAAATTAAACATTTCTGCTATACAATATTTACAAGAAGTCGCCTCAGGCTAGAAAAAAATTTCAAATTGAGGAGATAATTGAATTAACACTTGGAAAACTGAAATAGAATGTTAAGTTAAGCCGTCCAAAGCCCACACAAAATGCGTATTATATTTATGACTTTTGTGGGATCAAACAGTACGTTTAATATTATCTAAGTACCTACCTGCTGAGGCGCTGGCTTGAGCAAGTCTTCCTTGAATTGTTTCACAACATATTTCATAATGCGTTGTTCATACATTTCTCTTTGGATATAGCTTACAGCTTCCTGTAATTTAAATTTTCGATCAGTCATAGTAAATAATAAATATTGCAACAGACTTACAGGTCTAGGCCTGAAATGGTCTTCATTTGCTTTAGGCAAGCGGCTGTAGTAATGTTTATTAGCTAACATAGTATCATCTTTGGGAAAAAACAACAAGTAGCTGGCAACAGCGGCACAAGCTGCCTTTAAATTGCCCACTGAAAAAAAACGTAATGCGTTCAAGTTTCATGAGTATTAATTGATATTTTTAAAATTAAAGGTAAACCTGAAGAAACTTACACTTAAAATAGGCAAACTGTAAATAATGGTAGTGACTTGGAAGCAAGTCATCATGTCTCTCACCATTTAAGTGATTTAACTTATGTTTACATTTCTGTTTACACTTCAAACAGAATGTGAAGTGGTCTAAAATTACCAAATTAGAACGTGAAATTATAACCATTTTTAAAAAATCTTACTGGCAATGGATGGAATCAAATCAGGATACCAGCCCTGATCAAAAGGTCCTTCGCAAAGAACCCTGCACTCGTCCTCAGCTTGCAAAAAATCGTTCAAGGATTCTTCCATATTTTCAACAACAGCTTTCCAGTCTTTACTTTCGTAGGCATCGGCTCCGTGCACGTACAAATACACGTAATCCTGTTAAACGTAATGTGTGAAACATCAGCGATATTTGAACTTACTTTGGCTTCAAAATTCACTACTTCCGTCAAGTCGACGCCCTCCATGGATGAGTAGTATTTCAGATTAGACATCATTATTTTATCGTCGGGATGTTGCACCAAGTACGTGAAGGCTGCCGATGCCGCCTTTTGCGTCTGCTTGTTCTGCAATTTAAAATTTTATTTCCAACCAATTTTCTATCAAATGTGTATGATGTCAGCTTCGTGGCACAATTCGGTCCCGGATTATATTTAATACCTTCAATAAGTGATATTTTGGAAACCGTGGATTGTAAAGCAAAACCGAAGCCGAGAGCAAAACTAATGGCGGAAAAGCGTTTTTTGACCAAAACTTACCATCAAAGGATAGGTCACACGACGAGTCTATCTCGTTTTTGACTTTTTTTTGAGAATTTTTGTAAAAAAATTGAAAAATCCCGATACAGTCGAGTTGTATGTCAAATTAAAGCTGGTTTAAAATGCTTTAAAATTATGGTTTGGTTAGCTTTGTAGCGCAATTCGTTCCCAAATTCTAGCAATTTAAGGCCTTCCAATAAGTGACATTTAGGAAACCGTGGATTGTAAGGCAAAACCAACGGCGGGAAAGCGTTTTTCGACCGAAATTTACCATCAAAGGATAGGTCACACGACTAGTCTATCTCGTTTTTGATTTTTTTTGTTAAAAATTGAAAAATCCCGATACAGTCGAGTTGTATGTCAAATTAAAGCTGGTTTAAAATGCTTTAAAATTATGGGTTGGTTAGCTTTGTAGCGCAATTCGTTCCCAAATTATAGCAATTTAAGGCCTTCCAATAAGTGACATTTAGGAAACCGTGGATTGTAAGGCAAAACCTTCGGCGGGAAAGCGTTTTTCGACCGAAATTTACCATCAAAGGATAGGTCACACGACTAGCCTATCTCCTTTTTGATTTTTTTTGTAAAAAATTGAAAAATCCCGATACAGTCGAGTTGTATGTCAAATTAAAGCTGGTTCAAAATGCTTTAAAATTATGGGTTGGTTAGCTTTGTAGCGCAATTCGTTCCCAAATTATAGCAATTTAAGGCCTTCCAATAAGTGACATTTAGGAAACCGTGGATTGTAAGGCAAAACCTTCGGCGGGAAAGCGTTTTTCGACCGAAATTTACCATCAAAGGATAGGTCACACGACTAGTCTATCTCGTTTTTGATTTTTTTTGTAAAAAATTGAAAAATCCCGATACAGTCGAGTTGTATGTCAAATTAAAGCTGGTTTAAAATGCTTTAAAATTATGGGTTGGTTAGCTTTGTAGCGCAATTCGTTCCCAAATTATAGTAATTTAAGGCCTTCCAATAAGTGACATTTAGGAAACCGTGGAGTGTAAGGCAAAACCAACGGCGGGAAAGCGTTTTTCGACCGAAATTTACCATCAAAGGATAGGTCACACGACTAGTCTATCTCGTTTTTGATTTTTTTTGTAAAAAATTGAAAAATCCCAATACAGTCGAGTTGTATGTCAAATTAAAGCTGGTTCAAAATGCTTTAAAATTATGGGTTGGTTAGCTTTGTAGCGCAATTCGTTCCCAAATTATAGCAATTTAAGGCCTTCCAATAAGTGACATTTAGGAAACCGTGGAGTGTAAGGCAAAACCAACGGCGGGAAAGCGTTTTTCGACCGAAATTTACCATCAAAGGATATGTCACACGACTAGTCTATCTCGTTTTTGATTTCTTTTGTAAAAAATTGAAAAATCCCAATACAGTCGAGTTGTATGTCAAATTAAAGCTGGTTCAAAATGCTTTAAAATTATGGGTTGGTTAGCTTTGTAGCGCAATTCGTTCCCAAATTATAGCAATTTAAGGCCTTCCAATAAGTGACATTTAGGAAACCGTGGAGTGTAACGGAAAACCAACGGCGGGAAAGCGTTTTTCGACCGAAATTTACCATCAAAGGATAGGTCACACGACTAGTCTATCTCGTTTTTGATTTTTTTTGTAAAAAATTGAAAAATCCCAATACAGTCGAGTTGTATGTCAAATTAAAGCTGGTTCAAAATGCTTTAAAATTATGGGTTGGTTAGCTTTGTAGCGCAATTCGTTCCCAAATTATAGCAATTTAAGGCCTTCCAATAAGTGACATTTAGGAAACCGTGGATTGTAAGGCAAAACCAACGGCGGGAAAGCGTTTTTCGACCGAAATTTACCATCAAAGGATAGGTCACACGACTAGTCTATCTCGTTTTTGATTTCTTTTGTAAAGAATTGAAAAATCCCAATACAGTCGAGTTGTATGTCAAATTAAAGCTGGTTCAAAATGCTTTAAAATTATGGGTTGGTTAGCTTTGTAGCGCAATTCGTTCCCAAATTGTAGCAATTTAAGGCCTTCCAATAAGTGACATTTAGGAAACCGTGGAGTGTAAGGCAAAACCAACGGCGGGAAAGCGTTTTTCGACCGAAATTTACCATCAAAGGATAGGTCACACGACTAGTCTATCTCGTTTTTGATTTTTTTTGTAAAAAATTGAAAAATCCCAATACAGTCGAGTTGTATGTCAAATTAAAGCTGGTTCAAAATGCTTTAAAATTATGGGTTGGTTAGCTTTGTAGCGCAATTCGTTCCCAAATTATAGCAATTTAAGGCCTTCCAATAAGTGACATTTAGGAAACCGTGGAGTGTAAGGCAAAACCGACGGCGGGAAAGCGTTTTTCGACCGAAATTTACCATCAAAGGATAGGTCACACGACTAGTCTATCTCGTTTTTGATTTTTTTTGTAAAAAATTGAAAAATCCCAATACAGTCGAGTTGTATGTCAAATTAAAGCTGGTTCAAAATGCTTTAAAATTATGGGTTGGTTAGCTTTGTAGCGCAATTCGTTCCCAAATTATAGCAATTTAAGGCCTTCCAATAAGTGACATTTAGGAAACCGTGGAGTGTAAGGCAAAACCAACGGCGGGAAAGCGTTTTTCGACCGAAATTTACCATCAAAGGATAGGTCACACGACTAGTCTATCTCGTTTTTGATTTTTTTTGTAAAAAATTGAAAAATCCCAATACAGTCGAGTTGTATGTCAAATTAAAGCTGGTTCAAAATGCTTTAAAATTATGGGTTGGTTAGCTTTGTAGCGCAATTCGTTCCCAAATTATAGCAATTTAAGGCCTTCCAATAAGTGACATTTAGGAAACCGTGGAGTGTAAGGCAAAACCAACGGCGGGAAAGCGTTTTTCGACCGAAATTTACCATCAAAGGATAGGTCACACGACTAGTCTATCTCGTTTTTGATTTTTTTTGTAAAAAATTGAAAAATCCCAATACAGTCGAGTTGTATGTCAAATTAAAGCTGGTTCAAAATGCTTTAAAATTATGGGTTGGTTAGCTTTGTAGCGCAATTCGTTCCCAAATTATAGCAATTTAAGGCCTTCCAATAAGTGACATTTAGGAAACCGTGGATTGTAAGGCAAAACCAACGGCGGGAAAGCGTTTTTCGACCGAAATTTACCATCAAAGGATAGGTCACACGACTAGTTTATCTCGTTTTTGATTTTTTTTGTAAAAAATTGAAAAATCCCAATACAGTCGAGTTGTATGTCAAATTAAAGCTGGTTCAAAATGCTTTAAAATTATGGGTTGGTTAGCTTTGTAGCGCAATTCGTTCCCAAATTATAGCAATTTAAGGCCTTCCAATAAGTGACATTTAGGAAACCGTGGATTGTAAGGCAAAACCAACGGCGGGAAAGCGTTTTTCGACCGAAATTTACCATCAAAGGATAGGTCACACGACTAGTCTATCTCGTTTTTGATCTTTTTTGTAAAAAATTGAAAAATCCCGATACAGTCGAGTTGTATGACAAATTAAAGCTGGTTTAAAATGCTTTAAAATTATGGGTTGGTTAGCTTTGTAGCGCAATTCGTTCCCAAATTATAGTAATTTAAGGCCTTCCAATGAGTGACATTTAGGAAACCGTGGATTGTAAGGCAAAACCAACGGCGGGAAAGCGTTTTTCGACCGAAATTTACCATCAAAGGATAGGTCACACGACTAGTCTTTCTCGTTTTTGATTTTTTTTGTAAAAAATTGAAAAATCCCGATACAGTCGAGTTGTATGTCAAATTAAAGCTGGTTCAAAATGCTTTAAAATTATGGGTTGGTTAGCTTTGTAGCGCAATTCGTTCCCAAATTATAGCAATTTAAGGCCTTCCAATAAGTGACATTTAGGAAACCGTGGATTGTAAGGCAAAACCTTCGGCGGGAAAGCGTTTTTCGACCGAAATTTACCATCAAAGGATAGGTCACACGACTAGTCTATCTCGTTTTTGATTTTTTTTGTAAAAAATTGAAAAATCCAGATACAGTCGAGTTGTATGTCAAATTAAAGCTGGTTCAAAATGCTTTAAAATTATGGGTTGGTTAGCTTTGTACCGCAATTCGTTCCCAAATTCTAGCAATTTAAGGCCTTCCAATAAGTGACATTTAGGAAACCGTGGATTGTAAGGCAAAACCAACGGGGGGAAAGCGTTTTTCGACCGAAATTTACCATCAAAGGATAGGTCACACGACTAGTCTATCTCGTTTTTGATTTTTTTTGTAAAAAATTGAAAAATCCCGATACAGTCGAGTTGTATGTCAAATTAAAGCTGGTTCAAAATGCTTTAAAATTATGGGTTGGTTAGCTTTGTAGCGCAATTCGTTCCCAAATTATAGCAATTTAAGGCCTTCCAATAAGTGACATTTAGGAAACCGTGGAGTGTAAGGCAAAACCAACGGCGGGAAAGCGTTTTTCGACCGAAATTTACCATCAAAGGATAGGTCACACGACTAGTCTATCTCGTTTTTGATTTTTTTTGTAAAAAATTGAAAAATCCCAATACAGTCGAGTTGTATGTCAAATTAAAGCTGGTTCAAAATGCTTTAAAATTATGGGTTGGTTAGCTTTGTAGCGCAATTCGTTCCCAAATTATAGCAATTTAAGGCCTTCCAATAAGTGACATTTAGGAAACCGTGGAGTGTAAGGCAAAACCAACGGCGGGAAAGCGTTTTTCGACCGAAATTTACCATCAAAGGATAGGTCACACGACTAGTCTATCTCGTTTTTGATTTTTTTTGTAAAAAATTGAAAAATCCCAATACAGTCGAGTTGTATGTCAAATTAAAGCTGGTTCAAAATGCTTTAAAATTATGGGTTGGTTAGCTTTGTAGCGCAATTCGTTCCCAAATTATAGCAATTTAAGGCCTTCCAATAAGTGACATTTGGGAAACCGTGGATTGTAAGGCAAAACCAACGGCGGGAAAGCGTTTTTCGACCGAAATTTACCATCAAAGGATAGGTCACACGACTAGTTTATCTCGTTTTTGATTTTTTTTGTAAAAAATTGAAAAATCCCAATACAGTCGAGTTGTATGTCAAATTAAAGCTGGTTCAAAATGCTTTAAAATTATGGGTTGGTTAGCTTTGTAGCGCAATTCGTTCCCAAATTATAGCAATTTAAGGCCTTCCAATAAGTGACATTTAGGAAACCGTGGATTGTAAGGCAAAACCAACGGCGGGAAAGCGTTTTTCGACCGAAATTTACCATCAAAGGATAGGTCACACGACTAGTCTATCTCGTTTTTGATCTTTTTTGTAAAAAATTGAAAAATCCCGATACAGTCGAGTTGTATGTCAAATTAAAGCTGGTTTAAAATGCTTTAAAATTATGGGTTGGTTAGCTTTGTAGCGCAATTCGTTCCCAAATTATAGTAATTTAAGGCCTTCCAATAAGTGACATTTAGGAAACCGTGGATTGTAAGGCAAAACCAACGGCGGGAAAGCGTTTTTCGACCGAAATTTACCATCAAAGGATAGGTCACACGACTAGTCTTTCTCGTTTTTGATTTTTTTTGTAAAAAATTGAAAAATCCCGATACAGTCGAGTTGTATGTCAAATTAAAGCTGGTTCAAAATGCTTTAAAATTATGGGTTGGTTAGCTTTGTAGCGCAATTCGTTCCCAAATTATAGCAATTTAAGGCCTTCCAATAAGTGACATTTAGGAAACCGTGGATTGTAAGGCAAAACCTTCGGCGGGAAAGCGTTTTTCGACCGAAATTTACCATCAAAGGATAGGTCACACGACTAGTCTATCTCGTTTTTGATTTTTTTTGTAAAAAATTGAAAAATCCCGATACAGTCGAGTTGTATGTCAAATTAAAGCTGGTTCAAAATGCTTTAAAATTATGGGTTGGTTAGCTTTGTAGCGCAATTCGTTCCCAAATTCTAGCAATTTAAGGCCTTCCAATAAGTGACATTTAGGAAACCGTGGATTGTAAGGCAAAACCAACGGCGGGAAAGCGTTTTTCGACCGAAATTTACCATCAAAGGATAGGTCACACGACTAGTCTATCTCGTTTTTGATTTTTTTTGTAAAAAATTGAAAAATCCCGATACAGTCGAGTTGTATGTCAAATTAAAGCTGGTTTAAAATGCTTTAAAATTATGGGTTGGTTAGCTTTGTAGCGCAATTCGTTCCCAAATTATAGTAATTTAAGGCCTTCCAATAAGTGACATTTAGGAAACCGTGGATTGTAAGGCAAAACCAACGGCGGGAAAGCGTTTTTCGACCGAAATTTACCATCAAAGGATAGGTCACACGACTAGTCTTTCTCGTTTTTGATTTTTTTTGTAAAAAATTGAAAAATCCCGATACAGTCGAGTTGTATGTCAAATTAAAGCTGGTTCAAAATGCTTTAAAATTATGGGTTGGTTAGCTTTGTAGCGCAATTCGTTCCCAAATTATAGCAATTTAAGGCCTTCCAATAAGTGACATTTAGGAAACCGTGGATTGTAAGGCAAAACCTTCGGCGGGAAAGCGTTTTTCGACCGAAATTTACCATCAAAGGATAGGTCACACGACTAGTCTATCTCGTTTTTGATTTTTTTTGTAAAAAATTGAAAAATCCCGATACAGTCGAGTTGTATGTCAAATTAAAGCTGGTTCAAAATGCTTTAAAATTATGGGTTGGTTAGCTTTGTAGCGCAATTCGTTCCCAAATTCTAGCAATTTAAGGCCTTCCAATAAGTGACATTTAGGAAACCGTGGATTGTAAGGCAAAACCAACGGGGGGAAAGCGTTTTTCGACCGAAATTTACCATCAAAGGATAGGTCACACGACTAGTCTATCTCGTTTTTGATTTTTTTTGTAAAAAATTGAAAAATCCCAATACAGTCGAGTTGTATGTCAAATTAAAGCTGGTTCAAAATGCTTTAAAATTATGGGTTGGTTAGCTTTGTAGCGCAATTTGTTCCCAAATTATAGCAATTTAAGGCCTTCCAATAAGTGACATTTAGGAAACCGTGGATTGTAAGGCAAAACCAACGGCGGGAAAGCGTTTTTCGACCGAAATTTACCATCAAAGGATAGGTCACACGACTAGTCTATCTCGTTTTTGATTTTTTTTGTAAGAAATTGAAAAATCCCAATACAGTCGAGTTGTATGTCAAATTAAAGCTGGTTCAAGATGCTTTAAAATTATGGGTTGGTTAGCTTTGTAGCGCAATTCGTTCCCAAATTATAGCAATTTAAGGCCTTCCAATAAGTGACATTTAGGAAACCGTGGAGTGTAAGGCAAAACCAACGGCGGGAAAGCGTTTTTCGACCGAAATTTACCATCAAAGGATAGGTCACACGACTAGTCTATCTCGTTTTTGATTTTTTTTGTAAAAAATTGAAAAATCCCAATACAGTCGAGTTGTATGTCAAATTAAAGCTGGTTCAAAATGCTTTAAAATTATGGGTTGGTTAGCTTTGTAGCGCAATTCGTTCCCAAATTATAGCAATTTAAGGCCTTCCAATAAGTGACATTTAGGAAACCGTGGATTGTAAGGCAAAACCAACGGCGGGAAAGCGTTTTTCGACCGAAATTTACCATCAAAGGATAGGTCACACGACTAGTCTATCTCGTTTTTGATTTTTTTTGTAAAAAATTGAAAAATCCCAATACAGTCGAGTTGTATGTCAAATTAAAGCTGGTTCAAAATGCTTTAAAATTATGGGTTGGTTAGCTTTGTAGCGCAATTCGTTCCCAAATTATAGCAATTTAAGGCCTTCCAATAAGTGACATTTAGGAAACCGTGGATTGTAAGGCAAAAGCAACGGCGGAAAAGCGCTTTTCGACCGAAATTTACCATCAAAGGATAGGTCACACGACTAGTCTATCTCGTTTTTGATTTTTTTTGTAAAAAATTGAAAAATCCCGGTACAGTCGAGTTGTATGTCAAATTAAAGCTGGTTTAAAATGCTTTAAAATTATGGGTTGGTTAGCTTTGTAGCGCAATTCGTTCCCAAATTATAGCAATTTAAGGCCTTCCAATAAGTGACATTTAGGAAACCGTGGATTGTAGGCAAAACCAACGGCGGGAAAGCGTTTTTCGACCGAAATTTACCATCAAAGGATAGGTCACACGACTAGTCTATCTCGTTTTTGATTTTTTTTGTAAAAAATTGAAAAATCCCAATACAGTCGAGTTGTATGTCAAATTAAAGCTGGTTCAAAATGCTTTAAAATTATGGGTTGGTTAGCTTTGTAGCGCAATTCGTTCCCAAATTATAGCAATTTAAGGCCTTCCAATAAGTGACATTTAGGAAACCGTGGATTGTAAGGGAAAACCAACGGCGGGAAAGCGTTTTTCGACCAAAATTTACCATCAAAGGATAGGTCACACGACTAGTCTATCTCGTTTTTGATTTTTTTTGTAAAAAATTGAAAAATCCCAATACAGTCGAGTTGTATGTCAAATTAAAGCTGGTTCAAAATGCTTTAAAATTATGGATTGGTTAGCTTTGTAGCGCAATCCGTTCCCAAATTATAGCAATTTAAGGCCTTCCAATAAGTGACATTTAGGAAACCGTGGAGTGTAAGGCAAAACCAACGGCGGGAAAGCGTTTTTCGACCGAAATTTACCATCAAAGGATAGGTCACACGACTAGTCTATCTCGTTTTTGATTTTTTTTGTAAAAAATTGAAAAATCCCAATACAGTCGAGTTGTATGTCAAATTAAAGCTGGTTCAAAATGCTTTAAAATTATGGGTTGGTTAGCTTTGTAGCGCAATTCGTTCCCAAATTATAGCAATTTAAGGCCTTCCAATAAGTGACATTTAGGAAACCGTGGAGTGTAAGGCAAAACCAACGGCGGGAAAGCGTTTTTCGACCGAAATTTACCATCAAAGGATAGGTCACACGACTAGTCTATCTCGTTTTTGATTTTTTTTGTAAAAAATTGAAAAATCCCAATACAGTCGAGTTGTATGTCAAATTAAAGCTGGTTCAAAATGCTTTAAAATTATGGGTTGGTTAGCTTTGTAGCGCAATTCGTTCCCAAATTATAGCAATTTAAGGCCTTCCAATAAGTGACATTTAGGAAACCGTGGAGTGTAAGGCAAAACCAACGGCGGGAAAGCGTTTTTCGACCGAAATTTACCATCAAAGGATAGGTCACACGACTAGTCTATCTCGTTTTTGATTTTTTTTGTAAAAAATTGAAAAATCCCAATACAGTCGAGTTGTATGTCAAATTAAAGCTGGTTCAAAATGCTTTAAAATTATGGGTTGGTTAGCTTTGTAGCGCAATTCGTTCCCAAATTATAGCAATTTAAGGCCTTCCAATAAGTGACATTTAGGAAACCGTGGAGTGTAAGGCAAAACCAACGGCGGGAAAGCATTTTTCGACCGAAATTTACCATCAAAGGATAGGTCACACGACTAGTCTATCTCGTTTTTGATTTTTTTTGTAAAAAATTGAAAAATCCCAATACAGTCGAGTTGTATGTCAAATTAAAGCTGGTTCAAAATGCTTTAAGATTATGGGTTGGTTAGCTTTGTAGCGCAATTTGTTCCCAAATTATAGCAATTTAAGGCCTTCCAATAAGTGACATTTAGGAAACCGTGGATTGCAAGGCAAAACCAACGGCGGGAAAGCGTTTTTCGACCAAAATTTACCATCAAAGGATAGGTCACACGACTAGTCTATCTCGTTTTTGATTTTTTTTGTAAAAAATTGAAAAATCCCAATACAGTCGAGTTGTATGTCAAATTAAAGCTGGTTCAAAATGCTTTAAAATTATGGATTGGTTAGCTTTGTAGCGCAATTCGTTCCCAAATTATAGCAATTTAAGGCCTTCCAATAAGTGACATTTAGGAAACCGTGGAGTGTAAGGCAAAACCAACGGCGGGAAAGCATTTTTCGACCGAAATTTACCATCAAAGGATAGGTCACACGACTAGTCTATCTCGTTTTTGATTTTTTTTGTAAAAAATTGAAAAATCCCAATACAGTCGAGTTGTATGTCAAATTAAAGCTGGTTCAAAATGCTTTAAAATTATGGGTTGGTTAGCTTTGTAGCGCAATTCGTTCCCAAATTATAGCAATTTAAGGCCTTCCAATAAGTGACATTTAGGAAACCGTGGATTGTAAGGGAAAACCAACGGCGGGAAAGCGTTTTTCGACCAAAATTTACCATCAAAGGATAGGTCACACGACTAGTCTATCTCGTTTTTGATTTTTTTTGTAAAAAATTGAAAAATCCCAATACAGTCGAGTTGTATGTCAAATTAAAGCTGGTTCAAAATGCTTTAAAATTATGGATTGGTTAGCTTTGTAGCGCAATTCGTTCCCAAATTATAGCAATTTAAGGCCTTCCAATAAGTGACATTTAGGAAACCGTGGAGTGTAAGGCAAAACCAACGGCGGGAAAGCGTTTTTCGACCGAAATTTACCATCAAAGGATAGGTCACACGACTAGTCTATCTCGTTTTTGATTTTTTTTGTAAAAAATTGAAAAATCCCAATACAGTCGAGTTGTATGTCAAATTAAAGCTGGTTCAAAATGCTTTAAAATTATGGGTTGGTTAGCTTTGTAGCGCAATTCGTTCCCAAATTATAGCAATTTAAGGCCTTCCAATAAGTGACATTTAGGAAACCGTGGAGTGTAAGGCAAAACCAACGGCGGGAAAGCGTTTTTCGACCGAAATTTACCATCAAAGGATAGGTCACACGACTAGTCTATCTCGTTTTTGATTTTTTTTGTAAAAAATTGAAAAATCCCAATACAGTCGAGTTGTATGTCAAATTAAAGCTGGTTCAAAATGCTTTAAAATTATGGGTTGGTTAGCTTTGTAGCGCAATTCGTTCCCAAATTATAGCAATTTAAGGCCTTCCAATAAGTGACATTTAGGAAACCGTGGAGTGTAAGGCAAAACCAACGGCGGGAAAGCGTTTTTCGACCGAAATTTACCATCAAAGGATAGGTCACACGACTAGTCTATCTCGTTTTTGATTTTTTTTGTAAAAAATTGAAAAATCCCAATACAGTCGAGTTGTATGTCAAATTAAAGCTGGTTCAAAATGCTTTAAAATTATGGGTTGGTTAGCTTTGTAGCGCAATTCGTTCCCAAATTATAGCAATTTAAGGCCTTCCAATAAGTGACATTTAGGAAACCGTGGAGTGTAAGGCAAAACCAACGGCGGGAAAGCGTTTTTCGACCGAAATTTACCATCAAAGGATAGGTCACACGACTAGTCTATCTCGTTTTTGATTTTTTTTGTAAAAAATTGAAAAATCCCAATACAGTCGAGTTGTATGTCAAATTAAAGCTGGTTCAAAATGCTTTAAAATTATGGGTTGGTTAGCTTTGTAGCGCAATTCGTTCCCAAATTATAGCAATTTAAGGCCTTCCAATAAGTGACATTTAGGAAACCGTGGAGTGTAAGGCAAAACCAACGGCGGGAAAGCATTTTTCGACCGAAATTTACCATCAAAGGATAGGTCACACGACTAGTCTATCTCGTTTTTGATTTTTTTTGTAAAAAATTGAAAAATCCCAATACAGTCGAGTTGTATGTCAAATTAAAGCTGGTTCAAAATGCTTTAAGATTATGGGTTGGTTAGCTTTGTAGCGCAATTTGTTCCCAAATTATAGCAATTTAAGGCCTTCCAATAAGTGACATTTAGGAAACCGTGGATTGCAAGGCAAAACCAACGGCGGGAAAGCGTTTTTCGACCGAAATTTACCATCAAAGGATAGGTCACACGACTAGTCTATCTCGTTTTTGATTTTTTTTGTAAAAAATTGAAAAATCCCAATACAGTCGAGTTGTATGTCAAATTAAAGCTGGTTCAAAATGCTTTAAAATTATGGGTTGGTTAGCTTTGTAGCGCAATTCGTTCCCAAATTATAGCAATTTAAGGCCTTCCAATAAGTGACATTTAGGAAACCGTGGAGTGTAAGGCAAAACCAACGGCGGGAAAGCGTTTTTCGACCGAAATTCACCATCAAAGGATAGGTCACACGACTAGTCTATCTCGTTTTTGATTTTTTTTGTAAAAAATTGAAAAATCCCAATACAGTCGAGTTGTATGTCAAATTAAAGCTGGTTCAAAATGCTTTAAAATTATGGGTTGGTTAGCTTTGTAGCGCAATTCGTTCCCAAATTATAGCAATTTAAGGCCTTCCAATAAGTGACATTTAGGAAACCGTGGAGTGTAAGGCAAAACCAACGGCGGGAAAGCGTTTTTCGACCGAAATTTACCATCAAAGGATAGGTCACACGACTAGTCTATCTCTTTTTGATTTTTTTTGTAAAAAATTGAAAAATCCCAATACAGTCGAGTTGTATGTCAAATTAAAGCTGGTTCAAAATGCTTTAAAATTATGGGTTGGTTAGCTTTGTAGCGCAATTCGTTCCCAAATTATAGCAATTTAAGGCCTTCCAATAAGTGACATTTAGGAAACCGTGGAGTGTAAGGCAAAACCAACGGCGGGAAAGCATTTTTCGACCGAAATTTACCATCAAAGGATAGGTCACACGACTAGTCTATCTCGTTTTTGATTTTTTTTGTAAAAAATTGAAAAATCCCAATACAGTCGAGTTGTATGTCAAATTAAAGCTGGTTCAAAATGCTTTAAGATTATGGGTTGGTTAGCTTTGTAGCGCAATTTGTTCCCAAATTATAGCAATTTAAGGCCTTCCAATAAGTGACATTTAGGAAACCGTGGATTGCAAGGCAAAACCAACGGCGGGAAAGCGTTTTTCGACCGAAATTTACCATCAAAGGATAGGTCACACGACTAGTCTATCTCGTTTTTGATTTTTTTTGTAAAAAATTGAAAAATCCCAATACAGTCGAGTTGTATGTCAAATTAAAGCTGGTTCAAAATGCTTTAAAATTATGGGTTGGTTAGCTTTGTAGCGCAATTCGTTCCCAAATTATAGCAATTTAAGGCCTTCCAATAAGTGACATTTAGGAATCCGTGGATTGTAGGGCAAAACCAAAGGCGGGAAAGCGTTTTTCGACCGAAATTTACCATCAAAGGATAGGTCACACGACTAGTCTATCTCGTTTTTGATTTTTTTGTAAAAAACTGAAAAATCCCGGTACAGTCAAGTTGTACATATGTCAAATGAAAGCTGGTTAAAAATGTTTTAAAATGATGTGTTGGTCAGTTTTGTAACGCAATTCGTTCCCAAATTATAGCAATAACCTTCATTAAGTGATATTTGGGAACCGCCGTGGATTGGAAAACAAAACTAATGGCCAGAAAGCGTTTTTTGACCAAATTCTACCATCAAAGAATAAGTCACACGACTAAAGTTTTACCCATCAAAGAATCGGTGTCACGACTAGTTTATTTCGTTTTTGATTTTTTTTTTAATTTTTTGAAAATCCCCACACAGTCGAGCTGTATGTCAAATGAAAGCTCGAATGAAAGCTGGTTTAAAATGCTTTAAAATGATGTGTTGGTCAGCTTTGTAGCACAATTCGTTTATAAATTATAGCAATTTAATACTCTCAATATAGCGGAGAACGGGACACATCTGCGACACCGTTTTGTTTAAGATTTTTTAAAAATCAATTACTGTTTTTTTATTATAATATTTATTTTATATTTATATTTATTTTTATTTATATATAATATTTATTATTTATTTAATATAATATTTAGGGGGCAACCGCGAAGGAAATCTGGTGTACAAGCTTGGAGGAAATCAGGGGGAACTCAGGAAGGAAATCAAGAGGAAATCACAAAGAAATCATGGCAAAAAGGGAAATCAGTGTACAAGATTTCGGGTCACATGTTTATAGGAACTTTTCTTCATATTTATTTGAGCTGCAGAATCGTTATTTCCGGACTCCCTGTATAAGCCAACAATCATAACTTCAATATTCTACTTATTTATACTTATTGTTGAAAACTGGATTTGATAAGATTGCAATGGTATCTATTAAATTTATTTTTAAATGTCGTTTGACTCCTAGATCAAAAAAAAACTTTAATCAAACTTCTTCCAGTTTTTAACTTCTATTTTCCTTAAAAACTTCATTTTGAACTCTTATGGTAGGTAGATACCTACGTTATTGCAATACATAACGGTCCATTTTGTTGAAATTACAAAATTTATAAAATTATCAACATAAGTATAGGTACGTTGTTAAAGGTGCCCCACTTGGTCATGTTAAATGTGCCCCATCGGAACAAAAATTAAATGTTGACGGATGTTATGAAAACTGCAAATTATTTTTAGATTCTGTGAACGGCATGTTTCTGTAAATATCGTAGGTCTCATTTAAAATAATGCACGGGAACAAAAAACATTTGTCAAGAAAATTTGATGCACCACAGGATACATAAAGAATTATTCAGTTCCGCGAGGTTTAAGAAAAATCTCCACAAAAACTACAAAACTGTCTACACCACTGCCAAAACTGAACCAAATGAAGTTAAGCACTTAAGCTAAGATCTGAATAAAGCTTGAATGATAAAGTTCATATTTGGGCGGAAATTCTAAACTTGACAATACTGCCCCACTGTCAAATGTGCCCTACTCTCCCCTATTTAGGAAACCTTCAAACGATAGGTCACACGACTAGTCTATCTCGCTTTCGTTTTTTCTGAAAATTTTGGAAAAAGTCGAAAAGTCTTTAACACTCGAGTTGCATATCAAATGAAAGCTTGTTTAAAATGCTTCAAAATGACGTGTTGGGCGGCTCTGTAGCATAATTCGTTCCAGAATATTTTGTCGAAGAATAAGTCAAATCACCAAAAATCCAAGTTTGTTAATTTAAGACAAAATTAGATGTGCTAAATTTCTTACTTCCGCAAAACAATCAAAAAAACTTATTTGCAACCAGAAAACACATTTAACTACCCAATAATATTTTACACTCCTGAACAAAATAACCGCGAAATGTAGATTACAACCTATTTTCCAAGCAATGACGGTAAAACAGAGGCTCATAAACCAGATGCGATCATATTTACATAAAATAACACTGTTTGTTTTTTGCTCTTGAAAACTTTCAATTTAATTTGTCTGTTAGAATTTAAAAAATATTTAAAAAATTACCTGAGCGTAACAGACGTGGAGGTACTCATATGGCTTAAGTTGATCGAAAAGCTTTTCTGTTTCCCTGTTAATATTAAATCCCACAGCTTTATCTTCCTTCTTGCATCGAACTATACACAAAGTGCTCCTAATTGCTCTTTCGTAAAATAATAAATTGTCTATATCAACAGGATAAAGCGGGTCTGATAATTCCGCTTCATGGCGACATTTTAATCTACAATTTTGTAGTTTTTTGGTGTAATCGCGATATTTTTGGACGGCGTCTTCAAGATACATAACACATTCGTCAAATTTGTTCTCGAGGTAGGATTCAACCCCCTTTTCGTACAGTTGGGCGCATGATTCGGACGTATTTTTGTTGGTTGCAAGCACATGTGTGATAAAACTTAGCAGCATAGCGTAATGCACACGTGCGCACATCATCGTTTGTCACTACTCAAACCAACGTATAGTAACCTACTGAGTCGGAAGTCGAAGACCGGCTTTGGCCAATAATTACGTCAGAATAAGCTGCAGCTCTCATAAGAATGATTGGTCCATGTTTAAAAAGTTGGTCTATATTTATACTGATTTATACTGCGACTGGAGGGATAAATAGTATTTTCTGAATAATTTAACATTTTAATAACTACCTAGGTACCTAACTTAGGTAAGTAGTTTTACCCCCAGGTACCTCTACTTCTTTCAGTATTTTTTTTTTAGTTTAAAGAACAACTATTTCTTAATAAAACATTTTTTACAGTTAGGTAGGTACCTACGCATTTAGTATTTTTACCAAAAAAATACTTTTAAAAAAAATGCAGCAGAGAAGCGGCTGGAACCTCCCCATCGCGTGGATCTTTGTATTCTGTGTAGATAGTAGTCAATTCAACAGAATTTTTTTAATCCTTGACTAATTTCGCAATTTTCTAACAAATACCGACGTGACCTCGGACATCACCCATCACGTTTGACAATATGTTCCTTTTAAGGTTAATCTTTTGCCACCTTTTTGACAATAACTGTCACTTTATGTCATCCACTGTCAGCCCGCTCCCTTTTAATGAGAGAGATTTTTTTCTCTATTTTCCACTGAAATGGCAGAAACTGTGAACACATTTTTAGAACCAGAATTTGATCGCCTTTCTAATGGCGACATAAAAAAGGAGGTCTTGTATTTAAAATTGCTTTTAGGTCTTCAACGGGTCACCCAATCTCCATGTACCAAATTTCAGCCAAATCGATTCAGTAATTTGGGCTATAATGTATTTTTACTGTTATTATAAAATTTCGATTTTTTGAACCAAACAGCGCTAAATGCGAATTAATTTTGTCCTATTTAAAACCAGAATTTGAAGACCTTTCTGACGGTGACAATAAATCTTTCAAAAACTTGTTTTTAATGGTCAAATGAGAGAATAATTTTAAATTTGGAAATTGGTGTGCCAAAACGGCACTTTCCGTGAGTCGATTGAATTCAAAATTTGTTCAGCTCTTCGACGTGTAATACAATCCCCATGTGCAAAATTTCAGCCAAATCGGTTCAGGGGCTTGGGCTGTACCGCGATTTTAAAGTCCGATAAAAATCTTTTTTTTTTTAATTTTTGGTCAAAAGGGCACTAAGAATGAATACACTTTTAGAAGCAGAATTTGAAGGTCTTCCTAATGGTGACGTGAAAAATGGGGGTTTGCATTTAAAATTTAAAAGTTGATGTGCCAAAATGGCATTTCCGGTTGCACGATTGGCTCCAAAGGCTTTTCAGATCTAAGTTAGGTTACGAGATGCCTATGTTCCAAATTTTAGCCAAATCGGTCTAGTAGTTTTGGCTGTGGCGTGGTTACAAACGAACGTACGTACGAACGTACAACGTACGTACATACACACAGACACATTTTAAATAAAACCCCTTTTTTGGGTTCCTGAGACCTCAAAACGTAAAGATCTGGAGGTATCTCAAATTCGAAAATTTTAGTGATTGCAGTAACCTCCCATTTTTTTTAAATTGTGATGGGGTTGGGGAGGTTAAAAGACCGAAATAAAAGCATGAAAATGAAAAGCTGAGAAAAGATAAAAAACAAGAAGCAGAATAGGATTAAAAATGGACACCAACAATCCCGGTATCCTCAAAGAACGAAATGGAAAAATTATAAAACAATATCATGAAATAGAGAACGTTTTAGGTGAAGCTAAACAGTAACTTCGAAGAGAAATGAGAGAAATAATGATGGTTACCGAAAACTATCAGCGACGGAAAGGAATGGAAATGGAATAGAGAAAAGGTACACTAAGTGCTGCTATAAGTGCAACCGGAAAAAACTAAAACCCTTACATAGGAAGGAGAGGAAGGCAACGAAAATTTACATGAAAACGGGAAAGAAAAGTAAATAACGTAATACTAGACAGAGAAACGGAAAACGACACAAACATGCTGCAAACAGAAAAACCAAATAAAGTTAAGAGCGAGGTAGAAATATTTAACAATAACAATAATATACAATCGGGAGAAAAGATTTAGAAGAAATAGACAAAAGGAATACCTAACATAGGTATCGGTAAATGGAACAGAAAGGGATGTGTGGGAAGTTAGCGCCTTCTCCAACGCCCGGTGACTCCTAAAATTAAGGGAAAACTTGCGAATTACAGAAATTATTTAATTTGAACCCCTTCCAAAAATAAAATATGATGCAATTCTCAAAGTTTTCCCTTAATTTTAGGGGTCGTCCGATGTTTTTTTTTAGGTGGATGAATCAGGTGCCATTTTGTGCCCCTTGAACAAGGCTTCATTGATATGAAGGGGGTGTGGTACATTTTTCTGTAAAGGTTTCAAATTAAATGAAACAACGTTTTTCCTTAATTTTAGGGGTCGTCCGATGTTTTTAGGTGGATCACTTTGGTGCCGTTCATTCCAGCTTGAATAGGGCTTTCATCGGTATATTTTGACGTGTTTGTCGGCCGCTCTGATTGGTTAATCAAAAGGCGCGGTTGCCACATAGGTTCTAAGGAAATCGGCGGTAGCTGGGGAAGCCGCTAACTTTCACACACATCAGACCTAAGGAAAACATCAGGAAGAGGCATGGAAAAGATAATGTAAATTCCTGTATTGGAATATAGCCGGGATAAGAAACAATGAGAAAGAAGTGTAAAAGTACATAAAAGAATTTATTTTGAAAAATCACCCCACACCCAATTTTCAACCTTTGGTTTTGTAAATTTAGCATGTCATTAAAGAAGGTTTAGGCTTAACTTAAAGCTCTTGAAAACGGTCTTAGCTTCTCAAGTTCGTCCCCAGTAACATTATGAACCTTCAAAAATGTAGAGGTTAATATTTCGAAATTTTTAAATGACACCACCATCAAATGTTATAGCTATAGGTTGTAAAATTAAATTTGCTTTCGTTCAATATAAAAAGTTCCTATATCCAAGTTTAGTATTTTTCGATTTATTCAGTAAAATACAATTTTCATCTTTTTCTTCTTGATGTCTTTAGACGGTTGGCTCTACATTTGATTGTAGGTGTCAAATGTGTTATCAGTAGATCTAATATTTAAGGTTTCGTTTCATAATTTGTCCAATTGTCTTTGGGCTACAAACAGGACCTGCAATAAATTCTGTGTCTGATATAAAAACAAAGCGTAATTATTATAACTATCACCAGAAACGCCCACTATACCGAAAAGGTTTATTTCAATAGCTTAACCTGTTTCGAACACAAATTGCTCATCATCAAAGCCAAATCATTGGCATTATAATCACTTTATTTTAATAGAGTACCTACCTGTTGTTTTTTAAATAACAGAAAATTTAAAAAAAATTAAGTTGGTAAGTAAGTAATTAAAAAAGTACCTACCTATTCTAAAAGTGCAATTGTTAGCTATTTATTTCATTTTGGTAAGTACCTAAGTGCTGAAAATGCTGCAACTTTTTTGAGTAGGTACATTCTTGCGTTTCATAAATGAAAATTAAAAAAAAACACTTGATCACAATTTATGGTTAATTAACGCTGGATTCCGGCTGATAGAATTTGTGACACCTATTGTGACATGTGTCCGAGCAGCCTTTCAAAAACATTATTGCAAGCTAAAAATGGAAATTCCTAAAAATCATATTTTACTGAATAAAACGAAAAATTCGAGACTTGGATATAGGGAGATCTTATATCAAACGAAAGCAAATTTAATGCTACAGCTTATGGCTATAACATTTGATAGTGGTGCCATTTAAAAATTTCGAAATTTAAACCTCTACATTTCAGGTTCATAATGTTACTGGAGACGAACTTAAGAAGCTAAGACCGTTTTCAAGTGCTTGAAAGATAGCCCAAAGCCACCTTAATGACATGCCGAATTTACAAAACCAAAGGTTGAAAATTGGTTCGGGGGTGATTTTTCAAAACAAGTACTGCAAAAGTAATTTTTCCCACAAAATTACCAATATCTTCTAAACCATTCACTTCAGATGAAAACATGATTAATGAATGTTACTTGGAATTCATCATAGAATTCAATAAAAAATTAAAATACAGGATGTTCCATTTAAAAAAACCAATGTTTGTGTTCTTACTCCTTAGTGGGACAGCCTGTATACAAGATTGTATTTTTAAAATGTGCCTTGTTTGACCCTCTGCAACTTTGTATCTAACCATTTTTCGATATCTCTAACAGGAATGGAGTTATCGACCGAATACAGACAATTGGGACACCCATTTCTAGACTTATTTCCACAATTTGTGAAAATCGAAAAATTAATTGAATTGCAAATGGCCCGGTTGAATTTGCAACAAAAAATTAAGAGTCGAGGTGTTTTTGCGTTTTTCAAAAATCTTAATTTTTCACCGATACTTTTTTGTTTTTGAAAATATAGGGTGGCCGTGACTGCACTTCCGGTGATGTTTCTGACTCAGAAAAATTAGACGATTCCGAACCTATTTAGAAATATATAAGTTTCTATTTGAAAAAGTTACATTAGGCTTATTTCCGGTAAACCGGAAATGGGAGAAATATTATTGCTTTACCTTCCCTAAATCGGTACTTGCCTGCCAATCCTGCCATTGACGTCTGCAAACTTTCAAATCGGGAACTTTCATACTTTTCAAGATATCAGGCCGCGATACCCATTCTGAAACACCCGGTATATTGAACCTCCAAATGGCGTCGCGTGACGTCACTCAAGAAATAGGTGAATTCGTTTTTTATTAGATCTCGCGGTAGTACCTATGTAGGATGCCATCAGGGCTATCATTCCAAATTAGGTACAAGCCAAAACACATCAGTAATAAAGTTTACTACTATGTAGGTACCTACAACGTAACTACCTCTATTTGTTTTTAGTTTTAAAAAGTTCTTTTTACGTTCAAATTACGCATTAATAATAAATATTTTAATATTTTTAATGTTCAAATCTACAAGAAGGGACTGTATCCCATTTTAGAAATGCAGCATCGAGAAGGCAAGTGCAAGATCGCTGTAAGCGGCGCACCTCTCGATCATGCGTTTAAAAATATCATCAAAAGGCACCTTGACTTTGACAAAAGCTAATTCTGTCAATCCCTCGATATAATCAAGCTTTTCACGGTCCATGAAAATTTTCTTTTTTTGATTAATATTTTGAGTTAAAATCAATAATAATGCTAATAATATTATAGAAATTACGTTAATAATAAATATTTTAATATTTTTAATGTTCAAATTTACAAGAAGGGACTGTATCCCATTTTAGAAATGCAGCATCGAGAAGGCAAGTGCAAGATCGCTGTAAGCGGCGCACCTCTCGATCATGCGTTTAAAAATATCATCAAAAGGCACCTTGACTTTGACAAAAGCTAATTCTGTCAATCCCTCGATATAATCAAGCTTTTCACGGTCCATGAAAATTTTCTTTTTTTGATTAATATTTTGAGTTAAAATCAATAATGCTAATAATATTATAGAAAACTGTAAATTTCCAGATGGCAGCAGGCTATGCGCAATCAATCGAGCCAATCAGGAGCGTTGGCGCAACGACGCATGCGCAGTTTGGTACAAGCCCTGTACGCTGCAACATGGCCGCATGTTAGTTAAAAAAATTTTCTTTACTGTTTGCCAATGTATTTAAAGATTTAGTAGTGGTGTTTGGTTTGCGAATTAAACTAAACATAAACTTTATGCAAGTTTGACCTTCAGCTGTAGTGTGCCAGGTAGTTGTAAAGTACTACAGTCGTCATTGCCGGTTTTCATCCCATCTCCTCCCTTACAAATATTTGGTGCACTCTCCAAACAAATAATTAATAACAAATTCCGATAAAGTATGCTGCAAGAACATCATCATATGGCACAGAACGGGATGCAGCGCAACACCAGGTCAGTTACTCTAAAAATCCACTTTTATTAAAATTCTCAAATTAGAATGGGAATTCAACAAATGGGGCCCCCAAATCACAGGACTCAACCGATGTTTATTCAGCCCCCTGTACCTGCTTCTCACGGAGGTAATTTTCTGTCATTTTCCTGGGAATAAGTTTACCTCGTTTGTTTTCTTTTAAGGAGTCCTGGTTTCCATGCCTTCAGGGCCTGCTTTGATCTCAACACCCTCAATTCCCCAGCAACCACAACCACCTAAACCAAATGTACAAGGTAAGAGTATTTTTTAATTCCTCAAGTTTTTCTGCATGAATGTCTGGGTTTACGTACTGCTTGCGGTTGAGGTTAATTTCCCGCCGAAACATTTCCACATTGCTCCTCCGTAAGATATTGGGTTACTGTGCAAAAGTGACGCCATAAAGAAAATTTGATTACTTCAGTTTTTAACAAGGGTGGCGCAGGGTGGTTCATTTAGGAAAATTTTACATTTAAGTGTAAATGTCAAAAATGGCGGGGGCCGCCCAAGATCTATTTTTTTTAAATCATTTAGGGCCGGTTTTTCCATCTATGTTAAATTTAACATGAAGTTATATCCATAGAAACAATTATGGTCACAATGGAAACTAGGGTGACAAACCGCATGTTATTATAGTTAACATGAAATGGAAAAACCGGTCCTTAAGATGCTTTTGATATATTTTAAGGGGAGGTTAATGCTCGAGGGGGCAACCACTCGCGAAAAAAAATGTACCGCGGATTGGGACTAGGACTAGGGTGGGCTAAAATGGGACTAAAATGAACTCAATTCAAGGGACTAACACAGACTCATATACAGGGTGTCCGGAAATAACGATGAAATATTTCGGGGGGTGATTCTGCAGCTCAAAATATGAAAAAAGTTCCTATAAACATGGGTCCGGAAATCGCTCCTAAAGGGGGATAGGGCCCCCTGAAGGGGGCGCTCAAAATTCGACTTTGATTTTGTCAATTATTAAGTTTTTGCATACTATCTGATATCGATAAGTAACATTAGGTTACTTTCGATACTAATTTTTAAAATCCGTTCAGTTTTGTAATTTAATAAAAATCGTTTGATAAGCCTAGGAAATGCAAATGGATCTTTAAATCTAATTTTTTCGAAAACGGTTGATCCTACGCTGAGAGAGGCTTTTTATGTAATTTTAGTCAGGAAACCATATTCCGGTGAGAAATTGTCTAAAAAATAACATGTAAAAAAATTTGGGTGGGGAAAGCTGAAGCCCCCCCTATTTTTCACGCCCCTGGTTGAATCTGCTTTTGGTAGATACCATAATCTGATGGCGCTTACTGATGTTAGATAATGTGCAAAAAGTCGTCACTGTATCTTAAGCGGTTCCTGATTTATTCGATAAAAACCGAATATGAGGCGCCCCCTTAGGAACGATTTCCGGATACATGTTTATAGGTTTATAGGAACTTTTTTGCATATTTTGAGCTGCAGAATCACCCCCCGAAATATTTCATCGTGATTTCCGGACAGCCTGTATAGGTCAAGTTTTTTTTATGTAAACCGTTTTTCTTACATCCTCCTAAAGATTTTTCAATGAACTGCCTTCGTGATCACCTATATTTATTGTACACATTTTCAAGAAAGAGTTGTAGAGACCGTATGGACAAATACTTGGGCAGACCCCGTGTAAATTAATTAATTTGGCTTTTACAGGATTTGTGCCTCCATATATTTGGGTTAATGGTGAACCATATTTTGATCAGAATTACTACCAAGCTTACGGCAATGCGCATACTCCGTTTTTTAGAATTCTTGTGCACGTTCCTAGTTCTGCAATGGAAAATGTACATTATCCAGTATATCCCATTTATAGTCCTGCAAGCTTCTATCCTGGAGGACCATACTAATCCTTTTTCGTTTTGTTCAGTTCATTTCTTGCATTAATAAATTTTTAACGCACAATTTTGTTTTAATAGTAAGTTTTTTGGATTTTTAAGTGTATCATTACGAAAATCCAAATGTGGAGGGTGATCAGCAACAAGCACAACAGCAACAACAATCGCCACATAGTAATGATACACAGCAGCATCAAAACGGTCCGAACACTAGTACTTCGTCTGCCCCGCCCAATAGTACTTTGGCAAACATAAAAGAAAAAACACCCATGTGCTTGGTCAACGAATTGGCAAGGTATAATAAAATACAACACCAATATCAACTGACAGAGGAGACTGGGCCTGCACATAAAAAAGTATTCACAGTAACATTGAAACTCGGCAATGAAGAGTATAAGTCAGAGGGTCCAAGTATTAAGAAGGCCCAGCATTCAGCTGCCGCTCAGTCGTTGGCAAAGACGGAATTTAAGCACCCTCCTTCGAAGACGATTCGAAATCGGCCTGGTACCAGAGGCAATCCAGGGATTATGACTCCGACTGTAGAGCTAAACGCTCTAGCGATGAAACGTGGCGAACGACCGATTTATATTGTTGACAATCCGCCACCGCATCACACGCAGGTTCGATTTTATGCAGAAACTTTTTCATCAAAATCTAATCAAGTTGCTTGTATCAAAATTAAGGTAGAATTGTTGCGTAAAAAAGTGGATCCTAACTGGGGTTTGAACCCGCAACAATACTATCTTTTCTGCCTGATTAGTGCAATTTTATTATTTCTGCTCGACTGATTGTGTGATTTGTGAGCAGAGTTACATTGGCCAGCCTGGTTATTACCCTCGACAAAACATTTACGGTGCACAGACTCAACCCAGGTACGGTTACGATGCCCGTCGCAACATCCGGCCGCATTATCCTTACCACGAGAACCGTTACTACGGTCAGTACAGACCCACTGGGCCCCACAATCCTGGAGATCCTTACTCGGTTCGGTTAAAACTTGGGGAACGCGAATATCCGGGGGTGGGGTACACGGTTCAGGCGGCACGTCATGATGCGGCGGCAAAGGCTATTGACGAGCTTAAGCAGATGGGGGAAAACGGAGAACCAGCAGGTAATTGTCAGAAAATAAAAAATAGATTAGTACACATTTTCGCACTGACGAGCAGATTTTGCATTTTTTCCCTCGCAGTTTTTTATGATGGTTCTTGGGTTATTATACCTGTTGAAGAAATCGATAATTCTATTTGATAAGCCGCTTACGACAGTAGATATTGCTCAAATCATCCTCGTTTGCATGTGTAAACTCTTTGGGGTGTATTGTTGGCACCAAGTTACATCGGAAACGTTGAAACCGGTCAATTTCATATTGTACAGCCCTTAAGCGTTAAACTGATCTACTTTATAGACGACGCGTCTCCCGACCTCAACACAGAACTGAAGTCACCAATCTCGCTAGTCCACGAAATAGCTTTGAAGCGAAATCTCAATGTAACATTTGAAGTATTGAGCGAAAAAGGCCCACCCCATATGAAGATCTTCGTGACCCAATGCCGTGTGGGCACTTTTCAAGCGGAAGGCGAGGGGAATGGCAAAAAAATTTCGAAAAAACGCGCCGCCGAGAAAATGCTAGAAGAATTGGGTAAATTACCTCCAATACCCAGCATACACAACCCCCACATCAAACGCAAAAGAGTCACTAACAAGAAAAAAACCCGGAATTTGATCAAAGTCAACATGGACAAGTCGGGAGATTCGATTGAAGAGATCAATCCCATATCTCGCTTGATTCAGATCCAGCAAGCCAAGAAGGAGAGAGAACCGGTTTATACTGTAAGTTTTTCTGTTTCGGTTTTATTAATTGAAGTTCAGGTTTTGGAAGAGAGGGGTGCACCTCGGCGACGTGAATTCGTCATCGAAGCTTCAGTCAATGGAGTTTCGTGTACGGGAGTTGGGCCGAATAAGAAAGTGGCTAAACGTAATGCTGCTGAAGCTTTGTTGGCTCAGTTGGGTTATGCGAACCCACCATCGAATCCGAAGCCAGTGCTGAAGGCTGAAAAGGAAGCGGAAAATGCGGAAAAAGCTCGAAAAGTTACTTTTGTTGAGGAAAAATCTGAAACGACTGCAGCTCCTTCGGTCGGTGGAAGTGGTGGTAGGCAGTTGGTGCCTGGTATTCTGCTAGTCGGTGACCAGACTACTAACTTCCAACAGGTGAGTTCTGGTTGTAAGTTCACGTGAACAAAAATTTTGTTTTTTTCCTTTCAGAAACCCAAAGAAAGTACAACCACCACCAGCCCCGACGCAAAGAAAGCTCAGGTCCAATTGAAAACTCCTCCTCAGCCGATTCAAGGTGTCCGTTCTAAGGATCAATTGTTGTATTTAGCACAATTGATGAACATCCAAGTTCAGTTCTCTGATTTTCCAAAAGCTAATCATGAAATGTATCTGACTCTGGTTTCGCTTGGTACCAATCCCCCTCAAGTTTGTCACGGGGAGGGTCCAACTACAGAGGCATCACATGAAAAAGCTGCTCTAGAAGCTCTGAAAGTATTGTCAGAGCTGGGTTTGGATATTGGAGGCTCTAGCAAAGAATGTAGTAGCGAGATTTAAGGCCAAAGATGAAATTTTCCCAAAGTAACTAAACTTTTCAAGCATCCTCCTAATAAACTTTGAACCCAAGCGTAGCCTGTACCAATGAATGATCAAAATTCCACTTTGAAGCATCATTCACAAAAAATGTCATTGATACAGGGCGTGTTGTATTGGGGTTCCATGTGGCCATGTCATGTTTGTAATAATAACTAAGAATTATTGTTTTGTTTCATGTGATTTCATTAACATATGATGTTATATGAAATGATTTCATGTATATGTGTAATTCTGGTTATTGCTTGCACTGTTTGTAAGTCAGTGCTTTCCCTTTTCGTTTCCAAGGGCAGGAAACGAACTTGGGAATCCAGTAGTTCAGAATTGGTTTGTAAAAAATATATTTTCATAGTTCTTTCAGCTAGTTGTCACCATTTTCTGACAAAGACTCTGTTATTGCCAGAAAATGTCGTTAGTTATTCTTTAGAGCAAATGATGCAATTCTGATCTGCTGATTGTTCACATTGTAGATTGATTTCAGTATTCCAGGAGGGTTTTATGATTGACTTTTTAATTGTACATTTAATAATTTTTTATTCTATTATGGCCAATTGGTAATTGTATCATATTTATTATATATATATATGAGAATCTTGATATTTTAATTTTGTCTCCATTGAATTTGAAATCAATAAACATTAAGCAAGGATTTCCTTTATTATTAATCGTACCTAATAAAATCTTTATTGAGACACAAGCTATTAGAATTAGACCTCTACAACTTCCAAAAAATTTGCATAATTAGTAAACACGTGTCGAGTCTTGCAAGAAAAGAATGTGACAATTATTATTTTCCCTAAAATCTCTGGTAGTACAATGCCTATATGGTCTTGATTAAAGACTTTCCTTGTTCTAATCATTTTTAAGCTTTAAAAAAAGTTATGCAAAGGTACCTACTTTCCTCGAAAGGGGTGAGCTCTAGAAGTAAGTTTGCACTAAGGTAATCGATTCTCCTTCAAATTTGACGAAGTTAAGATGGGTCACACTAGAGGTCGCCAACAGGTTTTAAAAAATTTAAGTCCCTTGGTAAATTTCGCACTTCCAATTTTTTATTAGAAAAATTGTGAGATTCGGAGACGGTGAAACTTCGACTTTTTCACAGAATTTGTAAATGTAGCATGTAGCATTTAACTTTAACGAAGGTCGGGCGTGGAGCCTTTTTGTCCCTAAAATGAAAATTTTCTAAAAAATTCGGCAATACAACAGCTGTCGAATCCCATAGTAAGAATAATATGCTTTTTTTGTAAAATAAATTGAAACAAGGGCCCTTTTGCCACTAAAATGCATAGGTTTTTTCACGGCACCGTTTTTTGGACAAAAGGGCATCAAGTGAGAATGCATTTTTAGAAACAGAATTTGAAGAGATTAGTTTCCTAAAACGTAAAGATTTGTTTTTGGCGATTCGATTTCTCTGAATTTAGAAAGTAGAGCAGTAAGTTTCCCGAGAGTCTGATAATACAAAATACGGTTTTGATTAAAACTTGCTAATTTTGGGAATCCGAAAAAGTGGTTTTTGAAAAATGTCTGTCTGTAAGCACGCTGCAGCTCCAAACTAGTGAACGTATCGAGATGAAATTTGGCACACATACAGAGAGTGACTTGTAGGTGCTGATTTGTGCCAGATCGGTTCACGGAGTGTCTTTTTGGCACATCAACTTTAAAATTTTAAATGCAAAACCGCCATTTTTCGCGTTACCATATGAGAGCTCTTCGAATTCTGCTTCTAAAAATGTATTTTTGGCCAAATAAGGGTGCCGTTAAAAAACTTATGTATTTTTATTACCGGGTTTGATAGCCGAGTTTTTTTCGAGTCGAAAACCATTTCGAATTCGATAGCTGTTGAAAACATTAGTACCGTTTTTTCGAAAATTGCCATTTTAGAGGCATAAAGGCCCCTTTTTGAGTTTTTCTTAGCAAAAGAACATATTATTGTTATCGAATTCGATTGCCGTTGTATTACCGGATCGAAAACCTTAGTGCCATTTTTTCAGAAAATGTCATTTTAGGGGTGAAAATAAACATTTATAACTCTGTGTTGTTTTGTATTTGCCGCGTCCTTGGTAAGGCTGACAGGGACTCCATACGCCTCAGACTGCGCATGTTCCACTAAACGGATACCGGCAGTTTGCGGCAGCGGGTCGGAGATGTTTTAGATGTGGGTTTTACGTTCAGTTTTATGCACTGCACACTGCGAAAAGCTCCTTTTCAAATTTATGTTTCTAACTTCTACGTTTTATTTTGTTTATAATTAGATCGTTAATTGCTACATTTACAAATTTTGTGAAAAAGTAGGAAGATTCTAGCGTCTGTGTGAATAGCTACTTTCCTCGAAGTGGGCAAGTCTTATTAGAAGTTTGAAATTTGTATTAATCGATTCTTCTCCAATTTCGAAGATTTAAAAAAATCACTTTTGTTGAAATTATAGCATTTTCAATAACTTCTTAGAGAGGAGTCTATAATACAAAATAATAGGTCGGTACTCTTTTGACTAAAAGTTGCCATTTTTATGCTTTAAAAGTTATGTAAACCTACTTTCCTCGTGGTGGCGGTTGAGCCTTAAAAGTTTGTAATTTGTACTAAACGACTATCTCCTTCAAAATTGAAGAAGTAACGACATAGGTTATACTTGAACTTGAGGTCCCCAACTACTTAAAAAAAAACAATTTTCTCTTGGCGAATTTTCGCGTTTTAAACTTTTTATTACAAAAATCAAAGCAGTTTCTCAGTTAGTTTCCCTAAAGTCCTGAAGGAGGCGGTCGCAAAATTGGACCAATAATCGTTTCTCTTTCAAATTTGAACAAGTACTTCACGCGAGGGAGAAAAGAAAAGCATAATTAAAATTTTTCTAGACCTACATTTTTAGAAATAATTTCCAACATTTATGAGCCCTCGCTTTGTTAAAAAAAAATCAGTGATGTGCAGGCAGACCCCGAAAACTGAGCGGACTTACCAAACATCAATATAAAAAAATTATCTGAGTATACCTAAAATACATAAACAGATTAGTTTTTTAGTACTTTTACTTCGCGCATTAAAATAAATCTCAAGGCAAGATTTTACCTTTTCACACGGGTCATATTAATAAAAATAAGGTGGTGCTTATTTTCACAATTTTCTAAGCAAATCCTTAAACACATATTAATAAAAATTCAGCAAATCCTTATTGGACAAGCTTTTGCTGATCCTGGTTCAGTATAAGCATTCCCTTGTCTTCGTATTAATAAAGTTAGCCATTTACTGATTTGTTTCAGTAAATCCTTGTGAAAACATAAGTGTGCTATTTCAGATACCTACTGATTGTACGTAAATTTAATATTTCTACCGTATTTAATGGCATTCGTATAGCGAAAAACTATAAAGAAAGACATCCTGAACCAAACGAGTTCCAAATTATTCAAATTTTCTCCAGAAAGTGTTGAGTGACTTTCTTTTTTTATTCTTACTTTGATTTTTTCGTACCGAAAAAGCACGGGAAGGAGCATTAGATACCAAAGCGAAAATAATTTTTTCTATTATAGATATAAAAGCGGTAGGTAAAGTAGTAGTAGTTTATGTACCTAAGCATGAAAGTGAATGTTTTCCGGGTCGAAAGAAAATATGGCCATTTCTTCAGACCCGGAAAACTAGTTTCACGCTCTGCTGTGGTGCATACAACATTTTTCTTCATTCACCAGAAAAAAATTAATTCGAGCTAAGAAACCAATTATTAAGTGTTTTCACAACACAGGTGAGACGCCATGGCAACTTCCGACGAATTTTCTTAGCTATTATTCACGAAAATAAAGTAGAATTTTCGCGGCTAGCCGAAAAAAAATGTATCCACCGCTTACTCATTTCAGCGGCTAGACGTGCAAAATTATTTTACACGGCTAGCCGTGAGAGATTGTACTTTCATAGCCCTCGTGAGGCCCGAAAATCTCATTTTTTGTTAATGGAAAAAGAAAAAGCTTTTTCTAAAGTGAAGTAGGTTACACGACAATTCTACGAAGGCGAGCATGTTGATTGTTCCTACGACAATAATCCGAAACGTACCTATTCGGGGATTTTTTTTCCAAAACAGACTGGGGTGTAACAATTCCTTATTTCATAAAAAAAGATTTTTCTCGAGTGCTTTTCGCAAGATAATTTTTTGACAAAAATATTATTGGACCTATTTTTCTTGCATTAATAGTAGCTATGTAGCTATGTACCATTGCTCGGTAGGCTAATATTAAACGTTTAATGGAGAAATATTCTGCAGTGAAATGTACCTAATCCTTAAATGTTTACATACTGGCCTTAAAGAATCAAAAGTCTTCATGTGGCGGAATTTCAGACTAGCAAACGCTGACGCATATCAGCATATCCTATTAAGTATAAGCATTTCATTATTAATACAGAACTAAGGATTACCTTTTGCTGAAACCTTTTACTAATCAGCAAAACCTTTTCCTTGTAAGCATTTGCTTATTAGCATTACCTTATTTTTATTAATATGACCCATTATTTTACCTATAATAATTCAAAAAGCTGGCTTTTAAAGAAATAAAAATTGCAGAAATTCGTTTTATTTTGACAAAAAAAATAATTATGAACATATACTTATTATTATGAATCACCACAAGCCATTTGAGAATCCACCAGGTGGCACACGTCCGCGTTGAGGGGTTGCCAGTTGAACGTTTTCAGTCTTATTTTCATTGGTATCCCCATTTTTTCCTTTATCCACAAAAACTTGTTTGATGGTAGACTGAGGTGCGAACTTTTTTGGAGTCGCTTCGTAAGGTTGCGCCTTTCCAAAAAGTTTCTCGTGGGTTTCTCCGCCTTTAAAATGTCTCGGATTTGGCGATTTAGGCACGTTAGTAGCCATCTAAAAGCAATTTTAATACAATAAATATTGAAACAAAATTTTTTTACCTTATTCTTTATTTGATGACAACAACTAGCGGCGAACGTTTACGAATTGGCATGCGGCGAATTACTTTCCGTTTGATAGTTGAGGATCGCGCTTGCGCTTGGTACTGTTTTGTTATTCACCCCCTAACTATTCAATATCCAGGAAACATGCGGAATATTTAAAACGAATACGAACAGAAACGATTTATTTTAGGAAATACAAAAAAACTAAAGCAAAATTCTTGGACGTAGGTAATCAACAAAACTAAAGTCAAATTTTCTGATTATGAAAAGGAACTTAGAATCCAATTTTCTCAATTTCGTCTCCGTCATCGGTATTTAGAAATGTGATTGGTTTCTTGAAGTGGTTTTCATATAATCGGCACAAATCCATAGTACACTGTGACTCAACCAAGTTTATGGCTATTCCAGCTTTCCCGAATCTTCCTGTACGGCCGATTCTGTGTAAATAACTGTCATAGTCAGCTGTCAAGTCTACTGTAAGCGGTAAATCGAAGTTGACTACAACGGTGACTTGTTCCACGTCGATACCTGTGGATGAATTTTAAAAAAATGTGAAAATATTTTCGATGAAAATATATTATTTCTTCGGTAGGAAGAAAAATATATGAAGCACAGCGTGAAAGTGGTTTTCCGGATTTTCTTTCGACCGGAAAACATCCACTTTCACGCTTAGTTGCATAAATTAATATTACCTCGTGATAACACGTTAGTTGAAACCAAAACCTTTACAAGTCCTGCTCTGAAGTTATCCAGAACATAAAGTCGTTCTTCAACTGTTAATTGGCCTGTCAAAACTGCAACTGCGTGCCCGTCTGCTATCATCTCACCTGCCAACCAGTGGGCCATGCGTCTCGACTAAAAATCGTACTTAGAAATAAATGAAAAAAAAAGAAAGAATACATTGCAAAATATTATCGCCTGCCCTATTCCAATACTTCCATAAATATTGGTGATGGCATTAAATTTTTCCTGCGGGTTACGACACTTCACATAATACTGTTTAATATTATCCAGGCACTCGTCTTCGCGTTTTAGCCTAATTATTATGGGATTCGGGACGATAACTTCTGCGAAATCCATGACTTGTTGATCGTATGTGGCTGAGAACAGCATCATTTGGCAGTGTTCTTGGTCCAGGTGTCTACGGTATTATTTGTTAGAGTACCTATGCTATACATCCCTGGAAAAAACCACCACGAACACATTAAACCACCATGGGAATTTCTATTCGCGTTGGTTCAATGATTTTTGACCAACAGAAAATGTCGAGTTGTAATCAAAACCGAATTTTATACTATCAGAAACTAAATGTTTGTAATAAAAAGTTGAAAATGCGAAATTCAACAAAAGTGATTTTTTAGAAGCTGTTGGCGACCTGAAGTGTGATTAAAACTTGCCATTTTTAAGCTTTAAAAGTTATCTATACAGGGTGAGTCTGAACGACATCACATCCTTCATACCACATAATCTACTGTTCAAATGATGAGGTTTGGTGCAAAAATTTTAGGTCAATTGTGATTCCTCTTGATGTTATAAGCCGCGAAAGTTCTTCATTTTTAATCGTTTTTATTTAATATCTTCCGAATGGTGTATCGCAGGATTCTGAAATTTTGTACAGTATTGTTGCAGACCAAGAGGCAACTCATGATGGTACTTCAGACATTATCCAAAAATCGGATCCCTGTTATAAATAATGGTCCTAATGTTATTTGTTCTTGAACTTTTTTATGTTTTTAAATGTTGGTAATTTGTCTATGCGGTGTTATTCTTCGATCAATTTTAAAGCTTTTTTGGCTCTTAAATTTTTTTTTTAAAACTCACAATTTACCAGCAAAATCGTAAAAACCGATAATATGCTTCAAGGAATCACCATAAAACCAATGGTAAAATTTCACTTCAGTTATGAACATGAATTCAGGACACCGTTGTCGAAAAATGGCTCCCTCCCAAGTAACACAAACGTATTTATAAAAGCTGCAAGAACATCTACACAGGTAATTTATAAAGGTTTAAGTTTTATAAGAAAGCTGTAAGAGCAATTACTCAGTACTTATAAAGCACTTATATACCCAAAATAGGCGCAGCTTATAAAGTAAGTTTATAAGAGTTGCACCTACAACACTTAAACAACTTAAACACTCGGTGGTTACGTTTTTACAGCATCTATACAGGTGTTACAAAGTATTTATACAGTAGAATACCTGTATTATAGCGAACTTTAATACAGCAAAAACGTGTCAATTGGACAGTAATATAAAACATTTTAGCTGTATATCTACTGTACAAAGATACCAATTTGTTTTATTAATAATTATTCATCAATATGGGCTTCCATCTTTAACAGGGAGCTTTTGTTATAGTACAAATAAATTTTAAAATACACTGACTGTCAAAATTTGCATCAGAAGGCAGAATCTAGGTGCGAAGAAAATTTTACTGTATAAATATACTTCAATACTCGTAAATCTAACAATGCCCCTCGAAAATTGTGCGGATTTTGTGGTCTTTAAAAAAAAATTAAAAAATTAGATCAGCAGGCGGAGACCAAAATAAAACTGACAATTAATATAGTATGTTCTTGTTATCAGAAAAAAGTATATTAAGCAAATTCACGGAATTTACGACAATATTTTTAAATAATTTGCTTGATTTTACTGCAATAGCAAAATGGCCGTCACCATATTCCACTCATTGAGTCCAAAAAGTATGGCCGTTGCGAACAACGCAGGTAAATTAATTTATAAAGGCATTGAATACAGGTAAAAACCTCAAACAGAGCATTATACCTTTATAAGACATTTTTAAAGTATGCGCCTTACTAGTGTAATACAACATTTATAAAGACTCTTTTTAAAGCCTGCTGCAAAGTGTATATAGCTTAAGGAGCCTAAAAGCTGCAAAATTAAGTTGTAAGAATATTCTTACGACTCTATTATACAGCTTTTATACGGAAAATAATAACCTCTATAAAAGGTTTATTAAATAGCATATAAGAGCTTATACAGGCATTGTACAGGCACTATAAATCTAAAATGCTAACGTGGAAGGCTAAGACTGTATAAGCATAGTCACGTGAGCCTTTATAAAACTGTAATAAAGGCTTTATAAAGTTACTTTATATTTTTGCTCGGAGAATGTTCTAACAGCTTGTATACAACACCAAATTGTTGTTGGCAGTAAATTGCCTCCGAAATAAGCTTTAATACAACCGATAAGAGACTTCTGCAGTTATTATAAAATAGGTATACAGCTTTAAGTGTTATGATTGTGGCATCTGTGTTACTTGGGCTTGCATAAAAACAATCGAAATATGACGCGTATCAACGCATATTTGATTTTTATTGCAATTTAAGGCGTTATAGCGATTGTAATTTCTCCAGTTTTTTCAATTTTTCTGGTGAATGGTGAGTTTTTTCAAAGAAAATTAAGAGCCAAAAAAACCTTAAAATTGATCGAAGAAAAACACCGCATAGACAAATTAGCAACATTTAAAAACAAAAAAGTTCAAGAACAAATAACAGTAGGACCATCCTGTATAACAGGGATCCGATTTTTGGATAATGTCTGAAGTACCATCATGAGTTGCCTCTTGGTCTGCAACAATACTGTACAAAATTTCAGAATCCTGCAATACACCATTCGGAAGATATTAAATAAAAACGATTAAAAATGAAGAACTTTGGCGGCTTATAACATCAAGAGGAATCACAATTGACCTAAAATTTTTGCACTAAACCTCATCATTTGAGCAGTAGATTATGTGGTATGAAGGATGTGGTGTCGTTCAGACTCACCCTGTATAAGCTATTTTTCTCGAAGTAGGTTATACTTGAGGTCGCCAACAGCTTATAAAAAAATCACTTTTCTTTTGGTGAATTTTCGCGTTTTTAACTTTTTATTACAAAAATCAATGCAGTTACTCAGTCAGTTTCCCTAAAGTCCTGAAGTGGGCGGTCGCGGAATTGCACCAATAATCGTTTCTCTTTCAAATTTGAATATGTAAGATTATGGAACTTTAAAAATATTTTATGAGTTTGAAAGTTTATAAAGGGTGGCCCATAAAAAACCGGATTTTCTTGTTTTTAGATATGTGACAAAACACACGTATGTAAGTCGGTTGAAAATTGTGCATGTAATATTTTGCGGGTACTATTTTTGTAATTCGATCGTTTCAATGCCTATTCTTACTTAATCCCCACGAACTCGATTGGGCAAATTTGTGTGGTCCGGGTTTGTTAAATGTCTGTCAATAAGAAGCCGAAATGGTTCAAAGTTAAGTTGCTCTCACACATGATTGTCGTAAATATGTCAGTTTATGAGGGCAAATCTGACTGTTGTAAGAAAATTGACGTAATTTTAGTTTTGACATCCATATTAGACAAAAAAAAGCGGGCTTTAATTATGCGTGAACGCCACTGTCATATGTCAATGAGAAAGGCCATCCCTATTAGTCTAAATGATTTAGACCAATAGGAATGGGCTTTCTGTTAAGTTAGACGTTCCTAAGTAGGACAATGATGGTGCTTTCTGTAGCCCAAAGAGAGAAATCGAAAGGTCCACCCTTTAAGGGTTACATCCTGAATAAATCTCAAATGTATTGGATAGAAAGTAACGAAGATACACAAAAAAGAGTCCTCCGTTCCCTTTCACAATTTGTGATAATTACGAAAATTAACGTTTTTTAAAAAAATTCATAAAAAATTGAGGGATTGATCAATTTTATTTCTGAAAGTTAATTTGGAAAGAGGAAAAAACAGGTTTTGATCATGTGTGAACGTCTCTGTCATGCGTCAAATTGTAACCCCACCCCATTGGCCTAAATAATGGTGTTAAGTTACGCGATCTTAAGGAAGACACTGATGGTGCAAATTAAAATCTGATAAATGGCATCGACAATTTCAACCCTGAGCTACGTCGAGCATAAGATTGAAAAATATCGTACAAAAACTAACGAAGATATTCAAAAACAAAAAAATCCGGTTTTTTATGGGCCAGCCTTTATTTATGTATTCATTTGAGGGAGAAAAGGAAAGCGATTAAAATTTGTCTAGATCTACATTTTTAGAAATCATTTCCAACATTTATCATCCCTCGCTTTGTTAAATCAGGCAGACCATTATCTTACTTCCTCAAATTTGAGGGAGAATAGCGTAAATTTCAAATTTCTAGGGCTCACCCACTTCGTGGTAAGTATAGCTTTGCATAACTTTTAAAGCTTAAATCAAAAGAAAATGACAATAGTTTAAATCAAAATCGTATTTCATATTATAAGAGACTCTTAAGGAAACTAAGTGCACTAATTTTTCTGATAAAAAGCTTTTAGTTGTAATTTCTGCATTTCAATAAGTAATTATCTTGTGGAAATTCCCACAGGCTCAATTTCAATGTTTCTTGATGGTTATTCCCAACTCGGGTTTCTAATGGTTTTGAGTGGTGATTTTTAACATAGTAAATCGACATACTTATGGACCCGAATGCACTGATCTTGATGTCCTTGCGTTGCAATCATTATATCGGCCTCATCCAGCACGAATACGGTGATCAGTTTAATATCAAACAGGCGGTATTTCAAACACAAATCAAGAACTTTTCCAGGAGTACCAAAAATTACGTGTTGCGTTAGTTGTTCGCCCCTGGCAACTAGATGGAAAATTAATAAATACGTTTAAATTTTTTTCTAGTGTAGGAAGAAAACTTTATGAACTGGTTTTAATATTATTCATATTTTTCTGTAAACTCTCACGCTTAAGTACATGAAATTTTTACAAGCTTACATGTTTCTCTGCTCACTGCGTATATCATCTCTAAATCGGGCATATACATTGACATAATAGCTGCCACTTCGCCCGTCTGTAAGGCCAATTCATACGTGGGGGAGATGCAAAGGACCTGTGAAATTAATTTTTATTTTAAAATTTTTTCATCTATACTTCAAAATAAGTAGGGAACTTTAGTTTGTTTGTAAAGGACCCCGCACCATCCTTATGGAAAATGGCTTTCAGCGGATTTGGCTGAAATTTTGATGTTGTAGATTTCGACCTGACCAAAAGTTATCATTAGCACAAAGCAGTGGTCGGAACATTACTTTTAAAAAGTAATTCATTACCATTACACATTACTTCGTCGAAATTGTAATTCATTACCATTACACATTACTTCGTCGAAATTGTAATGCATTACAATTACTCATTACTTTTTTCAAAAAGTAATGCATTACAATTACAATTACTTAATAAATGTAATGCATTACTTTATACATTACTTTTAACGTGACATTTCTTAAATTTCTAATTGTAGCTGACAGATTTTGAGATCTGCAGTAAATTGAAACATATACGTCATTCCAGACACGGCCAACTCTAATTGGAATTTTAAAAAATGCCACGTTATAAAAAAAACTGTAGGTGTATTATTTTAAAACAGTAAATTTATTATTTAGTTTTAATTTAATTTGAATAACAATTGCGTTTCAAAATTTACCACTGCTTGAGATGGCTAAAGTTAGTTTTATTTTCGTCAGCTAGGAAATTATTTCAATTCTGTAGAAATATTTAATCCGGAGTAAGTGCAGAGAATATCGCTACTTAAAAATAGCAGGAAAACCTCTTCAGAATGCATCAATGTTTGCTTTGGAGGCGGTAGGTAAACAGAACCCCGCTGGGTTAGGGTTAACTCTGATACCAGTAGTACCTAGCTACTTCCTGTGGTGGTTATTTCATTTCACAGAATTACATTTTTTATAAAAGTTTTATTTTTGCGTTTATTAATTAAGGGTAAAAAAAGTAATGGAAAAAGTAATGGTTTTCCATTACAATTACTAAAAAAATGTAATGCATTACAATTACCCATTACTATTTGAAAAAAGTAATGCATTACAATTACTCATTACCAGCTAAAGTAATTTCATTACTTGTAATGCATTACTTCCGACCACTGGCACAAGGCAATCGTACTGAGAGTTTTTGCTGCAGAACCTCCCAAATATACAGGCACGTAAATGTTTTTAAATATACAGTGTGAACCAAAAAGTGTTGATTTGCTTGGTTTTTCTTCACTATTTTGATGCAAAATAAAATGTAAGATATCTTAGGGTGGCCCCGTGGCCGGTTGCGACCAGATAGGGTTTTTTGCTTCTAATTTAAATTTGAGGACTTTACAGTTGCTATAATACCTGCACGTTTAGAACTGTAACACGTTGGTTAACAAATTATTGTTAAAACTACACTGGTTTTTCAAATTTGTACAATAATGTTGTTTTCTTGGCGCGAAATCGGAAAATTGTACAAATTTGAAAACCATCATTGTAGTTAACAATATTTTGTTAACCAGGGGTAAACGTGCAGGTATTATAGCAATTGTAAGCTGAGATGTTCCTTTTCAAATTTAAATTAGAAACAAAAAAATTGGCAGTCTTGGAGACGGTAGAAACTTCTACTTTTTCACAGAATTTGTAAATGTAGCATTAAACTTTATTTAACCAAGGTAAGCACGCAGAGCGTTTGGATAGCTGATGCACCCGGCGCTGATTTATACTAAAATCTTAAATACAAATGTTTTTCACTCCTAAAATGGACATTTCTCGAAAAAATGGCACTAAGGTTTTCGAGCCGGCAATGCAACAGCTATCGAATTCGATAATGATAATATGCCCTTTTGCTAAGAAAAACTCAAAAAGGGGCCTTTTTGTCCCTAAAATGGAAATTTTCGAAAAAATTGCACTAAGGTTTTTGATCCGGCAACAGGGCTTCCAGCCGCTTTCAGCTCTGCAAAAAGTGACTAAGTGACCCCCCAATTCAAAAAAAGTGACCAAAAGTGACATATTATGTCTAAAAAGTGACTTCAAGTGACCCATGTATAAAGGATTTTTAACACTATTTTTTCTTCAATCGTGCTAGAAACGTCATATTCTAGACATGCAATTACCATCCCAAAGCTTGCGTTTCTAGAACTATGTCAATGCATGACATTTTGCTATGCATCACATGTTCTAGCTGTACCTACAGAAAAAAAAATTTTTTCGGACTAATCCGGAAAAATTGTTCTATACTCTGTCCGGGGTCCACACGACCGAGATTCACCCGATTTCCATGGCGATTCATTGTTGACAACAATGATTCACCATGGAAATAGGGTGAATCCCGGTCGTGTGGATCCCGGACAGACCATAGTAGGTAGTTTTTCTGTTTCATCTTAAATGCATTGCGCGATAGAAGAAAAAATAGTATGTGCAACACGTAGGCAAATATACATTCCGGGACTCTGATGGTTACTGGACTCGGCTGTGCCGGAATATAATATTTTTCCTACTAGTTACACAATATACGATTAATTTTTAGTAAATATAGACTTTATTTGCAAAAAAATAAAATGAACTTTTACCTTGCATTTGTTTCCCATAGCTAGAAATGTGGATTTTCACTTTATTATCAAAACAAGTTAAAAACTACTATGGTCTGTCCGGGATCCACACGACCGAGATTCACCCGATTTCCATTGTTGTCAACAATGAATCGCCATGGAAATCGGGTGAATCTCGGTCGTGTGGATCCCGGACAGACCATAGGTAACTTACTGGTGTAAATATTTTAATCCCGTCTAATTCGTAAGAAGTCATTAACATTCGATTAATATTAATAAACACCATAACCACGAGGAATAATTAAATTTGCTCGGTTCCACAACAGCAGAGAACAGCATAAATAAACAAAAACGCAGAACCTCTTCTGGTTCAGGCAAGCATGCTTAAGGGGTGGCGCGAATTTTAAAATTCAATAAATTTTAAAAACTACTTCCATCCTAATTTGTATTTTGTAGCTATTTGCTTGTAAAAAGTGACTAAAAGTGACCTATTTTAACAAAAAGTGATTAAAAGTGACCTTTCAGTGGAAAAGTGACCCCAAGTGATCTAAGTGACCCCGCTGGAAGCCCTGCGGCAATATAACAGCTGTCGAATCCGGTAGTAAGAATATTAACCTCCCCAACCCCATCACAATTTAAGAAACAATGGGAGGTTACTGCAATCACTAAAATTTTCGAATTTGAGATAGCACCAGATCTTTACGTTTTGAGGTCTCAGGAACCCAAAAAAGGGGTTTTTAAAATGTGTCTGTGTGTATGTACGTTCGTTTGTAATCACGCCACAGCCAAAACTACTAGACCGATTTGGCTGAAATTTGGAACATAGGCATCTCGTAACCTAACTTAGATCTGAAAAGCCAATCTGGAGCCAATCGTGCAACCGGAAATGCCATTTTGGCACATCAACTTTTAAATTTTAAATTCAAACCCCCATTTTTCACGTCACCATAAGGAAGATCTTCAAATTTTGCTTCTAAAAGTGTATTCATTCTTAGTGCCCTTTTGACCAAAAATAATAAAAAAATTGATTTTTATCGGACTTTAAAATCGCGGTACAGCCCAAGCCCCTGAACCGATTTGGCTGAAATTTTGCACATGGGGATTGTATTACACGTCGAAGATCTGAACAAATTTTGAATTTAATCGACTCACGGAAAGTGCCGTTTTGGCACACCAATTTCCAAATTTAAAATTATTCTCTCATTTGACCATTAAAAACAAGTTTTTGAAAGATTTATTGTCACCATCAGAAAGGTCTTCAAATTCTGGTTTTAAATAGGACAAAACTAATTCGCATTTAGCGTTGTTTGGTTCAAAAAATCGAAATTTTATAATAACAGTAAAAATACATTATAGCCCAAAGTACTGAATCGATTTGGCTGAAATTTGGTGACCCGTTGAAGACCTGAAAGCCTTTTGAAAGCAATTGGCCTACGGGAAGTCCCATTTAAGCATATCAACTTAAAATTTTAAATACAAGACCTCCTTTTTTATGTCGCCATTAGAAAGGCGATCAAATTCTGGTTCTAAAAATGTGTTCACAGTTTCTGCCATTTCAGTGGAAAATAGAGAAAAAATTCTTTCTCATTAAAAGGGAGCGGGCTGACAGTGGATGACATAAAGTGGCAGCTATTGTCAAAAAAGTGGCAAAACATTAACCTTAAAAGGAACATATTGTCAAACGTGATGGGTGATGTCCGAGGTGACGTCGGTATTTGTCAGAAAATTTCGAAATTAGTCAAAGATTAAAAAAATTCTGTTGAATTGACTACTATCTACACAGAATACAAAGATCCACGCGATGGGGAGGTTCCAGCCGCTTCTCTGCAGCATTTTTTTTTTTGTAAAGTAAATTGAAACAAGTGCCCTTTTGCCACTAAAATGACATTTTTCGAAAAAATGGCACAAAGGTTTTCGGCTTGAAAAAAAATCAGCTATCAAATCCGGTAATAAAAATGTACAGTTATGCATAGGTTTTTTTTCACGGCACTATTTTTTGGCCAAAAAGGCACAAGTGCGAATACAGTTTTAGAAGCAGAATTCGAAGAGCATTTATATGGTAACGCGAAAAATGGTGGTTTGCATTTAAATTTTTAAAGTTGATGTGCCAAAAAGGCACTTTCCGTGAACCGATGTGGCCCAGATTCTAATCAGCACCTACAAATCTCCCACTGAATATGTGTGCCAAATTTCATCTCGATACGTTCAGTAGTTTGAGCTGCAGCGTGATCACAGACAGACACACAGACAGACAGACATTTTTTCAAAAACACATTTTTTCAAAAACACGTTTTTGGGTTCCCAGGATCCTGAAACGTAAAGATTTCATGTTTTTGGCGATTCGATTTTTTTTGAATTTTCCGATCGATTCCAGTAACTGCTTCGCGAGCGTATACCTTATAAAAGCAACCAAAGATAAACCCCGCCCACAAAACCCCCAACCAATAACAAACTTTCTGACGCAATAATAAATGCCGCGCGATTTATGAATGCACTCACCTGTGGATATTTCTTGGACACATCAACCCGGCTCAGTGCAGCCAAAATAAAAGCAGCAGTCTTACCAGTCCCGGACTGAGACTGTGCAATTAGATTCTTTGGCGGGTTGGCTAGCAAAACTGACAAAGCAGTTTCCTGAATTTGGGATGGAGAATGAAATCCCATCTCATAAACACCCTTCAGAAGGTTGGGCTTCCTGCAACTAAACATTAGAAGGCTTTGGAAAACAATTGAAACGCTCACAAACTGAGACATTCGAAGGTTGTATTCCTCCTCTTAATCTCTTGCTCCTTAACCTTAAATTTGTTTAAAAAAACATTTGTACCTGGACAATTTTTATAAATACCTGTTGAGCAATTAGTTGGGCCTCATATTTGGCCCAGTCGACGGGTATTGACATGATTTGAACAAAATAACTTATAACAAAATCAAAGGCTGACAGACACACACCACAAGAAACTGAAACTGTTGAAACAAAAGACGATCAAAAAACAGCCGAAACTGCAATGTTGTGTTGATTGTGCCTTACGCACGTGTTACGCACTGCGCAGTCGCAAACCGCAACGTGCACACGGTGTCCCAACGAAGCCTTTTTTAGATTTGTACATATCTTCATTTATCATTAGAGAGAGCGAAAAATTGGTAAATCCAAAGCTGTAGAGAATCAAACAAAGCACATTTTAAAAATACATTTATGTATACAGGGTGTTTGACTAAGGAGTAACGACACAAACATAGGTTTTTTTAAATGGCACACCCTGTGTATCAATTTTTTTTTAATTCTTCGATGAATTCCAAGTGAATTTACTAATCATGTTTTCATCTGAAGTGAATAGTTTGGTAGATATTGGCAATTTCGTGGGAAAAATTACTTTTGCAGCACTTGTTTTAAAAAATCACCCTACAACCAATTTTCAACCTTTAATTTTGGAAATTCTGCATGACCTTCAGGAAGGTTTGGCCTACCATTCAGGCTTTTAAAAACGGCCCTAGCTTGCTAAGTTTGTTTCCTGCAATATTATGAACTTTGGCATATTCAGACTCCAAAATCTCAAAATTTTCAAATGACACTATACCGTCAAATGTTATAGCCATCAGTTGTAAAATTAAATTAGCTTTCATCTGATATATCATATCCCTACATTGACGTTTTGTATTTTTCGTCTTATTCAATAAAATATGATTTTTCGAAATTTGTAGGTATTATTTGCTTAATGTTTTTTAAAAGGTGGCTTGGACACGCCATAGTATATGCCCGAAGTTCTGTCAGACGTATGTGGTCATAGCCACCCTCTAAAAATATCACGAAGACAGTAAAAAATTATGAAAATTGTATTTTAACGAATAAAACGAAAAATACGAGACTTGGATATAGGGATATGTTATATCAGATGAAAGCAAATTTAAATGATGGTTATTATAACATTTAATAGTGGTGCCATTTGAAAATATCAAGATTTTAACGTCTAAACATTCCAAAGTTCATAACGTTACTGGATACGAGCTTAGCATGCTAGGACTGTTTGCCAGAGCATGAAGGGTAGACCAAACCTTCCTTAATAACATGCAGAATTTCCAAAAGTAAAGGTTGAAAATTGCTTGTTGGGCGATTTTTTAAAACAAGTACCGCAACAGTAATTTTTCCTATAAAATTGCCAATGTCTTTCAAACTACTCATTTCAGAGGAAAATATGATTAATGAATGTCACTTAAAATTCATAGTAGAATCCAAAAAAAAATGTACATACAGGGTGTGCCATTTAAAAAAACCTATATTTGTGTCGTTACTCCTTAGGCAAACACCCTGTACACATTAATATATTTTAAATATGTGCCTTGTTTGATCCTCTACAACTTTGGATCTAACAATTTTCCGCTGTCTCTAATGGTAATGCAAATATCGACCGAATACAGACAATTGGGACATCCTCTGTATAAAAGAGCACAGGCTTAAAGAAATGTTAAAGGCACAAGTAAACTCAAAAATTCATGTATTAACCTCTTCACAACCAATTTAAAAATGGGAGGTTACTGCAATCAATCCAAAATTCGAAACTGAGATAACACCAGGTCTTTACTTTTCGAGGTCCCAGGATCACTAAAAAATGGTTTTTGAAAAATGTCTGTATGTATGTGTCTGTTCCCCTTAAGTATACAGGATGTTTTTTTTAAACCTCCTACCTTGAATATTTTTGGACGCCAAAAAGATATTGAATTGAAATAAACCCTGGTCGTCCCAGCACGGAGGTGGACACCTGCGCGTATATTGAGGGAATTTTTTCCACTTTCGGTTTAACCGAAAATGACTTTAACTTCATTTTTTCGAATAGAATTATAGTTTTTTCTCAACGGATTCGTAATCTGCGATTTTTTCTGAGTGGGAAACAAGTATTATAATTCACCGGAAGTGGACTCACGGCCACTCTAGATTTTCAAAAAACGCAAAAACACGTCAATAAGTTATAGTTTTTTGAGACGAATTCATCTGGCTAATTACATTTTTTTATGTCCTTTATTTTATTAGTGCTTCAATTTCCGGTTAAACCGGAAGCTGAAAACAAATATCAGACTATACCATCAGATACATTTCTAAAAAATAGAGTAGGTAGACCCGTTTTTGCGATTTTCAAAAATCTTAATTTCTCACCGATTTCTTCAATATTTTCGAAAATCTAGGGTGGCCATGATGACTCCATACTTCCGATCAAGGATGATACTTGTTTCTAACTCAGAAAAAATCGTAGGTTAAGAATCCGTTGAGAAAAAAGTTGGGAATTTTATTTTCTAACGTGAAGATATTTCGAGGATTTTTTTCACGGCACACTTGAAATTTATTATAAAAAGATTGAAATGCTGACAACAATTTTATATTTTCAAAATTTGTTATAGACCAAACTCAAATTATTGTACATTAGCAGACGCAGAAAAAAGTTACCTGCTATATTAATAAGACTGATGAGTTGACGTTCAAATTGAAGTTGATAAAAATCAAAACCATCTTTAATTTGTTATGTTTTATGAGCAATTTCATTTGGTTTTTAGTTCACTAAAATCGGACCACAAATAATAACAAAGTATTATATGTATAGCGTTCTGGAGTTTTAATATCGGCGCATCACCCGCCTGTATATAGTATTATGTTTATTGAACACTTTTGGAACTTGGCAATACAAGAAATAAAATAATAATAATAAACAATTAAACCGTTAAGCTTATCACATATATCAATTAGGCTAATTTTTCAAAAATTAATATTTTACATTTACTCTTCCTTTAAATAGAAAATTATTTCTTCATTTTTTAACAAACATAATAATGCCTAATAATTGTTAGTTGCCTACTTATGCTGGCATTAATATACAGGGCTCACCCTGAATGTACTGTTCAAATGATGAAACTTGGTGCAAAAATTATTGGTCAATTGTGATTCCTCTTGATGTTATAAGCCGCCAAAGATCTTCATTTTTAAATGTTCTTTTTAAATATCTTTCGAAAGGTGTATCGTAGGATTTTGAATTTTTGCACAGCATTGTTACAGACCAAGATGCAACTACTGATGGTATACTTAAGACATTATCCAAAAAGCGGATCCCTGTTATACAGGATGGCCCCGATTGTTATTTGCCCTTGAACTTTTTTATATTTGAAAATATTGCTAATTTGCCTATGCGGCCGTATTCCCCGTTCAATTCTAAAACTTTCTTGGCTTTTAAAATTTTTCGAAAAAACTGACCACTCACGAGGAAAATTGAGAAAACCGAAAACATGATCATCATCGTGATAAACCTACAATTTCAATAAAAATCAAAGTGTAGGTACGTTGACACGCATCACATTTCAACTGTTTTTTTGCGTTGAAGGTGTTGTCCTACATCTGTGCCCAGAACCATTTCTCACAACTGAAGATGATAATCTCACTTTTTTATGAGGTAGACTTATCATCATTGGTTTTAAGGTGATTACCTGCATCATGTTTTCGGTGTTTTCAATTTTTCTCGTGAGTGGTTAGTTTTTTCGAAAAATTTTAAGAGCCAAAAAAGTTTTAGAATCGAACGGGGAATATGGCCGCATAGGCAACTTAGCAATATTTTCAAACATAAAAAAGTTCAAGGGCAAATAACATTGGGGCCATCCTATATAACAGAGATCCGCTTTTTGGATAGTGTGTCTAAAGTACCATCAGCAGTTGCTTCTTAGTCTGTAACAATGCAGAATTCTACGATACACCTTTCGAAAAATATTTAAAAAGAAGGTTTAAAAATGAAGATCTTTGGCGGCTTATAACATCAAGAGGAATCACAGTTGACCAATTATTTTTGCACCAAGCTTCATCATTTGAATCGTAGATTCTGTAGTATAAAGAATGTGGAGTCTTTCAGACTCATTCTGTATAATCAACATAGGCGTATCACAATACACATTTGTGTTTTATTTTTATCGGTTCCCTATCATGAAAAGTTGAATCGATTTTTCGACAACCCACAATACTAGTGCTGTATTGCTGGATGCCTGTATTCAAAAATCACATTATTGCAAAAATCATAGAATAATATTTCATTTTTGATTGTTTATTGTTTGTAAATTATGCAAAAAATTGCAGTTCTGATCGTTTGGGAAGCCCAAATTTCCCCTGGAAAGATAAGGATCTGATAAATACAAACTGATAACTGAGATCGTTATCGCAAGTCGCAATCTTATCGGCATTGCCACTCCACAAAACCATTAAACCTTATCTTACGAAACCCAAATAATGCACATATTTAATGACATTAACTGCATAATGCATTTTTTATTTTTCAATAAAATTTTAGGTGCACGGCCCCTCTGCTTCGCTGTTTCTTGCACGCATGCGCGTTGTAGTTGTAGCAGCCCCAGCCACTCCTTGCGAGTTTGGTTTGGTTTGGTTCGCGTCAGTGATGAGTTCTGTTGGTTTTTTTGTTGAAGTTTTGGTAGTTAGCCATGAGTAGTGGTCGTTGTTATAATAATTTAAAGATCGATTCGAAATGGAACATTAATATTCAGTTTATTGTTATTTCACAGCCAATCCGGACCTAGACAATGTTTTGCATTTCTTTGTTGTTGGTGTGAATCTAGTGTGTGCAACTCAAAATGGAATATTTACCGTCCGTCATTTGTTTATTGCTATGCAACGTCTTCACGATAATCGCCCAGGATTTTATGGATTCCGGCAAAGTCGGTGAGTTTCTGTGAAGAACAAATGAAAGATGTTTTAAAGTTGAATGCAACAGGCCACTTGTTGCCTTACGCCCTTGGTCGAGTCACCGGCCTTTTGTTAGTCATTTTCTAAGAAACAGGCTAGAGATGAGAATTTCTACCACTATTAGTCATGTCTCCAATCTCCAACGATTTTCGTGGGGATTTAAATCGACTCTGTGCAACGTCCTGAATTGTTATTGAATTAGTCATAATATAAATAATTCAGATTTATTTGGAGGCATCCAAAGATTCTAATTATCAATTTATTGCATGACGAATCTTCATTCGAAAAGGAAAAGCCTCGGGAAAAGCGCGTTCTATAACAATTTGTTGATTTTCATTGATAGACGTTGATTTTTTTCCAAAGCACTCTAAAATTCTAAAAACCGAATACCTAAGTAGATTGTTAGACGGAAAGAAATGCCCGAGGAAATGCCAATAATGGGGGTTTCCTCTCGTTTTTTTCTTGCGTTGATGACGGTTGATTCATTTTGTGTTTCTATTTCCATTATGTCTAATAGACCCTCGAATAGACCAAAAAAATTATCTTCAGTGGTCTTTGGAATTTAAAAAAAGGGCAGCTACGGAAGCGGGTAGAACCTTGCCATTACATCGCCATGAAAAAAAAAATATGGAAATACCTAATAATAAATAATAATCATTGACTTTCCTTGGGTCATATTAATAAAATATAGCATATGCTAATACTACCAATTTTATAAGCATATGCTAGTAGATATCGTTGAACCGGCCAATAAGATCTCAGGATTTGGTAGCATTTGCTTACAAACTTGTAGCATCAGCACATGCTAGCGTTTTATTAATACCACCCCTTATCCCGAAAAATCTGAAAAGTACAGTTTTAAAGAAAAAGTAAGTAGGTTAATGCTATTTAATTGAAACAGAACTTTTATGTTTTTTACATCTGTCCGAGCATCTGTCAATTAAATGACAGTGACAGAAATTTTCTAGGCTTACTAGATTTTCAGCAACGATGGTGTACTCTTCTTTTTCTTATAGCCGCCATATTAAATTTTAGCACCAACGGATGCACAAGAGAATTAGCCTCGGAAGTAGCTCTTCAAAAATGTAATGTTTTTGTTGCTTCGAAATTTCGATTTTTTTGATTTTATGCCAAAAAGGCGCTAAGTGTGAATACATTTTTAGACACAGAATTTGACGACCTTTCATATGCTGATAAGAAAAATTGGTGTTCATCAGTGAAATTTCATAGTTGATACACCAAAAGGGCACTTGGCGTTTGTAGGTTGGCAACAAAATTAACTGGGCTCACCAGAAGGCCAACACTAAACCACGTTCCAAATTTCATTAAAATCCGTTGGGCAGTTTTCGAGAAATGCTGACCACATACGTACCGAGGTACGTATGTACATACAAATAAAAAATGACGCTTTTTTTAAAAGTCAATGTTGCTCACATTTTTGATCGGCATAACTCAGGAGCGAGTCAAGATAGGGGAGAGTTCTTTACAGTTTCTTAATCATCTTGAAAAAGCGCACCTTTTTCCTAATTTAACCTATTCTCTATCTCTTATGGTTTCCGAGATCCCAATGGTAGCATCGAAAAATTAACCATCCCGAATACATAACGTGTCTAATGGGGGGCATTTCACGCCCCTAAGATTTGTACACCACTGCCGAATTTTTAGGACACTGCGAGGGACACTGCCGTAAATTTGTACACCACTGCCGACTGTGAAGTCCCCCGACAGTGTAACAATTCATAGACCACTGTCGAATTTACTCAATTTTTACAACCACTGCCTAACATTTTTACTAACACTGCCGAAAATTTGTACACCACTGCCGACTGTGAAATCCCCCCCCAGTGTCTAATCAGTTTTTGAGATACGACCAAAAATGATCTATTTTCTATTTTTTCAAGCTCTTTATGAAAGAAAAAAAGTTTATACTACACAAAAATACAACAATTATTTGCCACTGTTTCTCGTACTCTTAAGGCAAACTCAACTTTACACCGCTCTCCTCGTACAATGAGGAGAAAACTCGAGAAAACATGAGATACGTCACTTTGTAAGATTGACGACAAAATGTATGCAGGGTCATTTAGGAAGAGTATATTAGACGTATCTCTGCCACTGTTCGTGTTTCAGTCCTGCAAATTTGCTTTCATAGTATATTGAGATTCTACCTCTAATTACGAGAATTTTGATATAATATATTACCCCATAGCGGTGTGATAGTTTCCGAGAAAAAAAAATTTTTCTTATGAGAGACGAAAATCTAGTAAGACCTCGAGTAAGACTTAAAAATTAATATCTTTGCAAAGAAAGAAATGAAGTATTGAAATTTTGACAACCCTAAAAAATGCCTTTGAGAATGCTCAATGCTTTGAGACATTCAAAACCATAGAACGAGGGGTTAACCACAAGGTAAATTTGTCGTAAATTTGTGTACACAAAATCGCAAATTGTAAAAAAATCGCCAAAATCGGTAGAAAATCGCTAAAAACTGCCTAAAGTTGCCAAAAATCGCCAAGTTGCTGAAAATTAACAGAACAAGCGAAAATCGCCACCAAAGTTCCCATAAAAAATAATAAAGTTCGGTGATAATCGTCATAGAACACCTGATATCTCTAAAAAAAAAGCATAAGCTGTTTGATGTGGCTCTTAATTTAATCAATCACACACACTTGTGCCCTTTTGGCCAAAAAATGTTGCCGGATCAAAAACCTTAGTGCAATTTTTTAGAAAATTTCCATTTTAGGGACAAAAAGGCTCTTTTTTGAATTTGTCTTAGCAAAAGGGCCTATTATCTATCGAATTCGATAGCTGTTGCATTGCCGGATCGAAAACAACCTTAGTGCCATTTGTTCGAAAAATGTCATTTTAGGGGTGAACGGGGGTGAAAAACATTTGTATTTTAGATTTTAGTAAATGAGCGCCGGGCGCATCAGCCATCGAGAACCACCCGCACGTCCGACCTTAAATAAAAGTAATAGTAAATGACTATGGGATGTATTTTTAAAATCCAAAATCTAAAAAATGAAACATTAAAGACCACAGAAGGAGCTTAAAAATCGCCGAAATTGCTAAAAAAGTCGCCAAAAAAATATGCCAAATTCGCTCGAAGATCGCCAAAATTGCTGGAAACTTGCTTGAAAATTGCCAAAATCGCAAGAAAATCGCCAAAATTGCAGGAAAATCGCTGGAAAATTGCCAAAATTGTTAGAAAATTGCGAAAATTCCAGAGAACCGTACACCAAAATCGCTAAGTGGTTAACCCCTCGCCATAGAATCTCTCGAGGAATCCCTCTAGGGAGGGTCTATGACCAGTGGCGTTTATAATCCTCGAAAAAACAATTGAAACTCATTTTTTTCAAATGGAATGTCTAGATTTTTTAATTAGCCCAGTGGATAGCAAATTAAATTACTTATCTTATCAATCCATGCCCAGTATTCCTATACCTTATCTTCATTAATAGGAATTATTAACATTCATTTATGTTTTCCGATAATTCCGAGGATAATTCTTTGCCTCTTTCCTTTCATTTTATTGGTGGATATGGCTTTTAGTTCATGTTTAAACTACACTGCTAAAATTGTCAACGTCTCATAATTAATCATAATCATACATATTTTTGCGAGTATTTTTTTGTTTTCATTTATAAAAATTGGCACTTAATTGGCAATATAATAACCTTTTTTTGAGTTAAATTTTAACCGATTTTGACACCTCATCTAAATAAAAGTTAACTTAAAAAGAAAATCATTAATTTATTATCTAGGTGTGATATACAGGGTGGGTAATTTTTCGATGCTCACCATTGGCATCTCCTAAACGGTAAAAGATACGGGGTCGATTAAATTAGAGAAAAGTTGCGCTATTTCTTGGTGATTAAGAATCTGAAGAGAATTCCCCGATATTTTGATTCGTTCCTGAGTTATCACAAAAAATCTGAAAATTGACAATTTAAAGAAAAATTAATATCTTCCTAACGATTAATGTCAATGTATGCGAGGATATATGTGACAGACTCACCAGAGTTAAGAGCCATATGTCCCGAGGGGTTGACAACTTGGAAATTGTGGTGTACAAGCATGAGAAATTTGCACAATTTTTTTCAGGAATTTTGGAAATTTTGGCGTACAGATTTTTACCCAGTTGTCAACCGCTCGATATGTCCAGTGGCAGTGGAAAAACGAAAATTAATGTTAATTACTCCAAAAATTAATGGAGATAGGTAGGTACAGTAATACTGGACGTGGATTGATAAGACCTTAAATTTACTATTCACTGCAACAATCAAAAACTAGGCATTTTATTTGAAAAAATGCAGTTTCAATTTGGTTTCAATTGCTTTTTATAAGCTGATTGTACACTCCCCCTAGAGAGATTCTATGGCTTGGAAAGCACGGTTCGATGCCTCAAAGACGTGTTTTAGAGCGGTCAAAATTTCAATACTCCACTTCTTCTTTTGGCGAAGATATTAATTTTTAAGTATTACCTCGAGTATTACTTACTTCTACTTACTTCGAGGGGTGATCCGCAGACTAAAAAACGTACACTGATTCCGGGAATACCTAAGTATTCCCAGTATTCCGATGTATTCCGATGTATTCCGAAGCTATTCCGAAATTTAAATTTAAAGCTATTCCGGTATTCCGATGTAGATAATCGGCAATTTTCTCCATCAATATTCCTAGTATTCCCATGTATTCCGGGGTATTCCCATGTATTCCGGTGTATTCCCATGTATTCCGGTGTATTCTCATGTATTCCGGTGTATTCCCAAGTCGACTCCCAAGTATTCCGAGATTTCCTAACTTTAACAGGCGCAGGCGCTTCCGAAGCTACCCCGCGTTATTCTGATGTATTCAGGGTAATTCTACCTATTCCTACAAATTATTCTCCAATTGTTTTGATTTATTTTAAAGTACACGCATCCAATCAATAAATTTTAATATATCGCAGGGAAATTTTCAATTATTTCCAACTATTCCAGAGTATTCCGGGTATTCCCATCTATTCCTATGTATTCCGACGTATTCCTATGTATTCCGACGTATTCCCATGTATTCCGACGTATTCCGATCTATTCCCGGTGTATTCCCGAAAAATGTACACTGATTCCGGCCTGTGGATCACCCCTCGACTTACTTACTAGATTTTAAATTAAAAATATTTTTTTCCTCGAAAATTGTCACACTTGGCTATAGGGTAAGATTGAATCAAAACTCTTGTAATTCAATGTAGAATCTGAATACAATATGAAAATGGGGGCGTCCTATTTAAAATAGCGAAGTTGATGTTGACTTCCGGTATAACCTATAAAACCGAAAGTGCGGTGGCCATTTTGAAAATATTTTCCTTCAAACCAGAATTCATTGAAACCTCTGGATGCTAATTTGCGTGACTGAAACACGAAATAATAAGGGAAAAAAGGGGGTTGACACCCTGTATATTTGATTTATTATAATTTTGTAATTTTTTTCAACTTTTTTTGTTGTAAAATTTTGAAATCTGGAACATCGTATGTAGTCGAGGGGTATTTCGCAGGGGAATTTTGGTGTACAAGATTTGGGAATTAGTGGGGAATTAGAGGAATTAGTGGGGAATTAGGGGAATTAGAGAGGAATTAGTGGGGAATTAGAGGAATTAGTGGGGAATTAGTAGGAATTAGTGGGGAATTACAAGGAATTAGTGGAAAATTAATAGAAATTGGTAGGCAATTAGCGAGGAATTACAAGAAGAATGATTGTGTACAAATAGCGTGTACAATTCCGGTATAATAAAATAACTAAATCACAATAAATAAATCACCAAACTGGCAACACTGCCTCGGGGTGAACCCTCAAACTGCGCACGACGACTATCGACGACGCGTGCAATCCGGATCTATACGTTTTGAGGTCTCAGGAACCCAAAAAAGTGGTTTTTAAAATGTGTCTGTATGTATGTACAGCTTAGAAATATGAACATGCCCACCCAGAGCTGATATTTAGTTGGTCGCCTAGCATTCGAATAGCAGTTAGGTAGGGGTAACTAACTTCTGCACGGTCTCTGTCGTGGCCTGGTCCATGCGACCAGGTAAATATTCAGCTCTGGGTGGGCATCTTCATGTTTCTAAGCTGTACATACGTACGTACGTAAGTTCGTAAACACGCCACAGCCCAAACTACTCGACCATTTGGCTGAAATTTGGTATGTGGGCATGTGATAACCTAACTTAGATCTGAAAAGCTTTTGGAGCCAATCGTGCAACCAGAAATGCCATTTTGGGGTTCTTGAGACTCTATCAATACGTGAAGATCTGGTGTTATCTCAATTTCGAAAATTTTAGTGATTGCAGTAACCTCCCTTTTTTTAAGTGATGAAGTGGAGTGGGGAGGTTAAAAGGGAGCATTTGCGGCTAAAATTACATTTTTCGAAAAAATGTCACTGAGGTTTTCTGCTTAAAAAAAACAGCTATTAAATCCGGTGATAAAAATATACAGTTATACATAGGTTTTTTTTCACTGCACGGATATTTGGCCAAAAGGACACCAAGTGTGAATAAATTTTCAGAAGCAGAACTAGAAGAGCTTTCGAATGGGGGGGGTATAATACATAAAGATTTTATTTTTTAAGGTCCGTTAATCTCATCGGAAGTGGGCCATTTGACAGAAATAACTGACATTCTCCACATTAGGACAAAAATGTTGATTTTAATGTAGATTTTGGCCAATCAGAAGCAGATCTTTTGAAATGTTGCTAGGCAAATATTTAATGGACACTTCAATTTTTTTGATTATGAAATCGGCCCTAATTACAATAACCATTTTACTTAACGTATATTCAAGGAGATATTATGTCTCGAGTTATGCTAAGAATTGCATTTGTATAATTTCTATTCAATTATTTTCTTATTTTTTGCGGTTTGTTGATAAAATGTTTGCGTTTTTTACAGATTTTTTTAACTTCAAAGCTCAAATAAGTATACACATTTTTATTCTTACGTCTTTAAAAACCATGTCCGAGTTATGGAAACTCGGGGTTTGTTGCTATACCACAACCAATGAGAACGTCATTGTCGTGACAACTAACTCCGAGTTTTCATAACTCAGACATGGTAAAAATGGCCCTTAGATGTCTATATTATTATTCGTTATTATATTTTCGTCCGAATTATCGGGCATTCAGCAGTCAGCTGTTAAAAAATTTAGAAATTTCGGGAAACTGAGAATATCAGGGACATACTCTCGGACATACTTATTGGAATTAGCGAGAGAATTAGGGGATTAGAAAGGGAATTAGAGGAATTAGCAGAATTAGTAGGGGAATTAGAGGAATTAGTAGGGGAATTAGAGGAATTAGTAGGGGAATTAGAGGAATTAGCAGGGGAATTAGAGGAATTACCAGGGGAATTAGAGGAATTTTCAACAATTTGGGAATTAGTGTACAAAAATATTTTCTGCGAAATACCCCTCGTATGTAGTACTAATCAAAGGCCACTTTCTGGCGTCATAACCGAATTTTTTCCATTTCCTGTTTTACCGGAAGTGGCATCAACTTATTATTTTCAAATGAAACACCCTGTATATCACAACATTTTTGGAATTTACATAATTTTCTGAATCCAATGATACCACATAAGTGACATTTTAAGTGTCGAAATAATTTTTGAGGCCATTTTTATCTTTCAATCTAGAAGGTTGTAATCCCTATGTTTTTCTAATGGATCATAGTAACGCAGGAAAAGTCACATGAAAAACATTAAAATTGAAAAAAGCAAGTTGCATCCACAGCGCTTAAGATCCGACGGTGATCGCTGAGAGTAAGGCCCAAAACAAAACTTGGGAGTACGGTCTACCACCCAGTTTTTTAGTTCATATAATGTTCAAGTTCAAGTAATGAAGGAGATATGACAATTTAAAAAAAACGTACAATAAAAAATGAAGACCCTGTACATCGGTACACGAGTCGGTACCTATGTTACCATTTGGAAAAATAAAATTTAGATCTCGGTTTTGATCGTAAAATCGTTTTGGTAAACTTTATCGCCTCATAAGTCAAAAATTTTATTGTTTGTCCTGTATTTTTTTCCTGCGTTACTATGATCAATTAGAATAACATGGGGGATCACAACTAGAGATGCAACGGATAGTGATTTTGGCCGGATACCGGATATCCGGTCAACTATACTGTTTGAATTAAGCGCGCAAAAATATGTGAACTCGAGGCATGAGTAGGTAGAGTACAGCCGGCGCAGCACGAGATAACACGATGCAACTCGATCGGGTGAATCGTGTGTGGTGAGCAGGTTAAGCGGGTAATCCCAGCCCAGTTGTCCCTGAGAAGGAAATGCTAACAGGTGATAAAGAAGAGAGTAATGGTTGTGCGTGGTGGTGTCCAATACAATTTTATCTAAAAACTCCAGAAAAGTGTGCAGTGTGCAATGGCATCACTGAATCATAAAAATTTTATCCATCATAATTTGCCACTATTAAATTTCAAATATTAAAATTGTAAAATTAAAAATAAAAAGGACCCCGCACCATCCTTATGGGAAATGGCTTTCTGTGGATTTGGCTGAAATTTTGGTATATTGTAGATTTCGAACTCCTGATCAAATGTTATCATTGCTCCAAAGAAATCGTACGGGCAGTTTTTGATATAGAGCCTGCCGAAGATAATCTTTTCCCCATAAAGGACATACACATTTTTGAGACCGTCGTAAACCTACTTTTTTCAGCATAATAAGCAAACACATCCATAAGACTCCTGTATAAAAGTATGTTAAAAATATACGAAAAAAGTGCCCCTGGATTTATGATGTGCTATTAAGATGGCAAAAACGCAAATTAATTTTCGCTGCATGTAATTCTTATGGGCAAATTTTATCTTCGGCACCCTCGGGGGCAAAAACTGTCCGTACGATTGCTTTGTCGCAATGATAACTTTCGATCAGGAGGTCAAAATCTACAACATACTAAAATTTCAGCCAATCCGACAGAAAGCCATTTCCCCATAAGGATGGTGCGGGGGGGGGTCCTTTGATTTTGCAGCCTTCTTTATTTTTGAAGTAACTATCCGGCTTCGGCCGGATATCAGGTCACTATCCGGTATCCGGCCGGATAGTAAAAAAGTGGCCGGATAGGCCGGATACCGGATAGTAACCGGATATCCGTTTCATCTCTAATCACAACCTTCTAGATTGAAAAATAAAAATGATCTGAAAAATTATTTTGATACTTGAAATGTCACTTATGTGGTATCATTGGATTCAGATAATTATGTAGATTCCAAAAATGTTATAATATACAGGGTGTTTCATTTAAAAATAAGTTGATGCCACTTCTCGTAAAACCGGAAATGAAAACAACTTTGTTATTACGCCATAAAGTGGCCTTTTACTCTAAAACAAGGGAAAAAACGAAAGTGTACCATGAGCCTGTGACACCCTGTATAGTGCGGCAAGAAACGTTATATGCAGAATGAAATTCTCTATGCAGTAGGAAAAATCAAATAGGCAGCAAAATCAATGTTGCAAATCGAAATGTCAAAATCGAAGTCAAAACAATATATGACAACTTGTTTTTTTATCGATCACTCCGCAGGTAGATAGTATAACATTCCGAAATAAACTTTTTGAGTTTTCGAGCAAACCGTGTACACAGTTACTAGGTAAATTCAGCACACCGAAACCAGAAAATTACATGAACGTTGGTTCGGGACCGGAAACGCTACAGTGCGGAAATCGAATTATTATATTTTCTCAAACGGTTTAAGTATTTTAAAATGATAAAATGTAAACGGCCATGAAAGTCCGGTCTATTCCGTGCAAACTGCAATGTTTGCATAATCATCAGAAAAAAATCGTTTGAATGCATTCCTAAAGTTTAGTAACTGAAACATATTTTTAACTGATTTCAAAAATATATAAAGACTGAAAATGCACTGAAAATGGTTTTAATTATTGTATCTAAATTGAATAATCAAAACAGTTATCACTGTTCAAAGGTACAGAAGCATTCCAAAGGAGGATTATTTATTCATAGCACATATTCAGATAAAATGGTCTATTGAAATTGTACGAGAAGGCATTGTTTAATCTGCGCTTGGGAGAATAATAAGACAATCTGAGATTGCGTTTTTATATCTTCATTGCTAATCTTTTGCAGCCGTTTCGTATCGCTGTGGGAACAACTGATGTTTTATCTAAAAAATAACAACCTGGATAACAACACTATCAGTTTGATAAAATGCTTGGAGGTTAATTCGAATTAATTCACAATCATTTCATTCCAATTACTTAATTGACCTTTGGTACGTAATTGTTTCAGGTGTAACTTCAGAAAACGACATTGATCAGCATCATGCCTCGAAACAGAAAATGCACAGCACTTCAAGCCTTGAAAACCATAAACCATTGTTCGAAAAATGCAACAACTACAACGCTTCCGTCAAAGAAATGGCCGATAGAGGAACATACGTGATTCAAGTTGAAGCGGTTGATAGAGATCCGAAAGATCAAAGAGGTGGTCGACTCGTATATGAAATCATTCAAAGCCCCGGGACTCGTGCTAATTTTTATGTGAACAAAACGACAGGGGAGATTTTTACAAATACTGTTTTCGACAGAGACGAACCTGTGAGTCAAAAAGAAGTGTATATTACAGTTCAAGCCACTGACGATGGAAATCCGAAGTTGGCTGATATTTGTGCCATCAAAGTGACAGTTTTGGATATTAACGACTGTATACCTATTTTTGACCAGCAGGTATTGTGCAAAAGTTTTGAAGGTTTTTCTAGAGAATTTTTCGCAGGAGTTCCATGCTAGGGTGTCTGCCGATTCTAGTGTAAACAGTGAAGTGATGAGAGTGACGGCGTATGATTTTGACGAAGGGGATAACGGAAGACTGACGTATAGTTTCGTCAGTGATACTTCCGCCGAATTCAACAAGTATTTCAAAATAGACAGTGACTCGGGAGTTGTCTACTTGAGACAACAGCTACCTGCTAATGTAAGCATTGAACGGTGGTTGGTCAACAAGTTTGACACCGCTTGACAGTTTGACACTTCCTCGCCTTTCATAATCGTTTCCACAGTTTCAGGGCAAAAAATTCACATCCACCGTAGCAGTGCAAGACAATGGGAGTATACCCAACAAAATCACGGCAGAACTAAGTATAACGATTGTCGGGTCGGATAAACAACAACCGTACATATTAGACGTCCAAAAAGAAATAACCGTTCCCGAAAATTTAATGGACTTCCAAACGCCGTTAGTGGAGATAAAAGCAGAGTAAGTACGTTTTTACCAAAACACATTTTCTACTATTCTCTTTTAGTTCGCGCATAAAAAATCCCAGCGTGGCTTTTGAGCTGATCAGAGGCAAAACCACACAAACGAACAAAGATCAAACGTTTTTAATAAGCCCTACTTCTGATAACTCGGCAGCTTTGCTATTAGCCCGACAGTTAGACTACGAAACTGTGACGGAATTTCAATTAACTGTGCGAGTTCAAAACAAGGATGAACTAGGTTCTTCGATTAATATTATAATAAAAGTTGAGGACGTCAACGATGAGATTCCAGCATTTATTGAGTTACTTAAAGGAAGTGTTGTTGAAAATGACGCCCCTGGTGTTATAGCTATGACTGTTCGTGCAGTTGACAAAGACGGTACTGCACCATTTAACGTTGTTAGATATGAACTTGTCAGTCATAACGACCTTTTTGAGATCAATCCAATTTCTGGTGTTATTAGAACAAAAATGCAGTTTGATAGAGAGGAAGAGAATATTTACTATGTGACTGTTAGTGCATATGATGGAGCTCCTAGTGCAATTCTACGGGGTACAACACAGCCTAATGCAATCAATCAAACTTTTACTATAACCATAGAAGATATCAATGATAATCCACCACATTTTACTAATAGCGTTGATGGGAATCACACGATACTAGAGGGCGCTGACATATTAAGAACCGTTGTTGTAGTCAAAGCGATAGATCAAGATAGTGCTTCTAATATAACTTACTCGATTATAGATGGAAACATTGAAGACGCATTTCTGATTGTACCAAATACAGGGGTGATTAAAGTTAATGTAAAACTTGATTATGAAAAAATTGAGAATTATACTTTAACCATTAAAGCTGATGATGGATTATTCAGTGATACTGCCAAAGTTTTTATCCAAATACTTAACAAGAATGATGAAAGGCCAGTATTTAGACCTTATAATAAAAACATTTATTTGAGAGAAGAGTACGCTCCCACTGAGTGTATTATACATTTGGAAGCTTACGACCCTGATATTAAGGATAGAAATGCGGATCAAAAGATCGTATATAGTGTCGTCGAAAAGTACAAGGATTCCCTCGACGTTGACAATACAGGTTGCGTCCGTCTTATTAAAAAAAAAGATAGAGATCCACCGAATGGTTCGCCAATATACCAAGGATATATATCGGCAGTGGATAATGGTGGTTCCGATGGACTAACTTTTGAAGCAGAGATCACGATTGTACTTGAAGATATTAATGATAACGCTCCTTTTTTGAATACAACTGAAGTTATTTGGTATGAAAATGAACCGTCAGGCGTCATCACTGTTTTGACAGCAATCGATTATGATAGTCCAGAAAATGGCCCGCCATTTAAATACCAAATGGCTGAGACAGAATCGAGCGATGTAAAAGACAAGTTTAGTGTTGATGGAGATATACTTAAAGCTCTCGTAACGTTTGATAGAGAGGCACGAAAGTTTTATGACATCCGCATAAGTATAACTGATAATGGAACTATCCCTCAAACGGGAGAAAGTGTCATAAGAGTGATAATTGGTGATCGAAATGATAATCCCGCCAAGGACGGATCCAGTGAAATTTTCGTCTACAAATACGAGGTTAGTTTTAACATTTAACGCGTTTTGTACAGGATGTCCCGAAATTAGAGGATAATATCTTAAGGGCGTATTCTTACGTTCAAAAATATGACGAAAAGTTTTAATAAACATGGGTCGAAAAATGCCTCATAAATGAACTAGGTCCCCTCAAAAGGGGTAACAAAAAAATATTTTTCTTAAATGTCTGAGGAACGACTAAATTTTTGTGCCGAATAAGACTAATGTAATGGTTTTTGGCAAAAGTTTCAGGGACGTGCGTGAGTGGAGGGGCATCTTTTTTTTGTATCTAACTTTTTTGTACATCTCGGATCAATTATGAACACAAATTTGAACTCCTTGTATATTTTTACGTAAAAACGTTGCTCTTGTTGAAACTCGATTGTTCGAGCCGTTTTCGGGAAAATTGATGTTTAACAAGCTAGGCATGTAATTATTGTTTGCCACAAACTATTGCATCAGTCTTTATTCAGCGCAAAAGTGTACAACAAAATTTCGTGACCCAATCATAAGGCGTTACTCAGAAATTTAAGAAAAAACCTCGGAAAAAAACTATTTTCTGTTACCCCCTTTGAGGGCTCATTTGGGAGGTATTTTTCGACCTATGTTTATTAAAACTTTTCGTCATCTTTCTGATCGTAGAATTTCGGGACACCTTGTATTTATTTAATTTACGAGTCTAAAGATAAGGCTTATGGGTGATGCGTGCCATATTCCTTCCCAACTTTCCCAGATAGCACAAAATATTCCCAGAATATTCAGAAAATGACCTTTTTATGTTCGCAGTATACCGAACATTCTTTGCATTTCTGTAAAATATTCCGATGCCGAAGGAGACAAGTTCAGATCATCTCCAAGAATATTCTAAAATATATCTGTATGCTCGTCTCGTCTGTATGTCAGATGAATATGTAAATATTTCTGGAGTGGCCAGCTATATGCCATATTTTCACCACATTAGCGTGTTGTATATACAGGGTGTTGTTGTATATACAGGGTGTCCCAATTGTCAGTATTCGGTTGATAACTCCATTACTGTTTGTGCCTTTTTTGACCCTCTGCGACTTTGTATTTAACAATTTTTCGCTATCTCTAATAGCAATGGAGTTATCGACCGAATACAGACAATTGGGATACCCTGTTTATATACAGGGTGTCCGGAAATAACAGTGAAATATTTCGGGGGGTGATTCTGCAGCTCAAAATATGAAAAAAAGTTTCTATAAACATGGGTCCGGAAATCGCTCCTAAGGGGGCGCTCAAAATTCGATTTTGATTTTGTCAATTATTAAGTTTTTGCATACTATCTGACATCGATAAGCAACAATAGATTACTTTAGATACTAATTTTTAAAATCCGTTCAGTTTTGAAATTTAATAAAAATCGTTTGAGACGCTGTTATAACAAGAGAGGCTTTTTTATGTAATTGTAGTCAGGAAACCATATTCCGGTGAGAAATTGTCTAAAAAATAACACGTAAAAAAATTTGGGTGGGGAAAGCTGAAGCCCCCCCTATTTTCCACGCCCCTGGTTGAATCTGCTTTTGGTAGATACCATAATCTGATGGCGCTTACTGATGTTAGATAATGTACAAAAAGTCGTCACTGTATCTTAAGCGGTTCCTGATTTATTCGTTAAAAACCGAATTTGCGGCGCCCCCTTCAGAAGGCCGTAGCTCCCTTAGGAACGATATCCGGATACATGTTTATAGGAACTTTTTTGCATATTTTGAGCTGCAGAATCACCCCCCGAAATATTTCATCGTTATTTCCGGACATCCTGTATATATGAATATTTTTGATGATTCAGTTAATAGATGGCGCGTTTGATATAACTAAGGTGGTGACCTTGTCTATCGAATCTACCGATTTAGTTTGAATGTCATAATTGGTATACCTGTCACTTGTTAACTTTTATTTCAATTGAAAAGGTTTGAAATGGTTAACCTTAAAGCTAGCTGGCTCTATTATAACCTTAACTTTTAGGTTGACCTTCCAATTGCCTTATTAACCTTTACAGATTTGAAAGCGGTTATGGGTGTCTTAACTTTTGAACTAACTTCTGAGGGTTACGATTTGAGACTTTCTAAATGGGCACAGTTCAGTTAACCTTCAATACTTCTGAAGTTATGGATAAATATTCAAAAAGTCTTGGTATTCACTCATATGAAACAAGAAGCAACCAAACAATTCGAATACCTTTTGCTAGAACATGTATTTTATCAAAATTCCTATCGTTGTCTCGGCGTCAAATGTTATAACAAGTGCGTGCAGATTTTTGGTGAGATCAGAAACCCAAAGCATTTTAAAAATTCTCTAATAATAATAATACATTTTTTACTGTTCCCTTACTACATAATAAATAGTACTATGGACAAGAGATTGTATATATTTAAACAGGTTAATAATACTTTAAAGAGAAATACTGATTCTCTAATGAGGTGTCTTCTTGAAAATCCGTTGTACTGGGTTGAGGAGTTCTTTTGCTTAAACCCATAGATTTTTGTGTGTATATGTTCTTTTTATACTGTGTATTATCGACATTGATAACTTTTTATATGACGAGTCCTATAGTAATATTTTGTAATATTTCTATAATATCATGTGATACTCTGTGACAATAAATTATTATTATTATTATTAATGCATACAGCTATATGGTTTGGTTAACTTTTAAATCTGTTAACTTTCACTGCAGTTTTAATGATTCCAGGACTTATTAACCAAAAATAATTTACCAGGCTTTCAAAATGTTACGATTTAAGATGTTTCAGATGAACTTGGTTAAATGTTACTTAAATGACAGTCTTAACTAAATATTCAACTTCTTGGAATTAACCTTACATACTGGACTCAACTTATCCAGCAAATATGATTTTAAAAGGTTGCAAATGGTTAATCTTCAAACTGACTGCTTCTGCATGCAATCCTTAAACCTTTATCTTTGGGTTAACCGTTACAATTCTAAACGGTTAGTCCCAAAACCGTTATAAGTATAAGGTGCCGATAACTTATTTTCAAATTAACTCAGCCTGCCTGACTATTAACCTTCAAATTAACCTTTTTGGATTCAGTTAAGTTGACTTTCAAACTACGTTAGATACACCACGCTTGTTCTAGAACAAAAATTTCCTAGAGGTTACCATGCATATCCATGTAATAAAATGGGCATGCTATGTACTTCACCAGAACATCAAATGAATATTCATATGTAAATCAAGTAGATGTATTTTGAAAGTACTAAGAAGAAAAAAACACATTTTGGATATGCTTAGAATATTCATGGCCCAATCAAAATTGAAAATTTGTATTATACTTTCATACGAAGTTCATGTAGCCATTCATAGTTCATTGTTTTTGCTATCTGGGTTTAGTATATGTTGTGAAGTGTTTCTAGTGCTGGTACATATATGTCTTCCATGAAATTGAACCCGAAACGTCACTTTTTTAGAACTCAAACCTGGATATCGAGATAGGGCGCGTTTACGTAGATGATCCTGACGACTGGGACCTGAACGATAAGGAGTTCGAACTTTTGAGTTCAGTCAGTAATTTTTGGTTGCATCCTGGTGGAATGATCGTCATGAGTAGGGACACGTTGCCTGGACAGTACAATTTAAATTTTGAAGTAATTGAAGAACATGAGCCCATCATACCACGTCATACTGTTAATGCAGACGTTAACATTACTGTTAAAGGACTTCCTGAGGAGGCTGTTCGAAAATCTGGGTCGCTGAGATTTAGTGGTGCTACAATTGAAGAGTTTGTCCAAAAGGATGTGGTAAGTAGTCTTCAACTGTACGTTGTTGGGGATTCCCATAAAACACCATTAGGAAACCATTTAACCCCCATAAAATTGTAATTTTAGAATGGAAGGAGTAAGAAAGATATATTACAAGAACGCATAGCAAAAATTGTGAATACTTCTCTGGAAAATGTAGACGTGTTTACAGTAATACCGTATAACGCTTCATATATCGACGTACGTTTTTCCGCCCACGGTTCCCCCTATTATGCTCCAGAAAACCTGAATAACAAAGCGACAGAAATTCAGGATGAGGTAAATCAATTTATTTGTTATAGTATTTATCGTGTGTTTTAGCTGGAAAGAGAACTTGACGTGAAATTCCTTATGATCAGCATAAACGAGTGTCTTTTAGCTAATAAATGCACCGATTTAACATGTCACAATAGGTTGGAAATAAAAGAAGAGCCTGCAGTTGTTTTTACGAACAAGACTTCGTTTGTTGGAGTTAAAGCCATAGATGTAGCTGATTGTGACTGCCCTTCGAGGGTGGTTGCAGAATGTTTCAATGGTGGTTCTCCGGTAGATGGCGGTGGTTGCAGTTGCCCAGAAGGGTTTGAAGGTCCTCATTGTGAGGTTTTGGGAATTGGTTTTAGTGGTAACGGATGGGCTATGTATCCATCTTTTGATTCTTGCAACAACACAGCTATTTCCTTGAGTTTCCATGCGCAGGCTAAGGACGGGCTTATTTTCTATGCCGGACCTCTCACTGACAGGCATGCTATGCTATCAAAAGGTGAGAAATTGCATTTTTTTTGCTTTTAGAGTCTAAAAATACTTCACCTGAGAAGTTTTGGACTCAGTATACAACCTTGCGGTAAACCTTTATTGTGATATTTACAGATTTCGTATCGCTTGAGCTTGAAGACGGACAAATAGTGCTGAAAATAGGGCTAAGTTCCAATGTGGAGAAAGTAACTTCCATCCTTAAAAACCTGAACGACGGTGCAATGCATAGCATAAAAATCACCATTACCTCAGACGTACGAATTTATTAGTTTTGTAGTTTGTATTCATTTTCTTTGATTCTAGGATACACAAATGGAAGTAGATAATTGCGGTAGTGCTTGCCTCACTTGGAATGGCTTTAAAAAGCATCTCCTAAGAATAAACGGACCTTTGCTGGTTGGAGGCAGGACAAAATATTTCTCGGATGAAACTGCCAAAACGATTTGGACTAACCCCCCAACCTCTAGAGGGTTCTTGGGGTGTATTACGAATTTCACGTACAACGACTACTACTATAATTTAGGGGCACCTTCTGATAAAAGTAATGCTCATGTTAACTGCAATTTTGGTGTGGCACAGGCTGTTACTTTTGGAATCGACCTGAACTTCCTGGTTGCTATTCTCGTTTGCATCGCAATATTGCTGAGTAAGTTTGCGTTCCTGTTTAGTGTTTAGTAACAACAACAACACGAAGTGATCTTTGATCTTGCTATAACTGTTTTTAGTTTTTCATACCTTTTTGATCTCCTTTTTTTCCGAGAAAAAGGTTTTCGCAAAATTGTGATTTTTACTCATTTTGCTCGTGTGATATTACCAGTTGGCGTTTCTTTTTAAAGCCAAAGTGCAAATTCAAAATAGGGCTGAAGGGACTCAACAATTGCCTCAAATTGACTTGAAGGGTGAAGATCTTCCTTTTTTAGTTCCAAAGAGCTTTTTTACTATTCCTTTGTTTACAACACTACTATTTGTGTAAAAATTTGGTGTAGAGTTCTTCTTTCTAGCCCCAAAATGTGAACTCAAAAAAAGGAAGCTAACCTCAAATTTCAGCTAAAATTAATCTTTCCGTAGCTTTTTTGGTTTCTTAGGCTTTTTTGGGTCTTTTTTGTTGCTTTCCGAGCAAAAGCATTTCAAAAAAGGACTCTAATTTGTCATTTTACTCTTACTGAAAATTCTAAATAATAAAATAGTGTTTAGTACCAAAGTGCAAATTCAAAAAAGGACTCTATGGAGTCAAAAAGAGCCTATGACTACCAACACTAATATTCTGTCAAAATTTGATCTAGAGATCTTCACTATTCTTTAAAGCCACCTCAAACTGATGTCTTTTTTTGTTCTCTTTTTCTCGTTTTCAGAGCAACATTTAAAAAAAGACAAGAATAGGGTTTTCTTACTCGTATTTTTCACTATTCTTTCAAGTGATCGTGATTTTGTAACTTTTGTTTTTTTTTGTTCTTTTTTTCGTTTTCCGAGCAAAGACTTTAAAAAAGAAGACGAGAATAGGGTTTTTTTATTATTTTGCTGAAAGTTGAAATAATTCCTACAGAACGTGTCGTATTAGTTGGCGTTTCTTTTTAATGCTCAAGTGCAAGTTCAAAAAAAGGCTAAATGGACACAAAAATTGCTTCACAGTGACTTGAAGGGTGTTTTTTTTAGTTCTAAAGAGCTTTGTTACTATTCATGTACTAGTACTACACCGAAACACTTGAAGCTTCTGGTTTGATAATGAGCACATTGTGTTCGAAACGCGTCAGCAGTGAAAATCAAGCGTTTCGGTGTAGTTGGGTGTTTCTAGTGATAGTGCATTTTTCCACCGAAATTGTCGAGTGTTTCCATTGTGACTATTCATGTGTTTACAACACTAATATTTGTTTCAAAGTTTGGTCTAGAGCTCTTCAACATTCAAAATGTGAACTCAAAAAGGAAACAATAACTTCAAAAGTGAACTAAAATCGATCTTTTTGTAACTTTTTTGTTGTTTTCCGAGCAAAAGATGTTAATTTGAAAGACATTTCTGGTGATACTAATCAAAATTTACAACTTTCTAATCACTTGTTAGGTTATGTTACTCCAACTAATAGTGAAATGCTAAATATCTGCTATAAATGAAAAATATATAGCAGATAAATATCAAAATGTGATATATATCATTTTGCTAAATATAATCATTCATAACACTAGTTTTTTTATTCAATTTTGCTGAGTTGTGACCTTCATTTTCAGTACTGTTACTGGCAGTGGTGGTGCACAAAAGGAAACAGGACAATTTGAACGAGAAAGACATGGACGACACCCGTGAGAACATAATAAACTACGAAGACGAAGGTGGCGGTGAGTGCGACACCAACTTCGACTTGTCCGTCCTCCGCCCCCCGAGTGATGAGAAACCCCCGATCAGGGACAGCCTGTATAAGCAGGAAGCAGACGTTCCGGCCGACATTGGCAGCTTTTTAGACAATAAGAAACGCGCTTGTGATAAAGATAATTTGCCTTATGACGACGTACGCCACTATGGCTATGAGGGAGATGGCAACACATCAGGTTCTCTCTCTTCCCTGGCGTCCTGCACCGACGATGGTGACCTTAAATTCAACTATTTGTCCAGTTTTGGTCCACGTTTCAGGAAACTGGCTGATATGTACGGGGACGATGGCAGTGACGAGGGAACCGACGAAATCAAACTCTAAAGAATAATTTATTCCAGAAATTTTGTACTTAAAGCGAATTTTTGACCAAAGATGAGAATATTTTTGGACGGAACTAGTGAAGTTCAACTTCAGACTGATGTGTTGACAGCTAGACATTTGCAATAGTTGGTGCAAATATATTTTTACTGTGGCATTATTATTTAGTATTTATTTCAGTTACTTGTAGATAATAAGTTGTGCGTATAGTTTGGCTATCTGCAATGTATATTTTTTTATTAACAAAAAATTTAATTTTAGAAATAGCCTGAATAGTGACATAAACTTTTAATTAGTTAAGTTCAACATTCCTGTAATTGTGATTTGATTGGCAGCCATAGAGGTAGAGGTTATTTTTTTTTGTTTTGATCTCGTTTTTTTGGTTGAAGATTTTAGTATTATCAAATTTATACTCTATTGTGCCTACGTAATTAAGTGTGACAATTAGGTAATAATTATAAAGAGCAATTAGTGCAAAGTAGTGTTGTGCCTTCTATTCTCTATTAAAGCGATTTATTTTCAAGTATTTTTCTATGAATAGTGTTGCTCACTGCCGTTATAAAATATTTCTATTGTAATAAAGTTTATATTATACAATATTTTTTATTCTGAAAAACCCATTTAATTAGGACTGATATACCTTTACAAAGCGGGGGTTTGATGGGCCCAATGGTGTGTAAGGGAAAATGAAATTAATTTCTAATGGAAAGCCTTCATGATGTAATGAAATCTTTTGACTCGCTAGAACATGTAGTTTCTAACGTGATTTTCCATTAAAAAAATTAACCAATCAACATGCATTGTTCTATTAAACAGGACACCATATTGTGTTCTATTGCAAACCCATTTCTAATTGAAAAAAAAATCGGCATATTCATTATTACATTTTGTTTCTGTAATGGACTGATCCGGGAATTCCCCAAACAAGTATCTACATATTATTTCTTTAATGTTTTGTAATGGCCATTTCCAACAGGGATTATTTTTACTGTATTAAGAATGACAGCAAGTAAAAAAAATCTCAAAATTGGGACAATATTCCCGAAGTATCTACATAAGTTTAAAAAAAACATCATTTATTAAACATATGTTTCTGTAAGTATAAATATAGGACCAAGCACTCTTATTACATAGGAATGATAAAACACACAACACTTACACATGTAACTCCTACTAAAAAATTAACAATAAAATTTAATCCCTGATATTCATAACCATCAAACTAAGTGGTACAATACAAAAATCAGTCTTATTCTAGTTTTTGGATTGAAATTTTACGGATTTTTGTGTAAAAACTGTAAACTATACATATCACAATTTCTAGTGGATAAACACGATAATTGAAACTTAAAATTAGGTAGAATGCATTGGCATTGAGAGCATGTTTGCTTTTACATTAATGAGCACTTGATGTATTGTGCGGAAATTGGGTCTATCTGCTGGTTTCTGTGCCCAACAGTCTTTCATCACTTCGTATATAGCTGCTGGAGTATTTTCTGGACTGGCTAGAACGTTTCCTGCTTTCAGAAATCTTACTACTTCTTCGTGCGTCATTCCGAAATATGGCTGTAGGGCAAAAGAAAATATTTCCCATAGACATACTCCGAACGCCCAGACGTCCGACTCGGGAGTATACTTGTTGTAGAGTATACTTTCTAACGGCATCCATCGTACTGGGATTGCATCTCTCTCACTCCCTTTGTAGTAATCCTAGAAAATGAGATAGGTATAGGCAATCAACGATAATTAATTGAGGAGTTATTTGCCAATTTTTTCACAAGTATCTAAAAAATGATGAGGATCGAATCGCCCTTCCAGGTTAGCGACCAGAGATCTTCTCACACTATCCTCAACGTGCATTTTGCCTAATTCCGAGAGCTGGCAGCAAAAATGCATAATGGTTTTTTACCAAAGGTTTGATGTTTTTAATCGAAAGTACCATTTAAAAGATGAATGAAATCGTGCGTCTGCCGGTCCAGACTGGCGGCTCTCGGGAGGGCGACTCGATCCTTGATCATTTTCATTTTTGATCGTTTTACACTTGCTGTATAACCAAGGACTGGACTTTCAATGACAACTTTTTTAGCGAGAGAATCCGGTCCAGGTTAGCGGCCAGAGATGGCACTTTGTGTCGTCTCAAACCACCATCAACAAGTGTCTAAAACTTGGCAACTGAAAATTGCCATTAAATGAATTAGGTAAGCAGGAAAAAATGTAATCACTATTTTACGAAAAAAGAACAAACCTGAAGATAAATTTTTTGGGACAACCCAAAATCTGCTATTTTAACCACCATAATTTCGTTTATTAGACAGTTTCTCGTGGCCAAATCGCGATGAACAAATTTCCTATCAGAAAGGTAAACCATTCCAGCAGCGATTTGCAAGGCCACGTCAAGAAGTTCCAAGTGGCTCAATTGGTTGTCCTTAAAAATATCCCGAGTTCCAAATTCCCCATCAACAATGCTACGCACGACGTAATTACTTGGAGAACATTGTCTTAGAAAAACATTCAGATCCCCTTTTCCCATATATTCGAATAGTAGACACATAGGACGACCAATAGCACAAACTCCCAGTAATTTCACAATATTAGGATGATCAAATTCAGCCAAAAGACAAGCCTCCTTTTCAAAGTCATCTTGCATATCTTCAGAGGCATCATCTTTCAGCATTTTCACAGCAACCAAAGTAAACTCCTCCCCAGGGACTAAACCTGGAGCTTTGGCTTGAAAAACACGTCCAAAGGCCCCTTGTCCAAGGTCTTTAATGTAGATAATGTCATTTCGAGGAAATTCTAGTTTCTCCAGTTTTGGATTTAAAGTCACCCCATGTCTATGGTAAGCCATATTACTGGGTAGCTTATCCAAGTCAATTACTTCCGCCGTTTCTGTTGGATTATACCCCAACCGATGTTTGTGAATTCGGTGACAAAGTAGAATCAGTAACGTCAAAGTGATTATAACCGACAGTCCGACAATTGATATTGTTATTAAAAATTTGGGTGTCAGGTATTGGTCCATCCTTAAAATTCCAGAATCTTCAACTTCCAGAGTTGAGTTGGGACACCTGGGGATATCACAGTGTTGCCATCTAACCGAGGAATTTGTTGTAAAACACCAGGGTTTCTTCTCCTCGCCACCGGCGTTGCGACAGAAATTTTCTGAATTTTTTAACTCGGGGAATATGTCGGGGGGCGAGTTATGCGAGTGGGGGGTTTGGGAATCCCACCTTTGGCAGGATAATCCCTCTTTGGTGATATTTACTTTGCCTTGATAAAAACGTCCGCGGTCCTTAATGCAGTCGTCTGAAAAGAGAATTAACAAAAAAATTAGAAATTAGGTACCGTATTCCCTCGTGTAAAAGCAACAATGTAAGAAGGCTGGTACTTTTAACTTTTCTGTCACGTTTTTGACGTTAGCAAAAGTTAATCGGTCGAATTGGGCAGTGAGATGGCATTTTGATAACTTCTATCGCTAGAACAGCAAGAGAGTTTGGAGTGAACATACTCCCAGATCCTTAACTCTTTATTTATTTTTGCTTGTGTATGATTGCTTATAGTGTTTCCAAATATCGGTTTGACCGTGGTGTATTTTGAAAAGCCTAACGTCAAAGCCTGATAAAAGTCAAAAATAACAGCCTCCTTACTTTGTTGCTTTTACACGATCTATTAACCTCCCCACAACCATATAAAAATGGGAGGTTACTGCAATCACTCCAAAATTCGAAATTGAGACAACACCAGATCTTTACGTTTCAAGGTACCAGGATCACAAAAAAGTGGTTTTTAAAAGATGTCTGTGTTCATGAAATTTGGTATGGAGGTTAGTGTTGGCCTTCTGGTGAGCCCAGTTAATTTTGTTGCCAATCCGCAAACTCCAACTGCCTTCTTGGCGAATCAACTACGAAATTTGACTGATGAACACCAATTTTTCTTATCAGCATATGCAAGGTGTTCAAATTCTGTGTCTGAAAATGTATGTATTCACACGTCTTTTTGGCATAAAATCAAAAAAATCGAAATTTCGAAGCAACATTAGATAACAGATAGATATACCCGTACCCGCCTAAAAGCTGATTTAATTTTGGTGGCAATTGGCCAACGGCAAGTGCCATTCTGGCATATCAACTTTGAAATTTGAATAATAAACTCGAAATTTTCTTTATTAGCACAAATGTTATTTCAAAAAATGTATTCAAACTTAGTGCTTTTTTGACAAAAAATCGTAAAATTTTGAAAAACCCCAGAAACAGGCCTGTATACATCTAGTTTCTCGAGAGTTTTTCAAAAGTTTTGTCATCCTTATCTCTGGAGTAATTAGGGCGTAGAGTGAAGGTGTGCCCTAATACAAAGTGAGGGAAAGGAAATATTTTTGAAATTGCTACATATCATAATATTATTAAACCATGCCCAAGCATAAATGTGTTTGAAATCGGTGAAACTTTGCTTAGGTGAAGATTTTCTTCAGGCACAACAAATGTAGAATTTGCGCCCTACTCGAGGCCCTGCTCCCTCAAAGAGCTAAGGGCGAAGAAAGTTTTGTAAAATCACTGAGAGACTACATGCATTTAGATAACACACTTATATTAAAAAATAAAAGAAATTAACCCAAATTAACGACATTCCAGAAGGTGTTAAAATATATCCTGCTTAATGTTCTGACAATATGCAGCGTTGAACATGGGGAAAACAGGCGAGTTTACATTTATTATAACTCTGTGCCTTACTACCCTCTCACCTTCAACCCTCCATACACAAAGTTGGCGCAATGGTAAAAATTACTCAGGGAGACGTGCTCTACAACATACAGGTGTTCCTATATTCATAGTCCTAACTTCGGGACGTTATTCCTTGCATCATTCTAGGAAGAAAAGTTCCTGTGGACATATGTCCGGAAATGCTTTATAAGGGAGCTGCGCCCCAGGGGTACTCAAAAAATCAGTTTTCTGAAAATTTCTCGAAAAATATGAACAATAGGATTTTGAGATTCGGAGCAATGGTTAGTGCTATAAAGAGCTTTCTCTTCAATTTTTTTCAGATTTTTAATAACATCAGAGGTGTGCGTTCTTGGGGGGGCCTTACACATTTTTTACATTTTCTTCTATTATGGGCCATTTTTTTGCCAAATAATAATAAAATCGTAATCTCTGGTCTATTCCACATAAAAAAGGTGCTCTTGTTGAATGTAGGCGCACCATTTTCAAATAAAATGATGCCAGTTAGTTTTGGGGGCGAAAATTTGTGATTAGCACTTTGTTTTTATCTACCTAATTAGTGAAAATAAAGATGGAGGGTGGTTCCTTACATCATTTTAGGAAGAAAAGTTCATATTAAGATTAGGCAGAAAATGTTTCCTAAAAGAGCTATGGTCCTTCGAATGGAGTCTCAAAAAACATATTATTCGAAGGACCATAGCCCCCTTAGGAATTATTTACCGCCACATGTCCATATAAACTTTTCTTTCTAAAATGATGGAAGAAATCATATTCTGAGTTTATTTTCACAAAGTAGGTAGATAAAAGCAATCTTACAACAGAGATTTTCGCGCTCTACAGCAATCAAAGTCACTTTAATCGAAAAGGGTGCGTTTTAGCGACATTCAACAAGAGCCTCTTTTCTGGTAGAATCGACCACCGATTAAGATTTTATTATTATTTGGTGAGAAGAACGACTAAAACAAAAGAAAATGTAAAAAAATGTGTAAGGCCTTCCAAAAACGCACGCCAGTGATGTTATTAAAAATCTGAAAAAAAGTGAGGAGAAAGCTAACACTAACGATTGACCCAAATTTCAAAATTCTATTCTTAATATTTTTCGAGAAATTATAAAAAAATTGACTTTTTGAGTACCCCTTTGAAGGGGCGCAACTCCCCTATAAAGCATTTTCGGACATATGTCCATAGGAACTTTTCTTCCTAGAATAATGTAGGGAATAACGTCCTGGAGTTAGGACTATGAATATAGGAACACCCTGTATATTATTTTGAAAAAAATTGATCCAAACCCAATTTCCATAAGAAAAGTGCGGGGGTCTTGAAGGAGAATCGATTAACGCAAATTTCAAACTTCTAGGGCTCACCCACTTCAAGGAAAGGAGCTTTGCATACCTTCTAAAACTCAAAAACGCAATAAAATCAATAGAAAATGCGATTTGAAATTTTTTGAAGCACAATAATTCTTTAGTTTGATATTTGACTTTTAAGCAAAAATGGCATAAGTTGAAGTAGTGGAAGACAATGGGTCCAATATCTAAAGAAAGTTAGCTACTTATGTGTAAGTTGAACAGAAATGGCCCCTTTTGTGCAAAAATGACCATTACATCCATGCGACATGAAGATAAACATTTTTTTTTAAATCATAACTCACATGTTATTTCTTCTTGTTTCATATCAGTCAGACCGGCATATGTACAAGTGGCTGTATTATTCTCGATCGCATACCGTGGCAAGTCCTCACAAATTGGTAGTCTAAAATGTCCTCGAGACTTAAAATAAATTCGATTAGTTTTCTTGTCTTCAATATGCGCCCACTCCTTATAGCAGAAAAGGTCACGAACAGCTCGACAATCTTCATAACATAGTGGAAGAGGCTTATCAATATTACATAACGGGAAGGCATAAAAACACAGCAATTTCTAAAATCTACTATTAATAAAAGTTATAAAATAGAAAATAATACTTCAGCAGCCTTTCTGCAAGGCTCTTCAAAAGCAGTTATCATCTCATCCCATAGTCCTTTAGTAATCTGCTCATTCTCGGAAGCCCCTCCTGTGTTATTGTACCAAATACTTTTCGTATTGTTTACGTAACTTCTACAGACTTTCCCACCGCTGTAGGTGCCGCAATATCCATCCGGTTCGCCGTTGCAATACTGAATTATCACCAACAACAAAAGGATAAACATTCTTCTTTAAAACAATCATTTACAAATCTGCAAAATCGTGAATGGAGGTTATGTACATCGAGGAAAATTTACCTACGAAGTTTTTTCTGTGGTCGTCCACGTTATAAACTCAATATAAAAATATAACAGTTGTCCAAATTATTTGATTTTCCTTGAAATACAAACAATTACCGAAAAAGGAGCGGCAAATGACATTTGGTGACAGACGCGGGTGACAGCACGATGACAGCGTCATCCATCTGTCATTTGTCGGGTACTGTTAGCGTAGGCAACTCTATATACACAAGTGATAATCTAGGCGAGTATTCGGTTCAACAAAATTTTCTAAGGAGTTAACCAAGCTAAAAATATTTCTTTTACAAGAAAACAAACGAATCGCCAAAAACATGAAATCTTTACGTTTCAGGGTCCTGGGAACCCAAAAACGTGTTTTTGAAAAAATATCTGTGTGTCTGTCTGTCTGCGTGTCTGTCTGTCTGTGATCACGCTGCAGCTCAAACTACTGAACGTATCGAGATGAAATTTGGCACACATGTTCAGTGGGGGATTTGTAGGTGCTGATTAGAATCTGGGCCACATCGGCTCACGGAAAGTGCCTTTTTGGCACATCAACTTTAAAAATTTAAATGCAAACCGCCATTTTTCGCGTTACCATATGAATGCTCTTCGAATTCTGTCTCTAAAAATGTATTAACACTTGTGCCCTTTTGGCCAAAAAATGGTGCCGTGAAAAAAATCTATGAATAACTGTATATTTTTATTACCGCATTTGATAGCTGATTTTTTTTCCAAGCCGAAAACCTTTGTGCCATTTTTTCGAAAAATGTCATTTTAGTGGCAAAAGGGCCCTTGTTTCAATTTACTTTACAAAAAAAAATATTCTTACTATCGGATTCGACAGCTGTTATATTGCCGGATCAAAAACCTTAGTGCAATTTTTTCGAAAATTTACATTTTAAGGACAAAAAAACCGCTTTTTGAGTTTTTCTTAACAAAAGGGCATATTATCATTATCGAATTCGATAGCTGTTGCATTGCCGGATCGAAAACCTTAGTGCCATTTTTTCGAAAATTTACATTTTAAGGACAAAAAGGCCGCTTTTTGAGTTTTTCTTAACAAAAGGGCATATTATCATTATCGAATTCGATAGCTGTTGCATTGCCGGATCGAAAACCTTAGTGCCATTTTTTCGAAAAATGTCTATTTTAGAAGTGAAAAACATTTGTATTTTAGATTTTAGTAAATGAGCGCCGGGTGTATCAGCCATCCAACCGCTCCGCACGCCCGACCTTAAGTTAAATGCTACATTTACAAATTCCGTGAAAAAGTAGAAGTTTCTACCGTCTCCGAGACTGCCAATTTTTTTATAATACCTACAGTGCTTTTCAAAATGTAGGTACCTAGTAAAGGAATATTGAAGAACTTTTTCGAGAGGAAGTATCCTTGGAGAAGTCAACCTTATTTTTTTGGTGTGCATTCAGTGGTGTAGTTAGATATTTTTTTGCACTTCTGGTTTAACCGGAAATGACCCTAATTTTGATTTTTCAAATAGGATCATACTTTTTTCTCAACGGATTCGGAATTTACGGTTATTTCTGAGTCAGAAACATGATGTGTCATACCTGACCGGAATTGGAGTCACGGCCACTCTAGATTTTCAAAAACATCGAAGGAACAGGTGAAAAGTTTAGATTTTTTAAAAACGTAAAAATAACACGTCAAGGTTGCTTTTTCCTACTTAAAAAAAATCTTTTCATTTGTTTCAAATTTCTCAATGTCAGACCTGTCAAAGTTGCAAAAATAATTAAGCAAAAATATGTATTTTCGTTTTCAAAAATCATAATTTTTCACCGACTTCTCTGATATTTTTGAAAATCTAGGGTGGCCGTGAGTCAACTTCCGGTCAAGTGTGACTCCCCAGGCAGCATTGAAATATTTTTAAAACATATTTTAGAAGATATTTAAATAATATCCAAAACGACAGATTTTTATATATATGACAAATGTATATTATGAATATATTTCAAATATTTGTTTGCGAATATGATGGTAATATTGCTAATGAAATATAGGCAGAAGATGTTTATGGAATATTTATTTATTATCAAAAAATCTACATAAAACAATATCCTGCGTTTCAGAAAAAACTCATTTGTAGTGGGCTGTGGGCTATGGCAAAGGACGTCCTTTGCCATAGCCCCACAGCCCACTTCAAATGCGTTTCTTGTGAAACGCCTGACATTCAGCGCTTCCCAGCAGTTATAATTGGTCCTAAAAACAAACATTTTTAAATCAATAATTTAACTGAAGTGTTCTTACCAAAGGTGTAGCTAGGTAGGTATACGCATAACTGTACAGAAAATCGAAAAATAAACGCTCTTCTGGACTCGTTTCTTAACTAGGGGAGTGAAATCACGGAGATCTTCTAGGTACTAAAATGTCGTAGGTTGATGAACAGTGCGTTCTTGAAAATCGACATTAAACAATAATTTAATGTGTTGCTTACCAAAATAGATGTACCTATGGGTATGCTGGAATGCATCATTTAAGGCCCACTCGTACAAAAATATCTTTAGAAATGTTGACCTAACCTACAAATTTTGCAAACAGTTAAAAATTAACATTAGCAGCTCACCGCAAAGCACAAGGATAAAAGTAATCAGAACGGCACGAACAGTAAAATTAATATGTGGAAGTACACCAAATCACAAAACGTGCACAAACACAAAACGTGAACGCAACAACCGCCATGATGCCATCAGCTCGTCTGGTAGCGCAGGCGCAGAAGCACTCCGTGGAGACGTGTTTGAAAAGTAACATTAGGAACCCTATATTGAATAAATATATGACAGCAAATATATCTTTAATCCGATATTTGCAATATATTCCATATAAAGGATACATCTTGTACAGCAAATATTCAAATTTTTTTCATAAAATATAATTTTACAAATCTTATAAATAGAAATTATAAAACGGCAACATATTTAATCAATAAATTACTTGAAACATATTTACTTTTAATTCGCAATATAAAACATGTAATATATTTCTGGTAAAGATAACATATTATGTAACAAATATTGGATTTTTTATAAAAAAATGTTATTTGTATAATATTATAGAACAAATATCATTTTCATCATATATACCAAATATTTCTCAAATCTTTTAAATATTAGAAAACATTAGAATATTACCCTTATATAAGGCAAATATTTATGAAATATTCCGTGCTGCCTGGGTCTATTTGAAAGATTAAAATTAGGGTCATTTCCGGTTAAACCGGAAGTGCAGAAAAATATCTGACTGGATGACTAGATGCACATCAAAAAAATAAGGACGACCTGTCCGAGAATATTTTCTAAAAATTTTTCTCGACAAAGTTCTTGAATTTATTCCTTATACTTCTGAAAAGCACTGTCAATTTTCAAATCTACATTTCTCATTTATACGTTTTTAACTTTTTATTTTCATTTGAGAATACTCTGGTAAAAGTCTGGCCCTATAATTCTGAGACAACCTGTATACAGGTTGAATGGGTGTTTTTTCGCTAATTTTCACGATTGGAATTTCGGAAACCATAAGAGTTAGAAAATCGATTAAATTCGAAAAAATCCCGAAAAAACTGAAAACCGCCTTTTTTTGAAAAAAATTAATAATCTTTAGACATACAAAAAAATTGACTTTTCAAAAATGTTGCCAATATGGACTTATTTCAAAAACATTTCAAAGTTTTAAGTCAAGACTGGGGGGAATTTCACAGTCGGCAGTGGTGTACAAATCTTCGGCAGTGTTAGTGGGAAATGTTAGGCAGTGGTTGCAAAAATTGGGCAGTGGTTGCAAAAATTGTGCAAATTCGACAGTCGGGAGACTTCACAGTCGGCAGTGGTGTACAAATTTACGGCAGTGCCCTGAAAATTCGGCAGTGGTGTACAAATTTTTGGGGTGTGAAATGCCCCCCAGTCAAGACCTACTTTATTATCGTTTAATTAGTTGTTTTTCACATGGCATATAAGACATTAAAAAGTTGGTGCATTGTTTTGCAATTGTTTTTTACTCCGAGGTTTAGGTATGATGTACTCTAATTTTATACAAATTTTATCAAAAAAGCCCAGGTTGATTAGATTTTTAAAAGCCAATTTTTTGTGTATCTAATCGTTTTAAATTGTAATATGGAGACCATAAGAAAAGGAAAGTATTGACTGTCGTTGCACAAAATCTAGAAAGCCTGGAAAATTTCCGCAACGCGCCATTCAATTTGGCAGCTGTCAAAAATATAGAAGTTCCAAGATTCATTCAAATCATCAATCGCAGGAAAGCTATTAATTTTTTTCAAAAGACGCGACCATTTTCCATTTTTTCAGAGTAAATCAGGAACGAATCAAGATACCGGAGAACTTTTTACAGAAGTCTTAATCACCTCTCAAAAAACTCTTATGGTTTCCGAGATCGAAACGAAAAAAGCACCATCCTGTATACAGGGTGGGTAATTTTTCGATGCTCACCTTTGGGATCTCCTAAACGGTAAAAGATACGGGGTCGGTTATATTACAGAAAAGTTGCGCTATTTCTTGGCGATAAAGAATCTGAAGAGAATTCCCCGATATTTTGATCCGTTCTTGAGTTATCACAAGAAATCTGAAAATTGTCAATTTAAAGAAAAATTAATATCTGGCTAACGATTGCTGTTATTTAAATGAAACTTGGAGCTTTCATATTTTGGACAGCTATCAATTGAATGGCATTGACAGAAATTTTCTAGGCCTTCTAGATTTTGAATAAGGACAGTCAATTTTTTTTTTCTTATGGGCGCCATATTGAATTTTAACACTGCCGGATACACAGAAAAATTATCTTCTCAAAAATGTAACCAACATGGACGTTTTTCAAAAAATATGTGAAAGCCCGATAGTCACACGGCCGCAAGACGTATTTTATTACTGTTGAATTCAATTGTTTTCACATGTTATAAAAGATTGAAGAAGTCTGCGTACTTTTTTGCAAATGTTTTTCATCTAAGTTTAGGCTAATTTTGCAAATTATTCCTACCAATTTTCAAATTCTGACATCTGTCAAAAAAGTTCATGTTAAGTACATTTTTGAAAAGCCATTTTTTTTGTGCATTTGATAGTGTTAAAATTCAATATGGCGGCCATAAAAGAATCAAAAGTTGACTGTCGTTATTCAAAATCTAGAGGGCCTAGAAAATTTCTGTTGATGCTATTCAATTGACAGCTGTCAAAAATATAGAATTTCTAAGTTTCATTTAAACAACATCAATCGTTAGGAAGATATTAATTTTTCTTTAAATAGGCAATTTTCATATTTTTTGTGATAACTCGGGAACGAATCAAAATATCTGGGAATTCTCTTTAGATTCTTGATCTTCAACAAATAGCGCAATTTTTCTGTAATTTAACCGACCCTGTATCTTTTACCGTTTAGGAGATCCCAATGGTGAGCATCGAAAAATTACCCACCCTGTATACTGGAACTGGATGTTTCAGAATGAGCGTCGCGGCCTTATATTCTGAAAAGCATGAAACTTATAAGCATTTGAAATTTTGCAGACGTCAATGACGGTAAATACCGATTTAGGGAAGTTACTATAGATTATTTTCCCCGGTGTAAATGGAAATGACGGATTTGGAATCTACAATTTTTTCTGAGTCAAAAACATGTGTCACACTTGACCGGAAATGCAGTCCCGGCGACCTCACGGCCACTTCAGATTTTCAGAAACATCGAAGAAATCGGGGAAAAATGGAATTTACAAAAATTGCAAAAGCACGTAAACTTAATTTTTTTGATACAATGCAACTACGCAATTACCCTTCAGTTATTTCTTTTTAGATTTTTTATATTTCTCGAGATTTTCCACAATTTGTGAAAATTGAAAAATGAATTAAGGGAAATGTAATTGCATTGCCCAGTTGAATTTTCGTATATAATATAACGAGTGGTATATACCTACTGATTTTTTCCGACAAAATTTGCTTTTGGAAAATCGCCACTCGCGCTAAAGCGCTCGTGACGATTTTCGTTGCAAAAGCTACGAATGTATTTGGAAGCAAATTTTGCAGAAAAAATCAGACCACGAATTATATTCGGATGATTAAACAACAAAAGAAGTTTCACTCGTGGTGTTTTTCAGTTCAAAACCATGGTGGTCGACTGTCTTAGTGGCGCATCTATATGGATGCTAGTGATGCTGAAGCGTCAGGCCTCCGGGTCGAGAGGGCCCCTTTTTCCATTGAATGTAAAAATTGCAGCAATAAACTATAAATTTCGACGACAATATGCTTCTCGGAGAAAAAAAATTATTCAATGATGCGCTAGCGGCGGGTTCAGGTACTCGGCGAACTAGGTCCTCAATAATTGCACTTCCAGATGTTTTTAAGTTTTGTGCTATACTGCCAAACAAAACAATGGTTTATGAGCCTATCCCTATCCACTTCCTTCCAAAGTCACGTAGATGTGAAAAAGCTCGTAAATATGGTAAAAGCAGCTTCTTCAGTTTCAGTTCATCGGGTGCAGGGACTTTCATTATCAATTCTTATAGACATTTTTCCAAATTTTTATACTATCTTAAAAATATATCTGACAATGGCAATTACAAGTTGTGAAGCAGAAAAAGCATTTTCCAAAATGGCCTTTATTAAAAACAAGCACCGGTCTACTATGACAGATGACAGATTCAGGAATTTGTCAATTCTTTCTATAGAAAGCTATGTTACAAGAGGCGTTAGCTACCACAAAGCAATTCAAATGTATGCAATTGCCAAATGTAGAAGACAATATTCAATATACAGGCTGGTCGTTTCATCTTGAGACTGGCAAATATCTCGGAAAGGAAGCGTTTTAGAAAAAAAAATTTTGTATAAAAGTTTTATGACTTCGAGGGGGAAAATAGATGGCATCAACGCCATTTTGATTCAAGGCCATTTCATTTTCAAGGTCAAATGAAGGTCAACTTCATTGTTTTTAATGGAAACCTGCATTTTTTATTGTAGATTCTAAACTATCTTTGGATCCGATGCATAGTTTGTCTGATATTTAAATGAAAATTTTAATCTTCTTCGAAATCCATTGTCTTCCCTAGCAACAGCGACATGAAAAAAACAAAATCTACAACAATTTTTGTGGTTTATTTATCTAGAATTCATCGTTGCAACGGTTGTCATTTGTTTTGTCGTGCCGCTGTTACTATTAGGGAATTTCTAGGGATTTCGAAAAAGAATAAAATTTACATTCATCGGATCCAAAAATAGTTTAGATGAGAGTTGTTTGTTTTTCTGCGGGGAATAAGGATCTGTAATAAAAAATATAGGTTTCCATTTAAAAAAATCGAGTTGCCCTTCATTTGACCATTTGCCGTCTATTTTCCCCCTCGAAATCATAAAACTTTTATACAGAACATTTTTTTCTAAGATGCTTCCTTTGCGAGATATTTACCAGTCTCAAGATAAAACGACCACCGTGTATAGTATAATTGTATAAATGGGAAATAAGTAGATCTGTATTATTATTGTACTTACTGTAGCATTTATAACATACCATACCTATATGGCTATAAGATGTTAATAGGTGCCAATTAATTTAAGATTTTAGTGTTTTTTTTTTTCATTATGTACTAAATCTTTGTTGTAATATGGTTATAGTGGGCAAAATAACTTTATTTTATTCAGAATTTATTTATTTTATTTTACATACTAAAAGGAGGGGCCTCTGAAGCGGTATCAGCATCAGGCCTCAAAACATCACCATCCGCCACTGACTGTCTATAAATTCTGACGTTTGATTGGTTTAAAATTCTTGAGTTGTTTAATCGTATACAGGGTGTTTCAAAAACATGGTGCCAACACTTAACCGCTTAATCGCCACATGAAACCAAACTTCGAGCACCGCACCAAAGTTCACTCAAGTGTACTCCTGCGAAGTTAGAGGCCCTCAAAGTTGAAGAAAAATAATTGTTTTTTCGGCATAAAATCTGAACCGACCAACCGAATGACATGAGGTTTGGTGTCCTCCCATAGTTTTTTACGCTCTTTAACGCTAAATGCTTATTTTTACTGCCGGATGCCTATCAGGGCCGTACTAGTAAAAGTTCACTACAAAACTCGCAAAAAAAAATCTTTTTGCCTATTAAGCTGCCATCTTGATAGCATTTCTGCAAAGAGAATGTAAAAACTCTACTTTTTTGCGTCTCCTGTGTTTTTGATCAGACACACCCTTTTCGAGATAAACAGTTAATTGGAATTAACTCATAAAAATCTTAGCAGGCTTTTAGATTTAGCGCGGTTGCTTAGCAACAAGAGATAAACAGTTGCCAATAATTGTTTTCCTTTATGGCTCCTAAGCAAAAATTAGATTTTTGAGTTTTTGATCGGATTTGTCAGTCGGAGTTTAAGAAACAAACGAGGTTTATTAATTTAACATTTCTACAGAACATTTTCAAATATATTTCCTTGCATCTCGATGCATTTTTGGCAACGTCGAATGAAATTTCCGCGTAACCTCAAGAACACGCCCGGCAAATTTCTGTGGTATTCGGCAGCATTTAAAACTCTCTGTCTTAATTCTTCAACTGTGTTCACTGGTGTAGGGTAGACATGGTCTTTCATAAAGCCCTAAAACTCAAAATCTATTGGATTTAAATCCGGGAAGTCGAGCGCCTCTGGGACGACCCCCATCAATATTTTTGGTTCGAAAAGTACCCATTTCACGCAGTCTTCTGTCAAGCGCAGGGAAAAGTTTCCTACTGGGCTGCCTCCGTGCCGGAAATGTTTCAAAATACCTTCTGCAAGCTTGGCGAGTATTTTGGCGGCATTCTCCATACGTTAAGTGCATATCTGCCATCTCAGAAAAAGAAAAATCGTTTCTGGCGGCCATAACTAACGTCGAGATCTTACAAAACAAAAAGAAAATAATTTGGTGACGGAATTATTGGCAACTGTTTATCTCTTGTTGCTAAGCAACCGCGCTAAATCTAAAAGCCTGCTAAGATTTTTATGAGTTAATTTCAATTAACAGTGATACATTTAAAACTGTTTATCTCGAAAAGGGTGTGTCTGATCAAAAACACAGGAGAGACAAAAAAGTAGAGCTTTTACATTCTCTTTGTAGAAATGCTATCAAGATGGCAGCTTAATGGGCAAAACGTTTTTTTTTTGCGAGTTTTGTAGTGAACTTTTACTAGTACGGCCCTGATAGGCATCCGGCATTAAAAATAAGTATTTAGCGTTAAAGAGAGTAAAAAACTATGGGAGGACACCAAACCTCATGTCATTCGGTTGGTCGGTTCAGATTTTATGCCAAAAAAACAATTATTTTTCTTCAACTTTGAGGGCCTCTAACTTTGCAGGAGTACACTGGAGTGAATTTTGGTGCGGTGCTCAAAGTTTGGTTTCATGTGGCGATTAAGCGGTTAAGTGTTGGCACCATGTTTTTGAAACACCCTGTATAATATAACGAGTGGTACTGATTTTTTCCGACAAAATTTGCGAAACAAATAAATGAGGGGCGATTTTCCAAAAGCAAAAGCTAGGAATGTTTTTGTAAGCAAATTTTGCAGAAAAAATCAGACCACGAATTATTTTCGGATAATTAAACAACAAAAGAAATTTCAATGGAAACAATAAGGTTGCCATGCTCGTTGTCATGACATTTCGTTTGACAGAAATTTTTTCGCTGGAAAACCGTCCTGCTTTTCACTCGTGGTGTTTTTCAGTTCAAAACCATGGTGATTGGTCGACTGTCTATAAATTCTGACGTTTTATTGGTTTAAAATTCTTGAGTTGTTTAATCAACAAAAAATTTGAGTTGAGGTGTTATTTTTCAAAAATCTTCATTTTTCACCGATATTTTTTATGTTTTTGAAAATCTAGCGTGGCCGTGACTGCTCTTCCGGTCAAGTACCTATGATAAGTACATGTTGGTAGATTTCGAATCCGTTTAGAAAAATTTAAGTTTCTATTTGAAAAAATATTGCTTTACCGTAAAGTGGGGTGGCTTTGGCCTTCGGTGTGAAATTGGCCATTTTTTAGAATTTGTTAGTGGCGCTCTGTACAATTTTGATTTTTATTATTTGCCAGTTTAAAATATTCTAGCATGTAGGGCAAACCTTCCTCTTACCTCCAGTATAATTTTTTTCGTAATCAATTGCTTGGTCATTGCAAAAAAAATAATTTCCAGACTACAAAATTTCGACCAAAATTGAAGGTCAAAAAACTTCTCCTGCCCCCACTAGATAAGTGACTGGAGTCGAAATTTTTCACCGCCAATATGATTGTACATCCTTCCCCTTGTAGTACAACCAAAATTTAATGGGGGTAAATCACTCTCCTGGCTTCTAGAGGGTGGCCAAACTTAGACCGACATTTTTACAGGTTGCGTGGGTAAGTTTGGCCACCCCTAGGAGCCAGGGGGATGATGTTCCCCCCAGTAAATTTTGGGTGGTATTACAAGGGAAAAGATGTACAATCACAAGGGCGGTATTTAGTGAAATTGAGACAAAAGTTGGGAATGAAATTTGAGAGAAATTTGTTTGGTTTTATATGATTATTTTATACATTGAGTATTGAACCAATCCAAAGCAGCATTTAGTATACCAGTAACCAATCAAATCCTGATTACAGTGATAATACTGTAACGTCAACTTGACACGTACTATACTTACTCAATACTTTAATTTATAAAATAATCTGCAAAATACGATTCTTTTTAGCCTAAAAAAATCTAAGATTTTGACTCGTAGTTGACAACCATTCGGACGTCAAAACCCGCGGCAATCAAGAGACTACTGAAAAGTGGCCGATTCGACCCCACTTTACGGTACCTTTTCTAAATCGATACTTGCCTGCCAATCAGTCTTATTCTGTATGCCATTGGATCTTTCAATTTTCAATTGAAAAAATCGAGGAAAAAATACATAAGTAAATCCGATTGAGAATAGTCATACAGAATAACTAGGTACCAACTGTCACATGACAGAATTGCCTAGTTTCCAATATTGAGAAATCCAATTGGCAGACAGCAGAATAAGACAATGATTGACGTCTGCAAAATTTCAATTAATTTCCCAAATTTATTTCAATTAAACAATTTCATAATACCTACGCTTTTTATAAATTTAACGAGTGGTGAATACAAATAAATAATTTTCGACAGTTACATCACGCGAATTTTTAGCTCGGAATCTCATCCCAAAATAACGAAAGCATTTTCGTGGATTTTTGTCGCAAGTCGTATTGACGTAATTATCCCGACTTTTGTACAAGTCATTGACCCTTAATTGTTGAGTCAAGGACGGCGCAATAAAAATAAAATTTGGTCGGGCGGACAATTCGGGCATATTTAGTCGGAATAACGGCTGATTATGAATTAAAATGTCGTTGTTTATGGATGTTGGACGTCGTGGCGTGAATAAATAACTATTTATTGTTGAGGTAATGGTGTTTGAAGTTGAATTTGGCGCGTGGTGGTTTGAGTTTCGGGTTTCGTTCAGCCAATGAGGCGGATGGTGAGGGTTAACGAAGGGAGGCGGAAATGGCCGAAGATTAGGCGGAGGTGGCGCCACCAGTTGACAATAATGGGATTGGAAATATGGCTGTAAAATAACCAAAATCTCTTTGTTGTGTGGTTAAAATGTTTTGAAAAAAGGAAAGAGGGAAAGTGGGTGTGAGGAATGGTGGTGAAGGATGTGCGCGAAAAGGAGGTGAAAGAAAAGTGGAGATAGGAGGTGATCGTGGTTGGATCTTCTGGTTCGCTCTAATGGTTGGCCATCAACCTCGCAGAATATCGGAAATGCACTAGAATGTCTAGTGCTGTGAAGATGCCGATGTCTCGAACACAGCTGTTTCCAGTTTCGTCACATTCGTACATGCCGGAGGGGGGCAGTTTGCCCCCCCTGAAGTCGACGTCCCTGAAGGAGCAGAGCCCCCCAGCCACCTCCACAGCCTCCTCTAATTCCGGCGGATTACCCGAGCTCCAAATCGTCGGCTCCTGTGCCCTTCAGTGCATGCAACCCCACATGTTGGCCCGCCCCTCTAAGGGCTCACCCCAAAATCAAACCGACAAACATAAAACGATGGTTGCAACCCCGGAGCAAGTAATGAAACTCTACATGAATAAATTAACCCCTTACGAACACCACGAGATCTTCAACTTTCCCCAAATTTACTTCATCGGAGCAAATGCCAAAAAACGCCCCGGAATCATCGGCAATCCTAACAACTGCGAATACGACAACGAGCAGGGCTCCTACCTCCACATTCCCCACGATCACGTAGCCTATCGTTATGAAGTCCTCAAAATCATCGGCAAGGGTTCCTTCGGCCAAGTAGTCAAAGCCTATGACCATAAATGTCACATGCACGTAGCCCTGAAAATGGTACGAAATGAAAAGCGATTTCACCGACAAGCTCAGGAAGAGGTGCGCATCCTGGAGCACCTACGAAAGCAAGACAAAGACAACACTATGAACATAATACACATGCTAGACTCATTCACTTTCCGAAACCACATGTGCATCACCTTCGAACTTTTATCAATCAACCTCTACGAACTTATCAAGAAGAACAAGTTTCAAGGCTTCAGTTTGCAGTTAGTTCGGAAGTTTAGCCATTCGTTGTTGCAGTGTCTGGATGCTCTGAATCGTAACAAAATCATCCATTGTGATATGAAACCTGAAAATGTGCTTCTCAAGCAGCAGGGACGTAGTGGACTCAAGGTCAGTTCATTTAAACTACCCTCGCACACTAAAATAACTTGTTATTGACCTACTTCACTAAAATAAACTGCACATATTTAGAATTATGCAATCGCATAACAATTGTCCACCAGTTCTAAAACTGTCTTTATTTCCGCGTGATTGTGCAATTTCAGCTTTTGTTTTAAAATGCGGGTGGTTTGTTGCATAATCAGAATCTTATTATTATTTTTTGATATTTAAAATAATGGCGTATTTCATCATCCGGGCTGATCGAGGGGTTAATCACAAGGCAAATCCATGTACAGTCGGAAAATTAAGTCATGCGCGATAGTGGTGAGTCAAAAAACTTTAGACTGTGCGGATAAAGAATTATTTGTTCAGTAAATCAGTACAAAATGCATTATTTAATTCCTCAACTACACTGGAAAAAAGCTGCTTGCAGCCGTCGCGTCGACGGAAAAAGGATGCCAATATAACACTGGGAATTCCTCATTTACGCGGGTGCAGTTTTTATAAAAGAATAAGATGAAGACCTTGTTGTAAAAGCTCTTAGGAAGTTCTGGTCCGATTTTAGTTGTTACCCTATGCAGGGTTGTGAAAAAGTCCGCTTTTTTTGGTTTTGTCCGGGGCGCCGGACAAAACCGGACGAAACCGGACAAAATCAATAAAAAGTAACTACAAATAAAATGCGTCACTGTACTTGCTATAAATCCAATAAAATAAAATTACATTGAATATAAAAGATCAATTAATTACTGTCGCAAAAGCTCATCAAGCAGTAAAAACCCATTTCATTTTGTTGTATATATATTTTTTTTTATTTTGTCCGGTTTTGTCCATTAAGGGCACTTTTTTGGTTTTGTCCGGGGCGGACAAAACCGGACAAAATCATCCGGGTTTGTCCACGTGGACGAAATCAAATCAACCCTGACCCTATGTACAGGGTGAGTCTGAAAGACTCCACATCCTTTACACCACAGAATCTACTGTTCAAATGATGAAGCTTGGTGCAAAAATTATTGGTCAATTGTGATTCATCTTGATGTTATAAGCCGCCAAAAATCTTCATTTTTAAACGTTATTTTTAAATATCTTTTGAAAGGTGTATCGTAGGATTTTGAATTTTTGCACAGCATTGTTACAGATCAAGAAGCAACTGCTGATGGTACTTAAGACGTTATCCAAAAAGCGGATCTCTGTTATACAGGTGGCCCCGATGTTATTTGCCCTTGAACTTTTTTATGTTTGAAAATATTGCTAATTTGCCCATGCGGCCGTATTCCCCGTTCAATTCTAAAACTTTTTTGGCTCTTAAAATTTTTCGAAAAAACTAACCACTCACGAGAAAAATTGAAAAAACAGAAAACATGATGCAGATAATCACCTTAAAACCAATGATGAGTTTACCTCACAAATAAGTGAAATTACCATCAATGTTTTTTCTTCAGTTGTGAGCAATGGTTCTGGGCACAAATTCAAAAAAACAGTTGAAATGTGATGCGTGTCAACGTACACTTTGATTTTTATTGAAATTGTAGGTTTATTACGATGATCATGTTTTCGGTTTTTTCAATTTTCCTCGTGAGTGGTTAGTTTTTTCGAAAAATTTTAAGAGCCAAAAAAGTTCTATAACTGAACGGGGAATATGGCCGCATAGGCAAATTAGCAATCTTTTCAAACATAAAAAAGTTCAAGGGCAAATAACATCGGGGCCACCGCTTTTTGGATAATGTCTTAAGTACCATCAGTAGTTGCTTCTTGGTCTGTAACAATGCTGTGCAAAAATTCAAAATCCTGCGATACACCTTTCGAAAGATATTTAAAAAGAACGTTTAAAAATGAAAATCTTTGGCGGCTTATAAGTTATAACATCAAGAGGAATCACAATTGACCAATAATTTTTGCACCAAGCTTCATCATTTGAACAGTAGATTCTGTGGTATAAAGGATGTGGAGTCTTTCAGACTCGCCCTGTATAGTCCGGGAGGCAGTGAACATTTTTGGTATGTCAATTCAGCGAACTTGATTTAGCAATTTTCTAGTTATTTTTATGGTGTACATTACTAAAACAGAAGTCTGCCGTAAATCTTCCGGAACAGAGGATAATAGCAGCCATTTCAATTTCTCAAAAATTGACAACTCGGATACCGTAAAAGAATTTTATTAAATTAGAAAAAAGTTGTGTTTTTCAGTGTAGATTAAGAATCTGGAAAGAAATTGAAGATATTTGGTTTGGTTACTGAAATATACTGAAAAAACTGAAAAATGTCATATTTTAATCTAGAAGGCTTAGAAAAGTTTTCGTCGCCACATTTTATTCTTCTTGCAAGGTAATGTAATCGAAGCAAATTTCATAATAATCTGCCGATTAGTAACCAAGTTATAACATGTTGTCAATTTTCAGTCTTTTCAGTATATTTCAGTAACCAATCTAGATATCGTAGATTTCTTTTCAGATTCTTAATCTACACTGAAAAATACTTTTTTCTAATTTAATAAAATTTCGTATCTTTTACGGTATCCGAGTTGTCAATTTTTGAGAAATTAAAATGGCTGCCATCAGCCCCTGTCCCGAAAGATTTACGGCAGACTTCTGTTTTAGTAATCTACAGGATGAAAGTAATTATAAAAGTGCTAAACGAAACTCGCTGAAATGACATACCAAAAATGTTCACTGCCTCCCGGACTAGTACAGGATGTTCAAAATTAATTTACAAAATCCTATTTCTTTCAATTTTTAACCTCCCCAACCCCATCACAATTAAAAAAAAATGGGAGGTTACTGCAATGACTAAAATTTTCGAATTCGAGATAAGACCGGATCTATGCGTTTTGAGGTCTCAGGAACCCAAAAAAGTGGTTTTTAAAATGTGTCTGTGTGTATGTTCGTACGTTAGTTTGTAAACACGCCACAGCCAAAACTACTAGACCGAGTTGGCTGAAATTTGGTACGTAGGCATCTCAACTTAGATCTGAAAAGCTTTTGGAGCCAATCGTGCAATCGGAAATGCCATTTTGGCATTTGAATTTTAAATGCAAGCTCCCATTTTTCACATCACCATAAGAAAGGCCTCCAAATTCTGCTTCTAAAAATGTATTCACTCTTAGTGCCTTTTTGACAAAAATTGAAATATTCGGGATTGTTAACGTACTTTAAAAACACGATACAGCCGAAACCTCTAGACCGATTTGCCTGAAATTTTGTACATGTAGACTGTATTATACGTCGAAGAGCTAAAAAATGGTTGGAGGCAATCGACCCACGGAAAGTGCCGTTTTGGCACATCAATTTTCAATTTTAAATATACTCTCATTTTACCATCCTAAACAACTTTTTTTAAAGTTTATTGCCAGCATCAGGAAGGTCTTCAAATACTGGTTCTAAATAAGACAAAATTCATTCGCATTTACTGCACTTTGGATAAAAAACTTGAAATTTTGTAATAACACTAAAAACACATTATAGCCCAAACTACTGGATCGATTTGACTGAAATTTGGTACATGGAGATTGGGTCACCCGTTGAAGACCTGAAAGGCTTTTGGAAGCAATTGGTAAAGTGGAAGTGCCATTTAAGCATATCAACTTAAAATTTTAAATACAAGGCCTCCTTTTTTATGTCGCCATTAGAAAGACGATCAAATTCTGGTTCTAGAAAGGTATTCACAGTCTTTGCCATTTCAGTGGAAAATAGAGAAAAAATTCTTTCTCATTAAAAGGTAGCGGGCTGACAGTGGATGGCATAAAGTGGCAGTTATTGTCAAAAAGGTGGCAAAATATTAACCTTAAAAGGAACATGTCAAATGTGATGGGTGGTGACGGTATTTGTCGAAAAGCATAACAAATTTTCTATTGAACTAACTACTATCTACACAGAATTTAAAGATCCACGCGATGGGGAGGTTCCAGCCGCTTCTCTGCTGCATTTTTTTCAAATGGAACATTCTGTATATTTTTAGTCAGTGTATTTATAAACGAACAATTTTTGTAATACATACATATCCGTTTTCTAGTTATTCGCTTTGCAAATTTTCTTGTTTGTAAAGAATTTTCTCTTATAAAATCATAAAATAATGCCAAACTAAAATGTAAATATTCAAAATATTCTCTACTTTGGTTGATGAACAATTTAATTGTTAATCGCCAAAAACATCAAATATTTACGTTTTAGGGTCCTGGGAATCCGAAAAAGTCGTTTTTGAAAAATGTCTGTCTGCCTGTGATTCACGCTGCAGCTTGAACCATTGAACGTATCAAGATGAAATTTGGCGCACATGCTCAGGGGGCAATTTGTAGGTACTGATTAGATTTTGGGCCACGTCGTTTCACGGAAAGTGCCCTTTTGGCGCATCAACTTTAAAATTTTAAATGTAAAGTTCTATTTTTAGCGTCACCATATGAAAGCTCTTCGAATTCTGCTTCTGAAAATGTATTCACACATGGTGCCCTTTTGGCCAAAAAATAGTGCTGATTTTTTCGAAAACTTTAGTGCCATTTTTTCGAAAATTGTCAAATTTTCGAATTTGAGGTAAGACCAGATCTATATATTTTGAGATCCCAGCAGTCCAAAAAAGTGGTTTTTGAAATCCCTCTGTCTGTATGTACGTGCGTACGTACCTCGGTACGTACGTTCGTTCGTTTGTAAACACGCTGCAGCCCAAACTGCTGGACCGATTTGATTGAATTTTGGTACATTTTGGCACATCAACTTTTAAATTTTAAATACGAACTCCTGTTTTTTTTTACATTACCATTAAAGAGGCTTTGAAATTCTGCTTCCGAAAAGGTATTCACTATTAGTGCACTTTAAAAAATGCAGCAGAGAAACGGCTGGAACCTCCCCATCGCGTGCGGCTTTGATTTCCGTGTCTTGTATTTAACTACTTCCACAAGCCTTTCAGCTCTTTGACTGGTCACCCAATCTCCATGTACCAAATTTCAGCTAAATCGATCTAGTAGTTTGGACTATAATGTGCTTTTAGTGTTATTACAAAATTTCGATTTTTTTACCCGAAGGGCATAAGTGGGAATGAATTTCGTCTTATTTAAAACCAGAATTTGAAGACCTTCCTAATGGTGATAATACATTTTTCACAAACTTGAAGAGAAATAGCTTCATGAACAAAAGAAAATTTTGTAAATTAATTTTGAATATCTAAAATCAAACCAGGACTTCCTAAAAGCCTCTACAATTACGTCTTCATCTTATTTTCTCATAAGAACTTCGAGAAGAACTTCCACCGACGTAAATGGGGAATTTTTAAGTAGAGTGATGTAAACTCAAATTTTTTTCTCCCAAATTAAAGATTCAAGAGTTAGGGATGAACAAAGGCTCCTAAAGGGCCTGCAAATATGTTAAAATATACCGAGCATTCCATTTAAAAAAATCAACTTTTGACTTTTCAAAATCAGCCTGTACATTTAAAAATGTTTTCCTAAAATCCGCCTTAATTTTATACAGTTTAAACGGGTACTTAAACGAAATTCCTGACTTGGATGATTTAGGCGTTATGGTAGCTCGACGCACTGTTCCAGTACCCTGTATTGCTTTAGAATTCGATCTACAAGGATATCACAGTATACTTTCGTCTTTATGATCGTTTCCAGTAGCAAAATGACTCATTGGACGAAAGTAGGTGTACTAAAACTTTGCGTAATCTTCTCATAAATATTTTTTTACATTTACTGTTGCGTGGCATACAGCTTCGGTTAAAAGTAATGTATCAATAACAATTAGTAAATTGACAGTTTCAAATTTTTGAAAATTGAAACTAAGTGACATCGTTGTGGTGGTAAACATAACAGCAATTTGACTTTAATTTTTTGCCACTTCAAGCCGGCTTGATACGGATTTTTATTTGATAGTATCTTTGAATAATAAATAATTGAACTAATATCGCATTATTTTCAATTAATGTTTATATTTTGCATGACAACTACACCGTTGACCAGTAGTTTAGTTATAATATTTAGGAAATTCGAATTGTTGAAAAAATCTAATGCTTATAAACTATGAATAAGCTAAGTCGGTGTCTATGTATTGTTTAGATGTTGTTTCCTGCTGGCTTCTAAAAGCAAAATATGTATGTATTAAAAATTCACAACTCAAGGTCTTCTTCTTGTATTTGTCAAAATAAAAAATGGGGCCACCTGTGAAGCGGTAGAAACCAACGAGACTAAAAATAATGTTTTGATTGCATTACACTGTACAAAGTCAACATTTCCCATGCGTAAATGTTATAGGTCAATTTAATAGCAAATTGAAAAAACGGTGGGTGTCTAGGTGTTGTTGACCTAGAGGTAGTCTTTTCCTTATTTGCAGGTTTTAGGTTTCACTTTAAAGATAAAATCATATTCATAACCCTGTAATTTTAGCTAAAAATAGGGCAAACAATCCTAAAATCGCATGTCACGCTATATAATAAATTCATTGACTTGTAACATTTACATGGAATTGTCATATTAATGAAAATTGCTTAAAACCTACAATACAATTAAACAGTACAGTTAACCTAACGGTAAAAGATAATAATTGTCGTTCAGTTGAAATATTGTGTAAGTTTTATATTATTCTAATTGTTTCAGGTGATTGATTTCGGTTCATCGTGTTATGAACAAAACCGTGTTTACACTTACATCCAGTCGAGGTTCTATCGTGCCCCCGAAGTAATATTAGGCGCGAAATACGGTATGCCGATCGATATGTGGTCACTGGGATGCATCCTCGCCGAGCTATTGACAGGTTTTCCACTACTTCCGGGGGAGGATGAAGCGGATCAATTAGCATGCATAATGGAGTTATTAGGCATGCCCCCTCAAAAATTACTGGACCAATCGAAGAGAGCCAAAAATTTCATTAACTCAAAGGGCATACCTCGTTACTGTACATGCAATACTTTAGCGGACGGACAAGTAGTACTATCAGCTGGATTAAGTAGAAGAGGCAAACCTCGAGGGCCTCCAGGCTCAAAAGACCTCTCGCGGGCCTTGAAAAACTGCGAGGATCCTCTTTTTCTGGATTTCATCCAGAGATGCCTGCAGTGGGATCCAGAAGCTCGGATGACTCCAAGTGCTGCACTGAGGCACGCTTGGTTAAGGCGACGCCTTCCAAGGCCTCCTAATGAAAAGGAACAACCGTCTGGGGCTCGTTCGACCCCGACGGGGCCTCGTACTCCTAAAAGCAACACGTTATCTAGCAGTAATAAGGTCCGCGTTCAACTTAGCGATGAACGATCGGCCACTCTCCATTCAGGCAAACTACCCCCAGTGACGTAGCCGAGCCTTTTTTAGGTTATTAGTTCAAAATCATATCGCGTACTGCGTTATTGTGATTGCATGTCAGCGTTGCTGCCAATACGGACTGTGAGACTGTGGAATGAGTACATTCCGCCGTGTCAATTCCTACATCTCATACATTTCTGTTGTCTCGTCCCATTTATTTATTTTCATCAGTGCTCATGATCCAATTAAAACGTGCAATATCATGGTTCATTTTTATTTATTTTACAGCTTTTCCTGTGAAATTCAGGTGATTTTAAACTAATTGATTTACAATCAATTCAAATTTTATACCAAATATTTTATTTTGCTCAATTGTAGCGTTTTACCTCGGTTTTATTCAGGGTGAATGCCCATATACATTGGTTTTATCAGCATAACCTGTGATACAGTAAATTCAAACAACGTGGTTGTCTAAAAATCTGCATTAATTGATCCGCTGACCGTTTTACGTCTAATCATATGACTACTGTAAGGATCTTTTAAAAGAACTAACTAATAACATCCGCTAAAGGCAAGCTTCGGGGTGGTTTGTACTACCGATAATGGTCACCCGCTGCAATACGTACTTTTAGAAGATTCTTACAGTACGATTTTAATTTGAGCACAACGACTTTCGAATGATCTGTCAATGGCCTTCGTTTTAAATTAATTTACTTGATTTTAGTTTTAATTTAGTGGGTACATGTTTTACAGCTGTCAAGTGATCAAATTTTTGTACCAAAATATTGCCCGACAACCTTAAACTTGCACGTCAGGTTTAAGTGTTGAAGATTAAGCTCCGTAGGAACAAATGTGGCAGTTTTAAGTAAACTGATTGTACAGATAGTGCCTATAGAGATGAAAGTATATGTCCTAATTTGCACGTGTAACTAGATTTGACTGTACATATTAATTTTAAGAGTTCTTCTGTTTTGTTGAAAAAGAGCTGATCAAATAGTTAGTAGATTTCACGTTAGCAAATTGTAGATTTCTGTTCTTCAAGCTGTGGTCCATGTTTTATTATTTGTAGTTAAAGGGAATTTTCAAAATTGTTAAAACAAATCTTGTACCCAAATACGCAGCAGTCACCTTTAATTTAAAGATGACGCACAATCTGTTTCTTCCACAGTTTTTTTTTGGCAATTTTAAAGGTGCGATATTCACGTTTAGTTTTAGTTAAGACAATTCCTGAATAACTAGAATATAGTTAGTGTAAGTTGTTATATAGGGGTCCGTTGTGCTCATTTGTACATAATTATATGACCCCTGACTGCTGCAAACGGCTTGATCTCTTAATGTTACTTATTTTACGTAGAAGCTCGACGTTAGTTCGTGCTCAGGCCTTACTGAACTGCAAAGTTGTTCCAGTGTAATTATTGTTCATGTTTTTGGTGCGACGTGAGCACCTCATTGTGTTCTTTTTTAACTTCACAAGTCATGCATTTTATTTGACTTCGCAAGTACACATAAATTAACTTGCTAACTAACCATTCAATTTAGCAAAGATGTGATTGTATCTAATTTAAGTCATGTTTATATATCATAACTAATAGGATTTAAATAAATCTTTCTTTATTATTTTGGTTTTTTTAATCACTCGGTTCACAACACTCATACAGGGTGTTATCTTTAAAACTGCATATTTTTGGATGTAATAAAAATATTGAATTGAAATAAAAGCTGGGCAATCTCGCACACGGTTTAACCGGAAATGAACCTAACTTTGTTTTTTCAAATGGAATTACCCCTTTTTCTCAACGGATTCGGAATCTACGATTTTTTCTGAGTTAGAAACATGTCTCATACTTGACCGGAAGTGCAGTCACGGTCACCCTAGATTTTCAAAAACATCGAAGAAATCGGTGAAATATTGAGATTTTCGAACAACGCAAAGGCACGTCAAGTTAGTTTTTTTGCTGCAAATTTACCTGAGCAATTTAATTTTTTGATTTCTCTTATTTCTATAAAATTTTCTTTTACCTCACAATCCATCAAAATCTCAAAAGTAAATAAAAAAAAATGTCAATTGGCAGATGAATTTGCATCAAAAAATTAAAGTAGATCGACGTGTTTTTGCGTTTTTCGAAAATCTCAATTTTTCACCTATTTCTTCGATGTTGAAAATCTAGGGTGGCCGTGAATGCACTTCCGGTCAAATATGTTACATGTTTCTAAGTCAGAAAAATCGTAGATTCGGAATCCGTTGAGAAAAATGTGTCATTCCATTTGAAAAAAACAAAGTTAAGGTCATTTCCGGTTAAACCGGAAGTGGAAAAAATTCCCTCTATACATACAGTGTGTCTCATTTCAACTGGAACCACCCAAATATTTCGGTTAATTTTAACCGAATCAATGCGTTCTTTTTTCTGCATGTAGAGCTCCAAAATCTGCACCTGCGTGATACTTCACTTTTTTAATAGACGGAAATCCCAGCCTACTGCGATTTAATAAAGACGCTAAAAATGACGAAATCGTATTAGGCATTTTTTTATCGAAAAATTTTATAAGGAAAAATTGCTCAGGATGGCTCCAAATGGCTAAATCCGAAATTTCAGGACAAAATAAAAATGTTGAATTTCTTGAGGAAGAATCAAAAAATAACGAAAACTTCAATATTTTTGCAACATAATGGGTGCTGTGAAATAAAAAAACAATTGAAATGAATTGATTTGATATTTGCTATCGGCTATGGATGGATAAAACTTAACAATCGCAGAAAAACTTGAAATTATTAAGATAGTGTAAGATTTTCGTTTTTCTTAACAATTTAAAGGGACACCCCAACTAATCTGTTGCAATGTACCACAATCAGCAAACATATGCGCTTCCATTGTTTTTTTATTTCACATCACCCGTTATGTTGCAAAAATATTGACGTTTTCGTTATTTTATGATTCTTCCTCAAGAAATTCAACATTTTTATTTTTTCCTGAAACTTCGGATTTAGCCATTTGGAGCGATCCTGAACAACTTTTCTTCATAAAATTTTTCGATAAAAAAATGCCTAATACGATTTCGTCATTTTTAGCCTGTTTATTAAATCGCAGTAGCCTGGGGTTTCGGTTTATAAAAAAAGTTGAATATTACACAGGTGCAGATTTTGGATCTCTACATGCAGAAAAAAAGAACGCATTGATTCGGTTAAAATTAACCGAAATATTTGTGTGGTTCCAGTTAAATTGAGACACACTGTATACGCGCAAGTGTCCCCCTCCGTGCGAGTTGGTCAGCGTTTACTTCAATTCAATATCTTTATTACATCCAAAGATATTTAAGGTGGAAAGTTTTAAAAATAACACCGCTGTATATAATTATGTTTCAACTGAATTCACGATGTTCACATGCTGGCGCCATCTATCGATCAACAGCAAGTAATAATTCGGGGTATGTCTATCTCGTGTTACGTATTACCTCGCCACAAGAGGAAAGAGGATGCAGTTACTGCCAGACCCAGCGAAATTACTGCGGTTGGCAGTATCTGCATTCTTTTCCCTCTTATGACGATGTAGTGCGAGATAAGAGATAGACATACTGCAGCTGTAGGACAGCCTGAACGTACATATTATTATTAATTTGTATCTATGATGTGCACACAATCAGTTTTTTGTTCAGCTAAATATTTCATCTTTTTTCAGAGGAATTTTACACGTAACGTCAATAGTGGGGGTGTCACTTTCAAACTGTGGCGAAGTCAAATCCCTACTTTATAATTTTGGGGAATTCATCCAAAACATTAAAGGCGTGCAACGTAAGCTCCTGAATATGTGAATTCGAGTTAAATTCAGTTTGTATCTTGTATCCAACAAAGAACTTCGAGGTTGAGGTTTTACTCTGTTTGCATAACTTAAATTGTAATTTATCTTATCTGATAGGTAAATTGCCAGTCACAAATAGCTATAATTAATTTTAACAGGAAATTTTCGATGCGGATGGTTGTCGCCCTGCACAGATACTTAACTTCTTTCGATCGTCCTGTATATATCGACTAAAATAACATATTGTAATTATCCAACTTTTGCACCCTGGAGGATTTCAAATTTCCCACGTAAATAAAGACTGACGTGGATTTAACTTGCCACGATTATGGTGATAAAAAATAGGGTTTTATCAGTATAATTATTTAAATTGTAATTTATTTTATCTGATAGTAGAATTACCAGTCACGAATAGCTATAAAATCGCTTTTGTTCAGCGCCGGAAGTCCGGTAACACCGTACTTCAGCCCGCCATTGATCCAGGCGATTTGATTTCGTGAAAAAAAGTGAACGTAATCAGAAAAATCAAAACAGCTGTGCTAGACATAACCTAACATTTCCCGTTCAGTGCTTTATGCACATTTCTTTCTTTCTTCCGTTGATGTACATTCTGTTAAATTCTTTAAAGATTAGGTAAATACAACTTCATAAAAATTTGATAATTTTTTTAGGTCTTTTTCTGTTGCCTCCCTCTTACGAAACATGTCCTTCCTTTATCCCGAAGTTCGAAGAGATGGCACTGTTAAGGATGTCTACTTTGAGAAAGAGGTACACATTCGAGTAATCAACAAAAACTGGAGTTAAATTTTAGGTGCCAGATCCTTACCGTTGGCTTGAAGATCCAGATTCGGATGAAACACAAAAGTTTGTCGATGCTCAAAACGCAGTAACCCGACCATTTCTAGATGAGTGTCCTTACAAGGAGAATATCAAAAATAAGATCACGCAACTTTGGAATTATCCAAAATGTTCCACACCCTTCCGTCATGGAGATAAATATTACCAATACAGAAACACGGGTCTCCAAAACCAAAATGTAATTTATGTCCAGGAGGCTCTTTCAAGCGAAGCCGAGGTATTCTTAGATCCGAATTCCCTGTCAGAAGATGGAACTATAGCCCTTTCGGGAACATCTTTTTCCGAAGATGGTAAAACCTTCGCATATGGTTTGAGTTCCAGTGGGTCGGATTGGTTGGAAATAAAATTTAAGAACGTGGAGAATGGTAAAGACTACGAGGAGGTGTTGAGGAAAGTGAAATTCTCGCCAATGACTTGGATGCATGATAACAAGGGTTTCTTTTATGGGGCACGCAATAAAGTTGCCAGTAGAGGTGCTAATGCAGTTCTAGACCACCTTCAAGGTCGAGAACTGTCATAGCATATCTACTCTGGTCGATTATGGTTAATTGTAATTTTCAGGCTTATATTGAGCAAACCGGGAAAGCTGATGGCTCCGAAACTAAATCAAATGAGTATCAAAAATTATATTACCATCAGCTCGAAACTGATCAGTCTCAGGATGTTGTTGTGGTGGAGTTTGACGACCCTCAGCTTAGAATGTAAGTGTAAAAAAAAATTTGCAGTCAGAGACGGTAGAAACTAGAAACTTCAACTTTTTCACAGAATTTGTAATGTAGCAATTAGCTTTAACCAGCTCTCTTATAACTATTACTAAAAAAACGGGTGGGCTATGCCGTAACCGCTCGTTGTAACGCGTGCGCATGGTGCCCAGCGTTCATTTACTAAAATAAATTTAAATAAATGTTTTTCACCCCTAAAATGGCACTAAGGTTTTCGACCCGGTAATGCACAGCTATCGAATTCGATAATAATAATTGCTCTTTTGCTAAGAAAAACTCTTAAAGGGGCCTTTTTGCCTCTAAAATGGCAATTTTCGAAAAAATGGCACTAATGTTTTTGATCCGACAATGCAACAGCTATCGCATCCGATAGTGAGAATATGTTTTTTGTAAAATAAATTCATAAAAGGGCCATTTTGCCACATAAGTGACATTTTTCGAAAGAATGGCACCAAAGTTTTCGACTTGAAAAAAAACAGCTATCAAGTCCGGTAATAAAAATACAGGGTGAGTCTGAAAGACTCCACATCCTTTATACCACAGAATCTACTGTTCAAATGATGAAGCTTGGTGCAAAAATTATTGGTCAATTGTGATTCCTCTTGATGTTATAAACCTTCAAAGATCTTCATTTTTAAACGTTCTTTGTAAATATCTACCGAAAGGTGTATCGTAGGATTTTGAATTTTTGCACAGCATTGTTACAGACCAAGATGCAACTACTGATGGTACCTAAGACATTATCCAAAAACGGATCCATGTTAAACAGGGTGGCCCCGATGTTATTTGCCCTTGAACTTTTTTATGTTTGAAAATATTACTAATTTGCCTATGCGGCGGTATTCCCCGTTGGATTCTAAAACTTTTTTGGCTCTTAAAATTTTTCGAAAAAACTAACCACTCACGAGGAAAATTGAAAAAACCGAAAACATGATCATCGTGATAAACCTACAATTTCAATAAAAATCAAAGTGTACGTTGACATGCATCACATTTCAACTGTTTTTTTGCATTGAAGGTGTTGTCCTACATCTGTGCCCAGAACCATTGCTCACCACTGAAGAAAAAACATTGATGGTAATTTCACTTTTTTATGAGGTAGACTCATCATTGGTTTTAAGGTGACTAGGTCATGATGTGCGCATACGCGCGCTGAAATTGTAAAATCCTTTATAATGTAAAATCTTTTACAATGTAAAATATCCTTTATATTGTAAAATCTTTTTGTACGCAATCTTAAAACTGCGTAAATGTGAAAATCGCACAGTTTTGAATTGTCATTTGTCAAATGTCATTTCCTCTAATTTTTGCAAAGTGTTTCCTTCTATATTATTCGCGGAAATTTGCAGTTCAACCCCAAAATAAAATCCGAGGTAAAGGCAATGAAAATCTTCTGTGCAAAAGTTAGGTTATAGCTGCTTTCCATTTATCCATTTATCTGAGAAGACTCACTTAACTCAGCAATTTGATTGGTCAATATTCAAATGAACCAATCACAGTGCTGAGATTAACTAAGACTCCTCAGATAAATGTGTAAAAGGAAAGCACCTTATATCGCAGGACCTTTTTGTCCGAAAATGCTTTGGGAACGTCAAGTTGTATTTTGTATTTCTTCATATTATCTTGAACCTTTGAGCAGAAAGCAATTGTACCATTATAAGCATAAACCAATTATTTATGCTCAAAGAAAACGTTTCAGGAACAAAATAATGGATACCAAATCTATTTTGTAAGGTGATTAAGAATCTGTAAAGAATTCTTCTAAATCCTGATTCGTTTCTGAGTTACCTATTCCGAAAAAACTGAAAAATCACATTAAATGAAACTTGGAACTTTTATATTTTTGACATCTGCAATTCAATGGCATTGACAAAAATCTTCTAGGCTTTCTAGATTTTGAGTGACGACAGTAACTTTTCTTTTTCTTATGGCCGACATATTGGATTTTAACACCATTAGACACACAAAAAAATTGTCCGGACTTTTTGAAAAAAAATATTCAAAGCTTAATCACTCGATGCTCTATAACAGCTGCTTTCCATTTACACATTTAGCTGAGAAGGCTTATACTTAACTCAGCAATTTGATTGGTCAATATTCAAATGAACCAATCAAATTGCTGAGATTAACTGAGACTCCTCAGATAAATGTGTAATTATGTAATTATGTGCCTATTATCATTGAATCAATTTCTTTCACGTCATAAGGAATTGAAAAATTCGGTGTAATTTTTTACAGATGCTTTTTCCTCGGTTTTTTCCTTAAGTTGATTATACGAATTATTCACGTTAATTTCGAATTTTGACATCTGTCAACAAGTTGATTTTTTGTGTAGGCACATTATGGTGTTAAAATCCAATATTGCGGCCATAAGAAAAAGAAACGTTGACTGTCGTTTCTCAAAATCTACAAAGCCTAGAAAATTTTCGTCCATATGCTATTGAATTGACAGGTGTCAAGTTTCATTTAAATAGCAAATATCAACTGTTAGGGAGCTATGGATGAACGAAGCCAGATATCGAAGAATTCCTGTTTACAGATTGTTAATCACCTTAAAAAAGCGCAATTTTTTTGTGATTTAACCGAACTTCTATATCTTATAGTTTCCGAGATCACAATGGTGAGCATTGAAGTAGTTTTTACATTGAAATGTTTGCAATATCTGTATCTACTGGGTGGTGAATTTTTGCCTACCGTTAGGAACTCGGAAACCATAAGAGATCGCGAGTATAGAAAAGTTGCGCACTTTTGAGGTAATTAAGAATCTGTAAAGAATTCCTTGACATATTGATTCATTTCTGAGTTATGGTGAAAATACTGAAAATGGCGATTTTAAAGAAAAATGTATCTTTCTGGCGATTGGTGGTATTCAAATGAAACTTGGAAGTTTTATATTTTTGACAGCTGTTAATTCAATGGCATTGACAGAAATTTTCTAGGCCATCCAGATTTTGAGCTATGACAGTCAACTTTTCTTTTTCTTATAGCCGCCGTGTTGGATTTTGACACCACAGGATGCACAAAAAAATTTGCTTTTCAAAAATGTAATCAATATGGACTTCTATGAAAAAATATCTCAAAGTTATTACCGTTGGATTTAATGGTTTTCACATGTCATCATAATAGATAGAAAAAATCGGTGTAATCATTTGCATTGTATTTCATCTAAGTTTAGAGTGATTTTACAAACTATTCATAGCAATTTTAAAAATTTGACGATCTATCAAAAAAATCCATGCTGGCTACATTTTTGAAAAGCTATTTTTTTGGGCATTTAATGGTGTTAAAATCTAGTATGGCGGATGTAAGAAAAGGAAAAGTTGGCTGTCGTTGCTCAAAATCTAGACGGCCTAGAAAATTTCTGTCAATGCTGTTGAGTTGACAGCTGTCAAAAATATAAAAGTTCCAAGTTTCATTTAATTACCACCAATCGTTAGAAAGATATGAATTTTTCTTTAAAATCGCGATTTTCAATTTTTTCGGTATAACAGGCAAAAATTAAAAGATAAAGGAGAATTCTTTACAGATTCTTAATCACCTTGAAAAAACGCAAATTTTTTCTAATTTAAGCTACACTCCATCTCTTATGGTTTCCTAATGGTGGGCAATGAAAAATTCATCACCCTGTATATCTATTTCTTTCTATTGAATTTATTTAGGTGCCTATTTTCTTTTATTTAAAAGTACACTTACAAGTAATTAACACTAAGCAACTGTGTAAACTGGGACTGATACAATGTAGATTATTTAACTTCGGTGGTCTCTTATTTTTCTTCCTCTTCTCCCTTACCAGTGGTAATTTTTCGATGCTCACCATATTGGGATCTCCTAAACGGTAAAAGATCCGGAGTCGGTCAAATTAGAGAAAAGTTGTGCTATTTCTTGGCACTATCACTATTTCTTGGCGATTAAGAATCTGAAGAGAATTCCCCGATATTTTGATTCGTCCCTGAGTTATCACAAAAAATCTGAAAATTGTCAATTTAAAGAAAAATTAATATCTTCCTAACGATTGATGTTATTTAAACGAAACTTGGAACTTTTATATTTTTGACAGCTGTCAATTGAATGACATTGACAGAGATTTTCTAGGCCTTCTAGATTTTAAATAGAGACAGTCAACTTTTCTTTTTCTTATGGACGCCATATTGAATTTTAACATCGTGCCGTATTCACAGGAAAATTAGCTTCTCAAAAATGTAACCAACATTAACGTTTTTGAAAAAATATGTGAAAGTCTGAGTCACGACCGCAAGACGTAATTTATTACTGTTAAATTCAATTGTTTTCACATGTTATAAGAGATTGAAGAAGTCGGCTTACTTTTTTGCATTTGTCTAAGTTTAGGCTGATTTTACAAATTATTCATACCAATTTTCAAATTCTGACATCTGACAAAAAAGTTCGTGTTGGCTACATTCTTGAAAAGCAAATTTTTTTGTGTATTTGATGGTGTCAAAATTCAATATGGCCACCATAAAAGAATCAAAAAAAGGTACACGTATACATGGTGGGTAATTTTTCGATGCTCACCATTGGGATCTCCTAAACGGTAAAAGATACAAGGTCGGTTAAATTACAGAAAAGGTGGGCTATTTCTTGGCGATTAAGAATCTGAAGAGAATTCCTCGATATGATTCGTTCCTGAGTTATCACAAAAAATCTGAAAATTGTCAATTTAAAGAAAAATTAATATCTTCCTAACGATTGATGTTATTTAAATGAAACTTGAAACTTTTACATTTTTGACAGCTGTCAATTGAATGGCATTGACGGAAATTTTCTAAGCCTTCTAGATTTTGAATAAAGACAGTCAACTTTTCTGTTTCTTATGGGCGCCATATGAATTTTAACACCGCTGGATACACAGAAAAATTAGCTTTTCAAAAATGTAACCAACATGGACGTTTTTAAAAAAATATGTGAAAGCCCGAGTTACACGACCTCAAGACGTATTTTATTACTGTTGAATTCAATTGTTTTCACATGTTATAAGAGATTGAAAAAGTCGGCGTACTTGTTTGCAGTTGTTTTTCATCTAAGTTTAGCCTGATTTTGCAAATTATTCCTACCAATTTTCAAATTCTGACATCTGTCAAAAAAGCTCATGTCGATGCCATTCAATTGACAACTATCAAAAGTATAAAAGTTCCAAGTTTCATTTAAATAACATCAATCGTTAAGAAGATATTAATTTTTCATTAAATTGACAATTTTCAGATTTTTTGTGATAACTCAGGAACGAATCAAAATATCGGGGTGTAACACTCTTCAGATTTTGAATCAGCACTTTAATGGCACTATGGTTTTCGGCTTGAAAAAAGCTATCAAATCCGGTAATAAAAATGTACAGTTACCTATGCATAGGTTTTTTTTCACGGCGCCTTTTTTTGGCCAAAAAGGAACAAGTGTGAATACATTTTTAGAAGCACAATTCGAAGAGCATTCATATGGTAACGCGAAAAATGGGGGTTTGCATTAAAATTTTTAAAGTTGATGTGCCAAAAAAGCACTTTCCGTGCACCTACAAATCTCCCACTGAATATGTATGTGTGCCAAATTTCATCTCAATAAGTTCAGTAGTTTGAGCTCCAGCGTGATCACAGACAGACACACATTTTTCAAAAACCACTTTTTCTGATTCCCAGGACCCTGAAACGTAAAGATTTGATGTTTTTGGCGATTCGATTTTATTAACCTTCGCGAAGCGTAGAAGTTAAAAATTTCAAATGGTTAATTTTAATTTATTATGATCGGTAAACCAGATCATCTTCCTAATCTGGCTTAAAATAGTTCACTCCCCATCCGAGAAACACGGTTAAGAAATTTGCATAGAGCCATTCTTATGCAACCATCATTACACTATCCGTGTTGCATGAGTCACTGTGAAGTTTTCTTTGGCTCGCTATAAAATTAAAATAAACCCATGCGACTTTAGAATTAGCTGCTCTCCTTTTCGTAGTGCGAATTGCCAGCCAGCAATAAATATCATACAATTGTCATTATCTAACTAAATGTCATTTCTAATGATCGAGGGTGTACCATAAAAGTTTACGGTCACGTGAGTTTACGCTCACGTGACCATGTGAATTTTATAGTAGGATTTCTCGTGAGTGGTTAGTTTTTTCGAAAAATTTTAAGAGCCAAAAAAGTTTTAGAATTGAACGGGGAATACGGCCGCATAAGCAAATTAGCAATATTTTCAAACATAAAAAACTTCAAGGGCAAATAACATCGGGGCCACCCTGTATAACAGAGCTCTGCTTTTTGGATAACGTCTTAAGTACCATCAGCAGTTGCTTCTTGGTCTGTAACAATTCTGTGCAAAAATTCAAAATCCTACGATACACCTTTCAAAAGATATTTAAAAATAACGTTTAAAAATGAAGATTTTTGGCGGCTTATAACATCAAGAGGAATCACAATTGACCAATAATTTTTGCACCAAGCTTCATCATTTGAATAGTAGATTATGTGGTATAAAGGATGTGGAGTCTTTCAGACTCACCCTGTATACAGCTAGCATAGGTTCTTTTTCACGGCATCAGTTTTTGGCCAAAAGGGCACAGGGTGAATACATTTTTAGAAGCAGAATTCGAAGAGCGTTCATACGCGGAAATTAGGGGTTTGCCTTTAAATTTTTAAAGTTGATGTGCCAAAAAGGCACTTTCCGTGAACCGATGTGGCCCAGAATGTAATCGGCACCTACAAATTGCCCACTGAATGTGTGTGCCAAATATCATCTCGGTACGTTCAGTAGTTTGAGCTGCAGCGTGGTCACAGACACACAGACAGACATTTTTCAAAAACCACTTTTTCGGATTCCCAGGACCCTGAAACGTAAACATTTGATGCTTTTGGCGATTTGATTTTATGAACTTGTTCCGCGAAGCGTAGAAGATAATAATTTGACAGTGCTGCTAGATCTTGAAGAAATAGCAATCAAGTAGGTAGGTGTCATTTTTCAGTTCAAACCCGGGCGCACACACCACATTGCATAAGCACATAATGCATATGGCATAAGGTGACCAATCAGAAGGCGCCTAATTTTTCCTTCTCCTCAAACGCATAAGAGATTTCCATAAGATATTGAATACTTATGCCGTATGCAGGTGTGTGCGTCCGTTTTTAAAACTAACAATTCCCAAAAAACATTCATAAGCTGCTTTCCATTTACACATTTATCTGAGAAGGCAGTTCGATTGGTTAATATTCAAAGATAAATGTGTAAAAGGAAAGCGCCTATAGTAAAAAGTACTTGACAGCTGTCAACTAAACTGCAAATTCTTGAAAAAATCAAACAGTTCGGAAGGCAGCTGTCAGTTTTTGATAACATATGGTGACTACGCCAGTAACAGACATCCATGATACTAGGGTAACAACTCCAGTAATAAACATAAATTTTTTTTTACACATTTACTATAGAAAACTTAAATTATTTTGCAGCGGAGCCCACGTAAGCCACTGCGGCAAATATTTGATAGTCTTAGGAACGAAAGGTTGCAAAAACAACCTTCTTTACTTTGCTCAACTGAAACCTGGCAAAATTACTGAAAAGCTGCAGCTGACTGAAGTTGTTGGGGAATTGGAAGCTGACTTTGAGGTACTACAAAAATATAGCCCTTTGACATTTACCCTCGTTTTCAGTACATTACCAATGACGAGCATTTATTCTTTTTTCGCACTAACAAAAATGCGAAGAAATACCGAATCGTCGTCATCGATTTTGACAATCCCAAAGAATCACATTGGAAGGACTTAATCCCCGAGCATCCAAAAGATGTACTGGACTGGGGTCACGTTGTCAATGACAACATGTTGGTTGTTTGCTACCTCCACGACGTTAAAGTAAGTTAACTATACCGTAAGAATCTTTTAAAAGTACCTAACCGCAGCGGGTGACCATTATCGGTAGCATAAACTGAAAATCTTAACAAGGTACTTTTAAAAGTAAATTTTTTAAAAATATGTATTTCCAGAATATCATGCATCTTTATGACATCCGTACTGGTGATAAAATTCACGAATTTAAATTGGATGTCGGCTCGATTTCGGCTATTTCCGGGAAAAAGCACCACAAGGAAATGTTTTTCAGCTTTTGTTCATTCCTTACACCAAATATTATCTTCAAGGTTAACTTTAATCCTGATGGATCCATCAGCGAGAGTGTATTTCTAACATGCGTATTGCCTGTTTATTAACAAGGTATTTACAGCTTTTCCATGAGACTAAAGTAGGCGACTTTCAACCCTCCAAGTATGAAACTAATCAAGTTTTCTATAAAAGCAAAGATGGTACAGAGGTACCCATGTTCATAATTAACAAAAAGGTATTTAATGTAAGCTTAAAGTTATTTATTGTTATTATAACATGTTTAGGGTCTACTAAGAGATGGCTCGAAGCCATGTCTTCTATATGGTTATGGAGGTTTCAACGTGAATTTAACCCCTTCTTTTGGAGTTTCTCGTTTAGTTTTCATTGAGAATTTTGATGGAGTTTATGCTTTGGCTAACATCAGAGGTGGAGGGTGAGTTATATTTTTGAAGTGAAACTTTTATAGGACGAGTGATTGTTATTTTACAGAGAATATGGAGACAACTGGCATGATGGAGGCCGTTTTGGTAAAAAACAGAATTGCTTTGACGACTTTCAATATGCAGCTAAATATTTAGTTGAAAACAGATATTCCAGTGTTGACAAATTAACAATTCAAGGGGGTTCAAATGGGGGATTATTAGTGGCCGCTTGTATAAATCAAGCACCTGAATTATTTGGTGCAGCTATTTGCCAAGTGGGGTAATTATTTAACCACCAATTCCCAAATACTAATCAAATATGTAGAGTTTTAGATATGTTGAGGTATCATAAATTCACTATTGGGTATGCATGGAAATCCGATTTTGGATGCTCAGAGGAACAAGAAGAATTTGAGTATTTGTTTAAATACTCGCCACTACATAATATTAGAATTCCTGAAAATAACGTACAGTACCCTGCAACTTTACTTTTAACCGCCGATCATGATGATAGAGTTGTTCCTCTTCATTCACTGAAATTTATTGCAGAACTTCAGTATAAAATTGGAAAGTTACCTAACCAAACCAATCCTTTAATGATTAGGGTTGAAACACGTGCTGGTCATGGGGCTGGCAAGCCCACTTCAAAAATTGTAAGTGGGTACCAACGACCTGAATTGTGTTTCTAATTCAATTTTTTAGATCGAGGAGTTCACCGACACTTTCTGTTTTATTTCTAGAGCTCTTAATCTTAAATTTTCGTCTTAAAATAGCCAGTCAAGTTCGGGTCACCCCGTTCAGCGGGGAAAGAGCAATGCGTTTATTTTCAACGTCCGTTCAGGTCTTTGTCAGGTAAGGTTTGCTGCTCGTTTACACACGTGCACAAATATCGCACGGATTTCAACTTCCATTCCGTCAAACGTGTTTCCGCTGAACGGGGTGTACTCGTCAAGTTCCAAGTTGATTAATCCTACGGTATTGTTGTGTGCAGTTCTTAATAAAATGATTTTATGAAAGCTTGCGATCTACATTTTGAAAAAAAAACCTTTCTCATGTTTCGCATTTTCAACTTTATAGTAAAAAAATCGGCGTTTCCCCTAATGCAACATATTATATTATGTTAAAATAACTAGCAGAAACTAGTTATTGTTGCATAAAACCGTTTCAAACATTACTAATTGCTTGTAAGATGTAACTGGGCTCACAAGTAACGTGTTAGTGACATAAATACCAGGTCCTTCAGTATACAGGGTGTCCCGCCTCAGAGTGCAATAATTTCAGCCACAGATTCCTTGCATGAAAATAAAAGACCCGTATTTTTTTGTTTCGCTAGATGGGCCCCCATTTCGCCATTAGGGCTCCTCAAAAGTGAGCCCCAAAAATCGAAAATTAATTCCCACGTCTTAACCATTCCACCGATTTTGCTGAAATTTTCCACAAGACCATTTACGAACGATGAACATTTCAATAACGTAGCTGATGAATTCGTGGTGCCCACCACAGGCACCCCCTGGGTCGCCCTCGACATTTTCGGCCCAATATCTTTGTTAACGTAATTAAATAGGCACCATCCGATGGTCGATTGAATTTAGAAACTACGTTACCTCTTGCACTTTTTCTGTAAAATGCATCATTTCCGAGTAAAATTAAGGAATGTGGAGCCATACACGTGCTTATTGACAGACTTATCAAGATAGCTATAGCGCGATTCATGTCAGGGCTTTGTTAAGTTTTTAATTATTGTCAGTTTTGTAACACTGTGGCACTGTGTTTGTTTTTTTTTGTAAATATTATAGGTAATTGCAGCCAATTTTGCAAATTCGGAGTATGCAGATATGCATTTAATTTATGGTGTATGGCTCCACATTTCTTAATTTTAGTCGGAAATGATGCATTTTACAGAAAAAGTGCAAGAGGTAGCGTAGTCTTTAAATTGAATCGACCATCGGATGGTGTTGTAACGGTCTTTTCACGCCTTAAAGCCGTTACTTAACTGTATGTGCAATATGATGCAAGAATAATCAGATAAAGGGAGGTTTTGGAAAACATAATAAAGATACCTAATACAATTATTTAAAAATTGTTGGTTTTCTGTGCCTCTGCAAGCAAGACATCCGTTTATTTCTATTTTCTAACATAAAATAATATATTGATGGTAATGCAACAGAAACTACTAAAGTAAACTTGCAAATTTTCGACGAGGATTTACTTTCCCTACTTTAAATAAAGATCATAACTGTTGAAAAATGTATTTTTATAAAATTACGAAACATTGGACGATCACAGCAGATTAAAATATACAAAACAAGTGAACAAAACATTAATAAATTAGAAGTAGGACTAGCACTGTTAACTAGTTATCAGATTAGTTCTCATTCAATGTTTCCATCTGCTCTTCAATAAAGTCAGCATCAGTTACCCTCTCAGGTGGTAAAATTTTGTGGTTTTCCTTTTCATAAGGATCAAAGTCGGAGTTAAGCGGCTTCTTCAGCAAAATGGCAAAATCTGACAACTTCTTGTTGACATTCAGGATTGGCCAAAATTGCTTAAAATGGTCTATAACTTGTCTAAGGGTTTCCAGGGCATTTTCTGAACAAATTTTATATAGCTCTGATGGAATGGGAAGGGGGTCCCCTAGCAAAGCCTTAGCACACATTGTCATTCCCAAGCTAGTCGTAGGCAGATTATACCCCCCTTCTAAGACTACAATCAGTTTACCACTAGCAAGTGGCTTAAGCATTAGAATCATATGTCCAAAGGTCTCAGGGCTGACTTTGTACTTTCCCAACGGATCATTAATGCCAGCATCAAAACCAGCTGACACTATTATCACTTGAGGAGCAAATGAGTAGGCAATAGGAAGCACAATGTTATGGAATGCTAATAAATACTCAGTATCTCCCATTTTACCCTAAAAGAAAATAATCAAACTTTTGTATATCGAAACATTAGTTACCTTGCTGAATGGAATGTTGATATTATATCCCTTACCACTGCCATAACCGTCGTCAGTGTAATTTGCAGGTGAATATTTTGGGTAAAAGTTACCGTTTTCATAACGGTGGATGCTAATGTACATCACATTTTTGGAATCATAGAAGAATCTTTGCGTGCCATTTCCATGATGTACATCAAAGTCGAAAATTAAAATTCTAAAAATTGACAAGTTACACGAATTGCTGAAAAAAAACCTTTTACCTGTGGACGTTATATGTCTTCATTAAATGTTGAGCTCCAATGGCTACATTGTTCGTAACACAAAATCCCATGGCCTCCTTGATTTCTGCATGGTGGCCCGGGGGACGAACAACGGCAAGTCCGGCACTGGCCTGGTCAGCCATAACATTATCAATCGCCTCCAAAACTGACGACACAGCCAATGTCATAGCTAGGCGTGTGAAATCGTTCGTATACAGGTCACTTTTTTGTGAAATAAGAGGACCGATTGATGCAATATAGTCTGGGTCGTGGGGGTGAAACAAATTTTCTTCTGGTCGCTCTGAAATCTGAATTGAAATTGTGGTAAATTTTCATGAAAAAGTCATTTTTTTTCGAAGTGGGTGAGCCCTATAAATTTGCACTAGTCGATTCTCCTTAAAATTTGAGGAAGTAAGATGGGTAATACTTGAGGTCGGTAACCGCCTTTAAAGATTACCTTTCTCCTGATGGTGAATTTCGCATTTTCAACTTTTTATGACAAAAATTTAGTGCAGTTAGTTTCTTTGAGTCCCTGATAATACAAAATACGATTTCAATTAAAAATTTCAATTTTCTATTGATTCTATTGCATTTTTAAGCTTCAAAAGCTATGCCAAGCTAATTTTCTCGAAGTGGGTGAAGCCTAGAAGTTTGAAATTAGCAGCAATCGATTCTCCTTCAAATTTGAGGAAGTGAGATGGGTCACACTTGAGGTCGCTAACCGCTTCGAAAAAATCACCTTTCTCCTGGTGAATTTCGTATTCTCAACTTTTTATTAGAAAAATTAGCAGTTAGTTTCTTTGGAGTTTCTGGTAATACAAAACATGTTTTTTATTAAAACTTGCCATTTGTTATAGATTCTATAGTATTTTAAGCTTTAAAAGCTATGCAAAGCTTATTTTCCTCAAAGTAGGTGAGCCTTGAAGTTTGGAATTAGCACCAATCGATTCTCCTTCAAATTTGAGGAAGTAAGATGGGTCACACTTGAGGTCCCCAACAGCTTTTAAAAAAAAACACCTTTCTCCTGGTGAATTTCGTATTCTCAACTTTTTATTAGAAAAATTAGCAGTTAGTTTCCTTGGAGTTTCTGGTAATACAAAACATGATTTTTACTAAAACTTGCTATTTGTTATAGATTCTATTGTATTTTTAAGCTTTAAAAGCTATGCAAAGCTTATTTTCCTCAAAGTAGGTGAGCCTAGAAGTTTGGAATTAGCACCAATCGATTCTCCTTCAAATTTGAGGAAGTAAGATGGGTCACACTTGACGTCCCCAACAGCTTTAAAAAAAAACACCTTTCTCCTGGTGTCTCGCATTTTCAACTTTTTATTATAAAAATTATAGTGCAGTTAGTTTCCCTAGTCGCTCATAAAGCAAAATAGATTAAAACTTGGCATTTTCTATTGATTCTTAAGCTTTAAAAGCTATTTTCTTCGAAGTGGGTGAGCCCTAGAAGTTTGAAATTAACACCAATCGATTCTCCTTTAAAATTTGATGATGGAAGAACGGTCACGCTCGGTGATCCCAATTACTTTTAAGAAGATCATCTTATTTTAAGTTTTTCATTATATAAATTAGTGGCAATTACCTTCCCCAGTCTTTGATTGGATTTTGAAATTTTAAAGATACGCAAATTTTTTTCTCGAAATGGGTGAGCCCTAGAACTTTGTAATTTGCACCAATCGATTCTCCTTCAAATTTGAGGAAGTAAAGTTGGACAAATTCTACTCTTCCGTCGATAAGAGGACACTTACATGCAACATTTGGCAGCGTTCCACAATGCCGAACGAGTTAAAAGCGTCCATAACGGCGGTAAGACGCTCAGGACATTCGAAACTTTCCGATCCGTCCGCTGGTTCATGCTTCGTCATTTCTTCATTAGTTGTCAAACAAACGGGTAGGCCAAAAGGAGCATTGTATCCTTTGGAAACATAAAATTAGTGTTCTGAATGAATTAGTGAGCTGATGTGTAACCTACTTTCTTGTAATGCTTGAACAAGCCGAGTGTGGTACCCATTTTCAGCTGGGGTCAAGATGGGGTAACAATTTCTGGTCAAATATGGGGGCTTCAACGGTGATGACTGATAAATAATTTCGTAAGTGTGCCTATTGGCATCTATGAGCCCCTCGGTTGGTTTTTCTATTTCACAAATTCGGAAACATGCCCAATGATCCATATGGGCTCTGCGTACATCGCAGATTGTTTGAATTGTAGATGGGTGAACTAAAATTAGGGGGTCCAAGACTGGGCAGGGATCACCCAGTAAGGCTTTCAGAGTCATTGCAACTCCTTCAGCTAATGAAGGTAAAAAGTAGCCTCCTTCTAGTACTACCACGATTTTTCCCTTGGCTAAACCAGTCAGTAATGTTATAAGATGGGCATAGAAGCCAGGGGTGATATTCATTTGTCCCTGAAATAATACTAGTACAATACAGGAAGGCAGATTCGGTAAGAAAATCGTAAAATCTCAAATTTGCAACTTAGATCAGTATTAAACTAAATAAAAATATATTTACCTCAGGACACCCAACGCAAGCATCATATCCAGCAGATATAATTATCAGGTCAGGATTGAACTAAGCAAAAAGTTGTGTTAATGCAACAGAAAATGATCAGAGGGAGTAGATTATAGCCTTGAAAACGCAGTTTGTTGATAATAAACATCTTATAATAGTATAATAATATACAGGGTGAGTCTGAAAGACTCCACATCCTTTATACCGCTCAAATGATGAAGCTTGGTGCAAAAATTATTGGTCAATTGTGATTCCTCTTGATGTTATAAGCCGCCAAAGATCTTCATTTTTATACGTTCTAATTAAATATCTTTCGAAAGGTGTATCGTAGGATTGTGAATTTTTGCACAGCATTATTACAGATCAAGATGCAACTGCTGATGGGACTTAAGACATTATCCAAAAATCGGATCGCTGTTATACAGGATGGCCCCGATGTTATTTGCCCTTGAACTTTTTTATGTCTGAAAATATTGCTAATTTGCGTATGCGGCCGTATTCGCCGTTCAATTCTAAAACTTTTTGGGCTCTTAAAATTTTTCGAAAAAACTAACCACTCACGAGAAAAATTTAAAAAACCGAAAACATGATGTAGGTAATCACCTTAAAACCAATGATGATTAGAGGCCTGCACGGGCCGATTTTTAGGGGCCCGGCCCGGCCCGTTACTCAGAAATCACAGCCCGGTATGACCCGATCTGAATTACGTACATATTGTGTCAGGCCCGGCCCGGCCCGGCCCGACTGATATATGGGCCCGGCAATGGCCCGGCCCGGCCCGGCAGCTTGTATGTATGCAGAAAAATTAGGCGTTCCTTAAAAGTGTTCACGATATTCATGATAACTTTAGTTTCAGAATCCAGAATATATTTTTTACATTACCATATTTCAAAATCTGAAAGCTGAATCCAGAGTCAAAACTGATTAAAGCGTAACGTAATATAATTTAGGATTTATTGTTGTTATCTAGAAACCTGAAACCTGCCGAGCCGACATCAGTAAATGCAACGCTGCGAAATCTCAGATCGACGTTTTTGATCAACAATTTGCCGTTTAAATGATCGTATATTTTAACCAAATATATTATTTTGAAAACGAGATTTGATTCGAATAATTTGCAATCGCAATAATTTTGGGCCCGGCCCGTTTCGATTCGTATGCAGGCCCGGCCCGGCCCATATCCACGATATTAATCGACAATATTAGACCCGGCCCGTATGCGGGCCGGGCTTTTTCCGGGCCGGCCCGGCCCGTGCAGGCCTCTAATGATGATTCTACCTCATAAAAAAAGTGAAATTACCATCAATGCTTTTTCTTCAGTTGTGAGCAATGGTTCTGGGCACAGATGTAGGACAACACATTCAATGCAAAAAAACAGTTGAAATGTGATGCGTGTCAACGTACACTTTGATTTTTATTGAAATTGTAGGTTTATCACGGTGATCATGTTTTCGGTTTTTTCAATTTTCCTCGTGAGTGGTTAGTTTTTTCGAAGAATTTTAAGAGCCAAAAAAGTTTTAGAATTGAACTTGGAATACGGCCGCATAGGCAAATTAGCAATATTTTCAAACATAAAAAAGTTCAAGAGCAAATAACATCGAGGCCACCCTGTATAACAGGGATCCGCTTTTTGGATAATGTCTTAAGTACCATCAGTAGTTGCATCTTGGTCTGCAACAATGCTGTGCAAAAATTCAAAATCCTACGTTACACTTTTCGAAAGATATTTAAAAAGAACGTTTAAAAATGAAGATCTTTGGCAGCTTATAACATCAAGAGGAATCACAATTGACCAATAATTTTTGCACCAAGCTTCATCATTTGAACAGTAGATTCTGTGGTATAAAGGATGTGGAGTCTTTCAGACTCACCCTCTATAATAGTATACAGGGTGAGTCTGAACGACATCACATCCTTCATACCACATAATCTACTGTTCAAATGATGAGGTTTGGTGCAAACATTTAGGTCAATTGTGATTCCTCTTGATGTTATAAGCCGCCAAAGTTCTTCATTTTTAATCGTTTTTATTTAATATCTTCCGAATGGTGTGTCGCAGGATTCTGAAATTTTGTACAGTATTGTTGCAGACCAAGAGGCAACTCATGATGGTACTTCAGACATTATCCAGAAATCGCATCCTTGTTATACAGGATGGTCCTAATGTTATTTGTTCTTGAACTTTTTTATGTTTTTAAATGTTGGTAATTTGTTTATGCGGTGTTATTCTTCGATCAATTTTAAAGCTTTTTCGGCTCTTAAATTTTTTTGAAAAAACTCACAATTTACCAGCAAAATTGTAAAAACCGACAACATGCTTCAAGGAATCACCATAAAACCAATGGTAAAATTTCACTTAAAAAAAGTGAAATTACCACCCAAGTCTTTCTTCAGTTATGAACATGAATTCAGGACACCGTTGTCGAAAAATGGCTCCCTTGCATAAAAACAATCGAAATATGACGCGTTTCAACGCATATTTGATTTTTATTGCAATTTAAGGCGTTATAGCGATTGTCATTTCTCCGGTTTTTTCAATTTTTCTGGTGAATGGTGAGTTTTTTCAAAGAAAATTAAGAGCCAAAAAACCTTTAAAATTGATCGAAGAATAACACCGCATAAACAAATTAGCAACATTTAAAAACATAAAAAAGTTCAAGAACAAATAACATTAGGACCATCCTGTATAACAGGGATCCGGTTTTTGGATAATGTCTGAAGTACCATCATGAGTTGCCTCTTGGTCTGCAACAATACTGTACAAAATTTCAGGATCCTGTGATACACCATTCGGAAGATATTAAATAAAAACGATTAAAAATGAAGAACTTGGCGGCTTATAACATCAAGAGGAATCACAATTGACCCAAAATTTTTGCACCAAACCTCATCATTTGAACAGTAGATTATGTGGTATGAAGGATGTGATGTCGTTCAGACTCACCCTGTATATAACTTGTATTGGATTCTAATGGGAACTATTTGTAGTGTAATTATAATCTAGTCTATTCTTAATGGTCTCTAATGGTAATTTTCAACAGAGAACGAATTTTTTTTTAATTTCAGGCTCGCAAACATACTCCACTCTAAAAAAGCAAACAAAGCCACCAATAGAATTACCTCATAGACCACTGGAAGCAACAAGTTAAAAACAATTGCCAAATAATCCACATCATTCAACCCAGTTGAATTTAACGGAACATTCATATTATAGCCAATCCCTGCACCTTCCCCAATATAGTTAAAATTACTTTCGGCCAAATTGGGCCAAAAGGTTCCATGCTCATAACGATGAATAGAAAAATAGAAAACACTAAAAACATAAATAAACACAACAAAGTGGAAGTAAATACACACTCTTTGCTGTCATAGAAGTGTTGCTGCGTGCCTTGGCCATGGTGGACATCAAAGTCGATGATTAGGATTTTATTTGCTATTTTCTTGTCCAAGCACATTTGTGCAGCGATCGCTACATTGTTGAAGAAACAATATCCACAAAATTGATCCACGGTAGCATGATGTCCAGGGGGTCTTACAAGGGCAAAACCGTTCTGGAGTTTTTTGTCTGTGACCACGGCTTCCACTAAGTTCATAACAGTGGACACTGCTCTTGTGGCAACTTCAAAAGTACGCTAGAAAAACAATTAATTGTTTCAAATTTTCAGGTTTACAAGGCTGTGCAGAAGAAAACTTGCAAGTTTTACAAAAAGGGGTGGGAAGGAAACTACTTAATTTGTTATGACGCCCAGCGACGTTGTTAATCGTAAACCATGCATTATCTAATAAATATTTGTCGTTGTTAAAGTTGCAAAATTTTAAGGTCCAGCGAAAACAGATCGGCCACCCAACATCATGCACGTCAACTCTGAAATGCAACCGATTGGATGTCGTCATGGCAACGCCGCCAATTCAAACGGAACCCGAACAATGCTGCAATTTCATTGGTCTTGACCAAGTTGATAGATGACGTAAACTGTTAGGGAAGGGAGGTGCAAAATCGAGAGTTTCTTGTTTTCTCCAACGTTTTCGCAAAAACAAAAAAATAGGACCAAAGTTTTTAAATGCAAACTGCTGATTGGGAAGTTTTCATATTTTGAGTATAATACTCTATTTCAACAATTACTATACTAAGGCCAGGTTGAGCCGGAATTTCAATTGAAGAGATCTGTTGGTTATCCAATCAGATCATCAGAAAGTTTTGAAATTGACTTATTTGCTTGAATAACTAACAGATCTGATGGTTAACTGAAATTTCATCAGCCCTCAGTTTCATCTCACTAATACTATGGAAACACTGGACAACTTCGGTGGAAAAATGCACTATCACTAGAAACACCCCACTACACCGAAACACTTGAATTTCACTGCTGACGCGTTTCGAACACAATGTGCTCATTATCAAAGCCGAAGCTAAAACAACCTGCCTGTCTAAAAACTGAAATATTTATAGGCCCACCCGTGTAGCTCCGCCCCTCGGCCGATATGGTTAGACCAATCACAGGTCGAGAAATGGTCACGCATGGGTGAACACGTATAAATATAACAAGTCCTACTTAAAGTAGCGTAAACAGAGATGAATATGCGATCGGGCCTGTATCAGCGTTCATAAGCCTATCTCTAGACTTGTAAATTACGATACTCTCCCAAGCGTCGAGCATCTGCATCTTGATAACGCTACAAACTAACTTAATATTATCACTTATTCTATGGTCATTGTAGGGCAACACTAGATTTCTCAGTTCTGCCATATTTAAGGTGGGCTAAGTGCTCCTTAAAGTAATTTATCTGTTAAACAACCCAGTTTCTCGGTCAATTACTCGTTGGAGTTTATCAACAAAATTAAACATGTAGAGTTAAAAACAGATGAAATACTGGTTTCTTTCGATGTTAGTTCTCTTTTTCCGAGTGTTCCTGTCCCACAAACACTCGACTACTTAAGGAACTTACTTGAGTCTAACGATCTCTCGCGAGAGGTCGTTGACGAGTATATTCGACTTGCAGAACTCTGCATAGGCAAAACTGCTTCCAGATCAATGGTTGCTTTTTTGAGCAAAGGGATGGTACTGCCATGGGGAACCCCCTTTCCCCATTCTTGGCAGAATTATTCATGAGCGTCCTCGAGACGGAGTTGCAAGCCGAGTGTGGCCAGTATTTTCCGAGGGTTTGGTTTAGATATGTGGATGACATTTTTGCTGTTTTCGACCCTAGTCAGTCCAGTTTAGAGGACTTCATTTCAAAATTAAACTCAATTTTTCCGAGTATTAAGTTCACTCATGAAGTTGAAGAAGAGAAAAAACTCCCTTTTCTAGATACTTTAGTGATTAGAAATAATAATAAGTTAGAATTTGACGTTTATAGGAAAGAATCCGGCACATACCGTTATATCTCGGCAGACTCCCATCATTGTGCACAACACAAGATGGCAAGTTTCCATTTTTTGGCACACCGTCTTCTGAATTTTCCTTTAAACAAGGAAAGATATCAGAAAGAACTCAAAACAATCAAAGACATAGCGAGATGTAACGGGTTTGAACCTATCATAGTAGACAACATCATTAGGAGGTTAAAATTCAAACAACAAGTGTTAAACGCCACGACTTTTCGCTCCGAAGAACAAAAACAGGACTTAAAATTTGTCGCACTACCTTTTGAACCTCAGTTGACAAGAGGTTTGACAAGGCTTTTTGCCCAACAGAATTTAAGGACAGTTTTCAGATCTGAAAACAAACTGAAAAACCTTTTAGGCAACCCGAAAGATAAAGTAGGGAATAGCGAAAAATCTGGCATATTCGAAATCAATTGTCAAAGTTGTGATCTAAAGTATGTATTTCAAACACGAAAGTCTCTCAGCACCAGATTTAAGGAGCACTTAGCCCGCCTTAAATATGGCAGAACTGAGAAATCTAGTGTTGCCCTACATGCTTTACACAATGACCATAGAATAAGTGATAATATTAAGTTAGTTTGTAGCGTTAACAAGATGCAGATGCTCGACGCTTGGGAGAGTATCGTAATTTACAAGTACAGAGATAGGCTTATGAACGCTGATACAGACCCGATCGCATATTCATCTCTGTTTACGCTACTTTAAGTAGGACTCGTTATATTTATACGTGCTCACCCGTGTGTTACCATTTCTCGACCTGTGATTGGTCTAACCATTTCGGCCGAGGGGCGGAGCTACACGGGTGGGCCTATAAATATTTCAGTTTTTAGACAGGCAGGTTGTTTTAGCTTCGGCTTTGATAATGAGAACATTGTGTTCGAAACCCGTCAGCAGTGAAATTCAAGTGTTTCGGTGTAGTGGGGTGTTTCTAGTGATAGTGCATCTCACTAATCATAATTTAGGCCAGTTGTCTCGACGTGCCGTTTAACTTTCATGGCCTACCTGATAGACAATAGTATAATTTATTGGTACATTTGATTATTTTACATAAATGAGATAAGTGTTCAACCAGTAATTCAGGTTTTAATGTAAATAAACTGACATCCTAACAAAATCAAACCATTCTTACCTCATTGAAATAAATTGCATCAAATTTGGTAGCTTCAAACTCCACCTCTCGAAGCTTTTTCATTGAGGAAATTATCTTCAGCTTTGTAGGCAAACTTTGACTGTGAACCTTGCAAATCCTGTCGTGGACATCCATCCGGAGGGAATTATCGATTCCCTGACACCTATCAATTAAACTCAATTCGTACAATCTTCTCATTATAGCTGCAAGTCTTTGGGGCCCCTCCGGATAGTAAGGATCCCATTCGCATTTATGCTGAGCAGTTACATGGTCATACACAATTGCAGTTCTCTGCCTTTTCAAGGTAATTGCAGAGTTGGCATTTTCATAAGGATCAGCAAAGTCGCCAACCATTCCGGTGGTACTGTCAGGGATAACAGTTTCCACAGCAATTTGCCTTCTTTTTTCTGCTATCAGTTGCTTTAAGTTCTGCAATTAGTTTATTCTGAAGACGGGTGATAAATTAGTAAATTACCTTTCTGGTTGTTCGTCTCGAAGGATCGGCTATCACTTCTGTATCTTGTGAAGAACTCATCTTAAAATTTAATGTGAAAATTAAAAATAGTCAACAACGAGATAAAATCTGTCTCTAATAACGTTATCTAAATCTTCAAGGCGCCAACAATTACATAAAGTCATGTTTTTGCTGTTAAGAAAGTGAGGTTATAAAATTCTCTATTTTAAAGTTTACCGAAAAACAAGATTCTGATATCATTACGACGGTAGTAACAACTAATAATCGAATTTCTTGATGAAATTATCACAGATAATTAACATTTTAAAGATATTTGAGCAAATCTATCAACAGGTGATCCGACGCCTACCTTGACCTTAATTTTTTTGGTTTTTTGCGCCTGCGCCTTCACTCTATCGTGATATTTCCGTTTCCTTATACTACTACTACTACTACTAGCGTTCATTTTACTGCAATTAAAAACAAATTATTATTTTGGACAATTATTATTGACCTATTATGATATGTGATTCACTATTAAGACTACTAAGAATTCTTGTTGCAATTCCACCAATCCCGAGCGTTGGCGGGAACGATTCCAAATGGCGGAGTATAATTCGGGCGGCAAAATTAAATTCTTTTATTAATTTCCCCATTTTAACCTCCCCACAACCAATATAAAAATGGGAGGTTACTGCAATCAGTCCAAAATTCGAAATTGAGATAACACCAGATCTTTACGTTTTTTCTACAAATAAATGCTTTTCGATTTATTTATTCCGAGTTATTCCAAGATTTATTTGTAGAATATTAATTTTAACTTCTACGCTCGCGAAGCAGTTACTGGAATCGATCGGAAAATTCAAAAAAATCGAATCGCCAGAAACATTAAATCTTTACGTTTCAGGGTCCTGGGAACCCTATAACGTGTTTTTGAAAAAATGTCTGTGTGTCTGTCTGTCTGTGATCACGCTGCAGCTCAAACTACTGAACGTATCGAGATGAAATTTGGCACAAATATTCAGTGGGGGATTTGTAGATGCTGATTAGAATCTGGGCCACATAGGTTCACGGAAAGTGCCTTTTTAGCACATCAACTTTAAAAATTTTAATATCAACCACCATTTTTCGAGTTACCATATGAATGCTCTTCGAATTCTGCTTCTAAAAATGTATTCACACTTGTGCCCTTTTGGCCAAAAAATGGTGCAGTGAAAGAAAACCTATGCATAACTGTATATTTTTAACCTCCCCACAACCAATATAAAAATGGGAGGTTACTGCAATCAGTCCAAAATTCGAAATTGAGATAACACCAGATCTTTACGTTTCAAGGTCTCAGGATCACGAAAAAGTGGTTTTTAAAAAATGTTTGTGTGTATGTACGTACGTATGTGAGCACGATTTCTCGGAAACTACCGAACGGATTTTAGTGAAATTTGGTATGCAGGTTAGTGTTGGCCTTCTGGTGAGCCCAGTTAATTTTGTTACGAATCCGAAGAAGCCAAGTGCCTTTTAGGCATGTAAACTATGAAATTTGACTGATGAACACTAATTTTTCTTAACAGCGCATGAAAGGTCTTGAAATTCTGTATCTGAAAGTGTACTCACACTTAGCGCCTTTTTGGCATAAAATCGAAAAATTCGAAGTATTGAGGAAACATTAAATAACACGCTACAGCCCAAACTGCTGGATCGATTTGGCTGAAATTTGGTAGGTAGAGATACCGTCACCCGCCGAAGAACTGATTTAATTCTGGTGGCAATCCGAGGGCGGCAAGTGCCATTTTGGCATATCAACTTTGAAATTTCAATAATGAACTCCTATTTTCTCTATCAGCACATGAAAAGTCTTCAAATTTAGTTTTCAAAATTGTACTCAACCTTAATGCCCTTTTGGCAAAAGATCGTAAAATTCAGAAAACTCACAGAAAACACATTTGGTTTGGTGGAGTAAAACTTAGGCATAGTAAATAGTAAAATTTAAGTGATATTAGTGATAGGATTGGATCATTCACCAAGTGGGGAGGTTTCAGCCGCTTCCGTAGCTGCCCATTTTTATTACCGCATTTGATAGCTGATTTCTTTTCAAGCCGAAAACCTTAGTGCAATTTTTTCGAAAAGTGTCATTTTAGTGGCAAAAGGGCCCTTGTTTCAATTTACTTTACAAAGAAAATATTCTTACTATCGGATTCGACAGCTGTTATATTGCCGGATCAAAAACCTTAGTGCAATTTTTTCGAAAATTTCCATTTTAGGGACAGAAAGGCCCCTTTTTAAGTTTTTCTTAGCAAAAGGGCATATTATCATTATCGAATTCGATAGCTGTTGCATTGTAGGATCGAAAACCTTAGTGCCATTTTTTCGAAAAATGTCCATTTTAGAAGTGAAAAACATTTGTATTTTAGATTTTAGTAAATGAGCGCCGGGTGCATCAGCCATCCAACCGCTCCGCACGCCCGACCTTGGTTAAATAAAGTTAAATGCTACATTTACAAATTCTGTGAAAAAGTAGAAGTTTCTACCGTCTCCGAGACTAACAATTTTTTTATTCGGAACAATTAGATATACTACTAACGGGGTGTCCTAAAAAAAACCGAACGAAATATTTTCGGTAATAACTCGTGCATTCCTTATCCGATTTGGATGAACCTGGCCTTAAATTGAAGCCAAGGAATCAGGCTTTCGAACTGTCTAAGAACTTACGACAGATGGTGCTGCAATAGATCTCTTAGTGATACTTGTCTCGAAGGTTCATTTCAGGGGCGTGGGGATTGGTCAATTATCAACCAGTCGTTATGAGACTCACATGACTTTGAAGGACGTTCATTTCTCTTTAAGAATCTTGTTTCAGAAGTTAATTTGGTTCACGCATTGACTTTCTGTGATTATTTAAAAAATATGTGTTGTCACATTTTTTCATGCAGAATGAACACAGAGCTGGGCCAAGTACCGAAAAAAAGTACTTAAGTATCAAGTACTAAGTACTTGATATTTTGAATGTACTTCAAGTATCAAGTACCAGCACTGGATAGAAGTACTTGAAAATTGCAGTCCAGTACTTTACTAGTGCGCACACGTTAAGTACCCAGTACCAGTACCAATACTTAAAAGTACTGAGTAAAATAAGGGACTGAGTATTTAATGAAGTACTTAAGTACTTCATAAAATACTTAAGTACTTGACATAGTACTTAAGTAAAATAAGAGACTGAGTATTTAATAAGGTACTTAAGTACTTTCAGGACTTAAGTACTTGACACAGTACTCAAGTATCTACTTATTATTGAGTATACTCTTATAGACAGCGGGCTAGCGACAATTTCGGTAGGTATATCAAATTTGTAAAAAAAATTGGGGCCCTGAATATCATTTGGTCCCGTCTGCCTGTCAATTTTTCATGTAAATAAGATGGCACATGTTACAAAAAAACATTTGACTGACGTCCAGACCGCTGCGTTTTCGGTGAGGGTGATTGTAAACATGTCATGTGCCATCTTATTTACATGAAAAAGTGACAGGATTGCAGTCTGCACCCCGTGCCCGTAATAATTTCGAGCTCTGATAACGACACCACGCAAAAAGTGCTCCATTTCAATAAGATTTATGGTATTGTTTTGCGAATTTCAGGCTTCTAAGAAATGAACAAAGTGAAGTCGTTCTTGGATACGCCCCAACCTAATAAATATTCTAAAAACCCCCCATTTTTCAGTAAAAGATTCAGTACCGAACTCGATACTTAAGTACTCGATACTTAAGTCCTCGATACTTAAGTACTCGATACTTAAGTCCTCGATACTTAAGTACTCGATACTTAAGTACTTGATGCCGCATGGTTTAAAATACCAAGTACAAATACTTCGCTCGAAAAAATTATTCAAGTACCAGTATCAAGTACTTTTAAGAAGTACTTGAAATACCCAGTACCAGTACCGAATTTTCAAAGTACTTAAGTACCGGTACTTTAAGTACCAAAAGTAATCAGTATTGTACTTCAAGTACATTTCGATACTGAGTAGCCCAGCTCTGAATGAACATGACTAAAGTAACAATGAAGCAACAAGAGCTTAATTCTCAGTAATAACCTTTAAATTTCCTCCAGCTCGCATACGCTTGTGGTTTTCATTCAATTAGATCCTGTACTGAAAATTAAGCTGAAAATTAAGCTGTTACTTCAGTTATGGTCATTAGGCGTGAAAATAATTTAAGTCCACGTTCATCCAAATCGGTTAAAAAATGGATGAGTTGTCCCCAAAAATATTTCGCTCGTTTTTTTTTAGGACACCCGTTATATTAAAACTCCACACGGCTATAAGTTTATTATTTGTGGTTCCACTTTAGTGAACCAAAAACGAATTGAAATTTTTACCAACTTCAACTTGAATGTCATGTGGATGTTAACGTTTCATTTTTAAATGGACATACAGTGTGTCTCATTTTAACTGGAACCACCCAAATATTTCGGTTAATATTGAGCAAATTAATTCTCTCTTTTTTCTACACGTAGAGCTTCAAAATTTGCATCTGTGTGATGCTTCACCTTTTTTTTTGTCCCTAAATCTTAGCCAACTGCGATTAATTAAAGAGGACAAAAACAGCGAAATCGTATTAGACATTTTTTTATCGAAAAATTTTATTAAGAAAAGTTGTTCAGGATGACCCCAAATGGGTAAGTGCGGAGTTTCAGACCAAAATAAAACTGTTGGATTTCTGGAGGAAAAAATGTAAAATATCGAAAACTTCATTATTTTTACAACAAAAGGGTTGCTGTGTAATTAAAAACAATTGAAATGAGTGTTTGACAGTTGCTGTTAGCTACGACTGGGCAAAATTTAATAATCGCAGAAAAAGTTGGAATTATTAAAATTATTATTTATTAGCTTATAATTATTACAACTTTTTCTGCGATTGTTAAATTTTGCCCACAACAATTTTGCTAACAACAAATGTCACACAAACCTATTGCAATTGTTTTTTATTACACAGCAACCCTTTTGTTGCAAAAGATTGAAGTTTTCGATATTTTTGATTCTTTCCTCCAGAAATTAAACATTTTTATTTTGGGATGAAAGTTCGAATTTACCCATTTGGAGTCATCTTAAGGAACTTTTCTTAATAAACTTTTTCGGTAAAAAAATGCCTAATACGATTTTGATATTTGGCCTCTTTAATTAATTGCAGTGGGCTGAGATTTCGGGATAACAAAAAGGTGAGGTATTACGCAGATGCAGATTCTGGAGCTCTACATGTGCAAAAAAAGAGCGAGTTGATTTGCTCAGTATTAACCGAAATATTTCGGTGGTTCCAATTAAAATGAGACACACTGTATGTTTGGTTTATAAAAACGTTTTTTCGTTTTCCAGGCAACTGTTTTGTATTTTGTATTTTGTGTTAATTTATTTTCTAGCTGAAGATGGAGTAACACTCCGAAACACGTCCTAAACAGTAAGTAAATTTTGTGGAACATGATTTTGAAACTACCTTGTGTAATCAAACATCAGTTCTCTTTGAAAGTGGACCAAGCTTACAATAAAATATTTTCATTTTTTTGCTAAGTTTCTACCAGATCCACAGCACATTCGAAAATTTTGAGTAAAAAATACTCAAAGGACCCTATCGGTTTTCAGAGATTTTCGTAGAGCAATGAACCAACCTCAATTTTTTGCACACATGCTTAGTAGGGCCTAGGATATACACCACCACAATTTCAAGTCAGTACCACCATGGGATCATTGTTGAAAAAATTCTTTGTAGGCTTAGCTCACAACGAATTAATGCACTACCTTTGGGACCATGAACCATTCACAGTGCTTTGCACACACGCTTAGTAGGTTCTAAAATGTCTACCGCCCCAATTTCAAAACAGTACCGGCATGAGATCAGTGTTGAAAAAGTTCATTTAAGTGCCTCTGGACAGTTCTTGAGCTACTTTTAGGAGCATGAACCATTCACAGTATTTCACCCACACGTTTAGTAGGTTCTAAAATGCTCACCGCCCCAATTTCAAGGCAGTACCACCATGGGATCAGTGTTGAAAAAATTCATTTAAGTGCCTCTTAACAGATCTTGAGCTACCTTTAGGAGCATGAACCATTCACAGTATTTCACCCACACGTTTAGTAGGTTCTAAAATGCTCACCGCCCCAATTTCAAGGCAGTACCACCATGGGATCAGTGTTGAAAAAGTTCATTTAAGTGCCTCTTAACAGATCTTGAGCTACTTTTAGGAGCATGAACCATTCACAGTATTTCACCCACACGTTTAGTAGGTTCTAAAATGCTCACCGCCCCAATTTCAAGGCAGTACCACCATGGGATCAGTGTTGAAAAAGTTCATTTAAGTGCCTCTGGACAGTTCTTGAGTTACTTTTAGGAGCATGAACCATTCACAGTATTTCGCCCACACGTTTAGTAGGTCCTAAAATGTCCACCGCCCCAATTTCAAGGCAGTACCACCATGGGATCAGTGTTGAAAAAATTCATTTAAGTGCCTCTTACAGATCTTGAGCTACTTTTAGGAGCATGAACCATTCACAGTATTTCACCCACACGTTTAGTAGGTTCTAAAATGCTCACCGCCCCAATTTCAAGGCAGTACCACCATGGGATCAGTGTTGAAAAAATTCATTTAAGTGCCTCTTAACAGATCTTGAGCTACTTTTAGGAGCATGAACCATTCACAGTATTTCGCCCACACGTTTAGTAGGTCCTAAAATGTCCACCGCCCCAATTTCAAGGCAGTACCACCATGGGATCAGTGTTGAAAAAATTCATTTAAGTGCCTCTTAACAGATCTTGAGCTACTTTTAGGAGCATGAACCATTCACAGTATTTCACCCACACGTTTAGTAGGTTCTAAAATGCTCACCGCCCCAATTTCAAGGCAGTACCACCATGGGATCAGTGTTGAAAAAATTCATTTAAGTGCCTCTTAACAGATCTTGAGCTACTTTTAGGAGCATGAACCATTCACAGTATTTCACCCACACGTTTAGTAGGTTCTAAAATGCTCACCGCCCCAATTTCAAGGCAGTACCACCATGGGATCAGTGTTGAAAAAATTCATTTAAGTGCCTCTTAGCAGATCTTGAGCTACTTTTAGGAGCATGAACCATTCACAGTATTTCGCTCACACGTTTAGTAGGTCCTAAAATGTCCACCGCCCCAATTTCAAGGCAGTACCACCATGGGATCAGTGTTGAAAAAATTCATTTAAGTGCCTCTTAACAGATCTTGAGCTACTTTTAGGAGCATGAACCATTCACAGTATTTCACCCACACGTTTAGTAGGTTCTAAAATGCTCACCGCCCCAATTTCAAGGCTGTACCACCATGGGATCAGTGTTGAAAAAATTCATTTAAGTGCCTCTGGACAGTTCTTGAGTTACTTTTAGGAGCATGAACCATTCACAGTATTTCGCCCACACGTTTAGTAGGTCCTAAAATGTCCGCCGCCCCAATTTCAAGGCAGTACCACCATGGGATTAGTGTTGAAAAAATTCATTTAAGTGCCTCTTAACAGATCTTGAGCTACTTTTAGGAGCATGAACCATTCACAGTAATTCACCCACACGTTTAGTAGGTTCTAAAATGCTCACCGCCCCAATTTCAAGGCAGTACCACCATGGGATCAGTGTTGAAAAAATTCATTTAAGTGCCTCTTGACAGATCTTGAGTTACTTTTAGGAGCATGAACCATTCACAGTATTTCACCCACACGTTTAGTAGGTTCTAAAATGCTCACCGCCCCAATTTCAAGGCAGTACCACCATGGGATCAGTGTTGAAAAAGTTCATTTAAGTGCCTCTGGCGTGAGTACTTGCGCATGGCCGTCTCTAGTTCCAGGCCCTGTCCTTAACCATTTGGCAACGCTGCCGGAGGAGATTTAGCGTCAGTTTGACAAATTGTCATATATTGTCATTGAAGTGAAACATTTGCAAAAATTACCAAAAATAATTTTATTTTTATCAATTTCGAATGATTAAGGAACTGAAATTCAATACTTTAGTGAAAGACTGTAAGTTGTGCCCTGTAAGTAAGTTTAAAATGACAAATTCTGCTTCTAGGTCCAGAGAAAGACATTAACCCTTTTCAAATTTTATCGAGATTACAGCTTGGGTTATTTCTAAGCATCTGGGTCTCAAACAACTGGCTTGGAAGCAACTGCGAGTCCTCTACGTTATAGTCCCGACGCATAATGTGGAGACACTTTAGTTTTTGACCCAGAAAAAGAAATTTTTTACAAAATCCTTTTCAACACAAAGCAAATTCAATCGAGATTGCAGCTTGCATGATTTCTAAGCTTCTGATGGGCCTTACACAACTACAATTCGAAGCAACTGCTAGTCCTCCACGTCTTTATAATTTAGAGATCATTGAAACTTGACATTTACGCAGAATTATTTGTTTATTGAGAATATACGTAGTTTGTATAGAAATAAAGACAACATAATGTTAAATTTTTATTTTTGAACGCTTGGGCGCCTAATTAGAGTCTAGCAAAGTCTTACGGTTCTATTAATAAGCAACGTAAAGTTGGACTGAGGAATAGATTTTATAAAATTCTACAGATGAAAATGGTCCAATTCCTGCCTTTTACCATCACTGCAAGGATGAAATAAGTCTTGTCTTAAATCTTAAATGTGGTTTATCCATCCAGTCAAAGTGGTTTTCACGTCTTTAAACTTCCTAATGATAAAAGCTCAATTCCAGTGAGTGTTTAAATTCAAACACGGCAAAATCTTTTTTTGCAAAACCCTCTTGTCCGCCGCATAGTATTTAAATGGGTCTGTAAACGAGATTTATTATTATTAAACTTACTAAATACTACACATCTTACATACTTTCATCAAAATATTCATTTCCAGTACGTTAACCATTTGAAATTGTTAAATATTTTTTGCAAACATTTCACTTTAATGACAATCTGTGACAATTTGTCAAATTGACGGTAATGCTCCTCTCGCCATGTTGCCAAATGGTTAGGACATGGCCTGGAGCTAGAGACGGCCATGGCTTGCGGCGTCTTACGTGAGCGGTGTGTCAAAGCGACAGACGCGGCGGCCGTCAAGTAATTCAACAAAATGGCGGTCTCACCCCATTGGGGAGCCGGAGGTGAAAATTCTAGCGTGACGTGCCTGACAGTGTCAGTTGGTGACATCAGTGACATCGATACGTGGATTTTTTAAAAGCCAAGTTTTCCTGGATTTACAATGTTCCACTTAAGTACACAAAACGTAAAATTCCACAGAATTATTCCCAAAATTTCGAGTCAGCGTCCTAACAAAACTACTACTTAACCTCGCAACTGACAACTGACTGACGTAAGTCGAAATTATGATGACGGACGTTTAAAAGTATTTCCGTAGGATCCTGTCTCTCAGTGTAGTTAAAGTATTGCCACCAGATGTCAGATTTTCGGGAATAGATTCGATGACTCGAATTCGAAAATGGGGAAAATGGATTTCTGAGAAGGCGCAGGAGAATCAGAAAAAGGCGCCCATCAGATCGTTTCTTTCTGGAACGGCAGTTTTGCAACAGACTAATAAATAACATTTTGTGCCTCCCAATGTGTCCATTTTTTAAAAACTTTGACATTTCAAAATGACTGCCGCTCGCGTCCGCCAAAAAATCAAACCCGCTCGTCACGCCGCCTCTGCCGCTTCCACCGCTTGCAACGCTCACGCAAGACACCTGTATTTGTCGGGCATGGTTTGATTTCATCACCGCCCACGTAAGACGACGCATTACATAATGCACTTGGACAACAAATAAACGAGCGACTTTTGTCCTGACATGACAATTGACAACCACGTTCGATTGTCATAAAATAACTTTAAGTATAACACCGAAACCTTCTGGAGTTGTCGACAACACCACCAAGGTTCAACCGTAAGACGTATCTCCACGTAAAACTCGATTAAATACCAACAATCGCTGCAGAAAACAGTTGGTGCAAGAAGTATAACACCGAAATCTTCTGGAGTTGTCGACAACACTACCGAGGTTCAACCGTAAAACGCATCTCGACGTAAAACTCGATTAAATGCCGACATTCGCTGAAGAAAAGCAGTTGGTGCAAGAAGTATAACATCGAAACCTTCTGGAGTTGTCGACAACACCACCGAGGTTCATCCGTAAAACGCGTCTCGACATAAAAGTCGATGAAACACCAACAATCGCCGCAGAAAACAGTTGGTGCAAGAAGTATAACACCGAAATCTTCTGGAGTTGTCGACAACACTACCGAGGTTCAACCGTAAAACGCATCTCGACGTAAAACTCGATTAAATGCCGACATTCGCTGAAGAAAAGCAGTTGGTGCAAGAAGTATAACATCGAAACCTTCTGGAGTTGTCGACAACACCACCGAGGTTCATCCGTAAAACGCGTCTCGACATAAAAGTCGATGAAACACCAACAATCGCCGCAGAAAACAGTTGGTGCAAGAAGTATAACACCGAAATCTTCTGGAGTTGTCGACAACACTACCGAGGTTCAACCGTAAAACGCATCTCGACGTAAAACTCGATTAAATGCCAACATTCGCTGAAGAAAAGCAGTTGGTGCAAGAAGTATAACACCGAAACCTTCTGGAGTTGTCGACAACACCACCGAGGTTCAACCGTAAGACGCATCTCGACGTAAAACTCGATTAAATGCCAACATTCGCCGAAGAAAAGCAGTTGGTGCAGGAAGTATAACACCGAAACTTTCTGGAGTTGTCGACAACACCAACGAGGTTCAAACGTAAAACGCGTCTCGACATAAAAGTCGATGAAACACCAACAATCGCCGCAGAAAACAGTTGGTGCAAGAAGCATAACACCGAAATCTTCTGGAGTTGTCGACAACACTACCGAGGTTCAACCGTAAAACGCATCTCGACGTAAAACTCGATTAAATGCCGACATTCGCTGAAGAAAAGCAGTTGGTGCAAGAAGTATAACATCGAAACCTTCTGGAGTTGTCGACAACACCACCGAGGTTCATCCGTAAAACGCGTCTCGACATAAAAGTCGATGAAACACCAACAATCGCCGCAGAAAACAGTTGGTGCAAGAAGTATAACACCGAAATCTTCTGGAGTTGTCGACAACACTACCGAGGTTCAACCGTAAAACGCATCTCGACGTAAAACTCGATTAAATGCCAACATTCGCTGAAGAAAAGCAGTTGGTGCAAGAAGTATAACACCGAAACCTTCTGGAGTTGTCGACAACACCACCGAGGTTCAACCGTAAGACGCGTCTCGACATAAAAGTCGATGAAACACCAACAATCGCCGCAGAAAACAGTTGGTGCAAGAAGTATAACACCGAAATCTTCTGGAGTTGTCGACAACACTACCGAGGTTCAACCGTAAAACGCATCTCGACGTAAAACTCGATTAAATGCCAACATTCGCTGAAGAAAAGCAGTTGGTGCAAGAAGTATAACACCGAAACCTTCTGGAGTTGTCGACAACACCACCGAGGTTCAACCGTAAGACGCATCTCGACGTAAAACTCGATTAAATGCCAACATTCCCCGAAGAAAAGCAGTTGGTGCAGGAAGTATAACACCGAAACCTTCTGGAGTTGTCGACAACACCAACGAGGTTCAAACGTAAAACGCGTCTCGACATAAAAGTCGATGAAACACCAACAATCGCCGCAGAAAACAGTTGGTGCAAGAAGTATAACACCGAAATCTTCTGGAGTTGTCGACAACACTACCGAGGTTCAACCGTAAAACGCATCTCGACGTAAAACTCGATTAAATGCCAACATTCGCTGAAGAAAAGCAGTTGGTGCAAGAAGTATAACACCGAAACCTTCTGGAGTTGTCGACAACACCACCGAGGTTCAACCGTAAGACGCGTCTCGACATAAAAGTCGATGAAACACCAACAATCGCCGCAGAAAACAGTTGGTGCAAGAAGTATAACACCGAAATCTTCTGGAGTTGTCGACAACACTACCGAGGTTCAACCGTAAAACGCATCTCGACGTAAAACTCGATTAAATGCCAACATTCGCTGAAGAAAAGCAGTTGGTGCAAGAAGTATAACACCGAAACCTTCTGGAGTTGTCGACAACACCACCGAGGTTCAACCGTAAGACGCATCTCGACGTAAAACTCGATTAAATGCCAACATTCCCCGAAGAAAAGCAGTTGGTGCAGGAAGTATAACACCGAAACCTTCTGGAGTTGTCGACAACACCAACGAGGTTCAAACGTAGAACGCGTCTCGACATAAAAGTCGATGAAACACCAACATTCGCCGCAGAAAACAGTTGGTGCAAGAAGCATAACACCGAAATCTTCTGGAGTTGTCGACAACACTACCGAGGTTCAACCGTAAAACGCATCTCGACGTAAAACTCGATTAAATGCCAACATTCGCCGAAGAAAAGCAGTTGGTGCAGGAAGTACAACACCGAAACCTTCTGGAGTTGTCGATAACACCAACGAGGTTCACCCGTAAAACGCGTCTCGACATAAAAGTCGATGAAACACCAACAATCGCCGCAAAAAACAGTTGGTGCAAGAAGTATAACACCGAAATCTTCTGGAGTTGTCGACAACACTACCGAGGTTCAACCGTAAAACGCATCTCGACGTAAAACTCGATTGAATGCCAACATTCGCTGAAGAAAAGCAGTTGGTGCAAGAAGTATAACACCGAAACCTTCTGGAGTTGTCGACAACACCACCGAGGTTCAACCGTAAGACGTATCTCGACGTAAAACTCGATTAAATACCAACATTCGCTGAAGAAAAGCAGTTGGTGCAAGAAGTATAACACCGAAACCTTCTGGAGTTGTCGACAACACCACCGAGGTTCAACCGTAAGACGCGTCTCGACATAAAAGTCGATGAAACACCAACAATCGCCGCAGAAAACAGTTGGTGCAAGAAGTATAACACCGAAATCTTCTGGAGTTGTCGACAACACTACCGAGGTTCAACCGTAAAACGCATCTCGACGTAAAACTCGATTAAATGCCAACATTCGCTGAAGAAAAGCAGTTGGTGCAAGAAGTATAACACCGAAACCTTCTGGAGTTGTCGACAACACCACCGAGGTTCAACCGTAAGACGCATCTCGACGTAAAACTCGATTAAATGCCAACATTCCCCGAAGAAAAGCAGTTGGTGCAGGAAGTATAACACCGAAACCTTCTGGAGTTGTCGACAACACCAACGAGGTTCAAACGTAAAACGCGTCTCGACATAAAAGTCGATGAAACACCAACATTCGCCGCAGAAAACAGTTGGTGCAAGAAGCATAACACCGAAATCTTCTGGAGTTGTCGACAACACTACCGAGGTTCAACCGTAAAACGCATCTCGACGTAAAACTCGATTAAATGCCAACATTCGCCGAAGAAAAGCAGTTGGTGCAGGAAGTACAACACCGAAACCTTCTGGAGTTGTCGATAACACCAACGAGGTTCACCCGTAAAACGCGTCTCGACATAAAAGTCGATGAAACACCAACAATCGCCGCAAAAAACAGTTGGTGCAAGAAGTATAACACCGAAATCTTCTGGAGTTGTCGACAACACTACCGAGGTTCAACCGTAAAACGCATCTCGACGTAAAACTCGATTGAATGCCAACATTCGCTGAAGAAAAGCAGTTGGTGCAAGAAGTATAACACCGAAACCTTCTGGAGTTGTCGACAACACCACCGAGGTTCAACCGTAAGACGTATCTCGACGTAAAACTCGATTAAATACCAACATTCGCTGAAGAAAAGCAGTTGGTGCAAGAAGTATAACATCGAAACCTTCTGGAGTTGTCGACAACACCACCGAGGTTCAACCGTAAGACGTGTCTCGACGTAAAAGTCGATGAAACACCAACAATCGCTGAAAAAAAACAGTTGGTGCAAGAAGTATGACACTGAAACCTTCTGGAGTTGTCGACAACACCACCGAGGTTCAACTGTAGAACACCTCTCAACATAAAACTCGATAAAATACCAACAACCGCTGAAAAAGGGAGTTGGTGCAAGAAGTAGAAGGCTGAGTGAGACCTTCTGAGGTTTTCGACAACACCTCTTGCACCACCGCACTGGGGTTCAACTGCAGATTACTTAATTGTACTTAATATACAATTCGACAGAATCACAAATCTGCGAAAAATGACAATGATGGTCCAAGAATGGCCTTCCGACGTCTAACATCAGACTTCTTATACAGATCAGTGAAAGTGTTGTCTGAGTGCTTCCAAAAGAGTATCGGCGGTCTAAAGAACTTGATGGTCGTAAAAACAATCTATGTCCAAGAATTACGAATCGAAGAACTTGAGGATTCGGGCGGTTCCATCATTGGAATAATATGGTCATTAGGAAGGCACATGGATCTGATGTTCGTACTGGAAGCAATTTTTGCGCCACACCTCTTGGCTCACACTTAAAATCGGAAAAATTATACCGCACCGCGGCCCAAAAACAGCCCAAAGCCGATAGGGTCCTTTTAACAAAAAGATATCATTATTTTCAGAACTAATTATATACCAAACCGGGCCTTATTGCACATCAATAGATGCAGAAAAAATTAGCTTTTAGACTGAGTAAAAAAATGAGGTATGGTCCATTTGAAAAGGAAATGTTGAGAAAAATTCAAAGCTACCTTGGGTTTGAAGGTACAATGTTTTGTGAGCAATTTCATTTGGTTTTTGGTTATCACTAAAATCAGACCACAAATAACAAAGTTATAGCGCTATGGAGTTTTAATCTCGCACCCTGTACATAGCCCCTTCTAGGAAGTTTGCACTTAAAAAAAAACAGAATCTCATTAAATACAATAAAATAAATGAAGACAAACCATAACCGACGAAAGGCAATTTTCTTTATTTGAACTCTAAAAATAAAGAAATAATTTTATTGAAGGAATGGGTTACTTATATCTAACAATTACTAGGCAGCAATTATTAGATATAGCCCCTTCTTTTAAATTTCCATTTTTTTTGTAAATATTGGAATAGAATCTTATTTATTAAGGTAAAATGAAAACATAGCAGTCGGCGGAATAGCCACTTTAACGAAGCAGAATTTGAGAAACAATTTTAATAAAATAAAAAAACTTTTGACCTGACATAGACCTGAAATCCTGCCGTTTAGAATATTCGAGTAAGTACTTAATTTTAAGAAAACCGACCTTTCGAGTACCCCTTTCAAGGGCTGTCCCTTGGGAGGCGTTTTTCGACCCATGTTTACTGACACATTTGGTCTTATTTTTGATCGTTGAAAGCACCGGTAAAATATTGTAACCTAATTCCGGGACAGCCTGTACAGCAGCTTCATTTCAATTTTTATTTATTTAGACAAAATAAAATGAAAAACTGTTTTCCGCCATAAATGAGATTATTTCGTAATATGCCGGGTGGTTCCTTTTTCAGTGCTCACCATTGACATCCCCCAAACGGTAAAGATACGCAGTCGGTTGAATTAGAGAAAAGTTGCGCTATTTCTTCGTGTTAAGAATGTCTTTATTCGTTCCTGAGTTATCGTGAAAAGTCTGAAAATTGCGATTTTAAAGAAAAATTCATAACTTTCTTACGACTAATATTATTTTAATGTAAGTTGGAAGTTTTATATTTTTGACAGCTGCCGATTGAATGGCATCGACAGAAATTTTCCGACTCCGTATCTCATACCGTTTAGGAGATGGCAATGGTGAACAGTGAAAAAGGAACCGCATTGTATATGAAAAAGTGGAAATTTATAAGAAAGGGCTGTATCTAACAATTACCTACCTTTTATTCTTCTAGTCTGTTTTATGCTAATCAATAAAACTGGTAATGTGAACGATAAAAAATCTGTGATTGATTGCATGTATAGGTACCTAATCCAGGGAAGTCCGGGTCGTTAGGAGATTTATATTGTGACGTGTGTTTTTTATAAACTCCGATGCAGCTTTTTTAACAATTTAAAAGTTATGCAAAGCTATTTTTCTCGAAGTGGTTGAGCCCTAGAAGTTTGAAATTTGCATTAGTCGATTCTTCTTCAAGTTTGAAGAAGTAAGATGGATCACACTTGAGGTCGCCAACAGCTTTTAAAAAATTGCCTTTTTCTTGGTGAAGTTCGCACTTTTTACTTTTTATTACAGAAATCGCAGCAGTTAGTTTGAGTCTCTGATACTACAAAATACGAAAAAAAATATACTAAAAACACTCTAAAAAATTGGCAATCTCGGAGACGGTAGAAACTTCTACTTTTTCACAGAATTTGTAAATGTACAACATTTAACTTTAACCCGGGTCGGGCGTGCGCCCGGCGCTGATTTACTATGATCTCAAGTACAAATGTTTTTCACCCCTAAAATGACATTTTCCGAAAAAATGGCACTAAGGTTTTCGATCCGGTAATGCAACAGCTATCGAATTCGATAATGATAATATGCCCTTTTGCTAAGAAAAATTCAAAAAGGGGCCTTTTTGTCCGTAAAATGGAAATTTTCTAAAAAATTGCTCTAAGGTTTTTGATCCAGCAACACAACAGCTGTCAAATCCGATAGTAAGAATATGCCTTTTGTAAAATAAATGGAAATAAGGGGCCTTTTGCCACTAAAGTGACATTTTCGAAAAAATGGCACTAAGGTTTTCGGCTTGAAAAAAAATCAGTTATCAAATCCGGTAATAAAAATATACAGTTATGCATAGGTTTTTTTTCACGGCACCATTTTTTGGTCAAAAGGTAACGCGAAAAATGGGGGTTTGCATTTAAATTTTTAAAGTTGATGTGCCAAAAAGGCACTTTCCGTGAACCGATGTGACTCAAATTCTAAGCAGCACCTACAAATCTCCCACTGAATATGTGTGCCAAATTTCATCTTGATACGTTCAGTAGTTTGGGCTGCAGCGAGATCACAGACAGACACACACACAGACACACAGACAAGACATTTTTTCAAAAACCACTTTTTTTGGGTTCCCAGGACCCTGAAACGTAAAGATTTCATGTTTTTGGCGATTCGATTTTTTTGAATTTTCCGATCGATTCCAGTAACTGCTTCGCGAGCGTAGAAGTTAAAAAATCAGCTATCAAATCCGGTAACAAATGTACAGGGTGATTTACGAAGACCGTTCATTTGAAACTTTTGGGGATCCACTTGTAGCAGAATTTTGAAATTTGGTTCTATACCATAATCGCCCACGCACACCAAAAATAAAATATTTCCAACCCACCCAACACTTCCGGAAGTGACCGCCATCTTTGCTATTTTAAATGGAAAGCCTTCGTTTTGATTTTAGATTCCGAGTAATTATGAGTTTAGCCTACCTAACTGTCACCGTTTTTGACCTTGTTTGACAAGGTTTTTTGAATATGTATTAGAAAATTAATTTGCAATCCGCTATAGAAAAATTTATATATTCCGAACGGTTGATGATTAAGGAACCAAACTGGGAGGGTTGAAACTAGAGTGCCTGCCAGCTAGAAATGCACCCGTCAATCATTTTTCGCGCATCCTAGTCTATGCCACTATCGTTGAAGCGTAAGATACTCGAGGGTGCAATTTTCGGTAAACTGCACAATGCTAGGAACACCGCTTCGCTGTTGTAGTTCTGTGTCCCCGCCCACAATACTACCAGCTAAATAGTGTAAATAGTCCACCGTACCGCAGCTTTGCAGGTTTCACCTGACCGGCTTTACGCCCAAATTTGAGGAATGGGGGAAAGGGTGTTTGTAAGGTAAAGATCAGTGGTGTAACGTTCCTCATTCCTCATTTTGGAAATATCCACAGCCTGACTTACACGGTCTAACACGCGCGTCATGGGAACATATAAACCATTTGCGGCCTCATTTTCGCAAAACTGAATTAATTTTAGAATTAACTCTCACTCTGGCTGTGTAAAACCATCTTGAATAGGTACGAGAAATTCTAACGAACGCCACTGCACTATACGACGCGAAGGGATGTAATACTGGCCTTAGCGCGTGCTTAAGCGGACAGTGGGCGGAGGGTACAAAAATGTGTTTTCGCGCAGATTTACTTTCTAGCTGGCAGGCACTCTAGAAGGTTTGAGCTTCCTTTTGATTACTCAGTTGTTTTTGTTGACGTAACAATATGGCGGAAATTAATTTTCAAAAATGGCGGAAAGAAATTGTCTACAACTCCATTTTTTTCCATATGCGAATACCACAATTTTATACAGTCAAAAGATGCAAAATTAAATTTCTTTTAGACTGCTATTAACATTCCCTAGACATATTTTTAATATTTTCAAAAATATCAAAAATTAACGCGTTTTTAATGTATAAACAATGTAACTTTAGCAGTTCTTGAAAAGAGGAAATGTTCAAAAAGACTTTCCCATCTTTCAAAAATGCGTTTTTCTTCACTTCTGGCAATTTTTAGGAGAGGTAGGCTCCCATTGGACACCTAATTCTTTCACAGTTGCCGAACGCATGTACAAATAGAAAACAAATTTTATAGCCTCTATTAAAGCTTATGTTGTTGATCTGTGACTCTACGCTAAATTATTCAACGAATTTAATTTTTCAAAATTAGCTTAGGACAAATTTTTGAAAGTGTAGAACGAACTGTTACTAATTTTTGATCCAAAGCTTGCTGGGATTATTTTCTTTAGACGGTACAAGTACATGCTTATTCCAAATATTTTCAAAAATATTGAAAATAGGTATAGAGAATGCTAATACTAGTCGTCTAAAGGAAATTTAATTTTCCATCTTTTGGCCACACGAAATTGTTGCGGACAATTTCTCTTTGCCATTTTAAAAAATGATTTTCCACCACATTGTTAAAGCAACAGGATCGAGTGGGACATCAAAAGAAAGCTCAAAGCTTCTAGTTTCAACCCTGCAAGTTTGGTTCTTTAATCTTCAATCGTTTGGAAGATTTTTCTATTACGCATTGCAAATCAATTTTTTATACAAAGGGGTGTATGGATTAGAGCTTGAATATGGGCCACCCAGTTCTCAAAATACCGCACATGCCATTTTGGCATATGATACTCTAGAACACATAAGGAAACTATGCACAAAAAATCACGTGTGCGGTATTTTGAAAACACTGTTGGAAATAAGACAAAATTGAACATTTATTCTTAATTGAACTTTATTTAAGTGCAGTAACCCTATAAACTTCAATACCATCTATGGGTTTTCTTCTTCATTGTACCCTATTTTCATTCTTTTTAACTTCTACGCTCAAGGCGGAGCAGTATATAAAATCGATCAAAAATTCGAAATTGAACTGACATCAAATCTTTACGTTTCGGGGTCCCAGGAACCCAAAAAACCTATTTTTGAAAAATGTGTGTCTGTGTGTCTGTGTGTGTGTCTGTCCGTGTGTCTGTGGACACGCTACAGCCGAAACTACTGAACTGATTTTGATGAAATTTGGCACACATATTCAGTGGGAGATTTGTAGGTGCTGATTAGAATCTGGGCTACACCGGCTTACGGAAAGTGCCTTTTTGGCACATCAACTTTAAAAATTTAAATGCAAACCCCCATTTTTCGCATTACCATATGAATGCTCTTCAAATTCTGCTTCTAAAAATGTATTCACACTTGGGCCCTTTTGACCAAATAATGGTGCCGTGAAAAAAAAACTATGCATAAATGTATATTTTTATTACCGGATTTGATAACTGATTTTTTTTCAAGCCGAAAACCTTAGTGCCATTTTTTCGAAAAATGTCATTTTAGTGGCAATTTATTTTATTGTCTGTACGGGAGAGGAGCTGATTAGATTTTGAAGCCGATCAGTCAACCCGAAGTGCCCTTTTGGCATAGCAACTTTCTTATTTTAAATATTTAAAAATTTAATAAATGCTGCTGTTATTAATCCAATGCAGTGCGGCGTAGAAGTTCCTGCCGTCTCCGAGACCGCCTTTTTTTTTTGTTAATATGACTTTGTTCGGTGTAAAGAGATATAATATTTCATTTAACCTGATATTTGGCCCAAAACAGTGGCTTATCCCATACACTCCTTTTGACATAATGTCAAAGACAGTGACAGGTGGCAAGACGTAGGTGCGATAAACTCACAATTAAGAGACGAATCCGAATCTAAAATTAATACGAGAGCTTTCGATTTAAAATAACAAAGATGGCGGCCACTTCCAGTAAAACTCAAAGTGCTGGGGCTTGGGAATATTTTATTTTGGTGTACGTGGCCGATGAGGGGCAATTCGCGGTAGAAAGTCAGTGTACAAGCCTCAGGAAGTCACAGGAAATCCGCAAGAAGTCTCGGGAAGTCAGAGAAAGTCACAGGAAGTCTCGGGAAGTCCACAAAAAGTCAGGAAAGTCACAGGAAGTCAGCAAAAAGACAAGAAAGTCACAGGAAGTCTGCAGAAGGTCACAGGAAGTCTAAACTACCAACAGCTTTGTTTCACACTTCTGAGTGATTCTCTGTTAATTACGCGTCAAATTAGGCTAAATTTAATTAACTCCACCATTACATCCTCGGAGTCCTCTATAGTCAGAGCGATATTTTTGGAATTGGAATTATCATTCGTTAATGTTTTGTGAATAGGTACGAAAGTCACATCACATATATTAATGCGAATTATTTCAAAAAAATATCGGCCGTTCCACTTCCTCCATTAAATTTGGCGCCCTTCCGTGATCAATCACAGTGCCAGTGCAACCAACAAAACTTGGTGGAGAAAGTTAGGTTATGTTGGTGATCCCCATGGGTGATAGAGATGGGCAGATCGACTCTTAAGCGAGTCGAGTTAGTCAACTCACTCACAAGTGATTAGTCGACTCAGTGATTCGACTCATATGTATTTAGCGAAACTACTCTCCTGGCGAAACTAAATAAAGCAAAAGTGTAAACTATACTATATTTTATTTAGTTGAGTTGAGGCGGCACCGGCATTTATGAATATTACGTCGATCCCTGCGTTTGCGGTTGAATTTGAATACCTACTAGATCTTGGCGTCTTGAGCTGAATCGAGCGAAAATTCGACTCATCGATGACTCGACTCTTTTCTTGCGAGTGAGTTGAATCACTCATTGCCGGTGATGAGTGGCTCATTTGAGTCGACTCACCAACTGAGTACCCATCTCTAATGGGTGATCCCCACAGTCGCCACAGAGGTTTAAAAAGATGTTATTTCTTGAATTTCTTCAAAAATCGTGAATTTTTGAGCAAGCATTTTGAAGCATTCGTCAAGAGGCCACAGTGCCGGATTAAGAGAATTCCAGGCCCTTAGGCAAGCCAGTCGACGTCTGTCCGCAAAAAATGGGGGGTGGAAGGGGCGTAGCCCCCCGCGAAATTTTTTTCACCCCTCCCCCTTCCGGCCCTGAACCTTTTTGGTATTTTATTTCAGTAAAGTTAGTTTAGCAGTTTTATAGTTATTTTCATGCTGGAGAATACTATGTCATAAATCTTGTGGAACAGGGATCAGGGGCCTCGTCAGGGGCTAATGGCGGCCATTTAAATTTTTGAAAAATTGACATCTCGCAAACCGTAAAAGATACGAAATTTTATTAAATCAGAAAAAAGTTGTATTTCTCAATGTAGATTAAGGATCTGAAAAGAACTCCAAGATATCTCGATTGGTCACTGAAGTATACTGAAAAGACTGAAAATTGACAACGTGTTGTAACTTGGTTACTAAGTGGCATCAGATCATGATGAAATTTGGTTCAATTACACTACCATTCACAAAATACAAAGTGAGACGACGAAAACTTTTTTAAGCCTTCTAGATTCAAATATGACCTGTTTCAATTTTTTTATGTTTTTATAGGGATCACTAATATAACCTAACTTTTTCCAGAAAGTTTTCTTGATAGTTGCACTGGGACTGATCGCGAAAGGGCACCAAAGTGGAGAGGTCGATATTTTTTCGAAATAATTTGCATTAATAAATGCAAAAGAAATGAATTAAAAAAATTCACATCTATCATTTTAGTTTAGTCTTGTGTCGTCATCATGTCCGGGAATTATTCAAGTAATAATAGTACACATTGATTAAAGTTAACCAGTTGTCGATGCAAACGATATTGTTATAATTTTCGTTTTAGTAACTAGTTAGGCATTTTTATTACCTACATTTCGTAATGAGTACCACTGACGGAATAACATTAAAAATTCACCGGTTAGACGGGTCTATTGAGACCATTTTAGTCGTAAATTACATGAAAAGTCGGCGAAATCACAAGGAAGTCTTAGGAAGTCATAGAAAGTCTCAGGAAGTCATAGAAAGTCACAGGAAGTCATAGAAAGTAGGGTTTCGCACAATACCAAGACTAGTCTTGGTCTTGTCTTGGTCTTGGTCTCGAATTCAAGACAATACCAAGACCAAGATGCTTTCACTTAAGTCAAGACCGAGACCAAGATTGACCTCTCAAGACCGAGAGTCTTGTACCAAGAGTCTTGTTAAAGTCTTGGTCTTGGGGGTCAATTTTTGAAAAAATTGCTCTAAAATTGAAGAGCGGCAACGATGGGTGTCGAGTGACATTTCTCACCACTGGAAGGTAGTACCTACTGAAATGACATTGCACAACACATCAGCACATCGCTATATTCATCTTAAAATTAAATGAATTATCTTCTAAATTTTGACATTATAGGTATAATTTTAATGAGGGCTATTTTTTCAAAAAAACATTACGAGCCATCATTGAAATTAACACGAGATAAATTTATTGGTTTAAAGTTCTTTATTTTGTTTTCAAATTACATATTCAACTTTCTAAAAAAGTCCAAGATCTGACAAGAAGTAACATTTCGATGGATTGAGGTAGCAGTCTATTTCGATTGGGTTGAACGGTAAGCGAAGCCTGTGAGAACAACCTCTCAACAGGCACTGAAGTGGCGGTCCGAGTCAGTAAGATATACTATTAGGTAATTGTTTGTTATGAATTAGAAATATTAATAAGGGCCGATATTTTCACCTCCAGATAAATCTATCTGTCGGATAATTCCCATACTTTCAATGAGAATTAACCGGCAGATAGGTTTATCTGGAGGTGAAAATAACGGCCCATAAGTAATAAAAATTAATTAGAAATTAAGACTTACTTGGTTTCTTTGGATCCCATTACAATTACAAATAACAGTACTGCAATCACAAAAGCTGATGGCTAACTGATAACTACCTACCAACGACTAAACTGAACTGAAGACAAAACAGCATAGAGCACGTGGCTTTCCAGATTTTCATGTTACAATACCACAATGCCTTTGTTTTCTTTCTTAGAAATCGGTTCATAAACAAGACTTTCGAGACCAAGACCAATATTGGTCTAATCTTGTCTTGGTCTTGGCCATTCAAGACCAAGACAAGACCGGTCTCCTCAAGACTTGTTCAAGACCAAGACCAAGATAGGCTCTAGTCTTGTCTTGTCTTGGTCTCGCGAAACCCTAATAGAAAGTCACAGAAAGTCTAATGCAAGTCAGAGAAAGTCTAATGCAAGTCAGAGAAAGTCTAATGCAAGTCACAGAAAGTCCAGTGGAAGTCTGGAAGTTTTTTGAAAATAGAAAAATATTTTGGAGGACAACCGACAAAACTTCTTGGTTGAAAATATTGAACAAAATATGATTATTTATTGCAACAAATTTTAAATTAAGCTGAAATGTGTTATATGTATTTTTTCCTGTGTTTTTCTGGGCTTCCAATGTATTAAGTATTTTGTAGATACCTATTTATATTTTTCTTTGTATGTATGATTGTATATGTACATAATTTAGTAATACTATGTATTGAAAATCAATGTTATTTCATTAACATATGAATTATATTTAAGAAGAAACTCCCAAGAAAAAAAATTACTAGATATTTATTTTTACGGCATATATTAGGGCATATACTTGAAGATTGCAGCATGGTTTAGAGAATATATTTAAGGATTTTAACGGAATATTTAAGTGTATATATGCTTCATCTTTACGACATAAACTGCTCAACAATTCAATTGGTCCACCCGGAAATTTGAGTCGAATTCAAAATGCCGTAACTCCTCAAGCAGTTGATCGATTTGAATGAACCTTTTTTCCACGGATAGCCCATTTCATTGGCTACTACATGACATGTTCCACGTGTTATTTCAGGTCCCCTTTATTTGATATACAGGGTGTCAGAGCCGGGTACCGCAAAATGGCGAAAATTAAAACCACCCCCGATTCTGAAAGAAATTTTTCTAATTTTTTTTGCCTGGTTGAGAAGACGTCTCAGGTCCATACCTCCAGACGTTTTTTTGAAACTTGCTCCATCTCCTCTAATTAGGGTGCAAGGCCAAGAAAACTGTTTTTTCACCGGTCGTTAATAGCGCCTTTACTTGTACACGAATTTTAATTTTCTGGGGGTCCTTGTAACGCAAGAACTTCACTCTAAATTGTCATAAATTCAAAATTATCCGGATATAAAATGTCACAGAAAAGGGGGCCCACTGAACTGAACTCAAAATTATTCTGCGTCTGAAATGATCTTGATTAAAAACGGACCAAAATTGAAAGCATGCCGTCGTAGAGCCATTCATCCTGAATATTTTAAGATGCTCTTCGTCTGAATTGGATCACATTTGGCGTGCTGATACCAATACTTTGGCTGACGGATTTCGGACAAAAAGCAGGCATTTCGCACATCTGTAATTTCGTGAAACCAAGGCGACAAAAATTTTGACAAAGCCTGAAGGATCGTTACCTTGTCAACAAGATATGGCTCTTTGTTTTAATTTTTGTCACCTTGGTTTCACGAATTTAGGGGGCTGTATTTTGTCTGAAAACAGTCAGTTGAAAAGTTGGTTTGAGCACCGGTGATTGTGATCCAATTCAGACCAAGAGCATCTTAAAATGTTCAGGACAAATGGCTCTATGAAAACATCGTTTCAAATTTAGTCCGCCTTTACTTAAAGATCACTTCGGAAGCAGAATAAAATTGGGTCCATTTCAACGGGCCCCCTTTTCTGGATCGCCTTGTTTTAGATTAATTTTGACCTCATGGTGTCCTAGAATAAAGTTTTAACGACACAATGAGGCTATTAACTACCAGTGAAAAAACAGTTTTATTGGGCCAGCACCCTAATTAGAGGAGATGGAGCAAATTTCAAAAAAACGTCTGGAGGTATGGTCCTAAGACGTCTTCTCAACCAAACAAAAAAAATTAGAAAAATTTCTTTCAGAATCGGGGGTGGTTTAAATTTTCCCCATTTTGCAGTACCCGGCTCTGACACCCTGTATATCAAATAAGGGGGACCTGCATAAAACGCGGAACATGTCATGTCGAAGCCAATGAAATGGTCTATCCGTGGAAGAAAGGTTCATTCAAATCGATCAACTGGTTGAGGAGTTACGGCATTTTGAATTCGACTCAAATTTCCGGGTGGACCAATTGAATTGTTGAGCAGTTTACTTGCCCAACCCTAATAATAATCATTTCTATAACATTTTCAAACGACTAACCATCTCCCATTTAAGAAAAATTTCTGCTACAAAATTGCAGTTTGTATGAAGTTAATGACCGGAAAAGGCAATAAAAAAGTCAATTTTAAATCAAAGGGGATTAGGCTATCAACGCGTTTTACGACCCACGTAAACTACACTCGCGGCGCCTCCACCATTATTTACTAATTCCGAAATGCAACTAAGTTCTTGTAATAATAACAAAAGAACGAGGCACCTGCCCTTTCCCCCAAGGGAACGTATTTTTATTCCAGTTAAATTTTTCAGTCACACAGACACGTGAGGGGACCCTAATCTCATTTATTCAGGCGTTAATGGAAGCTGTAATCCAGGGATGAAGAAGAATGATTTGCAAAAACTTCGCATCGTTATTTTCTTCGCTCGATTCAATATCGGGGATCGAGGAAAAGTAATTTGTCATTAGTTGGAACGTAATTGATAGAAATTTGCGTCGACGCCGGCGTCGATACACCCCGAGTCGACGTCGGCAGCGTCCGCTGTTCGACGCTATCCCAGATGAAATTTGTTGGTGATTGTACGCACACGCCTGCTGAAACATGGCTCAAAATCCATATTATTTGTTAGATTTTAGTTATTTATCAACCAATCGATGCTCCAATTACTAAGTACTTCACGTAATTGCAATTCATCACTTCCAGTAAGTACCTTTAATTTATTAAACTGTTTTTTTTTCTCCCGCACGGTTCTTTACCGGCAATTTAAAAATTATTTAAAATCAATTAAAATTAACGATTACTTGTCACGTCTCAAAATATTTATCCACTAGGGGTGGGGTTTATACAAACAATACATTGTCTTATCTAGGTCGGTGGTGTTGAGAATACAAAGCCCTTTGTGTTAGTACCCTAATTAAAGATACTTCGCTGGAAGATTTTGTGAAAAAAATAAACTCATAAATTACATCAAAAATAATTTTAATGGATTAGCTGTCAAAATATACCTTCCCTAATCTACATCTGTTTCATGTCAATCTTTAAATTAATACGCTCGCTTCCTAAGTCTAATATTAGTTCATTTCCCATATAAACGAAAAACAAACAAATAATAACGGAAGGAATTTCTAGATATGTTCGGCAGTAAACTTCGATCATGGATGGAGGCTGTAAGACCGCGGAAAAAACAACACCGGAAAGAAAAACATAAAGCGAACTCCGCAAATCCTCCAATTATTACGAATTCGAATCAGATTTACAACAATTGCTCGCAGGGTGATTCGGTAAGGTCTTCAAGACTACAAAACTTAGCTTTATTGCATAACATAATTTTAGGTGGCAAATAATAGGAAAAATACAAAAGGCGTTTTGACTCAAATAAATCAAAATAGTCAAGCACCAGCAACTTCTCGGTATTCCGCTAACAATTTATCATCTCCCGAATCGGCCTACTCGACTGGTTATTCGACAGACGGAACCTCCCCAGGGGCTCCTCCCGACTACTACATCAATATTAAAACAGGTGAAAAAATATTAAACAAAACAACTAACATATTTCGTAGGTGTGCGATATTTTCCTACAGAAACTGAGCGACATATCCAGCAACACTCCATGCCTAATGGGGAGGTTGATTTGTCCCCCAGGCCTAAGAAAACTTCTCCCGTTTGCGCGTCATCATGTATTCCCCCGGTGACTGTACATCAGCAGAGTCGTAGGCCCTTAGCTAAGGTAGATTTTGTTATTTGTAGATTTGTTTCAATGTTCACGTCATTCGATCGGCTTTCCAACAGAGTCAAGAGGTGGAATCTAGGCTTCTGGCAACCCAATCACGTCCTTCGGTATTCCCAAGTAGTAATGGCATGCCACCGACGAGACTAAAAGAGGTTATTGCGAGTCCGATCTTGACATCTCCAAGGCAGAGGAATAGGATTAGGACGAATCCTTGGCTACCTGGGAGTTCGCTCAGTCCTGGGCAAATTCCGAAGTTGGCCAACCCGCAGCCTCTTCAGAGTAGTCCGTGAGTTGGTTTTTCAACTCGAATAGATTCTAATAAAATCTTTGAGTTTACTCTTGCAAATTGTACACCTTCTTTAGGGTAAGATGAGTTATGTTTCCGCAGAGCGTCTCGCCGATTCATCAGCCCTACCACATCGCGAGGAAAAGAAGCGCGTAAACAATCCTTGTCGTCCTCGTCTTGTTCATCGCTAAGCGGAAGCCTCCAGTGGGAAATAAACAGAAAACATTATTCCGGTAGCGAGGAAGACGATTGCACATTAAACGAAATGATGGGGAAATACGACGAGAGCTACATTTACGAAAGAGAGAATGACATATTAAGTGATAGCGACCCTACAGATTGTGATACCGATATAGACACAGGCCAGGATGGAGGTGACGAAGACGAAACGTTAGAAGGCGAGTTCGACTTTATCGACAACGGTTCTTATCTAGAACTGGATTCTAGAGAAAACCATAATACGGGGCATTGTATCTACTATAATTTTGAAGCCCAAAGGAGAATCTCCAGAAGAAGGAGAAGGAGTAAACACATTAGTGAAAAGCGACGGTCGAGTTCTAACAAAAAACGACACAAACAAATTGTTTCACAACCTAATGGTTCTAAGAGTGCAGGTGCTACCCCTTTATCCGTCCGGCGTACTAAACAACACCCCGTTTCAAAATTAGCTCAAGAAGGTCTAAAGAAGCGGTCTAATTCTATTAGTTTTAGCGGAGATCCACTATCTTCTATTGATAGAAGAGATAAGGAAGCAGATCAAAAATACAGAGAATTAATCGTGGAAGCTGAGCAAATCTTACGTAGCATGAAGAATAATGGTCTCTCTCCAAGGCGGGTCCCAGGTCCTGCGAATAAACGAGTTGAGATCCTGAGAAACGCAGAATGTGCCAAACCGGAATTATTCATGAAAAACAGACTGATAGAAGATTCTGCTCCACACTTTAAACCGTCCAATAATTTTAATCCCCGATTTAGCCCTAAGAAAAACCATCTAACAAACTTTATGATTAACAACTCGCCTGTGCTGATTAGAAGAGAACCGGAATTGGCCTCTTCACCATTAGTGAAAAAATCCGAGAGGAATCACGCCAGAAACCACAGCCCTAAATACCGGAAGAAGTCCAAAGGTAAATTACTGCAGGACTGCTTTTCCAGCTCAGACTCGGAGAATGGGGAGAACGTTAAGGATTCTTGTCACGCAAGTAAAACGGATTCCTTTGGGTGCCCGCAAAGCGAGCCTGTGAAGAGGAAGGTCTATTCCGGACATGGAAAAACTGTTGCTTTCAATCTGAATCACAGTAAGTTTAAGCGACCAAAAAATTTATTATAAGTTTAAAAATTTATAATCTGTACGAAACATGATGATTTAATCCCAAGTAGCACACAGGGTGAGTGAAACGGGAGCGGCCAGCCTCTATAACTTCTTTCGCATCTGATGGATCCGAACCATTTTTTGTAGGTAATGCCATATGACTGCCTCTGAACTAAAGGGTGGCCCATAAAAAACCGGATTTTCTTGTTTTTAAATATCTTCGTAAGTTTTCGTACGATATTTTTCAATCTTATACACAACGTAGCTGAAGGTTGAAATTGTTGATGCCATTCATCAGATTTGAATTTGCACCATCAGTGTCCTCCTTAAGAACGTGTAACTTAACACCATTATTTAGGCCAATGGGCTGGGGTTACAATTTGACGCATGACAGAGGCGTTCACACATGATCCAAGCCTGTCTTTTCCTCTTTCCAAATTAACTTTCAGAAATAAAATTGATCAATCCCTCAATTTTTTATGAATTTTTTTGTAAAATGTTAATTTTCGTAATTATCACAAATTGTGAAAGGGAACGGAGGACAATTTTTTTTGTATCTTTGTTACTTTATGTCCAATACTTTAGAGTTTTATTCAGGATGTAACCAAAGGGCGAGCCTTTCAATTTCTCTCTTTGGGTTACAGATAGCACTATCATCGTTTTTCTTAAGAAGGTCTAACTTAACAGCATTATTTAGACCAATGGGGTGCGACTATCATTTGACGTATTACAGAGACGTTCGCACATGATTAAAGCGCGTCTTTTGCTATTTGCAAAATAAGATTTCATTTATTTTATTGTTTTATTAACTTACTTAATTTGTCACCATATTTATTTAATTAATGGCACATATGCAATAACACTTTTTAGAGTACTTAATTAAATTATAAAACAAAAAATTAAACATTTAAGTAAGGCATGATTTGACCACCGTCCAATCGTATGCAACATAACCATAGCAACAAATAATCAACCTACTCGATTTACCTCTTAAAACACAATTTGTTATAAAAAGACTGCTGCAAGAAAATTGACGTAATTTTAGTTTTGACATCCATATTATACAAAAAAAGCGGGCTTTAATTATGCGTGAACGCTACTGTCATATGTCAATGAGAAAGGCCATCCCTATTAGTCTAAATGATTTAGACCAATAGGAATGGGTTTTCTGTTAAGTCAGACGTTCCTAAGTAGGACAATGATGGTGCTATCTGTAGCCCAAAGAGAGAAATCGAAAGGTCCACCCTTTGGTTACATCCTGAATAAATCTCAAATGTATTGGATAGAAAGTAACGAAGATACAAAAAAAAAGAGTCCTCCGTTCCCTTTCACAATTTGTGATAATTACGAAAATTCATGTTTTTCAAAAAAATTCATAAAAAATTGAGGGATTGATCAATTTTATCTCTTAAAGTTAATTTGGAAAGAGGAAAAAACAGGTTTTGATCATGTGTGAACGTCTCTGTCATGCGTCAAATTGTAACGCCACCCCATTGGCCTAAATAATGGTGTTAAGTTACACGTTCTTAAGGAAGACACTGATAGTGCAAATTAAAATCTGATGAAAATCCGGTTTTTTATGGGCCACCCTTTACATTTCGATCCCACCAGTGAGTGGTCCCAAAATGTTTTTATTTCATTGAATAACGACATGTCACTTTTATTCTTTAATGATTCAAGTAGCATTTTTGATTCTCTTTATAACGGTATAATGAAATCGTATTCTTACATAATATAATTTTCGAGAAAATGTTAATTTAATTGAACGTATATGGATCTGGCGATTTATTACACAAACTATTCACTTTGTCAAAAAATTGTTCCAATAAAAGTTGAAAGGTGCATCTTTTGATGTGATTCACTTTCTCCCGATATCTTCTTCACTGAGTCTTGGCGAGTAATTAGGTCATACACATTTTTTTTAATTGCAAGATTATGTCGAGTTAATCACGTCAACAGATGCCTTTCAACTTTTATTCGACGAATTTTTTGATAAAGTGAATAAGTTGTAAAATAAACGGCCAGATCCACACTTTTGGGAAAACGTTCAATTGACATTTTCTCGAAATTTCCATTATGTTAGAGTATGATTTTTTCACACCGTTGAAAAGAGAAAAGAAAATAGTGCCATTTAAAATAACAAAGTGACAAGGCGCTGGCCAATGAAATTAAAACAATTTGAGACTACTGATATTCTCGAAATGTAGTCTATAAATAACTAATTGATTTTCCCAAAAATGGTTCTGATATGTTGAAAACGAAAGAAGTTATAAAAGGTGGCCCCTCCCATTTGACTCACCCTGTATACTACGCGTTTTATGGCAATGACAGCATGGGTCAATTTTAGTATAAAAGGCGATGTTATTTGAGGTTATGTTGTTCGCCCTGGCTAGCCTACCGGTAACGGCTGGCTATATTCATCCGGCAAATCACATATAAGTCTTTTCGCCTTACAGAACCTGAAAAACATAGTTTCAATCAAAAACTTTCCATCCCTTTACCTGAATGGCAGTTGGAAAATAACGTATTCGAGAGTCTTGTTTAAAAGTAAAAATAGACTTTAACGGAAGTTGAACAAAAAAAAAGTGAGTCCCATCCAGATTCCAAAGAAAGCGCACTCCATACAACCTTCGAGTCGAAAATGCATGTGTTAACACGTCCACTACGACGTCTCATCACGGAATCTACCGGCTGGATGTAGCCAACCGTTACCGGTCGTCTAGCCACAATGTATATCGTTTCATTGATTATTATTTGTAGACTCTCCTCCATATTCTCCGACCCGTTTCGACAAAACAGAGTATAAAAACAGTTCGGAAAGCTTGAGACAACAAGTTTTACTCAACACCATCGTGAGCTTGAAGAGGAGTCTGGAAGATCAATCCGCCTCACTAAAACAAGTGTATACAAGTTCCCACAATATACAATTGTAGAGAAATATAATTTTGTACCGTTTGATGTGAAAGTGATGCCGTAACTTATTGTTTCAATGTTTTAGAATTTCATCATTTCAATACCAGTAGCGTACAATGTGTACTAGTAATAGTAGTTTTGATTTATAGTAGAGACAATAGCAGGTATAGAAATATAGAAACTGTAGTCAACTTGTGAGCCCATTCAATTAATTATTGCCGCTCCCAAAGTCACGCGAAGGATTAGGTACAATGATTTCCAAAGGTTCAACCCTGAAGTATTCGTAGTACAATTTTAGTATAGTGGTAATTATATCGATTTTAGTTTCATTATTCCGGCCTGATTGTTAAATTTTTTTGATAGGAATAGGAATTTGTTATTTCATTTGTTAAGGCAATGTTTTCATGCAAATAACACTCAAATCGAGTCTAACAATAAAGAGTACCATTCCCTGTTAAACTGTGTGCTGTTCTATATATTTTTATGACATTTATTGTAACGTATAAAATAGGCACTAATATCGTCTGCAGCCGTTGAAATGTGCCTGTTTTCACTATTTTGAGTCCATATTGTATTCATGTTGTGATCCTGAATTGTTAAATTTTTCAAATGTGTAAATAAATATAAATAAAACAGTGATAAGATCGTTTTATCTTTTATTGCAAAAAGCTTTTAAAGTCTTCTCAAATGCACGGGGGCGGCGCCGCAAGATCAATATTTCCCAGTGCAGCAAACAAATTTTCTCGCTTGACAGGGTTCGTGGAATCTCACCGATTCGAGTAGTTTTCTATTATTATATATTACAACTTCCTTGTAGTTTTTGTAAACGGAGCAGAAGACGTGAATTATTTATTGTTGATGTGAAATGTAAAGAATGAAAGAAATCTATTTTCGACAATATTTGTAAGCAGCTTGGTAGATTTGAGGAGAAAAATGCCCACAAAATTCTAGAAATAGAAATTATAGGGAATATCCCTATTTTATATAAGAAATATGATTCAAATTAGTAAATGAGTAGGTAGGAAAAAAACGAAATTGGGCTAATTTTGCAAAATTAACGCTAGGGGGGTTGAATAATTGGGAGAAGGATAAACAGTCAAGTGGAGTGATAATTAACGGTAGTTAGGTAAGTCAGGATTACAAAAAATAACACGAAAAGAATAAGGCATGCAATTAGAGGAAAGTGGTGTTTTTCTGGTGTGTTTAGGAAAGTATGTCGGGTTTCGATTCGCTGCTTGCAACCCTTGCGGAGTTATAATATATTTTTTGCCTTTGGGCTTGTAATGAGCCTGGCCATTCTTATATACTAAGTATTTAAATTTATACATAATAAATATGTCACAAATCATATTTACCTTTTTGTTTTTCTTTTTTACAATTTTCGTAATTCTCTTACCGTTTCTCTTTTTGTGTTTTTTTTTATCAACACGTCGACTAAACGAGCAAACATCTAAACCGGTTCGTTCATAAATCAAAATTGAAAGTTTCAAATTTCCCCTAATACGAACGACATAATTGTTTGAGAAGGTCAACTTTCAGTTTTGATTACGGATTTTAGGTAAAATACCTACTTTTTCTTTCCGTTTAGATATCTACACACAAAATTCGAGTTTATGATAGTATGACTCGTAATTTATTTTATCCAAAAACCCTATTTCGACACCTTAATACCTATAATAATTAATTTAACCTAAAATTGTTTTTTGTAACCTAATTTTCGCTAGTTTGCTACCTAAAGAAAACTAATACCATGGCTATCTTTACTTACTTGTTTTTTAACTTCTACCATCTTTAGCCTACCAAGTTACTAAAATCGATCGAAAATTCTAATCGGCAAAAACATCAAATCTTTGCGGTTTAGAACCCAAAACGTGGTTTTTGAAAAATGTCTGTCTATGAGTGCGCTAGAACCCAAACTACTGGACTGATCTGGGTGAAATTTGGCGTGTGAATCTTTATTTTTACATAACTAAAGGAAGAGTTGTTTAGATTTTTGGGCAAATCGGTTTACAGGAAAGTGCTTTTTTGACATTTTTGGGCAAATCGGTTTACAGGAAAGTGCTTTTTTGACATTTTTGGGCAAATCGGTTTACAGGAAAGTGCTTTTTTGACACACCAACTTCAAAATTTTAAAGGTAAACCTCCATTTTTCACATCACAATAGAAAAGCTTCTACATTGATTCGTCAATCTTTTTATAAATTGAAGGTACTATACATGCACTGAGAATTTTTAAGTTGCAACGTTAGATTAAAATTATGTGAATCTTTGGTATTGCCTCGACTTGCATACTGCGATGTAGTCTATTGGTTGGCTTTGCGCTTTAGGGATAGATTGAGTTTGCAGATGGTACAAAATGCTTGTATAAGTTATATTTAGTTATGGGCTTCGGAAATTCGATCACGCCATCGAGATTTCTATGTCATTCCTTCTCACTCTTCAACTCAAATTTTGTAGATCATTCAGTTATACAGCTGCAACTTTGTTTAATAAACTGCCGTCTGATATCAAGTAGGTACCTACCTACCTCAGTTGTATCTCTAGTTTTAAGGTCAATTTGCGTAAAAAACTTTTGATGGATTGTTATGGCGAAGTAATGATGAGAATGATTTGATTTATTCAAAATATAGTTTGATCCCTTGATTGCCTCATGCATTATTTATTATTATGATCAATACCGTCGTTTTTAATGTTAATGCTATTTCCTTTACTACTTACTTTTGTTAATTTTTGATTTATTGTTATTCTTCATTATTCGCATATTTACATTGTGGTGATGGTAATAAGAATAGAATATGATAGAATCTAACCAATATTGTTGATGGTTATGTGGTAGAACAGCATTATGCTGAACATAGCCATCTCGTGGTAGAATCCGTTAGTGTTAAAGAAAAATAATTTTTTTTGTATACACTTGCCACGAAATAACGATGCTATTTTTATTATTATTATCTGAAAATGCATTCAGTGTCCCAAAAATTTCTGCGAAAAAGTAGAAGTTTGTACTGCCTCCGAGACTGCCAATTTTAACCTCCCCACAACCAGTACTAAAAATTGGAGGTTATTGCAATCAATTCTCCAAAATTTTAAATTGAGATAATTGAGAAAAAGATTTTTTGAAAACTGTCGAACGAATTTTAGTGAAATTTGGAATGCTGGTTAGTGTTGGCCTTCTGGTGAGCCCAGTTAATTTTCTTGCTGATCCGCAAACGTTCCAACTGCCTTTTTGGCGCATCAACTATGAAATTTTACTGTGAACACCAATTTTTCTTATCAGCACATCAAAGGTCTTCAAATTCTGTATCTAGAAATGTATTCACACTTAGCGCCTTTTTGGCATAAAATCAAAAAATTCGAAATTTCGGAGAAACATTAGACAATACGCTACAGCCCAAACTACTGGATCGATTTGGTTGAAATTTGATAGGTGAAAGATATCATTAGGTACCAGCCGAAGAGCTGGGGTGGCAATCGGCTAATGGCAAGTGCCACTTTGGCATATCAACTTTGAAAATGTTGTAATTGTTGAATATTTATACAGCATACCTCCGTAAATTCCGACCGCAGAAGCTCAATTATAAATAATGATGAAACATTAATTCCAGTCAATTCCAAATGATTCCATATTAATTAATGATTTCTTCTACAGGGTGGGCCAGTAAAAGTTGGAACAAATTTTGGCTGTTAATAAAATTTTTATTTATAATCCGATTTTAATGAAGATTTGTGAGGTTGTTACTTCAACCTTTCTACGTCGAGGCTACTCATTTAATACACCAACGCTCATTTAGTTTCTGAAATATTCTTCAGTAAACGAACAGGCAGTGGTCGGAAGTAATGCATTACTGTAATGAAATTACTTTAGCTGGTAATGAGTAATTGTAATGCATTACTTTTTTCAAATAGTAATGGGTAATTGTAATGCATTAGGGGAGAGGCGGGTACAGTGAGACGGAAAAATTCAAACGGTTAAATTCAATACAAAACAGAATTGTATTTGGTCTGTAAATTAAATATAGATATCTTATCATATTAGCAAGTATAATAAGCTACAATATTACACTTATCTAAAGAAAAAAAAAAGTGGTAACAAAAAATTGAAGATGGTGCATTTGTCTCAGTGTTCCCACCTAGCAGGGTACATTGAGACAGTGCCTTTTTGAAACGAATACGGCACATTCATTAACGGCAAACACAAAAATAAGCAATTAGAGAACAAATTGATTGTCGATTAATACAAATACTTTGTGGTCGACAATTTTTTTAAGAAATAACAGCAGTTTTCAACAATGGAAAAAAATTTCGACCGCTTGTTATTTTCGGAAGGTCTATTACAGTTTGAAAGACAAAACAACTGTTATTTTTGGAGCACTTCCTCAGAAAACTGACTTCCATTATTGCTTTACAGTTTCTAATTACAGTGAGACACTGTCCCACTGTACCCACCTACGTTTTGTCCCATTGTACCCACTTTGCTATTTTCCCGGAAAATCGGTAAAATCTCCTTTAACCTATAAAAAACATAATGCCATTTTAATGATTTTACCTATTTTGGAGACGTATATTTCATCAGCGAAAACAGAATCCACCTCTTTGTTTTTGTTCTTGAAAGGTAAACAACTACACTGACCCTCCCGTAAAAAGTTCGTACTCAACAAACCAACAAAAATTCGATCCTGTCCAAACCCGTCGGACGTGCAACGTCTAATGAGAGCAGTGTTATTTTCTGAGCACAAATTTGAATATGTAGCAGGTAGCACCAACCTTACACATCAATTTTCCCCAAACTTGACCTTGTCTCACTGTTTCATTCGTCTCACTGTTCCCACTTTTCCCCTACATTTTTTTAAGTAATTCTAATGGAAAACCATTACTTTCTCCATTACTTTTTTTACCCTTAATTGATAAACGCAAAAATAAAACTTTTATGAAAAATGTAATTCTGTGAAATGAAATAACCACCACAGGAAGTAGCTAGGTACTACTGGTATCAGAGTTAACCCGAACCCAGCGGGGTTGTTTACCTACCGCCTCCCAAGCAAACATTGATGCATTCTGAAGAGTTGAAGAGTTGAAGAAAAGAGTTGAAGAAAATAAAACTAACTTTAGCCATCTCAAGCAGTGGTAAATTTTGAAACGAAATTGTTATTCAAATTAAATTAAAATTAAATAATAAATTTACTGTTTTAAAATAATACACCTACAGTTTTTTTTATAACGTGGCATTTTTTAAAATTCCAATTAGAGTTGGCCGTGTCTGGAATGACGTATGTTTCAATTTACTGCAGATCTCAAAATCTGTCAGCTACAATTAGAAATTTAAGAAATGTCACGTTAAAAGTAATGTATAAAGTAATGCATTACATTTATTAAGTAATTGTAATTGTAATGCATTACTTTTTGAAAAAAGTAATGAGTAATTGCAATGCATTACAATTTCGACGAAGTAATGTGTAATGGTAATAAATTACTTTTTAAAAGTAATGTTCCGATCACTGCGAACAGGTAACATTTAGAGTCGCTGCAAAATTGAATCAACGGCGATGGTCTGCTTCTCTTTATTTTAGAAACATATTTGAAGTTTTCTGAGCAAAGTAGCGACAAAAAATTAAGACATTTTTTGTTCTCTTTTTGTAAGTCAAGTTGCCTTTTGAAATTTACTTCTGTCACACTGTCAAGGACATTAATCTGTTTAACATGGCTCGATTATTACTAGAAGATAAAATTTTAATCTCAGCCAGCTTGACCAGCGTAATTTTGGGGCCAGAAGAATCTAGTGCATTACTGAAACTTTTCTGAAGGCTCTAAAATTACGTTCTTGGAGCGTTTTGATAAAAATTTATCTTCTAGCGATTATTTTATTCATTAAGTATTGAACCAATCCAAAGCAGCATTTAGTATACCAGTAACCACTCAAATCCTGATTACAGTGATAATACTACAACGTCAACTTGACACTAATTACTCAATACTTTAATTTATAAAATAATCTGCAAAATACGATTCGTAGTCTCTTGGTTGCCTTGTTGAGTCCTCATGGATGCACTACTTGTCAAATGGTAGATTTTTTTCGGCCAAAGAGGACTCGAGCAAGCTCTCGTCCTCTTTTTAACCTAAAAAAATCTACAATTTTGACTCGGAGTTGACAACCATTCGGACGTCAAAACCCGCGGCAATCAAGAGACTACTCGTCGTATTACTATTGATAATCGAGCCATCTTAAACCGATTAATATTTACTTGTCAATGTGGCAAAAGTAAATTCCAAGGGCAACTTGACTTACAATTTCAGGTTTCTCGCGAAACATTGCAGAGTTTAGTTAAATTAGTTTTTGAGTAAGAGAACAAAATATGTCTTAATTTTTCGGCCTAACTCGGCTTAGAAAACTTCAAATATGATTCTAAGATAAAGAAGAGCAGCCCATCACTGTTGATTTAATTTTGGAGCGACCCTAAACGTCACCTCTCCATTTACTGAAGAATATTTCAAAAACTAAATGAGTGTTGTAACACACAAAGGGTGGCTTCGACGTAGAAAGGTTGAGTTAACAACCTCACAAAATTTCATTAAAATCGGGCTATAAATAAAAATTTTATTGACAGACAAAGTTTGTTCCAACTTTTACGGACCCACCCTGTAATTTCAAATAATTCCTTATTAATTAAAATAATTCCATATTAATTCCAATTAGTTCCAAGGTTCCATTAATTCCTTTTGAACGGAATCAAATCGGGACTGGTTCGGAATTACTGGAATTAGATTGGAATTAATGGAATTTAACTGGAATTAATGGATATGAACTGAATGAATGGAATTAAATTGGAATTAATTGTACGCATTTTTTGGACTTTGGAGTGCCCATTACTACTTACATCTTCGTGGGTAGAGGCTATATTCGGGAAAGAGAAGCATGAACAAACTGTTACAATATTACAAAACTGCGGTTTTTTAAGAATTCGTTTTCCTTGGTAATAAATTCGTCGCATGCATGTCCGCTTTTATTTTCAGGAAGTTTGAAATTCGTGTTAAATGAAAAAAAACGATTTTGTGCCAGTTTTATTGTTGTACAAAATCAGATAAGGTAATGACTGTTTTGTGTGTGTCGTGATTTTATGAGAATCGATATTGGGGCAAACAGGTAGGTAGGTATGTCAAGAAACAAGACGTCGATTGTTGGATAAAATGTAGGTGCGGTGAAAAATAAACATCGATTACAAATGAAGACAACAAACGTATATTTGATATTTATTTATATGAATTCACAGTGTGTCGATTATTAGTGTACTATAATTTGGGGTACATGGTGTGGTGCAAGTAGAATGAGGGCAGGGCGACCGCCGTGGTCGATTCGCTACGTAGTATATCACATCTTCATATTGTTAAGTCGCGGCGAGCGGCGTCGGCGTCGTGGCGGCGGGATGGGATGGGTTGACTAGTGAGACAAGTAGCCCTTATTATTACTTAATTTTAATGCCGCAATATCCTAACCCTAGAAGTGAGATGAACCATAACTTCGTTATTATTACACAACACTAATATTTAAGAAGTGAGCGACGGTGACGTCCAAGTCTGATTGCTATGAAATGCACGCGGTAACAAAATAACGGATTAGTAACGTTTGTCCCGATTATCGGGATTGGTCCATGGCGGCGACACCGGCCCACGGTCACTGTGCACACGTGCAACGGTGTCGGAAGCGAGGAATGATCCGAAGAGGGCGCGTCGCGGCGGCTTCAGCGTCGGCCGCCCTTCCGAGTTCCGAGTTATTGTCGACTGTCGAGTCTCGAGGTCTCGTTAGGCCGCCGAGATGCCGGACTTAGGCCCGAACCGAAAAACCGCTACCCGTGGAGGTCTGGGCCTGGTCCGTCTTGGTCCGGCTGCTGCTGCTGCTGCTGCGGCTGCGGCTGCGGCTGTTGTTGCGTTTGTGGCTTTTGTTGAGGTTCTTGGGGTTGTTGTGCTAACGACTTGTACAAAGGTGAATTCACAAATCGCGGGTAGCTATCTCGATGCATTAGTGTGTAGATCTGCAGCTGGGCGTCGTCGAAGGTTCGCGGCGTTGGTTCCACCATATTCCTGTTCACGATCTCTCGAACTCGAGAATCCAACGACACCTGCAAACACAAAAATAAGGGCGGATTTTACCTGCCGAAAACGTACGGAAGCGATGGAGGGTTAATATAGCTTTTTTATTAAAGTCGACTAACAGGCGAGCTTAAACTTAACTAACAGACGAGTTTAAACACGATCAACAGCAATAAACTGTCCCCGCGGTGAGGGGATGGAAGGCAGGGTAAGCCCGAAACCTTTGAGGGTAAGCCCGAAACCTCGGGACACTTCACAAAGCCTGATAATGTAAGACCGAACGTTCCCGTGCGGTTGGGTGCCCATCGGGCGCGTCCCCGGGTGGTGGATAGGGGAATGGCCAGTCCGCTGGTTAGTTACGGCCATACGTGCAGACCTGGGGCTTAAAACCGTCACGTGTTTGTACCAAAGCCGCTACCGCGAACTAACCCCTCTGAGACACCGGGCGCCCTCTCAGAGTAATAGCCTTACCCTCATGCGCCGGGCTCCATGAGGGCGGACCGAATTCCCGGGGTTAACTGGGAATTTCAGACCAGATTTAGGAGGATACTGGAGGCCTCAATGCAGCAAATGGGGTCGAAAGACACCCATAGCTGCTCTGAGACTTCGGGACCTAGCAGTCTGAACAGAGGGACTGGAAGACTGATACTTCTGTTGTCTGTATGGAGGGAAAAAAAAAATACCTCGCGTTTGCGATAGGGACAGGTTGATAACTGGACCTATCAGACTTTTGTGACTAGGGACTAATTGTGACTGATGGGACTGAAAAAGACACCGCAGTTGCACAGGTACCGTGACACTGGCAGACCCTCAGGGACTGTGGCACCAACAAGTTGTGGCTGGTGGGGCTGTCCACCAGGAACCGTCGGCCACACGGGGGAAGATGTCTGCAGTCTGTACGGAAGGGTAGTTATAGTGCTGCGCAGGACGCTAGGGACTAGTTGTGACTGATGGGACTGAAAAAGATACCACAGTTGCACAGGTACCGTGACACTGGCAGACCCTCAGGGACTGTGGCACCAACAACCAGTTGTGGCTGATGGGGCTGTCCACCAAGAACCGTCGGCCACGCTGGGGGAAGATGTCTGCAGTTTGTAACATAGAGGGACAAAAATTGATACCTCAACTGAACCCTTTAAGGGTTACACTTTAAGCTGCCTTCGACACCAAGAAACCAGGTGTATCAACAAACTCCCTAAAGAGCAGAAGTACCCGCCGTGGTATAGCAAAGCGGGGTGGCTTTTCTAGCACCCGATTAACGCTATTCAGTTTCTACAGCAGAAGTACTGGGTCTTTGCAGAACCGGGGTTCCTGTAGGAAATGGATAACTGTCACAGTGCGGGCATAATGGACCATAAGGTCTGAATGCAGCGGACCCGTCAGGGAAACGCACCGCAGAACGAAATAGAATAGAAGACCGAACGTTCGAAGGATATAGTAGCGGTATATTTATAAGAAGGTGAACGAGGGTAGCAACGAGGCTAAATGATTAGCACCCCGCTGGTTAAAAAGGGTCGTGTAAGATATTTGCACAGAGGACCAGGCAATTTTAAGACCTGACGCGGATAAATGTACACTGTGCAGGTGTTAAAACTGCCTGGTTCTCTGTGCAAATATCTTAAACGACTCTCAAACCCGAGGGTGGGGGAGTACATCTCGAAACTTAAACTCGTGTTTAGTCGCTTTATTGAAACTCGCCTGTTAGTCGACTTTAGAACAGTACATATCTCACGAACCATGGCCTTTATTCCAAAAAATCGCATTAGCGCAAAATCACGAATATCTTGGTTAACTGTGAGCAAAATTGTATAACTAAAAGCTGAAATACAAGGATTTAGTTCCGAAAATACGGCGAGTACGATTTCCTATAGCGCCTATATCATTATGGGACGGCTTGTTTTACTTGTACCTCACCTTAAGACCTGGAACTGGGAAATACTTTCGAAAAACAGTGAAAAATGCTGCAGTTGCGATGTTTTGAAATAATCGGAAATTCAGACCTTGACTACCCAACAAAATTATCCCGATTATATTTAGAATTATCAAGGTCCATGTAAAGAATAGTCAAATAATTGTTTACCTCTTTGGGTGATAAAATTGAAATATAATCTTCATAAATAATCCTAGCTTTTTCTTCAACAACTTCTGGATTGTTCTCCCGTTTAAGTTCCTCACAGGCCAACCAGAATAAAATATTTTCCTCCGAGTATTCACACTTTAGGAATTCTCTAAAAACTTTTCTGCCGGCTGCAAAGAAATCCAAGATTAACTGGTAAAATTCATTGCAAGCTTACCAGGACTCCGCATTAATTTATCGAAAGATCTACCCCAACTTCTGATTTCTTCTAAAGTAGGACTAAAAATTAAACGTTTAAAATTCGCACTGGACATATAAAGCAAAGACTCACGGTGGTTCTCCGTCATAATTTAAAAGATCTGTGTTATTTGAATTTCTTGTAGGGCCGTTTTCGTCGTTTCCTTTTCCAGGGGTTGAACTGCAACAAAATATTTCAGAAACCAATAAAAAGCGAATCGAATATATTTTTTCGATAAGTATATCACAAAATATTTCTTGAAGATTCAGAAAAGGTCCAGTTTATATTTACAGTATACCGATAATGTTCTATGTAGGTATTTCCTGAGAATATTCCGATACCGATATTGTATTTTAATGTTATTCATACGAAGTTCGTTTGAACATACAGTGTAGCCTACATGACTCTCGTTCCGGTGTATAGTAGTCCAAATGCTGTAAGGTTATATGGCAGCAATAAAATTTGTAAATAATCCTAATAGGTCATTACCTGGGGTTTTTCCCGCACTGCACGTTTGGTAGCTTCGCAGGCCTGGCTTCAAAATTTCTTTCCCCAATGAAATAAAATTAACACCAGAAAAATGTATCTATGTAATTAATAATTTATTAAGACTATACCTACAATTAATACATTAAATAATTACGGAAATAGAAAAAGATACGCGCTGGAATCGTATATAATCGATGCGGCCTCGACTGGCGCTAAGTTGGAGTCCGGCTCTGGCAGCTTTACCTGGTTTGTTTACATTATCATCACTGCTGGCCCATTGTTCCCTCAATTGGCTTTCAAACAATGCAACATTTTTATGAGGGCCATATAACCTTACAGGATTTGGACTACTATACATGATACAATGATACAATGAAGTCCAATGCCACTCCACTAATAGGTATGTGGGATATTACAAGCACGTCCAATGTAGGTATATTCATTGAATTTTCAGTTGACAGATGGCGTGCATGATACAACTAAGAGCTTGGAATCCATCAAGTTAGTACTACTTGATGTCTGGGATTTCAAATGGTATGTGGTGGAAGTTATCTCTGGTAGTGGTACCTACCAAGTTCAATATGTCATGAAATATTCATGGAATATCAATAGCATAAAATAGCTTAAGTAACTGAACATTACAAGAATGTGCATGGCGTATACCATGAATATTCATGGAATATTTATATGCAAGGAGCTAATTCTTCCTATCTGGATATGTACCTAGTTCACAGGAACATCAATTTGGGTATACAGAGAACGTTCAAGGCTCATTCATAATTCACAAAAGTTCATATATATCTATGGACGAATATTCATGGTTCATTCACTGCATGTGTTTGTGCTATCTGGGAACATTGTTCGCATTCCCAGACAAACTCAAGAGGAAAATGCGAATTATTGTACTCTGCAAGCCTCGTTAAATAAAAAGCTTTGCACTTTTGTAATTCTTTTGACCTGTAGAGTAGGTACAATAAAAATGTAATAATAATTCTGCCGTTCAACGACCGGCAACTAAGCTCAGAAATACGCCCCCGTGATTTTTTGCTCAAACTAAACTCAAAATAACTATCTAAACCAACTATTGGAATCTCGTGACATCACATTTTTGGCTGCTAATACTGCTAATAAACGATCGATGTATTAGACAATTAGAGTGTTGTAAAATTTTGGGGTAATCTAATTGAATTATCTATGAATTTGCGTAAGAAACATATTTCAGTTCGTAATGTAAATAATGCGGCCATCTCGTGTGTTAAGATTATGGAGGCGATAGTTTATTTGTTCAGAATGGGAAAGCACATACGAATGTTAGTCATGCAATCTAAGAGGTAGAAGTATAGAACAGGGATTGTAATTACCAGGAACAGCTGCAGCAACAGCACCAGCAAAGACAGCAGGGTTTGGGTCGCGGCGGGGCACCTTGCCCCCCAGATTGGGGCCCGTTCTGAGGCCCCGCCGAGGCCGGGGGTCCCCCTCTGGAGTTTGGAGGCGTTGCTAAGCTCGCTGTACTAGATCCCCGTAATCTGCAGGCCGCTGTTCCGGCTGTAGCTGCTGGGCTCGTCGCTGGGCCACCCCCAGGCCCCGCTCTATTTTCCGACACCCGCTCAGATACACTACAAGACATCTGTAATATTATAAGAATTATTATAGATATTATAGACTTGGGAGGGGTAGAGTGGACAACGTGTAGGTACACATTAAACCATTTAGCAGAAAAAGTAATGCAAATAAAGAAGGGGAGGATAGGGTGTGAGACTCTCTGGTGTGAGTGAGTGTTTTTGGGCAAGAAAAGTGGTAAGACAGGAATGCCCCCTCAGCCCAACGCTGTTTAAAATTTATAAAAGTGATATTGAGGAGATGTGCAGAAAGGTGTTTACTGTTTGACGTGAGCGGATGATTTGGTGATAGTAACGAACGAGGTGAGAGGAATTACGGAAATGATAAAAAATGCAGGAGAGAAGTATGTGAAGAGGAAAAGGTTGGAAGTAAATGTGGAAAAAATTAAGAAGATATTCAGGAAAGGTTGAAGAAAGGTAAAAGAAAGTGAGTGGAGAGAATAGATCAAGAAAGGGAATTCAAATATCCCGGATATGTATTCAATGAGAGGTAAACAAACAGCGCACGTAAGATAATTGGTTAAAAAAAAGAAAATAAGGCGGTACGGATAATTTGGGGAATAGGGAATAGGAAGTTTGTGTATGATTTTAAGAGAAAATTATGTTTGATAGCTTAGTGGGAAATCTGGGAATGGGAAAATCAAGACGGGAGTTTAGAGAGTGCAGGAAAAGTATATAAAGTGGGTGCTGGGAATAGTAGAGACACCGGGATATATAATAAGAGAAGCAATGAAAAAGAGTAAGTTGAGAGTAATTGCAGGAAAAGGGCGGTAAATGAGGAGACTGTAAGATATTACAAGAGTATTGGAAAGAGAAAAGGAAGGGAAGGCAAAAATACTATGAGAGAAACGGATACCCATGCGAGGGAAGAATAGAGAAGTGTAGGTGATGAGATAGAGATAAAGGCATAAATGTACAGGAGAGAAGAAGAAAAATATGGGGACATAATAAGTTCCTGGAGAGAAAGAGTGTAAAAGAAAAGAGAACGATAGCTAGATTCAGATGCGGAAATGAAGAGAGAAAACTAGTTCTGGCTGAAGAAGTAAGAGAGTCTGTGGCGAGGGAGTAGAACATCTACTGAAAAAGTGCTAGGGAATGAGATAAGAGAAAGAGGTAGAGAGGGCGAGGCTGGTGAAGAGAAGACAGAAACACAAGATACAGGGTGAGTCTGAAAGACTCCACATCCTTTATACCACGGAATCTTCTGTTCAAATGATGAAGCTTGGTGCAACAGTTATTGGTCAATTGTGTTTCCTCTTGATGTTATAAGCCGCCCAAGATCTTCATTTTTAAACGTTCTTTTTAAATATCTTTCAAAAGGTGTATCGTAGGATTTTGAATTTTTGCACAACATTGTTACAGACCAAGATGCAACTACTGATGGTACTTAAGACATTATCCAAAAAGCGAATGCCTGTTATACAGGATGGCCCCGATGTTATTTGCCCTTGAACTTTTTTATGTTTAAAAATACTGCGCTAATTTGCCTATGCGGCAGTATTCCCCGTTCAATTCTAAAACTTTTTTGGGTCTTAAAATTTTTCGAAACAACTAACCACTCACGAGGAAAATTGAAAAAACCGAAAACATGACTCATCATTGGTTTTAAGGTGATTACCTGTATGATGTTTACGGTTTTTTCAATTTTTCTCGTGTGTGGTTAGTTTTTTCGAAAAATTTTAGGAGCCAAAAAAGTTTTAGAATTGAACGGGGAATACGGCCGCATAGGCAAATTAGCAATATTTTCAAACATAAAAAAGTTCAAGGGCAAATAACATCGGGGCCACCCTCTATAACAGCGATCCGCTTCTTCGATAATGTCGTAAGTACCATCAGCAGTTGCTTCTTGGTCTGTAACAATGATGTGCAAAAATTCAAAATCCTACGATACACCTTTCGAAAGATATTTTAAAAAAATGTTTAAAAATGAAGATCTTTGGCGGTTTATAACATCAAGAGGAATGACAATTGACCAATAATTTTTGCACCAAGCTTCATCATTTGAACAGTAGATTCAGTGGTATAAAGGATGTGGAGTCTTTCAGACTCACCCTGTATAATAGACGGGAGAGGCAGAACTCTGTTAATGTGATTTAATGACGTATTTTACGTACATAATTTAAATATTTAGTAGGCACCTATGTAAGGATGGCAGGGCTCATTACAGACCAAATTTAAATATATACTTTTGGGTCAAAAGGACCAAGGGGGCTGGAGGGGTAAAACACTAAACAGATCATTTTACACGTTTCTTAAAATGTGAAAAACTCACGCAGGGCAAAAACTTATTAATGATCGTTGGAATTTTCGAAAATGTACACGATCATTTTATTGGTTTATAATACGATTTTATTATTCGACACCGGCAAATACCCAAAATAACGCGATTTCACGCTCGGAATACATCATATATTTTCCATTAAAAATTTATTCATAATCCTGAAAGTTTACCACTCTAAATCGATATGCGTAGCCTAAACCGCCACAATAATTTATGATGGCCTGCTATTTCCTGCCAAAACCGCTTCAAGGGATCATGTCTTTGAAATTTTGATGACCCTCGCTTCTCGAAAGACAGTGACGTGATATTACTTAGGTACATTACGCTTTGAAATTCCGTAATTTATTGTTGCCTGCGATATCGTAATTTACATAATATTACAGGATTTTTGTTATCTGACAAATCTCATGAACTTATCAATGAATTCGTTATTACTCTGCTCCTAAATTAATAAACTAAACTCACGCTGCCATTACGTGATCCAAATACTACATTAACGGGGCTAAAAGACAAATTATTGTTGTTTTTCATTCATGTTCAAGCCGTAGTCAAAACGTTTTATATAGATCTCTAAGAGCTTTCCCGACTGTTCCCGGATGCAATAATTAGACTTAATTTTAAATGGATTTCTGATGATACTCGTAACATGAAAACTACGAAACAGACATTAACGTATGTTGCTACATAGTTTTTTGTATTTTAAATAATGTATTAGTATCGATTGGGGGCTGTCGCGAACTTTTTGTAGATTTTTTATTTTGACACGTCAGTGAAAGTCTAACATCAATCGAATCACTAGTTTTTTGAGTTAACTAGTGAGAAAGAAGTAAAAAAATACACTTTTGGGGCAAATCGTGCCAAGGGGCTTCCGTTTGGAGTAAGAAAAACACTCTATCCATATATAAAATTATTCCATTTAACATGTGATGGGTTCGTTTTACATTTTTCAAAAAAGCAAAAAACTCACACAGAGCCGAAGTTATGAGGGAAATCCTTAACTTTCTTTGTTTAATTGTGGTTTTCATGACACCGAAATTTCCGTCTTGAAATTCTGTCATCATCAATCCTATTATCAACTATAAATGCTCTTACCGTCATTGTCATAATCTTGAGCCATTAGTTGCGATTTTGCGAGTCGTGGCATAATGTAATAAGTTTTTGTTCAGCAAAATTAGTGGTAGGTGGGGCCATGAACTCATCCCCATGGCAACGAATTGCAGGGCAGGTTTAAAGGGGTGTCTATCATCCAAAGCTGGAACTGGAAATGACTTGTGAAGGCTAAAGTAAAGGGTCACAAATTGAAAGTTTTGCGGTAAATATAAAAAACGTGAACTTGTATTTCCTTTGCATCCTCGTTAATTCTCGTACGATATTTTTCAGGATATAACTGAAGATTATAGCTTTTAGACTACCTAATTCATTACTATGTACCTGTCTTAAAAACTTCTAATTTTACGCCCTTATTGTAGGTGCTCATTAAATGTTGAGCTAAATCGGGCCCGTAATTCGAAGACTCTTCCAGGGTCGAGAAAAAAACAGTACGTATAACTGTACATTTTTATTATTGAATTCGATAGTTGTTATCTTTGAGGGTCGAAAACCTTAGTACCTACCGTTTTTTCGAAAAATGTTATTTTAATGGCGAAAAGCCTCCTTGACCTCGTAGGCTCTGTTGCGATTTGAATTTAAACTTTTTTTAATACGGGGTGTACCGTGTAATTTTAGGGGTGGCTATACCATGAGAAATGTAGGCGAAAAGTCCTTTACCATTTTGGGCTAAGAAGCATTTTTCCTTCAGGGTATGATTTTCAGATATTTTCCTCAAAGTTTGGAAACTGCTGAAAACATGTAGGTGATAACAATAGAAAAATAAAAATATCTGGTTGGTACCATGGCAACAAAAATTTACCTTCCAAATCTTAGCAAATTGACAAATTGTAATAATCAACCTGCGATAATTCTTCGATTTGCAACGCAAGAATATGTAGACATCAGTGTGTACGTGGTGAGTGTCTTGGTAAATTCAGAAAACGGTAGGAATGACGATTTCCTTTAACGTGTTACCAGAAAATTAAAAATTAACCACAAAATGGTTAAGGACTTTTCGATAACATTTGTCATGGTTTAGCCGCCCTTTAAATTACACGGTACTATTCCCTTACACTCACTATAGGTAACTTTCATTTTATTGAAAAAACAATATTTTGCGGACCTCTACATCATCTTGTGACGAAACAGAGCTTATTTGTTATGTGCCTTAGATATAAGTACCTACCCAAAAAGTTAAAAAACACTTTTTTTGATGGGTTCTTTTACCCTTTAAGTAGGTATTTAGTATTTACAAAGGATTTCTTAAGATATTATACTCTGAAACTTCGTACTCAGGCACAATTAAATACAGGGAATTAAAAACAGTTGTTACACATTTTCTTGGGACTTCCGGTTAAATCGTTTTTAACTTCTACGCTCGCGAAGCAGTTACTGGAATCGATCGGAAAATTCCAAAAAATTGAATCACCAAAAACATGAAATCTTTACGTTTCAGGGTCCTGGGAACCCAAAAAAGTGTTTTTTGAAAAAATGTCCGTCTGTGTGTCTGTCTGTCTGTGATCACGCTGCAGCTCAAACTACTGAACGTATCGAGATGAAATTTGGTACATCAGTGGAAGATTTGTAGGTGCTGATTAGAATCTGGGCCACATCGGTTCACGGAAAGTGCCTTTTTGGCACATCAACTTTAAAAATTTAAATGCAAACTACCATTTTTCGCGTTACCATATGAATGCTCTTCGAATTCTGCTTCTAAAAATGTATTTACACTTGTGCCCTTTTGGCCAAAAAATGGTGCCGTGAAAAAAACCTATGCTGTATATTTTTATTAGCGGATTTGATAGCGGATTTTTTTTCAAGCCGAAAACCTTAGTGCCATTTTTTCGAAAATTGTCATTTTAGTGGCAAAAGGGCCCTTGTTTCAATTTATTTTACAAAAAAAAAAAATTTTTACTATCGGATTGCCGGATCAAAAACCTTAGTGCAATTTTTTAGAAAATTTCCATTTTAGGGAAAAAAAGGCCCCTTTTTGAGTTTTTCTTAGCAAAAGGACTTATTATCATTATCGAATTCGATAGCTGTTGCATTGCCGGATCGAAAACCTTAGTGCCATTGTTTCGAAAAATGTCCATTTTAGGTGTGAAACACATTATTGTATTTTGGATTTTAGTATAAATGAGCGCCGGGTGCATCAGCCATCGAACCGCTCCGCACGCCCGACCTTGGTTAAATAAAGTTAAATGCTACATTTACAAATTCTGTGAAAAAGTAGAAGTTTCTACCGTCTCCGAGACTGCCAATTTTTAAATAGAATTATACTTTTTTCTCAACGGATTCGGAACCTATGAATTTTTTAAAGTCAAAAACATGTATCACTCGACCAGATGTCAGGTCGCGGCCCCCAAAAAGCAAGATTTTTCAAAACCGCAAGTACGCGTCAACCTTATCTTTTTAATAAAAATTCAACTGCGCAATTACATTTCCTTTTGTTTGTTTTTGCTTTTTTTGAAATTTATTAAATGTTCACAATCAGCCAAAATCGGAAAAATAATTTTTAAAAATGTAATTGGCTGGTAGAATTTGCTTTAAAAAAATAAGGTTGACGTGTACTTGCGGCTTTGAAAAATTGTAGTTTTTGACCGCTTTCTTCGATGTTTTTGAAAATCCAGGGTGACCGCGACTTGACTTCTGATTAAGTACTTTAAAAAAATCGTAGATTCCGAATCCATTGAGAAAAAGTACAATTCCATTTCAAAAACTATTTTTAGGGTCACTTCCGGTTTAACCGGTAAATAAAAGACTCTACAGCCCAAGTTATACCGAAGCCATGGAGATGAAATTTGACACACATATTCAGTGGGCACTTTGTAGGTGTTCATTAAATTTTGAGCCAAATAGGGCTCCTAACTCAAAGGCCCTCATAGCGTCGTGAAAAAACAATACATACATGTTTATGATTGAATTCGATGGCTGCTATCTTTCGGGATCAAAAACCTCAGTACCATTTTTTGTGAAAATATTATTTTAATGGCGGAAAGCCTCTCTGACCCTATAGGTTTTGTTGCGATTTGAATTTAAACCTCGCGCCTTGAATGTAGTACCTACTTTAGCCATACCCATAACCTGAGTATGCAGGGTGGGTAATTTTTCGATGCTCACCATTGAGATCTCTTAAACGGTAAAAGATACAGGGTCGGTTAAATTACAGAAAAATTGCGCTATTTGTTGATGATTACGAATCTAAAGCGAATTCCCCGATATTTTGATTCGTTTCCCAGTTATCACAAAAAATATGAAAATTGCCTATTTAAAAAAAATTAATATCTTCCTAACTATTGTTGTTGTTTAAATGAAACTTGGAACTTTTATATTTTTGACAGCTGTCAATTGAATAGCATCGACAGAAATTTTCTAGGCCCTCCAGATTTTGAATAACGACAGTCAACTTTTGATTCTTTTATGGCCGCCATATTGAATCTTAACACCATCAAATGCACAAAAAAATTAGCTTTTCAAAAATGTACTCAACATGAACTTTTTTGACAGATGTCCGAATTTGAAAATTGGTATAAATAATTTGCAAAATTAGCCTAAACTTAGACGAAAAATATTTGCAAAAAAGTACGCAGACTTCTTCAATCTCTTATAACATGTGAAAACAATTGAATTCAACAGTAATAAAATACGTCTTGCGGTCGTGTGACTCGGTCTTTCACATATTTTTTGAAAGACGTCCATGTTGGTTACATTTTTGAGAAGCTAATTTTTTTGTGTATTCGGCGGTGTTAAAATTCAATATGGCGCCCATAAGAAAAAGAAAAGTTGACTGTCTTTATTCAAAATCTAGAAGGCCTAGAAAATTTCTGCCAATGTCATTCAATTGACAGCTGTCCAAAATATGAATGTTCCAAGTTTCATTTAACTAACAGCAATTAAATTGACAATTTTCAGATTTTTTGTGATAACTCAAGACCGAATCAAAATATCGGGGAATTCTCTTCAGATTCTTAATCGCCAAGCAATAGCGCAACTTTTCTCTAATTTAACCGACACCGTATCTTTTACCGTTTAGGAGATCCCAATGGTGAGCATCGAAAAATTACCCACCCTGTATGGCTAGTTGCTGTACATTTACAAATTCTGGGAGAAAGTAGAAGTTTCTACGCCTCCGAGATTGCCAATTTCTTTAAGGTTGTTTCCAGTTTAACCGGAAGTGACCTCTACTTCGATGTAAATGTTAAATAGCGATTTGAAAGTTACTCCAATTCCCTTTGCAGTCATATCAAAAATGTCACCATAAGTTTCAAAGACGGCCACTATAGGGCCCAAACGTCGTTCAGTGAAAGTGACGATTTAGATCGCAGAAGTCCTCTAAAACGTACGTGTTTACTAAAAATACAAATTGTCAAAATTTTTTAAATCCAATACAGATTTTAATTATAAATTAAAAATAGTTCCGGCTTGGTAGGTGCAACATTTTTTATTCTAAGAGAGAAAGAAAGAAATTTTGGGTTCGCATGAAAAATGTTTGTTTTAAATTGTTTTGCAAAATCAAAAATTATTAGAATAAAAAACATTGCATGTACATGTAAGTTTTCGTTGTCCCGCTTTGCTCATCGTGCAAGGGAATGTAATTGAACCAAATTTCATAATGATATGCCGATTAATAACTAAGTTATAACACGTTAATTTTTAGTCTTTTCAGTATACAGGGTGAGTCTAGTTGGAGGAATCAGTCACTCTAGCGTTTAAGATATGGACATTGATCTATTTTTGGATATACTGTATCTGAAAAGGTCCCCTATGCATGGGACCCAAAAGGAAAGCTCCACTTTTATTCAAACCGAAATTATTAAATAAAAACAAAACCCTAAAAATTTTTTTTTCGATATTATTGCACTTTTTAATATAACTTCGTTAGAGCATAATTTTCTCTTTATGGAAACAGTTTTTTGCAGAAAAAAGTTAATAGTATCCGAGAGATAAATTATTAAAATAATAAGATTTTTAATTATATCGTAAGGAAAACCACGAGTGCCGTGGTTTTGACAACTGAAATGCAGTCTCCAGGGCAGTCTAGCATCTAAACTGCCTTTCAGTTGTCAAAATCACGGCACTCGTGGATTTCCTTATGAAATGATTAAAAATCTTTATTATTTAAATAATTTACCTCTCGGATACTATTAACTTTTTTCTGGAAAAAAATATGTTTCCATAAAGAGAAAATTATTCTCTAACGAAATAACCTTAAAAAATTGAACAATGTAGAAAAAAAATTTTAGGCCCTTTATTTTTATTTAATAATTTGGGTTTGAATAAAACTGGAGTTTTCTTTCTGGGTCCCATGCGTAGGGGACCTTATCAGCTACATCACATCCAAAAATTGAATTTCCAATGTCAATATCTTAAACGCTAGACGACTGATTCCTCCAACTAGACTCACCCTGTATATTTCAGTAACCAATCTAGATATCAGAATTTTTTTTCAGATTCTTAATCTACACTGAAAAACTATTTTTTCTATTTTAATAAAATTTCGTATCTATTACCGTTTGTGAGATGTCAATTTTTGAAAAATTAAAATGGCCGCCATTAGCCCCTATCCCGTAAGATTTGAGTAATCTTTAAGTAGTAATAAGACTTTCGTTATCTCCAGTATGAAAATTACTATAAAAATTACTAAACCGAAGCTGTTCATTGCTACCCGGACTAGAATATTAGCATTTTATCAGCGATTAATGGATTTAGAAAATGGGCACCAATTTTTTAAAATGATAGAATTATAAAGAATACACTTCGTCCTTCGTCAAGACCTTCGCGGCAAATAAAATGTTTCAAAGCTTCGTAGTCTTTTAATAAAAAATCTTTAAAATTCCGGGTAAGCATATATGACGTCATAGTGGGTGTGTAGTTAGTGGGCGGAGTGTCTGGCTGAATTTGATTTAAACTTTTACCGCACAAATCACATTTACAATATGTTTTTATTTTTTTAAATAATGTAGAAACATTTACGTTGCAGACTAATTGAACAAATAACATCAAAATTGGTTGAACTTTGCAAGTATAACAAAAAAAGGTTTTTTTTTTTGGAGTGGCCCATTGTAGCGATATAATTTTAATTTAAATAAAAAGGACATTAAAATAAGTCTTAAAAATCCTTAATTAGTTAATGAAACTAACGATTAATGAATAACGAATTCGCACATTAATAACGATTACGGTTAATTTGTTTCAATGAAATGTTTCCGCGTATCTTTCATAAATGTAGCCACCCTTTCCATTAGTTCATTTCAATTCAGGTAGAAAACTCCACTCAAACCGCTGCCGAACACTCGGCCGCAAAAAATCCGGTATCTTAGAATGTTATCGTGCTGGGTTGGAATTTCAGCCCCTGTTCATTTTCAATTACTTCGGCTGTACCTACCAATCGGGAATTACTTTTAATTTATAATTTTGAAAATCTTTGGAACTCTGATGTCTTTACACTTTTTCTGAAAATTAAACAATTTTGGATTGAGATTTTTTGAAAATATTTATTATTTAGTAAATATCGTCACTAACTTAAAATGGCAGAAATCACAGCCAATTCAACTTTTTACGTTGTGACTTTATGGCAGCTACATAGCTGTCTTTGAAACTTAAGGTGACATTTTTTGACATGACTGATGTAAAGATATTTAAAGTGTCTTTCGAATCGTGTAGGAATATTTTTCTATACAGGGTGTCTTACGAATATGGAGCAGTACATAAGCAAGGTACAGTTGTAAGATTTGGCATTTACAGAAATTGACACATTCGGAGTCTATTGATATTATTGGCGACGATGGGGTACTTCCGGTTATAATGGAAGTAGGGTCCAACTTTAAAATTTTAAATGGCAACCCCCATTTTTCATTACAGATTCGGACAGAGGAGGAAAACCTAAACCTAAAACACCTAACAAGTAACTTGTTTGCACCAGCCGCCTAGATTTTATTAACGTTTTTAGAGAAAAGTTCCGCAAAACAGTGCTATGTGAAAATGGTCATAACTTGTAAACCGCGGGCGATAAAAATAAAAATGACACACCATTGTAAAGTAGAAAGACTGTTTTACATTATGCTTGCCAAAAAGTCATATGAAAGCTGATTCAAAGTGATTTAAAGAAATTGAAATGTTGGAAATTTAAAAGCCGAATAACATCGATTTTAATCGTTGCCTTTTTTGGCACTTTATGGGTACCGTTGAAAAGAGAATAAAATTCTGCACCCATCCATGCAGAAAAACTTGTATGCTGCCATTTGAGAAAAAAATGTTATTCGGGTTTGAAATTTCCAGTATTGCAGTTTCTCGAAATCAACTTTCAATTAGTTTTCTTAGGATTTTCGGCAATCATAACGTAAAACAGTCCTTCCGCTTTACAACGGTGTGTCATTTTTATTATTATCGCCCGCGGTTTACAAGTTATGACCATTTGTACATAGCACTGTTTTGCGGAACTTTTCTCTAAAAACGTTAATAAAACCTAGGCGGCTGGCGCAAACAAGTTACATTAAGTGTTTTAAGCTTAATTTTTCTTCCTCTATCCGAATCTGCAATGAAAAATGGGGGTTGCTATTTAAAATTTTTAAGTAGGACCCTACTTCCGGTATAACCGGAGGTGCCCCATGGTCACCAATAATTTCAAGAGATTCCGAGTGTGTCAATTTCTGTAAATGCCAAATCTTACAACTGTATCTTGCTTATGTCCAGAGATATCGATACTGCTCCATATTCGTAAGACACCTTGTATGGTCAATGTATTGTTATTAACTAATATTAACTTGCAAAAAGGTAAGTCAATTATGGTCTGCAACAAAACATTGAAAAACTTTGTCTTGGAGATTTTTTCCAAATTGTAAACTTTTGTTTAAGTACATCATGCATGACGATGATAGAGTGCGAATCTGTCATTTTACAGGTAATTTTTCATGAATTTTCGTCCACTTGGAGGAAAATAGGGCCCGTAACTGGGTCAACGATTCTGAGAGTGATTTGGGGCTAATGGTGTCATTGTTATGATGAAGATGAGTCAATGCCGTGACAGCTGAGTGTTCTGTTTATGTTGTAAGGACGAGGAGATGGTTTGTTGACATTGTGGTGAGAGTTTTAGGTTTGGCGGGCAAAAATTTGGTGGCGGCGTCCGCACTTGTTGCGGTCCGCGCTCCCAGGCCGGCGGCCGGGCTGCGTGTATTGATCCACGGAGGGCCGGGGAGGGGCGGCTGAGAGCGTGGAGGCCTGACGTCAGCGCCTACCTTTATCAATGGCCATGAAGGTAGCTGTCGGCACACGTGCCCGCTGCAGCCGAGCCTTGGGCCATGCTCGAGATGGCGGTTTTGGGGGCCTTGGGCGTTTAGAGAGGCCGCGCCATAACGCTGAAGACACCCTCTGGGCCGCGGCCCTCGGCCTGGTGGTTCGACGCTAACTCACTGCCGCACCAGGACACTCCGCCGCACTCTCTCACTGCTTCCTACCCGATCGCAGGACGTTACACCCATTTCGGATTAGGGATCGGGATCGCGAAACGTCGGACGCCGGACGCGGATGGGCTTACTTGACGCTGGACGTCGCGACGTCGAGACGATTGAGTATGATCGTACGGTCCGTACGTGGACTGCGAGAGGTTGCGCCTTACGCGTCCAAAATCGACGTCGTGCGCCAATCCAACATGGCGCATGGCGATGGCGTCGCGTCAGCGTCGGTGTCAGCGCCATCGGAATCCAGCGGCGGCGCACCTGCTTCCTGCTTCTGCACAACTTGACACACTTAATTTATTCTCTCTTTGGAGTCACATATTGATGATATGCCGCAACAATTAGGTACATATAGCGAAATGCCATCAAAATCAGAGCTTTTATATCGATTGCCAACACGATTTAAACAAAAATATAAATATATTTACCAACGAGCTAACGAGATAGTCCGAGAGCTGGCAGCAAAAATGCATAATGGTTTTTTACCAAAGGTTTGATGTTTTTAATCGAAAGTAATATTTAAACGATGAATGAAACCGTGCGTCTGACGGTCCAAACTGGGGGCGTTACTTCGGGAGCGGCTCTGGAAATACCCAATTTTTGGTTAAAATTAAATGAAAAATGAAATAAAATCGGGGAGGTAGGTACTATTATTTGTATTGGCAAACATCCCGGTGTCTTCCAAAAACTAGCAGACGGCGGCGTCTTCAGAGCAGACGCATTCAAAAATGGCCGTTTAAGCGGCCCAATTGTCTGTATTCGGTCGATAACTCCATTGCTGTTAGAGATAGCGAAAAATTGTTGAATACAAAGTTGCAGAAGGTCAAACAAGGCACATTTTTAAAACACAATCCTGTATACAGGCTGTCCCACTAAGGAGTAAGAACACAAACATAGGTTTTTTTAAATGGAACACCCTGTATTTTAATTTTTTATTGGATTTTATGATGAATTCCAAGTAACATTTATTCATCATGTTTTCATCTGAAGCGAATGGTTTAGAAGATATTGGCAATTTTGCGGGAAAAATTACTTTTGCAGTACTTATTTTGAAAAATCACCCCACAACCAATTTTCAACCTTTGGTTTTGAAAATTTAGCATGCCATTAAGGAAGGTTTGGGCTATGTTTAAAGCTCTTGAAAACGGTCTTAGCTTCTTAAGTTCGTCCCCAGTAACATTATGAACCTTCAAAAATGTAGAGGTTAATATTTCGAAATTTTTAAATGGCACCACCATCAAATGTTATAGCCGTAGGTTGTAAAATTAAATTTGCTTTCGTTTAATATAAAATGTTCCTATATCCAAGTTTAGTATTTTTCGATTTATTCAGTAAAACATAATTTTCATCTTTTTCTTCCTGATGTTTTTAGATGGTTGGCTCTGGCTACATTTCATTGTAGGTGTCAAATGTGTTATCAGTCGAATTACAATTTCTATAGATCTAATATTTAAGGATGCGTTTCATAATTTGCCCAATTGTCTTTGGGCTACAAACAGAACCTGCAATAAATTCTGTGTCTATAAAAACAAAGCGTAATTATTATAACTATCACCAGAAACGCCCACTATACCGAAGAGGTTTATTTCAACAGCTAACATGTTTCGAACACAAACAAGTCAAATCATTGGCATAATCACTTTATTTTAACAGAGTACCTACCTGTTGTTTTATAAATAACAGAAAATTAAAAATAATTTGAGTGGGTAAGTAAGTAATTAGAAAAGTACCTACCCATTCTAAAAGTGCTATTGTTATCTATTTATTCCGTTTTGGTAAGTACCTAAGTGCTGAAAATGCTGCAACTTTTTTGAGTAGGTACATTCTTGCGTTCCATAAATGAACATTAAAAAAACCACTTGATCACAATTTATGGTTAATTAACGCAGGATTCCGGCTGACAGAATTTGTGACACCTATTGTAAACATGTGTCCGAGCAGCGTTTCAAAAACATTATTGTAAGCTAAAAATGGACATTCCTAAAAATCATATTTTACTGAATAAAACGAAAAATTCGAGACTTGGATATAGGGACATCTTATATCAAACGAAAGCAAATTTAATGTTACAGCTTATGGCTATAACATTTGATAGTGGTGCCATTTAAAAATTTCGAAATTTAAACCTATACATTTTCGAAAGTTCATAATGTTACTGGAGACGAACTTAAGAAGCTAAGACCATTTTCAAGCGCTTCAAAGATAGCCAAAAACTTCTTTAATGACATGCTAAATTTCCAAAACCAAAGGTTGAAAATTGGTTGTGGCGTGATTTTTCAAAACAAGTACTGCAAAAGTAATTTTTTCCACAAAATTACCAATATCTTCTAAACCATTCGCTTCAGATGAAAACATGATCAATGAATAAAAAATTAAAATACAGGGGGTTCCATTTAAAGAAACCTATGTTTCTGTTATTACTCCTTAGTGGGACAGCCTGTATACAGGATTATTATTAAAATGTGCCTTGTTTAACCCTCTCCAACTTTGTATTTAACAATTTTTCGCTATCTCTAACAGCAATGGAGTTATCGACCGAATACAGACAATTGGGACAGCCTGTATATGTGGCCGCTTAAACGTCCATTTTTGAATGCGTCTGCTCTGAAGACGCCGCAGTCTGCTAGTTTTTGGAAGACACCGGGATGTTTCCAATACAAACAATAATACCTCTCCAATTTTAAGCCTGGTATTAAATCATTACTTTTTAACCAAAAATTGGGTATTTCCAAAGCTCCCGAAGTAACGTCCCCAGTCTGGACCGGCAGACGCACGGTTTCATTCATCGTTTAAATGGTACTTTCGATTAAAAACGAGATTAAAAACATCAAACCTTTGATAAAAAACCATTATGCATTTTTGCTGCCAGCTCTTGGACTATAGGGTCAATCCATTGATATTCAACAAATCCGGATGGCTCATAATTTTAAATTCTCACCATATTCACACAAAACTTTCCTTTTTACGTTAGATTTACTAATTCGGGCTTGATTTACCAATTTCTTGCCTCATTTGTTAATAAAAAATTTTAAATCGAGTGATTTGCTTTAATATAAGGCTTTAGCAATTTAATTATTTTTCATACCTTTGCTGATGGAACTACATTTAATTTATATCGTTCGAAAGCTGAAATAATAAGGACTTCAATCCAGAGCCGTGCGAAGGGGGGGGCAAAGGGGGCGACCGCCCCGGGCGCCAAAAGGCAGGGGGCGCCGAAAGGCGCCCCAGAATTTTCCATCCAAATTGAATTCTGAGAAGGAACGCCGACGGCGTCACGCTGCCGGGCTTCAGTATTTTCAGAATCAGCTTCTGAGCGAGGTACTGAGCGCGAAAAAGTTATTTCCGCCCCTGAATGAGAAATTTGGTAAAATGGACCATCTAGAAGTTTTGCAACAGATTCACAATTTTGACTTAACGGCCAATTACAAAAATATGGAGACGGCATGCAGGATTTTCTTAACAATTCCAGTAACTTCTGCATCCGCAGAGAGAACTTTCAGTAAACTTAAACTGATAAAAAAATTTTCAAGATCGTCTATGGGTCAAGAAAGGCTTACCAATTTAAGTTTACTGGCCATTGAACATGAAATCATGCAGTCATTAGATTTAGATGAAATCATTGATAGCTTCGCCGCTTTAAAGGCAAGAAAAGTGCCATTGTAATTTTATTGTAACACTTAGGGCCGATTTCATAATAAAAGTTAAAGTCGACTTTAAAGGGGATTTTGACCAATCAGGAGCAACCTTTCTGGAATATTGCTAAGCAAATATTTAAAGGACACTTTAATTTTAATTATGAAATTGGCCCTTAAGTTTACCGAGTTCTGAGTTTTTTGCTTTATGTACCTACCTGTTTCGTTTCTTTTGTTCAGTTTATATAAAAACTTGTTCACCACTCAAGACTTCTATTTCTCGATTAAATAATTTTTTTTATTTAGCAATGTGGCATACCGAAAATCAGGTGCGACGGGGGGGGGGGGGGGGGCGCCAATTTCAGGTTAAGCCCCGGGCGCAAGTTTTTGTTCGCACGGCTCTGCTTCAATCAGTCTTTTACCACTGATCGAAATCTACGGGTACCTCTCTTAAAGGAAATTGAAACTCCTGTTTTTAAACTGAATTTTTCGATGATTTTATTTATTTTTTTTTATGGCTAAAGCCCGAAATATTAGGACCATTTTTTTTTTGGTGAAAGTGAAGAAGGCTCTTATTTCATAGCCACAGTTTCATACGTGTAGTCGCTTAGTTACGTCCCCAAAAAAAATCATTAACTTGGCTCATTTCGCAATTTTACCACTATTTGAATTGTCATATCTCCGGTGGGGGACCAGATAAATATATGAAATTTTGACACAAAAGAGCCTTCAACCGATTTAGTTAAATGCCGAAATCTCATCTTTGAGATTCATCTATAAGCATTTTTTTTGCGGCCTTAAAAATCGTCTAAATCGGCGTGTTCAATATCATTTTGACACGAAACAAATGGTCGTTTCTATAGCAAAAAGTTATTAAGTCGAATATTTTTGTCAAGTAGTTATAGTTGTCATATATTTTAAGAGTTTTGTTCGCAAGAATTATAAACAAATAAATAAAGAATTCCTCATAATAGAAATAATGAAGGTCTGTATATTGTTATTTGACATGTGACACGTCTACGTTTACACTTAATCGAAATTTGCGCAAATTTGTCAGCGAAGGACGTAATATAACACTTGGGAGTGTTGTTGGATGGACAATACAAAAATTTAAAAAAAATCGTGAACCTTCGAAAATTTTGGCATGGATGTTGAATGGAACTTTTTCGCTACATTACATGGTAAGGGTGCCTGCGATGGCGTTGGAGGAACCGTGAAACGATTAATACAAAGAGCAGGTCTACAATATCCAATGCATAACCATATCTTCAATTAAGTGTAATCGTAGACGTGTCACAACTCTTAAAATATATGAGGACTACAACTACTTGTCAAAAATATTCAACTTAATGGTAACTTTTTGCTATAGAAACGGCCATTTGTTTCGTCACAAAATGATATTGAACACACCGATTTAGACGATTTTTAAGGCCGCAAAAAAAATACTTGTAGATGAATCTCAAAGATGAGATTTCGGCATTTAACTAAATCGGTTGAAGGCTCTTTTGTGTCAAAATTTCATATTTTTATCTGGTCCCCCACCGGAGTTGTAAGAATTCAAATAGTGGTAAAATTGCGAAATGAGCCAAGTTCGTGATATTTTTTGGGGACGTAACTAAGCGACTCCGCGTATAAAACTGTGGCTATGAAATAAGAGTCTTCTTTACTTTCACTAAAAAAAAAATGGCCCCAATATTTCGGGCTTTAGCGATTTAAGAAAAAAATTACAATCATGAAAAATTCAGTTTAAAAGAGTTGTTTCAATTTCCTTTAAGAGAGGTACCCGTAGATTTCGATCAGTGGTAAAAGACCGATTGTAGTCTTTATTGTCTCAGCTTTCGAACGGTATATAATTAAATGTAGTTCCATCAGCAAAGGTATGAACAATAATTAAATTGCTAAAGCCTTATATTAAAGCAAATCACTCGATTTAAAATTTTTTATTAACAAATGGGGCAAGAAATTGGTAAATCAAGCCCGAATTCGTAAATCTAACGTAAAAAGGAATGTTTTGTGTGAATATGGTGAGAATTTAAAATTATGAGCCATCCGGATTTGTTGAATATCAATGGATTGACCCTATAATGTGTTTTTTAATATTTTTTATACAACTGCTTATTTTATCTGAAAATTTAGCGTACAAAAATTCGTTATCGCGGATGTAGCCTGGTTCACGAGATCAAGAAGTTGTCAAGATCGTATCTTGATTGTTTCGTGAAAAAAGTCTTGACAAGACAAGAGCAAAATCCCCAAGAGTCAAGATTTCTTGAGAGGGCAAAGTTTTAAAAACGGCAGAAGGCAATAAAAATCAAAATTTTAACGAAGAACACCAAAGTTTTGCATTCTCGCATCGTCATTTAACTTGACGATGACAAGGTTCGCTCGTTCATATTGTTAGCAATTGGATGGTCAAACGAAAATTCTGGCCCTACTAGCTTTGACCGTTTTCCCGATCCAATTGTTAAAGTAAATAAAATAAAAAATTAGGTATTCTTTCGTTTGTGGTGTACGTGCTTCATTAGAGGCGTCAAAATACCTACTAAATGCTCGGAGTTACCTATGTACTTTTCGGCCGAAAAATATTGACTATTCTTAACTTCCTTGAGGATAAGATTTTCACAATTCTGGACGCATTTCACCAATCATCAACGAAAAACTCAAGATCACGTTTCAAGAACTTTGAGCACAAAACAATTTATTAAATGCCAAGACTCTTGATTTTAAATTCAAGACAAGACAAGAATTGACCATCATGACGAAATTTCTTGTCTTTATGAAGCATTACGCGGATGGGGTCCACTTTAATTGAATTAATTACCAAATCACCAACGTTTCCGGAGTTTATTTTTCTCACTTCTTCAGGGCTCTTTAGATTGTATTAAAAGTGAAAAAAAAACACACACTAAACTTTGACAATTTGTTAATATTGTTTTAATAAAACTGATGGGCCCCATCATAAAAAATTCACACAAAATTCAAATTGTCTTCCTATCCGGAATTCGTAAATTTTCTTGTTTGCTCGTTACTCATTGAATTGCATTATAATGTAATTTTTTCAATAATTTGTTTCTTACGCCTGCCTTAAATAAAATTAATTGAAAACATTCCATCGTACAACTTTATAATTATATGCTGAGGTACTCTCGTCTTTAATTATTGACTCGCTCGGTCGGATAACTTAAGAACGGATTGAGATAACGAGCTAACACTTGGTATACGGTTGCGTATCTCTAAATACTCGGCCAAGACACACCCTTAAACATGACATGGACATGGCGCTATCCTTATGACCGAAAAAATTACTCTATTCATAAACATATTCCTTATGAAATTTTGCGTTAAAAAGCCCTCTTGATCACTTCGCTTATTCCCAACTAATCCTTGGAAACGGAGTGCGAAGTTGAGGGTAGTTTTACGCTCGCGGCCGAAAATCGACATATCCGCCTTTACTTCAAATACCCTAAAGTCGGTTCATCTTACGAAAAAAATGTTGTAATATGAAATTGTTGAGCAGAATTTTCTCTACAAAACGCGTAATTTTTCAAAGCAAGAATTTTTATTAGTTTTCATATTTTATTTGCAGCCGCGAATATTGTCTTTTGACGACAGCAGCTCCTTGCATGTTTTTCGGCTGTAGGTCTATTTTAATTCTAATTGTTCTTCCAGTTATCACTTTTTTATTGTTAAAGGGGTCATCTTCAACTAATTAAATATTTGTAACAAAAATGGTAACGTGCATTTTGTAGATAAATTTCTGCTCTACAACTTCATATTTCTTGTGCAATTTTTCTCGTAACAGGAACTGTTTGTGCGTCAAGTGAAGTTTCGCTATGTTGATTTTTGGCCGCGGGCACGGGCAGAAAACTACCCTTAACCACCTTAACTTTAGGCGTCGTTTGCAAGAATTAGGTTGAGGTAATCGAAATAATCAAGAGAACTTTTTAACGCAGAATTTCATAGGCAATATTTTTGGATGGAGTAATTTTTTGTCAGACAGATAGTTTCGGCAAAGGATGCTAAAAACAGGCATCCTGTCACGTTTGCAGGTTTGCACGTATAAGGTGGAAACTGTTCATTTTCGCCGTTTTTAGCTACCTATGACTATTACTATTTTCATCCCTCTTCCCAATTATTTATATTATTTATGAACACATAATGTGTCTTCAAATGCCGTTTCCAAAAATGTCCTCAAACTTACTGCCCTTTTAGCAAAACCTCGTAAAAATTTGAAAAATCCCAGAAAACGTTTTAAAGTTGGTGGAGGAAAATTTAGGTACTTATAGCAAGTAGGAAAATTTATTAAATTTCGGTGGCAATTGGCCAATACCAAGTAGCTTTTTGTCATGTCATCTATGAAATTTGAAAGATGACAACCATTATTTGTTTTATCAGCACAAGGTTTTCAAATGCTGTTTCCAAAAATGCTATTAAACCTAGTGCCCTTTTGACAATAATTAATATAAATGTTGAAAAACTCCCGAAATACTTAAAGATTGTAGATTGAAATTTATTGGTGATATGATTGGGTCGTTCACCAAGTGGGGAGGTTCTAGCCGCTTCCGTGGCTGCCCATTTTTTTCTGTAATTGTACCCATTATACATCATTTGGACTATTTTTTCCCCTTTTCCAACTTTTCGACCCTCTTCATAATACATCTTTCAACCTTTCCAAAATATAAATTTGCATAATTGGGTTATTTGTCCGTGTTACTTTTGACAGTTCTACTTAAATGCAGAAATTTTCATTGCCTTTCCCCTCCACAATTGAAGCAAGGAGATCAAGAACCCACCAAGTCCATTTTTTGCCAAATTGAGATTTTGGGTTAGTTCGCTTTCAAAATACAGGGTGAGTCTGAAAGACTCCACATACTTTATACCACAGAATCCACTGTTCAAATGATGAAGCTTGGTGCAAAAATTATTGGTCAATTGTGATTCCTCCTGATGTTATAAGCCGCCAAGAATCTTCATTTTTAAACATTCTTTGTAAATATCTTTCGAAAGGTGTATCGTAGGATTTTGAATTTTTGCACATCATGGTTACAGACCAAGAAGCAACTGCTGATGGTACTTAAGAGTTAAGACATTATCCAAAAAGCGGATCTCTGTTATACAGGATGTCCCCGATGTTATTTGCCCTTGAACTTTTTTATGATTGAAAATATTGCTAATTTGGGTATGCGGCCGTATTCCCCGTTCAATTCTAAAACTTTTTTGGCTCTTAAAATTTTTCGAAAAAACTAACCACTCACGAGAAAAATTGAAAAAACCGAATACATGATGCAGGTAATCGCCTTAAAACCAATGATGAGTCTACCTCATAAAAAAAAGTGAAATTACCATCAATGTTTTTTCTTCAGTTGTGAGCAATGGTTCTGGGCACAGATGTAGGACAACACCTTCAATGCAAAAAAACAGTTGAAATGTGATGCGTGTCAACGTTCACTTTGATCTTTATTGAAATTGTAGGTTTATCACGATGATCATGTTTTCGGTTTTTTAAATTTTCCTCGTGAGTGGTTAGTTTTTTCGAAAAATTTTAAGAGCCAAAAAAGTTCTAGAATTGAGCGGGAAATACGGCCGCATGGGCAAACTAGCAATATTTTCAAACATAAAAAAGTTCAAGGGCAAATAACATCGGGGCCACCTTGTATAACAGAGATCCGCTTTTTGGATAATGTCTTAGGTACCATCAGTAGTTGCATCTTGGTCTGTAACAATGCTGTGCAAAAATTCAAAATCCTACGATACACCTTTCGAAAGATATTTAAAAAGAACTTTTAAAAATTAAGATTTTTGGCGGCTTATAACATCAAGAGGAATCGCAATTGACCAATAATTTTTGCACAAAGCTTCATCATTTGAACAGTAGATTCTGTGGTATAAAGGATGTGGAGTCTTTCAGACTCACCCTGTATACTGTCTACCTTTGTAATGCATTAAACCGCTAAGTTTTGCCATATTTGTGCGGTTATATTGGGTTTAAATAAAAACGAAATGAGTCACTGAAAAACCGAATATTTGTAAATAGCCTCTCCTCCTAGTCTAAGTTTTTCTTTATTTTCCTCATAAATTAAGTAAAGCACTTCGTCATTTTTTACTGCATCTTATAATGAAATTTATTTTACCTTTTCCACATGCAAAAAATGTTGTTATTTTTGAGACGTTAAAATTTTAGTGTTCAAAAGTTTTTTCTATTTCAACAATTTGACGTCAGGCAGAGTTTTTGACAACACCATCAGTGGTGATTTTACAAATTGAGATTTTTTTTGTGTTCTTTTTTTTGTTAGGTTCTCTACTGCAAACATAATTTTTTACATTCTTCACAATTTTCCACAATTCGTCTTTTTGTCATGTCCATGTGTGGCTGCGGAACACTGCTACTTACTGGGTGAAGATTAGACGAAAAAAAGATCTTGAAATGTTTAGGTTAAAAATGTTTTTTTTGAATAAAATAAAAAATAAAAAAAATCGGGGCAGTATACTAAAGTTCTTCGACCCATAAATCTCAAGATAAAAAGGCTATTTAAACAATCTTTGAAAAAATATTGCTTAATTTTTGTAGAACGATGTTAAATGAACATATAATTTCCATTAAGTACATCTACTTGCGTTACTTAGGTATTAAAATAGTTATCTATATCATATCATTAATTGTTATGTACATTTTTGAATTCGCAAAGGTGAATTTTCAGGCAGATAATTCTCATTTATACTTTCGAGAATCTCAACTTTTTAAATACGTACTTAAGTACTTTGAATAGTCGTGATAAAGAACTTTAAAAATAGTCAATTGAGCAAATGATAAACTCGTTGACAGGCGTAGCAAACGGTATTTAAATGAATTTAACTACTTGAATCTTTGGAGCTGCCACCCAAAGAACTCCGTACCGGTCTCAATATTATTGGCCCTCATCATTTGGAAGGCAGCCTGAAGGATTCAACTCAACAGACAAGCGGTGCTAATAGCAGTGATAGAGAACTTTAACGCCATTTAGGTTAGGGTGGAGCGTCGCTATAGGTGGAGGTCTTTTTTTTTTGCAAAAATGAAAACGCCTGTGCGCATAAAAGTTGTCTCTCAATAAGAGAAGTCAACTGTACTTTTTTTGAAATTTTTCGCAAACCCCTTCCACCCCACCCCCCCCAAAGCCTTCAAAAATTTGCAAATTCAAAAAAAGTAAAAAAATGCTTCATGATGTCAAAAAGTTATATTTACTTATTTTTTTTGTGAAACACATTACTTTATTATAAAAACACTTTTCATTTGGATAAAAAAAAAGAAATGAAGCAAATACACTAACCAACAAAATCTTACGTATTTTATTTTAGGACTGCATATGTGGCAAATGTCTGTTTTTATTTAAAAAATTATTAATTATTTCATGTATAAGCCTTCAAAATTTTACAGCAGACATAAAAAATGCGTTAAACAATAAAATATTTTTATCTGTGGAGGAAGATGTATTGTTAACGAATTGAAACTTTTCGTGGCTTAAAATGTTGGCATTGTTGGTCCTGAGTCTATGCTTAAGATCAAATCGTGCGTTTTAGGTTTACAACAATGCAAAATCGAGTTTTTGAAGCTGTTGACAGTGCATAAACGTATTTACGACTATGATTAAGTGTTTAACCGCTCAAATCGTGCATTTTGATCTCATAACAGTGCAAAATCGCGTTTTTGATTGCGTAAGCTAGTTTTGATTTCATGACAGGGTAGAATCGTTCTCTTGACGTCGCTTTAAGCTCGAATGGTGCCACTTGAACTCAGAATAGGGCAAACACATGTTTTTGACGCGGCTTAAGCTGAAATCGTGCATTTTGAGCTTATAACATGGCAAAATGGTATTTTTCACACCGTTTTACCTCAAATCGTGTATCCTGAGCTCAAAATTGTCTTTTGGCATAGTTTAATTTGAAATCATGCGTTTTCAGATCAGATCATTGAGAGAAATGTCTCTTTTCCTCTGCTTAAGTTCAGATCGCGCGCTTTGACGCTGATTAGAATCAGATCGTGTGTTTTGAGTTTAACAACGCGTTATTAATGCTTTTTGAACTGAAATAGTGCGCTTGTTTCAAGTTGGTCAGTTTGGCGGTGCATAACTGCATCCTGCATCATAGATGTGCTTTTGATGCTGTTAATATTGATCAATATTGTCTACGAAAAGTTCTAGCATTTCTCATCGAATCTAATATTTTTTACTGTACATAAACGAGAAATTTATGTTCCCTATTAAGTTACATCACAAAAATACTTACATGCATATTATATAATTTTCCTATGATATTCTCTTTTTTTTGGAAATTGAAAATGCCTGACCGCCAAAAAGTTGCTAAAAGGAAATATAAGCCTTTTATTTAAGTAAAAAAAAATCGTTGCATTTCATTTTCAACCCTCCCAGAGCGATTCTTTACGTCGTAGACATTCAGGCCTTGGGGGGGTGTGGAAAACGCAAACCAATAAAAAATTTTCATGAAAGTAATAAAATAATATTAACAATTAACAACTTTTTCGCGCACAGGCATTTTGAAATTCCAAAATTCGAAATGACGCTCCACCCTAATTTAGGTACTGGAAAAAATGGAGTTTTTTGGATGATTTAAAATAATATTTAAATATGTTTTATAGTGCGTTGTTTATTATTTATAAAACATTTTGTGCGTTTCTTTCTTTGATGAGGGCGCTAGAGAGGACGTTACCCACGTCGATTTTTCGGATTAGTCTAGTAATTTCATTTCATCTGCAATTTATGATTTACTGCACGAGTCCTTAGTGCACGTTCGCTTATTTTTCACTTTTTATGATTTCGCGATTTAATAAACACCATCATACCAGGATTGCTGCCATTTCAATTCAATATTAGCTGCCGGATGAAATTTAATATTCACGTATTATTTAGTCGAATTTCATTTCGCATTTCCGAGTTAATCAGACAGGAATTTAATTATCAACAAAGACCGAAAGAATACCTACTATTGGAATGTGAGGGTTGTATCTGAGCGTACAATTTCTGACAAATTCATGTCAAACACAAAGGACCTGTCTAGTCGAGGACAAGAAATAAATCTCTTGTCCACCAATTGATCCACCTGATCAAACAACTTAAGGAGCATTGGAATAAGTGCTAGAACTTGACCAATTTTATTTCTCAACCTACATGCACATGGGTTGATCGATAGTAAGTATAGTATTGGCGATTGCGCGTTTTGTTTTCATCTTGTTATCATCTAACTTCCTGTTGCTATCGCTTCTAGTTTTTACTATTCTTTTCGTATTATTATCGCTTAGAAAAATGATGCTCACGTAAATTCTATATAACGAGGAACATTGTGAAAGAAAAGGGATGCATTAAGTGAATTACTTGAGCCCAACCGTGAAGTGGTTGATTTGAAATGTAAACAGAGCCGTCCCGTGGAGAAAATCATTATTCTGTTATAATGGGAAGGGCAAACGTAAAATAAAATAAAAGTAAGTTTTTTAGAATGTTGGGGTATTATTATGTAATTACCAGTATAATGCACATGTAGATTGTATAGGTACCTACTAAATAAATGTTCGTTGGGTTCCGCCACATAGCGTTCTTTCAAGCCTTCGGTGAGCCACCCTCCCGCAATTCTGGTTGCTTGGCAACCCCTGCCAGCCACCCCTTAAACTTCCCCGCGAGAGACGAGCCCCTCGCGCAATAGTTTTTTTTATAATATCTCTGATGACTTTCTTCTAGTGGACCGAGAGGCTTAGAGTCCTCTTTTGGACCGGGTTGGTTTTAAGTCTAGACTGGTTTGAGGGTCGTAATGCATGTATCGGGGGTGCCGGAATCCACCTTGGTCTCTGATTCCGATGTCCCTCACGTTAACAGCCTGTACACAGTACAGTAGGGTGAGATCGGGAAAGGTGGTTTGAGCCGGGCGGGGAACGATAGTGGGGTGGTATGGGAGGGGGGTAGAACCGGGGGCGGAGGGCCCCGGGCAGCGGGTGCCGCAGTGTTGGGTGGGTCAGACATCGCAGAAGCAGACGTCCCATGCGTTCGTTGCGTCCGTAGTTAGTGTCTCCTTGTGATCGGTGCATTGGAAGCAAGAAGAAACTGTCATGCTCATGCAGCCGGTTGACTCCGATGCGAGACGGATTCTGGTAAGATTCTTACCCTTTCGACTACGTTGACCCCGCACTGAATCCGCGAACACGCCTTCTGGCATCATCAACACTACTTGCGCACTTAAATCCCACTTTTTCATCCATGTCACGCACCCCTATTGAAAATACTATATTGTTTCTCCAATACAATCATTTGCTTTCCATTCATTCAAAATTTTTAATGCCCAGACGAGATTTCGAGCTGAAATTTGGTATACGGCTGCAGCTACCAGCTACAAGGGGTTGGCTTGGAGATGATTTTCAACTGAAATTGGAATTAACCGCACAAATTCACATCTAGTAGGTACTTTCTCGGAGGGTGATTGTGAGCGACCTTGAACCGTCATATATCGTCGGTTGAGGTATCAAGACCTGCAGTCACTATTAACTTTTCTGCATCGTCTCGTTGTGTTTTGTTCGACATATGCCCATAAAAATATTATTGTAAAGGGTGGCCCATAAAAAACCGGATTTTTTTGTTTTTAAATATCTTCGTAAGTTTTCGTACGATATTTTTCAATCTTATACACAACGTAGCTGAAGGTTGAAATTGTCGATGCCATTCATCAGATTTGAATTTGCACCATCAGTGTCCTCCTTAAGAACGTGTAACTTAACACCATTATTTAGGCCAGTGGGGTGGGGTCACAATTTGACGCATGATAGAGGCGTTCACACATGATCCAAGCTTGTCTTTTCCTCTTTCCAAATTAACTTTCAGAAATAAAATTGATCAATCCCTCAATTTTTTATGAATTTTTTTGTAAAATGTTAATTTTCGTAATTATCACAAATTGTGAAAGGGAACGGAGGACAATTTTTTTTGTATCTTTGTTACTTTATGTCGAATACTTTTGAGTTTTATTCAGGATGTAACCAAAGGGTGAGCCTTTCGATTTCTCTCTTTGGGTTACAGATAGCACTATCATTGTTTTTCTTAAGAAGGTCTAACTTAACAGCATTATTTAGACCAATGGGGTGCGACTATCATTTGACGTATGACAGAGACGTTCGCACATGATTAAAGCGCGTCTTTTCCTATTTGCAAAATAAGATTTCATTTATTTTATTGTTTTATTAACTTCCTTAATTTGTCACCATATTTATTTCCTTAATGGCATATATGCAATAACACTTTTTAGAGTACTTAATTAATATAAAACAAAAAATTAAACATTTAAGAGGAGGGATCTGATTGTTCCCGCCAAAATAGAGCTTTTTGCTTCTAATTTAAATTTGGGGAAGACTATCAGCTCACAAATGCTTTAATCCCTGCATAATTACTCCCGTAACACGTCGCTCAACAAATTATGGTTAAAACTACAGTGGCTTTTCAAATTTGCATCCCCAAGTTGTTTCGCGCCAAAAAACAACTTGGGGATGCAAATTTGAAAAACCACTGCAGTATTAACCATAATTTGTTGAGCAACGTGTTACTAGAGTAATCCTGCAGGTATTAAAGCATTTGTGAGCTGATAGACTTCCCCAAATTGAAATTAGAAGCAAGAAGCTCTATTTTGGCGGGAACAATCAGATCCCTCCTCTTAAGTAAGGCATGATTTGACCACCGTCCAATCGTATGCAACATAACCATAGCAACAAATAATCAACCTACTCGATTTCCCTTTTAAAACACAATTTTTTATAAAAAGACTGTTGCAAGAAAATTGACGTAATTTTAGTTTTGACATCCATATTAGACAAAAAAAAAAGCGGGCTTTAATTATGCGTGAACGCCACTGTCATATGTCAATGAGAAAGGCCATCCCTATTAGTCTAAATGATTTAGACCAATAGGAATGGGCTTTCTGTTAAGTTGAACGTTCCTAAGTAGGACAATGATGGTCCTATCTGTAGCCCAAAGAGAGAAATCCAAAGGTCCACCCTTTGGTTACATCCTGAATAAATCTCAAATGTCTTGGAAAGAAAGTAACGAAGATACAAAAAAAAGAGTTCTCCGTTCCCTTTCACAATTTGTGATAATTACGAAAATAAACGTTTTTCAAAAAAATTCATAAAAAATTGAGGGATTGATCAATTTTATTTCTGAAAGTTAATTTGGAAAGAGGAAAAAACAGGTTTTGATCATGTGTGAACGTCTCTGTCATGCGTCAAATTGTAACCCCACCCCATTGGCCTAAATAATGGTGTTAAGTTACACGTTCTTAAGGAAGACACTGATGGTGCAAATTAAAATCAGATGAATGGCATTGACAATTTCAACCCTCAGCTACGTCGAGCATAAGATTGAAAAATATCGTACAAAAACTAACGAAGATATTCAAAAAAAAAAATCCGGTTTTTTATGGGCCACCCTTTATAATTAATGCATGCCGTATCCCAAGTGGTTTTTTTTTGCGAAGCCAAGACGAAACCCTGCCGCTCAATTTGTAGTCGAAAGCGATTAGTCTCCCTTGGACGTGATTGTTGAGGCATATCCAAATTTAATAAATCCACGCCAAAAGGCTACTTCAGCTCTTTGTGAGGTTCCAAAAACTGTCTAAATCCAAATCAGTGTAATGTAATCCGTCGAATGTCAAGAAAAAACTAGAAATTTTGAAAACCAAATTTTTTGGGAGTCAGAATAAAAATTTCTTTTCACAAAATGAGGACACATAGATTATTTGAAGGGAACAAAATGCATTAAATCCGCATCTGATATTGTTTTTATGATATTGGCAAATATTTTATTGCACTTGACCCAATTTATGATGTGGAAAAAATAATTAGGTCAAATAGCAACAGTTTCTATCAAAAACGTAAATCCATATACTGGAGGTTACTGCAATCACTCCAAAATTCGAAATTGAGATAACACCAGATCTTTACGTTTTGAGGTCCCAGCATTAAGAAAAAGTCTGTTTGTGTATGTACGTATGTGGTCCAGATTTATCGAAAACTACCGGACGGATTTTAATGAAATTTGAAATGGGGGTTAGTATTGGCATTCGGGTGAACCCAGTTAATTTTGTTGGCAATCCACAAACGTCAAGTGCCTTTTTCGGGTATCAGCTATGAAATTTGACTGATGAATAACAATTTTTCTTATCAGCATATGAAAAGTCTTCAAATTCTGTATCAAACAATGAATTCATATTTAGCGCCTTTTCGGCATAAAATCAATACTAACGGGTGTCCTAAAAAAACCGAACGAAATATTTTTGGAGAAAACTCATCCATTTTTTAACCGATTTGGATGAACGTGGACTTACATTAAAGCTAAAGAATCAGGCTATCGATTTATTCAAGAGACCACGACAGATGGCGCTGCCGTAGTAGCCTTAGCCATGCTTGTTTTAAAGGCTTACTTTAGGTGCATGGGGATTGGTAAGTTAACAACCAATGGTTATGAGATAAAAATAACCTTGAAGCACGTTTACTTTTCTTCAAAAAGCTTCTTTCAGAAGTTCGTTATGATTCACGAATTAATTTTCTGTGATTTTTTAAAAATCATATGTTTTCCCTTATTTGCACGCCTAATGACCATAATTGAAGCAACAGTAATGCATTTTCCGCTTAATTTTCAGTAATAGAGGATCTAATTGAATGAAAAACACAAGCGGATGCGAATTGGAGGAAATTTAAGCTCTTTTTTGCTTCATTGTTACTTTAGTCCTGGTCATTCGGCATGAAAAAATGTCAAAACACATATTTTTTAAATAATCACAGAAAGTCAATGCGTGAACCAAATTAACTTCTGAAAAAAGATTCTTAAAGAAAAATGAACGTCCTCCAAAGTCATGTGAGTCTCATAACGACTGGTTGATAATTGACCAATCCCCACGCCCCTGAAATGAACCTTTGAGACAAGTATTACTAAGAGAACTATTGCAGCACCATCTGTCGTAATTTCTTAGACAGTTCGAAAGCCTGATTCCTTGGCTTCAATTTAAGGCCAGGTTCATCCAAATCGGGTAAGAAATGCACGAGTTATTACCAAAAATATTTCGTTCGGTTTTTTTAGGACACCCGTTAGATCGATTTGACTGAAATTTGATAGGTAGAGATACCAGTACCCGCCTATATAAGAACTTAATGGTTTTCGAAACAACTCTGCTTAGCTACAGTAAAACTTTCATCCCTTATTTTTCCAACCCCTTGATTCTAATTTCTTTACATTTTTTCAGCTTGTGATTTTTTTTCTTGTTGATTATGCTTAGATCAGTAAATTTTTCTTTTCACTTATTCATCCGAAGCAGTTCTTTACATTTTGCCACTTTTCGAAGGTTTTTCTTGCTTTCACGATTTTTCGGGTGCTCTGACGTGTTATTTTCCATATTTTGTCTAGTTTTAGTATTTTTCGAAACTGTGTTATGTCTTTCCAACCCTTTGATGCCAAGTTTTTTATCTCTTGTCTTGTTGATTATGCTTCGTTAAATCAAATTTTCCCGAGTAATTTTCCTTTACAATTATTTATTCATCTCTTATATTTCCAACCCTCTAGGACAGTCCTTGACATCTTGACACTTTTCAAGATTTTTTCTTGCTTCCTTCACAATTTTTCAGCCCCTCTGATGTCTTATTTTCCTTATTTAACCTATTTTCAATGCTTTTTTTAATAACTGTGCTTAGCTAGAGTAAAATTTGATCCCCTGCTATATTTTTCCAACATCGTCAGCTTTTAATCGTCTATTTTGAATTGTTCATCCCCTTATGTTTTCTTAGCATTTTCTTGCTTCTTCAATTTTTCTTTAAACACTTTTCTGTTTAATTTCAGATCAGGAAACCTCCTGTCTGAGGCAACTCGGTAACATGGAGGTGGCAATGCCCATGTCGGGTACTGCCATCGACTGCTACGAAGACATGTTCAAAGAGATAACACGAAAACTATACGGTGAAGACGGTTTACCGGAATTAACCGGAACCGAAAGGGTTCCTTCACAGGATCGGGGTCTAACTCCCATCGACTATGACGTAGACAATCCGATTTTAAAATCAGAAGAGCATCTAACTGCTTTTGGCTTAGCAGCTTTGATGCAAAACGGTTTTCCAACAACGGGAATATTGAATTCAACTTTTCAACAACACAAACCGGCAACAGTAGAAGATAAGTGGACCGCAAGCGAAGATTCCCTGCAATGGACTCAGTCGAAAATAGCAACGTACAACCCTTCGCAGAAATTGTTTCGTTGTGCAGAATGTGATTGTGTTGGGTATTTGCAAAGAGTTGCAGAACATTGGTTAGGTACTCATTCCAATCTAAGGGCATTCCAATGCCCGCAATGCCCTTACGAAAGTGCTTGGGTGAGGTGTGTAAGGATGCATTTAAGTCGACAGCATAACATTAACACCGACGAATCTTCCGATACTTTAACTAAAAACAATCCAGTGCTTCAAGAAATCGGAAAATACCTGCAACGACTTAAGAACAAACTGGAAAATACTTGCACGAAACCTCAAATCTTGGAAGAGTTTCCTCCGAGCAATTTAAATGGACAAGTAGCAACGACAGAAACCAACAGTGCTTCCAGTAAACGATACAGCTGCACGTTTTGTCCATACGCAACCGATCGAAGAGATTTATTTACGAGACACGAAAATATCCACCGAGAAGAAAAGCCATTCCAATGTTACGTCTGTCAAAAGCAATTCAATCGTGCGGACCACGTTAAAAAACACTTCCTGAGGATGCATCGTGAGCATCCCTACGATTTGAATCGTATCCGAAGGCATCCTCCCAAAAACGCTTCCGGGATGTCCTATTATCAAAAATATAACGCCAATTCGACAAATCCATCAACTGAACCTGTACCGTCGTTGAGTAATATTAACTCTCTTTCCATACCGAACGGGTTTAATAATTTGTTGAGAAATTCAACCGTGAGACCTGGAAATAGCGATATTAAAAGCGCAACAAATAAAACTGGAAGTTTGACAAAAGGGAGCGGGAAAAAGAAGGGAGAAAAGCGTTTTTCGTGCTGTTATTGCTCTTGGTCTGGAGTGGATAACTGGTGTTTGAAACGTCATATGAATACTCATCTAAAACCCTTTGTCTGTGGATTGTGTGATTACAAAGCAGCGAGATCTGAAAGATTGGCAACCCACGTTCTTAAAGTTCATAACAAGAGGGCTTGCGGCAAGTGTAGTTTCCTAGCGGATGATCCTGCTCAACTAACCGTACATCAACAAGAACATCAGTAAGTAAAAATTAGTGAGTCTAAAAGACTCCACATCCTTTATACCACAGAATCTACTGTTCAAATGATGAAGCTTGGTGCAAAAATTATTGGTCAATTGTGATTCGTCTTGATGTTATAAGCCGCCAAAGATCTTCATTTTTAAACGTTCTTTTTAAATATCTTTCGAAAGGTGTATCGTAGGATTTTGAATTTTTGCACAGCATTATTACAGACCAAGACGCAACTACTGATGGTACTTAAGACATTATCCAAAACGCGGATCCCTGTTATACAGGGTGGCCCCGATGGTATTTGCCCTTGAACTTTTTTATGTTTGAAAATATTGCTAATTTGCCTTTGCGGTCGTATTTCCCGTTCAATTCTAAAACTTTTTTGGCTCTTAAAATTTTTCGAAAAAACTAACCACTCACGAGTAAAATTGAAAAAACCGAAAACATGATCATCGTGATAAACCCACAATTTCAATAAAAATCAAAGTGTACGTTGACACGCATCACATTTCAACTGTTTTTTTGCATTGAAGGTGTTGTCCTACATCTGTGCCCAGAGCCATTGCTCACAACTGAAGAAAAAACATTGATGGTAATTTCACTTTTTTATGAGGTAGACTCGTCATTGGTTTTAATGTGATTACCTGCATCATGTTTTCGGTTTTTTCAATTTTTCTCGTGAGTGGTAGGTGTTTTCGAAAAATTTTTAGAGCCAAAAAAGTTTTAGAATTGAACGGGGAATACCGCCGCATAGGCAAATTAGCAATATTTTCAAACATAAAAAAGTTCAAGGACAAATAACATCGAGGCCACCCTGTATAACAGAGATCCGCTTTTTGGATAACGTCTTAAGTACCATCAGCAGTTGCTTCTTGGTCTGTAACAATGCTGTGCAAAAATTCAAAATCCTACGATACACCTTTCGAAAGATATTTAAAAAAAATGTTTAAAAATGAAGATCTTTGGCGGCTTATAACATCAAGAGGAATCACAATTGACCAATAATTTTTGCACCAAGCTTCATCATTTGAACAGTAGATTATGCGGTATAAAGGATGTGGAGTCTTTCAGACTCACCCTGTGTTTTGTACGTAAGCGCTGGAGGGCCAGTATAGCTTCTTTTTGAAAGTCGGTACGCTTTGCGAAGCAGTTACTGGAATCGATCGGAAAATTCAAAAAAATCGAATCGCCAAAAACATGAAATCTTTACGTTTTAGGGTCCTGGGAACCCAAAAAAGTGGTTTTTGAAAAAATATCTGTCTGTGATCCAGCTACAGCTCAAACTACTGAACGTATCGAGATGAAATTTGGCACACATATTCAGTGGGAGATTTGTAGGTGCTGAATTTGGGCCACATCGGTCCACGGAAAGTGCCTTTTTGGCACATCAACTTTAAAAATTTAAATACAAACCCCCATTTTTCGCCTTATCATATGAATGCCCTTCGAATTGTGCTTATAAAAATGTATACACACTTGTGCCCTTTTGACCACAAAATGATGCCGGGGTCGGTTAAATTAGAGAAAAGTTGCGCTATTTCTTGGCGATTAAGAATCTGAAGAGAATTCCCCGATATTGTGATTCGTTCCTGAAAATCTGAAAATTGCCAATTTTAACCACAAATCAAAAAGCGTGATTTTTCTTTCAAAGTACCTAGGTTTTTAAAAAGGCTCAAAACCTGAAAAATAGAATTTTGGAGGAGTTCAATTCAATTAAGCGAATTTTGCTCTCAGAATTTTGAGATCCAAAAAATTAGTGTCAATGAATAATAACGGGTGTCCTAAAAAAACCGAACGAAATATTTTTGGTAATAACTCGTGCATTTCTTACCCGATTTGGATGAACCTGGCCTTAAATTGAAGCCAAGGAATCAGGCTTTCGAACTGTCTAAAAAATTACGACAGATGGTGCTGCAATAGTTCTCTTAGTGATACTTGTCTCAAAGGTTTATTTCAGGGGCATGGGGATTGGTCAATTATCAACCAATCGTTATGAGACTCACATAACTGTGAAGGGCGTTCATTTTTCTTTAAGAATCTTTTTTCAGAAGTTAATTTGGTTCACGCATTGACTTTCTGTGATTATTTAAAAAATATGTGTTTTCACATTTTTTCATGCAGAATGACCATGATGACTAAAGTTACAATGAAGCAACAAGAGCTTAATTCTCAGTAATAGCTTTTAAATTTCCTCCAATTCGCATCCGCTTGTGGTTTTCATTCAATTAGATCCTGTATTACTGAAAATTAAGCTGAAAATGCATCACTGTTACTTCAGTTATGGTCATTAGGCGTGAAAATAAGGGAAAACATATGATTTTTAAAAGATCACAGAAAATTTATTCGTGAATCATAACGAACTTCTGAAAGACGCTAATGAAGAAAAGTAAACGTGCTTCAAGGTTATTTTTATCTCATAACCATTGGTTGTTAACTGACCAATCCCCATGCACCTAAAGTAAGCCTTTAAAACAAGCATGGCTAAGGCTGTTACGGCCGCGCCATCTGTCGTGGTCTCTTGAATGAATCGATAGCCTGATTGTTTAGCTTTAATTTAAGTCCACGTTCATCCAAATCGGTTAAAAAATGGATGAGTTGTTCCCAAAAATATTTCGTTCGGTTTTTTTTAGGACACCCGTTAGTAATCATCAACTGCAACGTATCTATCGTTTAATATCAAAAGAGGTTAACTATAAGTCATATTTACCATTTTTATGAGAAATTTGATCATTCATCGAAGAAAAAACGCCTTGTCCAATGAAATTGGCTGGCTGCACTAGGCTGACCTGGGGGATGTGCAGAAGAATGGGCCTAAACTTGTAGCTTGAGTGCCGGCTTTGAATTAATCCAGAATCCAGAGCTATAATTTAAGACCAGAAGGAGCTAACTAGGCCATTGCCTAGTTTAACTAGACCATTGCCAAATTTGATCATTCGCTTTTGTCTAAAACGGCTAAGAAAATGTACACTTTCAATAGTGACTTTCAGGATCTTCCTGTTTTTGTAACAGGTTTCTATTTGTCAGTACTTTTCAAGTAATGACCAATCCTAACCTGACCCGAGTTGAGTTGAGCTTAACTTGGAGCTTACCGACAATTTATTACGAAAAATACTCAAAGAAAATTTAACATAATACTGACCAAAAAAATTGTTCTCTTTTCTATTGCCTTCAAATTTGTTTGTTTTTTCAGTCCCTTGGAGCAACGGAACCGATCTGGCAACAACATTCTCAGAAATACATCTTTCAATAGCTCAACAACAGTTTCCACCCCTTGCAGGTAAAATGACAACTTTTTCAAAAAATTTATTTGAAGTTTTTTACAGCCAAGTTCAAAACAATCTAAAACCTCACGAAATTACCGCCGCTGCAGCATTGTTGCACAGTAATCGTTTGCTGCAAGCCGATAGTAAATCTTGGAAAAACCATACACCTAAACAACACGGCGCTGCTCGTTTATTTAACTACCTGGAGGCCAGCGATGGATCAGAGCCAGAGTCAGAGTCCAGAGGCGCAGAAGACATGAGCCGGATTAATTTGAGTCACAGGATTCAGTCGGATTTTCCTGAGGCGGGAGATGTTAGTGGCCAAGCTGACGAAGAAGAAGGGGATGAGATGGAACTTCCTCTGTTCGTCTGCTCTTCGTGCGGCTGCGAGTTTGAAGACGATTTGTCGCTCGAAACCCACCAATACACGCACCGACACAGCACTACATCTCCCGCTAAATCAGAATACTCCAAAGAGAATGTCAACCCTAACTTGAAATATCGATGTCGTTTGTGTGATTTTACTTTTGAAAATCAGTCCTCGGTTATTAGCCACATGGTTTCGCACTCGAGTCTCACCATCCAAAGATCCAACTTAACCAAAAGGCCTAGGAAGCAAACTCGCCCGAAGAAAATGGTTTTACCGTTCTGGGAGTTGAATGAAGTTGAAGTTCTGCATCACTTGAATAGAAACTTTTTTTCTAGCTCGGGGAAATACTTGGAAAAGGTTGTGGCGAGAAGAGGTTTATATTGCGTTCTCTGCAAGGGTTCTAGTGTCAGTAGATACCACACCAAAGCAAGTCTTGCTTTGCATTATTACTGGAAACATTTGAATAAAAAGTTCAAGTGCGAGCACTGCGACTTAGAGTTCCGCCACAAGTACCAGTGTGTGCTTCATGCCAGTCGTGAACATATTAACAAACCGATCCTTAAATCTCAAACAGTGCCTACTAAAGAACCAATTCATGCAGTACCTGCTCCCCAGGACAACCATTTCTTCAATTCTCAAACAGTTACTGTACCTGAAGCATCGGCCAAGTTAGGGATGTCATTTTTCGACCACTCCTTCATTCATTCTACGAATGCCATTAACAGTCATATGCCAATCATTATACCTACTTTTCCACTAAATTAAATTTGGTACTAAAAAGTGACCTTCAATATTTTCCGTACTCGTATTTTCGATCCGTGGTAAATTTTTGTGCAATATCTGTTATTTGGTAAAGTTTATTGTGTTTTATACTAAAAGACTGCAATATTTTGTTTATATTATGTTAGATAATGACTATATGTTTATACGTTATCGTTTACTTTCTGTTAACCATTGTCATGTCATGTAACGTGTTTTTGTATTATTAATAAATATGTTTTCCACGTATCTACGAGTATGACACTTGAGTTTAGAGAATCGGCGAAAAGAAGACTTTCCAATTTAGAAAAACGGTAAACAAATCAGGTTCAGCTTCGACTGCAGTTCCAAGTCTTTGTCAGGTCAGGTCCTGGTAAATACATAAGCAGAAGACAAGTACATAGTACAAGTAATAAGGAAGCAAGAGGGCAAACGTCAAGTCTTTTATTTAAACATAGTCTGGCAAATAACTTGAAAACTTTTACTCAGAATCTACATCAAAAACAACTCCAACTTGCCTCCTCAAGGTGTCCATAAGATTAGCCAGTTGAATCGTTTCCTCATGCGTAATATTGGCACACTCAATTTTCCCTAAAACTTGATTATTCAACAGTTTTCAAACTTATTAACTCACCAGCTTTGATAGCTTGTCTCGCAAATTCTGCTTGGTATGACAAGCCAACGCTGTTGTTGAAATTATACTTTAAAGAAGTTTTAGGCAGTGGAAACTCCAATGTGCCATTAGGTGTTACCAATTTGGTGGGACACCAAAAAGTAGGTATTCTAATAATACCTTTTGTACCAACAATCACGGCTTCATTTGGAAGTACAACTCTACCGCTAGTACTAATTATAGCACTTCTACCATTGGGGTAAGTTAAAATAGCGTTTACAGATTCATCTGTGCCTTCATTATTCAAAACACCCTGGGCGATGACGCTTGTTGGGGTTAATCCCTTGAAGACAAATTGCTGTAGCTGCAGAGCGTAAACGCCTAGATCCAGAATTGTTCCTCCTCCCAATTCTTTTAATCTAAAAAAAGAATTTTGGCAGTCTTTCACAATTTACTTACTTCAGTCTTTCAATCCCTTGCAAACTGGCACCAAAAGACGCGTTTACGTAAAAAACATCTCCAATAGATCCAGAATCCAAAATTTTTCTCAGTTCAAAATAAGCAGGAAAACTCCTAGACCAAACGCCTTCCTGCAAAAGCTTTTTCTTCTTTCTCGCAAGTTCTACCAGTATGCGAGTTTGTTTTTCATTCAGTGTTAAGGGTTTTTCACACAAAACGTGTTTTCCACTTTCCAGCATTAATTTAGAAACCTCAAAATGTTGAGGATTTAAGCTTCCAACATAGACTATGTCTGGAAAACTATAAGTACTTAGAGTTAACTTGATAAAACTCACCAACGTCTGGATCTTGTGCTATTTTTAGATACCCCTCATAAGCTTTGGGTATTCCGTGGGTTTGGGCAAATTTTTGGGCACTTTCTAAAGATCTGGCACCTATTGCGACAACTTCATGGTCGGTTTTTGGTAAAATTTGTAGGGAGTTGACAAAATCGTTGCTGATTTTGCCAGCACTGACTATGCCCCAACGTAAGGCCATTCCAATTGTCTCTAGAACAATGTTTAAATATTTCGATAAGCTTTGGTTCAAAAATTACATTTAAATGATAACAAGGCGTGATAAGACTTGAAAACATTTTGCTATCGAAATAGGCACTTGTATACCTTAATTATTTTGTCCGTAGTGGTAAAAAACAGCAGTGCACACAGGTGATCAGGTTAAGTATATGATGATGACGTCCTCATTTGATCATGCGCAAAATAATAAAAATACCACTGATGGTTGCATAATTATCTAGTCTAGATCGGTGTAGGTCGTGCAAGTAAAAATAAATATGCATAACAAAATATTTATTGATAATATACATCAGATAGAAACAAAAATAATTTTATATTTTACCTACATCACTTATCATGTTTATCATGTTCCCGATATATTGACTCTTCATTAACAATTTTGAACTCATCTTTAGTTACCAAGAATTGTCTAGTCGAACCGATGATAAATATTGAGCCTTCGTCAAAGATTCAACTTATCCACAAAGATATGAAGGGCAAAAAATTCGAGGCCACCATTTACACATATTTTACAGACAATAATAATTTACGATTGCTTGGAACCTTTCTCTAAAATCTACTCATCGTGCATCTATATCAAAATATCAACAGTTACTTTATTAGTAATCTCTAGTTATTGTGACTTGTGCTTGTCGGTACAATATAAGGATGTGGAATCAGATAATGAAGTCTGAAGCTTATCAAATCTTCGCCAAAATAATGTTCAGGCCAGTTTTTATTCATTGTAGAAGTCCAGAATCAAAATTTGGACAGAAAGCCAAAGACCTCCAAATCTGATCATTCCTTCCCCTTCGAAAGATCTACTTAGTTACAGGCAATAATCCTAACAACGAGAACTTAGACTAAGTTCCAAATTTATTGCAAAGTGATCGTATCTCGTATGAATATAGGTAGGTAAACTTCCTCGGAAGCACTAAAGCGCTATAACTACTTAACTGTGCTCGTTTGGCACTTAACATTCATAGGTCTATATCCCTGCTATACTAATTTCGAAAATCGAAAGCGCAAAGGTTCTTGTTCTTGAGTTTGTTGCATTTTCAAAAAGAGAAGTGTTTTTCGTATCCGTATGAAAAATAAAGTGGAATGGTTGACATTGAAGTATAAGGATCTTATCGTCTAGAATATATCAGGGTCGTCGGAGTATTCCCTTTTCCAGTAGTTTCCATTGTAGAGCCAGTCCTCCTGTTTCGTGAAGGGATTAATTCCTTGATTAAACCATCTAAGAAAAAAAATTAGTTGATTTTAAAACTTAGTTGGCAGTACCTCGATTGCCATTCTACTCCTTTCTTGCTTTTGCGGTGTTTATTAGCGTCCCGTTGTTTCTCTTCAAGCCTCGTTTTTTCTATTGCCGCTCCATCAATATCTCCTTGCTCTAATTTTCGTATGTCTGGGCGAAGACGAGAATCAGTCGGGCATAGCTGCTTGTCCATTCCAGCTTCCAACTCATTCAAAGACATTGCGAATTCGGTGAATTGATAGTACTGAAACAGTGGTTCAAATTTTGAAATGATCGAAAAAGGCGAATTTTGACTACCCGCTTATTTCGACTCAGCCCATCTTTTACTGCATTTCTCAAGCAAAACGTCAAAATCCGCTTTAAAACTTTATAATTTGACACAAGAAAGAACATAAGGTGACGTGGCTGATACCAGGGAAAACAATTGGAAATGAAATTGCCCATGTTCTAATATCAAAGCGAAGAGAAAAAATTATATATGATGTGAAAACGTACAGAGCGGCAGACGTAGGCTCCGATCGTCAACTACAACTAGTAATAGCAAAGATGAACATAAGAGTACCGGACAGAAAAGGACGGCAAGGAGGGCGACGAAGAAGACGGAATGCGAGAGAAATAAAAAGGATGCAAAAAGAATATGAAGATGAAGTCAAGAAGAAGCTGGAATGCGAGAGAAATAAAAAGGATGCAAAAAGAATATGAAGATGAAGTCAAGAAGAAGCTAACGATGAACAGGAAAATGAGAACATAGAGGTACAACGGAGAGCATAAAAAGTAGCATTATCAACACTACAGAAAAAATAATAGGAAGAGCAAAGAAGGAGAAAGGGAAGATATGGTCCGATGGAGAGCGTGAAATAGCAAAACAAGAAAAGAAAAGAGCGAGATGGACATGGCTCAGAACAGGACAAAAAGATGACTATGAAAAGTACAAGGAAAGAAGGAAGGAGAACACTAGCACAGCGAATATCGAGAGAGAGAGTTATGAGAAAAACACTTCAAAAATTTATTAACGAAGGAAAGCGAAGATAAGGAAGGTGAATGGCAAATGATTGGCAACAAAGCAGAAGGACAGGGCGCACCATCGGAGGAAGAATTTAACGAAATTATATCAAACCTAAAACAAAACAAAACTGCGGGACCAGACGAGATGTAGAAATGATAAAATATTTAGGTGAAGAACTAAGGCAGCGGGTGTACGGTCTAACTGTGGAAATTTTACCAATACTAAAGAAAGAGGACTCAATGGTATGCGAGAACTACAGAGGAATCACACTATTAAACAACGCGTATAAAATACTAACAACACTAATACAAAGAAGAATGAAAGATTATGCTGAAGCAGAAATGGGTGAAGGTCAATATGGTTATGATCAAAACATATAACTGCACATATTGTTCATAGATTTTAAATACCGAGCAAACTGATAAATTCAGGCCAGCAGATGGACTGTCAGCCACGGAGTTTGTCGTAGTAATGGACAGAATAATGAAAAAATGCGATCTGGAAGGAACAGTTATAACCAAGACAATACAGAGGTAGTAGCCTACACTGACGACTTGGCTGTAGTAGCAAGAGACAAAAGGGGCTTAAAAGAAGCGTTAATGGATATCACTAGGGAAGCAAAAAGAAGAAGGCCAGAGATAAATCAGGGGAAAAGGAAATATATGGAAATAAACAGGAAAAGGAAAGAAATAGAAATGGGAAAGTATAAATTTGAAATTGTTGATAGCTTCAAGTATTTAGGACAGTAATTAACAGCAGAAATGACAGGAGGATAGAGGTTGCACAAAGAATACAAACAGGATAGAGCAGACTACAAATTCAATACACTAATGCAAAATAAAGGCATAAGCAAGAATACAAAAATTAAAATCTACAGAACGGTCATAAGACCTGTGGCTACATATGCGGCGGAAACTATGAGTCTCACGAAAGGAGAGGAAGAACAGCTAAGAACTTATGAGAGAAAGATGGTGAGGAAAACTTATGGATTGAAAAAACCGAAGATGGGGGAGTTAAGGAGGCTTATGAATTACGAAATTCCGGAAATTTTAGAGGGAGCAGATATAGTGGGACATATTAAATCGCAACGAATAAGATGGTACGGACACGTAAAAAGATGAACAACTATAGAGAATTAAGAAGAATTACGAAGTGGCAACGAAAAGAGGAAGATTAAGGGGAAGGCTCAAAAGTAAATGGGAAGAACAAGTAAGAAATGACATGACAAGTTTGGGAATACAGGGATGGTGGAAGAAGATCCAGGACCGGAAAAAATGGAGAGAGATGGTGGAAAGTGCGAAGGCAATAAGCAATTAACAAGTATGGATTATAAGAATCGAGAATATTGAACGTGGAGTAATTCAGTGATTCACCACAAAGAAATGAATCTGAAGAGCTCAATAAGAGCGACCAAATATTCTATTTAGAATGAATAATAAATAATAATAATTTGATAAGACGGGTACCTGACCTGGCAAATACCTGGTGCTTTCTACTGTTTTAGCAATACTGTAAATTGCGATTCGTATATGTAAAGGAACTTGTAGAATTTGGAAGACTACTCGAGATAGGCTTTAAAACTAAATATTAGAACAATGATATTAGTTTGTCAAAATCGGTACTTCACCAGACAAAGACCTGGCGACTTCTAGCTTTTCAGACGATCACTGCGTTATAAAGTATTACTTGTCGATTTTGGTAGGCTAGGTATACTTGCTTTATTTGCATTTCTCAAGGTAAACGTCAAAATCGGCGACAAAACTTAAAATTAGTTTGATTAAATAGGCACCTGGCCTGACAAAGACCACGTGGCACGTTCTAGTTTTTCGCGTGGACTAATTTGCGTTAATTTTTTAAAGATTCTTAAGAGACGTGTTAGAGTGATAAGAATGTGAAGAAAAAATCGAAATTTTAAGGACTTACATCGCTGCTCTGCATTGGTCGTGGCTTAACCGTCCATATTGTCATAGAATTTGGAATATCGATGGAGTAAGTTGACTCGCTTTTGGGAACCATTCCATCGGGGATATCAGGAGGGGCACATTCATCTAAGCTCTAGAAATAAAAAATAAAAGAAATAAGTAAGTTCGGTTTTCCAAAAATCTACCTCTTGAGTAGAATTGGATTTGAACGGGCTAACTTTGAGGCTATTTAACTTTTGAAGAACTCTTCGTGAAGTGTGTGAAGGGGAATCATTGGGGCTTTTACTCCTCTCGTCCTTCTTGAATTTGTGCGAATTTTCCTTGACGTATTCATCGTAGACCGAATAATCAGAACACTTGATGAACTCCGTCCATTTCCCGTAAATGAAGAATAACTTGTGCTTCCTGGAAAATCATTGGAGAAAATTCTGGATTAAGAAAGAAAAACTTACGATTTATCCATAATACAACCTTCTACTCGATGAAGATCTCTGGAATTCCAACCGGCGGGTTTGAAAGTCAGATGGGCTTTATGCCCGGTTGAATGGTTCAGAATTTCCATTGTTCCGCATTGTTCCATCCAGAGCTTACCAACGATAATATTGTGCACGCAGCATTGCACGTTGCTCCAAGTATAGGCCTCATTGAGTCTAGAATTACAGTTTTAGTAGTCGAAATGAAGGGGGATAGTACTTTGGAAATTCGACGGTCACGATGCCTTTGGGTTGGATTTCTACACTTTTGCCCCAGAACTTCAGTTTTGGATGTATGGACCCGTGGAATACCCAGTCGGTATTTTCGGCATGGAAGGCTGAAATTGGAGGGTGGTGACTTACTTGCTCGCAAATTATCTTAAATTCGCCCCTTTCCAGCTCGTAGGTTTCTCCAAGAAGGGGGTTGAAGGGTTTGCCCAAACGCTCCCAATTGGAAGCCAAAGCGCTCACGGCAAAGCCTAAGAAGGTAAAGTAAGATTATTGCGGCAAAAGTGATCTCTGTAACGAAATAATACTAAGACTAGTGAAACCTCACCGATGACGTATTTCATCCTTGTCACTGGATCCTGCTGCTGTGAAGCAATCCTCAGCAGATGCGAATACTCCATATACTCTGCCATGCGTTGAAGAAAGCTCAAAGGTTCATTAAATACCACCGGCATCGTGATTTTGCTCAATTCTTTCCCAATACAATTTTTTAACACTGACCAAATGTTGTAGTCATTGTGGTACATGGGAACGGGCAGGATAAGTCTAAAATATTTACGTCCATAAACATTTTACATCTTTCCCTTACCTGTATTCTTTTTTTTCAGAATCCATCCTGCTCTAAACGAGACAAGCCCCCCAAAAAAAATCAACAGTGAATCGAACATCCGATCAATATCAAATAAGCAGCATCCTTCATCAAAAAATTTATCCTACAAAAACTGTGTTATAGGAAGGGCGAGATTTATGAACGTCACGAAGATGGGAATGAAGGTCGAATTGAAGCAATGGTAAATGAGTGTGGAAATAAAAGCGACAAAAGCAAATAAAACTACTACTTGTGATTCTCCTACCTCGATTAAACCATAAAGGCGCAGTTTAATAGAAATTTAAACGACAAATCGATTATCACGCCCGCTTTACCAGAGACCTACTACGGTGGCCGCCGATATTGCGCCCCCGAAATACCTTCAAAAGCGCATGCACGAACTCAGAATTAGCCCACAACAAGTGTTATATTATGTTAAATCTGCACTTCATTTACCATTTCAGGGTTGCATTATGTTGGAGAGCTAATTTCCGTTCCAGATTGGCTGAGTTGAAAAATGGTGGATGCGCCGGGACAATTATTACCTGAGGTCTCAGTGAAATGAGTTTTAATAGACGTCAAAGCATTTCAGGTTTCTTGTTGTCGAAGCAATTACAACTAAAAGTAAAAGGAAATAAGTAAAATCGCGGAAATTTTGTTTTATGGTTCTTGTTTTCGGTGTTTTTTTGTTAAAAATTAGTTTGAGAGATCAAACTAAATCGAAAACTTTGGATTAGAAAACCAAAAAGAAAAGATATGCAGCCATCTTTGCACCCATCTTTACTCGAGGATACAATGCATACCGCGTCGTAGTTTCACAAGAGATACGGTTTCTCTGTGAAAAATTACGTTTCATGAGCTTTCAGCTCCTAGTCCTAACATCTATAGGTACCATCACCTCCACACAGCCAAAGAAATTTTCGTTTTCAATTTCACCACTTTAGTTCAATGCGTAAAACAAAATTTACTAAAAATTGAAGAAAAATGTAGGAAGAATTAAGGGTTGATTTTAGAGTGAGAACTCATAAATCCTTTTTTCAACGGTTAACCCAAATCTACCGAACCCGGTAATAGGCCATTACAGTATGTCACAAATTTGATTTTATCTAGCGAACTCACCTGTATGTGCAATTTCTTGGTGTAACAAGTAACAACACAAATGACAAATAGACGACAGTCTGTCACTTGTTTCCATTAGGAAGTTAGATTTGACATTGACGAAATTAAACAAGAATGAAATGGACAGGTTGGCTCGTACTTTTCGTGAGGACGTAGCTCACACGTCATCAAAATTTAAATTTCATTTTATGGTCTTGGTAGAAGGTTATGTTCGAAAATGCAAAAGCAACCAGAACAATAATTCAAAGGTACCGCCGTAATCCCCTATTTTCAACGAATGTTTGCTTAAAGAAATTTTTAGTTTCAACCCCTAAATTTAATCACCCATATTAAATTATAATGAAAATTTACCCACCCCTCTATAGCTTCATTGTAAATTATAACAGCAGAATTTGGGCCCTACAACCCTTAGGGTTGTTTCCGACAAATGCCGTTTGAGACCTTTTTTGAACCACTAATGGAAAGTTGTCGAATGAATGGCGTGAATTTCGATCAATAAGTTCCAGTGGTTCCAGTGGTTCCACTGGTTGTCGACTTACCAGTTGCAATACTAGTTTCTCGTTTTTTCACCCCTAACTCGCACCCCCCTGGTTTGATATGGCCCAAATCCCCGCCGAGATTTTCCGATTATACATCCGTGTATAAAATTTCAGCTCCATACCTGCTTTCGTTCTTAAGGCATGTGATGGGCAGAGTATAGACAGACGAGCGAGCGAGTGAATTCTCTAAAACTACAGTGCCTGCGCGCATCATGCTTCATTGGTAGTTTTAGGGTTTCAAAAAGAATTTTCTTGTTTTCTAAAAAAATAAATGAATGATTCTAATACGAAATCGTTCCTATTATTGACCTCACAGGACTGCTTTTTCTTTGCTTTTGTGTCAAAATTAAACTGAATTTGCAATTTTTTTTAAAGGTTTAATATTTTCAATTTTTACTTCATCTTTCTTTACATTTCGCATATTTGATTTCTGTCCATAGCAGGTAATGATTTAGGTACTGGAAAAAGACTGAAAATGAGCGAGCATTCTAAAAGTATCTAATTAAATTACTTTTCGCAATTGATTTTTTATCGCATTCAAACTTCAAAATATAATTCTGAGGTTTTCGGAATTTAGCCGGTAATAACTAATAATAATTTTGTGGACTAAGTTTTTATTTAAGTATCTGTATCTAAGAGTCACATGCTGTAGAGTAATTTTTAGACTTTTTTGTCAAAATTTCTATCTGTGTGGCTGCTTTTGTGGTTAATAAAGGCCAACCGGTTTTACCTACCGTTTTATTAAACAAATTAAATTGACTTAATCCTGTAGGTTTTGGAAGAGATATAAATTATTTACATTCCATCATTTCACTGCATATTTTCGTATTTGTGTGCATAATTTTTTAGAAAAGTAATTCGTATTTCTGGCCATGTTTTCTATTGAGTAAGGTTACGACGTATTTTCTTGGCCAGACGAAAAAGTAAAGTTTTCGTAGGTTAGCTCACCGCAAAAATTAATACTTACTGATTGATTACATACTTATTTATTTTCTTGGCTAGCCACGCAAGCTTAAATTTTCGTGGCTAGCCAGTAGTACTCATTCCGCACTTCCCTTGAAACAAAAAATTATTCTCGTTTTCAGCCATATTATTTGAAAACAAAAAAGAAGAGAAAGGCAGTAGCCGTGCAACCGGAAAATATTGCTTATGAATTTGAGAGGATGCAAGGGTAAATGAATGAAAAGAACAGATTAGGAGGGATTTATCCTCGGATTTATCTATTTGTGAATATTTCACGCATGACGTGTTATTTTTGTTCATGTGTACGGAATGCTGTAATTAGTTTTACAGCTACTAATGAATTCTGTGATATCAAGCCTAAAATACGGTATTGCGTAAATACCAATTGGTAAATTCTTCGCAATTTATAATCCCAATATTTTAGTTTTTTCGTCTAGATTAGAATTAAATGCATTTTCAATTGAAATAATGCTAAGTCTGCATGGCAGGAAGCAGTCAATAGCAAAAAAATTGCGTTTTGTCTTCCACATATTTAAAAGAATTATTGATCCCAGAGTTACCTACATACGCATTTCTAAAATAAATGAAAATCTTAATACAATTCTCTTTGAATTTTATTTTTCGCTTACCAAATATTTTCGATTGGATTTAGGTCTGTTTTCCTCTGACAACTAGCTTTTGCTCATGTTTTTAATGGCTTAAGGTTGAACACAAACAACTGCTATGGACAGTGTTAAATAATGAATCAATCTAATGAATGACTTATTCTTATCAAAGAAAATTGACGAAATTTGCAACTGATGCAGCATTGAATGCTTATCTACGACAGGATGCTCATTACATTTTATTATGGTAAATATTTGGCAAAAGAAAATTAAGATTGTCTATTGAAATAACTAGTTACGATAAGACAGAAGGAAAACCCGAGTGATCTAAATAGATCGCAACTTTAAAAAACATCGAAGATTGCGAGATATGTTCCAAATCTGTGTTCCACTGCCCTTGACGGATGATCCAGATACGAAAGCATTTCGTCATTATGTTAATGTTTATTTATGAAAAATTATCTGAGAAATGCATTTCGACGTTTCGTTACCAATGTCAAGTTCAAGCTTTGAACATGTGATAAATTCATTCCGACTACGTTTTAAACGAAACCACCCACGTCCTAGTTAAAAGCGAAACAAAACTAGAATTTTCGCTAAAAACAAGTCAACTCGCGGTTATCGACCTCCCAAGAAAAAAATATTTAATCTAGAAGGAAATGAGATAGAAAAGTTGGTAATGAGCGTCGGGACGTTTGATGACTTAAGTCCTTGAGCTTGCTTAAGTCGATTCGGCGCTTCAAATAAACAGCGGATAGTTAAACTCTGGCAGTGTTGAGGTTTTGGTGATCTAGTGCGGTCCAAAGTTTCTGAAATGAAAAGTGAAGTTTGCAAAGTTCCAATGGAAGATTATACAGCTCTGAACGGAAGAACTAATTCTAGTAATAAATTTATTTTAATCGCTGGCTTTTTGTTGTTTGTAACTACAGGGATATTAATTGGTTTCACTTATCAGTCGTTTAGCCAAATAGACGAATTAAGGGAGGAAATTGACTCACTTAAAAACACGCTAAAGGAGCTCAGAAGTACCGTTACCGAGTATGATGATGTAAGTTCGATTTTAACTATTTTAAGAGTATGTATTTGAAAATTTTATTTAATATTTCTAAATTAAAGCAGATTTGCAACCTTGCATTCTTGGCGATCTGCACTTTTGCTATTTATAAACAAAAATCTGCAATTAGGTCATTTTGCGGAGAATAATCTGTTCCTGTTTACTCAGAGATGCGATTATCTGCAAAGGAAACCCGTGGTTTTGTTGTCATAATTTAGTTTTCGATTCGTTGGAAAAATTTTGGATAAGTAGCTATTTTTAAATGGAATTTCTTAAAGCAACACTGACATGACGTGGATTAACTTTTTGCAAGTTGAAGAAATTGTGAGCCATGAAAAGTTTTTTCCTCATCAAAATATCTTCAAAATGCAACAAACCCCAGTAAAGGCTGTTTTTGACATAAAATAACGGGTGTCCCAAAAAGAACCGATCGATTTATTTTATTATTTTACCGATTTTCCCAAATTTTGCACAGGACGTAGGCAAAAGACGGCGGTTTTTTACAAAGCCTTTTTTTCATCAATCATTTGTGTACCGATCAAAATGAAATTTGTGTTGGATGAAAGCTAACTTTATAAAATCTTATTCTGGGCGTTCTTTACTTTATTACAATTTTTTTGCAGTACCTACTGTTAAACACGGATTTTTTAAGTTCTATTTTTTATGTTGCTATACCAATCTTGGAAAAAAGTTATTTTTAATACTTCGTAACTACAGCACTTGAGCTGTAAAGCAATAACGTTTTTTTGTGAAAGATTTATGGAATCACTATAGATACGAAAAATGTTGCCAAGATCGGTAGAGAAATAAATAATAAATTTTAAAAATCCATGTTTTAGAGCATCACAAAAAATTTGTAAATGTATCAAGAACGTTCAGAATAACATTTTGTAAAGTTGCCTTGGAAGAGAAAAGCATCCGCTTTAACCTTACACAATTTTTATTTTGAACGGTTCATAGATGCTTCAGCTCCAGCCAATCATAAAATAGCCTTGTAATAAATACCAACAAAAAATTTGTTGGTGGCACCATCTGGAAAATGATGGTTGACTGTAAAAGCTTCATCTTTTGACTACGTCCGGTAAAAAATTTGGCAAAATCGGTTCAATAATCACAAAGCTATAAGTAGCCAAAAATAAATCGTTCGGTTTTTTCTGGGACAGCTTTTATTAACGTTCAAGTATACAAAACAAATATACGCTGAAACCTCTAATTTTGGTCTATTCGTATGTTTCGTCTATTTTCAATCTTGTTCTATGTAATTACGCAATAACTGATAATAGAATAAAGTCTCAAGTAAGAATAAACGTATTGTACCTGCCTTACGGCATAACCCCCTTGGGCGAGGGGTTGAAATACGCCCAATCAACTTTCGGAACCCGCAAGCCCCACTTCCAATGGCCCCCCCGGTCCCTGAGGTATGAGTCAAAGTCACTCGTAGGACTTTCGCAGGCGAAACTGCTTACAATTGCCCGCTTGCAAATTCTTCCTTCTTCCCTTTTTCACCACTGCATAAGACTTTTCAATAGGGTTGGGCATCGTAAAGATGAAGCATATATACACTTAATAATATTCCGTTAAAATCCTTAAATATATTCTCTAAACCATGCTGCAATCTTCAAGTATATGCCCTAATATATGCCGTAAAAGTAAATATCTAGTAATTTTTTTTCTTGGGAGTTTCTTCTTAAATATAATTAATATGTTAATGAAATAACATTGATTTTCAATACATTTTATTACTAAATTATGTACATGTACAATCGTACATACAAAGAAAAATATAAATAGGTATCTACAAAATACTTAAAACATTGGAAGCCCAGAAAAACACAGGAAAAAATACATATAACACATTTCAACTTAATTTAAAATTTGTTGCAATAAATAATCATATTTTGTTCAATATTTTCAACCAAGACGTTTTGTCGGTTGTCCTCCAAAATATTTTTGTATCGAGAAAAACTTCTTTCAACATCACAAGAGGTTACCGGGCAATATTTAAAAAGGTGGGCTTTCTCAATTACATAAGAAGTTTCCTCAAAAACATCATTATCTGAATATTGACTGTTTAAAATGTTGTTAATTTTTTTTAAAGTAGTCAACCCACAATTTTTTACAATCAAATCACAAAGCTTCTTGTTTATTTTGCTGCATATGGAACTTTTATTCGTATTTAATGCAGAATGAAAATTGTCGATTAGTGACAAAGAGTCTGTGAGAAGCAAATTCTGTTTTTCCAGTTGTTCAATAATATCAACCTATTGTACCTACAGGCGACCAGAGCTGGGAGTAACTTTAGAAAAAAGTTACTTTTATGTAACTAGTTACAAAAAGTAACTAAGTTACTTAGTAACTAGTTACTTTTTGTCTCCCTGCGAAAAGTAACTATATCTAGTTACTCTACTGAAGTAACTTGTAACTAGTTACTTTTGGTAAGTATCTAAAGACATAAAAAAGTAACTAGTTGCTTTTCATGTATCTAGTTACTTTTCATGTATTTAGTTACTTTCCAACGTAACTAGTTACTTTTTATGCAATTAGATACTTTTCCAATAATATCAACAATTTTCACAAAAGTTGCAGGTGTAGGCAATATCCGTCAGTTTTAATTATATTTTACGACATTATTCTCCGTATTTCTATAGGCTGAGTAAAACAGAATTTTTTGATGCAAATTCATCTGCCCATTGACATTTTCTTTATATTTACTTTTGAGATTTTGACAGATTGTGAGGTAAGAGAAAATTTGATAGAAATAAGAGAAATCAGAAAATGAAATTGTTCAGGTAAATTCGCATCAAAACAACTAACTTGTGGTGTTTTTGCGTTTTTAGAAAATCTCAATATTTCACCGATTTCTTCGATATTTTTGAAAATCTAGGGTGGCCGTGACTGCACTTCCGGTCAAGTATGATACATGTTTCTAACTCAGAAACAAATCGTACATTCCGAATCCGTTGAGAAAAAGGTGTCATTCCATTTGAGAAAACAAAGTTAAGATCATTTCCGGTTGAACAAATTCCCTTAATATACGCGCAAGTGTCCCCCCCCCCGTGCGGGATTGGCCAGCTTTTATTTCAATTCAATATCTTTATTACATCCAAAGATATTCAAGGTGGGAAGTTTTAAAAATAATCCCTGTATGCTGTAGTGTACCTACATACCATGATCATCAAGATTTATAATTTTAGTGGACCATGATCTTTATTCTTTGGTTAGTAACGCAACGCAATGAAACTGGCTTGCTCCAATTATTATAAATCTAGATGAACCTATTGGTATAAAAGAATTTTAATGGTACAACATACAAAGCGCAAAATATAAATAGTTAGAGATTTTAAAAAATTATCCTCCGCCGAAATTGTCAAGGTATTTACTAAAATTTAAACCCAATCCCAACCGTTTCTATAACATTAATGAAAGTAACTAAATTACGCCAAAAGTAACCAAAATACTGTATCTATAGTCTATATTTTTTTGACCTGACTAACTAACTGGGAATTTTTATTTCTTAAATTGGATTCCTGTTTTAACCTCCCCACTCCACTTCACCATTTAAAAAAAAGGGAGGTTACTGCAATCACTAAAATTTTCGAATTCGAGATAAGACCGGATCTATACGTTTTGAGGTCTCAGGAACCCAAAAAAGTGGTTTTTAAAATGTGTCTGTATGTATGTACGTACGTTCGTACGTACGTACGTTCGTACGTTCGTAAACACGCCACAGCCCAAACTACTCGACCGATTTGGCTGAAATTTGGTACGTGTGCATGTGATAACCCAACTTAGATCTGAAAAGCTTTTGGAGCCAATCGTGCAACCAGAAGTGCCATTTTGGCACATCAACTTTTAAATTTTAAATGTAAACCCCCATTTTTCACGTCACCATAAGAAAGACCTTCAAATTCTGCGTCTAAAAATGTATTCATTCTTAGTGCCCTTTTGACCAAAAATAAAAAAAAATTGATTTTTATCGGACTTTAAAATCGCGGTACAGCCCAAGCCCCTCAACCGATTGGTCTGAAATTTTGCACATGGGGATTGTATTACACGTCGAAGAGTTGAACAAATTTTGGATTCAATCGGCCCACGGAAAGTGCCGTTTTGGCACACCAATTTCGAAACTTAAAATTATTCTCTCATTCACCCATCAAAAACAACTTTTTGAAAGATTTATTGTTATCATCAGAAAGGTCTTCAAATTCTGGTTTTAAATGAGATAAAATTTATTCGCATTTAGTACCCTTTGGGTAGAAAAATCGAAATTTTGTAATAACACTGAAACCACGTTATAGCCCAAACTACTGGATCGATTTGTCCGAAATTTGGTACATGGAGGTTAGGTAACCCATTGAAGAGCTGAAAGGCTTTTGGGAGCAATTGGTCCACGGGAAGTGCCATGCGTTGGGGAGGTTCCAGCCGCTTCTCTGCTGCCTTTTTTTCCTTTTAGTTTAATTTCAGGCCAACTTTACAATGTTGGCAAAATCGTTGACAAAGTGACAAATAAAAGTCAGGTTTGACAACACTTTTCAAAAAATGCCGTGAGTAATCTTAAAAGAGATAAGTGTTTTCAGAGATTTTTCTAAAAGCAGTGGACCGAAAACAGATAGCTAGTTGAAATGATAGCGGAAATTTTTAATGTTTGTATCGAAATTTGTATCGACCATTCGCAATTATTCAAAAACTTGCCAAAACATGTTTTTAGATAAAGCGAAGTCTTCGCAATTTTAAAAGGAGATAATTAATGCAATACTGATGCAGATGGAGACCAATGTGAAGACGCTGACGAAATAATTCTGGAATACTGACCAAGGCTCTTTTCAAATTTCAACTAACGTATTTTCTATCTTTATGTTTCGCACTAAAATTCACAAAACTGTATGGGTACTTCTACGTTCACAATTACAAATGTTTTTGGGGCCCTCCTCAATTTGATCTTTGTTTTTCTTTCAAATTAAATTATTCCGTCATTTGGGTGACAATTCTGTTCGACTTTGGCATTTGCAACGCAACCATAAATTCAAAAGCCTCAATCAAACCAGCAGACAGTGGAAAAGACTATCCTTGTTTAATACCAAAGCCAAAATCAAAGCAAAACAGTTACTAAAGTTACCAGATTTAGTTAGTCAGGTCAAAAAAATATCGACTTTAGTTACTTACAGAAGTATTTAGTTACTTTTTAAAAGTATCTAGATACCAAAAGTAACTAAGTTACTTCAAAAGTAACTAAGATACTATATCTAGTTACTTTTCATAAGTAACTTGTAACTAAGTTCTTTTTTCAGTAAAGTATCTAGTTACTTCAGTAACTTAAGTTACTTTTATGAAAAGTAACTTGAAAAGTATCTAGTTACTTTTTCAAAGTAACTTTCCCAGCTCTGCAGGCGACTATTTACAAAAAACAATAAAAAAGAGTTTGTGGAAAGATTGAAACTTCATAATTTCAGCGATGTCTTTGCGTTAAAGCATACGAATGAAAAATATAATCAATTTTTTCAAACATTCTTCAACCTTTTTGATATTTCTTTCCCCCTCAAGAAATGCAAACTCTCCAATTCAAAATGTAAGCATAAAAATTGGGTCACTCCAGAAATCAAAGCGTGGTCTATGAAATTAAAAGACTTGCATCAAATTTACCAAAATACGCGTGATCCTTTGGTTCTCGATTATTACAAACAAGATTTGAAGAAATATCGGAAATATATCAAGGAATGCAAAATTGCATTTAACCATAAAATTATCAATAGTTCTGATAATAAAGCGAAAGCTCTATGGAACATTTATAACACTACCCTGAATAAGAACAAAGAATGGTCCAATCTGAAAATTAAACATAACGATGAAACTATTTGTGACACAAACACCATTGCAGATTTGTTTAGTGAGCAATTTAAAACCGATGACGTAGCACAGAATCCTAAAAAGCTGCCGAATAAACCTAAACAGCGTCTCGTAATGGCCAAGACATTCTTTCTTATGCCAACCGACCCTAATGAAGTTCGCGGTGTTATTTTGAGCCTGCCATCCAAGAACTCGGTGGGTCTGGACCAGGTTCCCTCTTGGGCACTAAAAGCAGTAGCAGACAAAATTTCTTACCCGTTGGCTGATATAGTGAACTGTGGATTTTCTGAGGGCGTTTTTCCGGACGCGTTGAAGTCTGCAAAGGTTGTACCCGTTCATAAAAATGGAAGTAAGTCAATATTGAAAAATTACCGACCTGTTTCTTTGTTGTCCAACATTTCCAAGGTATTTGAAAAACTTATATATAACAGGCTCTTAAAGTACTTTATTGAAAATAATTTATTTGCAGCGAGTCACTATGGCTTTCTTCCAAACAGGTCAACGGCAAACGCCATCACGGACTCTCTTAACTTTATTATGTCTAAACTAGACAAGGGATATCTTGTCTCTGGCGTCTACTTCGATTTAAGCAAGGCTTTTGATACGATAGGTCACAATACCCTTTTAATGAAGCTAGACAGCCTTGGAGTGAGAGGATTAGCGAACAAATTGATTTATGACTATTTAACAAACCGGTCCCAAAAGGTTTACATAGCCTCAATAGTGGACGGTATAGGGAGGCAGTCATATTCTGGGGAAAAGGCATTATTGAGGGGTGTGCCTCAAGGGTCCATCCTTGGCCCTCTCTTATTCTTGGTCTACGTGAACGATATGGCTGATTTTTTGCGGACTGATTCCTTAGTACAATTTGCTGATGACACTACCTGTAACATCGCTTCGACGGACGTTCAAAGTTTGGTTTTGAAAACAAATGCAATTATGGAAAAAATGCAGGTGTATTGTGCTACTAATTGTTTAAACTTAAATATAAATCAGACATGCGTGGTTTGGTTTAAGGGTGGCTCTTTCAATCAATCCCTATACATTAATTTGAATGGAAAATCGATTCCGCAGCTTGAGGCTACCAAATTTTTGGGAATAATCCTCGACTCAAATCTGCGTTTTCTTGGTCAATCTGAACTAATAATTAAAAAATTAAGCTCTGCTTGTTGCATAATTAGAGCACTGAGAAATCAACTCGATGTTACTTCAATAAAGACATTTTACTTCGCCCATGTTCAATCAATCTTATCTTACAGCATTATGTTCTGCTATAACAATGATCATAATATAACCACCCTTTTTATTGCACAAAAGAGAATTGTTAGAGCTATGCTAAATATCTCGCAAATTACTTCATGTCGTGAACATTTCAAGACACTTAAAATCATGACAGTGCCAAGTCTGTTTATATATAATATAGTTATGTATGCTAGAAAAAACCTGACTAGTTTTAAAATGAATGGTGACATATATGACACAATGGTTACAAGGGGCCGATATAAGTTGAGTATTCCTGGCCATAGAACGTCTCTATATCGGACCAGTCCTTATTACAATTGTGTGAGGTTGTACAATGCGCTACCGGGGTGGATTTGTTCAAACCCCACTGAAAGGGGATTCAAACATGACCTAAAGAGGTATCTGCTGGAATCTGCTTTTTATTCATTATCGGAATACTTTGACGGCCTTCGGACCTAGGTGGACGCTCCTTTTGAGACTCATAGTTTTTATATTATATTAAAAATTGTACTTCCCGTTTGTTGATTAATTGTTCTTGTCTGTTTTATACTCCTTTTTTTGACGTTATCTATGTTTCAATTGAAATCTACAGATATCAATAAATTTATTATTTATTATTATTTATTATTATTATTAGGGATGTTTGAAAAATGCGCTTTAATATAGTTTAACTGAAATACTAATTCGTTGCTCTTAAAAAGCTCCTGACAATGTTCCAGACTGAGCACTACTTGATTCGAAACTATTTACCACATTTTTAAAACTATTATAATGTTCACAATAAAATAGAGCAGCATTTATCCAAGTACCCCATCTGGTGAGGATTGGCTGGGGAGGCAAAGGAACATTCCCAAGAATTTCTTTATAGACTGCGACACGAGTTGGTGTCTTTAGAAATATTTTTCTCCCATTATTAATTAACTTATTAACTAAAGGAAATTCAGTTCTTACGGCTTCAGCTACCCTATTCATTGCATGAGCTAAACAAGTGGCGTTAAAATTTGGAAAGAAAATTTTTAAGTTCTGTCCTGCTTTGACCATGCAAGCGGCACCGTCAGAGACCATGAATAAAACTTTATCTACAGGTATTTGATTTGGCAAATAAAGTAACGCAAGGGTTTCATTCACAAAACGCGAAATGGTCAAATGGTTGGTTTTATCTAGTTGTTTAACAGCTACCAAAAAACTAGAAGCCGGACCACCTGTCAAAGTACCGACAATAAAATTAGCAATATACCTTCCTTTGGCATCGGTGGTTTCGTCTACACTAAACCAAATATGATTGTTTTCAACGATGTCTCTGATTTTTTGAAGATTATCCTGGTACAATTTCGGAATGCACGTTCTGGAAACTGTTCTCCGGGATGAAACTGTTTCTTTAGTGTATTTTTCCAATTCTGGAGCGTCCAAGTTATTCTATGGAATATTGCGTGAAACCATCATTTTGCATAAATCCTCGTTAAAGTTATTGGATTTTCCACTTTCACTCAAACATATGGACAGCAATTGTTGTTTTGGCGCAATAGCTTCATTGGTTTTTCTTTTTTGGTGTGGGCCAGTGGCTACGTGTTGATCAAGTTGAGACTTTTTAGTAACGTTGACCTGTGGCAAAAAGATATATTTTTAAAATACAGTAAGAAGCTTAGATAATTGATAACTATTTTATAAAAATATTATTCACAAAAAAAACTAAATATAATTAATTTATGAAAAAATAATACATACCCTTTTTTCACAGATGGTACAGAACACAACATTTTCATCGAATTTGAAGCATGTGTACGACCTTAGCCACTTCTTAACCTTAACTAAATCATTTTGTGAACTACCAATTTTTGGCATTTTGTTGAAATTATAGGTAACAGCGGAACACAAATTTTCAGATTTCAGTACACGACTCAACGAGTGAAAGAAAAATGTTAAGATTTGGGCCAGCCAGAATAGAAATAGAGAAAAAGCAATTGGAAGGGGATGAAATATATAACAGCGGAGCACAAAACAGATTTCAGTACACGACTCAACGAGTGAAAGAAAAATGTTAAGATTTGGGCCAGCCAGAATAGAAATAGAGAAAAAGCAAGTGGAAGGGGATGAAAAAATTTGCTATTCATTGGCCCAAGCATGTTAGAATTAAGAATTTTTGGTAAATCCTTTTCGAAGAAAACGCGATAATAGGGGTCAGTCTAATCATCGCCAGGTAATCCCAACAAATTGTTTTCTTAACGAGGGACACATAATAGTTTCCGGCTTCACAGAGGTACCTGCGCTGCCAGTGTAATCTTTAATTATTTTTATTAATTTCATTTTTTTTTAATATTCCGGAGAGGCAACCTTAAACAGCCGAAAACATGTAGTTTTATGCTATAATGTGCCCATATATTCCGTAACGTATGCTGTATACCGTAAAGCCTTGATATATGCTATATATGTAAAATAAACTTAAGTTTTTACGAAATAAAAAATGAAAACATTACATGCTACATAACTGTGGACCTAATATGAGCCTTTAGGAGACACATGCAAATATGCTTTTGCCCAACCCTACTTTTCAATCACCTCAACTTTGAGTAGGTACTCGGGCTTGTGTTTATTGCTTATTTTATTATGCTTATTGACCATGTCAAAACATTTTTATATCTCTCCCTTCATAAAATCACCGTCCGCTTTGGACACTTTGTTTTTCTCCGCCATTATGCATCTTCCGACACTAATCTGAATCTGAATCTCCCTTGCTACTATTTAACTCACTTGTCGAGCTCGCCCTCGAGATGGTTTTTTTAGGCGTCCCAATAACCACACCCTCGATCTCCCTTTTCAGTTTTATTCGAAATCGTTCCCAAGAGTTGGGTAGCAAAACTTCATCCCCCGGATTATCCCCATTCCAAGGATTAAGGCTCTCATACAACGGGGCTTATCCTGTCAGCTGGGACCACTTGATACCAGTCTGTCACTGGTCACTGTAGACTGTAGTTCCCACGTTCGGATTTGGGCATCTGCGGGTCCCAGGCGGCCACGCCTGAGCACCTGTAGCCACTTAGGTACTGCTTACTGTCACTACTATCTCAATGAACCTAGCGCATGCCAATTCTGAATGTAAGAAATGGTACTCGAGTACCCCTGGGATCGCCGGTTCCCGTGCCAACTATTACGATCCCCTAGAGAAACGCCTTAGCTACAGTGGCGTGTTTAAGACCTAGAAGGACCCCTCTTAATTGACCCGACCTGACCGAAGGTTGCGAGAAAATGAACAAAAAAAGGTTCTCCTCTTAAAGTGACCTGACGAAATCCCCTTGAGGATTCAACTGATCATGAGGGCCCGGCGGGTCCGTGAAGTTGACCCCTAGATTCGAGCTATGGTGATAAATGTTATGACAATAATTAGTGCTTCATTTGTGCTCATTTGTGCACATATTTATATAATTTGTGCTCCAATACTTGGCAAGTTATTTCAAAAAATCCGTTTCGGGGCCAACTTATGGGAAGCCGTAGTAATGCAAACTTTTGCCAAATTTGATATCTCACGATTAGTGCCCTATTTGAGCTTAATTGTGCCCATGCTAGATTTGTTTGTACCCTTAACAATATTGTTAATTTAAAAAAAATATTAATGGGGGCCTACTTCCTGGTAGCCGCTCGAAATTGTACTTTCCAAAAAAAATGTGATGGCAAACATTAGTGCCTCATTTGTACTAATTTGTGCTTGACTTAAAACAATTAGTGCCCTAAGCTACTTTCTAGGGTAAAGAAAATAAATTTGTACCATTTGTACCGGCCGGGGTCGAATTGGTACCCTGTATGTGCAGGTAGACAAACTTGGATGGTCGAATTGGCACCATCGGGAATTAGGACAACGAGCCACGCCAGTTCCAATTATTACGATTATTTGCAGTTCATCTCCGAATTACCTACTACTATAAGAATTAATAATAATCAATTCAAACATACAGGGTGTCTTACGAATATGGAGCAGTATCAATATCTCTGGGCTTAAGGAAGGTACAGTTGTAAGATTTTTCATTTACAGAAACTGACACATTCGGAATCTATTGAAATTATTGGCGACCATTGGGCACTTCCGGTTATACCGGAAGTAGGGTCCTACTTTTAAATTTTAAATAGCAACCCCCATTTTTCATTGCAGATTCGGATAGAGGAAGAAAAATTAAGCTTAAAACACCTACATGTAACTTGTTTGCGCCAGCCGCCTAGGTTTTATTAACGATTTTAGAGAAAAGTTCCGAAAAACAGTGCTATGTAAAAATGGTCATAACTTGTAAACCGCGGGCGATAAAAATAAAAATGACACACCGTTGTAAAGCGGAAGGACTGTTTTACATTATGATTGCCAAAAATCCTAAGAAAACGAATTGAAAGTTGATTTCGAGAAACTGCAATACTGGAAATTTCAAACCCGAATAACATTTTTTTCTTAAATGGCAGCATACAAGTTTTTCTGCATGGATGGGTGCAGAATTTTATTCTCTTTTCAACGGTACCCATAAAGTGCCAAGAAAGGAAACGATTAAAATGTAATGTAATGTAATGTAAAACAGTCTTTCTACTTTACAATGGTGTGTCATTTTAATTTTTATCGCCCGCGGTTTACAAGTTATGACCATTTTTACATAGCACTGTTTTGCGGAACTTTTCTCTAAAAACGTTAATAAAATCTAGGCGGCTGGTGCAAACAAGTTATTTGTTAGGTGTTTTAGGTTTAGGTTTTCCTCCTCTGTCCGAATCTGTAATGAAAAATGGCGGTTGCCATTTAAAATTTTAAAGTTGGACCCTACTTCCGGTATAACCGGAAGTACCCCATCGTCGCCAATAATTTCAATAGACTCCGAATGTGTGAATTTCTGTAAATGCCAAATCTTACAACTGTACCTTGCTTATGTCCAGAGATATCGATACTGCTCCATATTCATAAGACACCCTGTATATTTCTATTTTTACAAGGCGGTCATCAAGTTTCGTACAATCATAACACATTACAAAATAAGAATAGCTATACCATAAAAAAAATTCTTCTATTCTTTTTTTTTTGCTGGGCACTATACAGGGTGGTCCAACGAATACGAAACAGGCCGGTTTTCTCACATTTAAAGCTGTTTTTCCGTGAAATGCTCGGACAGGTCGATTTTTGTTTCAAGGGGGACACATTAATCCGTGGTGGGGTGCGATTTCACAACGCACCCCCTAACCACCACCAATTCGAACATTTAAAATTTTAAATGGCAACCCCCCACTTGTGACACATCATTTGAAAGCTAATTTCACTACTAATTCAATGGTGTAAATTTTTTTGATATCCGCTCACCTCCAGCGTCCTCCATGGTCGAATTTTAAATTACATTAGAGCCCTTTGTGACACATCATTTCAAAGGGTATGAAATTCTCTGTAAACAGGCGCAAACATTTTTGAAATCCATCAACTTAATTGACACGTAAAATAGCTAAGTACCTCATTGTTGGACCTAATGTGAAATAAAGATGTCATTTTTAAGGCTATTTCGTCTACCTTGAACCATCCAGCTCATATTTTTCAGCGTAACTTTTGAAAAAGTTGATTGATTTCAAAAATGTTTGCGCCTGTTTACAGAGAATTTCATACCCTTTGAAATGATGTGCCACAAAGGGCTGTAATGTAATTTAAAATTCGACCATGAAGGGCGCTGGAGGTGAGCGAATATCAAAAAATTTTACACCTTTGAATTAGTAGTGAAATTAGCTTTCAAATGATGTATCACAAGTGGGGGCTTGCCATTTGAAATCTTAAAGTTGGGGTTGGTGGGGGTTAGGGGGTGCGTTGTGAAATCGCACCCACCACGGATTAATGTATCCCCCTCGAAACAAAAATCGACCTGTCCGAGCATTTCACGGAAAAACAGCTTTAGATGTGAGAAGGCCGGCGTGTTTCGTTTTCGTTGGACCATCCTGTACATATGCCTAAACTTGTATGAAATAATTTTTACAAAGTCTAGCATCACAATTTTTCCTGTAGATAATTCAAGTAACTGCCTTTCTAAAAATTTCTGGCTTTCTATTTCTAACACTTGTCGATCATAAATTTTTCTGAATTCTTGCACTTTTCTGTTTAATATCTGTTAATTTGAAAATCTTTCAATACCTCGAAAAGGACCCCGCACACTTTACTAGGCATTTTGGCTTTGGGTTAGATTTCCCTGAATTTTTTATATTTTGTAGCATAATTTGTCCTAAACATTTTGGTCTTTATAAAAATTTCGCAGGCCCTCTAGTTTAGAAGATATACCGGGTGATTCCCCAGAGCAGGTGATTTAAAATAACGAAAACTATAAATCATTTGATATCCCTTTTGCCTTAAGTGGTCTGTGGGCCTTATAGTTGAAAAGTGGGTCCAACAGTATTTCAAGAATATCTAACCATTCTTGCTATCTTTGCAAAAAATTGTATTTTGCTTTTAACACCCCCGAGGGAGGGATTAATTTGGGTTGATTTTTTTTAATTTTTTTTTCATTCAGTAGCCGCTCTTATGGAGCCCACCTGGGCAGTCTAAATAATACTCGGGCGGCCGTCGTTTAAGAGATATACAGGGTGATTTCTATGGTGAACCATCATATTGTTTTGACGCAAAGTGTGCTATCAGGACGGAGGGATTCAAAATAATTTATAACTAAATGAATGCATGTTTTTGTGAGTACATTATGTGTACTTAGTATAGATTATTTGGAGTAAACTTATGCATTTAACATTTTCTGGTAATTAATTATGTTTCATCCGAATTGTTTGAATTTTCTTATTTGTTGTAACTTTCATCGTATGTACCTTATTCGTTTTCGTAAAAGTACTTCCAGAGTGTTTTAAAGCGTGTACCTATACTTAATCGTAAAAGATACCAACAAGTCAACATTATTGTTCTACTTCTACTTAAGACCTCTAGATGGCGTTGAGCCGTCTTCACACCGTTTAATCTTCGCTTTCCGGCTATATAACCGGGTTGGTTTGGTGATCGAGTTGCCTTCCGGGCTTTGCTGTACTGATGAGTTCTAATAAGAACAAAACCGGTCTGCAGCTGCCGGGGGGGCAACTCGATCACCAACCATTGTTTTCATCTTTGAGTTGCTCGTGCTGCCATAGCACGGTGGTCAACCACACTTTGGTTTTCGATGTCAACCTTGTTGACGAGAAATCCGCCGTAAGTGTTGGTAAAGACCTCTAGATGGCGTTGAGCCGTCTTCACACCGTTTAATACTTCTACTTAATCAAATACTTAATCAAACAAAAAAAAACAGAAAAAGGTTAACACTAATCATCATCTTCAAGATTTGAAAGTTCGAATCTATTTGCCGTATCATTAACATTTATTGGATACTACTGCACTTGCAAAGCGGGTGCGACAACATTGGGCACATGGGACCATGCCCCTGCCATTTGTTAAAGATACGCCAAATAGATTCGAACTTTCAGATCTTGAAGATGATGATTAGTGTTAACCTTTTTCTGTTTTTTTTTGTTTGATTAAGTATTTGTTTTTAAGAAAAAACTATAATGTTGACTTGTTGGTATATTTTACGATTAAGTAGGTACACGTTTTAAAACACTCTGGAAGTACTTTTACGAAAACCAATCATGTAAACACGATGAAGGTTACAACAAATAAGAAAATTCAAACAATTCGGATGAATTATAATTAATTACCGGAAGATGTTAAAGGCTTAAGTTTACTCCAAGGAATCTATACTAAGTACACATAATGTACTCACAAAAACATGCATTCATTTAGTTATAAATCATTTTGAATCCCTCCGTCCTGATAGCACACTTTGCGTCGAAACAATATGATGGTTCACCATAGAAATCACCCTGTATATCTCTTAAACGACAGCCGCCCGAGTTTCATTTAGACTGCCCAGGTGGGCTCCATAAGAGCGGCTACTGAATGAAAAAAAAATAACAAAAAATCAACCCAAATTAGTCCCTCCCTAAGGGGTGTTAAAAGCAAGATACATTTTTTTGCAAAAATAGCAAGAACGGTTCGAGATTCTTGAGATACTGTTGGACCCACTTTTCAACTATAAGGCCCCCAGACCACTTAAGGCAAAAGGGATATCAAATGATTTATAGTTTTCGTTATTTTAAATCACCTGCTCTGGGGAATCACCCGGTATATCTTCTAAACTAGAGGGCCTTCGAAATTTTTATAAAGACCAAAATATTTAGGACAAATTATGCTACCAAATATAAAAAATTCAGGGAAATCTAACCCAAAGCCAAAATGCCTAGTAAAGTGTGCGGGGTCCTTTGGATGAGGTGAGTAAAAAGAAGAGTTTAGCTTGCTGTGGGACTGGTCACTTACCTGTGTGGACTGGTTACTTACCTGGAAGTAAGGGTAAACATTGCAGATATGACCTAAGATTAGGCGGGTGCCAATTCGACCTACACCCTTTTTCGAACAGGTACACAGAGTCATTAACGGGTGCCAGTTCGTCTCCGCCGTTTGTGGCCTACTGATCTGTGCTCATTATAAATAATCTATTTGACCCGAAAGCTATTCAAACAAAAACTATTGCACTTACAATAAATGTGCACTCTAAATTTTTTCTCACATCAAGCTATGCTCGAGGCTAGGCTTCTGTTTCCGCCCACCTGCAAGTCCCTTACGATCAGATTTTAAATTATATTTAGGCCCATCATTTTGATACGGGATCTTAAAGGGTAGGTATCTAATTATATTTATAAAATTCTTTGTAACTCCGTAAGTCTCCAATTTTTTTTAATATTTGTTTTTATACAAATTCAATCATAAGTATATTTGAGCAATTCCATCTCAAGCGGACCACCAAAATTCTACTTATTTAGACAAAAGCTGCATATGCATATACAAATCAATTATAATATAATTATTATATTCATATTTAAACTTTAAACTTTTTTGAAAACATACGATTAGGTAACTAGAGTAGCTACCTTTTTATGCTGTCACCAAACGGTGACCTTGAAAATTGTGCTTAAAACAATAAATTGAAATTTCTGTACAATATAACAGTTTTTTTTAACTTTGATGGACACAAAATGTGCCCTATAGTGTCCCCTTGAACACCTAAAAAAATTAAAATGGGCCGAGACTTCGTTCAAAAGTTATGGATTTTTTTGTATCCTCGGAACACCCATATTAACCTCTCCATACATCATCTCACGTTATACCCTGTACATAGTACATCAATGTTTTGACTTGACAGTTGAAAACTGATTGCTGGACGGATATGACACCCCTATTTCCTGCCAAGACCGGAAAGGAACCATTTTAGAAAAAAAAATTTTGTATTAAAGTTTTATGACTTCAAGGGGAAAAATAGATGGCATCATTGCCATTTTGATTCAAGGTCATTTTGAAGGTCAACTAAAGGTCAGCTTAATTTTTTTAATGGAAACCTATCCATCGGATCCAAATATAGTTTAGATGAGACTTGTTTGTTCTTTTACGGGGAATAAGAATCTGGTTGAAAGCTTGGTCCATTTTTCAAAGAGGAACTGATGTATGATTACGCAAGGTAGTTTTAAAGTCTTGTTCCACAAAATTTACTTACTGTTTAGGACGCGTTTCGGAGTGTTACTCCATCTTCAGCTATAAAAGAAATTAACACAAAATACAAAACAGTTGCCTGGAAAACGAAAAAACGTTTGGGTCTCAGTTTGGGTCGAAGAAAAATAACAGCAACAGAAAGATTTTTTTCAAAAAAAACGATTTTCTGTTTCTTTCGGAATAAATCGGGAACGAATCAAGATATCAGAGAACTGCTTACGGATTCATAATCACATTCCCCATAATGTTATGTACCGAAATGTTATGTGCCGAAATTGCCCAAACATTTGGGTATAAACCTCTATTTTTGTCATCACTGGTACGTTCATTTCCAAATTATGTTTCTAAAAACGTCACTCTTTGTGCCCTTTTGGCAAGAACATGATAAAAATTTCAAGATTTTGAAAACAGTGGGATGACGCTAGTGATAGTCGTTGATATAAAGTCACAATAATGATTTCTGGCGTTCTTAACCTTAAAATAGAGCCGTGAAGCTTATGTGTCAAATGTCATAGGTACAACATCAAATGATTCGAGGTCGCCCAGTCTTTGAAAACTAACGGGTGTCCTAAAAAAACCGAACGAAATATTTTTGGGGACAACTCATCCATTTTTTAACCGATTTGGATGAATGTGGACTTAAATTAAAGCTAAAGAATCAGGCTATCGATTCATTCAAGAGACCATGACAGATGGCGCTGCCGTAGTAGCCTTAGCCATGCTTGTTTCAATGGCTTACTTTAGGTGCATGGGGATTGGTCAGTTAACAACCAATGGTTATGAGATAAAAATAACCTTGAAGCACGTTAACTTTTCTTCAAAAAGCTTCTTTCAGAAGTTCGTTATGATTCACGATTAAATTTTCTGTGATTTTTTAAAAATCATGTTTTCCCTTATTTTCACGCCTCTTGATCATAACTGAAGTAACAGTGATGCATTTTCAGCTTAATTTTCAGTAATAGAGGATCTAATTAAATGAAAAACACAAGCGGATGTGAATTGGAGAAAATTTAAAGGTTATTACTGAGAATTAAGCTCTTGTTGCTTCATTGTTACTTTAGTCATGGTTATTCTGCATGAAAAAATGTGAAAACACATATTTTTTAAATAATCACAGAAAGTCAATACGTGAACCAAATGAACTTCTGAAAAAAGATTCTTAGAGAAAAATGAACGTCCTTCAAAGTCATGTGAGTCTCATAACGACTGGTTGATAATTGACCAATCCCCACGCCCCTGAAATGAACCTTTGAGAGAAGTATCACTAAGAGAACTATTGCAGCACCATCTGTCGTAATTTCTTAGACAGTTCGAAAGCCTGATTCCTTGGCTTCAATTTAAGGCCAGGTTCATCCAAATCGGATAAGAAATGCACGAGTTATTACCAAAAATATTTCGTTCGTTTTTTTTAGGACACCCGTTAGATAGTGGGTAGCATAGAATTATTTGCAGTGGGGAAGTTTCAAGCGCAATCAATGGTGTCAAATAGATTTGACTTGAGCACAAATCAGTACAAATGGGGCACTAAACGCTCTGGCCTAGCAAAAAATAGGCAAGTATATAATTTTTTATCGAAAAGTTATTTTCTTTATCCTAGAAAGTAGCTTAGGGCACTAATTGTTTTATGTGAAGCACAAATTAGTACAAATGAGGCACTAAATGTTTGCCATCACAATTTTTTGGAAAGTACAATTTCGGGCGGCTACCAGGAAGTAGGCCCCCAGTACTCTTTTTTTTTAATTAACAATATTGCTAAGGGTACAGACAAATCTAACCTGGGCACAATTAAGCTCAAATAGCGCACTAATTGCGAGATATAAAATTTGGCAAAAGTTTGCACCACTTGGGGCTTCCGTTAAGTTGGCCCCGAAACGTTTTTTTTTAAATAACTTGTCAAGTAGTGGAGTACAAATTAAATAAATATGGGCACAAATGAGCACAAATGAAGCACTAATTATTGTCATAACATTTTTCGATATAGCTCGACTCTAGGGGTCAACTTCACGGACCCGGGCCCGGCGTGTACTGCACCAATACAACGTACGTTTAACTCTCCCCTGAATAGTCAGCCCCTGAGGGTAACTGATAATAGAATATTAAACTTTCTATTGTAACATATTTATAATGACATAACTTTTCCTGTGAAAATGTATTGAATCATAAACTGAAGTTATCAAATTCCGCCATAAAATTTACTTCTTTAAATTACGTTTTAACAAACTGCAAATTAAGGCAGCATTAGTTTCATTAATCTCAATTGCTTAATTACAGTTTTACACCGAAGATTCGGGTCTTGAAAAGCGCACAGAATCCATCTCAAGACCTGAATCTGAATCAGAACCCGAGGACGGATACGAATATGAAGAAGATTATAGTGGAGACTACCCTGAATCGGATGAGGAAGACAATGAAATTATTGTGAATGGAGGAACTTTTACTAAGGATTTAAAGGATACGAAAAGACTAAAGAGGAGTATTGTGGGATACACAGAGGATGGGGTTCCTATAAATTCGGAGCCTTTTGCAGAAGCTAGGCGAAAAAATTTGACTTTGAGGCGAAATCCTTCTGCTTACCAAGGGTATGGCAGCTCTCGCTCACTTTCAAGGTTACATCGTGTATTTAATTTTAGCTCGCAACCCTTTACATTAACCCCAGGAATAAGGTTATACCAAGAATCGAATTTTCATCAGCCTATGTCGACGCCAAGCCCAATCTATTCAAGAAAATCGCGTGTCCTTCACAGAGACGATCCCTCAAAAGCTTTTCGGCAAGTGGTTAAAAAATCTTCTCTGAAGTCAATGGACCAAACCTCACAGGTTATTTCTTCTATTTTTCGGTTTAATTAATTCATATTTTTAGGAGGATTCTCAGGTAGAATTTGTCGTGGTAAAAAACCAAGACCGAATAAGGCACAGGTCGAAGCATGTCGAAACGTTTGATGAAAAGCATCCCGTGAGGATTGGAAGGATGCGACCCTTACCTGCAGCCCATTTTAGCGGGGACACCTCCAAATACGTTCTAGGACGCCATGAAAATTTTAGAGGAAACGGGCATTTAAGGCATCCGCAGAAAACTTACGTGGACTGGAGTGAGAGCAGTTGGTTTAGGACCCTGGGAATGGATCGACATTTTACTCTTTCTGATGGAATTCTAACAATCAAAGAAGCAGGTCTTTACTTCGTCTACGCACAGGTACAAAAATATATCTTTTTGTTGATAATTTCAATTTTTTGCAGATTTTTTTCGTGGACGAACACGACACGAACGGTTTTAGAGTTTACAAAAACCAGGAAATTATTCTTCAATGCACCACCACCAGCAACTCGGAGACTAAGCGGCTGAAGAGCAACACGTGTTTCACAGCAGGAGCTGATTATTTAGAAGAAGATGATACGATAAGTTTGGGAGATTTTTCGGATTCCGGATACTCGCTATTCGAACCAGGCAAGTCGTTCTTTGGGATCATTAAGATCGGTGACGTTAAAATTAAATAACCTACTCGTATTATGAGTAAAATCTATTTTCAAGTTATAATTAATAAAAATATATAGTTTTATTATATTTTTGTACATTTATCGGGCGCAGTGGACCCTCAACTTCTAGAAACATGAAAATGTCTAAAAAAATTGAAATTCTTGAATCTTCTGAGCTGCCGCCCATAAAACTCCGTACCGGGTTCAAGCTTTTTGACCCATGTTGTGTTAGAGAAGTGAATTTGGATGATAGCTCGAAAGGTTCAGGTCAAAGTATGAGAGAAATTTAAAGCTTTCTACGGGAAAAATGGTCAATGATAAAACGAGAACGTACCGCGGCGACAAATTGCCAGACGGCAAAAGGTATTTAAATAAATTTGAATGAAGGCTTTCTAAAGAAAAGTTGATTTCATTTTTGGAAGAACTAGTTTCTGTCAAAATATTTTTAAAAAAGTTTCTCATTATTTTTGTGAAAAAATGTTTCTCACGTTTTCCAATGAAAAGTTTCTTTTGGACAAGTGAGTAAGAAAAATGTCCAAACGCTAAGAAACTATCGGTTTTACTCATTATTTCTGTGAAATATTGGGCCAGTTTTTCATGTTTAGAACAATGGACTAACGAAAATGTCCAAAAGTGAAGAAAGAATCACTTTTTATCAAAATATTTTAAAAAGGATATACAGGCTGTCCCAATTGTCTGTATTCGGTCGATATCTCCATCACTATCAGAGATAGCGAAAAATTGTTACATAAGTTTAAAGTTGCAGAGGATCAAACACTGCACATTTTAAAAACACAATAGTATGTAAAAGGTGTTCCACTAAAGAGTGGCGACACAAACAAAGGTTTTTTCAAATGGCATGTCAAATGGTATGTCAATTTTTTTTTAGATTCTTTGATGAATTTCAGTTAACATACACTAGTCATTTTTTCGCCTGAAGTTAATCGTTTAGAAGATATTGGCAATTTTGTGGAAAAAATTACTTTTGCAGTACTTACTTGTTTTAAAAAATCATCCGTCAAACAGTTTTAAACCTTTAGTTTTGGAAAATTGGCATGTCATTAAGGAAGGTTTGGTGTATCTTTCAAGCTCTTGAAAAGGGTCCTAGCTTGTTAAGTTCGTCTCCAGCAATATTATGAACTTTGGAATATTTAGACGTTAAAATTTCAATATTTTTAAATGGCATCACTATCAAATGTTATAACCATCGGCTGCAGAATTAAATTTGCTTTCATCTGATATAACATATTCCTATATCTATGTTTCGTATTTTCCGTTTTATTAGAGGTTTTATACACTAACACATAATTTTTAGAGGGTGGCTCTGGTTACATGTCATTGTATATGTCAAAAATGTTATCAGCAATTGCAATTTCCATAGACCTAATATTTTGAGGCTACTTTCCTTAGTTTGCCCTGATTTGAATTTTGTTCACTCTTTGTCTTTGGGCTACAAACATCGGATTAATGAATTTGCCAGTGGGATTATCACTTATCTTAACAACTAATTAACAGTATTACTTTTTTAAATAAAATGCATCAGAATTTGAAATTTAGAAAAAAGTGCGATTATTATTACAAGGTCTCAAAATGCTGCTCTTTTTTGACTGCATTCTTGCATAAGTTTTATAAATGATTCGATTTTCAGCGAATCTCTTTTTTTTGGGTAGGTATGGGTCATAGAGGTGGAATGATAATGGTACATTTTTATGACATTCCACCAAAACGAAAACCATGTCATCATTTTTTCGCTTGATGGGTTTATTATTAATTACTCCAATTATATGCAAAAGATCGACAACTGTATCACAATTATTATTAACGCAGGATTATAACGGATTATGACTGACAGAATTTTTGACACCTGCTGAGACATATAGTCCGAGCCGCCTTCAAAAAACATCATTAAGCTAATATGAACATTTCTAAAAATCATATGAAACGAAAAATACGAAACTTGGATATAGGGATATGTTATATCAGAAGAAAGCAAATTTAATTCTACACCCAATGGCTATGACATTTGATAGCGGTGCCATTTGAAAATATTGAGATTATAACCTCTAAATATTCCAAAGTTCATAAAACTACTGGAGACGAATTTAACAAACTAGGACCGTTTTCAACAGCTTGAAGGATAGACCAAACCTTCCTTAACGACATGCCAATTTTCCAAAACTAAAGGTTCAAAATTGGTTAACGGGTGATTATTAAAAACAAGTGCTGCAAAAATTATTTTTCACACAAAATTGCCAATATCTTGTAAACCAATAATTTTAGATGAAGAAATTATTAATAAATGTTACTTGGATTTCATCAAGGCATATAAGAAAAAATTGATATATAGGGTGTGCCATTTGAAAAAACCTATGTTTGTGTCGTTATTTCTTAGTGGAACACCCTGTATACATGATTGTATTTTAAAAACATGCAGTCTTTGATCCTCTGCAACTTTGAATTTAACAGTTTTTCGCTATCTCTGATAGTAACGGAGACATCGACCGAATACAGACAATTGGGACACCCTGTACGTGCCACTACCTCATATTTCAATTTTGCTTTGCTGGATGCGAAGACATCTATAGGGTGTCCCAAAAAAACAGGCCGAAATATTTTAGGGAATAAGTCAGCGATTTCTTAACCGATTTGGATGAACCTTGAATTAAAGCCAAAGAATCAGGCTTTCGATTTGAGTGTGAAAGTAGGACAGATGGCGCTGCTGTTGTAGCCCTATTGATTCTTGTTTTGGAGGGTTATGAGTAAAACTAGTAATATACAAACAGCTTAATTTTCACTTATGAATGATCGAATTTGATAACTGTGAAAATAGGCGAAAAAGTTTTTTTTTTAAATTCCCAGAAAATTAATGTTTAAACCAAATTGACGTTTGAAAAAGGATTTTTAAAGAAAAAAGAACGCTCTTGAAGGCTATTTCTTACCGACCTGCAGTGGTGTACCAAACGTTGGTAAGAACAAACCATTTGACACCCGATCCATCCGGAATCCAAAATCAAACAGAACAGAAATAACTTTTTTTGAAAATTTTTAATATTTGCAAAGGAGAAGAAATTATTTGTTTGAATGGAAATACGAGCCTTGTTCAGACAATTTGACACTTGGAAGTCACTGAGTTTGAAACAGTTTGAAATGTTTTCCTACAGGTTTGAATAATTTTTAACATTTTTTGACAAAAACAAATACCAGTTTTAATTTTTTAAGCAAACAAGTTATTTATATAACAACAATATCCGAGCAAAACAAAAATTAAACGATAAAAGACTAAACCCTGGACTGGAATGGACGAATTCTCGTCCTTGATATTGAGAGACAATGGGGAAATTGTCTGAATATTTCTGGGACACAAACAGTAAAGATAAATTGCGAAATCGGATTTCCTGTTCCATTGAAAAATATTCAGATTTTTTACTTTTTATTTAGCCAAATATATTATCGACCCGACGTCTGCGACGCTGTGCGTCTGCGTGTATATAAACAATCTACCATTTCGATTCAGAGGGTATTCGTGCAGTGAAAATTCGTTTATCATCATCAAATTTCCACGCGATTTTCTATGTGAGGAATTTAGGGTGAGTTTCAAAATTATTAGCTCTCACGTAAATTTTAATTATCATTCAAGCATGGGCTTAAAAATCGTCCCTAAAATCGGAGGATTGTTGTTGTTAATATTATTTTCAAACGCCCAAGAGGACTCATTAAAAAGCGCGTTGAATGCTGTAGACCGGCGTCAGAAAGACTTGTCAGAATTTTCTAGATTCGATGATGGAGATTACGGTTATTCCTTTGAAGGTCCTGAAGATTTGACTTTTATTTCCGATCCAGGTAAAAATATCACCCAGTTTCCCCTTTGAAATATTTTCTAGGTCGCGATAAAAATCCGGCCCTCGAAAGACTTTTATTAGATTATCTCGAAGGCGGTTCATATCCGGATGACGATAAGAAATTCTCATCATCGTTTCGCGAACGTTTAGAAGAGGACAAGGAGAAGCAGTTGGAGGAATTGGCGGATTATTTAGAGAATTCTGAAACTGACGAGGACTTAGAATTAGTTAAGGATCTTTGGCAGAAATACGGAAACTATCCAACTTATAGGAGACCTATTGAAAAAAGGTATTACTACCCACGGTTCGGTCTTGATAGCGCTGGTCTTAGAAAACGAAATAAATATTACAGTAACTACCCCCGCGAAAATCCTTACAATCGATACCAAGAAGAAATCGATTACAAACAGATATATAAACGCTTTCCAGTTTCTAAAAGGAGCAGTAATTACCCTCAAATTATTCACGAACACAAAAGATCGGCTTCAAAAAAAGATTCCGATGTTGAGACCGATCCTAAGGTTGCCAAAGAGTTGAGTAACGTATTTGGTAGTGCTACCACGGAAAAAACAACCACTAAGCCTAAAATTAATCAAAGTCAGAAATCTAAAGAAGAAATTTCTGGAATCATCGACGATAAACCCATTCAAATAAAGAAGAAATCTATTGACTGGTCAGATTATTTTGGCTTGGACAGGCGCAAAAAATCTGACGATTTAGATCACGAGTGGGTGCTAGAACGTTATCATAAGGCTGTAGCATTAACTGACAAACGTAGCGCAGAATATCCTCTGCAATCTTTTAAAAATCATGACCAACCAAGCAAGAAAGAATCTTCGGAAGAAAAAAAAATCTCGGATATGGATACTAAACTGAAGAATATAGAAGAAACAGTAATAGACGATGCTTTGAAGTATACTGGAGCCCATGAGGGAACTACAGACTCTCAAGAAATCCAGGAGGTGAAAGATCGTGTAATTTCGAGACTAGCTGCTGCGTATAGTTTGGAAAAAATGCGGAGGGCTTTGGCAGAGTACAAACTGAGCATTGCCAAAGAAAGAGAAAAGTCAAATCAACAACGTAAAGAGGAGAAAAGAGTCTCGGTGCCGCGAAAACAAGCGGTTGATGAAGAGAGAAAGAAACCCGAAGGAGATAATAATATAAAGTGTTCCCAAGGCGATGAGGATTGCGAAGAGCAGAATTATAAAACTCCCTCAGAGGTTTTAGATCAAACAGCTTACGGTTAGCATTCAATTTATCGATTTGCTTTTAATTTATGTTTTCAGAGGGGTGTACAAGGGTTCAAAGGGCATGTTATGAAGCCGCTACTGTTTTGGGACACTACGCCAAAGTTTTTGAGGACGCTTGCAATATGCATCAGATGTGTCTGCTTTGCGTAAGTTGATTGAAATGAAAATGAGTTAATTTTGAGATCGAAAATGTATCTTTCAGAGCAACAACAGCTGGTTTGCCCCAACCAGGCAATGCAACGTCTTGTTCCTGACAAAGGCGTTTGAGTTGTGCAACGGCAATGCCGAATGTCAAAAGGAAGCCCAAAAATCCGTCAGGTATTTGCAGGAAGTGAATCGCTCCCTCAGACTGGAACCGCTGGAAGAATGCGAACTGGCTTGTCCGGACAGGCGATAAATTTAAGTTTTCGCGAAATCGATAAGGCGAGGGTGTTTCTAGGCTGAATTTTCACCGATCTATCTATCGGCATGGGTGTATTATCATTGTAACTTACTAAATGTACACATAGTAAATGTTGCTTCAGAAATAACATTTAACCTGAAGTTTCTTGTTAAATATTTATATTCTATTTGTTAACATTGGAAAACTGTAAAGCACGTTCAAGCTTTTGTGTAACTTGCTCCTCCACAAGGGTTGAACCTGATTTACTGTGAGCAAAATTGAGACATGGTGATTCCTGTGGGAATTCTGGACAAACCAAAAAAGTCTCACATAGATTCCGTTCGTCTCAGCCCTGGAAAGACGCTGACAATAATATCATTATCATTCCAAAAAGATGGGCTGCTCCAATCACCATCGACATTTTGCTTTAAAAGGACTGTAATTCTATGTTTTCAATATATTTTAATGGTAACTCGAGCGTTTTATTTATCACCCCAATCTTGAACAATTCAGATTGATGTGTTTTTATCCTTGATAAGATAAAATATCTGTCGATAAAATGATTCATTGTCTACTGATGGGCATGGCTTCAGTTTATTTCTAATTACTGATGACATTACAATGTTCCCGTCTTATGAAGATTCAGCTGGTGTTGAGGGTATGTAATTTTCATTAAAATCCAAATCCAAAAGACCGTTCTAGAAATGAGACTGGCGGTTTTTTCAGAAACATCATCGGATGTTATTTCAGAGCAGCCATCGATTACAAGGGAACAAGGTAATAATGATAACAGTTGCGTTAAATTACATTCTGAATTCTTAGAAAGGGCAGCCTTAGGAACGCGACGCCCTATCCCAGTGTCAACAATCGACTGGCAAAGTTCAACAACATCTCACTTTTCACCCTTGCACGGCTTGGATTTTCTCCTGGACGTGAATCAACTAATAATTCAACAAACTGTAGAGCTAACAGACTGTAAAGAATTAATGCAAAATTTCATCTAATCATCGGTTTTCAGTAATGTCTACGTTGGCATCCGAAAACCGATATTCTGTGAAAATTCCTCGTGGGGAGACAATTTTTTATGCAACAGAAAGCTCGACGTCTTTTCAAAGAACTTGTTTCGGATCTAGTAGAGCTTTTTCGATGAGGCTCTATGACGCAAGTCAACAGGAAGCCATACAGTTTAAACGACGACTCGGTTGTGGGTCTTGCTGTTCGTTATTCTGCTATTTACAGGTGAGGGCGTATAATTGAAATTTGAAGAACTAGAACTGAGTTTGCAGCAAATGGAAATTTGGGTCCCACCCGGAGAGATGATTGGAAAAATCGTGCAGGAATTTAGCCTATCTAAACCAGTCTTTTCCATCTATAATAAACAGTTCAGTATCATATACAGGATAGAAGGGCCTGATACGCCATTCGGCTGTCTCTTCAGTAAAGACTACAATTTTCAGGTAAAAACGAAAAAAAGTAGATAGCTAGTTAGCCTTGAAAGTGGGCAGAACTATCATAGTCTATCTGAATTTTTCTAACTTTATGATTATTTAGATTTTTACAAGTGATGGTGCTACTCAAGTAGGCAGTTTCGTCCATCAATGGGACCAAATTCAAGTTGCCTACAATCTTTACTTACAAATGCCCGGTAATGAAAACAATACCAGGCACAAGGCACTACTGCTTGGCGCGGCTTTCTTATTGGTGAGAATACATAAATTTTCGAATTCTAACTCGTCATTTCAGGAATATATGTACTTTGAAAACTCTAAACGGAGGAATTCTTGCAAATGCATCTGTTGATTTTATTATTTATTATAATCTAAATATTTTTGTACTGGGTAATGGTCAACTGATTTGTATTTTATTGAAATAATTTATGGGACCATAACTATAAATAAATTTTTCTTTTTCTTCTTCGGCTACATCATTGGGCCTCCATATGTTTTTTAGGATTTAGGATTTAGATACTTTTTGATTTAGACACTTAAATCCATGCTTGGTGAAATTTCAAAACTCACTCCCTAACCCCCATACCTACCCGCACTTCAAAATTTTAAATGGCAACCCCCCACTTGTGATACATCATTTGGAAGCTAATTTCATTGTCAATCTAACGCTATAACAATTTTTGATATTTGTTCAACTCTAGCGCCCTCTATGGTCAAATTTTAATTTAGATTAGGGCCCTTTGTGATACATCATTTGAAAGGGTTTGAAATTCTCTGTAAACTGATGCAAGAATTTCTGAAATCCACCCACTCGTTCAAAAGTTACATTGAAAGACATGAGCTGGTTCTGGGCCTAGGAATCCTTCAAAATTAGGCTGTAACTTTTGAACGATTGGATATATTTAAAAAATTCTTGCATCAGTTTACAGAGAATTTCATTCCCTTTCAAATGATGTATCACAAAGGGCCCTAATGTAATTTAAAATTTGACCAAAGAGGGCGCTAGACTTGAACAAATATAAAAAATTGTTACAGCGTTAGATTAGTGGCAATGAAATTAGCTTTCAAATGATGTATCACAAGTGGGGAGTTGCCATTTAAAATTTTGAAGTGATGGTAGGTGGGGGTTAAGGGGTGAGTTTTGAAATTTTGCCAAGCATGAATTCAAGTGTCCCCGTCCAATTAAAGATCGACCTTTCCGAGCGAATTCTCATATTTTATTTGGTTTACGAAATATTTGTGGTGGATACTTTTCATTGGAACACCCTGTATGTGTGACACTTCACCTTTTTTTTTATCCCGAAATCTCAGCCCATTGGGATTAATTAAAGAGGCCAAAAGTTGCGTAGGCATTTTTTTATCGAAGAATTTTATTAAGAAAACTTGCTCAGGATGACCGGTCAAATGTTGAATTTCTGGAAGAAAAAATCGAAAATATCAAGATTTTTAGGTACAACAAAAGGGTTGCTGTGTATTAAAAAACATTTGGAATTAGTTTGTTTGAGAGTTGCTGTCAGCTATGGCTGGGCAAATTTAGCAATCGCAGAAAAAATTGGAATTACCTATTAAAATTTTTGGTGATCGATGTTTACAATTTCAACTTTTTCTGCCATTGTTAAATTTGCCCAGCCATAGCTAACAGTAAATGTCAAACAAACCCATTTCAATCGTTTTTTGTTACACAGCAACCCTTGCCTTGTAAAAACATTGAAGGTTTATCCAGAAATTCAACATTTTTATTTTGGCCTGGATTTACCCATTTGGGATCATCCTCAGCAACTTTTCGATAAAAAATTAATTAATACTATTTCGTTACTTTTGGCCTCTTTAATTAATCGCAGTAGGCCGAGATTTCGGGATAAAAAAAGGTGATGTATCACACAGTTGCAAATTTTGAAGTCCTAAAAGTAGAAAAAAAGAGCCAATCGATTTGCTCAATATTAACCGAAATATTTGGTTGGTTCCTGTCACGAAGGTTATAGTTAAAATGAGACACACTGTATCTGGAAATGGAGAATAAATAGAAAGAACTATTAAAGAAAGAACAAATGGAAGAAAGTGTTCGAAAACAAAACACATACCTATAACGAAATAATCAACGTGGAATAGGAATAATTTAGAAGAGAGAATATCAGAATTAAAGTACACTAAGAAAAAGTGGAAAACGTAGACATTTTACTGACAAATAAATGTTTACTATTTGCTGAAAAACATAATTAAGTATTGGGTAATGGAGAAAGTAACAAAATTTGATTTGTATTTTATTGAAATTGCTTGTAGGACCACAGCTACAAATAAAATTTAAAAACTATAAAATAATTTAATGTCATACACAATAAACAACAAAAATATACAGATTAAAAATCAGCTACAATATTACAATTATTACATCCAAATAAATAACAAGACCCGAGTCAGGCGTAAAAACAACAATAAAAAGCATCTTAACTCTAGACAGATATTAAAATGGTTATATTTACATTGGGAAATGTACAAGTGGCTAGAATTTCGGCCTTAACTGTGTAGCTATGGGCGTCCGGAATGCTAAACGCATTTGACATGGAACTAAAAGATTAAGTACCTCTTGCAGTGGGCAAGTTGAACATTAAATTTATATTGAAAGCGTGTAAATTTACAATTAGATCAATTTACAATATTATCCCAAACTGGACAGAACGGTTCAAATTGGACAGGTTCAGGTTCAGCATTTATTCTGCCGCATCGGCTGGACGGCTGAACCTTCTAAATTAGGTGATTAACGTAATCACTGAGCAATAAACAAATTGTAAGGACTAGATAATATTGCGTATCAATTTATATATAATTATTGAAAACTGGAATGTACCAAGCGATAAAATTAACATTGCAGTCTTACTCGTAAAAATCATACGAAACAAGTCGACTACATTATTTTGTATCTTAAAACTATGTTCTACAAACACACAGAATCGTTAAATAGGTAGGTACTCTAATTTTTCTATTACAATTATATATTTATATCTGTTCAATTATACAGTGCGCGCAGAATCTATGACCCACCCAGGGGCTTCTGTGGAAACTAACAGCAATTATCACAGAAAGAAATGCTTAAAATATAAAAAACAAATTTATAAAGGAGACTAAATAGTCTAAAAATTCTCGACCCGTTCAACTATAGGTACATGAGCTCTTTTCTGCATTATTTTAAATAATGTGAAGAGCTTAATACTGCATCACATTTGTGATTGACGTGCCCGAATTCCCTAAACCGGCACATCCAAAGCCTCGAGGTAGTAGACAGCGGCGAAGGTGCGATAAATAGCTATTGTAAATAAATAAAATCTTCGAAAATATCGGAAAGTCCTATGCCACGTAAATGGACGGCACAGCTACACACATGGAATGTGTTTTACACACAACAACAACATAGAATCGGGTGGATTATTGGAGGGGACTAGTTGATGCCTATTTGGCTTTAGAACTGGGTCTCGTTCCTACGTTGTTTAACCCTTCACCGCGGGAGCGGGACCTTGGTAGACCATCTGCAAGAAAATGCAGAAAACTGTTGAAAATTACCCACAAAAAGTCACCAGCAGTGAATAATAACCACGAATTCGTATAATAACGTGAAAAAACTTGAACTTATCTTACGCCTGTCGCCAGACTCAGGGTTACACTTTACGGTTCCCTATCCAGTAAATTCACCTTACACGGCTATGGTTAGACTCAGGCATAAATGCCAAATTGTGGCAATTTAACGGTAACTCACCTTTTCCAGATGAACATTTGCTGTTGGCAAGAGAGTCAGCTTTATAAGTACGCATTGCCCGGCCTCTGCGATCCAATATTAATTTATCGGCCCGGACAAACATTCCATATTTTGGTTTGCAGTTGAAGTACCGCACGCCCTGTACACTGCCATCGTTTTTGCCTGAAAAAATGTGTTTTTCTTTCGTTTAAAATCCGATTTTACCTTTGGGTGCGTCGAGCTCCACCCCTATCCAAGTACCGGATGCAAACTCTGTCGATCCAATGTAGGCAATAACCCCTGAGGAATTGTAAGGTCTAATAAGTATACTTTCCCCAACCACAACCCAGTCTGGAATAGGGACGTCCGCAAATTTTGACAAATCAGGTTTTGATCCAAAATCGTCTACGGAGACAATTAGACTTGAGAATAAATAGCAATAGCAGTTAGTACCTTCCAGGCGATCAGTAGAACTGTCCAAACCCTCTTCATCGTGACTTAAGTTTGTGTTCAGCATGTGTTCCAAATTTTGAGCAACTTTACTTTCGGAGAGAAGGGGGCGGGCTTGGGGGAAAGACGCTCGGGAATGTTGTTTGGATGAGGTTTTTTTTCTTCGAACTACTCTCCCTGGGGATAAATTTGTTTTTATTACAGTGTTGTCATCGTTGTCAAAGAGTTTGGGATTGTCGACACCGTTTAGAAAACCATCGTCTGTGTTTTCTTCATTACTTTCCGAGCTCCTTTCCTCGACCTAAAATTTTGGATTAGAATTTACTTGCAGCTAAAAATTTTACATTTCTCTCGTTCGCGTTGCCATTATCCACGACTTCCGTTACTGGTTGTAGTTCAGAAACCGCCAACTTTTCAAAATCTGGAGTATCATCTACGCTTATACTTTTTAAGGACATAGAATCATCGCTTGACAGATTCGTAGAAGAAACTGCCTGAGAACCATAACCACTAGAACTAGCCGAGGGAGTGCCCGACTTTGGCGCTAATTCCGTAAGTGAATCCAGAGTTCTCGAGGTCGTAATTGTTTTACGACCATTGTGTCTACTTCTAACCTGATGCTAAAAACAAACCATAGAACCAGAAAACTTTTCAAATCACGTACAACTATTTCCTGCTTTTCTTCCTGACCATCCTCGGATTGCTCCTCAATAGTATCGTCGCTAAGAAGATCCAACGAATGTTTTCTAGGAAATATGGGTTGTTCCTCGTGCAACGTTGTCATCCTCATCCCTAATTTTGCGTTGGCTGGAGATGTCATCCCCGGAAACACTAAAAACGAAAAAATTAGTTTAAGGGCAATAGATAAAACAAGAAAACAGCGCAAAAAAAATAAAACCAAACTCAAAAACGCCAAACATACGTTTTGAGCTCCCGCTAGGTTGTTGCAATCTCAACGAGTTGAGATTGATGTTGAGATTTAAAAATGTCGGGCGGGCTGAAATATTACAATGAATTAGTAAAGCGGCAAAAATGTTCACGTCACGATATGTAGTAGGTACAAGCCTAGGGTTTAAAATGATAAATGTATCATTTTAAAGTCAAAGAGACGGGGTGGTATTCTATGGCAGGCCTTTTGGGTTTTTATGGCGTGCAAGTGGCTAAATAAGTTGAGACTCAACAATAAATATTAAAATAATTTGGCCACCTACATGTAATAAAAGCTAAAAAGACTTGCCGCAGTAATCTAACAAATAACAGAACATGCAATTGGATGTCCAATCTATTCTTCTTAGCTAAATTTAACTACGCATGCTCACGATGCCGGTTTGAACATTTACAAGTCGGTTTCACACTTTAATTTTTAGGTCTCTGTGACTTCATTACAATAAAGGAATGATTGGTGAACGAATTTGATTGATCTTAAGCTAAAACTAAAACGGCAAAGTAGTAACATAACATGCTGATAATAATGGTTTCTTCTACAAAATTGTCTAACTACAATAAACGTATCCGAGGAGCACAAAAATATTTTAAAAATAAGTTTAATAAATTAATAATGTGCAATTCAGATAGTTTTGAAAACTTCTTTGCAGACAAGCAGACGGTCTTGTAACAGATTATATCCACCTAGCAATCTCAATATGCAAGCCTCCATTTTACCTGAAAGAATGGAGCCTTGTGGTTGCAGAAAAAAATCAATCCAAATTAGTCAAGCAAATTTCCGGAAAGTTGCGTTCATATTTAGCTCCGGTATATTCATGAAAAGAGTAAGAGAGGTGCAAAAATGATTTAGAACACCCAGAAAATTCTCACATAGAGATATTTTAAAAACACTGCCCCAAGAACCAAAGCAGCTGATACTAAATAATATATTATTCTAACTCCTAACTATGACAGACTGACTAAACTGCTGTTTCTGTAATCAGAATTCAGTGTCTAACTTACCGAGACCAAATTGTTTGGGTGGGGTAGTTTCGACGTCTTTTCCAAAACTGGATCGAGGTCTGAGAGGAGTGGTTGCCCCACGGAGTTCGCTGTTCAGCTCTGATACGCTCTCAGAACGTGACATATGAAGTGATTCGGTGCTCAAGTCCAATCTCATCAACTGGAAACACAAAAAAAATTACATTATGTTGGTTTAGACTAAAATGTAGTGAAAAGTGCATAACATACCCCATTCTTTGTTTCCAAAGCCTGTTGTGCATGAACACAATGAATAATTAGATAAAATGTAAAAACAGAAAATAAAGTACCTGGGAGAAGTTTGGAACGCTGGCGGTTTTTCTCATCAAAGGCTGTCCTCTAGCTTGCAGCAGTTCCTTGACAGCCACGCTTTGTCTCAAGCGGTCCAAAGTCAAAATACTTTCCACTGCGCTAACACCTTTGGTATATTTTTCTGAAAACAAAATGTTAGATTTGACTAGTTTCACGTTTTTTTTTTTCATACCGATATACGTCTCTCCATCGGATAAGGAAGAGTCATCCCCAGAGGCGACAAGCTGTGCTAGTGACTCTCGATCCTCCAGTTCCTCACTGGCTTTTGGAACATTAGAAACCACTTCATAAGTGACTCCACATTGGGTTATCACATCTGATCTAACAATCCTCCGCTTAATTCGGTCAGTAATGCTCTGCTTTTTGTAGATGTTCAAAGCCAGGCGTTTCCGAAGGATCAAATCCATTGGTGCGGGGTGTGATAACCTTACAGATATCCTCAGGATCATATAAACGCGTTCAAATGCTGAAAGTAGAAAAACATGAATGATTTTTGTGGTCAGTATAAAAACTCACGTTCTGTGATCTTATTTAGGTGTGGACTGTCGTGGATGGAAGAGTCCCAACTAGCCACGGCAGAAACGTCTTTTTCCAAATGGTGCAAAATGTGTAAAGTATAAAAAGCGCTCCCTACTTCCTTGGATAAAATGGAGTTAGCACCGGCGACAGTTACTTCAGCTCCGGATGGATGCGTGGACAAATCATCAGCTAAAATTTGTATTTTTTGAAAAAGTAGAGCAGTTAATCCTACCGTTTAGATCCAGGAATAAAACTGGAACGTAGGGTTCCATACCAGGGGGAGGGGCCCAAACGGCAGGGGCTCCCGGTATACCAGACCCGGGAGTTGGTACCATAACAGCATTCCTCTCCTCCGTTAAATTAACCCATTGGTCCATAAGGCTCTGTTCCCTGTCCTTCTCCTGCTCAGTTTTGTCACTCTTCTCCAATAATTTCTTGATCTGTTCGTCCAAGTACTGACGCCGTCTACCCAAAGCATCGTTCCATTTTTCCCTCAAAACCGTTAGATCTTCTTCTTGGTATGAATCGAGAGACTTCTGCAGCCTATTTCTCATCATGACACCCCCTACTTCGATTTTTATGATTTGCTGGCATATTATTGGAAGAGTTCCAGAGTTTTGTGCAGGTTTCACTCGGACTTGAAGCCTGCGTTGTTGTCCTTGGCGCAACTGGTAAACTCCTCCCGTGGAAAGTTCATTCTTGATTGCTACCTCCACTGGAGCGTATTCTCCTTGTTCATTTAGTTCCTGAATCTCCACCCACAGCTCAATTTTCCTCGTCAGTTCTGACCACCGATCCACTAAGGATCTAGCAGTTGCTAGTTGCTGTTCCACTTCCCATCCTGGCTTGTGTTTAGAAAAACCAGCACTTCTATTGCCCCATACCTCAATTGACAGGGCGCCTTCTAAAAATTAAAGTTTTCAACAAAACTGAAAGTTTTACAAACCTGCGCAATGTTCAAGAAATTCTTCTGTGAGCGGTACTGTGAACTCTTGAATATGGTCAAATTTGAAGCAAGTAGAATCCCTGGCGCCTGGAAGATGCATCCCTGGGGCATCTGGGGTTTTGGTTGGAACCACGATAGGTTCTGGGTGATTCCAGAAAGTGTACTGACAAAAGACGTAATGGGACAGTGACAAAGGTAGGCCAGAAGCTTGCTTGATGTGTACTCGGCAAGCTATAGTTGAGCTGCCCTGTTCCTCTTCATCATTGCTGCTTTCAGAAGAACTGTCCGACGCTGCTTCGCACATTCTATCCTGCGGGAAGGTTCCAGCAACACGACTCAATTCCACCTAAACTATTAAATTAGACTCTATTGACAACAAAAGTTAGTACCTGTAGTCTACCCGCAACTTCTCCTTGTTGACTAATAATTGGCGTGTGATAATCCAAGTTAATGTCATGAAATAGAGCTTCCAAGAAAATGTTGGCGACACCTATCAAATTGTGGTTTTCTTGGGACTCGAAGAAGGGATCTAATTCTTTGATGGGAGATTCCTGAACGAGATAAAAAGTTAACAATTACCGTTAATGCGGAAGAACTTTTAACTCACTTTCGCGTAATCTCCCTTTTCTTTCTTTTCCTCATACAGCTCTCGCATGTCTATGATTTTATTCTCTAACTTCTCCAGCGACCATACCTGACTCTGAGTGCCCCTTTTGACAAGAATAGCCGGCTCACTTACAAAAGCGCCTTTCTACAATTGAATTGTCAAGGAATATACGTGAAATTAAATAAAAACCTTTCTGTTTGGACTTAGGTTGTCTGGAGGGATCTGAAGTGTAACGCTAAATTTAGTTTGACGCCCCATATGTTCAGATAGGCAATTAGCTTCTTGAACTAAAATGTTGGATTGAAGAATCCCAGCCTTTAGCTGTCCTATACTCCTCTTGAACATTTCATCTCTCTCCTGGGCCCACTTCTCGACTCTCATTTGAGTTGTAGGTGTGCAAGGGGTAGTTTTCCCGAAACTCGCCCTCAAGGGATCGTAGGAATAAGGAGCGTATGGAGTTGAGGGTGACATAATATTCCGGAGTTGTTGAAACTGCCTTTCGTACTCCATCCGTTGCTTCTCCAGAGCGACTAAAAATTCGAGTTTTTGATTGATCGAACAATAATGACCCACCTTGTTTATCCTCTTCGTGTTGTTTTTCCAGACGGGAGATAGCCGCCTGTATGGGATCATTAACAAGTTCGTTTAACATAAGTTCATCTCTAGCAAAATTGTAATCGATATTTTGTGCCGGTGTTTGAGGTTCAGAAGCTGCAGCTTAAAAATTAATTAATAAGAACTCCAATTACGCGGGACTTACAAACTGATCGTGGACAATTTACTCGGAAGAAATGATGGTTACCCCACACAATCCTGTCCCCGTGTCTTAATTGTGTTCTTTGAGTGACTTGGGAGCCGTTAATGTAAGCGCGAGCGTTCGCTAATGGCTCCAAAAATAAACCCCCATCTTCTATAGTGATTATGCAGTGTTCGGGTTGGATTCCTAGCCCGGATAATTGTATGTCAGGTTCCACCCCGGACCCGCAACTCCTGGCTCCTACCACGGTTCTTTCCTTCAAGTAATAGACGAGGAGTTCGTTCAGGGATGGATCCGCATTTAAATTGACTAAATAATATTTGTTTTTCTCGACTTTTATCCCAGAAGCTTGGATGCTAATGCCCATTTTTTCGAGGGCCTGTTGCCGCTCGTTCTGTATCCTCTCTGTTTTCATCAGCTTCTCCTCCCATGTTTGCGAGACTTCTTTGTATAATTTTTCACTTTCGCTTAGTTTTTGGTGGATGTCAACTCTTTGCGTATCGCCGACCGGTGAGCCCTAAAATTGAATTTAAGTACGTCGGGTTGTATTAATACCGGTGGGTATAAAAGCGTACTGTGGCATATTTCAGCATTTCCTTCAACGCCTCGACTTCCTGACGCAATTCCCTAATAATTCTAGCGTTGGGATCTTCATTAACCACGGCGTGATTGACGATCCTCTTCGCCCTGTCTGCGTATCTCAACGTGGACAAGGTTTCTTCGAAATTGTCAGCTGCGGGGGAAACTGTTGCCACCATTACCGTTTTACTGTTTCCTCCTAAGTTATCCTTTAATAGCCAAGTCAAGACGGAGTCTCGATAAGGAACAAATTTATCCCTATTTTTACCCGACGATTGGTCTGCTAATTTTGATATAACTAAACCTAATGTAGTTAATGACCTAGAATCTCCACTGTGAAATAGTTAATTTAGATTTTATGTTACTTATTGATATTGGAGCCCTCTTTGAGTCTGTCTCCAACAGCTCCAGTTTTCACAGCCCTTTCCGATCCTGCCAAATCTACTAACGACAGACGACTCACTTTTTCCCCAGTGACGCCACTTTGGATATCCACCAAAGTCTGCGTCAAAATTACCGTAAATACCGCATGAGATCGAGATGACTCGCTATTCATATTTGTAGCGGCCACAGTCCTAGATTTATTGCCTTCAGCCATCAAGTTATCGATGTCCTGAAAAATCAATCACTAGCTGTTGCTACACTCTTAACTATTGCAACAAACCTGAAACGACGTTACCGCTAATTGGGACAGTCCATCAACGTAAGGACCAAGCACGTTGTGTTCCCTAACTTTTAATGATTGCTTGTTCGTTTTAGGGTCTAATAAATCGTGAACCTAAAATTCAATGTTATTTCCCGCCTTTCTCCTTGCGACCTACCTTTTCGTTGTAGATTTCCATGTAACTTACTTCAACTTTGTATGTAAGTTCCGAGCTTTGTTGTTTCGCTATTAGGCCAAACAGGGCGTCGCATAGTCTCGGTATTATTCCTTTGTTTTCCTGTGAACCCATCATGGTGTACGATTTTCCTGAACCTAACGAAAAATGTTTATGTTTCAATTCAGAAATTCGTCGTCTGATATATCCATTGGAAAAAATTATCGACAATCTACCTTAAGGGTTGAAAATAAGAAATCTAATAAGTATGTAAATAGAGGTGCTTTAAGGTCAAAGGCGAGAAACTATCGATTTTAAGGGATCGGTGAGGCGGTCTTATAAATTTCTTTGACTGCCCTGATTGTTGTCACGAAAGTTTCTTTACTGGTTCAAAGTAGTATTTTCTACGCCGAAAAACGAGTACTTTTCAACACGACAAACCCTTAAATTTAATTAACAGAAGATAAATTAGGGTGTGCGACAATTTACACGCGACCTAAAAAAAGTTAAAATCAATATAACATTTCATGCAGAATGGAAAATGGAAAAAGTGGCGAGTTGATTTTCATCCCTGTAGCAACGCGGCGTGAGCTGAATATAAAGTCTTTCCGATAAGGCACAAGGAAATGAATGGAAGGCTTTCAATGGAAACTACCCCTATCGTCATTTACTTCATTGGATTTGCATAACGATGTCAACTGAGGCATTGTATTCATAAATTCAATTATACAAATATATTTTGGTGAAATTTACCTGTTTGGCCGTAAGCGAATATGCAGGCGTTATATCCTTGGAACGCATTGTCAAGGATATCCCGTCCGAGGCAATCAAAAACTACTTCCTGTGAAGCGAAGTCATCCGACGTTGGATCCACCGAACAAAAACAATGGTCAAATGCAAACGTCTTCGGTTGCTTCCTGCAAAAATAAAGAAACTTAGAATTTTTACCAAAGGCAAATTTATGTAAAAATGAAAAATTAAATTCTGCAAATATTGATCCTTATCTGTAACGTCTCTCAAGGCTATCTCGCACAAGAAAAAACAACTCTTCTACGGCACAATTTTTATTTTTGCCTATTCCTAGTTCTAAAAGTATCGGATGTCCCAAAAAAAATCGGACAAAATATTCTTTGAAATAAGTCAGCCATTTCTTAATCGATTTGGATAGACTTGGTCTTAAATTAAAGCTACAGAATCAGGCTTTGGAACTTTGCAAGAAACGTCGACAGATGGCGCTGCTGTAGTAGCCTTATTGATAGTTGTCTTTAAGGCTTATTTTAGGTGCGTGGGGATTGGTCGGGCAACAACAAATGGTTATGAAACCCAAATTGCCTTTTTTCTTCAAAAATTTTTTTTCAGTCCATTTGGCGTAAGCACTAATTTTCAGTGATTTTTCTAAAAAAAGTGTTTTTGCGTATTTTCATGCTTCCATAACCATGACTAAAGTAACATTGATGCACATCGGGCTTAATTTTCAATGATAACCGTTCAGTTGCCCCCCACTGGCATCTGCGCCACTGTTTTCACCATATTCGTTCATTTATAACTGAAAATTAAGATTTATTTGCATTAATGTTCTTTGGTCATGGCCATTAATGCGTGAAAATACCCAAAAGCACATTTTTTAAAAAAACTACAGAAAATTAATGCTTAAGCCAAATCGACTTCTGAAAAAGGATTTTTGAACAAGAAAGAAAGATCTTCAAGGCTATTCGAGTGTCATACCGGTTGGTCGTTGACTGACCAATCCCCATGCAGCTAAAATAAACCTTTAAAGCAAGTATCAATAGGACTACTACGGCAGCGCCATCTGTTGGAACACCCGATATTAGCACTGCAGCCTCAATTTTCAACAAACTGGAAATTTCTAATCGGACAATAATAATCCCTTTTTGCTCTGTATAAAATTATTCTTGGGCTGTTGACCGGAATAATTAGTCATTGATTAATAACTACTAATGAATAATAACAATACCAGATAAGCATTGACACTAACTACGAAAACGCAGAAGTGCCACCACTCTTCTTTCTTCTAACTCGTCAATTTTACCTATCCTGAGATTACCTAGGATATAATAGATTTCCTCTGAATGACCTCAAATATCCTTTGGATAACTGGATAGCTTCAAGTTATCTCAGATCCTCCAGTGATCCTTAAATATTCTCGGATTACCCCAGACAACCTCGATTTACATCAGATATCTTTAGATTACTTCAGACATCCTCTGGATAATCAATATTAGCGAAAAAGTTAAGAAAATTTCCATGGTTTACCCCAAGACAACCTCACAAATGCCTTAATATAATCAAGATAATCTCAAGATAGTTTCATGTTTCCTATAATCCTGCAATGATCCTCAGAGATTCTCAAATAATACCTCTGATACCTTTACATGGTTTGCCTCAAGATAAACTCATATTACCTCAAGGATAACCTCAGATTACCCTAAGATATCTTCAAATTGCCTTAACATAGCCTCAAGACCACCCCAGATATCTTCAGGATTACCTTAAGACAACTTCAGGTGAGGGACAAAAGAAAACCTCATCAGTGAGAAACCCCTTGGGGGGCGAGGGGTAGGTAGATTTGTTGTTTTGGGACGTGATAATATTAAGTTGACCTTGGCGAGCTAGAAATCAGAAAAATAAGATTGGTGGCCCTTCTGCGTGTCCGTAGACTAACGGCTTTAATAAAGCATAATACAGGGTGAGTCTGAAAGACTCCACATCCTTTATACCACAGAATCTATTGTTCAAATGATGAAGCTTGGTGCAAAAATTATTGGTCAATTGTGATTCCTCTTGATGTTATAAGCCACCAAAGATCTTCATTTTTAAAGGTCCTTTTTAAATATCTTTCGAAAGATATATCGTAGGATTTTTAATTTTTGCACAGCTTTGTTACAGACCAAGATGCAACTACTGATGGTACTTAAGACATTATCCAAAAAACAGATCCCTATTATACAGGCTGGCCCCGATGTTATTTGACCTTGAACTTTTTTATGTTTGAAAATATTGCTAATTTGCTAAAACTTTTTTGGCTCTTAAAATTTTTCGAAAAAACTAACCACTCACGAGGAAAATTGAAAAAATCGAAAACATGATCATCGTGATAAACCTACAATTTCAATAAAAATCAAAGTGTACGTTGGCACGCATCACATTTCAACTGTTTTTTTGCATTGAAGGTGTTGTCCTACATCTGTGCCCAGAACCATTGCTCACAACTGAAGAAAAAACATTGATGGTAATTTCACTTTTTTATGATGTAGACTCATCAGTGGTTTTAAGGTGATTACCTGTATCATGTTCTCGGTTTTTTCAATTTTTCTCGTGAGTGGTTAGTTTTTTCGAAAAATTTTAAGAGCCAAAAAAGTTTTAGAATTGAACGGGGAATACGGCCGCATAGGCAAATTAGCAATATTTTCAAACATAAAAAGTTCAAGGGCCACCCTGTATAACAGAGATCCGCTTTTTGGATGATGTCTGAAGTACCATCATGAGTTGCCTCTTGGTCTGCAACAATACTGTACAAAATTTCAAAATCCTACGATACACCTTTCGAAAGATATTTAAAAAGAATGTTTAAAATTGAAGATTTTTGGCGGCTTATAACATCAAGAGGAATCAAAATTGACCAATAATGTTTGCACCAAGCTTCATCATTTGAACAGTAGATTCTGTGGTATAAAGAATGTGAAGTCTTTCAGACTCACCCTGTGTAACTGCGCAAATAATCACGAAAAAGGTTAAAAACCGACTTAAATTCTTAAAAAGGCAGATAGAGATTGGCAGTCTCAACCTTGCAAATCCAAAAATTTAAATTTTTCTATATTTTTATTTTTAGAGAGGTGAATCCTCGGGTGAATCAGTTAAGTACCTACCTCAAAAGTCAACTTCTGACGAAGTGACACCAAATAATTCCTTTTAATGAATCAATTAGTGAAATTGAAAATGTTGTTTGTAAAAGCCACAATCAATAAATTCCCCGTTTTCATTCCGTTTTATTTTATACAGACCAGATCGATCGTACGATGACACTATAGAGAATAGGATTAAAGTTGTTGATCCTGAGGTAGGGATAATTAGACAGTAACAGTTGCATTTTAAGTAGCCTCATCAGTGCGACATAGCCTAAAGGGTTTGAACCAAAAACAAATTGTGTCATTCGCGAATAATGCAGGTGACACAATAATTTATTCTAGGCAAAAGACCTCTATGGTTTCGTAAGGCTTTCCAACGCACGTGATTAATGATTACCCAGTCCACCTACGCTAAATTACAAATTTTATTTCCGATTATTATGCGCTCTATTTATATTCTGTAAGTACCAGAAACGGTATTTTATTCGCAGTTAAATCGTTCTTCGCGTGTGAAGATCCTAATGGTCATTTTGATACTATGTCAAATTTTATTTCATAACACGGACGGAAGATCCATAGAGGCAAAACTCTCAGGTTTAAATTTATTCAATTATACAGAACCAGTCTTTAAAATAGTTAGTTTAGCATAAAATAAGCGAATTACTAAGCGATGATCTAAGTTAGCTTTACAAGGATACGGAACATAACTTTCATACTTCACCATATTGAGGTTTACAAAATTATTCTTCATGAATTTTTCAACGACACACGGCCCTGCAGTCAGTAAAAGTAAATTCGTAAAAAATGAGTTTTCAGCATTACTGAATTCGTGTGAAAGTGTGCAATAATTCCGATTTATTCATTTACGTGCTAGAGAGCTTTCACAATTATCATTCAACTGAATCTATTGTCTATTATTTGGTTTTTATTAGTGTAAACGAAGACTCGCTTGATGATTTCCATAAATGCTTGCGAGTTAAGCATTCGTCGAGGAATTCAGAAATACACAATTTCTGCCTATTTATTCTTTCCTGAAACTAGGCACGTTATTTTTATAACTGATGAACTGTCTCGTTTACCTACCTATATTTATTACGATCAATTATAATAGCAATGGTTTAGATGAAACCTTAAGATTTTAATCCGTACACTAGAATTTTTATTTGATAAAGAGGGATTTTTCAGCTTTTTCAAATTACTTTAACAAGCAAACCCTGAACTTTGCGTACTGATTAAAGTATACGGGGTGCGTCGGGCTTCCATGACTTTTTCTAAACAGGATGCACTTTTACAGCTCATTTAGGACCCTTTGTTCATCCCTAAGATATTCCTGCTATTGAATATTCGGTTTTTAAAGAGTATGAAATCCTCTGTAAACCAATGCAACAATTTTTGAAATCCATCCACTAGTTCAAAATTTACAGAAGAAACAATAATTATTTCTACGGCGCGAGATCCATAAGATCACTGCAGGCTGGCAAGCACGAGCGGGCAACTGTATCACAAATGACGTCACGCGCCTCACTCAAACCGATTCTAGCAACGAATTGAAGTTCTTTGGGACAATTTTATTTACGGCAACATTTATAAAATGCTATAAACTATCAATTAGACTAATTTTTGAAAAATTTATATTTTTAAGTTTACTGTTCCTTTAAGACCTTTGACATTTACTATAAAAAATATATGCTACTGACAAAATACCCCTTAGTCCACGTCAGGGCTAATAATTGTATAATATACAATAAGTATTCCATTTTAGTCTAGGCAAAAAATTAAAAAGACCACAAATCCCTGGCACTTACGAACAGCTTGAACAGTTTAAATTTCGAAATTTTATAAAATTCCACAAATTGTTACATTAATAAAAAATTTGCAATATTACCTGTTATGTATAAATCTTGACCAATGGATGTGTTCGATACAGGGATATAGCACATCAACAAGTTAAATGCTCATATAGATGAAAATGAAACATATTTTGAACATTTATTGTTCTACAGGGTGGGTGATTAAAACTCCAAAACGCTATAACTTTGTTATTTGTGGTCCGATTTTAGTGAACCAAAAACCAAATGAAATTGCCCGTAACGTAAAACACTACCAACTCAAGGTAGTTTTGACCTTTACCAACTTCAACCTAAATGCCAACTGGATGCCAACTTTTCATTTTCAAATGGACATACCTGCCCAGTTTTTTTTTCTCAGTCTAAAAGCTAATTTTTTTCTGCGTCTTTTGATGCGAAATAAGTTGAGTTTAGTTTATACATATGCAACAAATTTTGAAAATAATTAAAATTATTGTCGACATTTCAATCTTTTAATGCTTTTAATGTGCTGTGAAAAAAATTCTTGAAATGCATTTTGCGTGTTAGAAAATAACATATTTTAATTGTTTTGCTAAGTTTCTACCAGATCCACAGCACATTCGAAAATTTTGAGTAAAAAACATGGAAATTTAAAAAAAAGGTATAATTATTTTCAGAACTAATTATAAACCAGGACCGTCTTATTGCACATCAAAAGATGCAGAAAAATAGGCTTTTTGACTGTGTAAAAAAAACCGGGTATGTCCTTAAAGGTGATATCCAGCAGACATTCAAGTTGAAGTTGGTAAAAATTAAAGCTACCTTGGGTTTGTAGTGTTTTATGAGCAATTTCATTTGGTTTTTGGTTCACTAAAATCGGCTCATAAATAGAAAATTATTCTGGAAACTTAAAAGTTACAATTTTAGAAGCTAAAAGGACCCCGCACGATTTAAATGGAACAGTGGTCTCGGAGGATTTGCCTGAATTTTTGATACGTTGTGGCCCATTCTATTTCAAACAAAAAATATTAAATCGGAGCAAAGAAACGAAACGAAAATTTTAACATCAGCACAAAATTATATTATTGAAGGTATCGAGATCCATATTGTTTAGGTACTTATAGATTGGCACGGATTGGTATTTGACTACAAGAAACACAACCTGAAGAAATTTCAAAATTATATTGTTACGAAGGAGACTGTTTTAACAAGGGTGGAACAAACGAAAGAAAAACATTTTCGTGAAAATTGATTAAAAACTGAAAAACGGAAAAATCGGGATTTTAGGGACCTCTTACGGAAAAACTGGTCATAAGATATGGTTTGACCTCGGGTTTGATCTTAACATTTTTGGGCTACAACCTCGGCTACAACATATCAAAAATTCAGCCAAATCCACCGAGACCACTTTTCCATTTAAATTGTTCCGTTCCGTTTAAATCTGAATACAAGAAAACTCACCAGAAAATTAGAAATTTTTGTGAATAATTCGAAAACGGAGGGAAATAGCCGATATGTTTTTGTTACAGAAAATGTTCGTTTACAAATTCTACATAACACCAGCTAAAAATATACATAGTATTACATTTGACAAAATTGAGAATAATAGCTTTAAAGTTCCCAAATTTTCTACACAAGGAAAGAACTAGACCAGAGATTCCTAGAAACCTCTACTCATTTTAGGAAGAAAAGTCCATATGGACATACAGGGTGGATAATTTTTCGATGCTCACCATTGGGATCTTCTAAACGGTAAACGGTCCGGGATCGATCAAATTAGAGAAAAGTTGCGCTATTTCTTGGCGATTAAGAATCTGAAGAGAGTTTCCCGATATTTTGATTCGTCCCAGAGTTATCACAAAAAAATGGGTCGCTACGGAAGCGGCTAGAACCTCCCCACTTGGTAAATGATCCAATCATATCACCCATAAACTTCAATCCAGTCTCTACCTAAGTGTTTTGGTAGTTTTGCAAAATTTGTATTACTTATTGCCAAAAGGGCACTTGATTTAATTGAATTTTTGAAAACAAAATTCGAAGATTTTTCAACAAATATGGTGGTCATGTTTCAAATTTCATAAACGCCATGCCAAAAAGGCACTTAAGTGTTATTGGTCGTTTGCCACAAAAATTAAATAAATTTGCTATAGTTAAATTTTACTACTGGGATTTTTCAAAATTTTATGATTTTTTGACAAAAGGGCACTTAGTTTGAGGACATTTTTGGAAACGACATTTGAAGACATTTCATGTTCTGATAAAAGAAATTGGAGTTTATTAGTCAAATTTCAAAGTTGATATGCCAAAATGGCATTTGCCGTTGGCCGACTACCAAAATTAAATCAGCTCTTAGGCGGGTACTGATATCCCTACTTACCAAATTTCAGCCAAATCGATTAGGCTGTAGCGTAAGATTATCTAATGTTGCTTCGAAATTTCGATTTTTTGATTTTACGAAAAAAAGGCGTTAAGTGTGAATACATTTTTAGACATAGGATTTGAAGATCTTTCATATACTGATAAGAAAAATTGGTGTTCATCAGTCAAATTTCATAGTTGATACGCCAAAAAGGCACTTGGCGTTTGTAGATTGGCAACAAAATTAACTGGGCTCACCAGAAGGCCAACACTAACCCCCCTTAAAAATTTCATTAAAATCTGTTCGGTAGTTTTCGAGGAATCTTGCATCGTACATACACACAGACATTTTTTAAAAACCACTTTTTTGTGATCCTGGGACCTTGAAACGCAAAGATCTGGTGTTATCTCAATTTCGAATTTTGGAGTGATTGCAGTAACCTCCCATTTTTATATGGTTGTGGGGAGGTTAAAATTTGAAAATTGCCAATTTAAAGAAAAATTATATCTTCCTAACGATTGATGTTATTTAAATGAAACTTGGAACTTTTAAATTTTTGACAGCTGTCAATTGAATGGCATTGACAGAAATTTTCTAGGCCTTCTATGTATAAAGACCGTCAACTTTTCTTTTTCTTACGGGCGCCATGTTGAATTTTAACACCGCCGGATCCACAGAAAAATTAGCTTCTCAAAAATGTAACCAACATTAACGTTTTTGAAAAAATATGTGAAAACCTGAGTCACACGGCCGCAAGACGTAATTTATTACTGTTGAATTCAATTGTTTTCACATGTCATAAGATCAAAGTTTAGGCTGATTTTACAAATTATTGATACCAATTTTCAAATTCTGACATCTGTCCAAAAAGGTTCATGTTGACTACATTTTAGAAAAAACAATTTTTTTGTGTATTTGATGGTGTCAAAATTCAATATGGCGGCCATAAAAGAATCAAAAGTTGGCTGTCCGTATTCAATATCTAGAAGGCCTAGAAAATTTCTGTCAATGCCATTCAATTGACAGCTCTCAAAAATATAAAAGTTCCAAGTTTCATTTAAATAACAGCAATCGTTAGGCAGATACTAGTTTTTCTTTAAATTGACAAGTTTCAGATTTTTTGTGATAACTCAAGAACGAATCAAAATATCGGAAAATTCTCTTCAGAATCTTAATTATTAAGGGAAGGGTTGTGTTACACAACACAATTGTTAATTAAACTACATACTCTCCATCTATTATGGTTTCCTAGATACTAATGGTGAGCATCGAAAAATTACCCACCGTGTATATCAAAAAATCCTTCCTAAGGGAGCTACGGCCCTGCGGTGGAGGCCCTGGAAAACATTTTCTTATTCATAGAAAGAATTTTTTGCCACATGTCCATAAGAACTTTTAACGATATTTAACAAGAGCACCTTTTCTGTGTAGAATCGATTACAGAATAAAATTTCATTATTATTTGGTGAGAAAAATGAATTAATCTATAAAAAATATACAAAAAATGTGTGCCTCGACCGAAAGAAGGCCCTTAACGCTAGCTTTTCCTCTAAATTTAAAAACTACATAATTTATATTTTTTGGATAATTTGAAAAAAAAATGAATCTCGCTCGGAATCTCGTCTTAAAATGAGATGAAGAATAACCCCCTAATTTATATATCGGGGATCCAACTTTAACTTCTCAAAAATTTTTGGACCATCCTGACCTAACACTTAAAAATATTTTCCTGAAATGCATAATAATTTATAGTTTGAACGAAATTCCGAACTTGGATGGTTTCGGCTATGTAAGTTAATTTTTAAAATATTGATAGACCCGAGGATAGACCTATCGTTTGATAGTTTAAAACACGTTTAACTAAGCGAATTTTCATGGCGATGGGGCCAAAACCGACCGAATAGTGTATATTTTAATTCCGAAACCATTTCGGTAGGAGTCTTGATTATTCAAAATTTTAATGAAAACATTCAATTTCAACAACAAAAACTGCTGAATATCAGTCAAGAAAGTAAAAACAGGAAACTAACGCTTGGAAATTGGGAAAATTCAGGTATGCAGTCATTAATTTTTAGGGGTGATTCTACATCAAAAAAGATGAAGAAAAGTTCCTATAAACAAGTGTCCGAAAATCGCTCCTAAGGGTGCTACGGCCCCCTGAAGGGGGCGCCTAAAATTCGATTTTTATTTAGTCACGCATTAAGTTTTTGCATACTATCTGACATTATTAAGCATCACCAGATTACTTTAGTTACTAATTTTTAGAATCCGTTCAGTTTTGTAATTTAATAAAAATAAATGGTCCCTTCTTGATCAGCCCGGTCAATGCAGATAAATTTTTGATTCCACTTTTCTCGAAAACGGTTAGTCCTACGGAGCAACAATAAGAGGAGCTTTTTTATGTAGTTTTAGTCACACAACCATGTTCCGGTGAGGAAATGTCAAATAATGGCTCATCAAAAAAATTGGGTGAAAAAATCCACAGGCCCCCCCTGTTTCGAACGCCCCTGGTAAAATCCGCTTTTTGCTGATAACATAATCTGATGGAGCTTATTGATATCAGACAGTGTGCAAAAAGTCGTCGCTGTAGCCCAAACGGTTCCTGATTTATTCAATAAAAACCTAAGTTTGGGCGCCCCCTTCAGAGGACCGATTTTCGGACACATGTTTATAGTGACTTTTCTTCATCTTTTTTTGATGTAGAATCACCCCTGAAAATTAATGACTGCATACCTGAAACACCCTGTATATCCTGATAAAGAAATTAATGTTTTTGAACACTGAAGTAAGTGCAACATTTCTAGATTATAGCGATTTCGCGATTGTTACATCAGTTTAAATCCTTGATTTCCCTTCCGCTGCAGTTGTGAAAGCCTTTAGACCTCAACTGATTTAAAAATGTGGCTTTAAGTATTTACAAATTAAAATCAAAATGTTATCCATGTTTAAAACAATTTCAAATTAAAGCTTCAAGAGTTCAGTCGTGTTTGAATTTGGAATTTCCGGCCAGCCCAGGGGGCCGATTTATGCCAGAGCAGTTTCAGGCTTTTACTTAAAATAGCTGATGTTGATCTTGCCATGAGCAGAGTTTAATTTAGTTCATGTTCCTTTTGGACAAATTTAAATTCTGTGAAGGATTTTAATAAACAATAACTGCTGGGAGTATCTGTGTTAATAACATAGAGACACCCTTTGACCTGGGTGACTGCAAAATTACTAGAGGAATATTAATCACGCTGTACAATGTATACATGCTGTTCTGTAGTAATTGCTGCGGTACCGCTTACAAGTCTATGAATTATTCATATTGGCGGACAAAATAACTTGGTCCAAAAGGCTACTATTTTTACCTACCTTTCAATTTTATCGAGGGTCGATGGTTGTTGGACTATGGTTTGTTGTTTTTCCATTTTGATCACACATTGTGTTCCCAATTCCAGCTCTGAAAAATGACAATTCTTTGTTGACCAACATCAAATGTAAACACTGTGTCATTGTTGATTTTAAAGATTTGAGAAAAATCCTAGGTACGAGTACCAACAATTTCGTACTGATATCACCTTTATGTCGCAATAGCAATAAATAAACTGATTGGTGCACCTCTAAAGTTTAGACCGTGGGTCTAACATTTTTAACAAACATGACACTAGCCCCTTGGAATAGATTTTCAAATTGAAAAATTCACAAATTTTTTGACAACAATAAATAAAACCTACCTCTACGGTTAAAAGGACGGACCCTAACAGCAACTTTTATTTTATCTGACGACATTTTGGTATTTCTCTTTTTGTTACAACAAAATATATATTTACACTATTATCACACTTTCTTTGTATAAATAATCATATTATTATCCATTTTCAAACATAGTAAGTCACAATGGAGCGTTTATCACACGTACATTCACCACTTTCGCCATATTCGAGAACACAATATTGGACGTTGCGCCGAACAAGACATTTTAGTTACTAAACTGCGCAAATTTCAGTCGTTGCTGTAATTTACATACAGAACAGACTGAAGTGCTACAGCGCCATCTAGTAAATTACTTCTTATGCGCTAAAAAGGGTTTTCTAGTGGTGGTTTGAAACTTGGATAAATCGATCGCTGGTTTAGTCGGCTCCGGGTGGCACTGTATTAAGATCGGTGGTTTGAGTTGCGCGATCCAACTGTAATATTTTATTTCAATGCCAAATGCCGGAAATGTAATGAATTAAATTCTTTTAGTGCCGTAGCAGAATGCGGAGGTACTCTTGTCTTTGCTTATTCGCTCGCTCGCTCGCTCGCTCGTCGTATCGATCGCTCCTCACTCTGTCCGTCGGATAACTTGAGAACGGATTGAGGTATCGAGCTGAAATTTGCTATACGGAATCTTGCCCAAAAAAGTAAGGCGGGGATTGCTTTTGGGCTATATCGGACCAAGGGGGTGAAAATTAGGGGTTGTAACTCAAAATTCCGCCTTATAAGTATTGGTCGAAATTAACGCCATTCGATACCCTTCCATTAATGATTCAAAAAGGTGTTATTCATGTTTTACAAAAAACCACCCTTAAAGGCTCTACAACCCCTAACATGAAGAAATACATAACGTCGGATAACTTGAGAACAGAGTGAGGTGTCGAGCTCAAATTTACTATACGGCTTTATACACTAAAAAGTAAGGCGGAGATTGCTTTTGGGTCATATCGGACCAAGGGGGTGGAAATTAGGGGTTGTAACTCAAAATTCCGCTTAATAAGTACTAGTCGAAATTGGCGTCATTCGATAGCTTTCCATTAATTATTCAAAAAAGGTGTCATTCATATTTTGCGAAAAACCACCCTTATAGGCGCTACAACCCCTAACATGCAGAAACACAAAAATACGAGAACTCAAAAACTACTCAACGTATCAAGGCAGAATTTGGTTTGTGAATTTCCAGTGACATTATAGGTGGATGGACAAATTTTCAAAAATATCTAACAAAGGGGATGAAATTTAAGGGTTGAAACTTGAAATTTCTTCAAGTAAATGGTAGCCTAAAATTACGGGGTTCGATAGATTTCGGTCAACTATTGAAAAAAGGTCTTATGAGTTTTCAATCTAAAACCAACCCCTGGGCCATTAACCACCCCTAACTCTTTGCAAGTCGATAATTACATTTTATTTATTTTTTCTGAAACCCTATTGGTTTATTTATGAACAACTGAAGTCAGTAAATACGCAAGGAGTTATGTCACACCGGAAAAATAAACTCACCCCTGTAAATCATAAAGGGGTGAAATCATGAGGTGTTGAAAACATGAATCTACAAATCACCTTAATTTTTCAACGAATTGGATTAGGGTGGTGAAATTGAAAACACAACTTCCTTTAGGGCATGTGGGGGTGGTGAAATAGGGGGTTGGAGTTTAGGGGTTGAAACGTCCATAAAGCCCTGTAATTTGACACAGAGAAGCAATATCTTCTGCGAAACTGTGACATCTTACACACTGCATCTTCGATAAGGGAAGAGCGAATTTTAGGAGAAAATTATCGAAGGGGATGAAAGTTAGGGGTGGAAACTCGAATTTTCAATGAAGAATGTATAGTTGAAAATAATACCATTCGATAGCTTTCTATTGATGGTACAAAAAAGGTATTATTCACCATTCGCGAAAAACGACCCTTAAAGGCGATACAACCCCCTAACATGCTGAAACACAAAAATGCGAGAACTCAAAAACTGCTCAACGTATCTGGGTTAAATTTGATGTGGTAATTTACAGCGCCACTGTAGGCGGATGGGCAAATTTTCATTAATATCTAACAAGGGGGTTGAAATTTAAGGGTTGAAACTGGAAATTTTTTCATGTAAGTGGTGGAATAAAATTATGGGGTTCGATAGACTTCGGTCAACCATTGAAAAAAGTCTTATGAGTCTTCAACCTAAAACCAACCCCTACGCTACTAACAACCCTTAAGCCCTAGCAAGCGGAGTAAACACATTTTATTTTTTTTTTTGCTTTCTTCTGATTTGTTAATAATTCAACGTCATTTTCATTAATTTTTAACCCATCCACAATTTTTCAACCCCTTTCATGATATGTGAACCCTCAAAGAGCAAAATTTACCCACACCGCTTCTTTTTCGTGTGATTTTCGCTAGTTCTACTTAACTACAGTACATTTTCATCTCTTTTGAGTTTTCATCCCCCTTAACGATTTTTCTCCCCCCCGAGCGTTAATTTTGTAAAATTCGCGCAGTTTTGCCTTTTTTCGGTAATAAATTTTACCGAATTTTACTCGAATGAATTGTTACTGAGTTTTTCACTTTTTCGACCCCTTCGCAATGTTTCAACCCCCAAAAGTCAAATTTGCATAATTGGCTTATTTTCGTGTTATTTTCTGTAATTCTACTTAATTACGATTAATTTTCATCCCTTTTAACTTTTCATCCCCCTGTACAATTTTTCAACCCCCTAAGTGTTTATTTTGCAAAATTCACGCAATTTAGTTTTCCTTCGGTAATAAATTAAACTCATTTGGATTATGTTTATCTTTTTCACTTTTCCAACCCCCTTCGCAACATTTCAACCCCCAAAAGCTAAATTTGCATAATTGGTTTACTTTCGTGTTTTTAGTACCTAATTTTGGTTGAAATCATCATTATTATGTTTTCCCACCCCTTGATGTTCATTTTGCACGTTTTGTTTGTCAACTTTTGATGATCTCTTTTCTTGTTATAGGGCAATTTAATTCTCTTTAATTAAAATTGTTAAAATTCTAAAATAGTTTGAAGAATTAGAAGAAAATCTTCCATTAAGAATATTTGCCCAAATGTTTTAGACAATTAAATCTTTTCCAATTGAAAAATGCAGCAGAGAAGCGGCTGGAACCTCCCCATCGCGTGGATCTTTGTATTCTGTGTAGATAGTAGTCAATTCAACAGAATTTTTTTATCCTTATCGTCTGTGACTAATTTCGCAATTTTCTGACAAATACCGACATCACCTCGGACATCACCCATCACATTTGACAGTACCTATGTTCCTTTTAAGGTTAATCTTTTGCCACCTTTTTGACAATAACTGCCACTTTATGTCATCCACTGTCAGCCCGATCCCTTTTAATAGGAAAGAATTTTTTCTCTATTTTCCACTGAAATGGCAGAAACTGTGAATACATTTTTAGAACCAGAATTGGATCGTCTTTCTAATGGCGACATAAAAAAGGAGTCCTTGTATTTAAAATTTTAAATTGATATGCTTAAATGGCACTTCCCGTGGACCAATTGCTTGCAAAAGCCTTTCAGGTCTTCAACGGGTCACCCAATCTCCATGTACCAAATTTCAGTCAAATCGATTCAGTAATTTGGGCTCTCATGTATTTTTACTGTTATTATAAAATTTCGATTTTTTGAACCAAACAGCACTAAATGCGAATAAATTTTGTTTCATTTAAAACCAGAATTTGAAGACCTTTCTGATGATGACAATAAATCTTTCAAAAACTAGTTTTTAATGGTTAAATGCGATAGAATAATTTTAAATTTGGAAATTGGCGTGCCAAAACGGCACTTTCCGTGGGCCGATTGCATGCAAAATTTGTTCAGCTCTTCGACGTGTAATACAATCCCCATGTGCAAAATTTCAGTCAAATCGGTTCAGGAGCTTGGGCTGTACCGCGATTTTAAAGTCCGATAAAAATCAATCTTTTTTAAATTTTTGGTCAAAAGAGCACTAAAAATGAATACATTTTTAGAAGTAGAATTTGAAGATCTTTCTTATGGTGACGTGAAAAATGGGGGTTTGCATTTAAAATTTAAAAGTTGATGTGCCAAAATGGCATTTCCGGTTGCACGATTGGCTCCAAAAGCTTTTCAGATCTAAGTTGGGTTACGAGATGTCCTTGTTCCAAATTTCAGCCAAATCGGTCTAGTAGTTTTGGCTGTGGCGTGCTTACAAACGTACGAACGTACAAACGTACAAACGTACAGTATGCGTAGGTGAAAATGCCCACCCGGGAAGGTGGGAGACAAACACTTCATGTCTGGTCCACTTCAGTTGCAAGTCGGAGTGGGAAATATCGATCGGCTCTTCAGGTAAGTACGAGCTTCCTGTTTAAGTAATTTAACCCGAGACAAGGCGCGTATTGAAATTTGCGTTCTTGATGGCCGCTTTTAGAAATCTGCCCTACGCGCATTTTTTTTTTAAACTTTCCCGCATCAATGATTTGTTATTAACTTTTCGTTACAATTTAACACGAGGGACGTAGGTACTGAAATAAATCTCAACATAAAGATCATTAGGTAATCGAGTCATTAATGTCTAAATCATGATTGCGATTAGTGATTTAAATCTAATCAGGCTTCAATGAAAGTTTTCCAATCGATTTAAATCGCGGTTAAGGCGTTGAATGCGATTGGTTCGTATCGATTGCAATCGATCGCCGCGTTGAACAGCCCTATTAATCTTCACAAATTAAAGGGAGGTTTTTACGAATAATATGTTAAAACTAGGAACGAATTTTTCGCTAAAATTAGCACCTCCATTATTAACGTCTGTTTAATTTAATTTCTACCATTTTCTTTATATTGAAACCATTAATGTGTTATATGGGTCGAAATTGTTTACCATGCATGAAAGGATGGAAAAATGGTATCACTCGTGTGTCATAATTCATAAACAAATTACCTGGAGGTGTTAGGTTAACCTCTGAGAATCACACACGTTTAAATAATTCATAATGTCAGGAAGGTTTTATAAAATACCTAGTTATTCTCAAAATCAGAAATCTTCAAATTATTAATAATTGAAAACGTCCGTGTAAATTCCTTGGGGGGCTGAGGTATACCTACACTTAGGGCCGGTTTATCGATGCGGAGTCAAAACTGGCTGTTATCTATCTGACAGTTTTCTATAACTGACAGATAAATCAGATTCAAGTTTATCGACATCGACTTTGTCTGTCAGTTACGTACCTGACAGTTTGGGTTGTGTTGGCAAGATTTGGGGTAGCGGAAGTTGAATTCTATTGGATGGATTTAAATTTCGCGCTAATATAGTGAACTGTTTCCATAGCAACGCCTTACGGTCTTTGTTTACTGTGGCAGGTGCTGATTCAGTTGAAATTTGTATTGGTGACAGAAAAGAAACGAGGAGTAAACTTTTCTGCCTACGATCCAGACGTGCTTTGAAAAGTAACTAGCAGGAGATGTAATTGAGGATAAGAAAACGGATGGTAGAAGCAGGAGGTCTGAAGGAAAGTTGAGGAAATCTTAAGTGTTGGCAAATTCCTCAAAATAGTTTCAGGTACATTCCTAAACTTTCTATATTGGCTAGATTCATGTTGAAGAAAACCAAAGATTCACCTTCTTCGTCATTTAAATGACTCTGGACGATGCTAACATTGCTAACCGTCGGTTTTCTGCCCTAGCTGACACTTCCTACTGTCAGTCAATTTGCCCGGCACTTTAGCAAAAACTTTGCAGTCAACTCGCTATTGATAAACAATTTAACTGCCAGATAACGCTAACTGTAAGATATTTTCATTTAACTGAGCATCGATAAACCGGCCCTTAGATCAGTATAAAACTTTAATAATAGATATTTATTTTATTAGGAGTTTAAGGGCCGCTTGCACCGCTGCTGCCTGATTAGCGCTAATCAGTGGCTAAACTGACATTAATGGATTGTTTCGACAATTGTAACCAGGATTTTAAACATGATTAGCATTAATCATCGGCGGTGCTATCGGGCATTAGTAAGACATACGAGTCACATAATGTCACTTAAACTCTGAATAAAATAGAATACGTACCCTGATTTGCACGGACATTAATTAACTTTAATCAGTGATTAAAGTCCGATTAATGATTGTTTTGACAACTTCAACAATCATTAATTGGGCTTTAATCATTAATTCACTAATGATCCCCCGTCCCCCTTAAGAAGGATGCTCGGCATCCGGTATTATTTCCAAGAAAATAATTATATCTGCGCAGCTCACCTATTTAAACCCCAAAATCAGATTTTGTGTCAGAGAAAAGAAAACCCGTCGTGAAAAAACCTCAGTTATGGATTTTTGAAAATTATAACTTATAATTATACTTATATACAGGGTGTCCGGAAATAGAATGAACATATTCCGGGTGGTAATTCTACATCAAAAATTAGGACGAAAAGTTCCTATGAGCTCGTGTCCGGAAATGCTTCCTGTAGCCGTTAGGGCTCTTTGAAGGTGAGCCCCAAAATTAAGTTTTTATTATTTATTTCGAACACGAATGGTAATGAAAGCTTCAAGATTAGTGTATAAGGTAATTCTTACGTGGGAAACTGATTGGTGGCAACGAAAAGGGCCAACAACGTCCAGGGGCGTACGATATGGGGGGGCCGTTGGGTAAAAATGGTCATATTTTTTAACTTCTACGCTCAAGGCGGAGCAGTATATAAAATCGATCAAAAATTCGAAATTGAACTGACATCAAATCTTTACGTTTCGGGGTCCCAGGAACCCAAAAAACCTATTTTTGAAAAATGTGTGTCTGTGTGTCTGTGTGTGTGTCTGTCCGTGTGTCTGTGGACACGCTACAGCCGAAACTACTGAACTGATTTTGATGAAATTTGGCACACATATTCAGTGGGAGATTTGTAGGTGCTGATTAGAATCTGGGCTACACCGGCTCACGGAAAGTGCCTTTTTGGCACATCAACTTTAAAAATTTAAATGCAAACCCCCATTTTTCGCATTACCATATGAATGCTCTTCAATTTCTGCTTCTAAAAATGTATTCACACTTGGGCCCTTTTGACCAAAAAATGGTGCCGTGAAAAAAAAACTATGCATAAATGTATATTTTTATTACCGGATTTGATAACTGATTTTTTTTCAAGCCGAAAACCTTAGTGCCATTTTTTCGAAAAATGTCATTTTCGTGGCAATTTATTTTATTGTCTGTGCGGGAGAGGAGCTGATTAGATTTTGAAGCCGATCAGTCAACCCGAAGTGCCCTTTTGGCATAGCAACTTTCTTATTTTAAATATTTAAAAATTTAATAAATGCTGCTGTTATTAATCCAATGCAGTGCGGCGTAGAAGTTCCTGCCGTCTCCGAGACCGCCTTTTTTTTTACTCGCATTAATATTGAACTGCTGAGGCACCCGTAGGACCAACCCTTTTCCTTAAAATCGCATTTTAAATAATAAATGATGGGCTTTGCTTATGAGACAATCAACATTGGTGTGCGTCTTTTAACTGACGTACTCACCTTCGATAATTCCGCTAGTCGTAATTCGCCAATTTTTAAAGAAAAACGACTCTGAATTGTCAAAAGTGAGTATATCGGTTAAAAGACGCACACCAACGTTGATTGTCTCATAAGAAAAGCCCATCACTTATTATTTAAAATGCGATTTTAAGGAAAACGCACGAGTGCACACCAAGTCACCAAGAGTACCTTTTTTTATAAAATTGATCGAAGAATCATATCTTTGCCTCAGCAGTTCAATATTAATGCGAGTAAAAAAAATATGACCATTTTTACCCAACGGCCCCCCCATATCGTACGCCCCTGGACGTTGTTGGCCCTTTTCGTTGCCACCAATCAGTTTCCCACGTAAGAATTACCTTATACACCAATTTTGAAGCTTACATCACCATTCGTGTTCTAAATAAATAATAAAAACTTCATTTTGGGGCTCACCTTCAAAGAGCCCTAGCGGCCACAGGAAGCATTTCCGGACACGGGTTCATAGGAACTTTTCGTCCTAATTTTTGATGTAGAATTACCACCCGGAATATGTTCACGTTATTTCCGGACACCCTGTATACTATAATATCCTTTATTTTCAAACGTCATTTAACAACAAATTACTTAAATGACTGTGTTGACAAGGTAAGACAGTCACTTCTAGCGGCTAAATTTTGAGCGTTTCAAACTTCTTCGGAGTTTAAGATCATTTATAAACTCCTAATTAAATAAATATCTATTATTTTCAAACGTCATTTAACAATAAATTACTTAAATAACTGTGTTGGCAAGGTACGACAGTCACTTCTAGCGGCTAAATTTTGAGCGTTTCAAGATAATTTACAGTTTATTTGTAGCGACAATGACTGCATTGTTGCTGCCCTCAAGGAGCCCCCTTCGCGGTAAAAAAAAATTCAATGTGAAAAAAAAAGAAAAAATAGATTAGCTAGGCGTAGTGTATAGTAGTTACACCCCCCCAGTTTTGCCAGTTGGCAAATTTCGGGTGTCGTCCAGTTACATTCGGCAAACTAAAACCGGGCACCATGCTTTTTCGAAATTAAATCGCAGAGTTTTATAAAATACCTACTCGATAGCCGGCCTGGCAGGCATAAAACTTACCTAATTGGCAAAAAAAATCTGCCTTACCAAAGTTAAATTTTTCATTTTCTTCATTACTTCATTTGTAAGTATTATTGTGAAGTGTTTGGAAAATTCGATTGTTTTAAATTGCCAAATTTTTATTTACCCCTCCCCCCCAAGTCATATAAAGAGATACGGTTCTGTGATGGGTAGGCCTTCAAGCAACTTTGCCCAGGGCCCCCAAAGTTAACTCTGCGTTTGAAAATTAAGTATTCTATTTTATTCAGAGTTTAAGTGACATTATGTGACTCGTATGTCTTACTAATGCCCGATAGCACCGCCGATGATTAATGCTAATCATGTTTAAAATCCTGATTACAATTGTCGAAACAATCCATTAATGTCAGTTTAGCCACTGATTAGCGCTAATCAGGCAGCAGCGGTGCAAGCGGCCCTTAAACTCCTAATAAAATAAATATCTATTATTAAAGTTTTATACTGATCTAAGTGTAGGTATACCTCAGTTACAGGGAATTTACACGGACGTTTTCAATTATTAATAATTTGAAGATTTCTGATTTTGAGAATAACTAGGTATTTTATAAAACCTTCCTGACATTATGAATTATTTAAACGTGTGTGATTCTCAGAGGTTAACCTAACACCTCCAGGTAATTTGTTTATGAATTATGACACACGAGTGATACCATTTTTCCATCCTTTCATGCATGGTAAACAATTTCGACCCATATAACACATTAATGGTTTCAATATAAAGAAAATGGTAGAAATTAAATTAAACAGACGTTAATAATGGAGGTGCTAATTTTAGCGAAAAATTCGTTCCTAGTTTTAACATATTTTTCGTAAAAACCTCCCTTTAATTTGTGAAGATTAATAGGGCCGTTCAACGCGGCGATCGATTGCAATCGATACGAACCAATCGCATTCAACGCCTTAACCTCGATTTAAATCGATTGGAAAACTTTCATTGAAGCCTGATTAGATTTAAATCACTAATCGCAATCATGATTTAGACATTAATGACTCGATTACCTAATGATCTTTATGTTGAGATTTATTTCAGTACCTACGTCCCTCGTGTTAAATTGTAACGAAAAGTTAATAACAAATCATTGATGCGGGAAAGTTTAAAAAAAAAATGCGCGTAGGGCAGATTTCTAAAAGCGGCCATCAAGAACGCAAATTTCAATACGCGCCTTGTCTCGGGTTAAATTACTTAAACAGGAAGCTCGTACTTACCTGAAGAGCCGATCGATATTTCCCACTCCGACTTGCAACTGAAGTGGACCAGACATGCAGTGTTTGTCTCCCACCTTCCCGGGTGGGCATTTTCACCTACGCATACTGTACGTACGTACACACAGACACATTTTAAAAACCACTTTTTTGGGTTCCTGAGACCTCAAAACAGATAGATCCGGTCTTATCTCGAATTCGAAAATTTTAGTGATTGCAGTAACCTCCCATTTTTTTTAAAATTGTGATGGGGTTGGGGAGGTTAAAAATCGGGTCAAGCTTTGTTTGTCCCTAGGGCAATGTAGGCAGGTAGTAGAAAAGTTCACTTTATTGAAGGATAAGAGCAAGAAATACTTCATTACAGAAATTATAATCGTTATTTTTAAATAGAAATAATGGTTTCCGAGCCTTTTAGGGCGATGTAGAGTGTAGACGTCTTTTAAGCTCGCAAATGAAGGCACACTTTATTGAATGGTGAAGCATAAGAGGAAAATATACACGGTGTCTCAGAACTCCCGCATAAGCCAGCAATGAGAGATTTGTGGGCTCAATCTAAGACGAATTTTCCTTTAGAAAAATTGCGAGGGTCTAATAGTTTTCAAATGGGAAGCAATTGAAGTCCGCCAAACAGAATGTTTCTCTTAATTATCAGTAAGGCAAAAAATATGAAGACGCATAAGCTGTTGCTGAGGTTGGAAGGAGAAAAGGAGAAAAAAAAAGCCAACGGAAGATGTATATCAATGCGATGTATATCTCGGTAGACGTTTATCAAGTTAATGTGTATGTAGGGGCGGCTGGTCTTACTGGTGGAATCGGGTGCAGATTTTATCAATCTGCACCTAGTAGTAGTGCCTCCGCAAAAACGCACAGATGTGTCAAAAAGGCGAAATGTTAAAAATTTCTTGTTGAAAATCATCCAATTATGTAATCCAATTATAAATTTAAAAGCATTTGTGTGGGTTGAAATACCTAGATACTTATACTATTGCGAAGGACACTTTAAAATTGAAAAAGCCAAATTTACTGTAGATAAGCAGAATTACAGAAAACAACACGAAAATAACGCAATTGTGCAAATTTAGGGTTTTGAGGGGTCGAAATATTGCGAAGGGGTTCGAAAAAGTGAATATAAAAAAAACATAAACTAAATGAGTAAAATTCATTACCTTGGAAGGACAAAATTGCGCTAATTTTACAAAATTAACGCTCGCGGGGTTGAAAAATTGTGAAGGGGGATAAAAAGTCAAGGGGGGTAAAAACTAACTGTAGTTAAATAGAACTAGCGAAAATTACACGAAAAAGAAGCGGTCTGCGTAAATTTGGCTTTTTGAGGGTTTTGAGGGTGAAGTTAATTAAAATGACTTCGAAATAACTACCTACAGAACAAGCACATAAAAACCCGAAAATAAAAATAAAGGGTGTCCCAAAAAAAACCGAACGAGTTATTTTTGGTTGTAACTTTATTATTGTGGGACCGATTTTCCTCAATTTTATACGGGACGTAGCCAAAAGATGAGGCTTTTAGAGCCTGCAATCATTTTGCAGATGGCGCCACTAATAAATTTTTTGTGGCAGTTTTTTACAAGAACACTTTTTGATTAGCTGGAGTTGAACCATCTGTGAACCGATCAAAATGAAATTAGTGTAGGATGAAAGCGAATACTTTTTTTTTCTAAAGCAACTTTACAAAATTTTATTCTGACCATTCTTGATTCATTTACAATTTTTTTTGTGATGCTTTAAAACAAGAATTTTTGAAGATTTATTTTTTATTTGGTCACCGATCTTCACAAAATTTGCAGAATCCTAAGTAACTCCATCAATATTTCACAAAATGATGTCACTTTGCAGATGGCGCCACCCTAGCAAATTTTTATGAACACATTTGATTAAAAAATTAACGAGAATATTATGAATGTGTAATTAGTAATAAATGTTAGAACTAAAAGCGGCTACAGACAACAGGCTGGAACTGAATAAACAACAATTCTGGATTTTAAACTAAACCAAATATGTGCTTTATAACAGTCATAAGCTGAAGAAGAACTTGTCGAGTTCACAAACAAGTCAATGTTAGACCATTTTTTTTGGGTTTCATTTATTTTAACATTTTGTATAACGATATAGTACCTAAGTTAAATTCCTGCACAAAGTACCTAACGTTATTTTACGAAAGATTTATGGTGTTACTAAGGATTCTGAAAATTTTGTCAAGATCGGTAGCGAATTAATATCAAATAAATCTTAAAAAATCAGTTTTAGAGCATAGCAGAAAACTTTGTAAATTAATCAAGAACGTTCAGAATAAAATTTTGTAAGATTGCTTCGGAAGAGAAAAGCATCAGCTTTAAGCTTACACTATTTTCATTTTGATCGCTTCACAGATGGCTCAACTCCAGCCAATCAAAAAGTGGCCTTGTAGAAAACTGCCATAAAAGATTTATTAGTGGCGCCATCTGGAAAATGGTTGTCGATTCTAAAAGCCTTATCTTTTGACTACGTCTCGTACAAGATTGGGAAAAATCGCTCTAATAATAATAAAGTTATAACCAAAAATAAATCGTTCGGTTTTCTTTGGGACACCCTTTACAATGTATTTACTCCGCTAGCCTAGGTGTTGGTATTAGTATGAAGACTCGTAAGACTTTTTTCAATGGTTGACGGAAATCTATCAAACCCCATAATTTTATTCCACCATTTACCTGAAAAATTTCCCAGTTTCAACCCGTAAACTTTATCTCCCTTATTGTGAGATCATAATGAAAATAATATAATAATTATAATTACATGGAAACGTCCCTGTCAGATTTCCATAGACTTCAGATTTCGCTTTGAATGATAATTTCAGCAGTCTACGCTTTACGTCTATCGCGCAAGGGCTAGAGATCGAAAAAGTTTTTGCTCACACGTTATTTTATACAACCCGCCCTAAGGGGTGAAAATGACTGCGAACATGATTGTTTATTGTAAGCTGTTGTATTTTCGATTCGGAAAAATATGAAATGTGAAGGAAGTTCCCTCCCGCTTTGGTGAGTATTATGGCAGCCGTACAACAGGTCACCATACCCGTGAAAAACGCTCGATTAAAGCAACTCGAAATTAACACAAACAAAAGTGATTCATCGAACTAAGCACAGGCAGATTTTTTGAGGCCGAATTTACTATTAAAACGAAAGAAAGGGCCACGTAAGAATAAACAAACCAAGCGGAAAGAACGGCAAAACTGCATTGTTTATATGCGAGGCGCGCGTTACATTGACCAGATGACGTCATCAAGTTTACAATCTACAGCACCCATTATGTTGCAAAAATATTGAACTATTCGTTATTTTGTGATTCTTCCTCAAGAAATTCAACATTTTTATTTTTTCCTGAAATTTCGGATTCAGCCATTTGGAGCCATCCTGAGCAACTTTTCCTTATAAAATTCTTCGATAAAAAAATGCCTAATACAATTTCGTCATTTTTGGCCTCTTTATTAAATCGCAGTAGGCTGGGATTTCGGTCTATAAAAAAAGTGAAGTATCACGCAGGTGCAGATTTTGGAACTCTACATGTAGAAAAAAAGAACGCATTGATTCGGTTAAAATTAACCGAAATATTTGGGTGGTTCCAGTTAAAATGAGACACACTGTATGTATAGATGGTTTCCTACCTGCTAGAGCGATGTATAGACGTCTCTTTTACGCTCGCATGTGAAGGTTCAAAAGTGCACTTTATTATACATATACAGGGTGATTCACGTAGACCGTTCGTTAGAAGTTTTTCCACTTCCCAGTGGAATAGAAATTTTAAATTTGGTTCTCGGCCATTATCGGCGATTCTGAATTCACCTAAAATATTGGCAAGATTCCGTCACTTCCGGTTTCGCCGGAAATGATACCAACTTTGTTATTTTAAATGGAACCCTATAATTTTGATTACATATTTAAGATCGTCTTTTCAGACTGAGTATTTCTTATCTGGGTTATCTTCATCTACCTGTCATAGTTTTTGACTTATGGCAATTTTTTCGTCCAAAATGTCACATGCAACAGTTGCTTTAAAAAATCGAAGCTCCTAAACGCTTTGCAGTGATGAAACGAGGTTTTTTACAGTCGATAGCGAAGGCATCAGAGAATCTTTTGAGTGGTCAACAATCTACGAACATAGCTTCAAACGTTCACAATTACTATTCAAAGTTGACGATGACAAAATGTGGAAAAGTCGATTTTTTCAAATGAAACGTACTATTTTTGGCAACGGCAATCGATAGAGCGCTAAATTTTAGGGGCAGTTTCATCAACATGTCCTATACCCTCTACTTATCAACTCTGAGTTATTGACGAAAAAAGATATTCTGAAAAAATTACGAGTTATCGGAAATTGAGTAGGCTTTGGAAAATTTGTCACGTCAAAAAGTGACATTTTCATTATTAATATTAATAATTGTTGGCTTAATGTTGGCCTTACAACAACGGTGGACTACACGAATGAAGTTGTTTTTGATTTATTTGTGATTTATAGTCAAAATGACAGCAAAATAAGAACGATTGTTTAACAAAAAATACTCTCAAGACATAACTTCTTTCATTTTATAACTTACAAATACAAATCTTACAATAGAACTAACAATTATTATCAACATTAATCCTTTTGAAAGAAACAAACGTAACACAATTTAACAAAGCTTTTGTCATTCATTACATTAATACAGTTCATCTTCATGCGAGCAAATTTACCCTGTCATCTGCGCTAAATCTTGGGCCTATACAGCGATTTTTTTTTATTGGTGAATATCAATCTACATTAAAAATAAAAATACCCGTATTTTTTTATTTTGGAATATTCCCATTAGTAGACCTCTAAAAAAATGTTGAAAGTTTGAAGAAATCTGAGCCTGATCAAACGCAGGCGAGTAGGCGGGGATAGTGACGTAAAGTAGTAAGATCCAATCACCTTGTAAGCGTGATTGCTTTGCCAATTCTGATTGTTGAATAGTATACGTCACGCGCTTCACTCTCGGTGCCGAACCAATAGAAAATGAGGTCAATAGCCAGGCAAGTTGGTTCCGTTTGAATGCAAAATGAATTGCGCAGAACTTTGAATGAATTTTTTAAAGTCAGGGTTTACGTTAGGGTTGCAGTTTTGCCATGACAATTAAGAATAATTTTTAGTAATGGCCTGAACATAACGGATTCTTGAATTTACACAAAACTGTATAGGCCCATTCGGTCATTTTGACCATAAGTCACAAATAAATCAAAAACAACTTCATTCGTGTAGCCCACAATTTATTGTTGTAAGACCAACATTAAGCCAACTATTATTAATACTAACAATGAAAATGACACTTTTTGACATGTAACAAATTTTCCAAAGCCTACTCAAGTAGTAGGATAACTAATGATTTTTTCAGAATATATTTTTTCGTAATTAACTCAGAATTGATAAGTAGAGGGTATAGGATATGTTGATGAAACTGCCCCTAAAATTTAGCGATCTATCGATTGCCGTTGACATAAATAGTACGTTCCATTTGAAAAAATCGACTTTCCCATATTTTGTCATAGTCAACTTTGAATAGCAATTGTGAACGTTTGAAGCTAAGTTAGTAGACTGTTGACCACTCAAAAGATTCTCTGATGCCTTCGCTATCGATTGTAAAAAAACTCGTTTCATTATTGCCAAGCGTTTAGGAGCTGTGATTTTTTAAAGCAACTCTTGTATGTGACATTTTGAACGAAAAAATTGCCATAAGTCAAAAACTATGACAGGTAGATGAAGATAACCCAGAGAAGAAATACTCAGTTTGAAGAGACGATCTTAAATATATAATGAAAATTATAGGGTTCCATTTAAAATTACAAAGTTGGTATCATTTCCGGCGAAACCGGAAGTGACGAAATCTTGCCAATATTTTAGGTGAATTCAGAATTGTCGATAATGGCCGAGTACCAAATTTCAAATTTCTATTCCACTGGGAAGTGGAAAAACTTCTAACGAACGGTCTACGTGAATCACCCTGTATACAGGGTGAGTCTGAAAGACTCCACATCCTTTATACCACAGAATCTACTGTACAAATGATGAAGCTTGGTGCAAAAATTATTGGTCAATTGTGATTCCTCTTGATGTTATAAGCCGCCAAAAATCTTCATTTTTAAATATTCTTTTTAAATATCTTTCGAAAGGTGTATCGTAGGATTTTGAATCTTTGCACAGCACTGTTATAGACCAAGATGCAACTACTGATAGTACTTAAGACATTATTCAAAAAGCGGATCCCTGTTATACAGAGTGGCCCCGATGTTATTTGCCCTTGAACTTTTTTATGTTTGAAAACATTGCTAATTTGCCTATGCGGCCGTATGTCCCGTTCAATTATAGAACTTTTTTGACTCTTTAAATTTTTCGAAAAAACTAACCAGTCACGAGGAAAATTGAAAAAACCAAATACATGATCATCGTGATAAACCTACAATTTCAATAAAAATCAAAGTATACGTTGACACGCATCACATTTCAACTGTTTTTTTGCATTGAAGGTGTTGTCCTACATATGTGCCCAGAACCATTGCTCCCAACTGAAGAAAAAACATTGATGGAAATTTCACTTTTTTATGAGGTAGATTCATCATTGGTTTTAAGGTGATTATCTGCATCATGTTTTCGGTTTTTTCAATTTTTCTCGTGAGTGGTTAGTTTTTCCGAAAAATTTTAAGAGCCAAAAAAGTTTTAGAATGGCACGGGAAATACGGCCGCATAGGCAAATTAGCAATATTTTCAAACATAAAAAAGTTCAAGGGCAAATAACATCGGGGCTACCCTGTATAACAGAGATCCGCTTTTTGGATGACGTCTTAAGTACCATCAGCAGTTGCTTCTTGGTCTGTAACAATGCTGTGCAAAAAGTCAAAATCCTACGATACACCTTTCAAAAGATATTTAAAAATAACGTTTAAAAATGAAGATTTTTGGCGGCTTATAACATCAAGAGGAATCACAATTGACCAATAATTTTTGCACCGAGCTTCATCATTTGAACAGTAGATTCTGTGGTATAAAGGATGTGGAGTCTTTCAGACTCACCCTGTATACAGGGTGATTCACGTAGACCGTTCGTTAGAAGTTTTTCCACTTCCCAGTGGAATAGAAATTTGAAATTTGGTGCTCGACCATTATCGACAATTCTGAATTCACCTAAAATATTGGCAAGATTCCGTCACTTCCGGTTTCGCCGGAAATGATACCAACTTTGTTATTTTAAATGGAACCCTATAATTTTGATTACATATTTAAGATCGTCTTTTCAGACTGAGTATTTCTTATCTGGGTTATCGTCATCTACCTGTCACAGTTTTTGACTTATATCAATTTTTTCGTTCAAAATGTCACATGCAAGAGTTGCTTTAAAAAATCGCAGCTCCTAAACGCTTTGCAATGATGAAACGAGGTTTTTTACAATCGATAGCGAAGGCATCAGAGAATCTTTTGAGTGGTCAACAATCTGCGAACATAGCTTCAAACGTTCACAATTAGTATTCAAAGTTGACGATGACAAAATGTGGAAAAGTCGATTTTTTCAAATGGAACGTACTATTTTTGGCAACGGCAATCGATAGAGCGCTAAATTTTAGGGGCAGTTTCATCAACATGTCCTATACCCTCTACTTATCAACTCTGAGTTATTGACGAAAAAAGATATTCTGAAAAAATTACGAGTTATCGGAAATTGAGTAGGCTTTGGAAAATTTGTCACGTCAAAAAGTGACATTTTCATTATTAGTATTAATAATTGTTGGCTTCATCATTTGAACAGTAGATTCTGTGGTATAAAGGATGTGGAGTCTTTCAGACTCACCCTGTATATAGATACTTTATTATAGAAAATAAAAAATCAGCAGAAATTGTAACATATCGAGAAAATCATTGTTTTTAAGTAAAAATAGTTTCGAAGCCCCTAGGGCGATGTAACCGTCTTTTACGCTGGCAGATGAAGGCTTAAAAGTGTACTTTATCGAATGGCAAAGCATAAAAGAAAGACACACTTTATTACAGAAATTAAAACATTGCAAAAAATTTAAAATATCGTGTTAAACTTTGTTTTTAGTATTTTATAGAAAAGAAAAAACTATCAATTATTCAATAATTTGCTGATTGTTGCCGGAACTAAAAAAATTATCCGCCTCACCTCTCACTGCAAAATTGTAACAATATTAATTGGAATTTTGAGACAAAACATGACTGGAATTTTTATTCAAGTCGATTTCCGTCACAGTGAGTGGCGCAAACTATTGTTTAGCGCAAATACAAAGCAATCAGATAAATTTTACTTTTTGAACCTCGTCAAAAATTTTGAGGTGGCAACCTTACACGTGCATTGATAGAATCATCACTCAACATCTTATCCGAAACCTTTTAAACGGACGATTAGTCTCGCCAACACTAAAAGAATTAAAATCAAATTCATCAAAGATAAGTAATGCGTCGCAAAAATTCTTGGAGATGTTTCAGAGTACCTTTATTTTAAGATTTTGACTATCATTTTGATCTCAAAAATATTTCTAAAAATGGATAATTGTTTCAACTCACAATCTTCGCAAGATATAGATTCAACTCATGCAGAGTCATTTGGCAAAAAAGGGAAATAAAACGCGTTGTAAATTAATGAATTTAAATATTTTCTCGGGGCTTCCATTTTCAAAACAGTTACATTAAAATCTGTTAAATGTTATTAACAACGAACAACAAGGTTTGTAATCACCCTACCCAGTACATCACAATACTTTTATTTACAAATATTTGGCTTATCGTTTACTTGGTAATCACTTTTGAGGAAGATAATGTATCTAGAATTTGAGCTATACGAAAGGTACCATTTGGCACCTTTGGTATTCATATTGCAAGTACGTGAAATGAGATACATAATCTAGCACAATTGGTATACTTAATCGAGGTTCAAAGAATCTAAATGCTGATAGAACTAAAGGTTTTAAGTAAACCAACATGAGTTTTTCTATAATTCTATGATAATGACAAAACAATATAGGTATATTCAGTTGGTAATGGTAAAATTGCACTTTCAAACACAAAGTCAGTCTGTTGGAACGCTAATATCATGCAATCATGTCTATATCAAGAGTATCTGCGTCCACGTGTTCCAACTGACTGGTGGGGGTGGGTAGTCTATTTTCGCATAGTAGACTGTCTGTATGGTTTGTATGGGTGGGTGACGTCAAAAGTTGCTCTCCAGCTAGATCATGAGGGGAAGACAACATAGGATCACCATTGACAGGTTCGTCATCATCCATAAGCTCATCCATAGTTGATAAACTTAAAGTTGCATCAGTGATCACGTCAGGCATCTGAAAAGCAACATTTGCCCCCTAATCAATTTATTATAAATTCTGCAAAAAACAATTTACCTTTCCGTTAGGATCTGCCAACGTAATAGGCATTAACCCCTGTTGTTGGTTTTGATTTTTCTGATAAGTATATCCCATTGATCCCCCTTGAGAATTAAATTCCGACAATGGAATACCATGAGATTTCACTTGGCGCTCGAGCTCCTACATTAAACCTTTACAAAAGAAATCAAAACCCTGAAATTTACCTGAACACGGAGCTGCAGTCTTCTATTGCTGAGTTCTATTTGTTTCTGTCTAACTTCTGTTTGTTTTAATCTTTGTACTTCGTTCTTCAGACACTTTATATATTCTACCGACGATTTCAATATCGTTCCTTTATTCGGACGAACATCTCGCACGATTTCGTAGTAAGGATCGTTGTTTTTCGGCAAGAGGGTCCCAAGTTCCTTTATTCGATCGTTGATGTTAAATCTCCGTCTACGCTCAACTATAAATCTAATACGTATTTAAGGTTGACCAAAAAATTATTTAAACACTTACTCATATTATGGTTGTCTTTTTTCTGCCGATCTTTCGCAAGGGCGTGCAGTTCTGCGTCGCTGATTGAGAAAGGCTCATTTTTGATGTTCAAGTCGCTACCGGGGAGCGAATTGTCAGAAGTTTTAAAACTGTCGGAAGCGAGGGAACTGGACTCCAGCGAGAGCAGGTCGTCGATTAGATCCTCAGCCTGAAAGAAATTTTCCAGATTAACTACTTAATTAGCAGCAATTGCTCGGAGGACAACAAAACTTTTTGAGGAAAACATGTAAACAACAGCTGGAGCTAACCGAGGAGCAAACATTTCGAGGTAAAAATTAAAAGTGACGATGAGTTGAGCAACCAGGCTATTGTCGGGAGGACATTGAATGCAAGGCAAGGACACACTCAAGCACTGGAAAAGGCGTTCAGAGGAATACTTTTGAGGGTATCCCACCGAGACCTACATCACAAAGATAATGAAATAAGAATGCGGCAAAGATCTACGCAGACGGCTCCAAGAGCAGTCTAAGATCTAGCTAGGACATTTTCTCTGAGGAAATGGAACTAAAGACGAATGTACCTCTAGGACACCACGCTACAGCCTTCCAGACGAAGATCGTAGGAGTAGTCCATGGAGAGAAAACCGCCGTTGATAAGAACATCAAAGCCAAGCTTATGCGCATAGGTAGTAACGGACAGAAGGACGATACTTCTTTCCCTAAAGAGACACCGGGTGTGGCAGTGTCACCTTGTCTTGGAACGTTTAGCGGAAAAAAATGTCGAACTAATTCGGATTCGAGAGCATACTGGAAACTTTGATAATGAGGCAGACAGGCTGATTAGCCAAAATACCCTGAAAGCAGGCAAGAGCCCCTCTCCTGGAACTGTTAAAATCTACCTTGGTCCAAGCAGACCTAATCTTCTTAGACTCATTCGGATATGGATAGGACATTGTTGACTAAATAGGCACACGCACGTATATGCAGAAAGGTTGCTTGCATGACTGATAACTACAGGCCCATCTCACTTCTATGTAATTTCTCTAAAGTTTTCGAGTCCATTCTCTATAAGTATTTGTACAGTTCGAAATATATCTATATTTTAACATGGTTTTATGAAGCAAAGGTCCACTGTCACCAATTTAACCTATTTTACTCAGTTTGCCTCTGAGGCTCTTGATGCCCATCAGGGACAGGTTGACGTAATATACACGGACTTCCAAAAGGCCTTCGATCGCTTAGATATTTATGTTTTGAGTAAAAAACTACACCGATTTGGTTTTTCAAAGGCATTATGTGACCTCGTTCTATCGTATCTAAGTGATCGTCGGCTAATAGTTGAATGCTTAGGAAGTAAATCCCTTCCATGTAGTATAACGTCGGGGGTGCCTCAGGGGTCGAACTTGGGTCCACTACTGTTTCTGATATTCATTGATGACCTGCTCGGAATAATTGAGTGTGAAAAGTTGGCCTTTGCAGATGATTTGAAAATCTTTAGCAAAGTGAATGCCTTAGAGGATTGCCACCGACTGCAATCTTGTATGGACAAGATAACGGAATGGTGTGATGAGAACTGCGTCAGTTTGAATGTTGATAAGTGCTGCGTTTTGTCCTTCTCAAGGAAGAAAAATGTTACGATCTTTCCATATAATATAGCCAGGCATTCTCTTGTAAGGAAATCGAAGGTGAGAGATTTGGGTGTCCTTTTTAATGAACGGCTTAGCTTCAGCGAGCACATAGACTCTGCTGTTTCTGCGTCCACACGCATGTTGGGCTTTGTCTACCGTAATTGTAGAGATTTCGAGAACATAAACTGTCTGGTGCTTTTGTACTACGCCTTAATAAGATCAAGATTGGAGTACTGTTGTATAATATGGGACCCCATCTACGTTTACCAGCAAGCATGCATTGAAAAAGTCCAACGCAAGCCTTCAAACTGGATAGATGTTACCCTCCTAGAGGTTTCGATCACTGTGCTCTCCTAAATAGATTTCAATTTGTTTCACTTTGTGCGAGGAGGAAAATGTTATCCGTTGCGTTTGTTTTCAAGCTTATCAATAATCAAATTGACTGCGCTCCTCTATTGAACATGTTAAATTTTCATATTCCAAGAGTTGAGACCAGATGTCAGTCACTATTTTATGTTCCTTTCAATAGAACGAATATGCTTGTAAAGTCACCGCTGACAAACGCGTGCAATAATTGTAATTCTATTGCGTCCCTATCCGACTTTTATTGTAACTCGCTGAGGAGTGTAATGACTGTCGCTATTAATTATTTTAAATAACTGCAATTTTTGTGTGCAATTTTTAGTGTGCAAATGTTTTGTCTTCTGTGGATACCTACTTGTATCTGTATAGGCAAATAAAATTATTATTATTATTATTATTAAAAGAAGAGGAAACAGTAGAGCATGTGTTATATCAATGCCCAGTACTTGTATCTTGTATCTATACTGGGGGAGTTCTGCCCGAACTCTGCAACGCTCCAGCTGGACTAGACTGAACTGGACGATATGCAGAAGAAAGAGGATTGGTGCAATGAGCCCAAACTTGTGGCCTGAGTTCCACGTTTAGCTCAAAAAAATTGTTAGCGCTTTACTTTATCTTCGCCATAAGAAATGGGTCTATTTCGTCAAGATTTTGTAATAAAACCAGCGCCGTTGGCGATTTAAATTTACGACTAAGGCCTCTGAAAACAAGAACAAAACTGTAAAAATTTTACGACTTAATGAAGGCACAGATATGAGACTCGAATCATTGATTTGTAGAATTTCCTCGTGTTTTGGTTGAAAAGGATATCAGAGGATCATGCCGAAATTCATGACTGATAAAAGTAACACGAAGTTAAACACAAATCGTATGAATGATCTAAGGTGAGTGTCTACTTGGAAAGGAATAAAAGATTGCAAAAGAAAGTGTTGATAACGTCTATTTACTACCGTACTTGCGTGGAAGATAAGAGTATGGGGCAGCGTAATGCGTCATTGCTTTTTGGATCCACTTTTTGCGGCCAGTCGGTAATTTTTGGAGAAAATTTGAACGTTAATTCCGTTAAACCGTTTTTTTCGTTGTTTTCTGGTAGAATTAACAAGTGAGATTGCATTTTTTATCGAAATTGCGAAAAACGTAAATGCAAAACAAAGTCTGTGGATACGATCTGTACAACTTCCAGTATAATTTGCGGCCCTATGCTGTGGCAAATAGTGCAAATTTCAAAAATGAAACAAAAACATTGTTTTTTTGTTTTAGTTCCTGACACCGGAAAAATGGTCTCATATGCTCGTTATTTTTTCAAGATAATATTAAATATGAAATTTAGATCTTTACTGTCTCTCAAATAAATAATCCTAATTTGTATTGTCTTTTTTTCAATTAAATGCATTATTTAAACATAAATTTTGCGGCCACCCCGAGCTTATTTTTTTTATAATAGTAGTAGGTAGTCGCTTTTATCAGAAAATCAGTTTAGGTGCGTCAAAGAGATAAAAATTTTAAATCTGTCTAATATCTTTTATAAGTAATAAGATCTATAATGAATACTATCTGAAAAAAGTAATATCGTTTTATGGCAGATGTTTCACTGCAGTAAATGCGGGAATTAATTTAAAAAAAAAATCTTAAACCATAATTGATTAAGAGGAGCTTTACAAAAGAAGGGCCATGAATTGTCAATCCTTCTAGAGTTAATTTATCAACAAGTGACCTAAATATTCTAGATGTCTTAAATAATTTATTAGATAGCATTAAAATGAAAAAATCTGATATCAACTTTGTGGAAGTATTTTAAGGATGTAAAATTACAACCCTGTAATTTCATGGTGTGTAGTTTTACGCCAAGTGCCGGTTATTATTTTAACATTAAATATAGACTCCCACCAGTGCTGCCAATGTCAAATTCATCAGCGGGAATGCCATAAAAAGTTTTATTCCCGCCGATATCGGAAGCAAGGCTCGAAATGCCCTCGGATCACGTTTTAAACCCAGTTTTAAATACAATGTGTAATATATATATCAAATTAAGATAAGTTTGCATCACTAACATTGTAAATTAATTTTATATAACATTATCATTAAATACATAACGCATTAACACGGATGATTTACAACGCTTAGGAAATGTTTTTGTAAGTAAAACGTTCTGATGATCAGTTATGTAAATTTTGTAAAAATAATGTAAGGTCAGTAAAAATTACAACGATTACCTAATTCCAGACAATTGCCGATGACAGTCAACCATGAAGATCAAAGCCTATGGTCCGTAATAATTAATAAATTTGTTTCGGAATAATTGTTGGGTCAATGGTTGTGCGTGTTGAGAAATAAAATTTTGCTTTTTTCTCACGATGTGCAAACATGAAAATTGCTCTCATTAAAACCAGAAACCGCCAGAATTCTTTTAACTCTTACAGGAAAATTTTTCGAAAAATCGTCAACTGTTCAAGGCTACTAGCAAATTGTCTGATAAAACCACTATAAAATTGTCTCTCGTATTTCAAATTCAGGCCTTTACATAACTGATATATTGCAGGAATAAATGTCAATAATATTGTTCTAAATAGTTATGCAATATTATTAGCACTAAATCATTGGGATATATTTAAGAAATGATAAAATTCACACACGAGTAACAAAAATTTCTCGTCTCCTTATCTCTATAATAATTGAAGGAACAAATACTTAATTAGTGTTAATGAATCCTAAAATTCGTGACGTATATTCTGCGAAGGAAAGTCGAGGGATTACCACGGCCCGACCTTGGTCAACAAATTTCTGAAAAGTCAGTAAAATGTTACGAAGTCGATCTGGTTTCGAACCAGTTTGGAAATTTTATTGGGGCTACCTATCGTAAAACAATGATTTTCAATAAACGTACAGATCCGTTAAAATCATTACGCAACGACATCCTGCAAATGATTCTCAACCTTGACATAGAAATTTGAATTTGATTTGAATTCAGGCGCGAATTTTAAGAAAGTTAACCTAGATCGTGGACTGGTTAAGGGATTCACCTGTAGTACTAGTACCAGTTCAACGAAGCGTAATTTGCGGCTCTACAGTTCATTTGGTTTACCTTGGACTAGCATTGTGCATAAACCATATTCTTGTGACTCAACAAATCTTAAAATGATTGCATAACGATTAAAATTTTACAAAACAATATATCAGTTTCTTTAATCCAGTTTAAATGGGGTTACTGTAGTAATTTATTGCAATAATTAAAGCCCTAGAAACGCTAAAAGGCCTTGTGTAGCATTTTACAATTTGTGCAACGACGTTCTGACATGTTCTTGTTAATAAGATATCATTTAGCACATAAAAACTGGTTACACACTTATTTGTTTAAATTTCGCACCTCCGGGCTAATTCTTGTACAAATATGCTAAAAAATGTCTAAAAATTACGTACTCTAACTATTAGATAACTACTGGTACTGGCGTCAGTTTTGATAATGTAGATCATAAATTTCTGAGCTAGTTTCACTCTTGTGAGAAAAGTGAGCATATACTGATTCTTAAGTGGATAAACGTTGCAAACGTCAGTGGTTCGCTATATTCTTTAATTGATGATTGGACGAGGACGAGTTTAAATACATGAAAGAAAAATCCAACACGAGTTGGTAGAAAATTTAGTACCTTACATCTCCTGGTGATGATGTTGTAGACGGGCATTTTAGCGACGAGTGTATTATCCAAGTACTAATCTATCACAGAACGATGTCACATAATCCGAAGCCGCAAACTTAACTCCGGTCGCGTTGTTGATAACTGACAGGTATATCAAGCGCAAGTAACTCACTAAACATTACAAAGCATTCGACGCAGCTTTGATATTGAGCGAGTTAAGTGTGTGCAGCGCGCGCACCACGTGGCGTCCCTCCGGAGGCGGTGCAACTGCAACTTTACTTAAATAACGGGCTCTCCCCCCAGACAGACGACCTACTGATATTTCATCACTTGAAAGTTTCTTCATACGGGTAATAAGGGCACATTCAGTTCATTACATTTTTTATTGGAATCAATCAGTCCTGATTGGTATTTTCCAGAAGGTTTTCTAAGAATAAATGCACCTGCAGTACGATTCGACGCGTCACGGAAGTTTTTTTTATCTGGAAAAATCCCGTTCAACTGATTTTCACAGAAATAAAATCAACATTATTTCGCTGAGAATGTAGGAATTTACCTATACTACTCAAAGCAACATTTCGAACTAGTTTGGGATTCTTTTTCCTTTTTTTTTTGGTTTAGCGTGGTTTAGCTTAAATATGCTGCGTGTCCCTATACTTTCTGTGCATTTTATTCGTAGCACTTTCGGAGTAAACTACGTGTGAAATACCCACAACTGCTATTAGGTACAAGGCGGTACAACCTTATGTAAACAGATTTCCGCGAATGAATTGTTTCAAAAAACGAAGATACTAATGTCTTTAAAAACGGTACGTGTATTAATAATTATTACAGAGGTGATAATCTGAAAAACCTATCTTCTGCTTTATTTAAATAAAGACAAATCACCTGCAATACGGTTTCCTTGGGAAAATAAGTTAAGGGACAGCAATATTTGATTTTCAATTATTAAAGAGGGTAAAAATTAATCATTTACTCAGAAAATACACTAATCAATAACAAACATTTGTCGTTAAAAATACTCAAAATTTAAAATTTAGAAATCGCTACAATGAAATAGAGTATGTTTTTATTTCTCACTTTTTCAATATTATGAACCACAATTTACGTAAAACTACCAAGACGTGTCATTTGGACAATAAAGTGCACTTTTGGTTCTTCTTTGACCGATTATGGAATAATTCGCAATTACCGGAAAACAAGTTTTCTGAAAGCTACTCCGTCACAGTTTCATAATTACCAATAATTCCGAAATTTTTAAGACACGCCCACTACCCCACTAATAGCCTCTAAGGACAAAATTCCACCTGGACAGTCAAGGATGAACCGATTTGGTGCATGTACGTTCAGAAAATTTCTTTCGTAATGACGAAATTTTTACAACATACCCACTTATAATTTGTAGCCCCAGCCCAAGTAACACAGATGCTACAATCATAACACTTAAAGCTGTATAGCTATTTTATAATAACTGCAGAAGTCTCTTATCGGTTGTATTAAAGCTTATTTCGGAGGCAATTTACTGCCAACAACAATTTGGTGTTGTGTACAAGCTGTTAGAACATTCTCCGAGTAAAAATATAAAGTAACTTTATAAAGCCTTTATTACAGTTTTATAAAGGCCTACGTGACTATGCTTATACAGTCTTAGCCTTCCACGTTAGCATTTTAGATTTATAGTGCCTGTATAAGCTCTTATATGCTATTTAATAAACCTTTTATAGAGGTTATTATTTTCCGTATAAAAGCTGTATAATAGAGTCGTAAGAATATTCTTACAACTTAATTTTGCAGCTTTTAGGCTCCTTAAGCTATATACACTTTGCTAAGTAGGCTTTAAAAAGAATCTTTATAAATGTTGTATTACACCAGTACGGCGCATACTTTAAAAATGTCTTATAAAGGTATAATGCTCTGTTTTGGGTTTTTACCTGTATTCAATGCCTTTATAAATTAATTTACCTGCGTTGTTCTCAACGGCCATATTTTTTGGACTCAACGAGTTGAATATGATGACGGCCATTTTGCTATTGCAGTAAAATCAAGCAAATTATTTAAAAATATTGTCGTAAATTCGGTGAATTTGCTTAATATACTTTTTTCTGATAACAACTACATACTATATTTATTGTCAGTTTTATTTTGGTCTCCGCCTGCTGATTTAATTTTTTTTAAAAGACCACAAAATCCACATAATTTTGTTAGATTTACGAGTATTGAAGTATATTTATACAGTAAAATTTTCTTCGCACCTAGATTTTGCCTTCTGATGCAAATTTTGACAATCAGTGGATATTAAAATTTATTTGTACTTTAACAAAAGCTCCCTGTTAAAGATGGAAGCCCATATTGATGAATAATTATTAATAAAACAAATTGGTATCTTTGTACAGTAGAAATACAGCTAAAATGTTTTATATTACTGTCCAATTGACACATTTTTGCTGTATTAAAGTTCGCTATAATACAGGTATTCTACTGTATAAATACTTTGTAACACCTGTATAGATGCTGTAAAAACGTAACCACCGAGTGTTTAAGTTGTTTAAGTGTTGTAGGTGCAACTCTTATAAACTTGCTTTATAAGCTGCGCCTATTTTGGGTATATAAGTGCTTTATAAGTACTGAGTAATTGCTCTTACAGCTTTCTTATAAAACCTAAACCTTTATAAATTGCCTGTGTAGATATTCTTGCAGCTTTTATATACAGGGTGGTCCAACGAAAAGTTTCCACCCCGAATATCTCGTGAACGGAGCGAAACATAAAAATTTGCTCGAACAGGTGGATTTTCATTTTGAGGGGGACACCTAAATTCGCCCTTGGTGAAATTTTTCCTCACACCCCCTGACCCCTACTAACCCCCTCTTCAAAAATTCAAATGGCAACCTCCCACTTGTGATGCATTATTTCAAAGCTAATTTCATTGTCAATCCAACGCTGTAAGAATTTTTGAGCTTTATTTAACTCCAGCGCCCTCTATGGTCAAATTTTAAATTACATTAGGGCCATTCGTAATACATCAATTGAAAGGGTTTAACATTCTTTCTAAACCGATGCAACAATTTTTGAAATCCATCCACTCGTTCAAAAGTTACAGGCGTAAACTTGAAGGATTTCTAGGCCCAAAACCAGCTCATGTTCTTCAATGTAACTTTTGAACGAGTGAATGGATTTCAAAAATTCTTGCATCGTTTTACTGAGAATTTCAAACCCTTTCAAATAATGTATCAAGGAGGGCCCTAATGTAATTTAAAATTTGACCGTAGAGGGCGCTGGAGTTGATCAAATCCCAGAAATTTTCACATCGTTGGGTTGGCAATTAAATTTGTTTAAAATGATGCGTCACAAGTGGAGGGTTGCCATTTGAGATTTTGAAGTTGGGGTTAGTGGGGGTTAGAGGTTGCGTTGTGGAATTTCACCAATCGCGGATTAAAGTGCCCCCCTCGAAACAAAAATCGACCTGTCCGAGCAAATTTTTATATTTCGTTCTGTTCACGAGATATTAGGGGTGGAAACTTTTGGTTGGACCACCCTGTATAGGTACGTTCGTGTTACTTGGGAGGAATAGTATCTAAGGGCAATATTCCATCTGGAGTGGTCCAGAATGAATCAGTTGGTTCACCCTCGCCCCTTTACCACCTAGGAGGTGTTTGACCTTCGATGTGGCAAAAGGGCGTTGAGGGTGAAGAGGGCGTGTGTTAAAAATTTCTCAATTACGAAACTTTTTTTCGTAATTACCAATATTTTTCAACGGGCGATTGGAAGGGGGTGTTTTAAAAATTTCGCAATTACTAAACTTTTTTTTGTAATTACGAAAAAAATATAAGCATATTTTCGTGACTCCAGCATGCTTTTGTACGACAGTGCGTGAAAATTCAATTAATTTTTAAAAAACAAAAAAATTGAGGGGGCACACGATCGTGAAAAATGAAATACTGTCTTTCCACTTTCTTTGCCAAACACCTCTTCATCTCAAAGCTGAGTCCCACTCTTTCTTGCACGTTTTATTCTTTCCCTCAGGGTTAACACTAACCACCACGCAACATTTACCCATAAAGAGAAATTTTTTTTTGAAACTGCAGTACTGATATCATATCGTACATGATCTACGCCCGCGCATCTCTTTTTATTTGCTGAATAAGGTCAATGTGCTCATTAAATTATTTATATTTATTTACATATCTTGGCGATTATACTTCCATAGACTTAAGGTCGAATTCAAATAATTCGACAAATGTAGCAAAAATGCTAGTCCAAATGCGTCAGAACTATTTAATTAAATATTAACTTTTCAGGTGAGCAACCCGGTTTCTCTCAACACCTAGGTATCGTTTTCCTACTTAAGCGCTTAACCTGTGCTTATCAGGACTTATGAAACTTGATTTATTTGTCTGATATGGTGAGAATACGTGAACTAATTTTTTTCAAGTGTGTGATGAAATATTAAAATATTTTGTATTCAAATATTCGCAATGTTTATAAATTATTCCCGAAGTGAATTGAAGATGGATAAATTTATGTGAGATTTATGCAAGGTTTAATAATAACAACAATGAAATTATTATGTAACCTTAATGAGGAACTGTAAATTTTTTGCAAAAAAGCTAACGCGTATACACACTCACGATAACTCCATTAAGATGGTGATAAGAATATAAAAGAGAATAGCGATTGATATGAAAATTAATATAATTATCGCATGCATCACGATACAAGAATTTGTCAATGATAAATTAGGCTCACATTGTTAACTTTTTCTGCGTGAAAATCAAAAAATAGCGGTAAACCCTACAAAACAAATTTGTATTCAACAGTGGCCAGCAAAATATTCATTGTTACATAATATTTTCAGCATTGTAAAGTATGAATTGAATAAAACATGTCATAATCAGCTGGCAATCTTGTGGCTTCAATGGCCATGGTCAATTATATTGTCAAATACTGCTAAGTAAATCGGTATGCGTTTGTAATAATAATTGTCCCCGTTCTCAATATTTATTGGGGATTGGGGCCCCTCCACTGATTTTCAATGTGTGAGGCAAACTAAAAAAATGTTTAACGATAATTAAATGTTCGGGACAATCATACTAATTAAAAATTAGGATTGATTGCACAATGAGAAGGACAACAACATTGTTAACGTTCATTATTTTGTTGTATAATGGATGATAACACAAAGATTATGAAACTAGTAAACGGGGGGGTATCGTTGGTTGCATATTATTCAAAGGGGAAATATGCAACCAATAATTACAATTTTAACACTTTTTACCTAGAAAAAATACAAAAATAGCGATTACGGAAATTGTTTTTAACTTTTTCACTTCGCCTCAAATTACCATGCAAAACTGAAGTGATTTAAGTTAAGCCAAAATAATATTTAATTATGAATTACAAGACTAATAGAGATGATTGGCTGAATAAGAATTGTTCATACTAAAGGTGTCCCAAAAAAACCGAACGATTTATTTTTGGTTATAACTTTATTATTGTGGGACCGATTTTCCTAAATTTTATACGGGACGTAGCCAAAAGATGAGGCTTTCAGAATCTGTAACCATTTTGCAGATGGCGCCACTAATAAATTTTTTGTGGCAGTTTTTTACAGGAACACTTTTTGATTGGCTGGAGTTGAACCATCTGTGAACCGATCAAAATGAAATTAGTATAGGATGAAAGCGAATGTTTTTCTTTTCTAAAGCAACTTTACAAAATTTTATTCTGACCGTTCTTGATTCATTTATAATTTTTTTTGTGATGCTTTAAAACAAGGATTTTTGAAGATTTATTTTTTATTTGGTCACCAATCTTGAGAAAATTTGCAGAATCCTAAGTAACACCATCAATATTTCACAAAATGATGTCACTTTGCAGATGGCGCCACCCTAGCAAATTTTTATGAACACATTTGATTAAAAAATTAACGAGAATATTATGAATGTGTAATTAGTAATAAATGTTAGCACTAAAAGCGGCTACAGACAACAGGCTGGAATTGAATAAACAACAATTCTGGATTTTAAAATAAACCAAATATGTGCTTTATAACAGTCATAAGCTGAAGAAGAACTTGTCGAGTTCACAAACAAGTCAATGTTAGACCAATTTTTTGGGTTTCATTTATTTTAACATTTTGTATAACGATATAGTACCTAAGTGAAATTCCTGTACAAAGTACCTAACGTTATTTTACGAAAGATTTATGGTGTTACTAAGGATTCTGAAAATTTTGTCAAGATCGGTAGCGAATTAATATCAAATAAATCTTAAAAAATCTGTTTTAGAGCATCGCAGAAAAATTTGTAAATTAATCAAAAACGTTCAGAATAAAATTTTGTAAGGTTCCTTTGGAAGAGAAAAGCATCAGCTTTAAGCTTACGCTATTTTCATTTTGATCGTTTCACAGATGGTTCAACTCTAGCCAATCAAAAAGTGGTCTTGTAGAAAACTGCCATAAAAAATTAATTAGTGGCGCTATCTGGAAAATAGTTGTCGATTCTAAAAGCCTCATCTTTTGACTACGTCTCGTACAAGATTGGGGAAAATTGCTCCAATAATAATAAAGTTATAACCAAAAATAAATCGTTCGGTTTTTTTGGGACACCCTTTATAAGTATTTATCAGCTTCAATGAAGTTAACTTAATTTCCTATTCGCGAAAATCAGCTGCTAATAAATGGCATTGCTAAACCACAAAATGGCGGTCTCACCCCATTGGGGAGCCGGAAGTGAGAATTCTAGCACGTCATGTGCCTGACAGTGTCAGTTGGTGACATCAGTGACATCGATACGTGGATTTTTTAAAAGCCAAGTTTTCCTGGATTTACAATGTTCCACTTATAAGTACACAAAACGTAAAATTCCACAGAATTATTCCCAAAATTTCGAGCCAGCGAGAGGATGTCTCCTAACAAAACTACTACCTAACCTCGCAACTGACAACTGACTGACGTAAGCCGAAATTATGATGACGGACGTTTAAAAGTATTTCCGTATCCTGTCTCTCAGTGTAGTTAAAGTATTGCCACCAGATGTCAGACACTGCTGATTTTCGCGAATTGTAAAAAAATCAGCATTGAAAATAGAACTTTTAAATTTCCCGTGTTACCAAAGAAATTACTTACTTCCGACGTGCTGTTAGCCCCGGAGCTCATCGCAGGCGACATGGCAGCAGTTTCAGGGCTAGGACAAGAAACTTGAAAGTGGTTTTGAGTAAGTGGATGGGACCCAACCAAATGCGGTAACGGGGTATGCACGGTTCCCATCCCCGGCGCGCTATGCATATGAGCTCCATTATTACTAGAAATCGTCTCCAAGTCCAAAAAATTGGATTGGACCGGATTTTGGAATGACTGACTTAAGTACTCTCGAACTTGACTCTTCTGCTTTTGCATCACATGATATCTCGTGGGATTGGATAATTTTGTTTGAACTTGAAGAACTTGCGGAGGAACATCAACCGGAAGATTGTGGATTGGAACTTTCACAGCCGTGGCTGGTGGCGGTCGTTGTTGCTGGAGGCTCTGGGCCTGTCGTCTTTCTTGTGCCTGTCTCTGCTGCTCGAGCAAGGCGTGATCCCTCATTAATTGCAGTTTCAGTTGAGTTCTTGACAGTGGGGTTGCGGTCTTTAGATTGGGCGGGCTGAAAAAATATCACACATTAAGATCGCAGAATGCTTTCGGGCTAATATCTTAAAAAATAGCTGAATCCTACTTTCCATAATTAAAAATGCATTAAAGTCGGGTTGAAGGAAACTGGGTTCAGATTCTTCAGGTTTCTAAAATTGATCAGGAAACTGCAGTCACTGTACTGTTACTATTTTCCTTCATTTAAAGTGCGTTTTTAATTAGGCAGATGGTTAACCGGAGAAAGTTTTTTCACTTGACACTGACCTAAACCTAAATGATGAACAAAATCTAAACTAGGGTTTTCAGTTCTAGACAGGGATTTTCGGGATTCCGGGATTAAATAATTGCCAATGTATTTTTGAAATTTTATCTACGGACTGCTGATAGGCCCTGAAATGAGGGCCCGAAAACTTAATACCCCCCAAAGTGTAAGCTTCATCCCACTTTTGGCGAAAACCTTACCTATACAACTCCCAGACTTGGACATGACGCTACTTCTTAGCATTTTTCGACTAAACTATCAAACTGACAAAGAATACTCTGATGAAAATTATTCCTTAAGAAATTCTGCATTAAATACTCTTTTTGATAATTTTGCTTATCCCCATCACCTAATTCTTGCAAACGGCGTCCCAAGTTGAGGATAGTTTTCCGCTAGCGCCGAAAATCAACCTACCGGTACCTACTTTACGATGCGAATACATTAAAAAAGCTTAAAATTAAGAGATAAATGGTTTAATATGAAATTGTAGAGCAGAATCTTCTCTACAATGTGCTCAAGCTGCCATGGACAAGGGTGTTTAAATGCAACAGTTGAGGCTAAATTAGTTGAATATGAAGATGACCCCGTTCGCGATTGCAAATAAAATAATCGAATGTATATTTTGTAGAGAAGATTCTGCTCTACAATTTCATATTAGGTAAACCATTTTTCTCTTAATTTTAACATTTTTTAATGTATTCCGATCGTAAAGTAGGGCGTCGTTTGCAAGAGTTAGGTGGGGATAAGCAAAATGATCAAAAGGACTTTTTAATGCAGAATTTCATAAGGAATATTCTTGATTAGGGTCATTTTTTGTCAGTTTGACAGTTTAGCCGAAAAATGTTAAAAACTAGCGCCATGTCCATCAAGTCTGGGAGTAGGTTTTTGCCAAAAAAGGGATGAAGTTTACATTTGGAGGGTGTTAAGTTTTCGGGCCTTTATTTCAGGACCTATCAGCAGTAGCAGTCCGTAGCCAAAATTTCAAAAATATATGTATAAATAAATTGATTACACAAGGTAGTTTCACAGTCTCGTTCCACAAAATTTACTTTTATTTAAGTTGATCAGGAAACTGCAGTCACTGTACTGTTACTATTTTCCTTCATTTAAAGTGCGTTTTTAATTAGGCAGATGGTTAACCGGAGAAAGTTTTTTCACTTGACACTGACCTAAACCCGAGGGGTAGATCGCGACTTCAATTTTGTACACTACTGCCCCGTATCAGCAAGTACTTATTACCCAGTATTACCCTGTATTACCCAGTATTACCTCGGTATTACCCAGTATTACCCAGTATTACCTCGGTATTACCAAGTATTACCTAGTATTACCTCGGTATTACCCCGGTATTGCCATTTTCGTTAGTACTTAATCGCGAAACCCACTAATATTAGTGTTGTAAAGCTGAAATATTTCAAATAAATTTCATTTCATTAAAATATTTCGTATCCCTTGAAATATTTCATAAAACTTATTTTAAAAAACGCGCGCAAAATGAGTTCGACATGATATGCGAATGACATTCCACCCACGACCGAGGTTCGTATTACTTCAAAAATGGGGAAATTTTCCAGAAAATTTATTAATACTGTGCTTCGCAGATGAGCACATACCTAAAGATTTGGAGATCTGCAAAGTTTTTTTTTATTTCTTTTGTTAAAATGACTAACATTGTTCTAAATTTTGACGAATTTCTTATACAGGGTGTTTTGCAACCGAGTGTAAGTTTTTTAACATTAGATTGCCCATCAAAAATGGTGACGATTGGCACAAAATTGTTTAGGTCGAAGTCGTCTCCTAAGGAAGTTAGGGCTTTACCATAGGGAGCAGTTTTTCTTATTTGGATATCTCTAAAACCACTCATTAAATAAAAAAATACCAAGAATAGTAAAAGTTGCAGTTTAAGCTGCTCTGTACAACAGGCACCACCATTTTTAAAATGCGTGACCTTGAAAAATTTTCCAGTTACCTCAGGTACGGATATCTCTAAAACCACGCATTAAATCAAAAAATACCAAGTATAGTAAAAGTTGCAGTTTGAATTGCCCTTTCTAACGGACACCACCATTTTTAAAACGCGTGACCTTCAAACATTTTCCGGAAGAAAAATGTCAAAAGTGTCTCCGTTTTCTGGGGATCCCGTGGTCATAATCCAACGAAATTCCCCACGTAGATGTATAGTCACTGGCTACTAGTGTCCACCAAATTTCATTGAAATCCGTTAATCCGTTCCTGAGATAACTAAGAAAAAGTGCTCCCGATGGCTGACTTTAAAGCCCTATAACTTCCTTAGGAGACGACTTCGACCTAAACAATTTTGTGCCAATCGTTACCATTTTCGATGGGCAATCTGAGGTTAAAAAACTTACAAGCGGTTGCAAAACACCCTGTATAATTAAAAAGTAGTGTTGAAACTTGGGGGTTGTACCTACTTTTTGAAACTAAGAAATATTAATTCTGATAAATTTTTAAACTAGACCAAAGTTAGAATATCTTTCGTGAAACATTTAATGAAATATTTCAAAAAAATAAGTTTCATGAAATTTTTACACTATACAGGATGTTATTTTTAAAACTTCCCACCTTGAATATCTTTGGATGTAATAAAAATATTGAATTGAAATAAAAGATGGCCAATCCCGCACGGAGGGGGACATTTGCGCGTATACTGATAGAATTTTTTCACTTCCGGTTCAATCGGAAATGACCTTAACTTTGTTTTTTCAAATGGAATAGCAGCTTTTTCTCAACGGATTCGGAATCTACGATTTTTTCTGAGTTAGAAACATGTATCATACTTGACCGGAAGTGCAGTCACGGCGACCCTAGATTTTCAAAAACATCGAAGAAATCGATGAAATATTGAGATTTTCGAAAAACACAAAAACACGTCGAGTTAGTTTTTTTGATGCAAATTTACTTGATCTGACTTGATGACTTTTTTAGAGCTAATATGACTGGTATAATTCCTAAAAGCGATTTGACAGATTCTAAGAAGACATTACTTAGTATTTTCTAGGTCACTTTAATATATCATAATTTCACCTCTTTCTCTCCCCGCCGAATGCGAGTACGCGTTAGAGTGAGTAGGCGAGTGCGGCAACCAGATGTATAAAATTGCACCTGCTTTGCAAATGCTGCGGTCTTCCTAAATTTGTATGGTATATTTGAAAACTAGATTTTTAAAGCGATTTTTTGGTATAGGTCTGCCGTTGGAATAACGCCGTTCATTTGGAGCAAAAAAAGCTACCCTTTACAACGCCGCCCCTCCGATAACGTTGCCGATTTGTAACGGCAGACCGGCGGTTTTCAAGTTACTATCAGTATTGTCAATCACCAAAAATACTAAACTTTTGGAATATTCTCATTCAGTCATTTTGACCCCAGCTCTCGGACTATAGGTAGGTACATATGTATTACATGAAAAAGGTGATGAACAAAGTACTCTCCTTTCATTTTCTATTGAAGTGACAGAACGTCAAAATTTCAACTTTAGGTTGGTATGAGGAAATTTTGCAAGGAATTTTACTAACAGGTGAGTTGGTAGAAGCGATTTCAATACGATACGTCATACGTCATACATGATGAATGTCAAAATTTTGCAATTGCTCTGAATTGGCCCAAAATGGTCTTTGTGTGGGTGTAGTTTTGAGTAAAGTGCAAAGAAAAATATTAACGAAAAAGCCTCAGGTGACACTGCTGCTAACAATAAAAATAAACCCTAGAAGATTTGGTTTATGTCATGTTTTTGCTTTCCCGCCAAATTCCGATCAAATTGTCAAAAGTACACTCCCTTATAAAGGACCCTATACGTTAAGGGCGAATTCCCGGCCCAGTCGAAAATGATCAAATTATTTTTTTTTAGTGTAAGTGGGGTCAGATGTTTGCTAAAGTAATATTATAAGTCGAGAGTAACAATACAGGGTGCCCCAACACCGATGTGCAACGTATTCATGACCCTTCATTTTGAAGCTATCGTTTTTACAAAAATACAAGCGCGAAGGTATCCCCCTGTACATGCGGAGCTGATCAGCGTTTATTCCATTTCAATATCTTTTTTACGTCCGAAGATATTCAAGAAGCAAAGATTTAAAAAAAAAACCTGTATATCTTGAAAACGAAAAATTACTCTTTATTAATTTTTTTTATGGGCATGAATTATAATCTCCTGAATCGATTAAGACTAAATGCAAAAAAATTGGCCCAAGTAGTCACACTTTAAACTGAACCTGCATTTCAAGATGGCGATGTCAAAATTATGTAATATGAATAGGAATCCAGGATGGGCCTATATTGTTGCTTAAATCAGGTTGTTATGTGTCATATATGAAATAGCATGATGTGAATTATCTGCAAATTCACATTATGGTTATCTGTTCGTACTACACGGCAAGAAATCAGCTTGGTTTTGAACCAAATTGCATAGGATAATATACTTAAAATTACTGATTTTTGAAAATTTATATTTCCTTAACTAAAAATTACTCTTCTTTTATTTTTCAAGGATTCATTAATTGAGCATTCCTCTTTCCAAAACTACAAAAAAAAAGAAAATTCTCCCAAGCAGTCACTAATGACTAGGGCCCTTTGGGTTATACAGTTCCAGAAAAATTTTAGTTCTGCTATAGAAAATGAACGGACTTTAATAACAATAATGAAAAAAGAAAAGAAACATATTTGAATGTTGCTTTCTCCTGGAAGAAGGATTTTCAAGATTTGTGTATAAAGTGCCAGTCTGGATCTAATTTTGTGCATAGGCTACCAGCGCTCGAAAAAGCACGTTTCGAGTCTACACTGGTAGAGGGAATAACTAACAGATTGTTATACATACACAGAAAAGTGGAAATTCGATAATAAATAAACACGCTAAAAGCTTGCAACTAGTTTTGTGCTTGTGCATCTAATCGCGAAAATCCCGACAATCTCGGATCTAAAACGGCGGGATTTTCGGGATCGAAAATCGTCCGAGATCCCGGGATTGAAAACCCCAATCTAAACGCTAATCAGTTTTTTAATTGTCGAGCGAGTTCTACCAACCTTTAAATTGCGGCTAAAGTCATTAAATAATTCTTATCATTGACCTGACCACCTCTGAACTTGGCAAGCTTTCCGCAATTGCCGAAAAATAAAAGATCGCTTAAACAATGGATGCCTAAATTTAAACTATTACAATTATTACTCGCTATGGGAAGAGTTTATAACATTTACAAAGATCATTCGCACTAAATTAAATATGTAACTGAAATACGGGGAAGAAAACTGAGAATTGTGTGCTAAAAACTCGGGAGCTGATTTGGGAGGTCAAAATAAGACATAACGTAACCTTTTGCGTTTAAATGAATTGACTACTTAGGAGTCTCACTAAGTACTACTTGGTGTAACGCCGTCTGCCAGCAAATCGAAAGATCAGTAGAAGTTTTTTTCTCATATCTCAGAAATGGACCGTCGAATCTTAATGAATTTTGGGGCACTGTATGGACCTACGTCTAACGTTGTAAATTTTATCGAATTCTGACAACGCAATCCTCAAAAACCCGCAATGAGCTTGATATTTTTCTAATTAAACATGGTTCAAGGTCACGAATTTTAAAGCTGGTGGTATTAATTTAGAAAGATCAATTGAAACTACAATTTTTGATTTAAGCAGTCGTTTTAGAGATAATTGAGATTTTCTGTGGTTATAGTCACTTGTCTCAGTAGAAAATTCACTAGCGCTAAGAAGCTTGATTTGACGAGAAAGTATATTTAACTAATTTTACATTAATAAACAAAATTGGACAATTTAAAAACACAGTTTTCATAAATTCTTCAGACAGGCCACCAAACAGGCTAGAATTTAAACAAAGCAACTGATGCTTACTTACATCTCTTACATTACTTGATATGTCTAAAGCCTTTGACAGCATTGATATTAACATTTTGGTATCAAAACTGAAATACTATGGGATTGTTAGTTCTACATTATCATGGCTGTAGAGTTATTTGTGCAACAGATCTCAAGTTATGAGCATTCAAAATTGTTTTTCACCATCACTGCCTGTCAAATCGGGGTCCCTCAGGGATCTGTAATTGGCCCTACTTTGTTTTCGGTTCACTCGGCGGACCTACCTCTTGCTGTTACAAATTTTTGTACCAATTATGTCCATTTTCAATGGGGAATCGCAGGTTAAAATAGTGCCAAGCATTTTCAGGAAACCCTGTATAAGGGGCACAAATAAAGAAGTGCATACATAACTGTGTCTGGTCAATCTTATAAAAAATATTGTTCACAAAGACAACTAATTCTTATTAAGCGCTTCTCGGCCTTATGGGTAAGATCAAAGTATAGAAAAAAATTTTTTCAAATTTTTACTTTCAGCAGGGGCGTTCATTCTTGGCGGTGCTTTACTCACTTTTTATTAAAATCGTAACTATCGGCCCAGAAAGATACAAAACGGTGCTCTTCGTTAGGAAGCCAAAATTTCAGATCCGTATCAATTATACTTTTCCAATCAATTGTGAAAGAGTTTTGATATATCCCTTTGAGTTCCTTAGAAGTTATTTAAACGCAAGACGTTATTCTTACTTTTCGCCTTATTTTTACTTCCCAAATCAGCTCGCGCATATAATTCTGTCACAACCTGTATAGTTTTTGGAAAATTTGTAAATATTTTTCAATTTGAAAAGAACCCAATCGTTCATACGGATTTATAAGTGTCAGATACTTATAGCCTCTACCTGTGACTAAATAATGGACAAATAACCGCCCTCGATCAATATTAAGACTTGACTTTTTCAAACTCGCGAATCAACAACTCGAAATTTAACGAAACGGTAGCTATCGTTCTCGTTCGTATGCGTGGGAAATTTGAAAAGGTAGATTGCCTCTCATTTTTTCAGACATTTAAAACTTTAGCGCTCAAAATTTCCATTATTATATTCCAATGGATCGATAGTAGTAGTAGATTACTTTTTTTACTTTTGCCTTTCGGCTTATAATGAACCCTGTCCTTTTTTACGTTTCAATTATATTTACAAAATAACAATATTAATCTGTCTATCTTCCATTTCTGTCTTCTCTTCCCTCCCCTCTCCTCATTTCCCTCGCCCTCTCTACTTCCTTCATCCATTCTAGTCCCGTTCCTCTTTCGCTCAATATGCATTTTCTCTCATTCCCACGGACTCTTTCAGCATATGCTCTATCGTCTCTCTTGCTTCCCCATATACTCTACACACTCTACCTTCCTCTTCCAACCAGAATTTGTTTTCTCTTTCTTAATTTCCGCATCTAAACCTAGCTATCATTCTTTTCTCACTCGCACTGCACTCACTTTATCCAAGTAGCTCGGTAGCCCCTCACAATGAAGCGATAGGTAACAGTACAAAAATAAAGGGGAACTTAAAAAAGTACTTAATGCAGCTAATGTTGAAATAAAACATGTTTTGCTAAATTTCATCAATTCCTTCGTAGTTTGAGCTGAAGCAGGAAAAGATTGAAATCACTGTCTCTAAATAAACAGCTTTAAACTGCAGCACATTGTTTTCTCAAATTATTAACAATTATTTTTTCGCATGACGCAAAAGATGTTCTAAATTTCACAGTTTAATTTTCACACGTGAAACGTTAATAAGATGAGGTAAATAAATTTTGTCCATGTGCTCTCCAGTGAATCCAAAATATTTGTTTTTGATCTCTTAAATATCAAAATAAACGTATAAAATTCGTTTATTTCTAACAAAAAAGAGGGATAAATCGTTTAAAATTGTGAACTTTGTTTAAAAAATCCTCTTGCTTTTAACTGTGGCATTACAATCGCACGCCGGATTTAAAAAATTGAATATACAGGGTGTTTTCTAACAGCTTTTTAACTTCAGATTGCCCATCGAAAATGGTGACGATTGGCAAAAAATTTTTTAGGTCGAAGTCGTCTCCTAACGAAGTTACAGGACTTCAAACGTGAGCCATCGGGAGCAGTTTTTCTCAATTATCTCAAGAACGGATCAACAGATTTGAATGAAATTTGGAGGAAGCTAGTATCCAATGAATGTTCATCTACACTGTGAATTTCTTTGGATTATGACCACGGAGTCCCCAGAAAACGGAGACACCTTTGACAATTTTCTTCCGGAAAATGTTTGAAGGTCAGCGTTTTAAAAATGGTGGTGTCTGTTAGGAAGAGCAATTCAAACTGCAACTTTTACTATACTCGGTATTTTTTGATTTAATGAGTGGTTTTAGAGATATCCGTTTCTGAGGTGACTGGAAACTTTTTCAAGGTCACGCATTTTAAGTAAGAGCAGCTTAAACTGCAACTTTTACTATTCTTGATATTTTTCTATTTAATAAGTGGTTTTAGAGACATACAAATAAGAAAAACTGCTCCCTATGGTAAAGCCCTAACTTCCTTAGGAGACGACTTCGACCTAAAAAATTGTATGCCAATCGTTACCATTTTCGATGGGCAATCTGAGGTTAAAAAACTTACAAGCGGTTAGAAAACACCCTGTATAACAAGCAAAATGATATTCTTTTGTGACGTCTTTGAATCCAACGCAAGTAGATAACATGCGGTAGGAAATTAGTATCATATGATTCATATCAAGCTGTTAACCGGTGAAGAGATCTGCTTCAGAAAAAATATAACATTTATTGTCTAATTTGCACGTAGGACCCTCATTTTAATTATAATACATTTTATTGAATTAAACAATTATGAAACAAATAAATATTACCTAAATAGTAAATACTTAAGAGAATCTTTTTTATGTGAATCACGGACGCATCCAAATGATGATAATAATGGCATTGAGGATTTTTAAAATATAATAGGCAAACAGTTCTATTAGCACCATATAATTAGATCAGCTGGAATTTCGTCTTCAATAATTTTAATCTTAGTTCTAAGGTACATCTTTAATAAATTCGCATAATATTTATTATTATTTCTATTTGTTTGGGTAGGTGTATAATATCATTACTTTAAACAACGGAAACTTTTGAGACAGGGTGGACGAGGAATTTGTGTACCAATTATTTTGACCTTGTGATTCGCCCGGTTCCCTGTGGACGTGCTAGTAGTAGTAAAATAGCCCAACTGTTATGTCACTCATATTCATCCGTATTTGCACAGATAACACAAGTCTAATTTTTTTGTCGAGCATCTAATCACAATCTAGATAAAAAAACGTGGTTTAACGGCTACCTGTTATTTTATGGCTACCGAGCAAACAATTAAAAGTAATAATTAATGGCCACAATATTTTCACAATCCGATTAATTTAAAGTCAAAATTCTGCAGAAAAATCGCTAACGCGGTCCTAAACTTTGCATTTTCATGTTGAAAATTTTGACTTGAAAATAATAAATAATAGAAAAACAAAGAATTTCGATCATATCCACATAATTCTTGTCAAAATCCAACTAATTCTGTTGTTATCACCTTAATCTTGGATTTAATTGGAGAAAAAATTATTGTTAATAATTCTCAGAAACAAAATCAACAGAGTTTGTTCAAAATTAATCAAAAATTCAGGAACCAACGCAATTCTTTAATGCGAGCTTTCGGCGGAGCCGAAAACGAGCAGTCTCTGAATCACTGAATCATCAATCAAGTCGACCGGTCCTTCAAATCTTGTCAGGTCCCAGTCTAGTCTATACATACTAATGTCGATATGATTGGAAATTCTCAAAATGAAGAGATATAAATAAAAAATTGTGCGACCGCATTCTGGATGTAGTTTGTCAAACAAGTTTTATCCCTATCAGAAGTATTTTTGGTCTTTTTTTACATCATTTTCGCAATAAAAAAATCAACAACTCAGGAGCTAACATCATTATCGCAATAAAAAAAAATCAACAACTCAGGAGCTAACATGCGAGCGCCCAGCAAACCTGAATCTTATGGCCGGTTGCCGGCCGGAATGAGGCTGCCCGGACAAGCCGGAACCGGCCCAGAAGCGAGTGCCTTATCTGGCGCGGCCCGCATGTGTGCCTCTGGTTTTGTTACGGCCGATCTACGTTGTCCAGGCACGGGCCGGGTCTGGTTCTGTTTGAGCCCACATTACGGCGTTCTTATGGCCACGTTTAAGCCGGAACTACCTCGGGACCAAAAAAACGCGATAAAACGCTTCACCACCGGGAACCGAACCCGGATTCTTTGGACGACAGTCGAGTTTCTTGCTACTAGGCCGCTTCAATTCATACTTTACTTTGTTCGTATCTTGTTCATAAACTAACTGGCAATTATTTAAAAAATATGTAATACTCTTTAATTTTGCGAATTGTATGATAGTTAGGGTTACATTATCAAATTAATCACTATCATCATATTATTTAACTACAGAAACATTTTCAATACGGCCAGAATGAGGCAGCCAGAGGCCGGCCGGGCTAAGGCTGTCAGGAGTCGGCCGGGTTAGGGCTGCCAGAGGCCGGCCGTGCTATGGCTGTCTTTGTCTGGCCGTTGTTCGTATGCCCATAGTACGGCCACGTTGAGGCTGCTTTCGTATGGCCGATTCTCGTCTGGCCAGTACACGGCCGTAATTCTATTGCCAGTGCCGGACTTGCCGGACAGTTGCCATAACACGGCCAGACCTTCTGTGTTTGCTGGGCGCTGAATCTCTGAATCATCAATCAAGTCGGCCAGCCCTTCAGATCTTTGCCAGGTCACGTCCCAGTCTAGTTTTATAAATAATATAATGTCGGCATGATTGGAAATTCTAAAAATTGTAACACAATTTTCTAATGCTAGTTTTCGGTGAAGCCGTTCGTCGAACAAGTCTTGCGTTTTTTTTTGTTTTTTTTACATCAATATTATCAATAGGCAGCTACGGCAGCGGCTGCAACCTCCCCAATTGGTGAATGATCCAACCCTGTCAGCTATAAATGTAAATCCACTGTGTCTAAGTGTTTCTGGAGTTTTTCCAAATTTTTTAACTTTTTTCCAAAATGGAGCTTGACTGCATTTCTGGAAACAGAATTGGAAGACCTTTCATGTGCTGACAAAGCAAAATGGTGGTCATCTTTCAAAGCCCGATTTTAATGGAAAAGTGGTCTCGGTGGATTTGGCTGAATTTTTGATATGTTGTAGCCCATTCAATTCTGAACAAAAAATGTTAAGGCCAAACCACATCCTATGTCCAGTTTTTCCGTTAAAGGTCGTCAAAATAGCGATTGTTCGTTATTTTTCTCCTCGACATTCAGTTACACTTTTTGTTAAGAGGCAATATTTTTAAGTGTATACCTTGTTCTCGATTCTAAAGAGTAAGTTGAAGATATTTTGATGACCCATGGATGACTCGTTCGGGTGGGGCGCCGGAATTTAATTTTTTTAAAGAGAGAAAAAGTCGCTGAGAATGAGAATCCATACTTTCACTTATCGTCATAATACATATAGGGTGTTATTTAAAAAAAATTGAATATCAAACCGACTGAGTCCAAAATTAAAAATGCTCTATCATTAAAAAAAAAAATGTGTTTGTGTCTTTTGTAAAGTTTCATTTTTATTCAAAGATTGCGGTTGCTTCTCTTTCTGCTCTCCAAATATAATGTCTACACAGCCATCGTTTTGTCATTATTTAAGGACTCATGACATACAGGGTGACTCAGAATTATAGGGACAACGGCTAACCACAGATTCCTTAGGTAAAAATATGTCAACAAGTTCCTATTAACATATACCACCAGAAAATGCCTCCAAAGATAGCAACGTGAAATTGGATACCTTTAATAAGTGTTTGATGCTGAAGTAATTACCGTGGTCAAAATTTTAAAATTTTGTTCAGACGCGTCCCATACAGGGGGGGCTTAAGATTAAATTTGCTCAAACATTTTTGTAAGTAGTTTTTTCTCGAATTTCATTCCAGAATCTGAAAATTTGAGGTTTTTATGTAAAAATAGTACTCTTGATTGACATCGATGTGATGCACCGTTTTTGAAGAAAATGGCTTTTTATTTGTTCACGGCTCCAAAATTTGTGACAGAAGACATCAAAATACTGCAAACAAGTTCATGGGGCCGTTCCTTACTTTATTTTAGAAAGTTAGAAAGAAAAGTTCATATGGACATGAGTCGAAAAATGCTTCCTAAGAAATGAAGTCTTGGAAAGCATGTTGTTTGAAGGACTCTAGCTCCCTTAGGAAGCATTTTTCGAGCCATGTCCATATGAACTTTTCTTTCTAGAATGAAGTAAGGAACCGTTCCATGAACTTATTTACGATATTGTGATGTCTCCTGTCACAAATTTTGGAGCCCTGAACCAATGAAAAGCCATTTTTTTCGAAAATGGCGCATTCTATCGATGTCAAACAAGAGTACCATTTTTACTTAAAAACCTCAAATTTTCAGATTCTGGAATAAAGTTTGGAAAAAAACTGCTTACAAAAATGTTTGAACAAATTTAATCCTAAGCCCCCCTGTTCGGGACGCTTCTGAACGAAATTTTAAAATTTTGACCACGGTAATCACTTCAGCCTCAAACACTTATTACAGGTATCCAATGTCACGTTGCTGTCTTTAACTGTTTTGAAGATATTTAGAAAAAACCCTAACTCCCTTAGGAGAAATTTTCTGGCATGTTTATAGGAACTTGTCGACATATTTTTACCTAGGGAATCTCTGGTTAGCCGTTGTCCGTATAATTCTGAGTCACCCTGTATGTAATCATGTCTAATCTCGCAATAATTATTCAAAGGGTGCTGTGGAAAAATTCTGCAATTGAAAAGTCAACAGTCGGTTTAATATTCAATTTTTTTCTTTAAAACAACACCCTGTATATTGACGTGAAGTGAAAGTCTGCATTCTCATTCCGAGCGACTTTTTCAGTCCGGTAAATATACTATACAGGGTGGGTAATTTTTCGATGCTTTCTTAAACGGTAAAATATACGGGGTCGGTTAAATTACACAAAAGTTGCGCTATTTCTTGGCGATTAAGAATCTGAAAAGAATTCTCCGATATTGTGATTCGTTCCTGAGTTATTCGGAAATATCTGAAAATTGACAATTTAAAGAAAAATTAATAGGTATCTTCCTAACGATTGATGTTATTTAAATGAAACTTGGAAACTTTTATATTTTTGACAGCTGTCCATTGAATGGCATTGACAGAAATTTTCTAGGCCTTCTGGATTTTGAATAAGGGCAGTCAAATTTTCTTTTTCTTATGGACGCCATATTGAATTTTAACACCGCTGAATACACAGAAAAATTAGCTTCTCAAAAATATAACCAACATGGACGTTTTTTAAAAAATATTATTGTTATTATTAATCAAGTCCTTTCAAATCTCTGTCAGGTCAGATCAGGTCCCAGTCCAATTCGAAAATAATATAATATCGGCATGACTGGAAAGTTGACCCGGATTAGCAGAATTTTTGGCCCTTTACCTGTACGAAGAATTTAATGCAACAATAATGTTAATAATAATAAGATCTATGACACAGGACTGGATAGCTTTCACGGCTTTCTATTATTGTGCAATTAATTCCAAAATTTAATAATTTTCACCTCGAAAAAATTTAAATAACAGAAATAGTTATAGGTTGCGAATATTTCGATAACGTTTTATCATTTTTGTCGTTTTTGTGTTTGTAGTCGTAAGCATTTGAGTATCAATGTACCTAGTTATTTTATTCATTGTCTACATCTAAAAAAACAATCACTTATAAATAATAAAGGTATTATCAAAAAGGAAGGGAGATAAAATCCTAGTAGGTAGGTACAATAAATCATGTGATTGTTATAATTTATAGAAATGAAAAATTAACCTTCTCATCCTAAATTGTATTTTTTGAGTTGGCTGTTTATAGGAAAACGTGGGTACGAATTAAAAAGCAGGATGCAACTGCCAAATTGATATTTTGCCAAAGAGGCAGGGCCGTGATAATTTTGAAAATTTGGGTCCTGCAGCAGAACATAATTTATTTTTTTACGACCTTGACATTTGCAACTGACCCTAAACAACACCAGAACTGGATTCGTTTGGCCTGTTTACCTAAACAATTGCACAATATGGCACATTCCTTACATGATTTTATTTGAGTTTCGAATTTAACAAAAAAAATTTGCAAATGTGATAAAGAGGTAAAGTGTTCCTGTAATAATTATCCTGTAGATAATAAACCGCGAATGTCATTGCAGTGATGAGTAATTAGGCGATAAATGTTAGAAACCCCCATACTCTTTTGGTTTCGCGCATGTAAAGATGTTTGGCAAAATTTCAAAAGTATAGTATTTTGGTCTATAAATAGACGTCCAAAAATTCTCGCGTGTTTTATTATTTTACAAACAATTTCCTTGGAAATCAAAATTTTCGCATGGTAGATATCTTCGTCAACTTTCTCCACTTTGCTTCAATTATCGTGACGCTCAATTATTCCTTACCTCTCAGTGATAGGCAGTGTTTTTGAAGTAAGTTCATAAAACTCCTGGTTTTTTGGAGTGCCCAATAGGTCATCAAAATCGATGGCACTTTCAATATCAATATCATCGCTCAAAAATGCGGACAGATCGTAACCTAAATCAATTCCGGATTCGGCCATATTTCCTCACTATTTACACTAATTCCTTTATTTTTCTTGTGCCCTTTTTTGATGTCATTTCTGACGTAAATCTATGTTGCGCGGACTGGCACTCAGCAGCAACAACCACACAAACTCGCGACTGATGTGATTATTGTATTTGTAACGTCAAAGTAAAATCCGTCTTGCGCGCCCGCGCGCTCACACTGCACGACTTAAGTCATGTTTTATCTCTCTCCCGCTCGTTGGAAATCCCGAGGCGATTAAACTAGGCGCGAAATTTTAGAACACGCGTTTCACAAACCAAATTCAACACAATTTGCCTAAGAAAAATTTCAGGCGTCTTCAATGATTTTACATAAATTACGTTGTCTCTCTTGCACTCACTGGAAATTTTGCAAGCGCCGCTTATTTAAAAAAACAAATTACTTATTACATTTTTGCTGCGTCTTCAAAAAATGTTTCGTATGTGGCAGTTGAATTTGTTGGCGTATTTAATGAGTTTACCTGAATTCTCGATTTCTTTTCCGGAACATAAAAATACTGACTTACTATGGGAACAATACAAGGTAAATTTTGGTTTTTAACGAATTTTTCTTTGAAAATGTTGTAGATCCGTTTTAACAAAACCTACTGTGGAAATTTAGACACTAGTAGAAAGCTCGCGTGGGAGGCTAATTCTGAAAAAATCAAAAAGCACAACCAAGAAGCTGACCAGGGTGTACACAGCTACTATATTAAAGAAAATCACTTAACGGATATGGTAAGTATTGAAAATTAAACTTTAGAGCCAAAAATATTTTCTTCAGACAACTCAAACGTATCTCCAAAAAATGGTGAAGCTTACCAAAAGTAGACATCGAAAAGTAGATCCAGAAACAGTTGGAAACATTTTTGAACTATTTCACAACATTCCCGACGAAGTAAATTGGGTTGAAAAAGGCTTTCAAACCCCCACGTACAATCAGAAAGATTGTGGATCCTGCTATGCTTTTAGTATAGCAAGTGTCTTGCAAGCACAAATCTTCAAACAAACTGATAAATTGCTGCCTTTAAGTGAGCAGCAAATTATAGACTGTAGTACTTCAATGGGCAACTATGGTTGTGGCGGGGGTTCCCTCAGGAATACTCTCAGATACCTCGAAAAAACGGGAGGATTGATGGCTTACAACGATTATCCTTACACAGCTCGAGTAAGTCAATTATTTAGATTTCAAATAAATTTAGTTTTTAGCAACAAAAATGCAGATTTGATAAACATAGAGCGATGGTGAATTTGACGATGTGGGCTGTTTTGCCGGCTAGAGACGAAAGGGCTTTGGAAATAGCTGTTGCTAGAATAGGGCCAATCGCTGCATCTATCAACGCAAGTCCTCATACTTTTCAGTTTTACCAGTAAGATAATTACCTACTATAAAGTCGCTTTATAACGAACGCAAGAGCAGTGTGAGTCAGGCTTTTTTTTTTTGTTAAATGGACTTTCATAGTTTCGTCAGAATTCCAGTCAGTATTACCAGTGGGAGCAGTGTGAGTCAGGCTGTCCAGGGTCAATAAACAGTAAAATTAAAAGTTGGAAGTTATCATCAGTGTTGCTATTGTTTCTGCTTTATGAATTCTGACGGAACTGAAAGCCTGTATCATTCCGTTCGTTAGAAAATGATTTTATATTAGGTATCTACTTTTGTTTCAAAATTAATTAATCAAATTTCAGTTCTGGAATTTATGACGATCCGGCTTGTACTTCGAATGTGGTAAATCATGCGATGCTGATTGTGGGGTATACGAAGGATGCCTGGATTTTGAAAAACTGGTGGGGAAGCCATTGGGGTGAAAAGGGGTACATGAAGTTGAAAAGGGGGAAAAACAGGTGTGGAGTTGCTAATTTTGCCGCGTATGCTTTGGTTTGAACATTTTTCCAGCCTCTGAAAAGTGGAGCCCATCATTTACACTTTTTTATTTTTATATAGAACAAAAATACAATATAATGAAAGTTAAGTTTTCTCCAAAAAAATGAAACTTTAAAGGACCCCGCACGATTCTTATGGAAAGTGGCTTTCGGTGAAATTGTCTAAGTTTTTGATTCGTATGTTGTAGTTTTCATGATCCTGAACAATAAAAGTTATCATTGCGCCAACCTCCTGACATGGACAGTCTTTGCTACAATAGAACCTGAAAAAGAGCTTTTCCCATAAGAACTACCTACGACATTTAGCGAAAGAGTAGGAAAAGTGCGGGCCCAAAAATGTGTATAAACATTACTGCAAAATTCTATCTTCGAGATTTTTTGTAGCAAAAACTGTCCATGTCAGGAGGTTGGCGAAATGATAATTTTTCTTCAGAATCATGAAAACTACAACATACTTATCAAAAATTCAGACAATTTCACCGAAAGCCACTTTTCCATATAAAACGTCCTTTGTACATACGGAGCTTCTTTCCGAGGTCTTACCCAAATGTCCCTCTGTTACAAATGTGTGATAGGAAACAATAATATCGGGTATAACAAAAAAAACCGGACAAAATAGTCTTTGAAATAAGTCAGCCGTTTCTTAACCGATTTGGATAGACTTGGTCTTAAATTAAAGCTAAAGAATCAGGCTTTCGAACTTTGCAACAAACGTCGACAGATGGCGCTACTGTAGTAGCCTTATTGATACTTGTCTTTAAGGCTTATTTTAGGTGCGTGGGGATTGGTCAGGCAACAACCAATGGTTATGAGACCCAAATAGCCTTGAAGATCTTTCTTTTTTCTTCAAAATTCTTTTTTCAGAAGACCATTTGGCGTAAGCACTAATTTTCTGTGATTTTTCTAAAAAAGTGTTTTTACGTATTTTCATGCTTTCATAACCATGACTAAAGTATGTAACATTGATGCACATAGGGCTTAATTTTCAATGATAACTGTTCAATTGCTCCCCACTGGCATCTGCGCCACTGTTTTCACCATATTCATTCATTTATAACTGAAAATTAAGATTTATTTGCATTACTGTTCTTTGGCCATGGCCATTAATGCGTGAAAATACTCAAAAACACATTTTTTAAAAAAATTACAGAAAATTAATGCTTAAGCCAAATCGACTTCTGAAAAAGGATTTTTGAACAAGAAAGAAAGATCTTCAAGGCTATTCCAGTGTCATATCGATTGGTCGTTGACTGACGAATCCCCATGCAGCTAAAATAGACCTTTAAAGCAAGTATCAATAGGACTACTACGGCAGCGCCATCTGCCGTAGTTTCTTATACTGTCGAAAGCCTGATTCTTTGGCTTTAATTTAAGACCACGTTCATCCAAATCGGTTAAGAAATGGCAGACTTATTCCTAAAAATATTTTGTCCGGTTTTTTTTGGGACACCCGATAGGTATTACAACCAATTTTTATTGCAGTCTGTTGGAGCATATTGGTCTTGTCTTGTTGTGATGTTATTGGGTCCTAATGGGAATTCCTAACGCGGTATACATAGGTAGGTATCTACCTAAGTACATCCTTAGGTAAAATTAGAGAAAAGTTGCGCTTTTTCATGGTGATTAAGAATCTGAAGAGAATTTTCCGATATTTGGATTCGTTCCTGAGTTATGTCCAAAAATCAATAAATTGCGATTTTCAACAAAAATTAATATCTTCCTAACGACTGACGATATTTAAATGAAACTTGGAACCTTTTTATTTTTGACGTTGCCAATAATGAATGACATTGACGGCAATCTCCTATGCCTTCTAGATTTTGTATGACAGTCAATTTTTCTTTTTCTTATGAATCTGAACACCATCGATGAGATGAGATGCACAAAAGAATTAGCTTTCCAAAAATATAGGTGCCTAGGTACTTATACCTATAATCAACATAAACTGCTCAAAACTCGAAGTGGATCACGCCGATTTTCTGATGAAATTCAAAGCTCAATAACTTCGAAAAAAATGACTCGATTTTGACGCGGTTTTTTGTAATTGTAAGCTCAATTCATCAGGCTTAAACCCTGTAGGCGAAGATCAAACACGAGTGGTCAGTGGCGTGTCCAGAGGGGGTTGAATCACCACTCCTCAAAATTGATAAAGTTTAGACCATCCCCAAATCCAGACAAATTTTTTTTAAATTTTTTTAACGGTTGGATCAGAGGCACAGGGTCAGTATCTCGGGGCCTTTTTGACATTTTTTTTCCATGACTCCTCTTTGACCGGGTACCCCAAAAAAACTGTTTTTTTCTATGACCCGCGATAATTTGTTTACGCCTCAACGGATTATCAAGTTAGGGGGCTCTTTCTATCGCTCACAGACGCGTGTAAACGAATTCATCAACATCATCTGGTTTGCCGTTCAAAAAGTGGTATTTAGGGCCCCCGTAACGCAAGCGAATTTTCTCACACCCATCATTTCATGATTTCAGAATTTTTTTTCCTTAAATCGCTTTAGTTTAAAAGTCCAGATTCTGAAGCACCTCTGCACACCATTGGAATCGTTTTGGAAATGAAATGGAGTACTCTTTTGTCGGAAGTTTAGTTGGGACTCCTGGTGAGTTTTTACATTTGTCTCTGCTGTTTCTGCTATGATTTTTCCCTCAACTGGTACGGGATAAGTTGTAAATCCATTTTAGGAACCTAGAAAGGGCACACCTATCACTCTTTTTTCTATCGTCGAAATGGTGAAAATGCTGCTGAATTCTGAAATTTGAGTAATCCGGACCATATCATCGCTTCCGGTTGTCAACTCGACAGTGACGGCCGTCCATAGAACACTTACTTCGGCCGTCAATGTGAATGACAATTATTGAAATTCAACTGAGATAGGTGGATTATTCTTTCCAGATCATGGGGTGTCAATCTCATCTTCAAAACACAACTTGTCAAATGGACTTCAGGTAAACGTTAATATCGTTTGTAAGAATATAAAATTGGGGAATTTGACAAGTTGACATTTCAATAATTGTCATTCACGTAATGACGGCTGAAGGTGCTCTGTGGACGACCGTCACTGTCGAGTTGACAACCGGAAGCGATGATGATGTCCGGATTACTCAAATTTCAGAACCCAGCAGCATTTTCACCACTTCGACGATAGAAAAAAAAGTGATAGGTGTGCCATTTTTAGGTTGCTAAAATGGATTTACAACTTATCCCGTACCAGTTGAGGGAAAAATCATAGCAGAAACAGCAGAGACAAATGTAAAAACTCACCAGGAGTCCCAAGTAAAATTCCGACAAAAGAGTACTCCATTTCATTTCCAAAACGATTCCAATGGTGTGCAGAGGTCCTTCAGAATATGGACTTTTAAACTAAAGCGATTTAAGGAAAAAAAATTCTGAAATCATGAAATGATGGGTGTGAGAAAATTCGCTTGCGTTACGGGGGCCCTAAATACCACTTTTTGAAACGGCAAACCAGATGATGTTGATGAATTCGTTTACACGCGTCTGTGAGCGATAGAAAGAGCCCCCTAACTTGACAATCCGTTGAGGCGTAAGAAAATTATCGCGGGTCATAGAAAAAACAGTTTTTTTGGGGTGCCCGGTCAAAGAGGAGTCATGGAAGAAAAATGTCAGAAAGGTCCCGAGATACTGACCTTATGCCTCTGATCCAACCGTTAAAAAAATTTAAAAAAAATTTCTCTGGATTTGGGGATGGTCTAAACTTTATCAATTTTGAGGAGTGGTGATTCAACCCCCTCTGGACACGCCACTGACCACTCGTGTTTGATCTTCGCCTACGGGGTTTAAGCCCGATGAATTGAGCTTACGATTACAAAAAACCGCGTTAAAATCGAGTCATTTTTTTCGAAGTTATTGAACTTTGAATTTCATCAGAAAATCGGCGTGATCCACTTCGAGTTTTGAGCAGTTTATGTATAAGACTAATTTTATTGTCGTTTAATTCGCATGTACGATAGACAAAAACGATTGCAAAAGATGCTGTACTTTCTTGCAGTTTTTTTTCCATACGTTTTGTCTAATTTGATAAACTACTAATTTTAAAAATGTAACTCTATCTTTAAAAAAATCCATCTTGATTACATTTTTGAAAAACTAATTTTTAACTTCTACGCTCCGCGGAGCAGTTACTGGAATCGATCGAAAAACCCAAAAAAGTGTTTTTTGAAAAACTGTCGGTGTGTCTATGATCACGCTGCAGCTCAAACGTATCGAGATGAAATTTTGGCACACATGTTCTGTGGGCAATTTGTAGGTACCGATTAGATTCTGGGAAACATCGGTTCACGGAGTGCCATTTTTGGCACATCAACTTTAAAAATTTAAATGCATACCCCCATTTTTCGCGTCACCAAAAATGTATTCACACTTGGTGCCCTTTTGGTCAAAAATCGGTGCCGTGAAAAAAACCTTTATTTTTATTCCCGGATTTGATAGCTGATATTTTTTCAAGCCGAAAATTTTAGTGCCATTTTTTCGAAAAATGTCATTTTAGTGGTAAAAGTTCAACTTGTTTCTCTGGGCACAAACGAACGCTTATTGCGTTTGCTTGCTGTTCAAGGTGTTCAAGATCTCATTTGATGTTTGAGATTATAAAGAGTGTCCCAAAAAAAACCGAACAATTTATTTTTGGTTATAACTTTATTATTGTGGAACCGATTTTCCTCAATTTTATATGGGACGTAGCCAAAAGATGAGGCTTTTAGAATCTGCAACCATTTTCCAGATGGCGCCACTAATAAATTTTTTGCGGCAGTTTTTTACAGGAACACTTTTTGATTGGCTGGAGTTGAACCATCTGTGAACCGATCAAAATGAAATTAGTGTAGGATGGAAGCGAATGCTTTTCTTTTCTAAAGCAACTTTACAAAATTTTATTCTGACCGTTCTTGATTCATTTATAATTTTTTTTGTGATGCTTTAAAACAAGGATTTTTGAAGATTTATTTTTTATTTGGTCACCGATCTTGACAAAATTTGCAGAATCCTAAATAGCGCCACCCTAGCAAATTGTGTTATATTTTCTGTAATTTTCCTTAACTTCGGTTCATTTTGACCTCCTTTGACTTTTGATCCCCCTTTACAATTGTTCAACCCCATAAGCACCTATTTTACTAAATTCGCCTAATTTCGTTTTTCTTCGGCAATAAGTTGAACTCATATGGCTTTTTATTATTATATGTTTACCTTTTACACTTTTTACAACTCCATTCGCAATATTTCAACCTCCCAAAAGCTAAATTTGCATAATTGGCTTATTTTTGTGTTATTTTTTGTAATTCGACTTAGTCACGGTTAATTTTACCCCTCTTATCTTTTCATACCCCTTTACAATTTTTCAACACTCTGAGCGATAATTTTTCAAAATTGCCTTATTTTCCACGTTACTTTTGGCACTTCTTGTAACTGCAGTAAATTTTCATTGTCTTGGACTTCTCATCGTCTCCATAATTTTTCAATTCCCCTGAATGGTATTTGAATCGGGTATCGGGGACATATCATGCCACGAGAAATTCTGACAACATCGACTTGAAACTTAGAATTTCGACTTGCAACTCAGAAATTCGACTTGAAAGTTAGAATTTCGACTTGCAACTCAGAATTTCGCCTTGAAAGTTACAATTTCGAGTTGTGAACTTAGAATTCCGTCTTCAAAGTTAGAATTTCGAGTTGCGAACTTAGAATTCCGTCTTGAAAGTTAGAATTTCTAGTTGAGAACTTAGAATTCCATCTTGAAAGTTAGAATTTCGAGTTGCGAACTTAGAATTCCGTCATGAAAGTTAGAATTTCGAGTTGTAAACTCAGAATTTCGACTTCGCCCTCTAAATTTCGTGTACAAATTTTTAAACTACAGAAATTTTTCTTTTGTGTCCTCTCTACGCCATCGTATTATTCAGTCTTATAATTAGGTAGGGGAAGGAGGGTATCAGTGAGACACGGGGAACAGTGAGACTTTTCAAATTTCGCGGTTTGTGTACAAGTTACAGAGTGCTACCAACCTACCCTTTAAACTGTACCTAGAGCCCATGCGCTTGACGTAATTTAGAGGGCAAAGCTGTGAAAGTCTTTGTTCAAGATAATGGTGACTGGTTTTCTATAAGTAAACTAAATTTCAAGACTTTGGAACTGAAGTCCACTATTCTTTAATGATACATTTTATAAATATTACACTGGCATCAACGATCAGTCCTAGGTTATGGATAAATATGGTGATGAAGTTTTCCGTATTATTTTTGTAGGATAGACTTTCATCATTTATTTTTTGTTTTATGGACCCCTGGGTAACAATGAGACAAATTTGTGTGGGGAACACTGAGACAATGTGGGGAACAATGAGACATGCTCAGATTCTGATATATATGTTAGTTGGTTGGCAAACAACTTGCAATATAAAGTAAACAAGTTGTCTTATAATTATTTTGAGCCTTTTGGTGTACTAGTCAAATTTTTTTTACACTTGAATCGTTAGGCACCACCACGCCCCAAAAATCATTCTACGCGTTTGAATTAAATCCCAAATGTTAACATATTTGTTAATTTTGCAGGTTCTAATGAATAAAAAATGAAAATCACTTATTTTTAAATATATTTTGTAACAGCTTATACGACACGTCTCACTGTTCCCGACACTCTGTCTCAGTCTACCCCAGGGCATTGGGGTACAGTGAGACAGAGCCCCAATCGGGTTTCAATTTTTTAAGTAAGGTTAACAGTTGAATTATTGCTTTTTTGTACAATTATTATTAAATAATGTCTTCAAGGAAGGCGCATGCAAAGTTTCAAACGTCTAGCGCGTTTTCTAACAAAAAAAAGTGGGGTTCAAAAAAAAGCGTCTCACTGTTACCCTCCTTCCCCTACCTATTTATGTAGTAATTTACATACCTACATATAAAGACTGAACTTTTTCTATTTAGGTACAAGGTACAACAATATAAATTAACACTTACAAAACTGCATTTTTTTCTTTTTACGCCTTATTTTTCCTATCAAGTGCGAAAAATACAAACATTTCGGCGATTAAAATGAATATCAATTTTATTTGCTAATCTTAGCCAAAATAATTTTGGACAATATTTTGCCTAAAGGCTCTTCCAGCCAATAAATCTACATTTCCTGTTCCGACATATTGATTTGCAACAGAGTCATGCCCTTTTCTTCATTTTCATCGAAATAACCACTGGCATTTTGTTGCAACTTGATGCACACGCATCATGCGCATTCTAACCTGGGAACTGGGAGATGATCTCGCTTGGTTTGACCAAGGGAGATTGAATCTCATAGGTTTTCCGTAGCTCTATATGCACCTGAGAGCGGCGTGTTGCCTAAATCTCACCGGTGAGATGATCTCCCGGTTTCAAAGATAAGCAAGCGTCCAGGTTGGACATGAACTAAGCAGCTTGGAGCAAGTTGCACTTTACAAACGAACAGCCTCAGAACAGGTGCAACACAAACGAACAAACCTAAAGGAAAACCGAACCGATCTTCCCATCTGTCAATTCAGTGTCAACTCTCAACCAAATCTGTCAACGAAGCAGGCAAACAAGTTGTCAAAACACTGTCAAAGTGCATGTGAATTGTGTGATGGATGTATCAATATACATTGTAAACTTGTGCAATGCTCAGTGTCAAAATTTGATTTAAAATAATTAGAATGTATATTATAATACTGTCCACGAGTATTATTCTAGTATCTCTGTTATGGTGGTACTTGAAGCTCCCTAAAAAATCGATCAACCAAAAACACGTAGTGATAACTGGTGGTTCAAGTGGCATAGGAGAATCACTAGCAATTTTGTGTGCTTCAAAGGGGGCCCATGTAACTATTATCGCTCGCAATTTGGAGAGGCTCCATAGGGCCAAAAGGAAAATTGAAAAAAATTGCATTTATGACAACCAAATCATCACCACGGTCTCTGTAGATGTTTCTGATAAAGATTTGGTTCAGAAAAAGATTTTGGAACTGGAAACTAACGTTGGAAGTATTTTTATGCTAGTCAATTGTGCAGGAATGGCCATTTGTGGACAAGTTGAAGAAATGTCTGCTGAAGATGTTAAAACTTTAATAGATGTTAATTATTTGGGCACTCTGTATACAGTTCAAACAGTAGTTCTGTTAATGAAAGCCAGAAGAGAAGGGATAATTGTGATAACCGCCTCTCAAGCAGCATTGCTTGGAATTTTTGGCATGTCCGTATATTCCAGTTGCAAATTTGCACTAAGAGGGCTTGCGGAAGCACTTTACATGGAACTTCTCCCTTACAATATTTCTGTAACATTGGCATTACCCCCAGATACTGACACTCCCGGTTTCGAGCAAGAAAACAAAAATAAACCTCTGGAAACCAAACTAATATCAGGAACTGCTGAACTCGTATCCCCTGATGAAGTTGCTAAGACTCTTCTAAATGATTCTCTGGTAATAAATCTGAAATTTGAGTTTTCTAATAACTATATATTTTTTCAGAATGGAAATTTCTTCAGCTATGTGGGATTTGAAAGCTTTCTACTAACTACACTTTGTGTGGGAATGACTCCTCTTAATTCCCTCCTTGATCTTCTTATACAGGTTGTATTGTTAGGACCTTTGAGAATTGTAACTGTCGTGTATTCAATTATGTTCAAGAGAATTATCCTAAAGTGCCATGCTCAGCATGCTAAGTCCAAGTAAAAACGTAAATATACTGCCTTCAGGTGTTTGTAAGTTTGTAATAAAAGAATTTTTTTTGTAAAAATTCGAGTTTCCACCTCAAATTCGATAATTTTTTCTAAAATTCACTCCTCCGTTCTCGAAGATATTATGTGTAAGACCTCACAGTTTTAACAAGATATGCAGGGTGTAACCGAAACCTTTAGGAGTAAGAACATGTAAAAGGAATTTTTTCCTAAGTGATCCTTACTAGTGCTAGGCATGGTCAAAGATGAGAACCAAAATGTAGTTTTTTTAGGTGAAATTACTGATTAACTCCTCCAGGTACCGCTATGAAATTTAAGTCAAGCAAAAAATTTCACCAAAAGGTATTCTTACCATAAATATGTTTTCCTTTAAATTCCGGTTGATCTACTTCCATGGTCTTAGAGTAAATTCAGTTTAACAATTTTCCACCGGTAGGTATCTCCAGTGTTGTTAAGTATTTAAAAATGTATTTTAAAGGTACAGCCTAATTTGCTGACTGGGGAAGCATTGCTACTACCAGCGAAACCAACCAAGCGACCACTGTCTCCTTGGGCTCAGGTACATCTTGGGACACCCTTTACCTGCTACAGGGATTTCAACCCTCTACCTCCACATTTAGGGGTAGTTCCCTCTGCATATTTCAGTTTTCTGCTACTACCAGCGAAACCAACCAAGCGACCACTGCCTGCCCGGGCTTAGGTACATCTTGGGACACCCTTCACCTGCTACCGGGATTTCAACCCTCTACCCCTACATTTAGGGGTAGTTCCCTTTTTGCATATTTCAGTTTTCTGCTACTACCAGCGAAACCAACCAAGCGGCCACTGTCTGCTTGGGCTCAGGTACATCTTGGGACACCCTTTTCCTGCTACCGGGATTTCAACCCTCTACCCCTACATTTAGGGGTAGTTCCCTCTTTGCATATTTCAGTTTTCTGATACTACCAGCGAAACCAACCAAGCGACCACTGCCTGCCCGGGCTTAGGTATATCTTGGGACACCCTTTACCTGCTACCGGGATTTCAACCCTCTACCCCTACATTTAGGGGTAGTTCCCCCTTTGCATATTTCAGTTTTCTGGTACTACCAGCGAAACCAACTAAGCGACCACTGCCTGCCCGGGCTTAGGTACATCTTGGGACACCCTTTACCTGCTACCGGGATTTCAACCCTCTACCCTCACATTTAGGGGTAGTTGACTGAATTCATAATTATAGACCTATCTCCCTAACGCCTGTTCTCGGCAAAATTTTCGAAAAAGTTATTTATAAGCTCGCTTTTGTGGTTTTAAGGTATTTTTTCTATATGAGAATGAGATTTCAAGGATTGTAACACCCCTCCTTGTGGAAAGGGATTAAATTTAAGTCCCTTACTTAATTAGGAGCCATCATGACATCATGAGGCATTTCTTTGAAGAAACTCGCTTTTCTCGATATTAAAGAAAGATTTCCCAAAGGGATCATTGCATATACACTATTGACACTTATTGCTTACGTATCGGTCCCTTTGGAAAACTTAATTTTCAAAAAAGAAAACAATATAGTGCCTTTTTGTGCCCTAGCAACTTTCATCTGCCTTATAGTTTAAAACTAGAGCCCCTAGGATCGTTCAGTATCAAAAGTAAGCGAGGAGAAAATCTATGGGTGAAATCAGTGTACAAGCTATGTGAAATCGGGCGAAATCAAGGAAAAACAGGTGAGATCAAGGGAAATAAGGTGAAGTCACCAGGCGTAATCATGGTGAAATCAGTGTACCAAATTTTGCTCATAGATTTGCCCCTCGAAAGTAAGTAAACGAATTCCAAAAGTTTTCGGATTGTATCCTGATGTATCTCCATCCTGAGGATTTTCTACCAGTTTGGGCAAATTTGAAGCTACTTTAGACCGGAGCTTGCAACTGAAATTTACTGGAGACTATCCTGCCCCATTAAAAGACCATATGGCACCCGCATTTTTGAAAAAATTTTGCAAAAATTGAATTTTTGGATTTATGAAGCTCCCCAAACGGACCTTTCTGTGCATATTTCAGCTTACCGATGAATCAATTATGGGAACTCAAAATTTTGGAATAAATTATATTTGTGACTTTAAAGGTCTTTTTTCAATATTAGAAGGGTTTCTGTATCGCGCGGTCCTCTCATGGAAGGGGGGGGGTCTTTTTAAGGATTGTAATACCCCTACTTGCGGACGAGGATTAAATTTAAGTCCCTTACTCAATTGGGAGCATTCGTTGCAGTGATTTGAGATGGACCTGTGAGGATTTCTGCGAAGAAAATTTAAAGATGTTGCTTTTCTCGATATTAAAGAAAGACTCCCCAAAGGGATCATTGCATACACTTATCGTCATGTATTGGTCAATTTGGGGAACACGGATTTTGAAGAAAATAACACTTTTGAGTTTAAGCTCATTTCTGCAACATTGGAAGGGCTCAAAAGTCGACCTTGTCCACCACATGGAAGAGGGAAACGATTTGAGAAATGTGATACCCGTAGTTGTGGAAACGGATTAAATTTAAGCCCCTTACTCAATTAGGAACCATGAGGCATTTGTCCAGTAATTTGGTGGTTCTGTGAGGTTTTTCTGTGAAGATACCTAAAAGATTTCGCTTTTCTCAATATTAGGGAAAGCTCCCTAAAGGGATCCATTGCAAATACACCATTGTCCATGTATTGGTCCCTTTGGGGAACTCGAGTTTTTTAAGAAAAAACTATTTCATGTCATTATTGCTTTCTTGTGCCCCAGCAGCTGTGTGCTATGTATAAAACTGGATTCTCTAAGTCTAAAAATTTGAAGCTACTAAAAAAGGCATATTATTGAGACCTGCTAGAAGCCAGAATATCCCATATTTTGGGAAAAACTATGTTGAAAAGCAAAAAAAGGTAATTTTGAAGAGACCTTTCCATATATATTTTAGTCTACGGATTGATCCGTTTGGGGCACTTCATTTTCTAAAAAAAATCAATTTCAGCCATTTACTGTTTATTTTCTAGCTTAAACCTGTCCTAGAGAAAACTATAGGGCTCCTTACTAGGGTAAGGATCAGAAATAGGTAGCTACACGAGTCTAAAAAATTTTCGGATTGTATCCTGTCCTAGCTACCACTAAATGTGGGGGTAGAGGGTTGAAATCTCGGTAGCAGGTAAAGGGTGTCCCAAGATGTACCTGAGCCCAAGCAAAGAGTTATGCTTCATTGGTTTCGCTGGTAGTAGCAGAAAACTGAATTATGCAAAGAGGGAGCTACCCCTAAATGTGGGGGTAGAGAGTGCCCCAACATGTACCTGAGCCCAAGCAGAGAGTGGTAGCTTCATTGGTTTCGCTGGTAGTAGCAGAAAACTGAAATATGCAAAGAGGGAACTACCCCTAAATGTGGGGGTAGGGGGTTGAAATCTCGGTAGCAGGTAAAGGGTGTCCCAAGGTGCACCTGATCCCATATACAGAGTAGTCGTTTGGTTGGTTTCGCTGGTAGTACCAATTTTTTCCCAGTCAGCAAATTAGATTTTCCCTATTTTAAATACTTCAGATGTATTTAAATACTTTTGCTGACATTGTATTTTAAAAGTATTTCAAATACTTTTTTTGTCATGTATTTAAATACATTCTCAACTGCGAGATGGAAATTTTACCGTTGCGGTTAAAATCGATATCCTGGCCTTTCTAAGAATTTTGAGGCTTAACCCCCGACGACGCAAAAGGCTTATTATTGAATTCCAGGTAAAAGTACAGCACAGGATGCAGGTAATCATCTGGCTATCCGCAAATTAACCCGGACTGTAAAATTTATTGCTTTTCTCTGAACTCTGAATGAATCACAAGCTGTAACGTGGTGTTTTAATTTAAATCAAATGGATTTTTTATCCAGTCATTGTTTCATTGAAGTGTCTTCTTCGCTGCCTTATTCTGTTTATAAGTGTCGAGCGCCATAATTTTTTGAATTAACATTATTATGGATTCCTAACTCCAAAAAGCTGCCTTGCTCCCTCCAATACTAAATGGTTCTATTTTTAAGATAATTTCAAGTGATAAGACCTCTAATTTTTTACCTACCTATTCTTAAATAAAAATAAAGGTTTCAAAAATTAAATCCACCGGTCAGTGCCACGAATCCATTCACCGTAGCTGCTGTTGCCCTCAATAGAAGAATGAAAATGTATATGATCGCCTATATTAAATTTTTCACCCTTTTTAGTTCTTACAGACCAAGTTTGATTTTTTTGACCTTGAGTACCTATTTAAAAGTATTTAAATACATTTTAAATGTATTTGTATTTAATTACATCTGTAAGAAATGTATTTAAATAGTATTTGAAATACATTTTTATTTGTATTTGTATTTCAATACTTAGAAAAAAGTAGTTTTAACAACACTGGATCTACCTAACAAATTTCATTGCGATACCTGGAGCGGTTAATAAGTAATTCTAAAAAAACTACATTTGGTCCTCGTCTTTGACCATGCCTAGCACTCGTAAAGATCACTTAGGACAAAATTATTTTTACCCTTTCTTATTCTTTTTGAACGGACAACATATGGGTAAAATTTGGCTAAAGGTTTTGGTTACACCTTGTATTGTTTGCTGTTTCCAATCACAGGGCTTCATGAACATTTCAACCCCTAAACCCCAACCCCACATGCTCTACACAAAGTTGTGTTTTCTATTTCACCAACCTAATCCAATTCATTGAAAAATTGCGGCGATTTAGAGATTCATAATTTCACCCTTTTATGATTTACACGAGTGAGTTTATTTCTACGGTTTTACATTACTTCTTGCATATTTACTTACTTCTGTTCTTTATAAAAAAATAAACAGGATTACATAAGAAATAAACAGGTATGTGTAGGTTAAATGTATTTTCGCACAATCGTATGTTATAACTCTCTTACCGACGTAGTTAACATAAGGTGTAAGTTCAACTTACCAAGCGCGGTTTGGTTTCCCAGGCAACGAAAAATAACAGTGCTGTTATGAATTCATAACAGCACGCATATCTGACACAGGCATGGTAAGTAAAACAATTGAACTGGCAAAGGTATCGAGAGCATTTGGAAAATTCGGTGATCTGTCAAACAGGATTTGTTTAATGGCTGACGAAAAATGTTCAATAATTTAATTTCGATTGTGCGAAAAATCATATACGATACTACGGTTGTTAAGTACATCTTACATAATCTCGGAAATTGCAAAAACTCGTCTTCGACTCGTTTTTGCAAACCTTTCCTCGATTCTGTTATACTGTACTTACCAACCTAATATCGTAATATACTATTTCGCACAATCGTATGTTATAACTCTCTTACCGACGTAGTTAAAGTAAGGTGTAAGTTCAACTTACCAAGCGCGGTTTGGTTTCCCAGGCAACGAAAAATAACAGTGCTGTTATGAATTCATAACAGCACGCATATCTGACACAGGCATGGTAAGTGAAACAATTGAACTGCCAAAGGTATCGAGAGCATTTCGAAAATTCGGCGATATGTCAAACAGGATTTTTTTAATGGCTGACGAAAAATGTTCAATAAGCTAATTTCGATTGTGCGAAAAATCATATACGATACACGGTTGTTAAGTACATCTAACAGAATCTTGGAAATTGCAAAAACTCGTCTTCGACTCGTTTTTGCAAACCTTTCCTCGATTCTGTTATACTGTACTTACCAACCTAATATCGTAATATACTATATCCGCTTGCAAAGCGTTAGGGGTTGGTTTTAGGTGGAGAACTCATAAGACCTTTTTCAATGCTTGACCGAAATCTATCGAATCCCATAATTTTATACTTAGGTACCACTCATTTACTTGAAGAAAGGACCCTATACGATAGTGGCTCAGGAAAAAAATGAAAATCAGGATCTGGACGATACTATATCGGGTGTCCCAAAAAAAACCGGACAAAATATTTTTGGGAATAAGTCTGCCATTTCTTAACCGATTTGGATGAACGTGGTCTTAAATTAAAGCCAAAGAATCAGGCTTTCGACTGCATGAGAAACTACGGCAGATGGCGCTGGCGTAGTAGCCGTATTGATACTTGCTTTGAAAGTTTATTTTAGCTGCATGGGGATTGGCCAGTCAACGACCAATCGGTATGACACTCGAATAGCCTTGAAGATCTTTCTTTCTTGTTCAAAAAAAATTCTTTTTCAGAAGTCGATTTGCCTTAAGCATTTGATTTTCTGCAATTTAAAAAAAATGTGTTTTTGGGTATTTTCACCAAAGAACAGTAATGCAAATAAATCTTAATTTTCAGTTATAAATGAGCGAATATGGTGAAAACAGTGGCGCAGATGCCAGTGGGGGGCAACTGAACAGTTATCGTTGAAAATTAAGCCCTATGTGCATCAATGTTACTTTAGTCATGGTTATGGAAGCATGAAAATACGCAAAAACACTTTTTTTAGAAAAATTAATTTCCTATCTGGAAGGGTTCAGAAGTTATGGACCGCCGGCGCCTTGTTGACTTAACCTGTATACAGGATGCGAGATTGAAAATCCAAATTGCCATAACTATCTTTTTTTGATTTTTATCAACGTCAACTAGAATATAAACTTGTTGTCAATTTTTCATTTTAAAACGGATATAGTGGGATTTTTTGAGACTGGCGAGTCTGGTCGTAAAACTATATCTAATGCCCTTGAGTTCTGATTTGCGGCAAACCATCTCGAAATCATCAGACGCCTGCATTGCTTTTTGGCATCAATCGAGTGAGCGCGCTCGATAATTATGGAGGTTCGAATGCCAGCCAAGCGGCCTCCCAGTTATATTCTTGACCACCATAACTAACGAGCGCGCGTACCTGTAAGTACCTACCCATTTTTTTTGCTTTTTTTCGGTAAAGTTTGTTAATATGTTTAATAAGTTTTTAATCTCTCTTACATTTTTCACCCTCCTTTAACACATTTCGCTTTTTTTTTTCTTCCTTCGCAAAATTTTACTCCCCTCAAACCTGCGCAATTAGCCTATTTAATGGTAGAAAATTTTCACCCTCCTTTTCGCCAATTCTATTATTGTTTAGATCATTTCCTTTGTCGTAAATTACATACTTCTATGCTTCGGCACTACTATTTGGTGTAGATGTAAATAATCTGCACCGAAAACCACGTAAATATAAATAAATCACTCACGATTACTCATTACGGTGAATAAACATCTACAGGTATACACATCGCTTTGATACACATCTCCCGTTGAGTGTGGTCCTATGTCACAAACTTACGAAAGCGTAGAGCTGCCATGATATTTGCTGACTTTTTTTATTTTGTAATTTACAGAAAAAGTGTAAATTTACAGAAAAAAGTGTAAATTTACAGAAAAAAGTGTAAATTTACAGAAAAAGTGTAAAACAGAAAAAGTCTATTTACAGAAAAAGTGCAAATTTACAGAAAAAGTGTAAATTTACAGAAAAAGTGTAAATTTATGTTTCCATTCTGAGAGCACCATTACCGAGTTGTACAGGGTAGTTCAAATGTATTAATACACGGCACTCACGGCCAAACAATAAGATAAATAAATAAAATAAAAATCCACGTTAAATTAGAATAAATTACCTTCATTTTGTCGCAATTTGGAATTGGCATAATGTAGCGATAAACAATGAGTATTTTTTTTAATGGCACCACCCATGTTTCTATTTGCTTGGATTTCCTGAGAGTCCTTCTTTATGGTGATGATTTAATTTTTTTGATAAATCGAACAGTAAATTTTTAAATTTTCATTAATTCAAATTTCCCGCGGAGATCCGGCAACAACGCACTTCATCATCTGTGCAACCGATGCAATCGTCCTCGTCTTACCACATGCCTCCCACTAATTGTACACGCCCCCTAAAGGATTTTAACGGGGCCTAATTAGGTTCTTTATACTTAACAAATGGCGCCTTTCATTACAAAGGAAAAAATGTTTCTTCAGAGTGCCTTTTTGCTACATTTTTTATCGGGCTGTTATCAAGCTGTTAATTAATAAATTGACCAAAAACAACAAATCTTGCATTCTAAAAAAACATCCTTATAATAATGAAAATTTAAATTTAAAAATTTACTACCCAATTTATGTACTTTTTATTTATTGCTAAATTATACAAGCATTTACCATGAATTTTTTATTATATATATATTATATATATTATATTTTTGGAGCCGCTGATCAAATGTCAGTGACGCAAATAATACAAAAAGTAAATAACTGAAATACAAAATTACACTAGATTATTTTCCAGCCTAGAGACTTTCGAGGCTGCTTTTCGGGGCTAGGGATGTGCCCCAATTTTTGTATTCTAAAATTGTGTATAGCTGGTTGCCTACCACATTTCTATTTTTATGTAAATTTTAGTATGTACCTACAAATTTAACCCATGATCTCAGCCTCAGCTGCGACACTAATTGAATTTAATCCCCGTGAATCAAAGCAAATATTATTTAATCGCTAAACAATCAGGATAAAAGCGGAAATAGAATAAAACATTAATCAAGTCGCCAAGGCAGACAGTTGAAAATAGTCGTTACCATGGATACGTTATTTCTGTAAATTGTCGTTTATCGATTCGGTCATGCGTAATTTTGCCGTAATTCAGTGATATTTACAAAGAACCGTTACATTATCGGAGGTCGTTTGACGAATTTAACAACAATTTGTTTAAAAATTTAAATAATGCGCCGAAAACCGTGCGGTGATTTTGCGCGTTAGGAAATTTTGTTCTTCTGTCGCGTTCGTTGCAACATGTCAGTTGATGTCAGTTGCCGGAGTTCTAACGATTATTAATTTATTTATTGTGCAAACGTTCAATTTTAGTTTATTTATGAGTGAGTTAATTGTTTTTGAGTTCGATACAAACAATCGTTAGAGATGAATCAACAGCAGGAAATTCTTGCGATTGGGACGAGCATCAACATCAAAAGAACCGATGGTAAGTTGGCTGTGGTTAAATCGCTTAATTTGGTTGAGAAAGGTCTTGATCGTTATTTTTACTCTTATTTAATACTTTCGCACTGTTCTATTCGCTCGGGATCATTATCCTGCACGATGTGGTTTTCTGTTATTTTCCACCCTAGTTTGAAAACTGTAACTGTACATAAAAGGTTTATTTTAACTCCTACCCGTATATTATGGTACTTTCTATGAAAACCACAGGTTTTTCTCACGTTAAAAAAAAATGATAAATATCGATTCTTATATTTACTTGCCATGTGTTTTTATGTGGGTATTGTGATTCACTAACATCTCCAATTTATCAAGGTTGTCTTATTTTATTAGTAGGTACGTTTTAAAGGATTTTTTCTAAAAATCCCATAAAAAAAATCAAAAAATCAATGAATTGCATCCAACGCCTTGCGCATCGGTTGTATAAAACTGCGGGTCATTTTTTTTTTAAATTTTTGGGTAACACATGGCGAACCTCGAGGACAGGGTGACGCAAACATGTAATACGATGGTACCTTATATGGCTTGTACTGTTCAGGCAAGGTCGACCTACTCCTCACAGGGCAATGAAAATGGTCGTTTTCTTGCTAGTTTTTTGCGTTTTTTTGGGAATTTTAAGTTTTTATTTTTCGGTTTTAGGGCGAATTCATTCGGCGGTCGTGGCTGCTGTCAGCTATGAAAGTCGTAGTGCTACCGTGGAGTGGTTTGAACAGGGTGAAACCAAGGGGAAGGAGGTGGATATGACTGCTATCGAAGCTCTAAATCCCGATATTATCATTAAAAAACCCATCAGCGAACCGATCACTATAGAGCCGATGCCTTCCCCGGCGAGCAACAGATTGCAGAGGGTAAGTCTTAGGGGAGGTATGAGCAAAGCGGACACCGGGGGCGGGCCCGTTTGAACCATTCTTGTTTGAGTAATTATTAGAGCTTGGAAAATATGCGCTGAAAATCGAGAAAAAACACCTTTATACGCGTAATATTTACATAAATTCGAAAAACTTTTCTACTCTACAATTATTAAATTTTTCTTCCCAGCAATTCATTTGATATACAGTGAGGTTCAAAAGTTGTTTCTCCCCCTTCTAATTCTATAGTGGAGGGTAAATCGTATTTATTAATTTGAGCCAAGTAGTGTTGTCAAATATTTTTTTCCGTTTCTGGTTTAGCCGGAAATGGCTCTAAAATAGTTTTTTTTAAATTGAAACTCAAAATCATGCCACAGCCACCAGTGGTCGGAACATTACTTTTAAAAAGTAATTCATTACCATTACACATTACTTCGTCGAAATTGTAATGCATTACAATTACTGATTACTTTTTTCAAAAAGTAATGCATTACAATTACAATTACTTAATAAATGTAATGCATCACTTTATACATTACTTTTAACGTGACATTTCTTAAATTTCTAATTGTAGCTGACAGATTTTGAGATCTGCAGTAAATTGAATCATACGTCATTCCAGACACGGCCAACTCTAATTAGAATTTTAAAAAATGCCACGTTATAAAAAAAACTGTAGGTGTATTATTTTAAAACAGTAAATTTATTATTTAATTTTAATTTAATTTGAATAACAATTGCGTTTCAAAATTTACCACTGCTTGAGATGGCTAAAGTTAGTTTAATTTTCTTCAGCTAGGAAATTATTTCAATTCTGTAGAAATATTTAATCCGGAGTAATTGCAGAGAATATCGCTACTAAAAATAGCAGGAAAACCTCTTCAAAATGCATCAATGTTTGCTTGGGAGGCGGTAGGTAAACAACCCCGCTGGGTTAGGGTTAACTCTGATACCAGTAATACCTAGCTACTTCCTGTGGTGGTTATTTCATTTCACAGAATTACATTTTTCATAAAAGTTTTATTTTTGCGTTTATCAATTAAGGGTAAAAAAAGTAATAGTTTTCCATTACAATTACTAAAAAAATGTAATGCATTACAATTACTAAAAAAATGTAATGCATTACAATTACTCATTACTATTTGAAAAAAGTAATGCATTACAATTACTCATTACCAGCTAAAGTAATTTCATTACAGTAATGCATTACTTCCGACCACTGCAGCCACCCTACATTTTCAAAAACATCTAATAAATCGGTGAAATATGAAGATTTTTGAAAATCGTGAAAACACGTCAACTTAATTTTTTTGATATGAATTCGACTGCCTGACTACATTTTTCTTATTCCTTTTTATAATTTTGTCCAATTGCAAAAAATTAGGGAGTTTGATAAGTAGAGGAAAAATTTAATTGCGGAGTTGCGTTTGCATCAAAAAAGTAAGGCTGACGTGTTTTTGCAATTTTCAAAAATCTTGATTTTTGACCGATTTCTTCGATGTTTTTGAAAATCTATGGTGGCTGTGACTTGATTTCCGGTCAATTGCGATACATGCTTTTAACTTAGAAACATTTGCAGATTCCGAATTCGTTAAGAAAAATGTTTCAATTTAAAAAACTATTTTAGGGCTATTTCCGGCTAAACCGGAAACGGAAAAAAATATTTGACAGCACCTTATCGGGCTCAATCTAATAAATAAAAGTTACCTGTGCGAGAGTTTTTTTTTGAACCTCACTGTATTTGAATCGACACGTTCTAAGATGTTTTTGTTTTTTCAAAAAAGTCCAACATTTCAAATTTTTTAAAGAACTAACTCTCGAACTAACTTCAAAGCGAATCATCGTGGAAACGAGGTTTAAGCAGGGCATTGAAGACTTAGAAAAGCTTCAATTTGATATACAGGGTGGGTAATTTTTCGATGCTCACCATTGGGATCTCCTAAACGGTAAAAGATACGGGGTCGGTTAAATTACAGAAAAGTTGCGCTATTTGTTGATGATTGAGAATCTGAAGAGAATTCCCCGATATTTTGATTCGTTCCCGAGTTATCACAAAAAATCTGAAAATTGCCAATTTAAAGAAAAATTTATATCTTCCTAACGATTGATGTTGTTTGAATTAAACTTGGCACTTTTATATTTTTGACAACTGTCAATTGAATAGCATCGACAGAAATTTTCTAGGCCTCCTAGATTTTGAATAACGACAGTCAACTTTTGATTCTTTTCTAATGCACAAAAAAATTGGCTTTTCAAAAATGTCCTCAACTTTTTTGACAGATGTCAGAATTTGAAAATTGGTAGGAATAATTTGCAAAATCAGCCTAAACTTAGATGGAAAACAATTGAATTCAACAGTAATAAAATACGTCTTGCGGTCGTGTGACTCAGGCTTTCACATATTTTTTGAAAAACGTCAATGTTGGTTACATTTTTGAGAAGCTATTTTTTCTGTGTATCCGGCGGTGTTAAAATTCAATGTGGCGCCCATAAGAAAAAGAAAAGAGACTGTCTTTATTCAAAACCTAGAAGGTCTAGAAAATTTCCGTCAATGCCATTCAACTGACAGCTGTCAAAAATATAAAAGTTCCAAGTTTCATTTAAATAACATCAATCGTTAGGAAGATATTAATTGTTCTTTAAATTGGCAATTTTCAGATTTTTTGTGATAACTCAGGAACGAATCACAGTATCGGGAAATTCTCTTTAGATTCTTAATCGCCAAGAAATAGCCCAACTTTTCTGTAATTTAACCGACCCTGTATCTTTTACCGTTTAGGAGATCCCAATGGTGAGCATCGAAAAATTACCCACCCTGTATACAGGGTGTCCCGAAAATGCTTGGCACTATTTTAGCCTGAGATTCCCCATTGAAAATGATGACGATTGGTACAAAAATTTGTAGGTCGAAGTCGGGAATAGGTTTTTTCACATATCTCAGGAACGGACTGTCGGATCTTAATTAATTTTTGGAGGGCACTGTATGAACTTACGTCGACGCTGTGAATTTTATCGAATTCTGACAGCGCAATCCTCAGAAACCCGCAATGACCTTAATATTTTTCTTTTTAAAGCAGCCGTTTTCGAGATAATTGAGGTTTTGCGTTAATAAGCTTTGTTTAAAATCTAGCCCGTTTGAGGGCCTGTTTGAACAATTTATGAAAACTACCCCCTAAATCTAGGTTTCGTGTTTTTTTTTAATTTCCCAATTTTGTTTATTAATGTAAAATCAGTTAAATATGCTCCCTCGTCAAATCAAGCCTCTTAACGCTAGTGGATTCTCTACCAAGACAAGTGGCAGTCCACAGAAAACCTCAATTATGTCTAAAAAGGCTGCTTAAGTCAAAAATGAAGAAGAATAAGAAGAGTTGCAGTTTCAATTGTTCTTTCTAACTAATACCAACAGATTTAAAATTCGTGAAGAAAAATATCAAGGTCCCCAAATTTTTTTCAGATCTGACAGCCCGTTCCTGAGATATGTTATGAAAACTAGTTCCGATGGCGCACTTTTGAGGAGCTGTAGCTCCCTTAGGCAGCGCCTTGTACCAATTGTCACCATTTTTAATGGGGAATTTTAAGTTCAAATAGTGCCAAGCCTTTTCGGTACACCTGTATATTACTCGATCTGTTTTGGCGAAATTTGTTTCTTTCCAAAAAAAATTCAAAATTTTCAAATCCTTAATTTTAAAATGGCTATAACTCAAAAGCAGTGGTCAAAATTTTGTACATGCATTGGCAAATTGTCAGATATTGTCTTGTATTGCAAAGTATTCACACGTATTAACACGATATTAACATGTATTGACACTGCATTTAAAAGTATTGTCAGTATTGCCGTGTTAACAGTATTGACACGCTTTCACCCTATGCTTGTGCACGTTGCCAGCAGTGGATGACCCCTCGCTTAAACTTAAAACATAAAAAAACAATACATCTTATTTTTTAAGACCAGAATTTGTTAGCCTTCTTGTGTAAAAAATTATGTAAGGAGGTCAAAATAGATTTTACTTGACAGACCTAAATGGATGTTTAAGAAAAACGTATTTCAAAGCGGACCTTGCCTGACATAGCCCTGAACGAATATTGAAAAAAGAAACTCATCACATAGGTTTCGAACCCGAGCAGTAAAAGTGAGCATCGCATCAATTCAGTGTTGTTAAAGATACATTTTTTGAAGTATCTAGACGTATCTAGATAGTAGATGTATACTTTTTTTTCATCGATATCTAGATACACATACTCGTAAATAATAAGTACAAATAGATACATACCGGGTGATTCTTAAGTAGTGGCAGAAAATTCAAGGGGTGATTCCTCAGAATATTTTAGTAAGAAGAAAAGTTCTCGTGGACATATGGCAGAAAATGCTAAGCCCCTTCAAAGGGGTATTCGAAAAGTTAGTTTTCTTAAAATTATTCGGAAAATATGAATGACAAGATTTTGAAATTTGGAGCATAGGTTCGCTATCTTCTGAAATTTTTTCACACATAATCTAACTTTTTTAGTACCCCTTTAAAGGGGCGTAGCTCCCTTATGAAGCATTTTCGGAACTTTAGGAACTTTTCTTCTTAGAATTGCCTGAGGAATCACGCCTTGAATTTTCTGCCACTATTTAAGAATCCCTGTATAGATACTTTATAGGTACTTCTGAATTTAAAAGAAACACAATTTTTTGCAATAATGTATTTGAACTGGTACTTGAACAAAAAACGAAAAAAAAACTTATTTATTTATTGCGATCGCCGTGCAGTGAGACTCTTCCTCGGCCTCTTTAAGATATTGTAAGTTACAATACAATACAATTTATACAGGGTGTTCGCGAAACATGTAGCAGAACTCCTACCGTAGGTTCCTTACATAAAAATAAGTTGAGAAGTTCCTATAAAGATTTGCCCGATATCGCCTCCTAAGGTCTTCTCGTGGAAGGAGGATGGGTATCAGTTTATTTTTAATATTTCGGAAACGGCTTAATCTACGATATTGCAATTTGGTACATCGACTTAGGTACTTAAGGGTGTATCATGTACAAAATTTCATTAAAATTGATTTAGGGGAACATTCAGTTACCGACACCTGCAATATTTTCAATGCAAAACCTACATAAGCAGTTCCTGGAAAAATCATTTACTGCGTTTTAGTAGTAAAATTTTATAAGAAAACTTTTATTGCTCTTGCAAAATTTCAAAATAATGCATCGATTTTGTGCAATCAACAAAAATGTGTGCTATTGCCTGATGCGCGCCTTGTAATTTCTGGATCAGTTTCACAAAGTCGCCTATGCAAACCAGCGAAACATGTAGCAGAACTCCTACCGTGGGTTCCTTACATAAAAATAAGTCAAAAAGTTCCTATGAACATGTGTCCGATATCGCCTCCTAAGGGTGCTAGGTTTGCATAGGCGACTTTGTGGTCCAAAAATTACAAGGCGCGCATGATGCAATAGTACACATTTTTGTTGATTGCGCGAAATCGATGGATTATTTTGAAATTTTGCAAGAGCAATAAAAGTTTTCTTATGAAATTTTACTTCTAAATATCAGTGAATAATGTTTCAAGAACTGCTTATGTAGGTTTTGCATTGAAAATACCAATTGCAGGTGCCGGTAACAGAATGTTCCCCTCCATCAATTTTCATGAAATTTTGCACATGACACACCCTTAAGTACCTAAGTCGATGTACCAAATTGCAATATCGTAGATTAAGCCGTTTCCGAAATATTAAAAATAAACTGGTCCCCATCCTCCTCCTACGAGAAGACCTAGCACCCTTAGGAAGCGATATCGGACAAATCTTCATAGGAACTTTTCAACTTATTTTTATGTAAGGAACCTACGGTAGGAGTTCTGCTACTTGTTTCGCGAACACCCTGTATGCCATCTGTAAAGTTTTTATAGCAGACTTTTGTCGTTAAAGTTGCAAAAATTGAAGGTTGCGCGAAAACAGATCGGCCACCCGACATCACGTTTATGCCAGCTGTCAAACTCAACCGATTGGATATCGTCATGGCAACGCCGTCAATTCAAGCAGAACACACACAATGCTGCAATTTCATTGGTCTTGACTTGGATGTCGTCATGACAACGCCGTCAATTCAAGCGGAACACACACAATGCTGCAATTTCATTGGTCTTGACAGAGTTGATAGATGACGTAAACTGTTAGGGAAGGCGGGAGGTGCAAAATCTAGAGTTTTCTGCAACGTTTTCTCAAAAACAAAGAAATACGACCAAATTTTTTTTAATTCAAACAGTTGACTGGGATGTTTTCATATTTTGAGTATAATACCTACTCTATTTTTAAAACTTGAGTTGGTGGTATCTTGTATCTAAGTATCTGTAAAATCTGTTAGATATTATAAAGAATGTGTCTATTTACAGTAAGTATCTAGATACTTAACAACACCACCTGGCCATCAGACCCTCGTGTTGAGTTTTCTCCAGGGTGTCCCAGAACTACAGGGTGACTCAGAATTATAGGGACAACGGCTAACCAGAGATTCCTTAGGTAAAAATATGTCGACAAGTTCCTATAAACATATGCCAGAAAATTCCTCCTAAGGGAGTTAGGGCCCCTTAAAGGGCCACTTTGACAGTGGTTTTTTCTAAATATTTTCAAAACGGTTAAAGACAGCAACGTGACATTGGATACCTTTAATAAGTGTTTGATGCTGAAGTGATTACCGTGGTCAAAACTTTAAAATTTCGCTCAGAAGCGTCCCGTACAGGGGGGGGGGCTTAGGACTAAATTTGTTCAAACATCTTTGTAAGTAGTTTTTTCTTAAACTTTATTCCAGAATCTGAAAATCTGCTGTTTTTAAGTAAAAATGGTACTCTTGTTTGACATCGATAGAATGCGCCCTTTTCCAAAAAAATGGCTTTTCATTGGTTCAGGGCTCCAAAATTTGTGACAGAAGACATCAAAATATCGTAAATAAGTTCATGGAATGGTTCCTTACTTCATTCTAGAAAGAAAAGTTCATATGGACATGGCTCGAAAAATGCTTCCTAAGGGAGCTAGAGCCCTTCAAACAATATGCTTTCCAAGACTCCATTTGAAAGACCATAGCTCCTTTAGGAAGCATTTTTCGACTCATGTCCATATGAACTTTTCTTTCTAAAATAAAGTAAGGAACGGTCCCATGAACTTGTTTGCAGTATTTTGTTGTCTTCTGTCACAAATTTTGGAGCCGTGAACCAATAAAAAGCCATTTTCTTCAAAAACGGTACATCCCATCGATGTCAATCAAGAGTACCATTTCTACATAAAAACCTCAAATTTTCAGATTCTGGAATGAAATTTGAGAAAAAACTACTTACAAAAATGTTTGAGCAAATTTAGTCCTAAGCCCCCCTTGTATGGGACGCTTCTGAAAAAAATTTTAAAATTTTGACCGCGGTAATTACTTCAGCATCAAACACTTATTAAAGGTATCCAATTTCACGTTGCTATCTTTAACGGTTTTGAAGATATTTAGAAAAAAACACGGTCAAAGTGCCCGTTTTAAAGGGCCCTAACTCCCTTAGGATGCATTTTCTGGCATATGTTTATAGGAACTTGTTTACATATTTTTACCTAAGGAATCTGTGGTTAGACGTTGTCCCTATAATTCTGAGTCACCCTGTATGTTCTCAAACTTCATTGTGAGATGAAGCATGTATCTACTTGTTTCTAAGTCTGTCAAAGCTATAGGGCTACTATGGTAGCGCAATATGTTGTAGCACAGTATAATATAAACAGTAGGTCAACGATTTTGAATTGGAGTTAGTTCCAGGTTCGCATGAGTAGATGTCTCATTTAGTGTCGATGGTTCGCCAATAGTTTGTCGCCGAGGTAGGGAATAAGTTACTCGAATATAGATAGCGCTAGCGTAGTCCAATTCGTCAGTGCACTGATAGCTAACTATTGACGGAACTAAGTGCAATACTGCATTGGCTTTCTGCCCATTGTTCTCCTCACACTTGCCAGGTTGTGAACAGTTTCTTGGAATCTGTGGCTGGAAACGAAAACATTAATCCATTATTGGGATATTTATTATGTAAACATGAACCAAATGACTTGCAACTCGAACTGCAATATTCCTTATCGGAATGTGTTTTCTACCTACCGATTAGGTACCGAATCTTTAATAAGTAATAACTCCCGTGATTCGCCGAAAAGTTGATCGCGTGGGACTTTTAATTTGATTCATTAAACACTAAACTTTAATTATTAGGGAACCATCGAAGGGATGTACTTATGTAGGAACCTCCACCTTTACCTGTACGAGATGATGACGGTTCATGTCCCTCAATTTGATTTGATACACAATAATCAACAATAACAATGCTACGACAGTTAAAAAATAGTTTAGGTATTTTGCTCGGCTTTTGCTAGCTATTTACCGATTTTTAGTGCCGTAGCAATATGCCAGGCACCCTTGTTTTAGCTTATTTCGCTCGCTCTCGTCGTATCGATCGCTCCTCATGTCTGTCCGTCGCATAACTTGAGAACGGCTTTGTCTCCCGAAAAGTAAGGCGAGGATTGCTTTTGGGCCATATCGGACAAAGGGGGTGGGAATTAGGGGAAAAAACCGAAAAACTATTAATTGCAATAACTCGAGAACTAGTGGAGGTATCATGCTGAAATTTGGTATGCACGTTCGACCCTCAACTCAAGTCTGTTGAAAGTGGCAATTTCGGGGGATGAAATTTAGGGGATGAAAACCACAAAAGAATCCGCAAGGGTTGCACGCAGCTCTTAGAAACTCAACGTGCACACATATATCGGTGAAATCTTGCGGGTGATGCGTTTTTCGTAAAATCGAACAGATGGGGTGGAAATTAGGGGTTGCAACTCGAAATTCCACTTAATAAGCATTGATCGAAATTGGCGTCATTCGATAGCTTTCCATTAATGATGCAAATGATGCAAAAAAGGCGGCATTCAAATTTTGAGAAAACTACCCTTATAGGCGCTACAACCCCTAACATGCAAAAACACAAAAATACGAGAACTCAAAAACTACTCAACGTATCAAGGCAGAATTTGGTGTGTCAACTTTCAGTGACATTGTAAGTGGATGGACAAATTTTCACTAAGATCTAACAGGGGGGATGAAATTTAAGGGTTGAAACTTGAAATTCCTTCAAGTAAATGGTAGCATAAAATTACGGGGTTCGATAGATTTCGGTCAACTATTGAAAAAAGGTCTTACGAGTTTTCAACCTAAAACCAGCCCCTAGGCTATTAACCACCCCTAACTCTTTGCAAGCGGATAAATATATTTTATTGATTTTTTCTGAAACCATATCGAATTATTTACGAAGAACTGAAGTCAGTAAATACGGAGGGAGTTATGTAACACCGGAAAAATTAACTCACCCCTGTAAATCATAAAGGGGTGAAATCATGAAGGGTTGAAAACATAAATCTACAAACCACCGCAATTTTTCAACGAATTGAATTAGGCTTGTGAAGTTGAAAACACAACTTCCTTTAGGGCATTTGGGGGTGGTGAAATAGGGGGTTGGAGTTTAGGGGTTGGAACGTCCATGAAGCCCTGTAATTTGACACGGAGAAGCAATATCTTCTACAAAACTGTAAGATCTTACACACTGCATCTACGAGAAAGGAAGAGTGTATTTTAGGAGAAATTTTTCGAATGGGATGAAAGTTAGGGGTGGAAACTCGAATTTTCAATGAATCGCTAGCTTTCTATTGATGGTACAAAAAAAGTCTTATTCATCATTGGCGAAAAATGACCCTTAAAGGCGGTACAACCCCCTAACATGCCGAAACTCAAAAATGCGAAAACTCAAAAACTGCTCAACGTTTCAGGACTCTGGAGTTGGTGTGGTAATTTACAGCGCCACTGTAGGTGGATGGGCAAATTTTCATTATGATCTAACAAGGGAGATGAAATTTAAGGGTTGAAACTGGAAACTTTTTCATGTTTTTCGATAGTTCTAATTCATTTTCATTACTTTTTAACCCATCCACAATTTTTCAACCCCTTTCATGACCCTCAAAAAGCAAAATTTACCCAGGCCGCTCCTTTTTCGTGTGATTTTCGCTAGTTCTACTTAACTACAGTTCATTTTCACCCCTCTTGATTTTTCATCCCCCGTGACAATTTTTCAACACCCGCGCGTTAATTTTGAAAAATTCGCGCAGTTTTGCCTTTTTTCGGTAATAAATTTTACTCATATACATTGTTCTTGCCTTTTTCACTTTTTCGACTCCCTTCGCAATATTTCCACCCCCAGAAGCCAAATTTGCATAATTGGCTTATTTTCATGAGTTTTCATCCCCCTTTACGATTTTTCAACCCCCGAAGTGCTAATTTGGCAGAAGGACCCTATCTGATATGCCCAGTTTTTGGGCCCCTTTTAGCTGGCAGTCTTAACTTTTTTCATAAACGAGTGTTTGAAACACTGGGTGGGTACCTCATGAATTAATGTAACACTAAGTGTTAGGTGAGAATCGCAAAATATATGATGTTTTAAGTTTTGGAATAATTTAAGAAAAATTGTTTTGTAATAAATGGATACGTTAAAGGCTTAAAGAACAATAGTAGCTGGCATGACTGATTCAAAAAAGGTCCCTCAACCGAAAGCTTCGTTCTTCCTGAGTTTGTGAGCAAAAAATTAGGAAACAGTCATGCCAGCTACGGCCAGCTACAAACGGCCCAAATATGGGGCACATCCGATAGGGTCGTTTGTGTAATTTCGGTAATAAATTAAACTCAATTGAATGATGTTAACATATTTCACTTTTTTCATCTCCTTTTGTAATATTTCAACTCTTCAAACGCTAAATTTACATAATTGGGTTATTATGGTGTTATTTACGTTATATTACATTATATACGTAATTTTACTTAACCACGGTTAATCCTCAGACCTCTTGACTTTTCATCCACCTTTACTCCCTAAGTGCAAAATTCGCATATGTTCGTTTTTCGTCGGTAGGTAATAAAATTGAACTCATTTGGCCGAATCTTGTTTTAATTCCGGCAATTCATTTCATTTAGGTACTCATTTGGTTTATATTGTCATCCTTTTTACTTTTCAACCCTCTAAATTTTTGTGTTTTTTCTGTTCATTTTCTACTTTTTAATTTTGTAGCAACAATTTTTATCATTTCGCCTTTTTGACACATCTGTGATCTGTGCGTCTGCGGAGGCACTACTCTAGTAGTGCAGATTGCTAAAATCTGTACCCGATTCTACCAGTAAAACCATCAGCCGCCCCTATACATACACATTAACGTGATAAACATCTACAGGGATACACTGATACACATCGCATTGATATACATCTTCCTAAAAAACATTGCATCGAACTTGGTAGGTAGGTATTTCTTTATTCGTTGCATGCATTGTTTCGGTAAACCGCACGTATCTAGCAAAAGTCAAAGTGTGTAGGAAACAATTAGCATTTTTTGAAATTATCTATTTAATTAGGTAATTTAGTGATGTCTTTTCTTAACCACTCTCAAAAAGCGCAACATTTTGCTCTACCCTGATGGGTTATAATTGCTGGAAGATTCGTAAACAAAACTGAAACATTACAGTTACAATCTTCCATTGTTTTGTTAATTACCCAGATATTCTTTTTTCTGCATTTGGTGGGCTTGTTTATATTTTTAAACAAAAACATAAATGCGGTGTGCGGCGTGCATAAGTAGGTAAAACCAATGATAGTACGGCAAGCACTCGTTCAGCTGGGATCTGCCAGCATAATTTATTGCGAATGTTTACAGAAAGAGTAACGAGCTCCTATTATATCAGTTCCTGGAACAATAATTTATTTTAGACACATAGGGAAATAGTCATGTCTTGCTTTAAATAAAACAGATTGAAGAAAACCCAATATTCGGCTACTTGCATACAGATGGAGCCACATTTTCTCAAGTTTTTTATCCGCAAAAAAAATTGGCGGGAAACGGTTGTTCTACTGTTTATATTATACTGTGGTTGTAGTTTCTTACACAGTTCGAAAGTCTGATTCTTTAGCTTTAATTTAAGACCACGTTCTTCCACATTCGTTCAGAAATTGCGGATTTATTTCAGAAAAGATTTTGGTTTTTGATCAATTGAAATTTTTAGAAGAAATTTCTGATGCAAAACCGCGTAAATACTGGACAAACAGGTTTATCTTGGGATTGTCAAGGATATATGACTAATCGTCATTCATTTTTCGGCATGTAGCTTCATTTTAAATTTTAATTGAAAAAGCCGATTCTCTGCGTGTCGAACCCATTGTGGGTGATGGTGAATCAATTAAGGTAATTGGTTAGACCTGCCTTCGTTTTACGATTTTGTCTCACGGGTAACTGACCTCCGCCGAATACTCTATTAAAAATAACGGCGCGAATTATGTACCCCCAGGTTCAACGCAATCCTAAAAACAATCTTGTAAGATTCGAAATTTCCTGCTCACTTAACGTTAATTAATTTCTAATTAAGTCTTAAATTGAGTTTGGAATCGTTAGTTACGAGTGTGACAATGTACTTTTGTTGTATGTGGTGCCAGGCACTGGTGCTGAAAAGGTTGATTGTACTTTTGAAAGTATTATTGATTGTACTCTTTCCAACATTTTGGCAAGTTGTTGTGAAACTGTGTTTGATGAAACTTAACGCAATTTGTGCTCTTAATGCTGCTTGAAAAAGGATTCTTCTGGTTCTTCTGAAGAAACCAGCGCTGCCATGGCGCAGTCGGGGCAATTTAGCCACAAGTTCGACGAGAGCGACGACGATTTCAATAGCAATCAGTTCTCACCTGAAACAGCTACTTTATCGGTATCTCACTTTCTTATTTCTATTTACTCTTTTTTTATTTGTCTTTTAATTCTTGCAGAACCCAACTCGGCAGTCTATAGCGAGTGTTAAATCTAACGGTAAGAGTGTTTTTTTGAAATTCTATTTATTTTTCGTTCAGGAATTCTTAGATCTGCACATTCTCAGTCGCGCATTGCCCAGTTGCAACAACCTTTTAACAATGGTCACAACTTACCAGTAAATGATGTGCCCAATAGAGAAACCCTTAATAATATACCATCTCGAACGAACCAGGTAAAACACTGTTCAAATATTTGTGAGTATATTTTTTCTATTAGATGCGACGGAGCAATGTAGTTAAAGAAGTAGAGAAGTTGAAGAAAAATAGGGAAGAACGAAGGCAGCGACAGGCTGAAGAGAAAGCAGAAAAGGAGGCGTTCTTGCAAATGGCACCCGGAAACCCTCACTGGGAGCTTTTAAATATGATAATGTAAATCGCGTACTATTTGTAGACTTAAATTCAAATTTTTCCAATAGGGAATACCGGAGAAGTTTAGACATCAAACCGTTAACCGACCACGATACAATCGAAGATCATCTAATTACGGTGTGCGTGCGAAAGAGGCCGCTGAACAAAAAGGAGATTCAGAGGAAAGAAGTAGATGTGCTCACGATTCCGAGCAAAAATCAACTGATTGTTCACGAACCGAAGAACAAAGTTGATTTAACGAAGTACCTCGACAATCAGTTGTTCAGATTTGACTATGCCTTTGATGAAACTTGCTCAAATGAATTGGTTTACAAGTACACTGCACAGCCACTGATCAAAACGATTTTCGAAGGAGGATTTTCAACTTGTTTCGCTTACGGTCAGACGGGATCCGGGAAAACCCATACAATGGGTGGTGTTTTTAATGGGAAAAACCAGGATTGTCAGAAAGGTATATATGCGATGGCAGCGGCTGATGTCTTCGCTCTAGCAAATTCACCAAAATATCGCCACTTACACCCTGTGGTCTCTGCGAGTTTCTTCGAAATCTACTCTGGAAAAGTGTTTGATCTGTTGAATGGCAAGGCTAAGCTAAGAATATTAGAAGATGGGAAACAACAAGTCCAGGTAGTCGGTCTCATCGAAAAAGTTGTTTGTACCACCGACGAGGTCTTGAAGTTAATTCAGAAAGGAAATCAAGCGCGTACTTCTGGACAAACTTTCGCCAACAGCAATTCATCGAGGTCGCACGCAGTTTTTCAGATTTACTTAAGACCAAGCAACAACATGGCCAAGATTCACGGGAAATTTTCGTTGATTGATTTGGCAGGGAACGAAAGAGGCGCCGACACCTCTTCAGCAAATAGACAAACAAGTAATATTTATTTTTAAGTTCATTAGTTACATTTTTGTACTGTTTCTTGTTTTGGTAAATCAATAATAATAATATTTTTCGACAGGAATGGAAGGTGCTGAAATCAACAAGTCGCTTCTCGCCCTGAAGGAATGTATAAGGGCTTTGGGCAGGAAGGGGGCCCATTTGCCATTTAGAGTAAGCAAACTGACTCAAGTACTTCGAGATTCATTCGTTGGGGCGAATTCCCGAACGTGCATGATTGCCATGGTGTCGCCCGGTGTCAATTCCTGTGAACATACTCTTAACACTTTGAGGTATGCCGATCGTGTCAAAGAGTTAGGAGCTGGTGATGTTCAAACTGCGTCTGATCAAACTGTGTCTGACGAGCCTCAAGGGGACGGGGATTTGCTTCAATTGAGGTCTCTTAACGTAAGTAATAAAATGACCAGCGAGAGTCTCAGAATTAAATCCGGTTGATTTTCCTTGGAACTGTTTATACAGCGCGAGTATGGTGATCCTTTATTTATACTACTCCTCGAATGAAGAGGTTTCGTGCAAAAATTATTGGTCAGTTGCGATTCCTCTTGATATTATAAGATAAGCCCCCAAAGATCTTAATTTTTGCTGTTATTTATTATGCATTTAAATATTGCAAATTTGCATATGCCATGTTATTACTCCATTAATTATAAAACTAACCATTCACGAGACGTGAAGGCCCTGCTGGGATACCTTGCGACTAGGACTTGGAAATTGCCAACCAATTACCGAGAATAACACGGAGAAGCTAATTATGCAAAATCTTTGGAGGGGGGGGGGGGGTTGTGAAGAGGGTACAAGGATTATGAAAATTTAATACACTTGAATATAATTAGTGATGGTGATGGAAACAAAAAAATGCATACATTTTTTCAAATTTGTCTTTTGGGGAGTCGGAAAACTGAAGGGGATGAAAAACAGAGAGTGGAAGTTGAGAAGCAGAAGAGAGTGAAAGTTGACTAATAGTTTGCGCTATTTGTTGGTGATTAAGAATCTGAAGAGAACTCCCCGATATCTGGATTCGTTCCTGAGTTATTCTGAAGAATCTCAAAATTGCGATTTTAAATAAAAATTAGTATCTCCCTAACGATTGATGCTATTTAAATGAAACGTGGTACTTTGATATTTTTGACAACTGTCAATTTAATGGCATTGATAGAAATTTTCTAGGCCTTCTAGATTTTGAGCAATGACGATCAACGTTTGATTCTCTTTTGGCCGTCATGTTCACTTTTGGCACCACCCGGCACACCAAAAAAATTAGTTTTGCAAAAATGTAATCGACAAGAACTATTGAAAAAACATCACACGATATCAAAATCTATTTTATTGAATTCGCAATTCAATGTTTTAAACGTTAAGACGAATTAAAAAAGTTAAGTGTAGGTACTGTTTTCATTTTCTTTCAAAAAGTTTTACACTTTTACAAATTATTCATACCAATTTTAGAATATTGACGATTTTCTAAAAAACTCCATATTAATTACATTTTTGAGAAGTCAATTTTTTTCTGTATCACACGGTGTCAAAATTCAATATGGCGGCCATAAGAGAATCAAAAGTTGACTGTCATTACTCAAAATCTAGAAGGCCTAGAAAACTTTTCTGGATATTATTCGATTGACAGCTGTCAAAAATACAAAAGTTACAAGTTTCATTTAAATAGCATCAATCGTTAGGGATACATTAATTTTCATTTAAAATCGCAATTTTCAGATTTTTCTAAATAACTCAGGAGCGAATTAACATATCGCGGATTTCTCTTCAGATTCTTAATCACAAAGAAATAGCGCAACTTTTCGGTAATTTAACCGACTCCGTATCTCTTACCGTTTAAGATACGCTAATGGTGAGCAGTGAAAAAAGAACCACATGATAAATTGCTTTATTTAACATTATAGAATCACTTAGGTGCAAAATTGAAATTTCCAATGTGACAGCCTGTATGTATGCCTTACTGTTTTCGAGTTCTGTATTAAAGTCTTAGTAACGGATGTTTCATAAAAAATGATACAGAATGTTCTTGGGAATAAGTCAGCCATTTCTTAACCGATTTGAATGAACCTGGTCTTAAATTAAAGCTAAAGAACCAGGCTTTCGAACCTCACAAGAAATTGCGACAGATGGCGCTCCCGTAGTATTCCTATTGATGTCTGTTTTTAAGGTTTACTTTAGGTGCTTGTGGATTGATGAGACAACAACCAATCGTTATGAAACTCAAGTGGCCTTGAATATCTTTCTTTTTACGCCATAATGACTTATGAGTAAAGTTTGTGGCGCACAAACAGCGTAACTTTCAATAATTACTCTCTAATTTCCTCCTCACTAGAAGCAGTCAGACAATTTTATTCATGTCATTATGGCGTAAAAAGATACATTTTTAAAAAGTCACAGAAACTTAACGCGTAAACCAAATCGACTTCTGAAAAAATATTTGCATAGAGAAAAAAAGAAATATCTTCGAGGCCACTTGAGTTTCATAACGATTGGTTGTTGTCTGACCAATCCCGACGCACCTAAAGTAAACATTAAAAACAGGTATCAATAGGAATACTACGGTAACGCCATCTGTCGCAATTTCTTGTGAGGTTCGAAAGCCTGATTCTTTAGCCTTAATTTAAGGCCAGGTTCATTGGATTTTTTTCCTTTCTGATTTTATCTTTTGAAAAAACTAGATTTTTATCGCTTCGTCTAGAATGCTATGATCCCCAATAATACCTACCAATAATTTGTCACCAAATCTCATCACTTGAAGGGTAGAGTGTCATTCAGACTCACGTTGTAGATAAATCAGCCTAGACAACACCTCTCATTTATTTCTGAATGAAGTGGCCAGTCAGAGCTACAGACTTAAATCCCGTTGATTTTTATTTCTGATCATGTTATTGACAGGAACACGACATGTCCCCGGAAATGCTGAAAATCCACCAAGTCATGTCAGAACTGGGAATTGCCGAGGAGGAAATGATCGACAGCCACAGACAGACCGCTGAAGAAATACAGGCAATTTGCGAAAAGGCTGTTAAATTGCTAAAAATGACTGACGAAGTTGATTATGATCAAGAAGGTAACCCCTCTCCCCCTCAATTTTTATTATGGTTAAAACCTTATTCTTTCAGCATATTGTAGAAATTGGGAAAAACTCGTAGACAACGCGTTGAGAGTTTTAATCCGGTCTAAAGAAATTGTTGCGGATTTTAAAGAAAAAATGGCAGATGAAGAGCAACTCAGTCGCAAAACTAAACGAAAGTAACTTTTTATAGTATTTCCTGGCTGTCCTAGGTTTATATACATAACCAATTATTTATTACTTTTTTATATATTAGTCAGTTAATTTAGGCCTCTAAAAGGTATTGCTTGAACTATTGACATTCCTTCTGAATGTAAGAAATTACGGTCCATAGCCCGCATTTTGTACTCAATTTTAATTTTAGGCTGTGCTAATTTCTTTATGACATGCAGGCAATGAAGTATGGATCTGAACTGTTTCAAAGATCTTCGTAATAGTCTAGGGATTTTATATTTAAAGAGGCCTTTTTTATGATGTTACTTTTTGTTTTATTACTTAAGCCTCCCAAAACATTTTCAATTTCAATTTTAAAACTTACAAGCTTTACTTATATGTAGATAAAGATGTAAAAATGTACCCAATTAATGGTTTAATTTAATATTGGGTACATTTTTCAACAAATAACTTGTATAATAAAACATTAAATACATTCACATCAGTTTTCTTTTCGTTTTGGTGTTCCCTCGCTTTGTTTACAGATACAAGCCTTTGGTAATTGAAGTTTATTAGATATCTTACATACAGTGAAAACTTAATAAAAATTTTTAAATTTGGAACAAACCCATTACAGGTGAACATAGATAAATAACACGAACTATCCTAAAATGCTTAGTAATGAAAAATATTGATTATGTAATCAAGTCTACAGTTAAGTACAACCTGATAAAAAATTTAACTGGTAAGTGATATTGAAAGAACAGATATATACAAACTACTTTGAGTCGATGTTTAATAGATTTCATATAAATATACGGACGTATTTTTTATACACCGAACAAAATCTAGTTGGTACATTTCCATAAAAATTAACCAACAAAAACAATACTGTCAAGAGTTTAGTATCTAGTGTTAGTGCTCTGTTGGCCAAACTGTTGCTGTACTGCCGCTGCGGCAACATTGGAGGCTGCGCTTCGTACGTGTTGATTTCGAAGAAATTCAGTCGTGAATTCTTGCTGAGCTTTAGCTAAACTAGCTCCAGTACTTCTATACATACGATGAATCTAAAAGTATAAAAGTAAAAAAACTAAAGTAATTTCACGTACTTTACCTTGGTTATCAAGAACAAATCAGCCAAAGCAGCACAACCAAATCCTGCTGCTACTATTAAAGCGAATATACCCTGAACTATACTCCACGGCGAACTTCCAAAACAGTTAATGGCAGTTATGACGCCACTAAAACATTACGATTTATTATTTCACCTAAAGGCATTTTCATATCTCACATGGTGCCGGAACTGGGGATCCCCACAGTTTGAATAGTAGTTATTACAAACTGGAAGAAGAAAATAAAGAAAAACACCATGAAATTAAAAGAAGAATCGGAACGGAATGCTTTGTACGCTGGTCGAAACCAACACAAGTAGGAGAATGGTGTGAACAACAAGGTGTATAAAATTCCCAGTCCAATAACGGTCCAATTTGTTATTATAATTCCTCCAAGGACGTTTAGTAACATGATTATACCATGAACTGAAAATGCAAAAAGTCATTAATTGTTGAAAATCGGTCACATTTTGCGCATGTTTTATAAAAATAGCAAATATTGAAGGTGGCCAGGCCAGGCAGCTAGATCACCCGATTTTTGCCTGTACAGCCGTACGTACGGCCGAAAGCGAGTAGTCGCTATCCAAAACCAATTTTTTTACAGATCCTTAACGGCAGTAATAGAAGGGAGTCAGCCACTGCGAGAAAAAGTTTTCTATTTCTGCAGTCAAATTTTTAGAAAAACGGTTTTGGATCTTGAAAAAGCATTATGTAATACCAATGTTTGCATGTTTATGACCACATTATTTTTATACTAAATGTTAAAAGTAATAGAAATGTCTTTTCAAGAACCAATTAAATGGTTCATGGATCAAAATAGAGAACATTTTGAACATTTATTTTTTTTGTAAGTATTTAACAATTGTCTGCAAGCATGAAAATTTGTAATATTTGCGAATAACTCGAAAGCGGATGAAAATAACTAACATGTTTGTATGACAAGAAATGTTCGTCTATGAATTTCTACATTACACTAGATAAAAATATACAGGTGTTCCATTTGAAAAAGTTGAGAAAAACAACTTAAAATTTCTCCAATTTTGAAAACCCTGTACATTGGGTGACAACTAAAATTGAATCAGAGCTTCCTTCGAGCCTCTACAACAAGGTCCTCGTCTTATTTTCTTACAAAAACTGTATTCCGTTTTAAAACAACCACCTTCGACTAGTCAATATTTTTTAACCACCCTGTATAATCAAAAATATTTTACTGAAATGCGTCTTCAGTTATAGTTTAAGTATCCACTTGAACGAAATTCCTATCTTGGATGATTTAGAAGGACTGTTCCACCACCGTGTATTTTCGGATATTTTGTCTCACTCTGACCCACCCTCCCCTAATCTACAGATTAGGGTAAGGTGGACAAGAGCAAAACATTCTTGAATATATTTTGGGGACCACATCATTTACACCAAATTTTAGAAAAACCATTTTGGATTAAAAAACATGCAAATGGTCGTTTAAATATTGATGTTTAAGAAACCACATGTACTCGGACATTTTGCCACTTTGGCTCACCCTCCCCTAATCCACTAATACAATAGTATACAGGGTGGTCGTTTTATCTTGAGACTGGCAAATATCACGGAAAGGAAGCATTTTAGAAAAAAAAAATTTATATAAAAGTTTTATGACTTCGAGGGGGTAAATAGATGGCATCCACGCCATTTTGATTCAGTCATTTTCAAGGTCAAATGAAGGTCAACTTCATTTTTTTAAATGGAAACCTACATTTTTTATTACAGATTCTTATTCCCCGTAAAAGAACAAACAACTCTCATCTAAACTATTTTTGGATCCGATGGATAGTTTGTCAGATATTTAAATGAAAATTTTAATCTTCTTCGAAATCCATTGCCTTCCCTAGCAACAGCGGCATGGCAAAAACAAAATCTACAACAATTTTTCTGGTTTATTTATCTAGAATTCATCGTTGCTAAGTTACAACGGTTGTTCATTTTTTTTGTCTTGCCGCTGTTACTAGGGAATGTCTAGCGATTTCGAAAAAGGTTAAAATTTACATCCATCGGATCCAAAAATAGTTTATATGAGAGTTGTTTGTTCTTTTATGCGGAATAAGAATCTGTAATAAACAATATAGGTTTCCATTAAAAAACATCAAATTGACCTTCATTTGACCTTGAATCAAAATGGCGATGATGCTATCTGTTTTCCCCCTCGAAGTCATAAAACTTTTATACACAATAATTTTTTTCTAAAATGCTTCCTTTTCGAGATATTTGCCAGTCTCAAGATAAAACGACCACCCTGTATTTAAAAACACGTTTCATAAGGCCAATTATTATCGCACGAGGATGTTTGGACAACGAGGGCGAAAAGACCGAGTTTTACAAAATCCGAGTGCGATAAGAGCCGTATGAAACACGTTTTTTTATACATTTTTTTTCTATTTCGGATGCCCAGCTTGTTAGTATTTTCAAGAAAAATTCAGATCAACATTTTCAAAGACGTACTTGGCAGTTAATTCGATTGATAATACACAATAGTTGTCTAGGTTACGATGTAAACAAAGCTGTGCTCTAATAGGGCACATTAGAGAACGCGTTTGGTTGCTATAAAGTGTTAATTAGGAAACTGAAATAGAAAAAGATACTTTGGTTACTTTTAAGGGTAGAGGTATAATTTTTTGCACTGTCGTACATTATTATGAGATGTATCTTTTGAGGTAGGTACCCAACTCAAATGTAAGTTGTAAACCGAGCCTACTGCGACCCCCCGAATAGGGCTTTTCAATATCTAAAAAAATCATAAAAAACACTTTTGCAAATCACTTAATTTGAATTGCGAATTTTCCGTTAAAGCGATTACGTGAGGTAAAAATTGATTTTTGGACAACTTTTCCTCAACGATTTTTTTCGATATTTTCACAACAACCAGTATCGAGCTTTAAAGAATTCTTTTGGAAGCCAAAATTGGATTCTGAACATTTTATTCTTATGAATTTTTTCGGTATATTGAACACGAAACAACATATCGAAAAATGACAGTATTCGCGGGGTCCTAGTAGGCTGGGTTTACAACTTACCTTTGAGTTGAGTGCCTTAAAAGGTACACTGCAGTGCAAAAATTTACATCCCTACACATAAAAGTATCCAAAATATGACACTGTCTTCACCTTAAGCGGGCACTGTAGATTAGGGAAGAGTGGACTAGAGTGAGACATTTTTTAAATATAACAAGAAACTTTGAAGACCACACAATGGAAACACTGGACAACTTCGGTGGAAAAATGCACTGTCACTAGAAACACCCCACTACACCGAAACACTTGATTTTCACTGCTGACGCGTTTCGAACACAATGTGCTCATTGTCAAAGCCAAAGCTAAACAGCTTGGTTTCGGCTTTGATAATGAGCAGATTGAGTTCGAAACGCGTCAGCAGTGGAAATCAAGTGTTTCAGTGGAGTGGAGTGTTTCTATTGATAGTGCGTTGAAGACAACAGTATTTGCCAAATTGTAGAAAAACCATTTTGGAATTTAGAAAAAAACATCAAGAAACGTCAAGCTATCAATATCATCAATGTTTATGAAAACATTTTCATGCATAACTTACATATCCAGAGGTAATATAAATGGCGAACTATTTTCTGGAATTCTAGTGGTATGTCAACCTGAATATCCTGGTAAAAACAGGGTTGAAAACAACACTGTTCAGGCATTGGTGGCCAATTATTACGTCTGACATTATAAGAAGACTCCCGCATCTCCTGCTCGCGGCGGGCTAATTCCTCCTCTTTCCTTTCCAACTCTTCTTGACGTCGCTAAAAAATAATGGATATTTTTACCAAAAATAAAAATTTTCTACAATTTCATCATAAGAAGACAAATTATAAAACTTTTGCACTGAAAACGTTGCTGAATGGCGTCATTAAGGTCCAAGTTTATAGCAAATTAATTCGATGGGTTGATGCCGACTTTGCATGATGAAAAGATACCTTATGTATCGACCATTCTAGGCTCAGTAAGTGTCGCTACTCGCCGCTAGGACTTTGCCTCAACGGTCGACCGCTTCGATGTGCGCTGTTGCCGTTATTTAACTACATCAGACCATTCCCCTAACAAGACAAACAGATGTCTAGTACGATTCAATATTGAACTGGCGAGACATGCAATATTACTGCCGCATATCGTCGGTTGAAATACAAAACAAACTAATCGATAAAAAATAAGCTTTAAAGCGTACCATTATTGACTTACCTTTGAACTGAGAATTCGTTTTTAGTAAGTGAAAAAAGTACTATATTCACCACGGTAGAGAAGAGTATTTTAGCCCTCGCGTCTTGTAACAATTTTGCCGCTTGGGGTAAAATAGTTCTTATCTTTTACCTTGGTCAATAATATACTATATTGTGTTTATTTGAGAAACAAAAACCTACCATAAGTAAAAAATTAGCAGTCTCGGAGACTGTAGAAACATCTACTTTTTCACAGAATTTGTACCAAGTCAGAATCAGTGAGTCGGCTCGGCGAGTGGGCCGGGTGTCGACCGCTGATGCTGTGTTGCGCATTGTGACCAGCGTTCATTTATTAAAATTTAAAATACAAATGTTTTTCACCCCTAAAATGACGTTCGAAAAAATGGCACTAAAGTTTTCGATCCCGCAATGCAACAGCCATCGAATTCGATAATAATAACATGCCCTTTTGCTAAGAAAAATTCAATTGCAGAAAGTTTTTTGATTCAGCAATACAACAGCTATCGAATTCGATAGTAAAATAAATTCAAGCAAGGCCTCTTTTGCTACTACAATGACATTTTTCGAAGAAATGGCACTAAGGTTTTCGATTTGAAAAAAATCAGCTATAAAATCCGGTATTAAAAATATACAGTAATGTGTGGATACATTTTTAGAAGCAGAATTCGAAGAGCATTCATATGGAAACGTGAAGAATGGGGGTTCGCATTTAAATTTTTAAAGTTGATGTGTCAAAAAGGCACTTTCACAAATTCTAATCAGCACCTACAAATCTCCCATTGAATATGTATGTCAAATTTCATGTCGATACGTTTAATAGTTTGAGCTGCAGCCTGCAGCGTGCGTACAGACAGACACACAGTCATTTTTCAAAAACCACTTTTTCGGGTTCCCAGAACCCTAAAACGTAAAGATTTGATATTCTTGGCGATTCGGTTTTTCGAACGATTTTATTAACTTGTTCCAAGAAGCGTAGAAGTTAAAAATTACCAATCCTGCATGTAAGTCCAATTTCCAGGCATATTATGCCCGAAACATACTCGAAAATACCGTGCCAACAGTATCAGATAAAGATTATAAAACATCTAATGCAATTGATTTGCTTATATACAATTCAATTCTTTTAAAATTTCGATATGAAAACTGAATACTCAAATACCAACAAGAATAATTTCAATTCCTTAATAATTCTCCTTATTTAAGTAAACATTAAGGAAATGTTATAAAAATCCCTTAAATTACTTTAAAGGGGGTTTTTATAAAAATAATGTAATAATGTATCTCTATTCTCTAAGACTCTAAATCGAAATACTTGTAAACAACAGGGTAGGTAGCTGGCGCTTATTGTCAGATGACTAACATGTAATAACCGGAAATGGTCCGTAGTAAATGTGACAACACCGCAACCAAATGGTTACACTGTAGTGGGTTGTGACTAGACTTCAGCAGATTTAGCAATTGGTCCACAGATGGACACTTTCCTAGTTTACTAAGATACCGAGGGTCAGCACCGAGGGCAGCACTACCTAGACAAATACGAATGTTCAAATTTTGATTCAATAAATTATTAATTTTTTAGTGAGATGACCTGCCAGCCCAGTTTTTTTTCCACAGAACAAAACACAAATCATGGTAGCATCTTTTTTTCATGCGATTTGAATGTACCGTTTTTATTTTACATTGTAAAGTTCGACCTTAATGAGACATCGCCATTTCGATTTTCTCTCAATAAAGGAATGAAACGTTTTTTGAAACAGTGGGTATGGTTATTCTATTATCATGAAAACCCTTAAATTGTTATAGCAAAAAGTCCCAAAGTCACAAACCTGTAACTCATCGGTGTTCAGTGCAGATTTGGGTTTAGGGTCTTGGCTCTGTTGCCCACTTCTCGTGTAAGCTGGGGGTTCTTGTGTGGGTTGCATTATCGCAGGTCCAGAAGTAGGTTGGTTGTACCCCGTCTGGAAACAGGATCTAAATCACTCTCAATTACTAAAACTAACTCACAGGCCTCTGGGGCTGATTATCAAAAGGGTTATAATCATTGACATTTATTTGGGCACTGGTGTTTCTCGCGACTTGTTGAACTGATGGATCCTGAAACAAAGACTCAGATTTAACGTCAAAGGGGCAATTTAAATATTTTTCGGAAAAAGCTGCAGATGACAGGGCAACTTACCGCAAATGGGTTGTCAATTGTGGGCTCTCCAAAGGGGTTATCCTCGAAACCAGACATTTTATTTACACAATATTTTTATTTTTACGGGACCAGAACTCGAAATTTGATAATCTTATCTAAAAATCCATTATCACTGACATTCTTGACAGGACACCATATTTTAATTTTTGACGTTTGCTTGACACGTGCGCACAATAACATTCTCTATCTTTTTTTAACACGTAGGGAGTAGTGGAAAATAATAAGACTTGTAGAGGGCGCTATTCACTTCAGTCAGTGGCGTACGGTACTTTGTTATTCGTTTTTCTAAATCTTGTAACAATCTAAAAATAATCTTAAAAGTCATTTCAGGGTTAATTACTTTTCACTTTAAATTTGTAACATTTAAAATTGGCTTTATTTTCTACCAAGAGGTCCAAAAAACTCAACCTGAAATTTGAAAGTCAGTCATGTCTTTGATTATTTTTTTTCTTGCATCAATAATTTACAACAATATTTCTTCTGAGCGAATCAAAGACATGAGTTTCAATCCCAAAGCCCACTGATAATTTATAAAACGAAAACATATCTCCGTCCCTCTCTCTAAGGCTACGTACGTCTATGTGTTATAGTGTGAAGGTATTTCACGTCTTTTTCTAGTAGAGTTAAGTGTAGGAGTTTAGTTGATAATTTGGACAATAAAATAGGGAAATTCGTGGAAAATGTCAGGTTTTCATAAAGTTGAAGTTAATAAAACTGTTTGGGAAGTTCCAGAGAGGTATCAGATGCTTTCTGCAGTCGGTTCAGGTGCTTATGGACAAGTTTGGTAAGTAATTTTTAACACCTACCTACTTGAATTATTGCTCAATCGCTAAGAAAATTAGTATTTTCGGAGTTTTAACTAAATAAATCCTGAATTGTTTAATTAAAGTTTCCGGACATTTGTGCAGTTTTCAAAACAAGTTGGCCTAGCTTAATAGGTTAGGTGTGTTTAGGTTAAGGTTTTAAGGAGCACACCTTAACCTATATTTCAAGAATTTACCTTCATTAAAAATTCATGATTGGCACCTGAATTATTCGAGATTTTATTGTTATTACCTATAATTAATCTTTGTACTTTGGTAAAGTTAAGTTAGGGGATTCTGGGGTAAGATGGAATCTTCATTTAAACTTTCGCAAAAATCTAGCAAACTTTCTATCCCCTAGGGGTCGTTCGATTGAAAATGGCAACGTTGCAAGGGCATTCGCTATAAGATTACCTGTTAATATTTTGAATGTTTTAAACAGTTTCAGCAATTGTTTTCTGTGTTTTGAGGTGCCTCAAGTGGATTAGACATTATTACTCGGACATTTATGAAATGAATGAATATACAGGGTGTCCCAATTGTCTGTATTCGGTCGATAACTCCATTGCTGTTAGAGATAGCGAAAAATTGTTAAATACAAAGTTGCAGAGGGTCAAAAAAGGCACATTTTAAAAATACAATACTTTATACAGGCTGTCCCACTAAGGAGTAAGAACACAAACATAGGTTTTTTTAAATGGAACACCCTGTATTTTAATTTTTTATTGGATTCTACGATGAATTCCAAGTAACATTCATTAATCATGTTTCCATCTGAAGCGAATGGTTTAGAGGATATTGGTAATTTTGTGTGAAAAATTATTTTTGCAGTACTTGTTTTAAAAAATCACCCCAAAACCAATTTTCAACCTTTGGTTTTGGAAATTTACCATGTCATTAAGGAAGGTTTGGGCTATACTTAAAGCTCTTGAAAACGGTGTTAGCTTCTCAAGTTCGTCCCCAGTAACATTATGAACCTTCGAAAATGTAGAGGCCAATATTTCGAAATTTTTAAATGGCACCACTATCAAATGTTATAGCCATAGGTTGTAAAATTAAATTTGCTTTCGTTTAATATAAAATGTTCCTATATCCAAGTTTAGTATTTTTTGATTTATTCAGTAAAACACAATTTTCATCTTTTTCTTCCTGATGTTTTTAGAGACTGACTACATTTCATTGTAGGTGTAAAATGTGTTATCAGTCGAACTACAATTTCCATAGATTTAAGGTTTAAAGTTGCGTTTCATAATTTGCCCAATTGCCTTTGGGCTACAAACAGGACCTGCAATAAATTCTGTGGCTGTAAAAACAAAGCGTAATTTAATAATCACCAGAAACGCCCACTATACCGAAAAGGTTTATTTCAACAGCTTACGTGTTTCGAACACAAACTGCTCATCATCAAAGCCAAATCATTGGCATTATAATCACTTTATTTTAACAGAGTACCTATCTGTTTTTTAAATGACCCAAAAAATTAAAAAAAAATTAAGTCGGTAAGTAAGTACAGTGAAACCTCTCTCTAACGGACACCGATGAAAGCGACGAAAGTGTCCGTTGATGGGAGGTGTCCGCTGTTGGGAAAAAAATTGCTTCATTTTATACATTTTTTCTTTAATGTTTAAAGGAAACTGACGCCGTAGTATTTCGCTTGAAAATGAAAACTAACTCTGTTTAGGAATTTGAATTGTCCCCTTTACACCCCTAATTACGGTCATGTAGTAGAGATTCAAAAATGGTTCATTGTATAGATGCGATCAGGGAGCAAACCACCCCTTGGGGGATGAATGTAAATCTAACAACCCTTCACGTCCGTTGTTGAGAGGTAAAATGACGGGTAATTTTTCTAAAATAACAGAAATTGTACTGTCCGCGTCCGTTATGAAGAGTGTCCGTTGTTAAGGGGTTATTGATTGAACATTTCCTATGAAGAAGCTTCGGGACCCTGAAATTTGTCCGCTACAAAGAGGTGTCCGGTGTTAAGAGGTGTCCGTTAAGGGAGGTTTCACTGTAATTAAAAAAATACCTACCTATTCTAAAATTGCAATTTTTATCTATTGATTTCCTTTTGGTAAGTACCTAAGGGCTGAAAATGCTGCAACTTTTTTGAGTAGGTACATTCTTGCGTTCCATAAATGAACATTAAAAAAAACACTTGATCATAATTTATGGTTAATTAAGGGAGGATTCCGGCTCACAGAATTTGTGACACCTATTGTGACATGTGTCCCAGCAGCCTTTCAAAAACATTATTGTAGGCTAAAAATGGAAATTCCTAAAAATCATAATTTACTGAATAAAACGAAAAATTCGAGACTTGGATATAGGGACATTTTACATCAAACGAAAGCAAATTTAATACTACAGCTTATGGCTATAACATTTGATAGTGGTGCCATTTAAAAATTTCGAAATATTAGCCTCTACATTTTTGAAGGTTTATAATGTTACTGGGGACGAACTTCAGAAGCTAAGACCGTTTTCAAGAGCTTTAAGTATAGTCCAAACCTTCCTTAATGACGTGGTAAATTTCCGAAACCAAAGGTTGAAAATAGGTTGTGGGGTGATTTTTTAAAAAAAGTACTGCAAAAGTAATTTTTCCCACAAAATTACCAATATCCTCTAAACCATTCGCTTCAGATGGAATCATGATTAATGAATGTTACTTGGAATTCATCATAAAATACAATAAAAAATTAAAATACAGGGTGTTCCATTTAAAAAAACCTATGTTTGTGTTCTTACTCCTTAGTGGGACAGCCTGTATACAGTATTGTATTTTTAAAATGTGCCTCTTTTGACCCTCTGCAACTTTGTATTTAACAATTTTTCGCTATCTCTAACAGCAATGGAGTTATCGACCGAATACAGACAATTGGGACACCCTGTATTTAAAACGTAATTTGTGGCTGTCTGTTTCTGTCAGGTTTTTGCATTGTTTCTTTGTTTAAGTAGTTTGTTGCCGACTATTTACATGGTTTTTGAACATTTGTTCCGTTTCCCTCTGTCACGCGATCAGCTTCCCGAATTTGTTATTTGGGTACTACGACTCTCAAAAACTAATCTAGACATCAAACATCACTTCAAAATTTATTTTAAACTTCAATTTCTCTCTAAAATTGTAATATTTAATTCTAGTTAAATTGTTTTAATGTTATAATGGCACCAACTACGTTTTGGTTAATGGTTAATTTAGAAAAACCAGAATTTCATCCATTGTTTACATGCTTCATCTTAATCATTCTTTGTTTTGATACCGTAATCCTTCGAAAATATACTTACTATACTTGGGAAAAAATAGTATTTTCGAAAAAATGCTTTGCCTATTTTGAAATGGTTCGGGTTAAGTGACAACTGCAGAATTACTAGATTAGTTTTTGGGAGGTCATACAGGGTGTCTCAGAATTGGGGGGGGGCTTTCACATTTTTTGAATTTTTTTCTGTAAGCGTTTTTTTTTTGACAAAGTTCGAGTTAAATGCTCTTCATTAATTTACTGCAGGAGAATTACAATACAGGGTGTTCCAATGAAAAGTATCCACCCCAAATATTTCGTAAACCATATAAAATATGAAAATTCGCTCGAACCGGTCGATTATTATTTGGAGGGGGACACTTAAATCCATGCTTGGCGAAATTTCAAAACTCACCCCTTAACCCCCACCTACCCTCACTTCAAAATTTTAAATGGCAACCCCCCACTTGTGATACATCATTTGAAAGCTAATTTCATTGCCAATCTAACGCTGTAACAATTTTTTATATTTGCTCAACTCTAGCGCCCTCTTTGGTCAAATTTTAAATTACATTAGGGCCCTTTGTGATACATCATTTGAAAGGGATTGAAATTGTCTGTAAACTAATGCAAGAATTTTTTAAATCCATCCATTCGTTCAAAAGTTACAGCCTAATCTTGAAGGATTCCTAGGCCCAGAACCAGCTCATGTCTTTCAATGTAACTTTTGAACGAGTGGGTGCATTTCAAAAATTCTTGCATCAGTTTACAGAGAATTTCAAGCCCTTTCAAATGAAGTATAACAAAGGGCCCTAACGTTGTTTAAAATTTGACCATAGAGGGCACTAGAGTTGAATAAATATCAAAAATTGTTGCAACGTTAGATTGGCAATGAAATTAGCTTTCAAATGATGTATCACAAGTGGCGGGTCGCCATTTAAAGTTTTGAAGTGGGGGCAGTTTTAAAATTTTGCCAAGCGTGGATTTAAGTGTCCCCCTCCAAATAAAAATCGACCTGTCCGAGCGAAGTTTCATATCTTATTTGGTTTACGAAATATTTGGGGTGGATACTTTTCATTGGAACACCCTGTATAAATCCAATTGAAAACTTTAATTGTTACATGGAATCAAATTTAGATAATGTAGCATCCTTTAAATCTTAAGAATCCATTGTATCTTTTTGAACTCCAATTTTTGATTGGTTGAAAGCTCGGTCCATTTTTCAAAGAGGAACTGATGTTTGATTACACAAGGTAGTTTCACAGTCTCGTTCCACAAAATTTTTACTTACTGTTTAGGACGCGTTTCGGAGTGTTAGCTGAAGATGGAGTAACACTCCGAAACGCGTCCTAAACAGTAAGTAAAAATTTTGTGGAACGAGACTGTGAAACTACCTTGTGTAATCCAATTTTTGAATTTGGGGATAATTAAATTTTAGCCTTATTTTATCAAACCTAAATGCCATCAAAGGTAAGAGTCTAGAGTGCCGTCATAAATTCCGACCGAGTGTTTGTTGTATCTAAGGGTTGGACATTCCATTTAAGTTTGATTCCAAGTAAAAAATTAAAATTCTTTTAAAATTTTTTTGCCCCAAATAAATGAAGGCCAGTTAACTGTAAGACCGTGCATTCTAGCGATATTTAGCAAGAGTACTTTTTAGTGTATTGTGGAACGGCGATGACATTATTATTGTTGCTTTGCAGAAAAAGCGCGCACAGAAAAAAATAGTTTTTAAAATGTGTAAGGCCCAACCAAGAACGCACGTATCTGATGTTACTGAAAACCGGAAAAAAATTCAGAAAGAAGAACTTTATGCCGCTAAGTTATGCTTCAAATTTCAAACTTATATTAGTCATAATTTCTGAGGAAATTCGAAAAAATGATTTTTAGGGTACCCTTTTGACGGAGCATAGCTCCCACATAATCCATTTTAGAACAAAAACTTATTCTTACTTTTTGTCTTATTTTCACGTAGGGAACCTGTGATTAACCGTTTTCCCTATAATTCTGAGACACCCTGTATAGCACTCTACAGGCTGAGTCTGAACGACACCACATCCTTCATACCACATAATCTACTGTTCAAATGATGAAGTTTGGTGCAAAAATTTTAGGTCAATTGTGATTCCTCTTGATGTTATAAGCCGCCAAAGTTCTTCATTTTTAATCGTTTTTATTCAATATCTTCCGAATGGTGTATCGCAGGTTTCTGAAATTTTGTACAGTATTGTTGCAGACCAAGAGGCAACTCATGATGGTACTTCAGACATTATCCAAAAATCGGATCCCTGTTATACAGGATGGTCCTAATGTTATTTGTTCTTGAACTTTTTTATGTTTTTAAATGTTGGTAATTTGTCTATGCGGTGTTATTCTTCGATCAATTTTAAAGCTTTTCTGGCTCTTCAATTTTTTTGAAAAAACTCACAATTTACCAGCAAAACTGTAAAAACCGATAACATGCTTCAAGGAATCACCATAAAACCAATGGTAAAATTTCACTTAAAAAAAAGTGAAATGACCACCCAAGTCTTTCTTCAGTTATGATTATGAACATGAATTCAGGACACCGTTGTCGAAAAATGGCTCCCTTGCATAAAAACAATCGAAATATGACGCGTATCAACGCATATTTGATTCTTATTGCAATTTAAGGCGTTATATAGCGATTGTCATTTCTCCGGTTTTTTCAATTTTTCTGGTGAATGGTGACTTTTTTCAAAGAAAATTATTACATCGTTTTTGAACATTTGTTCACTGGGATTTTTAGTAATAATTATGTAGAATTGTAGAATATAGCCTTCGTTCATCAATGTTCATATTTATTCATATTGTCAACACTACAAATATACAGTGAAAATATTCTAAATAACGTCGCACCCAAAATACTCTTTTGGTATAGTTTCGAAGATAAAGATCTACTTTTCCCTTTCATGGGCAGCTCAATACACTTAAAATTGCGATCCCTATTGCACTGTGTAGCGCATGCTTCAATTTTATGTTTGTTCCAGCTCTGCAGTAGATTCATTCGCAAACAAGAAAAAAGTGGCCATAAAGAAGTTGGCTCGCCCATTTCAATCTGCAATTCACGCAAAGCGAACTTACCGGGAATTAAAACTGCTAAAACACATGCGACACGAAAACGTCATAGGCCTTTTAGATGTGTTCTATCCAAAACACGATAATACCCAGGTAAGTGAAACCTTCTCTAAAATTTTCTAACATATTTTTTTTAGATATACCTAGTCACACATTTAATGGGAGCAGATTTGAATAATATAATTCGCACCCAAAGGCTGACAGACGATCACGTCCAGTTTTTAGTTTACCAAATTTTACGTGGCCTAAAGTACATCCACTCTGCAGGAATTATACATAGAGTAATGCTTTTTGTGGCGCTGGAATGTCTAAAGAAGGTATTTTTAGGATTTAAAACCCTCCAACATTGCTGTTAATGAAGACTGTGAATTAAAAATTTTGGATTTTGGTCTTGCAAGACCTACGGAAACGGAAATGACTGGATATGTGGCAACTAGATGGTATAGGGCACCGGAAATTATGTTAAATTGGATGCACTACAACCAAACTGTTGATATTTGGTCGGTGGGGTGTATAATGGCCGAATTGCTCACTGGACGCACTTTATTTCCAGGCTCAGATCGTATCCTTCAACTTTTTTTTTCGAATTTCGTCAGAAATCTGCATTTTCTTAACTAAATTTTAGATATCCATCAACTTAACCTGATAATGGAAATATTAGGAACACCCAGCGACGAATTTTTGCAGAAAATTACCTCTGAAAGTGTAAATATTTTATATATATAGTAGGTATATTGAAAGTTGACTTTCAAGGGAAGTATGATTGTGATAACGGGGTTAGTTCATAGATAAAAATGACAGATTATTCTAAGGAATTTTTGTACTAGAACCAAGCCAAATTGTACTAATTGAAAAAAGCGCAGTATTTAAATGCTGAACAGAATTTTGGGTAGTGATAAGCGTAGTGTATGCAATTTAGCTTGATGGTTAACTTAACTGAATTCAGAAAGGTTTATTTGAAAGTTAGTAGTCAGCTGGTTGAGTTAATTTGAAAGCTAACTGCGACTTATAACAATTTTGAAGATTGACTGTTTAGAATTGTGATGGTTAACAAGTTTGAAAGTAAACCCAAAAGTGAAGGTTAACTCCAGCAAGTTGAAAATTCTGTCAAGATTGCCATTTAAGTAAGTTTTAAAGGTTTAAAGCCGAGTTCATCTGAAACGTCTTAAATCATAACGCTTTTGAAAGTTAACCCTTAAGAAGGTAGCCTAACGACAGAGCTGGGCTACTCAGTATCGAAATGTACTTGAAGTACAGTACTGATTACTTTTGGTACTTAAAGTACCGGTACTTAAGTACTTTGAAAATTCGGTACTGGTACTGGGTATTTCAAGTACTTCTTAACAGTACTTGATACTGGTATTTGAATAATTTTTTCGAGCGAAGTATTTGTACTTGGTATTTTAAACCATGCGGTATCAAGTACTTAAGTATCGAGGACTTAAGTATCGAGTTCGATACTGAATCTTTTACTGAAAAATGGGGGGTTTTTAGAATATTTATTAGGTTGGGGCATATCCAAGAACGACTTCACTTTGTTCATTTCTTAGAAGCCTGAAATTCGCAAAACAATACCATTGAAATGGAGCACTTTTTGCGTGGTGTCGTTATCAGAACTCGAAATTATTACGGGCACGGGGTGCAGACTGCAATCCTGTCACTTTTTCATGTAAATAAGATGGCACATGACATGTTTACAATCACCCTCACCGAAAACGCAGCGGTCTGGACGTCAGTCAAATGTTTTTTTGTAACATGTGCCATCTTATCTACATGAAAAATTGACAGGCAGACGGGAGCAAATGATATTCAGGGCCCCAATTTTTTTTACAAATTTGATATACCTACCGAAATTGTCGCTAGCCCGCTGTCTATCAGAGTATACTCAATAACAAGTAGATACTTGAGTACTATGTCAAGTACTTAAGTCCTGAATGTACTTAAGTACCTTATTAAATACTCAGTCCCTTATTTTACTTAAGTACTATGTCAAGTACTTAAGTATTTTATGAAGTACTTAAGTACTTCATTAAATACTCAGTCCCTTATTTTACTCAGTACTTTTAAGTATTGGTACTGGTACTGGGTACTTAACGTGTGCGCACTAGTAAAGTACTGGACTGCAATTTTCAAGTACTTCTACCAGTACTGGTACTTGATACTTGAAGTATATTCAAAATATCAAGTACTTTTTTTCGGTACTTGGCCCAGCTCTGCCTAACGATCAGTAGTTTTGGTTAATTTGAAGTTTAACTTCACCGGATAACAGGATTAACCGTTCAAAATTGTATAAGTTATCAAGTTTGGAAGTTGGCCGTTAAAAGTTAACGTTGGGTTATTTTTCGAACTTCAGATTATCGGTTTGAAAGTCAACCCAAAAGTGAAGGTTTCATTTTTTTATAGAACCATCGGTTCAGGGCAAACCGTTTTAAACCATTAAAATTGCGGTAAACGGTAACTAAATGAAGATTAACTGCAACTTTGATGGTTAAATTCAGTTAAAAGTAAAACTGTCATTTAAATGGCAGTCTTGAAGGTTAACTGAACCATGTCCATTTTAAACGTCTTAAATCGAACATTTTTGAAAGTTAAACCGTTAAAAGGTTAGTTTCGGTTCATTTGGAGGTAAACTGCACCCAATGTTTTGGGGGTTACCTAATTGTTTACAATTGTGAAGGTTAACAGGGTTGGAAGTTACCTAACCATTATCAACCCAAATAGCATTTAAGTTTTTGTAACAGTTTTGATTATTAACCATTTAAAATTGTAAAAGTTATCGGGTTTAAAAACTAACCGTACAAGTTAGCTTTAGAGCTTCGAGTTTCGAAAATCAACTAAGAACAGATTATCAGATTAAAAGTTAACCCAAAATTGAGGGTTCAAGGTTTTTATGAAAAGCCACTTTAAGGGTTAAATCCTTTCAAATTGCAGTAAAAGTTAATTATTATCAGTTGGAAAATTAACCCAAAATTGGAAGGGGTCATCAAGCAGCGAAAATGAAACTTTCTACACCATAAGCCAATACATTGTTTATGAAGAAGAAGAACCAGTGCAAATACATAGTTAACCTTTAATAACCATTTATTTGCAGTGAGAATTAACGGATTTGAAAGTTAACCAAACCATAGGTATACAGGGTGGGTAATTTTTCGATGCTCACCATTGGGATCTCCTAAACGGTAAAAGATACAGGGTCGGTTAAATTACAGAAAAGTTGGGCTATTTCTTGGCGATTAAGAATCTAAAAAGAATTTCCCGATACTGTGATTCGTTCCTGAGTTATCACAAAAAATCTGAAAATTGCCAATTTAAAGAAAAAATAATATCTTCCTAACGATTGATGCTATTTAAATGAAACTTAGAACACTTTTACATTTTTGACAGCTGTCAATTGAGTGGCACTGACAGAAATTTTCTAGGCCTTCTAGTTTTTGAATAACGACAGTCAACTTTTCTTTTTCTTATCGGAGCCATATTGAATTTAACACCGCCGGATACACAGAAAAATTAGCTTTTCAAAAATGTAACCAATATGGACGTTTTTAAAAAAATATGTGAAAGCCCGAGTTACACGACCGTAAAACGAATTTTATTACTGTTGAATTCAATTGATTTCACATGTTATAAGAGATTGAAGAAGTCGGCGTACTTTTTTGCAATTGTTTTTCATCTAAGTTTGGGCTGATTTTGCAAATTATTCCTACCAATTTTCAAATTCTGACATCTGTCAAAAAGTTCATGTTGAGTACATTTTTGAAGAGCCAATTTTTTTGTGTATTTGATGGTGTCAAAATTCAATATGGCGGCCATAAAAGAATCAAAAGTTGACTGTCGTTATTCAAAATCTAGAAGGCCTGGAAAATTTCTGTCGATGTCATTCAATTGACAGCTGTCAAAAATATAAAAGTTCCAAGTTTCATTTAAATAACATTAATCGTTAGGAAGATATTAATTTTTCTTTAAATTGGCAATTTTCAGATTTTTTGTGATAACTCAGGCACGAATCAAAATATCGGGGAACTCTCTTCAGATTCTTAATCAGCAACAAATAGCGCAACTTTTCTGTAATTTAATCAACCCCGTATCTTTTACTGTTTAGGAGATCCCAATGGTGAGCATCGAAAAATTACCCACCCTGTAGCTGTATTAGCCAAAGCCAACATAAAGAGTAATTTCAGTTAAGAATAATAAAAAATAAGTAGCATTGAAGGTGAACCTGAGCTGTGACTGTTTTAGACGTTATAAATCGTAACCTTTAAAAAGATATTTTGAAAATCAAGTGCACCCAATAATCGCTTTTAAATCTGTGAAGGTTAACATAAATATAAAAGTGAAGGTTTAAAGTTTTTATAAAGAAGTTTTGCAATTGTTTATATAGCCACCCGTTATCAGATGTTTTCTGAATATGTAGTAGTAGTCAGAAATATGAGTTGATTGGTTGATATTGTATGACAGCTAGAGATGTGAGCTTGAAAAGTTTCAAAAACTTTTCATTTCATTGAAAAGTTTCAGCCTATGTTGAAACTTTTCACTTTTTCTTGAAAAGTTGTTGAAAGTATCAATGCGGTAATAAGAAACTTCCACCTACAGCGCCGCCAATTCTAGTCGTTCTAAGTAGTATCAGTACCCATTGAGCACTGGAAACAGTGAAATGCAGTGAAATACTACTTAAAAGATAAAAACAAGGATGAATTTTAATGTTTAATGCTTTTATTTTGACTTATTGACTTGTTTACCTATACACTTACTATTTTTGTCATTAAATATTATATTATGTTCCCTATTTAGCTGTTGTAGATTTGTTTAATTCTCCAGAATACTTTATACTACCGTAGGACAACTTTTCATTTTTTTTGAAACCTTTCAAAATTTCATGAAAAGTTTCAACAAATGTACTTTTCATGAAAACTCACATCTCTAATGACAGCGCTCAAAATAGCTCTCGCATGCCCATAACTGACGTTGAATGTCGTCTATAGAACTCGAGTCAAGGAAATTTGAAAAAGTCAACTTTCAATTTTGCTTTAGGGAGTTATTTGTCCATTATTTTCACCTGACTGTTTAAATTTTCAATTAGTTTAAGGAAACAGGGAAAGAATTTAATTATCCATGTTAATTTCCAGGCGAGAAGTTACATAAAATCGTTACAACCGTTACCTAGAAAAGACTTGCAACAGTATTTCGTTGGTGCTAATCCTCAGGCTGTTGAGTTGTTGTCACTTATGTTAGAGTTGGATAGTGATAAGAGAATTACAGCTGAACAGGCTTTAGCTCATCAATATTTGGCGGCCTACGCTGATCCTCACGATGAACCAATCTCCGCCCCTTATGATCAAAGTATTGAAGATATGAACTTACCGGTAGAAAAGTGGAAAGAGTTAGTATTGGATGAAATTAATTCCTTCGTTTATTTACCACCACAAAATGAGGAATCATAACTCGTTTTTGTTACTTACAACCCAGTTGCTTAGCTTAAATAATAAGAAGTTGTATTTTATTTACAATTGTATTGTTTTCCTTACAGAGAATATAAAAATGAATTCTAAATTATGTACATTTTATGTATATATAAACAAATTTATAATACTTTTCAGCATATTTTCACAGCTTTTCTGTTTGAGTATATATTTTTTTCTAATTATTTAATAAAGATCTTTAAATGAAGTGTGATGTTCGAAAAACTGCCTATTCCTAGAATTAAAGTACTTAAGTAAATACTGTTTTTATTTACATAAAAGTTGACATCCATTATTTTTTCTTGCACTTCGTAGCTACATCGTGGAGTTTTTTCCAAAGATCATACTGCTCTACACCTTTCACCATATGTATACTAATCCCTTTTTGGACACTACACGCAGTATGTGATATCCTTTTGTTAAGAAATTCAGGTGCATGCACACGTTTGATTTTTAAATCGTTTGCTACAATGCCTGTTAAAAAAACGTCTTCTAGCTTGAAATACGTGTGATTAAGTGCTGCAATGTACAGTTCTTTTGAAATACGTGCTGGAAGTAGGTAAGCTGGACCGGTGGTAAAATCTGGAAATACCGCCGGCTTGTATTGTTGCGGGGATATGTAGTACTTTGATTTTTTGTTTCTAATAGGTTTCCACTTTTTCGCTAAACGTCCATATATACATCTTTGTTCAGGTTTGTGCTTTGCAATAAAAGCGAGCAGTCTAGAAACATTGATGAACATATCATCATCAGTTTTAAGTACAAAAGCTGCTTTAGGGCAGTAATTATCAACCCATTCTAACATTGAAATCGTTTTTAGAGTAAGATTGTCATATGTGTCAATAAATTTTCCTCTAATTATATCACCGTACAAGTTTTGTTCTTTTTCTATATTTAAATTGATTGACTGGTTTGATGCCGACCCTAGCATAAACGCTATGGCCACATCTTTTCTCGTTGAAAAATGTCCCCAAGTTTCTCTTATGGCCATTCTGGCACTCTCGTGGCTCGGTGCCGAGGTTATTGCGATTAATAATTTAATGTCTTTCCCTAAATCTGGACAAACTTGGGAACTAATATCAGTATGGCCTGCTTCGTATATTATCTGTGCAGGGATTCCTCTTGTCAAGTCCGGCTGAGTACTATTCGTGTGATTGGCTATGGAGCGAGTTTGTGGTGGGGGCTGTGTCGGTTGTAGAGGGGGTGCCTCTGAAGAACCAATATTCGAGGATGCTGCTGTTACGTTTTTGAGGACTTCAATTCGGGTGATGTTACCTGGAAACGTGCGCAGCTCTAACGATGGGACAGTGCGTAATGGAGATGCCGTCGTTGTCAACTGAGGGGATGTTATGTATGCTACGTATAATAGGCAAGTTGCTGTTGCTAGCCCGATTATGGCCAAGTGCAGGAAACGCACCTGGGCGAGCCATGGCACCCCCATTCCTGAAACACATCAAATATCAAAATAATATACTCAGAAGCTTGTAGGTACTGCCTAATTCTCTTTTGGCCCATTTATTAAGTTAAAGCAAAATTCACATAGAGTAAGTACGAATTTTCCTTTGCAATAGTTTTTAAATGAGAAGCAGTTCAAATTAACCAATCGGAATGCATCACTTAATTAAATGGTAAGGTAAAATATGGTTGCTGGGATACACAAAAATTTCTTATGATGCCTTATTCTTTGTGCTATTATTATTTTTTTGTATATCTCAGCAACATCTTGCACATCCTATCTAATTCAGAGCTTCATTCTGATTGGCGGATTTCAATTGCTTCCCATTTGAAAACTATTGGACTCTCGCAATTTTTGCAAAGGAAAATTCGTCTTAGATCGCGTCAAAGAATCTACCGTTACCGGCTTATACGGGAGTTCTGAGACACCCTGTATACATACAGGGTGAGTCTGAAAGATTCCACATCCTTTATACCACATAATCTACTGTTCAAATGATGAACCTTGGTGAAAAAAGTATTGGTCAATTGTGATTCCTCTTGATGTTATAAGCCGCCAAAGATCTTCATTTTTAAACGTTCTGTTTAAATATCTTTCGAAAGGTGTATCGTAGGATTTTGAATTTTTGCACAGCATTGTTACAGACCAAGATGCAACTACCGATGGTACTTAAGACATTATCCAAAAAGCGGATCCCTGTTATACAGAGTGGCCCCGATGTTATTTGCCCTTGAACCTTTTTATGTTTCAAAATATAGCTAATTTGCCTATGCGGTCGTATTCCCTGTTCAATTCTAAAACTTTTTTGGCTCTTAAAATTTTTCCAAAAAACTAACCACTCACGAGAAAAATTGAAAAAACCGAAAACATGATGCAGGTAATCACATTAAAACCAACAACCTCATAAAAAAGTGAAATTACCATCAATGTTTTTTCTTCAGTTGTGAGCAATGGTTCTGGGCACATATGTAGGACAACACCTTCAGTGCAAAAAAACAGTTGAAATGTGATGCGTGACAACGTACACTTTGATTTTTATTGAAATTGTAGGTTTATCACGATGATCATGTTTTCGGTTTTTTCAATTTAAGTTAAACCAGGAAAGCTGTATTTCAGTTGTGAACCAAAAAAAGAGTGCGTCCTAGTTTAATTTATACCAGAGCTGGGTACTTCGGTATTCGAATACAGTATCCGATTACTTTTCTTGTATCCGAAGGCTGTATTCGGATACATTTTAAATTTTGTATCCGTTATCCGTATCCGATCAAACATTTAAAAAGTATCCTTATTCGGATACTTTCTAAATATCGGCGGATACTTGAAGTCACTTTTCGATCTAACGAAACGTGTACTGCATTTTGTTTGGGGTTGGGCTACGCTGCTAAATTCTGAGTGCATTTTGAGTGCACGTGCACGACGATCAAGTGCACGTCGATCACGTGCTTTTTTATTTTTAGACGGCGGAATCGGGAACGGCGCTGGGCGAACAGATCATTTGGGCAAACGAAACGCGGCGGAAGGGATGAAGAGACGTGATTTTGTTTTGGTATTGAGATATCAAATTATCAGATATACTTTAGTTAGTTTATTGAAGTTTGAAGTTGTAATTAATAGTGTAAGTGTACCTGGTCTAGAGTAAAAAAAATTACATAATTTCACAATTATACTTTAATTTTTTAAATTCTGCAGCTTTTTAATCAACTCGTGGTATCCGTATCCGGTATCCGAAAAAAGTATCCGAATACTTTATTCGAATACTTTTTTTTAGTCCAAGTATCCGTAATTTGTATCCGATATCCGGATACAATTGACGGTATCCGTATCCGGTACTCGAATACTATTCACATGTATCCGTACCCAGCTCTGATTTATACGATGTATTTATTCTGTTTCAACTAATTTACGCAAGATATAATTTTAAGAGAAGAGGAATGATGTTTGATAGCTTAGTGAAGAGTACCTTGCCTATGCTAATGAAAGGAAAGGGAATAGAATGGATAAAATATGTAGAAAGGGCCGGGGAAGACAGAAACAGAAGATAGCCGTTAAAAAAAGAATTCAGTTGACATGATTCAATGACGTATTTATCTACCTTGTAACAACGAGACCATGTAACTTTTGTAAATATAATAATTTGAAAAAATCACAGTGATAATATACATATACCATGAAATGTCATCATACCTTAGAACTTTCTATCACTTCCCACTTCCGGTTACACCGGAAATGGCTTTAATTTTGAATTTTTAAATAGGACAACCTGTACATTTGCATATTTTTTGAATCTATAGGAGTCTGAGAGAATATACAGGGTGAGTCTGAAAGACTCCACATCCTTTATACCACAGAATCTACTGTTCAAATGATGAAACTGGGTGCAAAAATTATTGGTCAATTGTGATTCCTCTTGATGTTATAAGCCGCCAAAGATCTTCATTTTTAAACGTTCTGTTTAAATATCTTTCGAAAGGTGTATCGTAGGATTTTGAATTTTTGCACAGCATTGTTACAGACCAAGATGCAACTACCGATGGTACTTAAGACATTATCCAAAAAGCGGATCCCTGTTATACAGAGTGGCCCCGATGTTATTTGCCCTTGAACCTTTTTATGTTTCAAAATATAGCTAATTTGCCTATGTGGTCGTATTCCCTGTTCAATTCTAAAACTTTTTTGGCTCTTAAAATTTTTCCAAAAAACTAACCACTCACGAGAAAAATTGAAAAAACCGAAAACATGATGCAGGTAATCACATTAAAACCAACAACCTCATAAAAAAGTGAAATTACCATCAATGTTTTTTCTTCAGTTGTGAGCAATGGTTCTGGGCACATATGTAGGACAACACCTTCAATGCAAAAAAACAGTTGAAATGTGATGCGTGACAACGTACACTTTGATTTTTATTGAAATTGTAGGTTTGTCACGATGATCATGTTTTCGGTTTTTTCAATTTTGCTCGTGAGTGGTTAGTTTTTTCGAAAAATGTTAAGAGCCAAAAAAGTTTTATAATCGAACGGGGAATACGGCCGCATAGGCAAATTAGCAATATTTTCAGACATAAAAAAGTTCAAGGGCAAATAACATCGGGGCCACCTGTATAACAGGGATCCGCTTTTTGGATAATGTCTTAAGTACCATCAGTAGTTGCATCTTGGTCTGTAACAATGCTGTGCAAAAATTCAAAATCCTACGATACACCTTTCGAAAGATATTTAAAAAAAACGTTTAAAAATGAAAATTTTTGGCGGCTTATAACCTCAAGAGGAATGACAATTGACCAATAATTTTTGCACGAAGCTTCATCATTTGAACAGTAAATTCTGTGGTATAAAGGATGTGGAGTCTTTCAGACTCACCCTGTATAAAATTCAGATAGTGTAAGTAGGTATCACTTAAGTTAAACCAGGAAAGCTGTATTTCAGTTTTGAACCAAAAAAAGAGTACGTCCCAGTTTAATTTATACGATGTATTTATTCTGTTTCAACTAATTTACGCAAGATATAATTTTAAGAGAAGAGGAATGATGTTTGATAGCTTAGTGAAGAGTACCTTGCCTATGCTAATGAAAGGAAAGGGAATAGAATGGATAAAATATGTAGAAAGGGCTGGGGAAGACAGAAACAGAAGGTAACCGTTAAAAAAAGAATTCAGTTGACATGATTCAATGACGTATTTATCTACCTTGTAACAACGAGACCATGTAATTTTTTTAAATATGTTAATTTGAAAAAATCACATATACCATGAAATGTCATACCTTAGAACTTTCTAACACTTCCCACTTCCGGTTACACCGGAAATGGCTTTAATTTTGAATTTTTATATAGGACAACCTGTACATTTGCATATTTTTTGAATCTAGGAGTCTGAGAGAATATAGAATGACTTCTCAGTATTGTAGTGTCATTTTATTAAGTCTTTTTTTTTATTTTCAGAAACTTAGTTGTGGATCTAGGGCGGTAGTACGGAAGCGCTGAGGGATCAGCCAGTAGTCTTTTCTTTTCGATTTTTGAATTCTTGACTTTTATCTCAAGATTTTGACTTTTATCTCAAGAATTTCGATTTTGCGCATGCGTGACTCATTGAAATCATAGCATCGTTGAATATTTACAGTTTACTTTTTATTGTGCTTTGTACCAACAAGTCTTCTTGTCTTGAAAATGTATATCAATGGGTGCAGATTTAATCCGCACATAGTAGCACTGCCGAATCATATGATAAAGAAATCGTGCGGGAGTGTCAGTTTCAGATGATTACATTTTTTGCGTTGAATTAATACCTACCTATCTTTAATATCGTTAAATTCCTCCAAGTCATTTTTTTTGTACAATTGATGGAAACTTATCGAATGACTTCAAGCAATACTTAGTTGAAATTTCGAGTTTCAACCCCTAATTTCCACTTCATCTGTTCAATCTTGCAAATAGTATCGAAATATGATGTGGGTGTGTGTGTGGGTGTGTGTGTGTGTGTGTGTGTGTCAGGCTTCAGACCTCCATGTGCAACATACTTGGAGTCTTTATATTTTTGTGATTTTCAACGCCAAAATTTCATCCCCCAAAATTAACATCCAGTCACCTTTAACAGATTTGTATGTCAAAAACGCATAGCAAGTTTCAGTAGGGTATCTCCACTACTTCTCGAGTTATTGCAATTAATCATTTTTGGAGCGATCCTGAGCAACTTTTTATCATAAAATTTTTCGATAAAAAAATGCCTAATACGATTTCGTCATTTTTGGCCTCTTTATTAAATCGCAGTAGGCTGGGGTTTTGGTTTATAAAAAAAGTTGAGTATTACACAGGTACAGATTTTGGAGCTCTACATGCAGAAAAAGAAACGCATTGATTCGGTTAAAATTAACCGAAATATTTGTGTGGTTCCAGTTAAAATGAGACACACTGTACATAGAAGACAAAAAAAGTGTATCCGGAAATGGCACTACAATACTCAGGATGACCCCTCGATTCCAAAAATATAAAAATATACCGGTTGTCCCATTTAAAAATTCAAAATTAAAGCCATTTCCGGCGTAACCGGAAGTGATATCAAAAAATGACGTTTGGCCAGCATGTTCACTGAATTTTTTCAGATTTTTATCTTGATAATTGAAAAAGTTATTGGGGCGTACATGGTCTTGTTGTCACCCGGTATATTATACAAGGTGGTGCAAAAGTACGTCGGTTTCAAGAGCGCCTAAACCATCCAGGTTAGGAATTTCGTTCAAGTGGATACTAACTATAAATTAAGATGCATTTCAGTAAAATATTTTTGATCATACAGGGTGGTTCAAAAAAATTTGACAAGTCAAAGGCTACTTTTTCTAAATGGAATGCCCGGTATATTAGCGCATTTACAATCACTTATTCATCCCTAAAATGTTACGGCTCTTGAATCTTTGGTTGGCAAGAAAAAATTGTAGTTTACATCACTCCAGTTAAAAATTCGCCCCTTACGCGAATGCAGTTTTTGTAAGAAAATAAAATGAGGACCTTGTAGAGGCTTGAAGACGGTTTTGATTCAATTTTAGTTGTCACCCTATGTACTGGGTGTTCAAAATTAATTTTCAAAATTTGAGAACTTTGAAGTTGTTTTTATCATCTTTTTCATATGGAACACTCTGTATATTTTAAGCTAGTGTAATGTAGAATTTATAGGCGAATATTGTTTGTAATACAAAAATGTTGGTTATTTCCCTAACAACTTCATGTCTTTTCAAGAACCGATTAAATGGTTCATGAACCAAAACAAAAAACATTTTGAACATTTATTTTTTTGTAAGTACTTAACATTTGTATGATCAAAAATATTTTACTGAAATGCGTCTTCATTTATAGTTTAAATATCGACTTGAACAAATTCCTAACTTGGATTTGGACGGTTTAGGTGCTGTGGAAGCCCGACGCACTGTTGCACCACTCTTTATATTAAATATTTAGTAAGTAGGCAGGGCAGGGCTCATTACAAGTAATAATTAATAAAACCTGTAGTAAATCATAAGCATCATTGTTGTCTATCCATCACGATAATGGTTCTCACGTGCTACTAATCATCCAACAATTTAAATTCAGAAGCGAAATATAAAAAAACAGATATTCTGTTATCTACCGATACAGGATTAATTATTTATGGACAATAAAAATATGACTAGGAATTTTAAACTATTCTATGTCGAAAACGTCACAGTTTATCTTTATCAATGAAGATGACAATTTAATCACGAAAAAATTCGCTAAATCGATTAGCAGACGAGCCACAAGACTTGCAATATAAATTTTAAAATATAACTTTGTACCTTTGTAGCTTGGCAAACGGAAACATAATCACATCCTCTGTTAGTTTCAAACAAATTAGGACTAACGATCCATTTTATGCCGTCTATATTTATATGTTCTTTTAACTTTCTGTGTGGACTTATCTCTGTTTACACTTTACGTCTTGCATCTAATAAAGCAGATTCGCAGTAATACCGTTCTCTAAATAAGCTTAACTCTGAGGCGGATTCAGAGAAGAATTATATAAGATTTGCAATTTTCTCGTACAGCAAATATATTATTATACGTCAAACGGATAATTTTTTTTAGTTTATTACTAACATAAATTTATTGGGAAAAAAATGTGCAGCTACGGAAGCGGCTGGAACCTCCCCAATCCAATCCTATCACCAATATCAAGTAAATTTTACTATTTTTACTATACCTAATAAGTTTTACTCCACCAAACCTAAGGTGTTTTCTACGATTTTTGTAAATTACAAGAAATTGTAAATCCGTCTAGTGAAAAAATTTGCCGTCAGTAGTGCGCATGACGACTTGTGGGGATTTCCCTGTACAAGACAATTAAAAGGTTTGCATAAAGGATCCCCCACCATCCTACGAAGGCGTAGAGGGGCCACAACAAAGTTTTTAAAATTTTCAGAAAAAAAAACTTTGTTGCAATAGCAAATTGTCACTTGCGAGTGACAATTGTCACTTGTAACTGACAATTGTCACTTGTAACAGACAATTATTGTCACTTGCAACTGACAATTATTGTCACTTGCAACTGACAATTGTCACTTGTAACCGACAATTGTCACTTGCAACCGACAATTGTCACTTGTAATCGACAATTGTCACTTGCAACTGACAATTGTCACTTGTAATCGACAATTGTCACTTGCAACTGACAATTGTCACTTGTAACCGACAATTGTCACTTGCAACTGACAAGTCTCACTTATTGTAATCGACAATTGTCACCCGTAACTGGCAGGCGCTTCGAACTGCTTCAGTGACGTGCGCAGAAATTTGTCATGAAAAGGGGGGGTGTCAAAAGAATAAGGTGTGCAAAAACTACTAAAAGAGCATAAATCCTTACATTTTCGTTATTTTCTAGAAACTGAAAAAAAACAGAAAAATTTCTGGAATCACACGAGTTGTAACCCCCCTAACCGGCGTACTTCATTGGTCTGTTCCAATTAACGAATTATTGCCAGCTACAAGTGACAATTGTCAGTTACAAGTGACAATTGTCAATTACAAGTGACAATTATTGTCAGTTGGAAGTGACAATTATTGTCGGTTGCAAGTGACAATTGTCGGTTACAAGTGACAATTGTCAGTTACATGTGACAATTGTCAGTTACAATTGACAATTGTCAGTTACAAGTGACAATTTGCTATTGCAACAAAGTTTTTTTTTCTGAAAATTTTAAAAACTTTGTTGTGGCCCCTCTACGCCTTCGTACCATCCTTATGGAAAATGGTTTTCAGCGGATTTGGCTGAAATTTTAATGTTGCAAATTTCGAGTTCGACCTCCTGATCAAAAGTTATCATTGGCACAAAGCAATCATACGGACAGTTTTTGCCGCAGAGCCTCTCAAAGATATAATTTTCCCATAAGAACTGCACGTAACGAAAATTTGATCGGCTGTTTTCTCAGGTAATTCTATACATGACAAATTCAGGGACACCTTTATTACGCATATTACTAACATAAGTTTATATGGAAGTCTCTTGGGTATGTTTGCTGATTACGCTGAGAGGAGTAGGCTTACGAGGGTCCTTATAGGCATCCTTATTGGAAAATTATATCTTCGGGAGGCTCTGTAGCAAAAACTGTCCGTACGATGGATTTCTGCTGATGATAACTTTTGATCAGGAAGTCAAAATCTACAACATATTAAAATTTCAGCCAAATCCGCCGAAAGCCATTTCCCCCTAAGGATGGTGCGGGGTCCTTTCTTATTGTCATAACATAATGGAAAATAACCTTAGAGACATGACATGCAACATAAAATTAAAATATGGGACAGACTATTCTTTTATAGTTTTCGAATTACACAAAGCAATAACTTTAACATTCGATAAGAAAATCCATTTTCCTCCGCATTTTATCACAAAATCGGTTTAAAATAATTACAGGCGATAAAACTTACGGTAATTAAAAGTACTGGTCTGATCACTCGTAATCACTACATAAGTACGTTTTCAAGTGATACGTCCGATAGCCGCAAAATTTACCACAAGAATGATGGAATCACAAAAAAAAACAATTTACACTATCTCACGTATTTAATCCCAGCTTTGACGGAGACCATAAAAAATAAGTACTTACCAATTTAATATCTACAAAATTATTGCAAATTTGTAGGTGAGCGAACGTGAGGTAATATCAGCCGACATGACGCTGACCATAAACTGTAACAATTTATTTTAATTAGTATTAAACATATTTTAAATCGAATGATGATCATCGCGTTGGTTAATAATTGTAAATTTTCAAGGTGTAGCCCATCAGATGATTACTAATTTATTAATTACCGTCCTTCAGTAACATAATAATGGCATCCAACTTACGAGTGACGAAAAATAACTAAAAGTTGTCATTGACTTTAAACGTATTCAAGTTCACATTTATACTGGTCGTGTTCTTTATTTAAATAAACCAAAGCGTTAAGTATGACATAAATAGCGCATTTTGCAAAAAGCACGAAAACTTACAACTTTGCGATATTACATTGATGAATAATTATAATTTCCAAGCCACTTTTTTGGCTTTACTGGAGCTAGGATCAATAATATCGTGTCGTAATTTCCACACTGCATTTGTCCATGAATAAAAATGTTAAATCGAACACAAAACGAGCAAATTGTCTTATAATCAAAAACTTTATAATTTTATAGAATTTCCACTAATTATTGCGATTTTCAATACATCTAACCGAGGAAGAAATTGAATAATCAATCCTTGTTGAAAATTGTCAATTATGTAAACAAAATAAATTTAAAAATAGACCATTTATTCCGATTTTTAAAAGCAGAGTCACAGCAAAACCAAACGAAACACCATCACTGATCGATTTTAACTGAAGACATTTAAAATTCATAACGATTTTCAATCATTCGATGAACATGTTTTCCTCTAGGCTTGACATTGTACAATGTAAACTAAGGGAACTACGACAAACATTTTACTAACGTGACAAAATACGGGAAGTTTTCATTGTAGTTTCTTAGGAAACATTAAATATTTTCAATTAGCTAGATGGTAAGTCTTGTTTGAACAATTATTTTACCTTTTTTTTGGCTAGATGGGCCAATACAAATAATATATCATTGGTTCCTTTCCCAATTGTGACGTCACACACCAGAGGGTGTTTTCATTAGCTAAAATCGCGAATTACTCGTAGAAATTCTTTTGATAAAATTTTGGTTACTATCACTAGAAACACCGCACTGCACAGAAAAACACAGCTAAAGCGTTTTTCCGGTGCAGCGCGGAGTTTCTAGTGATAGCGCATTTTTGTTGTCCAGTGTTTTCCATTGTGAAGTCCATGACAAAAATGTTAAATCGAACACAAAAGGAGCAAATTGTCTTATAATCAAAAACTTTATAATTTTAGTTAATGAGTTGTTACAAAAGTACTTTGAATTTCCACTAATTATTGCCATTTTCAATATATCTATCCGAGGAAGAAATTGAATAATCAATCCTTGTTAAAGGTCACTGAAAATTGTCAATTATGTAAACAAAATAAGTTTAAAAATAGACCATTTATTCCGATTTTTAAAAGCAGAGTCACAGCAAAACCAAACGACACATGAACATGTTTTCCTCTAGGCTTGACATTGTATAATGTAAACTAAGGACCGGTTTTTCCATCCTCGATAACCTCCGGTTTACCTAACCAACAGTTTGTCACATAGCAACGAGTGTTCTGATTGGCTGTATCCTAGCAACTAACCGCTGGTTATGTAAACTGGAGGTTATCGAAGATGGAAAAACCGAGGCTAAGGGAACTACGACAAACATTATACTAACGTGACAAAATACGGGAAGTTTTCATTGTAGTTTGTTAGGAAACGTTAAATATTTTCAATTAGGTAAATGGTAACTCTTGTTTTTGGCTAGGTGGGCCAATACAGTCAATTAAATAGCAAATAATATTCGGGATTCAAATTAATTTTGTGACGCGTCACGAAAAATGTGAGGTCACATACCAATTACTCGGGGAAATTCTTTTGATAAAATTTTGGTTACTATCACTAGAAACACCCCACTACAACGGAAAACACAGCTAACGCGTTTTTCGGTGAAGTGGGAAGTTTCTAGTGATAGCGCATTTTTCCACCAAAGTTGTCCAGTGTTTTCCATTGTGAAAATTTTGGTTAAGTGTGAAATTTACAAGTTTAAGTTAGAAGTAAACATTTAAAAAACATAGCTAAAACTGAACGAGAGTAGTCAGTTATGCAACAACAGCTGTCAATGTTTAATAATTAGAGTGTATGTCACTGGATTTCTCTCTTTGGAGAGGTACGGCAAACTGTATGGAGATATAATATAATTTAAGTTTGTACGAAAATGACGTTAGATGTCAGAAAAATTACCTAAAGTTGACAGTTGTTACAAAGTCTATTTTTGCTTATTTCGCAGTATATTTTCCATATTGTTATGCTATGGTTTTATAGTGGATCCCTTTATTAACCGTTCCGTGTTTATTTTTTGTGATTTTGGGTTTCCTTGCAACAATTGGTTTCACAAAGACTAAATCAAGTTAATTTCGTTTTATTGTTTAAATATAGCAGCACTGCAGTTAATAAAAATTACAATTATTAATGAACGATAAATCAACAAATTTTCGTCTTTAGTGTTGATGACAACTGCAAACTGACAAATAATGCCATTGTCAGTGTCAAAAAATAACAATGGAAGCAAGTCATTTCTCTCTTACTTATTGTAAGGGAATGTTCTCTGTCCTTTTTATATTTGTCCATACTTCCGGTTGATTGCCGTACCTTTCCAAAGAGAGAAATCCAGTGACCTTATGTATGTTGGGTTGCAGAACCAATCAGGTTTTACTTCGGTTTCTTCATCATTTCTTGTGGTTCTTCAGCAAAAATATGAAAAGCAGATGAGATTAAATTTATAAAGGACAGCATCTACTCTCTCGTTAATCCGGCCCTACAAAAACCAACTAGTATGTCAGATAATAGGGCAGGTAACAAGAGAGTATATTTCATGAACATTTTAAGAATTGGCAGATTTTGTACTATGTGCGATGACGTTTGGTTGAAGTCAATTTGAAATCTTTGTAATCTAGATCTACTCTTATTCTACTATATTTTTAAATAAAGTCATTCTTCTTAATTGCATGTTACTCAAATAAGTCAAAAATACTAAATCTTTGAGGGTTTCAGAAGGTTCCTTTAGTAGAAAAACACAATATCCGCCCCTTGTGTTTATTTATTTACATTAAGTAGGTATTTGATTTCCATAATTCATATGCCCTTCTTTGAAGTGAACTTCTTGGAAAAATTAGGGTTCAAATCTTTGCTCGAATGAAAGCCACTGCTGGGAGACAAGCGATTTATTGGTAATGTAATTTTGTAAATAGGCAGGTAAAATTGATTCTTATAGTTCGCAAAAGGAGCCACAAAGCACGATTACCAAAAGGGCTCGAATATAAGCATAATTGGGAAAGTAAATTAAGAAAAAAAAATGTGACATATGGGACGAAAATCAAAATAAAAGTATATACCCAACTCGATCACTTCAGAATAAATCTCGGAAGAAACTAACGGAAACAAATCAAGTAACAAAAACTGAACCGCAAATCAGAATCACTTTACGAAAAAATTATGATAACACTCTTCAAAATTCGATTTTTTGTAAATATTCTCGATAATTATGACAAGCACCACTTCGATGTAGGGTACCTTAAACAACTTGATGACTTAGATAAGTTAAAAATCATGTCATAATTCGATTGTGCTATCGTATTTCAATCAAAGAATGTAGAATTGAGGTCGCAAAAGTCCAAGAATTTGAAATACAGTATCTATTTTTCTTAATCAGAACTCTTTAATATGGACATGGCGGCCCAGGCGACATCTCTTATTACTACGTACTTTGTGGTCTTCAGAAGCTACTTTTTCAAAAATTGTTCAGTGGCCAAAATATACAGCATAGACACGTATACAAAATAGTAATATTTGTATACGTGTCTACACTGGATATTTCGACAACTCAACAATTTTTGAAATTCTGAAGACGGTCAAACCCACCAGATATTATCATCGACTCATCGACACCTATAACTAATTATCTTCTCTGGCTACTAATATTTAATTTGAATCCAAAAAAGAAGAAAATATTTCATTTATCGGTCAAGTGCGATTTCTTAGATATACAGGGTGTCCCGAATTAGAAATGCAGGGTGTCCCGAAATTAGAAGAACATGGGTCGAAAAATGGCTCCTAAATGAGTTATAGGGCCCCTCAATGGGTGTAACAAAAAAATGGTTTTTCTTAAATTTATTAACTTATTTTCTCATAACTGCTAAGGCGACAATAAGACTGTCAAAATTGATGACAGAAAGGTAGACACCAGCCTACTTTTAGTTTTTTTATTTATTGACACTGAGTACTGAGTACTCAGAAAAAATTCAGTTTTCTTGAAAACGGATCAAGAAAAGTGCATTTTTTTCGTAAAAATGTGCAAGGAATTTAAGTCTGTGTTCATAATTTATTGATCCGAGATGGCGTACAAAAAAGTTAGATACAAAAATATCCGCGGCCCCTCCCCTTGCGCACGTCCCTGAAAGTTTTGTCAATAACCATTACATCAGTCTTATTCAGCACAAAAATTTACAACAAAGCTCAAAATTTGGTGACCCGATCCCGATCTAAGTTTTTCCTCAGAAATTTGCCAATTTGCAGTAGTCAAAGGCATAATATGACTGCTTTCTGGGGAAAAATATAGTTCGGTAGCAATGTTGGAACTAGTGGTAAAAAAGTTGTAAATAAATATTACCAAAATGGAATTTTTTTGATCTCCAACAACAAATAATTTTATAATAATAATAATAAAAGGTCTTTATTTATATTTTATTTATTTATAATTTTATTATCAATAGGAAATAGTCGAAAATACTCATAATTTTTTGCCCTTTCAGATGGTGTATGCACATTTTTACTAACCCAATCTTGTCCTTATGCACTTTCATAGAAACGGTGTACCTTCTTGTAAAAAGCTGGTCATGAAAAAGAAATGTAAATGTATTTGACCAAACAGCAGACGCTGTTGTAAACTACTCTAATTAGTTATAAAATATTTCAAAAATCTATGTTTTTCAACACTTTAGAAACTGGTGGATTGCTGCCCATTTTTCTCACATAAGCAACCTTCAATTTTCAGTGGTGAAAAGAATCAAAACTTTTACAACTTTGCGGTATTAACACACCTTCAAATAATAATAATTTTCAAGCCACAACATTCATTTGGTTTTGCCGAAATTACACACCACATTTCATTGAACAAGAATGGTCAATTCGACACAAGACACATGCAGTTTATAAAGTTCTCAAAAATTATTGTGAAACGATTCTAGGTTCAAGACGCTCAGATATTTTATGCAGCCGGTATAATCTGACAATACCGACAACATTAATCTAATAATCTTACAGGAATTACATGCAAGATTGTGCAATAATTTTAATCTGTCTGCCTTATCCCATCTACATAATATGATTCCGTTTTATATACTTTAAGAAGGGGCTCGTAAAGTGAAATTCTTTCTTTGAAATTTTTAAGGTAAAATTATTGGGGGAGAGTTTTCCTTTGGCATAGATTTATGATTTTAGTTTTATTTTAGATGAATGATTAGGTTTGTTAGTTAATTTTTTTTAGTAAGTGTTTGTTTTATTAAGGATTCAATTAAAGGTATATTTTTTTGTAGGTTCTGGTATTAGTTGGAGGGAATTCTTTGTTGAATAATAAAAATAAGTGGGTTTGTTAATTCCTGGAATGTGTTTTGGATTTATTTCTGGATATTTAAATTTTAGGTTAACTTTGGGCCTGGGGGGGATAAAGTTTATAAAGAAGGGCTTAAATTGTGTAATGCTTTTGAGTTCTTGAAAATTGGTCGATTCCTTTGGGGGTTTTTAGATTTTTTAGGGGTCTAATTAGGAGGAATCGATTTTGTTGTTCTAATTATTTAGGTATACGACCTTACTAGTAGGGTGCTCGCTAGACTTTATCTTTCAACCAAGGGGCACTTACGAGTGAAAATGTATGGAGTATAAATTTTGGTTTCTAATGCCCTCGGTATGCTACTGTCAAATTCGTCCAAGGGTCGTCCTGTGACAAAGGGCACAAATCTAAATTTTCCAACTAACGCCGCCACGTGAAAGTTCGTGTAGAGAAGTACCTTTCCTGAAAAATTCATGGTGATGTCTGTGCGGATTGTATTTTTTATTAATTTTGAAAGGAAAATATCTCCATTGATCCATACGGGGCCACGGACCTTTGGAGGCGATTATCTCGGTTCGAGCATCGGCAAAAACGCATCATTTTTAGGGGCATATTTCCTTTCCAACACGATTACTCCAAATCGGGGCGGTTAATCGAAATTAATTATTCTTAATAAAAGATGTGCTATTTTATTTTGTTGACGATCGTCTTTACAGAATATTTTTAGCGCAATCAATAAAGGAGTTAATTGTCTAAATCTGAGAGGAAGTAAAAAATTCATGCCACTGTAACGCTCGGGTTTCCGTGCCCCCACCACTACTTTCGCTGCGTCCCGCCACTCCGCAACCCCCTGAGACGTCCACATCTACAATCTTAGAGAATATCCTGTATTCCTGAAAATAATGGAAATAAGACTTGGAACTCTTGAAAAGCACTTTTTATTTCATGTAGGTAAGAAAAACAATAATTTTTAATTTGAAAATTCTTCGTCGTCCTTCTCGTTGATCGGGGAACCTCCGTGATCGGGAGTCTTCCCTCATTTGAATTTCCTTCATGTTATTTTTACGGGATCGGTTTTCCCATACCGTGGCATGAAAAAATGCAGGAAACCTTATTTTTATTGCAAATGCAACTCTTGCTTATGCAGTCTTTAAAAATAATTTTTGGACAAATTAGGACAATAATATCTGAAATGGTTTTTTGGGACGGCGGGCTATGTTTGAAGAGCTGGCCCAAGACTGTCACCCACGTCGTTTTTCCCAACTATAACCTTCAGGTGACGGAAAATTACGTCGAGAATTTAATTAATTCAACCAAATTTTGGTCTGAAAGAATAGAACTCTCAAGCAATGCCACTTCAAAACTGTCTTCGGTTGGAGGCAGTTTTTCTAGCGACTAGTTAACGCAAGTAGGGCCCGTTAAATCGTTGATAGATATTATTAATTCATCGTTGTTGGTTCAACACAAAAGTTTCCATATTTTTGAACGAGTTTTTGAATTTAATGTTGTCCAACTCTTGGTCTAGCTTTTCGTCAAATCCTACATCGCCAAGTAATTCACATAAGTTTTTGTAAATTTTCCATCAATTTAGCGTCCCAACACCGCTGAACTAGCTTGTAGCATCAAATTCTGTTAGGGCATGAAATATACATTTTTTGGAAGTTTTGCTTCCGGAATGTTTCTTTACTATTTCCAGTTCTCATCCAAATCTCTGTATATAAATTCTCTGTCGACTCGAGATACTGATACAGACTTGCCAGTTATTCTCGTGCATTTTAAAGAATATCTCCAGAATACTCCAGAGGTTTGAATAAGAACTGGAAATAGTATATAAAGATACATTCCCGTTCAACCCACAGTCCATCAAATTAATTTGAAAGAAAAACTACTAAGCGGTTTTGGAAAGTTAACTTGCTGGGCTGGAAAATTTACCAATAGGTACTTCCGTGAATTACCTACTTAACAGTCGGTGGTGCGATTTGAGGAAACATAAAACCGTTTCAGATACATCTATTATTGTATTAATTTGTCCATAGATTATTTTTAAAGACTGCATAAGCAAGCATGCAATAAAAATAAGGTTTCCTGCATTTTTTCATGCCACGGTATGGGAAAACCGATCCTGTAAAAATAACATGAAGGAAATTCAAATGAGGGAAGACCCCCGTTCACGGAGGTTCCCCGATCAACGAGAAGGACGACGAAGAATTTTCAAATTAAAAATTATTGTTTTTCTTACCTACATGAAATAAAAAGTGCTTTTCAAGAGTTCCAAGTCTTATTTCCATTATTTTCAGGAATACAGGATATTCTCTAAAATTGTAGATGTGGACGTCTCAGGGGGTTGCGGAGTGGCGGGACGCAGCGAAAGTAGTGGTGGGGGCACAGAAACCAGAGCGTTACAGCGGCATGAATTTTTTACTTCCTCTCACATTTAGACAATTAACTCCTATATTGATTGCGCTAAAAATATTCTGTAAAGACGATCGTCAACAAAATAAAATAGCACATCTTTTATTAAGAATAATTAATTTCGATTAACCGCCTCGATTTGGAGTAATCGTGTTGGAAAGGAAATATGCCCCTAAAAATGATGCGTTTTTGCCGAAGCTCAAACCGAGATAATCGCCTCCAAAGGTCCGTGGCCCCGTATGGATCAATGGAGATATTTTTCTTTCAAAATTAATAAAAAATACAATCCGCACAGACATCACCATGAATTTTTCAGGAAAGGTACTTCTCCACATGAACTTTCACGTGGCGGCGTTAGTTGGAAAATTTAGATTTGTGCCCTTTGTCACTGGACGACCCTTGGACGAATTCGACAGTAGCATACCGAGGGCATTAGAAACCAAAATTTATACACCATACATTTTCACTCGTAAGTGCCCCATAATTCCTAAACTAAGCGACTTTTCTCCTCGCGAGCACCCTACTATACAAATAAAAATGTAATGACACGACATTTTATTGGACACTTCCGACAAAATATTCCCACATGTGACGTCACAAAATTAGTTTGAATGACACTTCAAGAGGTTTAAAACATTTCCAGCCAATCATTGTGACGCGGGCGATTCGGAATTCCCCGTGATTGGTGTATTTCACCGACGTCACTGGCAACCACGAAAAATCCTCCTTTTTAATTATCAAATAGTAGAGCCCACTACACGCGTTTTTTATTATTAAATTTTAACATAAAGACTTATGTTGCATAAAAACAATTTTAATTTAGGTCTAGAAAAATTTTAAACCCGCTCCTGTCAGGGTGACAGCTGCCTGGGCTATGAACTAAAATTAACGATTGCAATTACGAACGTGATTATTTCTAATTTTTTGGTTGTGGTTTCAGGTACCTAAATCGTACCTGTGCATTCAAGACAAACGTTACACAATAATTAGCCTTGAGGACAGTAAAATTTACCTAATCGGTTTTTGATTCAATGCAATCGCCCGCCAAGTACTTCGAGTTTTTCCGTAAAGTGATAAGATAACAGGTTTACATTTATATAGCACTCACCTGTTATTTTCAGATCTAAAGCATTTTCACAGGTTATCACGAGAAATACACAACCATGCCATCATCAACATCAACATGGGATGACACTTGCATACACTTGACACACGTCATGGGGGGGGGGGGCAGTGGCGTGCGCGGGCAGTTTCAATCCTCTCATTTTTATACAGTTTTGCTGTTATTAATTAAACATTAACTAACTCCCAAGTTAATTTCGTAATAACTAACAGAAATTTGATTAGGCCTTCAAAAAACTCTTCCTCGGTGGGCTTGGGAATTGAAATCGAAATATCATAATTTTATACAATAATATTTTGAAAGACGGGACTGTATTAAAAAGCCCACTAAGGGATAAGTTTTTCTTTCCCTAGTTTTAAAATTAAGTTTTGAGTCTCTACTAATAAATTCCATTTTAACTTTCTCTAGGGTTTTTCGTGGTGTACTATGTTTAGTTACGTTGGTCGACCTGGCCAGTGACAGTGGAGGTGGATGGATGTGGTGTACGGATGACAAAAGATCAACACAATAAACAGAAAAGATAATCTTTATCGAATGCTTGACAGGTTTATTGAATAACAGGTGCGTCCTTTATACATTCTATCAATTTTTCAATTAATTTTATTAAAATTATTATTTTTCTGCAGGAAGTAAAACGTGATCCTAGTTACCTGGGTAATTTGTTTAATTGTGATTTTAGTTTCCAATGTTGATGAAGTCATGACATTGTTGTATTGGTGGATGCACTGGTTTTGGATTACCGCAAACATTTATTGTAAGTACCAATTTCTATAATTAATTATAATTACTAATTATCATGAGGTCAAAACTATGATTTGTTGTTCTCATTCTTAATCAAGTCACCTAGTCCTCGACGTGACGTCATTTTTCTCTAGACATTGAACAGGATGACTCATTTTTTATTAATTTATTACCAGTAATAAACTAGCAGTTTTCATTTCTTTGTAATTTATCAAATTAACAGTAAAACACTAATTTTCTCCGGAGAGTGATATCAAGAAGGCTAAAGCAAAAAAATCTTCAATTAGATAACACAGAGAATTTTGCAGACACAATGTTTGCTCCATTTTTCTTGAACATATTTGAATAATGATTAACATACAATGTAAATGTTGATAAGAATGTGTGTTACTACCTACTAACTAGACTTTCTTGGTTTAGGTCAAGAAATCGTAGGCTCTGGTGGCTCTGAACAACAATGAAACAAAAGCTGGAGTCTGAGATTGTTTCATATTTGAGGCTTATCTTAAATTATTTCCAGAGTCCAGGGTCAAGTTAATTTTGTTGGATACAAACAAAAGGACCTGAAAAAGTTTGTCTGAAATTTTATTGATCTTTTTTCAATCTTTTTTCATTCATTAATATAAATTATTATTTAAGGTCCAAGTTTAAAATGGGAAATAAAAACGGTACATTCAAGTCGCATGAAAAAAATACCACACCTTCGTCTCAATATCAAAATTATTATGGCAAAGTATAAAAAAATTCTGGTATGTAGTTTTTGAGAAAAAAAATAAAAAGTGACTAAAAAGGGGTATTTCTAGGCATTTTTTTTTTCTCGACAACTACATACCAGATTTTGTTTAAATTTTCTCGTTAGTAGCTTGACGTGAACAACTTTGTCTGTGATTTTTCTTAATGCAATTGAATGTACTGTTTTTAGTATAAAAAATAATGAAAACTAAAAATGGGAAAATCTCCAAGATATAATTCTAAATATTGAAGATTTACTGCTTTAAAGATACTACCATGATTTGTGTTTTGTTCTGTGGAAAAAAAACTGGGCTGGCAGGTCATCTCACTAAAAAATTAATAATTTATTGAATCAAAATTTGAACATTCGTATTTGTCTGGATAGTGCTGCCCTCGGTGCCGACCCTCGGTGTCTTAGTATACTAGGGAAGTATCCATCCTTGGACCAATTGCAAAATCTACTGAAGTCTAGTCACAACCCACTACAGCGTAACAATTTGGTTGCGGTGTTGTCACATTTACTACGAACCATTTCCGGTTATTACATGTTACCATGTTAGTCATCTGACAATAAGCGCCAGCTACCTACCCTGTTTTTTACAAGTATTTCGGTTTAGAGTCTTGGAGAATAGAGATACATTATTACATTATTTTTATAAAAATCCCCTTTAATAGTTATTTAACGAACAAGAGTGTTAATGAGTGCGATTAATAATCGAGAGATTTTAACGCGTGAGCGCAGCGAACGCGTTAATGATAGAGATTATTAATCGCCTATTAACACTCGAGTTAGTTACAATATTTTTCCGTGGATTGTATTATCATTAAATTGGCGAAATTTGTTTTTCAAAATTGCGTTTGATAAACGGTTATGCAACCAAACATGCATCCAGTTTAAAAAGTGCCGAAGCTCGATGAACAAAACGTGAGAAATTAAATGTCAATTGCCTTGCCAAAAGCACAGATTCTGAGTGTCGCAGTGCATTTTTCTTCTCGCACCATGAAATGAAATTGGCATAAGTTTTTTCATAAATTTTACAGCTTTTTTCTGGAAACAAACTTAAGCTCGCAAGATTTGCACTTACTAGCACTTCAGGTGGTGTTAAGTTAAGATTCTGAGTATCCATTGATGGGACTTTTATTTAAATTTGTAGATTTTGAAAATTTGACAGATGTCACTTAAATTCTTGTTTATTGTCAGGACATGTATAGTTGATTGCCTATACTAAAATCGTTGATTAATAGAAAATCGTGCATTAACAGAGCCTATTAATGCACGATTTTGTATACATTAACGAAACCCATAAATGAACAATTCACGGAAAAATAATTTAAGGGATTTTTATAACATTTCCCTAATGTTTACTTAAATAAGGAGAATTATTAAGTAATTGAAATTATTCTTGTTCGTATTTGAGTATTCAGTTTTCATATCGAAATTTTAAAAGAATTGAATTGTAAGCAAATTAATTGCATTAGATGTTTTATAATCTTTATCTGATACTGTTGGCACGGTATTTTCGAGTATGTTTGGGGCATAACATGCCTGGAAATTGGACTTACATACAGGATTGGTAATTTTTAACTTCTACGCTCCTCGGAGCAAGTTAATAAAATCGTTCGAAACACCGAATCGCCAAAAATATCAAATCTTTACGTTTTAGGGTCCTGGGAATCCGAAAAAGTGGTTTTTGAAAAATGACTGTGTGTGTGTCTGTCCGTCTGTCTGTCTGTAAGCACACTGCAGCTCAAACTGTTGAACGTATAGAGATGAAATTTGGCATACATATTCAGTGGGAGATTTGTAGGTGCTGATTAGAATTTGTGAAAGTGCCTTTTTGACACATCAACTTTAAAAATTGAAATGCAAACCCCCATTTTTCGCGTTACCATATGAATGCTCTTCGAATTCTGCTTCTAAAAATGTATTCACACTTGTGCCCTTTTGGCCAAAAAAATGTGCCGTGAAGAAAACCTATAATAACTGTATATTTTTAATACCGGATTTGATAGCTGATTTTTTTCAAATCGAAAACCTTAGTGCCATTTCTTCGAAAAATGTCATTTTAGTAGCAAAAGGGCCCTTGCTTGAATTTATTTTACTATCGAATTCGATAGCTGTTGTATTGCTGGATCAAAAAACTTTCTGCAATTTTTTCGAAAATTTCCATTTTAGGGGCAAAAGGCCCCTTTTTGAATTTCTCTTAGCAAAAGGGCATGTTATTATTGTCGAATTCGATGGCTGTTGCATTGCGGGATCGAAAACTTTAGTGCCATTTTTTCGAACGTCATTTTAGGGGTGAGAAACATTTGTATTTTAAATTTTAATAAATGAACGCTGGGCGCAATGCGCAACACAGCATCAGCGGTCGACACCCGGCCCACTCGCCGACGCCGACTAACTGATTCTGACTTGGTACAAATTCTGTGAAAAAGTAGAAGTTTCTACCGTCTCCGAGACTGCCAATTTTTTACTTATGGAAAGCTCTAAAATTTCGCAAATTCGGGTACTTTTATACACGAAATATTCTCGATTGTATTCTGCTAATAGCATTAAATAAGAAAATGAATTGTTTTATTTATAACCCAAATGAGTGAAAATATCAATGTAAGGGCAAAAATCGAGCGGCATTTCCAAATTAACAAAGGACTAGTAAAATATGAATATTTTACTATATAACATTAATATAATATTGTGTTAATAATGCTTGCCGAGCAAAGGCAGTTGTGACTACATAATTTGTATTTCTTTGCGTTCAAATTTTGTTGTCACATCACCTACCTACAAGTGGGGTTTTCCCAAAGGTTCCTTCGGTCTTCTCTAATTACCTTTTTCCTGTCAATCTTTCTGGGGGTAATTCTTTGCGGATGTTGCAAATAAAGTTTACCTGTTTAAGATTTAGGAGACCGAGATTCAGAATCCAAAGCAGGTCTAATATTATGTAGGTGCTGACACGCAAACTTGAAAACGTGCATTCTTTTTATTTTTTTCCTATGGTTTTCTCGAGGGTTTTTCTAAATTAGGTTTTGTTTCTCAAATAAACACAATATAGTATATTATTGACCAAGATAGAAAAGATAAGAACTATTTTACCCCAAGCGGCAAGATAGTTACAAGACGCGAGGGCTAAAATACTCTTCTCTACCGTGGTGAATATAGTACTTTTTTCACTTACTAGCAAAAAAAACCGAATTCTCAGTTCAAAGATAAGTCAATAATAGTACGTTTTAAAGCTTAGTTTTTTATCAATTACTTTGTTTTGCATTTCAGCCGACGATATGCGGCAGTAATATTGCATGCCTCGCCAGTTCAATATTGAATCGTACTAGACATCTGTTTGTCTTGTTAGGGGAGTGGTCTGATGTAGTTAAATGACGGCAACAGCGCACATCGAAGCGGTCGGCCGTTGAGGCAAAATCCTAGCGGCGAGTAGCGACACTTACTGAGCCTAGAATGGTCGATACATAAGGTATCTTTTCATCATGCAAAGTCGGCGTCAACCCTGCAACCCACAATACAACAAAAGCTGTATGAAGGCGCCATCTCTCCGAGTTAGAATCGAATTAATTTGCTATATACTTGGACCTTAATACTAAAATTGCGCTTGCGCCCGTGGTGATTATGCCGCTTTCGGGGTGTTATGGCACTGCAGTACTGCAACTAAAACTGCAACAGAATACCCATTGAGGGGTTTACCTACAGTTCTCATACATTTTGGGAATCTGGCAATTTTCTAGCAAATGTGGCAATTTTTTAGCGATTTTCTAATCCTGTCAAGACTGTCAAGCAGTGTACATTGTTTTGATAATTTTTACAACATCGATTTTCAGCAATTTTTATACAATTACAGCAACACCAGTTCTATTGGCAAAGACCCCGCAGTTTTCTTGTGAAAATTAGGTTTGGCTCAGATTTTATTGAAAAGGACATAATGTTGTAGAGCACGTCTTCGTGAGTAATTGTTACCATTGCGCCAACTTTGTGGACCTCACCGTGTCTTAGATGTGGAGGGTTCAAGGTGAGAGGGTGGTAGGGCATAGATCTAAAATAATGTGAAGGCCGCTGTGTTCACCACGGTGAACGCTACTAAAACCTGGAATTGTCAGGGAATTCCTATGGACTGGAAAAGTCAGGGAATTTCGGGATTTTCATTGCTTTTCTGGAATTTACGGTCTCGAAGAAACATAATTGTCTTACACGAAAAATTACTATCAACACCCCTCGAAATCATCTTTGGTTTGTTGGGGTTAATTTTAGTGTTTACGATTGAATTGGCATTAATAAATAATAAATAACTTGGCAAAAATAAGAACATGGACGTCCACCTAATGGGGGATTACGGGACCTTTGATTGAAAGATCTTTTAAAATTTCGAGCCAACCTGTCCATTCATTCTTGTTTTAATTTTGTCAAATCTAATTTTGTAGTGGAAACAAGTGACACAGCTGTCATACATATTTGTCATCTGTGTTCTTACGCCAGAAATTGTACAGAAACGTGAGATCGGTAGCACATACGTCTCAATTTTTTAAAATTGCTTTCTGAAGTGGAATACTTAATAAAATCTAAAACAAAAACAATGGATCTTAATCAAATTTGATTATTTTTTGAATTATAATACTGATAAAGAAATTTGTGACATTACCTATTGTAATATTTTCTCGGCCTTTCACCCTTTTTGGGTATCGCCGGTTTCACCATTTATTCATATTTATACATCAATAATTGTACATTTATTGTACATATTTACATATTGCGGTGAAAAGACGCACACGAAGAAATTTGTGACATTACCTATTGTACTGTATTGAACTTGCGAAATTTTATCCAAAATACGCGATATTAGCGATGACGTGAAACCGCCATCTTTGTTGTGTATGGTCATAGTCACTGAAGCTAAACAAACCGAGATTTCAATGTGTAAATTCAAGGAAATGGCATTTTTCTCTAAATTCTTTATTTACAGTCAGTGTGCTGCGTTCTAAGACATTAATATTGATAGATAATTTGAAGAATTATTGTTATCGATTAAATCGTTACATCATGTCTACAATGGGCCTTGTGCTGAAATAATTGAACTTACCCAATGCAATTCTCACTTTGTTTAGCTTCATTGCCATGGTAACAACCTCAACCTAGCCCAACAAAGATGGCTGGCCTACGTCACGCTAATAGTCCGTATTAATATTGTTAAATAAACTAAAAATTCTCAACCTGAATAATACTAGGAGCTGCGTTGTTATACGTCCAATGCCGGGCGGCTGTGGTCTAGAGCGCGACGGAAATGAAACGTGTGTCTTTACGTCTGTTAATGAGAGTCTGGAAGTCTTAGAATAACTCAACTATACCGTGCCTGTATGAATGTAGTAGTCTCTCGAGATTTTTTCAGAAGTTTCCTCTTCGAAATAATAGGGCGTAGAGTGAAGGTGTGTCCTACACATACAGTGCGTTCGCGAGACTTAGCCCCATGAGCTAGAGGCTGCAGTTATCAACGATGTGACCGACGTCTGTAATAAGCGATGCTTGGTATTTCCACCAATGTTAGCGAAGCCAGTAAGAGCGCGTACAAAAATCAACCGTCGTCGTACATTGTGTGGTGGAGAGATCAACCGGTCGTCAGTGACGCTTCAACGAACGTCGAACGTTCAGTTTACTTTCTTCCTCAGATAAACGAGTCGGAGTGAGACATAGCGCACGACACGATCAGGGCGTTACGCTCAAACTTTCTCGGTCTACGTGCAACAACGTTGGAGAGAGATGGCTTTCAAAACGTAGGTGTATTATAACAGGGTACGATGGGGCTAAGTCTCGCGAACGCACTGTACAAATAATTATAGGTTTACCTGCTGGTAGGCGAATGGACATTAAGATTTTTTCCAGGCACAACAAACGCAGAATTTCCGCCCTATTGCTTCGAAGAGGTAAGGGCAATAAGAAGAAATTTTTGAAACATTCTTGAGGGACTACATCCAGACAGGCATGGTGTATTAAAAAATAAACGAAATCTGAGGTGTTAAAATAGCATTGAATATACTGAAGAAATAACAAGAATGGCCATCTTCAATGATTTACGTTTTAGCTCTATGCCTTATCGCCCTCTCATCTTCAACCCTTCATATCTAAGAAACGGTGAGGTTCAGAAAGTTGGCGCAATGGTAACAATTACTCAGGAAGACGTGCTCTACTACATATGCTTATTCTTTTCAAGAAAATTGAGCCAAACCCAATTTCCATAAGAAAACAGGTTTAAAATTAAAACGTTTTTGTTTGGTTGGCAACTCTGAGTATGTAGTTTTATTTGCAAGTTGAAATAACGGAGTTAAAAAATATTAACTACAGAGTGCAGTAGATTGGTGACGAAGAGATTTTGAATGAAAGGTTGGTAGGGTGCTCAAAACTAAATTGTTGAATTGTGGCGGCAATAGGAAATTAATTTCTAATGATCGGTACTACTAAAAATTAAAAACTTAGTTTTGTAAGATTGCCTGTAAGTATTCCTTATAAATATTTTGACTCTTATAATTATCAAATTAGTGTACATAAACACTCGATATCGAAGGCCCTTTATAATACTAGCCTTTAATATATGTATAATAATTTGAAAAAAACTGAAATTTGGAAAAATCCTTGTAAAGCATTTTTTTCGCCTTAAAATGAGGCGAAGAATCAACCCCAAACCCATTAACTAACACACTGTATAACGCCTATAAGAAAACTTAAAGTCCATATCAAACCGTAAGAATCGAAAAGATATTTGTAGTAATTTCTCGAATTAATCAGAATTTTTAGTTTTCTTCTATAATGCAAAATAGAGCTTGTCCAGTTCAAGTTCGGGCCACCCTAGTTCAGGGTTTTATGATGCGCAAATGACATGTTTTGGTGGGGGCGAATCCATTTCGTCCCTTGATATTAATAATAATTTGATTACAATAATCCCACAGGATAATCCAAGTGAATATTTGTTGCGCCACTGGCAACGCAGTCGACATCTTTCAAATGCGCATGTCCGCGCAGCAACCCTAACCTAGGGTGGCTTGAACTTGAACTGGGCAAGCTCTACCCCTCTTACCGCTTCTGAGATCTTGTAGGTACACATGAATCATGTCACATTGTTGTCTCACGACTAACATTAATTCCTTATATTCTCTTGAAAGTCTTTCTCTAAATCCAGTTCATAAATAATTTTGTTTTGCCGTGATAGTAATGATGCAAAATTTGTTGTAATGTTTCAGTTACCATTGCTGAAGAGACTTCAACAGTTTCACATTCCACTTCATCATCTGTAGCAACAGATCCAGGCAATGAACAACCGTCACATAGAACGGCAAAAGCGATGTCAAATCCGCCCACAAATGTTAGTCTTTCCAATGAATCTTTAGGGACAAAATACCAAAAGCCTTCCTCAAAAAAGTTAGGTTTCATATATTCCAGCTCGAACATGACTAAAACTAATGTAACAAGGTCATATTTTCCCAAACAAGAAGTAACTGTGATAAACCAGAACTCAACAGATGTCGTTTTTAATACAACCGATAATCAGACGTTGATCCATAATGCAATAAATCATGCAGATAATTTCACCTACATAAATGAAACTAATTATAATCAGAGCCTCCTTCTGAGCTCTGAGAAAATTGTAGAAAAGGAGGATGATGTTAGTAATCTCTCAGCAGCTGGAATAACAGGAATCACTCTTGGTTGTGTCGTTATTGTTGGTGTGATATGTGGGATTAGTTTCATTATTTATAGAAATAGGGGTTTTAACCGGCCACAGGTACTTAACGACCGGTGCAGCAATCCGGATTCAAGTGGATATATTGATGATGCTTCAGTAAGAGTAAGCTGTTGACTAATTCGTTTTAATTTGCACATTTTTCACGAAAATTTTGAGCGTGAAGAACTGAACAAAATTAGCTTAATCCCTAGACTGAGTGTGTGGAAATGAGTTTCAGGGATCAAGTTATTTTTTTCAACTGGTTTCCACGTATCAAAGTATTGTTTTTGCGCTCACTACTACTAACATTTTTGTTGCTTTTTGAGTTCGCTTCTTCTATTTCTTTTAAATTGGGGAGATTTAATCCAATAAGCAGTGTTTTAAGTTGTTGATTTTACAGGATAATTCAGAGGAAATGTATAGCCTGGACAACGATTCGTTTTTAAATAGCCTGGAAGCCATGACCATTCAGAACTATTGGACAGATACTGTTAAACACACCAAGTTATAAACATCGTTTCAGTTTTGAAGTTTTGTAAATAAGTGACAAGTATTTAGAATCTGTGATGCATATCAAAAGCTCTCAATAATCTTTATGTTTATATTTTTCTAAAGTCTTGAAATATCATCCATTGTGATTTTTTAAAGAATGTTTTTGTTATGGTTTTAAATTGTTTATGCTTTTATTTAAACAAAAAGTACAAACGCAATTCCTTGTACATATATTAATTCCATGTTTGTTGTTTTTATACCTTCTTCTAGAAAGTCTTTCTTGTAATTAATGTAAATGATAGTATTATAAATTGTAGTTAATATAAGACAGTGACAAGTTTGGACTATTTAATTTTTCCTTCTTTACGCCGTTCGCTCCTAAAAATCGCGAAGGCTCCAAGTTAATGCCGGAGATCCGAATGTGGGTGGCGCTTACGAGCTTTCAACAAATTCTCAAGTTATGCAACTCCCATTGATATAAAGTGACTTTATTGCATAATAACGTCCGTTTCTGTACAAGCGATAGTCGACGATTAGTACCTATGGTACTTAAAAAAAACTGACAGTCTCGGAGGGATGCCATTATAATGCTAAAGTCCAACAAATTTTGCTCTGAAATAAAATAGGAGTAAACTCTACATAAAACCCAAAAAATTTGAAGCCATTTTAAAACGTGCCAATACAGGGTGTTCCTATATTCATAGTCCTAACTCAGTGACGTTATTCCTTACATCACTCTAGGAAGAAAAGTTCCTATGGACATATGTCCGGAAATGCTTTATAAGGGAGCTGCGCCCCTTCAAACGGGTACTCAAAAAATCAGTTTTCTGAAAATTTCTCGAAAAATATGAACAATAGGATTTTGAAATTCAGGGCAATGGTTAGTGCGATAAAGAGCTTTCTCTTCAATTTGTTTCAGATTTTTAATAACTTCAGATGTGTGCGTTCTTGGGGGGCCTTACACATTTTTTTACACTTATTTCTTCTGTTGTGGGCCATTTTTTTGCCAAATAATAATAAAATCATAATCTCTGGTCTATTCTATTCCACATAAGAAAGGTGCTCTTGTTGAATGTATAGTTAGGGCGCACCATTTTCGAATAAAATGATTCCAGTTAGTTTTGGGGGCGAAAATTTGTAATTAGCACTTTGTTTTATCTACCTAATTAGTGAAAATAAAAATGGAGCATGATTCCTTACATCATTTTAGGAAGAAAAGTTCATATTAAGATACGGCAGAAAATGTTTCCTAAAAAGAGCTATGGTCCTTCGAATGGAGTCTTGGAAAACATATTATTCAAAGGACCATAGTTTGTGACATTCGTTTTATCTCCCGACTTGAAGATTGGCACGATCCTGGAGTACTTCCAGATGGCAGGATATGTTGAGGTTTTCAAAACAAGATTAAAAATATGTTGAAGCGGTAGAAGGTAACATCTTCAAGAAAATTAATAAAAAATTAAAGAATTGACCATCAACTTTAATTCTGAAAGCCATTTTGGAAAGGAAAAAGAACGGACTTTAATCACTTTAGGTATTGCGAACGTATCTGCCATAAGTTATGTCAAATTGTAGCCGCACTCCATTGGCCTAAATTATGGTGTTGAGCTAGAGTATCTTAAGGAGGACACTGGTTTTGCGAATCTAATTCTAATGAGTGGTATCGACGACCCCAACCTTCACCTACGTTGAGTATAAAATTGAAAAACATCGTACAAGAACCAAGTAACGGTTTGGAACTAACCGAGCTCAGAGAAGTCTTTCTGGCTCCATTCTATTCAAGCGTGAGGAGTGCCTTTAAGGCAGATCCTGCACTTTTATTAACGTTTGATGGTCTCCTTGTTTGGCTCATCCTGACCTGCCCCCTGACAAAAAAAACATAAAGCTTTTGCTAGAGAAACTTGTACTTTGGTAATTCCATGCAATACCTAAAAATTGCTGCCGCATTAAGTCTCAGATATTAATGAAAAAAATTTGGTATGTTACTTATCCAATGCTAAAGAGATATACGAGGCTTCAAACGCAATTTGTGCTTTCTGTAAGATTTTGAAGAATATGAAATTTTCTCCTGATCAGCAAACATGGTATTAAAAAAAATGATATCTTCTAAAATATAACAGATATCGCACTGAGCCAAAGTTTACCTGAAAGTTCAAGGTTTTGTCTATAATCTCTTGCACTAGAATCGTCACAATTGGGAAAACTTGTTTATGAAAAAAATCTGGAAACATTAAGAAAAAATGGAAATTTCCACATTTTTTCCTGGATGAAAGAAAAAAGCTCAAAGCTAGATTGTTTCACAGTTATAGACAGTCGACTATGTACTTTATATAAAAATAGTGCCGACTTAATATAGCTCCCGGTATGTCAGATATTTATAAATTGCAGAATATACTAGTTTCAGCTGAAATGGGCAAATTCACTGACTGATTTGCCCATGTGGGGCAACTCCGATTTGCCTGAACTTCCGCACAGTTGGAGAGTCCACCTAGTAGTTTCATATAGTATAGGAGTTTTTTGTCACTTTCCATTAGTACCCGACTGGGGGGCTGATCACTAGTGGAATTAGTTGTACATCCGGCTTGGAATTAATTCCGGAATTATGGAATTATTACGGAATTATTCTGGAATTGATGGAATTTAAAAGGAATTAGATGGAATTAGCTGGAATTAGTTGGAATTATCTGTAATTATCTGGAATTAGTTGGAATTAACTGGAATTATTATGGAATTATTTGGAATTGATATGGAATTATTTGGTATTGATAAGTACATCATTTAAAAGGATCGAATTAAAGGAATTAGTTGGAATTAATATGGAATTGACGCGGAATTGATTGGAATTAATGGAATTAGTTGGAATTAGCCGGAATTAGTTGGAATTAGTTGGAATTATTATGGAATTATTTGGAATTCATATGGAATTAATAAGGAATTAAGTACATCATTTAAAAGAATTAGTTGGAATTATTTGGAATTAATATGGAATTGACGCGGAATTGATTGGAATTAATGGAATTATTATGGAATTAATGTAATTAGAATGGAATTAATGGAATTAGAATGGAATTAATGGAATTAAACTGGAATTATTGGAATTAATTCCCGATTGGAATTAATTGTACACAATTTTTTTGAGTGATCAGCCCCCCATACCCGGCTCTATGCTCTAATACTAATAATGGGTGTCGTATCATCTCATCCCAATAACCAACTCATCCTAGGTGACAACTCATCCCAGACCAACTCATCCCAAACCAACTCATCCCAGACCAACTCATCCCAGACCAACTCATCCCAAACCAAGTCATCCCAAAAGACAACTCATCCCAGAACGCAACTCATCCCAGACCAAGTCATCTCAACGGACAACTCATCCCAACAGATCAAAATATCGGTTTGCAGTGGGAGAAGCTAGGGCAGTTCAGGTCTATGTCAGGTCAGGTTTTTTTTTTAATAACATTTTCTCTCAAATTCTGCCCGTCCAAAGTTCCACGCTTGCAAAGCTTTAAAATATCGGTTTGGAGTGCAAAAAGCTAGGGCAGTTTAGGTCTATGTCAGGTCAGGTTTTTTTTTTAATAACATTCTCTCTCAAATTTTGCTCGTCCAAAGTTCCACGCGAGCAAAGCGTCAAAATATCGGTTTGCAGTGCGAGAAGCTAGGGCAGTTCAGGTCTATGTCAGGTCAGGTTTTTTTTTTAATAACATTCTCTCTCAAATTTTGCTCGTCCAAAGTTCCACGCGAGCAAAGCGTCAAAATATCGGTTTGCAGTGCGAGAAGCTAGGGCAGTTCAGGTCTATGTCAGGTCAGGTTTTTTTTTTAATAACATTCTCTCTCAAATTTTGCTCGTCCAAAGTTCCACGCGAGCAAAGCGTCAAAATATCGGTTTGCAGTGCGAGAAGCTAGGGCAGTTCAGGTCTATGTCAGGTCAGGTTTTTTTTTTTAATAACATTTTCTCTCAAATTCTGCCCGTCCAAAGTTCCACGCGAGCAAAGCGTCAAAATATCGGTTTGCAGTGCGAGAAGCTAGGGCAGTTCAGGTCTATGTCAGGTCAGGTTTTTTTTTAATAACATTCTCTCTCAAATTTTGCTCGTCCAAAGTTCCACGCGAGCAAAGCGTCAAAATATCGGTTTGCAGTGCGAGAAGCTAGGGCAGTTCAGGTCTATGTCAGGTCAGGTTTTTTTTTTAATAACATTCTCTCTCAAATTTTGCTCGTCCAAAGTTCCACGCGAGCAAAGCGTCAAAATATCGGTTTGCAGTGCGAGAAGCTAGGGCAGTTCAGGTCTATGTCAGGTCAGGTTTTTTTTTAATAACATTTTCTCTCAAATTTTGCTCGTCCAAAGTTCCACGCGAGCAAAGCGTCAAAATATCGCTTTGCTGTGCGAGAAGCTAGGGCAGTTCAGGTCTATGTCAGGTCAGGTTTTTTTTTTAATAACATTTTCTCTCAAATTTTGCCCGCCCAAAGGTTCACGCGAGCAAAGCGAGTAGGTACTCGTCGAAATATCGGTCTTGCAATGGTGCGAGAAGCTAGGGCAGTTCAGGTCTATGTCAGGTCAGGTTTTTTTAATAACATTTTTTTTAAATTCTGCCCGTGGAAAGTACGACGCAAGCTTTCGGCGGAGCCGAAAGCGAGTACTCTTCGAAATATCGGTTGGTCTGGGATGAGTTGGTTTGGGATGAGTTGTCTGTTGGGATGAGTTGTCGGTTGGGATGAGTCGTCTGTTGGGATGACTTGGTCTGGGATGAGTTGCGTTCTGGGATGAGTTGTCTTTTGGGATGAGTTGGTTTGGGATGAGTTCGTCTGGGATGAGTTGGTCTGGGATGAGTTAGTTTGGGATGAGTTGGTCTGGGATGAGTTGTCAGATGGGATGAGTTGGTCATTGGGATGAGATGATACTAACCCGTTGCCAATTTCATTGCCCACTATTGGGATCTCGGAAATCATTAGAGTTAGAAAATCGGTTAAATTAGAAAAAAGTTGCGCTTTTTGAACGTGATTAAGAATGTGTAAAGAATTCTGCGATATCTTGATTCGTTACTGAGTTATCCTGAAAAAACTAAATCGCAACCAATTCAATGGCATTAACAGAAATTTTCTAAGCCGTCTAGATTTTGAGCGACAGTCAACTTTTCTTTTTCTTATGGCCGCCATCTTGGATTTTAACACGATTGAATATGCACAAAAATGTAACCATTATGTTGCATTGGTAACACACCAGACTGAAAGGGTCGTCCATTTATAGATTGACGCGTTTTGACATTTTTGCAAATGTAGATGTTTTATGGACTAGAATTTTTTTCTTTATTTTTCACATACAGGGCTGTTGTCAATTTCATGGGCTGTTGTCAATTTCATTGACCACTATTGGGATCTCTGAAACTATAAGAGTTAGAAGATCGATTAAATTAGAGAAAAGTTGTCCTTTTCTAAGGTGATTAAGAATCTGTAAAGAATTCTTCGATATCTTGATTCGTTCCTGAGTTATTCCGAAAAAACAGAAAATTTACTTTCTAAAGAAAAATTCATATCTCCCTAACAGTTGTTGCTATTTAAATGAAACTTGGAACTTTTATATTTTTGACATCTGTCAATTCAATGGCATTCACAGAAATCTCCTGGGGTTTCTAGATTTTGAGTAACGACAGTCAACTTTTCTTTTCCTTATGGCCCCCATATTAGATTTTAACCACATTAAACACACAAAAAAGTCGGCTTTTCAAAAATGTAACCAACCCGGGTTTTTTGAAAAAAAAAATTTCAAAGCTTAAAGTCACCCGATGCCAATACGAGTTTTATTCGTTTTATCCAATTTCTTTCACGTCATAAGAAATGAAAAAAGTCGGTGTACTTTTTTACAGTTGTTTTTTCCCCAAGTTTAGGCCGATTAACCAAATTTCAAAATAAGACGATCTGTCAAAAAAGCCCAAGCTAGTTACATTTTTGAAAAGCAAATTTTTGTGTGTACACATTGGTGTTAAAATCCAATATGGCGGCCATAAAGTTGACTGATGTCGTGGCTTAAAATCTAGAAGGCATCGAAATTTCTATTAATGTCATTGAATTGGCAGCGATTTTCAGTTCTCTCATGATAACTCAGTAATGAATCAAAATATCGGAAAATTCTTTGCAGATTCTTAATCACCTTCAAAAAGCGCAACTTTTTTCTAATTTAACCGATTTTCTAACTCTAATGGTTTCCGAGATCCCAATAGTGGGCAATGAAATTGGCAACACCCTGAATACCCTATATTAAAAAAATCGTAAGTCGGGTACTAATGAAAAGTAACAAAAAACTCCTATACTATATGAACGTACTAGTTGTAGTCTCCAACTGTGCGGAAATTCAGGCAAATCGGAGTTGCCCCACATGGGCAAATCTGTCAGTGAATTTGCCCATTTCAGCTGAAACTAGTATATTCTGCAATTTATATCTGACACACCGCGAGCTATATTAAGTCGGCACTATTTTTATATAAAGTGCATAGTCGACTGTCTACAACTGTGAAACAATCTAGCTTTAAGCTTTTTTCTTTCAACCAGGAAAAAATGTGGAAATTTCCATTTTTTCTTAATGTTTCCAGATTTTTCATAAACAAATTTTCCCAATTGTGACGATTCTAGTGCAAGAGATTATAGACAAAACCTTGAACTTTCAGGTAAACTTTCGCTCAATGCGGTATCTGTTATACTTTAGAAGATATGATTTTTTTTAATACCATGTTTTGCTGATCAGGAGAAAATTTCATATTCTTCAAAATCCTACAGAAACCGAAAATAGCCTTTGAAGCCTCGTATATCTCTTTAGCATTGGATAAGTAACATACCAAATTTTTTTCATTAATATCTGACACTTCATGCGCCAGCAATTTTTAAGTATTGCATGGAATTACCCACTTCTATCTTTTATTAATTCAAGACTAAACATTTTCTAATACTTTATAGATTCAGGCAATTGTCGATAGATTGTTAATTTTTGTTTAATTTTTTAATGTCTAGTCGTGATAAAGGATGAGTTTCTCTGAGCTTTGCAGTAAAGAATTTTAATCCTAGAAGGGAAAATGACACTAATCATATTTAAGACGGTCTTTATTGAACTTGCAAAGGTTCTTTTGAAATAAAGGATGAGTTTTAAATAAAACAAATCCAATGTTTTATTATTACAAGAATAATTCACATTTTAAAATCATATCGACTAGAAGCTGAATACATTAACTTAGGTATGTCCAGACCAGACACCATCTTAACTTAGCAGTAAGCATCATTCACTGGTACCTTTGGCAAACAAGATACGACTATACTGAAATAATTTAGGTATGTCATTGCTTATAAGTAATGAATCACGGATGATTAGAATGTATGGGGTTTACAACTCCTTTTCGATCTTGATGAGTTCAGAAATGCCCTCGTACATTTCCTTAACAGCCTCGAATTCTGTGAGTCCCATACGCCTCTTGTTGGAAATGTCATAAATACCACCCTCGGCCTCGGTGTGCTCGCCACGAGTTCCTCGGACCTGCAAGTTGAATTTTCCTGCGATATCGTCTAGTTTGGCCTTGTTGGTAGCAAGTTTTGGAACTTTGATGTGAACAGAGGCACGAACAGTCGTACCGAGATTGGTGGGGCAGAATGTGAGGAAACCAAGTCTATCGTGGTGGGAGAATGGGAGCCTCTTTTCAATATCGTTAACAGCAGTTACCAGCCTACGGTAAACCTGACCAAGATCGCCCCCCATTTGCATGGAAATAATACGAAGATGATCCTCTTCGTTGCACCAAACCAGAAAGGTTTTTGCATCGTTGTGGTAAATGCCACGGCCGCTGGGCCAGAAACGGCAGGCGTTGGCCGCTTGCAAGAAGCGGTCGCCTTCCTTGAACAGGAAGTGGTCGTCGATTAACTTTTGCTGGACGTCTTTGCTCATTCCAGTGAGGGGGTAGAAAGTGCCCTTGAGCTCGCCGTCCAGGCCGGAGAGGGTTTCGGAAACTTTCTTCTCCATTTCCTTGTACTGTTCTTCAGTTAGGCAAGGATTGAAGGGGTATCCTTGCAAGGACCTGCCACAGCGGACGCGGGTCGAAACGACGTATTCACCGGTGGGGTCTACATTGCCGAAAATGCTAGTGTCACCCCAGTTAGAGGGAGGATGTTTGTCAGTCTTCTTAAATCCAGTATGGTAGTCTTCGATGATGGGATCGAACAAGTCGGAGAATACCGAGTACGCTTCAGCGTCGGGGGCATAGATACCAATGCCAGAGTCATGGTTTTCCAAACCTGTAAAAGACAGTTTCTTGTAAATAAATGATACCTTTTTTTACCTTGCTGGTATTATTTATTTCAACAATTTTGTTGCTATTGGTGAATAAACAAAACTTACAAAAATCGAAAAAAAAACAAGTAGATTTTATTGGGGTGAGATGGCAAAAATTTTAACCCAACCACATAGTCCGAGAGCTGGGGTCAAAATGACTGAATGAGAATATTCCAAAGGTTTAGTATTTTTGGTGATTGACAATACTGATAGTAACTTGAAAATCGCCGGTCTGCCGTTACAAATCGGCAGCGTTATCGGAGGGGCGGCGTTCTAAAGGGTAGCTTTTTTTGCTCCAAATGAACGGCGTTATTCCAACGGCAGACCTATACCAAAAAATCGCTTTAAAAATCTAGTTTTCAAATATACCATACAAATTTAGGAAGACCGCAGCATTTGCAAAGCAGGCGCAATTTTATACATCTGGTTGGCGCATTCGCCTACTCACTCTAACGCGTACTCGCATTCGGCGGGGAGAGAAAGAGGTGAAATAATGATATATTAAAGCTCGTATTAAAGTGACCTAGAAAATACTAAGTAATGTCTTCTTAGAATCTGTCAAATCGCCTTTAGGAATTATACGTATAGTCCAGTCATATTAGCTCTAAAAAAGTCGAATAGAAGAAATAATTTATATATAGGGTGTCCTGGAATTATGTTGCCAATGCTTCCAGAGCTTCCTTACGTAAAAATATGTCGAAATGTTCCTATCAACCATATGCCAAAAGTCAATCGTTTCCGAGTTATTGGGCTTAGAATGTGACCCATTGAACATGGTTTTTTGTTAATATTTCAGAAACCATTTTATCTACGGTATTCATATTTTGCACACTTTATTAGCTCTTGAGTACCTATGTTTCGGTACATTTTGTTTATTGATCAGTAAACGACAAGGGCCGGATTAGGAGGGTGCCCCAGAGAAATTTTCGTAAAAAAATGAATTCGACAGAAATAGCTGTCAGGTATCCACTTTTTGTGATAAAGCAACTCAAAACTAAACTTTTTTCACCTTTGAGATTTTTTCGTTTACGCGACAGTTTTTGAGAAAAAAATTAAAAATCAAAAATTGTCGTCGCAAATTTTCACATTTAGGGTACAGAAATAAAATCAAAAATGTAGTTAACTATTGGAAACGACAGATAAACAAACTTGACAAGCCAGTAATTAATTTTTACAAATTACGGGTTGTTTATCTGTCGTTTCCAATAGTTAACTAGTTATTTTTGATTTTATTTCGGTACCCTAAATGTGAAAATTTGCCACGTCAATTTTTGATTTTTAATTTTTTTCTCAATAACGGTCGCGTAAACGAGAAAATCTCAAGGGTGAAAAAAGTTTTGTTTTGAGTTGCTTTATCACAAAAAGTGGATATCTGACAGCTATTTATGTCGAATTCATTTTTTTACGAAAATTTCTCTGGGGCACCCCCCTAATCCGGCCCTTGTCGTTTACTGATCAATAAACAAAATGTACCGAAACATAGGTACTCAAGAGCTAATAAAGTGTGCAAAATATGAAAACCGTAGATAAAGTGGTTTCTGAAATATTAACAAAAAACCATGTTCAATGGGTCACATTCTAAGCCCAATAACTCGGAAACGATTGACTTTTGGCATCTGGTCGATAGGAACATTTCCACATATTTTTACGTAAGGAAGCTCTGGTTAAGGGTTGGCATCATAATTCCAGGACACCCTGTATACATATATTTGAAATTTTGGATACGGATTCCTGAAGGGACCTGAAATGAAGGGCAGAAAAATTCCTATCCCCCAAGTTGTAAGCTTGGTCCCTTATTTGGCAAAAACCGCCCTCAAACGTGACATGGCGCTAGTTTTTAGCATTTTTAGGCAAAACTATCCATCTGAAAAATTTATTCTAATCAAGAATATTGCTTATGAAATTCTGCATTAAAAAAGCCTTTTTGATTATTTTGCTTATCTCCACCTAATTCTTGCAAACGACGTCCGAAGTTGTATAGTACAGTCAAATTACATTTTTTAGAAGAGCTTATTTACCTATGTATTTTTGAAATTTTATCTAGGTACGGACTGCTGATAGGCCCTGAAATGAAGGCCCGAAAACTTAATACCCCCCAAAGTGTAAGCTTCATCCCACTTTTGGCGAAAACCTTACCTATACAACTCCCAGGCTTGGACATGGCGCTACTTCTTAGCATTTTTCGACTAAACTATCAAACTGACAAAAAATACTCTGATCAAAATTATTCCTTAAGAAATTCTGCATTAAAAACTCTTTTTGATCATTTTGCTTATCCCCATCACCCCCACCTAATTCTTGCAAACGGCGTCTCAAGTTGAGGATAGTTTTCCGCTAGCGCCGAAAATCAACCTAGTGGTATACCTACTTTACGATGCGAATACATTAAAAAAAGCTTAAAATTAAGAGATAAATGGTTTAATATGAAATTGTAGAGCAGAATCTTCTCTACAATGTGCTCAAGCTGCCATGGACAAGGGTGTTTAAATGCAACAGTTGAGGCTAAATTAGTTGAATATGAAGATGATCCCGTTCGCGATTGCAAATAAAATAATCGAATGTATATTTTGTAGAGAAGATTCTGCTCTACAATTTCATATTAGGTAAACAATTTTTCTCTTCATTTTAACATTTTTTAATGTACTTATCGTAAAGTAGGTAGGTAGGTACCGTGATTTTCGGCGCGAGCGGAAAACTGCCCTCAACTGCGGGCGTCGTTTGCAAGAATTAAGTGGAGATAAGCAAAATGATCAAAAGGACTTTTTAATGCAGAATTTCATAAGGAATATTCTTGATTAGGGTAATTTTTTGTCAGTTTGACAGTTTAGCCGAAAAATGTTAAAAACTAGCGCCATGTCCATCAAGTCTGGGAGTAGGTTTTTGCCAAAAGAGGGATGAAGCTTACATTTAGAGGGTGTTAAGTTTTCGGCCCTTTATTTCAGGACCTATCAGCAGTCCGTAGCCAAAATTTCAAAAATATGTGTATAAATAAATTCTTTTAAAAAATCTAATTTGACTGTACTACATATACAACCTACAACTTCGGACGTCGTTTGCAAGAATTTGGTGGGAATAAGCAAAATAATCAAAAGGACTTTTTTAATGCAGAATTTTTTTGATTAGAATAAATTTTTTGTCAGATGGATAATTTCGCCGTAAAATGCTAAAAACTAGCGCCATGTCACGTTTAGGAGATGGGAACTTTTCGGCTGTTCATTTCAGGTGCCATCAGGCCTGTCCGTAGCCAAAATTTTAAAAATATATAAATTATTTCTTCTATTCGCATTTTTTAGAGCTAATATATGACTGGACTATACGTATAATTTCTAAAAGCGGTTTTACAGAAAGGAAGCTCAAAGCTTCTAGTACAAGCAGTCAAGTTTTTGTATAAAAATTTTGACATTTATGTTAAAAACGGTGACAATTAGGTATAGGCAAAACGTAGATGCGATAAACTCACATTTAATTTCTACAAGCATTTTTACAGATTCTGAGAAGACATTTTGGAGGTTATACTAACAATATAATTATTATTTCCTTTATATCTATACCTTTATATTAGCTGTTAAAAAAATTATCTAGTAATTTCTAGGTCACTTTAATATATCATAATTTCACCTCTTTCTCTCCCCGCCGAATGCGAGTACGCGTTAGAGTGAGTAGGCGAGTGCGGCAACCAGATGTATAAAATTGCGCCTGCTTTGCAAATGCTGCGGTCTTCCTAAATTTGTATGGTATATTTGAAAACTAGATTTTTAAAGCAATTTTTTGGTACAGGTCTGCCGCTGGAATAACGTCGTTCATTAGAAGCCAAAAAAGCCACTCTTTACAACGCCGCCCCTCCGATAACGCTGCCGATTTGTAACGGCAGACTGGCGGTTTTCAAGTTACTATCAGTATTGTCAATCACCAAAATTACTAAACCTTTGGAATATTCTCATTCAGTCATTTTGACCCCAGCTCTCGGACTAACAGGAAATCAGCGTTTATGCCAGCTATTAGGTTTTCAAAGGCGATTCATTTTCAAAATGCAATTAAATTTGATGTCTCCACATGAATTTTTTATTCTGCAAAATCCTGATACAAATATTGCTGAAATCGAATCACTTTAACACGGGCAGTGTTTTTTGTTAAGCGCGGACCTCACTTCCTGCCAGTGGCAAAAACGAGAAGTAATGAATGGACAACAGTAATTAGCAATAATTACCAAATGTTAACCTATCCAACCCCCATTGTTACTAGGTATTTATTGACTCTGGATTTTGGCTTAAATAAGATAGGCAGCCAGGGAAGCGCCTAGAACCTCCACACGCCCACCGCGTGAAGATGTTTTTTCGGTAGTTAGTTTAACATAATGCTCAAAACAAAATGTTCAAAATAATATTAGTCGTCCACTTTTCAAAGTTTCCTGCTGCAGGATTGGCTACAAAAAGCTTCCCAGATCTAATTCTCGCTAGTATACCAAATTTCAGTCTTGGTCCAGTAGCCTTAGGCTTTGTAACGTGTTTTTGTTGCTTCTTCAAAATATCGAATTATAATCTTTTTTGCCGCAAGGGCACTAACTCTGAAATTCGCTATTTTCGAAAACATTATTTTGCTATATTATTTGCCATAATTTTTGAAAGAATGAAATTATTGGCTAAAAATACAAATAAGGATAATCTTGACAACGGTGAACCTATAACTACAAGAAGAATAGTTTTGAAGAAATAAATTTATTAAATAATTAGGTAAGTTGCCAACTGGAACTCGTTCTTGTTCCTTTAGGATCACAACCTTAAAATGGCTTTACAGTGCGGAAATGAAATTTTACCGATTAGAAGTTCATTCTTTAAGCTCTCAAATGAACCTGGAATCATAACTTCTGAGCGAGTATTAGTATTGTTTAAGGACGAAAAGTTTGAATGGACATATGGCGGAAAACGCTTCCTAAGGGAGGTATGGGGTACTGAAGAACGTCAGTTTTCCAGGACCCCATCGGTCTCATAGGAAGCATTTTCCGCCATATGTCCATACGGGCTTTTTTCATAAAATCACGCAAGGAATCAGACCCTGAACTCGTTTTTGATAATTTGGTAAATAAACTACAATCTTCTGCGTCAGATTTTCGCACTCTAAAACGACTTGGGTCAATTTTTCCGAAAACGGCGCGTCCTAGCGATTTCAAACAAGAGCAACATTTTTACGCAAAAAACTTCAGATGTTCAGATTCTGGTGTCAGATTTGAGAAAAAATGATTTACAAAAATGTTTGAGCGAAGTTAGTCCTAAACCCCCCCTGTATGGGATGCTTATGATTGAAACTTTAACATTTTCTTCACGGTAATGAATTCAGCATCAAAGACTTACTAAAGATACCCAATTTCACGGTGTTATCTTTAACCGTTTTGAAGAAATGTAGAAAAAAAAGCACTTTCAAAGCGTCCCATTTAAGGGGCCCTAGCCGTTAAAATATTATCCTCTAATTTCCGGACACAGGGTGTTCTTATATTCATTGTCCTAACTCCGGGGCGTTATTCCTTACATCATTCTAGGAAGAAACGTTCCTATGGGCATGTGTCCGGAAATGCTTTATAAGGGAGCTGCGCCCTTTCATAGGGGTCCTCAAAAAATCAGTTTTTGAAAATTTCTCGAAAAATATGAAGAATAGGATTTTGAAATTCAGAGCAATGGTTAGTGCTATAAAGAGCTTACTCTTTTACTTATTATGTGGGGAATTCAAAAAGCCTTAGGGCCGATTTCATAATCAAAATTAAAGTGTCCATTAAATATTTACTTAGCAACGTTCCAGAAAGATTGCTCCTGATTGGTCAAAATGGCATTTAAAGTCGACTCTAGCTTTAAAGGACCTTTAAGTTTTATTATGAAATCGGCCCTTATACTGCCTCATACTGTCCATTAGAATATGATTCTAATATACGTAATTGTAAGCAAAATGACTGCGCTCTGATTTTCTTGGTGAGTAATTCTTTTAACATGTATCTATGTAGAGGCCTTTCTAATCATCTTGGATTTTTAAATTTTTGGTCAAATATACAGTGTGTCTCATTTTAACTGGAACCACACAAATATTTCGGTTAATTTTAACCGAATCAATGCGTTCTTTTTTTCTGCATGTAGAGCTCCAAAATCTGCACCTGTGTAATACTCAACTTTTTTTATAAACCGAAACCCCAGCCTACTGCGATTTAATAAAGAGGCCAAAAATGACGAAATCGTATTAGGCATTTTTTTATCAAAAAATTTTATGAAGAAAAGTTGCTCAGGATCGCTCCAAATGGCTAAATCCGAAGTTTCAGGAAAAAATAAAAATGTTGAATTTCTTGAGGAAGAATCATAAAATAACGAAAACGTCAATATTTTTGCAACATAACGGGTGATGTGAAATAAAAAAACAATGGAAGCGCATATGTTTGCTGTTTGTGGCACATTGCAACAGATTAGTTGGGGTGTCCCTTGAAATTGTTAAGAAAAACGAAAATTTTACACTATCTTAATAATTTCAACTTTTTCTGCGATTGTTAAGTTTTATCCATCCATAGCCGATAGCAAATGTCAAATCAATTCATTTCAATTGTTTTTTTATTTCACAGCACCCATTATGTTGCAAAAATATTGAACTTTTCGTTATTTTGTGATTCTTCCTCAAGAAATTCAACATTTTTATTTTTTCCTGAAATTTCGGATTTAGCCATTTGGAGCCATCCTGAGCAACTTTTCCTTAGAAAATTTTTCGATAAAAAAATGCCTAATACGATTTCGTCATTTTTGGCCTCTTTATTAAATCGCAGTAGACTGGGATTTCGGTCTATAAAAAAAGTGAAGTATCACGCAGGTGCAGATTTTGAAGCTCTACGTGCAGAAAAAAAGAACGCATTGATTCGGTTAAAATTAACCGAAATATTTGGGTGGTTCCAGTTAAAATGAGACACACTGTATATGGTGAACATATAAACTTGTCCTGAAATTTTATAAAAGTATGCAACAAGGTCTACAAAAGTGAAGGCCCTTTAATATTAGTGATTTCCCAAAAAACACAGCAGAATCTTAAAATTTAACTTTAGGGATGTTCTCTAGGGCTTCCTAGTGGCTTTATAAACGCGTTTGATAAATAAATTTAGAAAACTACTTAAAAAAAGATTACGGCAAATGTAAAAATATTTGAATTTGACACGTTTTGCGGTATCGGGAATCATCAAGAAAATGTCTATAAAATCTAAAATTCTACTTCACAAAATGTATCTATTCATACTTCGTGTCCTTTTGGCAAGAAGTCGTAGAAATTCAGAATTTCGGAAAAACATTAAGAATTCAACATTTTTTAAACTACCTTCAGGATTTCTCTGAAATTTCTTAAGTAGAACGGTGCAAAATACAATAATTTTGATTAGCAAATTATTTTCTTTTTAATATCTGTGCAACGCTTGTGGGATTTTAGAGGAACTGATAAACAATTTAATTTAATTTAATTACTTAACGTTTGTTCCTAAATTATGCAACTAGGCAATTCAAAATACATAATTGTGCACTAACAACAAAATGAGATGTATTTTTCAGTTTTTCATAATATTTCAGGCACTTATGCCCGGTTTCTAGAATCGATCTGAATCGCACAACTACATCGGTTCCATAACTGCCTCTAGAAACCGGGCATAAGCCCAATATCTTCGATTTGATTTCAGATTTATACTCTTCAGAATAAAACAATAATTTCTTTTCTATAAATTGGCGGCATACTTCCGTTTTAGTAATCTAGCATTGAAATAACGAAGAACATATCAAATTTTTGAGTTGTTTTGGCATTACATTGGAGATAGTGAATTATTACTTCTGTGAAAATGTTTTTTGGGTAAATTTTCGCCATCAATTTGATTTTTGAATATCTCCCGAGCAATATTTTGAAATATTCTCTTTGTCTTTATTTACCAGATTGAATTACATCCAGAAGTGTTGAGCCGAAGGAGGTTTTCTTCGTTTTAAGTTGGTCAAAAAGCTCCCTCGTCAAATACTTTTTCAAGAGAGACTTAGAATCGGAAGCCTCAAGTTTCTTGAAGCCGGTTTCCAATTTGTCTAAAACAGCTGCGTCGACCATGGTGGATTTTCTGCAATTGATAGGGAACATAAACAAAATTTCGATTGAGAGCGAACGTACAGGAAAGCATGAGTGTTAAATTGTAAGTATTAAAATGTATGAGTGCTTGCGTACTTGATGCGGTAACGAGTAGATACTGTACAAGACAATACACAAAGCTTCCATATAACTCCAGACGCACCCCTTGGTGCTATTGACCCATGCATGACATCAACAGGATACGAATAGTACAAACCCCGATTCATCCTCTTTCGGTTTTTTTGAGCTTTCCTTAGATGCGCAACCTCCCATTTTTTTTTTGAAACTAGCTAAATGAAATTACACTCTAAAAACACTACAACTAAATGGATGGACCAGCATGGGGTTGGGACGACGCCCTTATCTGTAAGGCGTTTAAGTGGCCGTCTTCAGTTCGTCGTGCGCTTCCCGCTCTGACTGAAAAGCGAAGCTCGGGATAGTCGGGGGCGCAATTTTACAGGATCGATAAACGCATATCCGTGCGTACAGACGACCAATCCAATTGCGTGCCTTAATAATTGTCGCTAGACTTGACCACCCGTAAGATCTATCTACCCCTATCTACAGCCAAAAAATCCTCTAAGTACTTCAGAAATAAATTAGTCGAGGCGCATCCACCATTTCCAGCGCTCGTCAACGAACGCGTGCCGGCCGGTGAAAGGCTACAACAAACTCGACTTCACTATTATTACGAGCACATTTATCCAATCTCCACCGGAATTACTTCAAAGCAAACATGAATAATACGTGCCCTTCCCATCATGTACATTTTACTCAAATTTATTTTGAAGTAATCAAACAAACGGTGAAATAAAAGAAAAATCAATTAATCGATCGAATTATGTGTTGCATAATCTAGAAAATTTTTAAAATCTCCCCGTAATTCTCGCGTGAATCACTAATAAAAACACTAAGTGCTTAATAGAACATTCTTTATTGGTTAAATGAAAGCACTTTATAATGCATATCCGGATAAAACCTGGAGCGGCAAAATCCAGCTCTTACGTAACAATTGAAAAACTAGATTTATGAATTTTTCATGCGAATTATTGGAGGATTATTTCGGTGAAATGATAAAGCAAGCTCAAGCTCAAAAATCAAAAGCTCTCACCTTAATAATTTACTATCAACTTGATTTCAAACACACTCTATGAAGAATGAACCGACAGTGAGTTTATGAGAAGGTACCCGTTGTAGAAGAGGTCTTGGTGTCAACCCCACCACCCCTGACGTCAAGTTTACAGAATAACATTCAGCCAATCGTTGGCTTTAACGTATTCTTGCCCGACCTACCACTTGAAATTTTCGATAGTGAACTTGAATTTTCTTTTTTACATTAAACTTTACTTGAACGATTCCACCGTCATATTTATAATCGTAATCTTCGGTTATTGCAAGATAAGGAATTGACGTTATTTGTAACTTCAATTTGCAGGTAGATAATTGAATTACATAATATTTTGTTTAAACAGAATCAAATCTAATTCAGTGTAGTTGGCAAGCCTCAGTCTCAAGAAACAAAACTTATAAATAGCATTGCATGTTTCGTATCATTCTCCTGTGTTCTGTTGGATCAAATTGAAATCGTTTCCATGGTACGACAAACAATAATAACAATTTGCAAATTCCGGCTAGTGATGCATATAACCCAACCTTAATCCTAATTGAAAATTGGAACAAAACGAGAAACAGAGCTTACGTAACGTCTCGTAAACAAGCGAATATTATTAGAAAAAACTATTTTTACCATCAACGAAATAAATTAACAAATCCTAATAATTAGAAGCTCGGTCAAAGCTGCGAGTTTAATTAAATTAAATCCTAATTAACAGGATACAAATTGTCTAAAACAAGTCACCTGAATAATTTGCAATAACACGGTCGCATTATCAGGACAATAATTAATTCGCAAAAACTGCAGAAATTGCAAACCGGCAAGGCTGTTAGTTTACATGCATCGCCAATTTTTGCCTTATCCATTGTTTCAATTTCAAAACATTTCTGTCAGCACCTTCGATATTTTATATCCAAGTCATAAATATTATTCTCATAATTTACTTATTACACATCGTAAACTATACCTGCGATGAATGAAGCAAAACACTCGCATTTTAATTCCTTCATCGGAGTTATTAGATTCCGTTTGGATTGTATTCTCGATTTTTTTAACAAGCTCTAAAATAGTTGGGTTTACGTAAAGTTATTTTCGAAGCTGCCGTAAAATTTGGTTCCGTAGCAACGTATTTATTCAAAGGAGATGCATTTAGTTTAAATATTTTTCATTCAAAAGGTGTAAGTCCGTAGTAGAAGGATTTTTTTTTGGAAAGTGCTAAACATACGATCGACGTTGAAACCGTACTTCTTTAATATCGGATTATACCGGGTGATTCAGTTTGGTAATCGCTCCAATGTAACTTTTTTATTTGAAGAGACAAATACAGTGTGTCTCATTTTAACTGGAACCACACAAATATTTCGGTTAATTTTAACCGAATCAATGCGTTCTTTTTTCTGCATGTAGAGCTCCAAAATCTGCACCTGTGTAATACTCAACTTCTTTTATAAACTGAAACCCTAGCCTACTGCGATTTAATAAAGAGGCCAAAAATGACGAAATCTTATTAGGCATTTTTTATCGAAAAATTTTATAAGGAAAAGTTGCTCAGGATCGCTCCAAATGGCTAAATTCGAAGTTTGAGGAAAAAAAATGGCAGCAGAGAAGCGGCTGGAACCTCCCCAACGCGTGGGTCTTTGATTTCAGGGACTTCTGTTTAAGATTCTAAAGTTGATATGCCTAAATGGCACTTCCCGTTGACCAATTGCTCCCAAAAGCCTTTCAGCTCTTCAACGGGTCACCTCACCTCCATTTACCAAATTTCGGGCAAATCGATCCACTAGTTTGGGCTATAAAGTGGTTTCAGTGTTATTACAAAATTTCGATTTTTCTACCCAAAGGGTTCTAAATGCGAATCAATTTTGTCTCATTTAAAACCAGAAATTGAAGACCTTTCTGATGGTGACCTCGATAGTGACAATAAATCTTTCAAAAACTTGTTTTGGATGGGTAAATTAGAGAATAATTTTAAATTTCGAAATTGGTGTGCCAAAACGGCACTTTCCGTGGGCCGATTGAATCCAAAATTTGTTCACCTCTTCGACGTCTAATACAATCCCCTTGTGCAAAATTTCAGCCAAATCGGTTCAGGGGCTTGGGCTGTACCGCGATTTTAAAGTCCGATAAAAATCAATTTTTTTTTTATTTTTGGTCAAAAAGGCACTAAGAATGAATGCATTTTTAGAAGCAGAATTTGAAGGCCTTTCCTATCGTGACGTGAAAAATGGGGGTTTGCATTTAAAATTTAAAAGTTGATGTGCCAAAATGGCATTTCCGGTTGCACGATTGGCTCCAAAAGCTTTTCAGATCTAAGTTGGGTTATCACATGCACACGCACCAAATTTCAGCTAAATCTGTCGAGTAGTTTGGGCTGTGGCGTGTTTACGAACGTACGAACGTACGTACATACATACAGACACATTTTAAAAACCACTTTTTTGGGCTCCTGAGACCTCAAAACGTATAGATCCGGTCTTATCTCGAATTCGAAAATTTTAGTGATTGCAGTAACCTCCCTTTTTTTTAAATGGTGGAGTGGAGTGGGGAGGTTAATAAATATGTTGAATTTCTTGAGGAAGACCCATAAAATAACGAAAACGTCAATATTTTTGCAACAAAACGGGTGATGTGAAATAAAAAAACAGTGGAAGCGCATATGTTTGCTGTTTGTGGCACATTGCAACAGATTAGTTGGGGTGCCCTTTGAAATTGTTAAGAAAAACGAAAATCTTACACTATCTTAATAATTTCAACTTTTTCTGCGATTGTTAAGTTTTATCCATCCATAGCCGATAGCAAATGTCAAATCAATTCATTTCAATTGTTATTTATTTCACAGCACCCATTATGTTGCAAAAATATTGAATTTTTCGTTATTTTGCGATTCTTCCTCAAGAAATTCAACATTTTTATTTTTTCCTGAAATTTCGGATTTGGCCATTTGGAGCCATCCTGAGCAACTTTTCCTTATAAAATTTTTCGATAAAAAAATGCCTAATACGATTTCGTCATTTTTGGCCTCTTTATTAAATCGCAGTAGGCTGGGATTTCGGTCTATAAAAAAAGTGAAGTATCACGCAGATGCAGATTTTGGAGCTCTACATGCAGAAAAAAAGAACGCATTGATTCGATTAAAATTAACCGAAATATTTGGGTGGTTCCAGTTAAAATGACACACACTGTATATAGAACCACATACAGTGTTAGTTCAAAATCCCGGGACGGTCAGTTATCTCCGTTATTTTTTAAGATTTTACTTTGAAACTTGGTACCCAGACACAATTAAATACGGGGAATTTAAAACTGTTTTTAAAAATTTTCTTGGACTTCCGGTTAAACCGGAAGTGACCTTAAAAATCGTTTTTAAATGAAATCATACTTTTTTCTCAACGGATTCGGAATCTACGATTTTTTTAAAAATAAAAACATGTATCATACTTGACCAGAAGTCAAGTCACGGCCACCTTAGATTTTCAAAAACATCGAAGAAATCGGTCAAAAAGCTAAATTTTTCAAAACCGCAAGTCAACCTTATTTTTTAATACAAATTCAATTGTGTAATTACATCTCATTTTATTTGTTTTTGCTTTTTTCAAATTTATTAAATATTCACAATCAGTCAAAATAGGAAAAAGAATTTTTGAAAATGTAATTGGCCGGTTGAATTTGCTTTAAAAAAATAAGGTTGACGTGTACTTGCGGTTTTGAAAAATCTTGCTTTTTGACCGATTTCTTCGATGTTTTTTAAAATCCAGGGTGGCCGTGACTTGACTTCTGGTCAAGTATATGATACTAGTCTTTAACTTTTAAAAATTCGTAGATTCCGAATCCGTTGAGGAAAAGGTATGATTCCATTTAAAAAACTATTTTAGGGTCACTTCCGGTTTAACCGGAAGTCCAAGAAAATTCTTAAAAACAGTTCTGAATTCTCTGTATTTAATTGTACCTGGGTACCAAGTTTCAAAGTAAAATCTTCAGAAATAACGGAGATAACTGACCGTCCCGGGACTCTGTACAAACCCTGTATTTGTCTCTTCAAATAAAAGGGGGCGAATACCAAACTGAGTCACCTGGTATAGTGAATTGAAATTTTAGAAAATTTTGACTTTTTGCGGAAAAAAAGTTGAATTGTTTACTAGATGATCTCTTTTCAAAATTCAAACGGACTGAGGTCTTTCAAACAAAGTTGTCAGCTTCAGGGAATACTTTAAATTGTAAGTTAAAAACGGGACCTAGAAAATGAGTTCTTAATCCAAACGCCAAACGATACCTACTATTAATTCAAGTATGTAGCCCAGAAATTTTATTCAAAAATTAACTCGAACCTACACAAAAATAAGGTACCTACACGTCTGAAAATGACGTGTCAAAATTCCCATATTCTTCGGTGGCGGAAGTCCTTCAACCTTATTTTCCGCTAGAATGCTTATATTTATTAATCGATTTGGTCGGACTTCGTCTCAAAAGCCAACGAAAGATGTATATCAATGCGATGTGTGTCCCTGTAGATGTTTACCTTGTTAATGTGTATGTAGGGGCGAGCTGAATTTACTGGTGGAGTCGGGTGCAGATTTTATAAATCTGCACCTAGTAGTAGTGCCTCCGCAGACGCACAGTGGTGTTAAAAAGACGAAATTATGAAAAAAAGGGGGATGAAAAGTCAAAGAGGGTGAAAATTAACCCAAGTTAAGTAGAATTACAGAAAATAATACAAAAATAAGACAATTATGCAAATTTAGCCCTTGGAGGGTTGAAATATTGAATTTAGTAAAATGGTTGCTTAGGGGGTTGAAAAATTGTAAAGGGGGATGAAAAGTCAAAGAGGATGAAAATTAACCCAAGTTAAGTAGAATTACAGAAGGAAACTGAAAAATTGTAAAAGGTAAACTGAATCCCAAATGCGTTCAATTTTATGACCGACGAAAAACGAAATTATGCGAATCTTGCAAAATTAGCACTTAGGGGGTTGAAAAATCGTAAAGGTGGATGAAAAAATCAAAAGGTATGAGGATTAACCGTGGCTAAGTAAAATTACGGAAAATAACACCAAATTAACCCAATTATGTAAATTTTGCATTTGAAGACTTGAAACATTGCGAAGGGGGATGAAAAAAGTGAAAAGTTTAATCATCATCCAAATGGGTTCAATTTATTACCGAGGAAAAACGAAAATATCCGAATTTGGCAAAATTAACACCTAGGGGGTTGAAAAATTGTAAAGGGGATGAAACGTCAAAGTGGATGAGAATTAATCGTAATTAAGCAGAATTACAGAAAATAACACGAAAGTAAACCAATTATGCAAATTTAGCTTTTGGGGGTTGAAATGTTGCGAAGGGGGTTGGAAAAGTGAAAAAGATAAACATAATCCAAATGAGTTTAATTTATTACCGAAGGAAAACTAAATTGCGTGAATTTTGCAAAATAAACACTTAGGGGGTTGAAAAATTGTACAGGGGGATGAAAATTAATCGTAATTAAGTAGAATTACAGAAAATAACACGAAAATAAGCCAATTATGCAAATTTGACTTTTGGGGGTTGAAACATTGCGAAGGGGTCGAAAAAGTGAAAAACTCAGTAACAATTCATACGAGTAAAATTCGGTAAAATTTATTACCGAAAAAAGGCAAAACTGCGCGAATTTTACAAAATTAACGCTCGGGGGGGAGAAAAATCGTTAAGGGGGATGAAAACTCAAAAGAGATGAAAATGTACTGTAGTTAAGTAGAACTAGCGAAAATCACACGAAAAAGAAGCGGTGTGGGTAAATTTTGCTCTTTGAGGGTACACATATCATGAAAGGGGTTGAAAAATTGTGGATGGGTTAAAAATTAATGAAAATGACGTTGAATTATTAACAAATCAGAAGAAAGCAAAAAAAAAAATAAAATGTGTTTACTCCGCTTGCTAGGGCTTAAGGGTTGTTAGTAGCGTAGGGGTTGGTTTTAGGTTGAAGACTCATAAGACTTTTTTCAATGGTTGACCGAAGTCTATCGAACCCCATAATTTTATTCCACCACTTAGATGAAAAAATTTCCAGTTTCAACCCTTAAATTTCATCCCCCTTGTTAGATATTAATGAAAATTTGCCCATCCGCCTACAGTGGCGCTGTAAATTACCACATCAAATTTAACCCTGATACGTTGAGCAGTTTTTGAGTTCTCGCATTTTTGTGTTTCGGCATGTTAGGGGGTTGTATCGCCTTTAAGGGTCGTTTTTCGCGAATGATGAATAATACCTTTTTTGTACCATCAATAGAAAGCTATCGAATGGTATTATTTTCAACTATACATTCTTCATTGAAAATTCGAGTTTCCACCCCTAACTTTCATCCCCTTCGATAATTTTCTCCTAAAATTCGCTCTTCCCTTCTCGAAGATGCAGTGTGTAAGATGTCACAGTTTCGCAGAAGATATTGATTCTCTGTGTCAAATTACAGGGCTTTATGGACGTTTCAACCCCTAAACTCCAACCCCCTATTTCACCACCCCCACATGCCCTAAAGGAAGTTGTGTTTTCAATTTCACCACCCTAATCCAATTCGTTGAAAAATTAAGGTGATTTGTAGATTCATGTTTTCAACACCTCATGATTTCACCCCTTTATGATTTACAGGGGTGAGTTTATTTTTCCGGTGTGACATAACTCCTTGCGTATTTACTGACTTCAGTTGTTCATAAATAAACCAATAGGGTTTCAGAAAAAATAAATAAAATGTAATTATTATCGACTTGCAAAGAGTTAGGGGTGGTTAATGGCCCAGGGGTTGGTTTTAGATTGAAAGCTCATAAGACCTTTTTTCAATAGTTGACCGAAATCTATCGAACCCCGTAATTTTAGGCTACCATTTACTTGAAGAAATTTCAAGTTTCAACCCTTAAATTTCATCCCCTTTGTTAGATATTTTTGAAAATTTGTCCATCCACCTATAATGTCACTGGAAATTCACAAACCAAATTCTGCCTTGATACGTTGAGTAGTTTTTGAGTTCTCGTATTTTTGTGTTTCTGCATGTTAGGGGTTGTAGCGCCTATAAGGGTGGTTTTTCGCAAAATATGAATGACACCTTTTTTGAATAATTAATGGAAAGCTATCGAATGACGCCAATTTCGACTAGTACTTATTAAGCGGAATTTTGAGTTACAACCCCTAATTTCCACCCCCTTGGTCCGATATGACCCAAAAGCAATCTCCGCCTTACTTTTTAGTGTATAAAGCCGTATAGTAAATTTGAGCTCGACACCTCACTCTGTTCTCAAGTTATCCGACGTTATGTATTTCTTCATGTTAGGGGTTGTAGAGCCTTTAAGGGTGGTTTTTTGTAAAACATGAATAACACCTTTTTGAATCATTAATGGAAGGGTATCGAATGGCGTTAATTTCGACCAATACTTATAAGGCGGAATTTTGAGTTACAACCCCTAATTTCCACCCCCTTGGTCCGATATAGCCCAAAAGCAATCCCCGCCTTACTTTTTTGGGCAAGATTCCGTATAGCAAATTTCAGCTCGATACCTCAATCCGTTCTCAAGTTATCCGACGGACAGAGTGAGGAGCGATCGATACGACGAGCGAGCGAGCGAGCGAGCGAGCGAGCGAGCGAGCGAGCGAGCGAATAAGCAAAGACAAGAGTACCTCCGCATTCTGCTACGGCACTAAAAAGACTACAACGATCTAATCAACAATAATTCGAGCGTGTGATCACTGATAGACCATTGTTTTGTTCGCCACCAAGCATTTCTGACTTAACCCAGTCAAATTAGATTTTATGCGGAAAATAATTTGGTACGCGGTATTCTTAATCCTTAAGGCCTATAAAATAATAATTCAAAAATTTCTCAAACCTTGAAATTAAACATCTTTCAGTACCGACAAAAATGTATAGGAACTGAAATATTCAGCATGAAATTTAAAACAAAAAATTTCCTATAGGTACATTTTTACCCGCCAATAAACCGGTGGGAATATACTCGCAAAAAAGCTGGGCGAAGTCAGGTCAGGGGTACGTCATCTCAAAAAAAAAAGGATTCCAACACGTTTATTGCAGGCGCTCTCTATGTAAACGCAATAAATGTATGTATTGGAGGCGCTATATAAACGTATAAATCTGAATACAGGGTGATTCACGTAGACCGTTCGTTAGAAGTTTTTCCACTTCCCAGTGGAATAGAAATTTGAAATTTGGTACTCGACCATTATCGACAATTCTGAATTCACCTAAAATATTGGCAAGATTTCGTCACTTCCGGTTTCGCCGGAAATGATACCAACTTTGTTATTTTAAATGGAACCCTATAATTTTGAATACATATTTAAGATCGTCTTTTCAGACTGAGTATTTCTTATCTGGGTTATCGTCATCTACCTGTCACAGTTTTTGACTTATATCAATTTTTTCGTTCAAAATGTCACATGCAAGAGTTGCTTTAAAAAATCGCAGCTCCTAAACGCTTTGCAATGATGAAACGACGTTTTTTACAATCGATAGCGAAGGCATCAGAGAATCTTTTGAGTGGTCAACAATCTACGAACATAGCTTCAAACGTTCACAATTAGTATTCAAAGTTGACGATGACAAAATGTGGAAAAGTCGATTTTTTCAAATGGAACGTACTATTTTTGGCAACGGCAATCGATAGAGCGTTAAATTTTAGGGGCAGTTTCATCAACATGTCCTATACCCTCTACTTATCAATTCTCAGTTATTTATTAAAAAAGATATTCTGAAAAAATTAGGAGTTATCGGAAATTGAGTAGGCTTTGGAAAATTTGTCACGTCAAAAAGTGACATTTTCATTATTAGTATTAATAATTGTTGGCTTAATTTTGGCCTTACAACAACGGTGGACTACACGAATGAAGTTATTTTTGATTTATTTGTGATTTATGGTCAAAATGACACAGCAAAATAAGAACGATTGTTTCACAAAAAATACTCTCAAGACATAACTTCTTTCATTTCATAACTTACAAATACAAATCTTACAATAGAACTAACAATTATCAACATTAACCCTTTTGAAAGAAACAAATAAATCAAAAACAACTTCATTCGTGTAGCCCACAATTTATTGTTGTAAGACCAACATTAACCCAACTATTATTAATACTAACAATGAAAATGACACTTTTTGACATGTAACAAATTTTCCAAAGCCTACTCAAGTTCCGATAACTAATAATTTTTTCAGAATATCTTTTTTCGTAAATAACTCAGAATTGATAAGTAGAGGGTATAGGATATGTTGATGAAACTGCCCCTAAAATTTTGCGCTCTATCGATTGCCGTTGCCAAAAATAGTACGTTCCATTGGAAAAAATCGACTTTCCCATATTCTGTCATAGTCAAATTTGAATAGTAATTGTGAACGTTTAAAACTAAGTTAGTAGACTGTTGACCACTCAAAAGATTCTCTGATCCCTTCGCTATCGATTGTAAAAAAACTCGTTTCATTATTGGCAAGCGTTTAGGAGCTGTGATTTTTTAAAGCAACTCTTGTATGTGACATTTTGAACGAAAAAATTGACATAAGTCAAGAACTATGACAGGTAGATGAAGGTAACTCAGATAAGAAATACTCAGTTTGGAAAGACGATCATAAATATGTAATGAAAATTATAGGGTTCCATTTAAAATAACAAATTTGGTATCATTTCCGGCGAAACCGGAAGTGACGGAATCTCGCCAATATTTTAGGTGAATTCAGAATTGTCGATAATGTCCGAGTACCAAATTTCAAATTTCTATTCCACTGGGAAGTGGAAAAACTTCTAACGAACGGTCTACGTGAATCACCCTGTATAATGTAATCTACCCGTTTGACCCAAAGTGCTCACCGAACGTGTGCGTAAAATTTCATCTCGATATCTTCAGTAATTTCAAAAATTAAAAGATTCGAAATCCATCAGTAATTTCGGCTGTAGCGTATCGTTGATGATTTTTCTGACAAAACTACACTAAAGTGCAAAATAGTCGTTTGGGTTTAATATTTTTAAGTAGATGCTCCAAAAATGCATCTACAAGGTGTCCACTGAATGCGCCTGCCAAATTTCACCTCGATGCGATGCGATGATAGATTGTACCAGTAATTCGTGCGCCAGAAGTTTAAATCAAATTCAACTACTAGCAAGATATTATTTTTTTTTAAATCGCGATTTTTAGTTTTTCGGGATAACTCAGGAACGAATGAAGATGTCGGAGAATTCTTAAGCACCCTCAAAAAGTTCAGCTTTTTTCTAATTGAACCGATTTTCTAACTATTATGTTTCGCGAGCGACGAATTAAACACCACCTGTATTCATAAGGTAGCCTCGTTCAGGAAACAAAATTATTTGGGGACTGTGGGAGGCTATATTATTAACTAGTTTCATTTGACTCAGCTAGTTATTTCATCGTCATTTTATCCTTATTTAGAGCAAATTTTCTATGTTGGTTAATTAATTAATGCGAGGCTTCAAACGGCTCCCCTGAGTGACGTTGCCCGCTTATCAGACAACCTTATGAATATAGTAACCTTGATCCTAATCCTGCTGCGAAACGGCCCTCGGATAGGTACTCAAAAAATATGAAATCCGGGAATGAAATAAAGTAATGTAAAAAAGTTTCTGGAGTGTTATACAGGGGGTTCCTATATTCATAGTCCTAACTCAGTGACGTTATTCCTTACATCATTTTAGGAAGAAAAGTTTCTATGGACATATGTCTGGAAATGCTTTATAAGGGAGCTGCGCCCCTTCAAAGGGGTACTCAAAAAATCAGTTTCCTGATTTCTCGAAAAATATGAACAATAGGATTTTGAAATTCAGAGCAATGGTTAGTGCTATAAAGAGCTTTCTCTTCAATTTTTTTCAGATTTAAATAACATCTTGGGGGGTCTTACACATTTTTTTACATTTTGTTTTGTTGTGGGGCATTTTTTGCCAAATAATAACAAATTCGTAATCTCTGGTCCATTGCACATAAAAAAAGGCGGTCTCGGAGACGGCAGGAACTTCTACGCCGCACTGCATTGGATTAATAACAGCAGCATTTATTAAATTTTTAAATATTTAAAATAAGAAAGTTGCTATGCCAAAAGGGCACTTCGGGTTGACTGATCGGCTTCAAAATCTAATCAGCTCCTCTCCCGCACAGACAATAAAATAAATTGCCACTAAAATGACATTTTTCGAAAAAATGGCACTAAGGTTTTCGGCTTGAAAAAAAATCAGTTATCAAATCAGGTAATAAAAATATACATTTATGCATAGTTTCTTTTCACGACACCATTTTTTGGTCAAAAGGGCCCAAGTGTGAATACATTTTTAGAAGCAGAATTTGAAGAGCATTCATATGGTAATGCGAAAAATGGGGGTTTGCATTTAAATTTTTAAAGTTGATGTGCCAAAAAGGCACTTTCCGTGAGCCGGTGTAGCCCAGATTCTAATCAGCACCTACAAATCTCCCACTGAATATGTTTGCCAAATTTCATCAAAATCAGTTCAGTAGTTTCGGCTGTAGCGTGTCCACAGACATACGGACAGACACACGGACAGACACACGGACAGACACACACACAGACACACACACACACATTTTTCAAAAATAGGTTTTTTGGGTTCCTGGGACCCCGAAACGTAAAGATTTGATGTCAGTTCAATTTCGAATTTTTGATCGATTTTATATACTGCTCCGCCTTGAGCGTAGAAGTTAAAAGGTGCTCTTGTTGAATGTAGTTAGGGCGCACCATTTTCGAATAAAATGATTCCAGTTAATTTCTGGGGGCGAAAATTTGTGATTAACACTACATATGTTTTATATACTTAATTAGTGAAAATAAAAATGGAGGATGATGCCTTACATCATTTTAGGAAGAAAAGTTCATATTAAGATACGGCAGAAAATGTTTCCTTAAATCTTCCTTCGAATGGAGTCTCGGAAAACATATTATTCGAAGGACCATAGCCCCCTTAGGAATTATTTACTGCCACATGTCCATATGAACTTTTTTTTCTAAAATTATGGAAGAAATCATATTCTGAGTTTATTTTCACTAAGTAGGTAGATAAAATAAATCTTACAACAGAAATTTTCGCGCTCTAAACCAATCAAAGTCACTTTAATCGAAAAGGGTGCGTTTTAGCGACATTCAACAAGAGCCTCTTTTCTGGGTAGAATCGACCACCGATTAAGATTTTATTATTATTTGGTGAGAAAAATGACTATAACAAAACAAAATGTAAAAAAATGTGTAAGGCCCTCCAAGAACGCAAGCCTGTGATGTTATTAAAATCTGAAAAAAAGTGAGGCAAAAGCTCTTTATAACACTAACGATTGTTCCAAATTTCAAAATTCTATTCTTAATATTTTTCGAAAAATTTTCAAAAACTTGACTTTTTGAGTACCCTTTGAAGGGGCGTAACTCCCCTATAAAGTATTTCCGGACATATGTCCATAGGAACTTTTCGTCCTAGAAAGATGTAAAGAACAACGTCCCGGAGTTAGTACTATGATATGAATATAGGAACATCCTGTATGGAGTACTAATGAAACAATATTCCCGTTACTGCCAAAGGAGGCAAAGACAATGATGCATAATACTCATAATACGCTTAAGTCGACAAGTAATTATAATTGACTTAGCCACAGACCACAATTATTAGGTAATAGTTTAAGAGGAAAATGCATTAAATGAAGACTAGGAAATATTGGCCATGCCGTGTATGAAAAATCGTCGAAATGAAATAATTAAATTCCTTTAGTATATTACGATATAAGGTTGATATAACAGAATCGAGGAATGGGGCAATTTCCGAGATTCTGTTAGATGTACCTATTTAGTATTTACCAACCGTGTATCGTATATGATGTCGCATCGAAATTAAACATTTTTTACATTTTTTGTTCCTAAGATTGGAAATTACGATACGAACCTACATTTTACAGGTCCGGATTTCAGTTATTTTTTGTTGCTATGGAACACATGGAACAACGCCGGCCGGTAAGACGAAAAAATGTTTTATACAATTTATAGTGTTACAATGTTTTCTTTTGTGTTTTTTTAACTTCGTTCGATCTAAAAATCGAACCGCCAAAAACATCAAATCTTTACATTTTGGGACCCCTGGCAACCCAAAAATTGGCCGAAGGCGATCGGGCGAAGTAAACCTGTATATGACTACTATACAGGAATACAGGGTGTTATTTTTAAAACTTTCCACCATGGGAATATCTTTGGATGTAATAAAGACATTGAATTGAAATAAAAGCTGGCCAATTTTTTCCACGTCCGGTTTAACCGGAAATGACCTTAATTTTGTTTTTTCAAATGGAATGACACCTTTTTCTCAACGGATTCGGAATCCACGATTTTTTCTGAGTTACAAACATGGATCATACTTGACCGGAAGTGCAGTCGCGGCCACCCTAGATTTTCAAAAACATCGAAGAAATCAGTGAAATATTGAGATTTTCGAAAAACGCAAAAACACGTCAAGTTAGTTTTTTTGATGCAAATTCACCTGAGCAATTTTATTTTTTGATTTCTCTTATTTCTATCAAATTTTCTCTTACCTCACAATCTGTCAAAATCTCGAAAGTAAATAAAAAGAAAATGTCAATGGACAGATGAATTTACTTAAAAAAATTAAAGTAGACGTGTTTTTGCGGTTTTCGAAAATCTCAATTTTTCACCGATGTTTTTGAAAATCTAGGGTGCCCGTGACTGCACTTCCGGTCAAATATGATACATGTTTCCAACTCAGAAAAAATCGTGGATTCCGAATCCGTTGAAAAAAAGGTGTCATTAGATTTGAAAAAACAAAGTTAAGGTCATTTCCGGTTAAACCGGAAGTGGAAAAAATTTCCCCTATATTCGCGCAAGTGTCCCCCTCCGTGCGGGATTGGTCAGCGTTTATTTCAATTCAATATCTTTATTACATCCAAAGATATTCAAGGTGGAAAGTTTTAAAAATAACACCCTGTATAATTTTATTACTGATTTTAATAGCCAATTTCTTTTAGGTCAAAAACCTTAGTGCCATATCTTTTCGAAAAAATTTCATTTTAGGAATTTTTGGCACGAGATCATAGAAGTTACTGAAGATATCGAGATGAAATTTGGCACACACATTCAGTGGGCACTTTGTAGTTGTTCATTAAATTTTGAGCCAAATAAGCCCCTTCCAGGGTCGTGCAAGAAACAATACGTGCCCTAACTATATACAGGCTGTCCCGTCTCAGAGTGCAAAAATTTCAGCCACAGATTCCTTGCATGAAAATAAAAGACCCATATTTTTTTGTTTCGCTAGATGGGCCCCCATTTCGTCACTAGGGCTCCTCAAAAGTGAGCCCCAAAAATCGAGAATTAATTCCCACGTCGTAACCATTCAACCGATTTTGCTGAAATTTTCCACAAGACCATTACGAACGATGAAGATTTCAATAATGTAGCTGATGATTTCGTGGTGCCCACGATAGGCGCCCCCGGGGCCGCCCTCGACATTTTCGGCCCAATATCTCTGCTAACGTAATTAAATTTCCTATTTAATTACGCACCATTCGATGCTCCATTGAATTTAGAAACTACGCTACCTCTTGCACTTTTTCTGTAAAATGCACCATTTCCAAGTAAAATTAAGAAATGTGGAGCCATACACCATAAATTAAATGCATATCTGTATACTCCGAATTTGCAAAATTGGCTGCAATTATAATATTTACGAAAAAAACAAACACAGTGCCACAGTGGTGCAAAACTGACAATAATTTAAAACTTTAACAAAGCCCTGACATTTATCGCGCTATAGCTATCTTGAAAAGTCTGCCAATAAGCACGTGTATGGCTCCACATTCCTTAATTTTACTCGGAAATGGTGCATTTTACAGAAAAAGTGTAAGAGGTAGCGTAGTTTCTAAATTCAATCGACCATCGGATTGTGTGTAATTAATTAGGAAATTTAATTACGTTAACAAAGATAATGGGCCGAAAATGTCGAGGGCGGCCCAGGGGGCGCCTGTGGTGGGCACCACGACATCATCAGCTACTTTATTGAAATCTTCATCGTTCGTAATGGTCTTGTGGAAAATTTCAGCAAAATCGGTTGAATGGTTAAGACGTGGCAATTAATTTTCGATTTTTGGGGCTCACTTTTGAGGAGCCCTAGTGACGAAATGGGGGCCCATCTAGCGAAACAAAAAAATACGGGTCTTTTATTTTCATGCAAGGAATTTGTGGCTGAAATTTTTGCACTCTGAGACGAGACACCCTGTACATTTTAACCTCCCCACAACCATATAAAAATGGGAGGTTACTGCAATCACTCCAAAATTCGAAATTGAGATAACACCAGATCTTTACGTTTCAAGGTCCCAGGATCACGAAAAAGTGGTTTTTAAAAAATGTCTGTGTGTATGTACGTACGTACGTATGTGAGCACGATTTCTCGGAAACTACCGATCAGATTTTAATGAAATTTGGTATGTATGTTAGCGTTGGCCTTCTGGTGAGCCCAGTTAATTTTCTTGCGAATCCGCATACGCTAAGTGCCTTTTTGGCATCTAAACTGTGAAATTTGACTGATGAACACTAATTTTTCTTATCAGCACATGAAAGGCCTTGAAATTCTGTATCTGAAACTGTATTCTCACTTAGCGCCTTTTTGGCATAAAATCTAAAAAATCGAGATTTAGAGGAAACATTAAATAACACGCTACAGCCTAAACTGCTGGATCGATTTGGCTGAAACTTGATAAGTAGAGATACCGCTACCCGCCGAAGAGCTGATTTAATTTTGGTGGCAATCGGCGAACGGCAAGTGCCATTTTGGCATATAAACTTTGAAACTTGAATAATGAACTCCCATTTTTTCTATCAGCACATGAAAAGTTTTCAAAATTGTATTCAAGCTTAGTGCCCTTTTGGCAAAAGATCGTAAAATTTTGAAAAATCACAGAAAACACCTTAGGTTTGGTGGAGTAAAACTTAGGTATAGTAAATAGTAAAATTTACTTGATATTGGTGATAGGATTGGATCATTCACCAAGAGGGGAGGTTCCAGCCGCTTCCGTAGCTGCCCATTTTTTTATTATTGAATTCGATAGCTGCTATTTTTCAGGGTACCATTTTTTCGAAAAATATTGATTTGATAATATGGTTAGTTCACGATCTGCACCTATGCAAATTCTGTGAAAAAGTAGAAGTTTCTATCGAGATTGCCAATTTTTTTTGTTTGTTTAAAGTTATTTTCGATTTACCTTCTTATTTTGTAAAATAAACAAGCATACCCTTTGGCAGAAGTTTAATGTTTAATGCTTGGTTTCCAAAGATTCCCTTTGTTTGATAGTTAGGAATAAGTTACCGCTAATCGGTATCGTTACTTTTCAAAAACGCTTTTTGCATTTGTTCCATAACTCGGCTTTCAGAACCAGGGCATGTCATTTAAAATAATTAATAATCTAATTCAGTGGAACTATTTAAACTTTTCGTTTGGTGTCTAAAACAGTTGATTATGTAGTTAACAAATTATTACAATTAAGCTTCGTGCAAAAACTAATCCACAAAGTATTTATAGAATGCGGACTTGCTAACCATTTTATTGATCAAGCGCAACTTTTGGGGCTTACATTCAACAGAGTGTAGGTTACACCATTACACCAGACAGGGTTACGGAGATCAGCTGTTTATCCCCACATTTATTGATTCTCCTAGACTACCCTTCCTTTGTCCTTAAATAGTTAATATTGCTGAAACAAAATTGTATTCCTTGAAACTCTCGTGACATAAAATATGAATTATTATCGACATCCCCGGTAATTGAGAATAAAAAGACGTCTATTTTCATGGTCGTTTATTATTGTTAGTATCTAAGTTGTTAGTCGTTAGTAAAAACGTTAGTTGGGCTTTACTACCTTTGTCGTTGTTGACTGTTGATCTCAACATTAATAAAATCGTTTACAGAATTAGTCAAAGATTTTCCGGGTGGCAAAGAATCGACAACCGAATCTTCATCGTCCTCTTCTTCGCTATCCTCATATTCTATGTCTTCAAAGGCTTCTGCTCGCAGGGGGTGTGGCGATGGCGATCTTGGTGGTTTGGAAGGGGGGTCTAGTTTAGAGGGTAACGGGGGGATAGGTTTTGAAGGTTCTGCTATTGGTATTCTCGACTCCTGTTTCTTTGGAGGTAAAGGGCACGATTTGGGAGTGCCTGTTTTAGCAGTGCGGCACGATGCTTTTTCCAGTATTACATCTCTTAAAAAAACGAACAAATTAAAAAAATAGAATAATTGTGTAACTTTTGGCAAACCCAATTTTTGGCAAGTTTTTAAAACGTCCTTGACACATGTTTGCGTAAAATTGTGCCATCAAAATTTTAGGATTTGCAGTTTTCAAAACTTCTTGAAGAAAGGTGAACGCCTGTTAAAATATTTCAGGTTCCAAGATCCAGATGCTTTTGTAATGAGGGTTAAAAATAGGAAACCCAACTAACAGCTGTTTTCAACTTATAATTTACTAGAAGGAAAATAAGCGTGGCCTGGGAAAACTAAAATAGTTCAGAATTAACACTGACTGCACGTTGTTTAATTATCTATTATTGACTTTGGAAATTAACGCAACTTAGTCATATTTATTTAGACATTTTCGTTATTAACTCTCTGTCATGAGTAGTATTTAATTTTTATGAACCTGAACCTGAACATAAAATCGTATTGTTAGTTTTGTCCTTCAAGTCTCCTATCAAGATTTGAGGCAAACTGTTTTTTAAATAATCGCTAATGCAGCGATCGATGTGTGAATTCAGGCACGTAGATATAACATGATCGCCTTAATAAGGTAATAATGAAATTTGCACCTTACAAAAATTAATAAAAACATATTAAATATTAAAATTCTAAGTCGGCTCAAGTGTTTTATCATTTTTGTAATAAATGGTAATTATCAATGGTTTAAAAAATATGAAATATTAATTAAAAGGAAGATTAATTAAATTGAGGAAATTCAATCCTCAATTCTAGTTAGAATAAAGCACGTATTGAATTAAAGTGATCAAGTGATTATTACTGACACTTAAAATTATCAGCACTTATCAATTATCATCGTATAGTCAGACAACCAGTAAACAAAAAAATACGAAAAAATGACTCAATAATAATGCAGGTATGGTAGTTTAGTTAGTTCCAAGTGATAAAACTGAGTTTATATAAAGTTATATAAAAGGTTATACAGGGTGAGTCTGAAAGACTCCACATCCTTTATACCTACCACAAAATCTACTGCTCAAATGATGAAGCATGGTGCAAAAATTATTGGTCAATTGTGATTCCTCTTGATGTTATAAGCGGCCAAAGATCTTCATTTTTAAACGTTCTTTGTAAATATCTTTCGAAAGGTGTATCGTAGGATTTTGAATTTTTGCACAGCATTCTTACAGACCAAGATGCAACTACTGATGGTACTTAAGACATTATCCAAAAAGCGGATCCCTGTTATACAGGGTGACCCCGATGTTATTTGCCCTTGAACTTTTTATGTTTGAAAATATTGCTAATTTGCCTATGAGGCCGTATTCCCCGTTCAATTCTAAAACTTTTTTGGCTCTTTAAATTTTTCGAAAAAACTAACCACTTATGAGGAAAATTGAAAAAACCGAAAACATGATCATCTTGATAAATCTACAATTTCAATAAAAATCAAAGTGTACGTTGACACGCATCACATGTCAACTGTTTTTTTGCATTGAAGGTGTCCTACATCTGTGCCCAGAACCATTGCTCACAACTGAAGAAAAAACATTGATGGTAATTTCACTTTTTTATGAGGTAGACTCATCATTGGTTTTAACCTGCATCATGTTTTCGGTTTTTTCAATTTTTCTCGTGTGTGGTTAGTTTTTTCGAAAAATTTTAAGAGCCAAAAAAGTTTTAGAATTGAGCGGGGAATACGGCCGCATAGGCAAATTAGCAATATTTTCAAACATAAAAAAGTTCAAGGGCAAATAACATCGGGGCCACTCTGTATAACAGAGATCCGCTTTTTGGATAATGTCTTAAGTACCATCAGTAGTTGCATCTAGGTCTGTAACAATGCTGTGCAAAAAATCAAAATCCTACGATACACCTTTTGAAAGATATTTTTAAAAAACGTTTCACAATGAAGATCTTTGGCGGCTTATAACATCAAGAGGAATCACAATTGACCAATAATTTTTGCACCAAGCTTCATCATTTGAACAGTAGATTCTGTGGAGTCTTTCAGACTGACCCTATATTAACATTATGAGTTTCCGAGGAAGACGTCAATGATTTCTCATCAGTAAATCATATCGAATTGCAATATCGATGCGTGTTTAAATTATTTCGAGTCCTCCCTGTACACCTCGAGAGAAGTGAATTCGGAATTCTCTCGGCGCGTCCACCATAATTAACAAGATTGTGGTGTACTTTCTTTCACTCTGAATCTAAAATGTTTCAAATTTTTTATCACATCGCTTTTGATTGTTTTATCTCGTATTCTTTTCTGCCATAAATATTTGGCCTCAGTTTACGCTATAATTGTGTTTTAAAAAAAAGAAGAAATCTGGAGAAGAGGAGAGTAGGACCGGAAAGGGGCGGTCTTCTATCCCCACCACTTCCGCTATGCATTCCGTAAAGCCGCCCACACCAAATCACTCATCCCCTTATTTAAAACAATTTAAAAAAGAAACATGCTCAATGCACATGCATTTGGGAATCTTTTCCATTTACTTCGGTAGAAAACTTAACGACGAAACTGGTGAATATTAATAATAAAAGAGAGTCGACCGGTAGATTTGTATGCATCAGGCTATAAATACTGGTATACAAATTTCAAAAATATGTTTGTTGCTATGGTAAAGGGTCACAGGAAAAGCAGTTAAATATAAATATCCCATCAGCGACCCTGGCCCTGGGATATAGGGAGGTATTTCGGGACTGCACGTGGTCCTCTCTACCGGTCGGATGAGAAAACAACAACGCCCACAAGCCACAAGTAAGACAAACACTAAAAACACAATTTGCCGGCCGATTATAAATTTCGTTGATTTTTACGAGCGGACAATTTTTTAAAAAATAAATACGTTGTGCCATCTAGAAGGGGACAATTGAAGTAAAATTTCATAAAATCATCCGCAAATAGAGTTGGAAATTGGCCAATTGTGCAGCGTTTTCATGGCGCATGCCGGTATGCGCAATATTTGCAAAAATTAACAACAAATTACTCACTTGTACTCTTTCCAGGATAACACTGAATACCAGAGGGTGAACATTTCAGAGGGAGCTCACTTAGCCAATTTGCAAAATACTTTTCAGCACGTGAGACAGTCACGGCCTGGTTGAATACTTCCTCCTCACTGGCCAATTTTTCGTTTTCTGGGCTGCTCACTTGCGTTTTATTTTTTCTGCAATTATAAAACGGAATAAACCGTGAAAATAAATGAAATCTTGTTAAGTTTGTGTTCATAATTGAAAAAGTATAGCTGGCTTAAATTCGCTATTTTAATTTATTGATTATGTAACCGTTTAATGTGGTCCTAGAGAATTGGGGCTAAAGCTTGTGGACAAAGTAACCACTCGGGTTGTTCAGGGGAATTAACTATAGAATTACTTACGATATTGTTTAAATTTTAGGAGAATTACCACCTTGAGAAATTCTTAACACTTAATTAGTTTGATTCGTTTATATAGCGGGTTTTATTTACAATTTTTATGATTTTGACAAAAGTGTGTCAGTGGGCACAACGCAGGTTACCCTTCCTTAGTCCTTTTCAGTTATTGGCTGAAGTCCTGAAAGCTCTGAAAGCGCGCATTCTCGATGTCGGCAACCCATTTAACTGATTCTGTATAACTTATTGCATAACTATGATCAATACAGGGTGTAAACGAAACTCGTCGCCAAATTTCACCAGTAGATTCTTCTATGAAAAATGTAAAAAAAGTTCCTATGAACATATACCGAAAAACGCCTCCTAACCTAGCTAGGGCCCCTTGAAGGGGCCACTTTGAAAGAAGTGTTTTCTCAATATCTTCAAAACGGTTAGAGGTAGTACAGTGAAATTGGGTATCTTTAGAACGTCTTTGATGCTGAATTTATTGATGTGGAGAAAATTTTAAGATTTTGATCATAAGCATCCCGTAGGGGGGGCTTAGGACTAAATTGGGCAAACATTTCTCTAAGTCATTTTCTCTCAAATGAGACACCAGAATCTGAAAATATGAAGTTTTTTACGTAAAAATGGTACTCTTGTGTGACATCGATAGGATGCACCATTTTCGAAAAAAAATACTCTTCATTGGTTCAGGGCTCAAAGATTTGTGATAGAAGTCATCAAAATACCGTAAACAAGTTCATGGGAGGCTTCTTTACTTTATTCTAGAAAGAAAAGTTCTTATGGACCTGGGTCGAGAAATGCTTCCTATGGTCTTTTAAATGGGTTCTTGGAAACAATGTTCTTTGAAGGACTCTAGCTCCCTTAGGAAGCATTTTTCGATCCATGTCCACAGAAACTTTTCTTTCTAAAATAAAGTAAAGAACCCTCACATGAACTTGTTTACGGTATTTTGATAACTTCTATCACAAATCTTTGAGCCCTGAACCAATGAAGAGCCATTTTTTTCGAAAATGGTGCATCATATCGATGTCACGCAAGAGTACCATTTTTACGTAAAAATCTTCATATTTTCAGATTCTGGTGACAGATTTGAGAAAAAACGACTTAGAAAAATGTTTGAGCAAATTTTGTCCTAAGGCCCTCCCGTGCGAAACGTTTATGATCAAAATTTTAAAATTTTCTCCACAGCAATAAATTCATCATCAAAGACTTACTAAAGATACCAAATTTCACCTTGCTATCTTTAACTGTTTTGAAGATATTGAGAAAACACCACTTTCAAAGCGGCCCCTTTAAGGGGCTCTACCTCCCTTAGGAGGCATTTTTCGACATATGTTCATAGGAACTTTTTTCATATTTTTCATAGAGGAATCTACAGGTAAAATTTGGCGACAAGTTTCGTTCACACCCTGTATTTGAAAAGAACCAAGTACCAATTTAGGCAATTTTTTGGTTTATTGCGGGCTTTTGAACACAAGGCTGTATGTAGATAGACGAACCCCTGGTGCCAAATGAAAATTTACCCCATCGAGTGTTGTTTCGCTGGGGGAGGGGTTGGTTTTTGGACTGATTCTTTCTTTATACCTAATTAATGTGTACTAACAGATCTGAATCAAAATTCAAATAAGTCCCTTTCAAATCTTTCTGATGATCTGATTATGGATAACCAACAGATCGGGACAAAATAATTCAATCTGAACAATAAAATTCTCGCTTTGTTTGGCTTCATTGCCGTGGTAACGACCCAATCATGCCCAACAAAGATGGCGGACCTACGATCTAATGGGTCTAATTGGTTAAAATTCAAATCACTCGACAAATATTATCGGTACCTACCTATTTATTCAGAAATACATACAGGGTGAGTCTGAAAGACTCCACATCCTTTATACCACAGAATCTACTGTTCAAATGATGAAGCTTGGTGCAAAAATTATTGGTCAATTCAGGTATTTCTTGAGAGAAATTATGCTCAAATCTGAATGCGTTAAAAAAGGACGACAATACCCAGATAGCACAAGACATTCCCTGAATATTCAGAAAATGTCCATTTTGTATTCAGAATATACCGAATATTATATGTATTTGCCATGAACATTTTCATGCGGGAAGAATAAGTTCATATCATCTCCAGGAATATTCTGAAATGCATCCGTATGTCAAATGAACATCTGAATATTCCTGGAGTTGCCTCGCCATATTTTCACCACATTAACGTTTCGTATGGTTACATGTATTTAAATGCAATATTCATACGAAGTCACCTGAACATGCGGTGTACATACAAGACACTCGTTACAATGAATATCCAAATGAAATCCAGAATATGCGACTCATACAGGGTGTTTTGCAACCGCGTGTAAGTTTTTTAACCTCAGATTGCCCATCGAAAATGGTAACGATTGGCACAAAATTGTTTAGGTCGAAGTCGTCTCGTAAGGAAGTTATAGGGCTTTAAAGTCAGTCATGGGGAGCATCAGTTTTTCTTAGTTATCTCAGGAACGGATTAACGGATTTGAATGAAATTTGGTGGACACTAGTAGCCAGTGAATATACATCTACATGGGGAATTTCGTTGGATTATGACCACGGGATCCCCAGAAAACGGAGACACCTTTGACATTTTTCTTTCGGAAAATGTTTGAAGGTCACGCGTTTTAAAAATGATGGTGTCCGTTCGAAAGGGCAATTCAAACTGCAACTTTTACTATACTTGGTATTTTTTGATTTAATGCGCGGTTTTAGAGATATCCGTACCTAAGGTAACTGGAAAATCTTTCAAGGTCACGCATTTTAAAAATGGTGGTGCCTGTTGTAAAGAGCGGCTTAAACTGCAACTTTTACTATTATTGCCGATCGTTGCAAAACACCCTGTATACAGGTTGAAGTTTGTCGCCGATAGATGGCGCGCATGAAACAATTAGCTGCGCATAAAACCTCTTAATGGTATAAAGCTTACTGCAAGATCTAACCACATTATTATGACATCATTGTATGATTCAGATTGGTGCCTGGTGCTGAGGACTTGAAATGGTACATGGTATCCACAGGCCTGAGGCCACGCTATTCATTTCCTTCTTCAAGTGGTGTACGCCAATTATGCCGTGAATAGTCCTGTATGCTCAGGAAATACCGGGTGGCCCATTCAAGACGATCCAGTCGTAATAACTTTTGAACGGAATAAGATATCGACTTGCGGTCTTCGGCAGATTCCTTGGCATTGTGGGGGACATGTTTCACTATACCTTTGACGTTGTTCAGTCTGCGCATTTCACCCCCATCCCAACCAACATCAAAACCTTAAATGTCAACACACCCCCGTGTCGTATATCAAATGAAAGCCCTTGGAAAATGCTATTCACTGTTCTAAGTAGTTTGAGAATTTAGCGAACCGTTTTCCTATGAGAGGCAAAAATGCAATTTAACAAAAATAAGAAATCCGTGGAACGTTTTGAAAAACTCAATGAAAAAGTTGTTGATATGTGAACTAAAAATGTGACTGACTAAATGTCTAGTGAATTTTATTTGTTATTAGCTTTTTTGGAGCATTCATTTTAGCTGTCCCACACGGACCAACGAGAGAATAACCAATAGTGACCTATCCAAACAAAGCTAATAACGATTAAAGTCGCTAGATATCTAATCAGTCACAATTTTAGTCCACATATCAACAAATTTTTCATCGAGTTTTTCAAAACTTTTCACGGAATTCTAATTTTAGTAAATTCGAATACAGTACATTTTTGTCTCTAACATGAAAACGGTTCGCTAAATTCTCAAACTACTTGGAACAGTGAATAGCATTTTTCAAGAGCTTTCATTTGATGTATGACTCGAGGTATGTTGCTATTTAAAATTTTGACGTTGATTGGGGTGGGGGTGAAATGCGCAAACTGAACAAGGTCAAAGATATGGTAAAACATGTCCCCCTCAATGCCAAGGAATCTGTCGAAAACCGCAAGTCGATATCTTATTCCGTTCAAAAGTTATTACGACTGAATCGTCTTGAATGAGCCACCCGGTATACATAAAATAGCTAACTGAACATTTTAGGAATGTCCATGGTATACACTGTGTTTATCCCTGTATATTCATGTGAAAAATGGATATCCCATGAATCCCATGAACTACAATCCTAAGATTGAAGTCGTCAAGCTCCGAGGACGTCTATGGAATGTCGAATAACTTCATAAAAACTATATCACACGTAATAATTAGGATTGGGCAAGTATGTCGTAAAGATGAAGCATATATACACTTAAATATTCCTTTAAAATCCTTAAATATATTCTCTAAACCATGCTGCAATCTTCAAGTATATGCCCTAATATATGCCGTAAAAATAAATATCAAGTAATTTTTTTTCTTGGGAGTTTCTTCTTAAATATAATTAATATGTTAATGAAATAAAATAACATTGATTTTCAATACATTTTAGTACTAAATTATGTACATATACAATCATACATACAAAGAAAAATATAAATAGGTATCTACAAAATACTTAATACATTGGAAGCCCAGAAAAACACAGGAGAAAATACATATAACACATTTCAGCTTAATTTAAAATTTGTTGCAATTAATAATCATATATTGTTCAATATTTTCGACCAAGAAGTTTTGTTGGTTGTCCTCCAAAATATTTTTGTATCGAGCATGTTAGAATTAAGAATTTTTGGTAAATCCTTTTCGAAGAAAACGCGATAATAGGGGTCAGTCTAATCATCGCGAGGTAATCCCAACAAATTGTTTTCTTAACGAGGGACACATAATAGTTTCCGGCTTAACAGAGGTACCTGCGCTGCCAGTGTAATCTTTAATAATTTTTATTAATTTAATTTTTTTCTAATATTCCGGAGAGGCAACCTTAAACAGCCGAAAACATGTAGTTTTATGCTATAATGTGCCCATATATTCCGTAACGTATGCTGTATGCCGTAAAGCCTTGATATATGCTATATATGTAAAATAAACTTAAGTTTTTATGAAATAAAAAATGAAAACATTACATGCTACATAACTGTGGACTTAATATGAGCCTTTAGGAGAAACATGCAAATATCCTTTGCCCAACCCTAGTAATAATAGAACCTCTCGTATTAATAATAAATAGGTGCTTCGAGGAAGATGTGTTCCCACAACAGTTAAAACTTGCAAAAGTGGTACCAATTTGTAAGAAAGGAGATACAAACCAATGCGATAGCTATCGCCCAATTTCAATCTTGCCGATCTTTTCGAAATTATTTGAGGCTGTGATTAAGGAAAGACTAGTTGACTACTTTGAATCACAACATATACTGATAAATCAGCAGCATGGATACCGTAAAGGAAAGTCAACCGTAACGGCGATAAATGATGTTCTTCAGCGTATAATCAAAGCCCAGGATGAACAGGAAAAGGTTGTAATGGCCTGCTGTGACCTATCGAAAGCTTTTGACACTGTACAACATGAAATACTACTTCACAAGTTGAATTACTACGGAGTTCGTGGAAAACCTTTACAAATGTTACAATCCTACTTGTCTGGAAGACAACAAGTAGTGAAGTGGAAAAATGATGAACACTAATTTTTCTTATCAGCACATGAAAGGTCTTGAAATTCTGTATCTGAAAGTGTATTCACACTTAGCGCCTTTTTGGCATAAAATCGAAAAATTCGAAGTTTCGAGGAAACATTAAATAACACGCTACAGCCCAAACTGCTGGATCGATTTGGCTGAAATTTGGTAGGTAGAGATACCGTTACCCGCCGAAGAGCTGATTTAATTCTGGTGGCAATCCGCCAGCGGCAAGTGCCATTTTGACATATCAACTTTGAAATTTGAATAGTGAACTCCAATTTTCTCTATCAGCACATGAAAAGTCTTCAAATTTTGTTTTCAAAATTGTACTCCACCTTAGTGCCCTTTTGGCAAAATATCGTAAAAGAAAAATCACAGAAAACACATTAGGTTTGGTGGAGTAAAACTTAAATGTAGTAAATAGTAAAATTTACTTGATATTAGTGATACGTAGGGTTGGATCATTTCCCAAGTGGGGAGGTTCCAGCTGGGGGGTAAACCGCTAACCGTATTTTGTACACCAGACGTCCCCTGAAATCCCGGACATCCCCTCTGAAATCCTCGGGACTTCCCCCTAAATTGTACACCTGACATTCCCAGCGGTTTGTCCCCCAGTTCCAGCCGCTTCCGTAGCTGCCCATTTTTTCTCTTTGCAACGGTGTGAAAAAATCATGCTCTTGCATAATGGAAATTTCGAGAAAATGTCAATTGAGTGTGTTCCCAAAAGTATGGATTATTGGCCGTCTATTGGACAAACTGTACACTTTATGAAAAAAATGTTTCAATAAAAGTTGAAAAGCAAATTTCAGGCGCATCTTTTTGATGGCGATTCACTTTTTTGGAAGTCTGCTTCACTGAGTATTATGTCATACCTATTTTTCTAATGACAAAATCATGTCGAGTGAATCACATCAAAAGATGCGCCTTTTAACTTTTATTGGAACCATTTTTTGATGAAGTGCGTAGTTTGTGAAATAGGCGGCCAATCAATTGACATTTTCTCGCCTTTACGTAAGAGCATGATTTTTTCACACCGTTGTAAAGAAAAAGAAATTACCTTTCCAATGATACTACACTTGACATATCTTCTTATTTTAAAAAAATGTCGATGACGTCATTACTTGGTATGTAATGTCAATGTCAAAAAAAAAAATTGATTAACCCAAAACGTGCTTTTAAATTTACCATTCAACTCTTATTTTAACAATTTTTTGAAATAATGGGCTATTTCCGAGGGGCCAACCGCTGGTGTATTACAGTGGAATTAGAGTGTATTACGGTGGAATTAGTGTGTATTAGGGCGGTATTACAATGTATTACTAGGAATTAGAGTGCATTGCGGTGGAATTAGGGTGTATTACAGTGGAATTAGAGTGTATTATCTAGGTAGGCAACCAAATGTACAAAAATGACAGTTGACAACTGTCTCTTTCTCCAACGGTTACACAGTGGTTAATAAAAGTTTTGTTTAATAATAGTTGCCTTCCTTTTACACATTTATCTGAGGAGAGGCAGTTAATATCAGTAATTTGATTGGTCAATATTCAAATGAACCAATCAAATTGCTGAGATTAACTAAGGCTGCTCAGATAGATATATGAAAAGAAAACGCCTTATAGGTAACCTGCCTTAACGAAGAATGTCATCAGATAAGAGGTATGAGCACTTGTTGATGATACGTTCACTCTTTACTATAGGGTGTTCCAAAAAAAGGCGGTCAAAATAATCTAGCTGATAAGTCAGCGATTTCTTAACCGATTTGGTTCAGCGCGGTCTTGAATTAAAGCAAAAGAATCTTTTTTCTCTAAAAATCTTTTTCAGATGCCAATTTCGTTCCAACATTAATTTTCCGTGATTTTTAAAGAAATGTATATTTTTACGCCTTTACTTATGACTCAACTGTTTAAAGCTAGTAATATCTACGCAAACAGCTTAATTTTTGTTTATGAATGATCGACTTTTGTGAAAACAGCGGTGACTACCATTAAGGGTAAATTGGAGAATTGTTGCTGAAAATTAAGCTATGTGCATCCCTGATAATTTAGTCGTTGTCATTACTTAAAGCGCGAAAATAGGCGAAGACGTACCTACTTTTTAAAAAAGTCCCAGAAAATTAATGGTTAAACCAAATTGACGTCTGAAAAAGGATTTTTAACAATAATTGATTGTTGTCTGACCAATCCTCGCATGCGCTTAAGTGACCCTTCTAAATAATAAGCTCCAATTGCACCGCTTTCCCTTAACTTTAAGTAATCCTTATAAAAACTGTGGAAACCATTGTCTTAATAATTGTTTTTCCAAGGTTTTTAAAGTTAAAGGAGAGCGGTGCAATCGGGAATAAATGTCAATACTGCAGCAGCGCCATGTGTCCCAGCTTCAGACTCAGATCGAAAGCCTGATTCCTTGGCTTTAATTGAAGACCGCACTGAACCAAATCGGTTAAGAAATCGCTGTCTTATTCACTAAAACATTTTGACCGGTTTTTTTTTGGTCATTTTTGGTGCATTAAATACATACAGTGCGAATGTTGCCTGTAGAATTTCAAATTAAAAAATTGGCAGTCTCGGATACGGTAGAATAACTTCTACTTTTTCACAGAATTTGTAAATATAGCATTTAACTTGATTTAACCAAGGTCCCCCCCCCCCACGGTATGATGCCCGGTATGATAATATGCCCTTTTGCTAAGAAAAATTCAAAAAGGGGCCTTTTTGTACCTAAAATGGAAATTGTCTAAAAAATTGCTCTAAGGCTTTTGATCCAGCAATATAACAGCTGTCAAATCCGATAGTAAGAATATGCTTTTTTGTAAAATAAATTGAAACACGGGCCATTTTGTCACTAAAATGACATTTTTCGAAAAAATGGCACCAAGCTTTTCGGCTTGAAAAAAAATCAGTTATCAAATCCGATAATAAAAATATACAGTTATGCATAGATTTTTTTTCACGGCACGGTTTTTTGGTCAAAAGGGCCCAAGTGTGAATACATTTTTAGAAGCAGAATTTGAAGAGCATTCATATGGTAACGCGAAAAATGGGGGATTGCATTTAAATTTTTAAAGTTGATGTGACAAAAAGACACTTTCCGTGAGCCGATGTGACGCAAATCCTAATCAGCACCTACACACAGACTACACAGACACACAGCCAGTGATACACAAGACATTTTTTCAAAAAACACTTTTTTGGGTTCCCAGGACCCTGAAACGTAAAGATTTCATGTTTTCGGCGTATAAGTTAAAAATTCTTGGGTCATCTGCTTCTAAAATCCTCGGACAGGTCGATTTAATTTTAACTTCTACGCTCAGCGCAGCAAGTAAATAAAATCGATCGAAAAATCGAATCGCCAAAAACATCAAATCTTTACGTTTCAGGGTCCTGGAAATCCGAAAAAGTGTTTTTTAAAAAATATCTGTCTGTGTGTCTGTCTGTCTGTCTGTGTGTCTGTGATCACGCTGCAGCTCAAACTACTGAACGTATCGAGATGAAATTTGGCACACATATTCAGTGGGAGATTTGTAGGTGCTGATTAGAATCTGAGCCACATCGGTTCACGGAAAGTGCCTTCTTGGCACGTCAACTTTAAAAATTTAAATGCAAACCACCATTTTTCGCGATACCATATGAATGCTCTTCGAATTCTGTTTCTAAAAATGTATTCACACTTGTGCCCTTTTGGCCAAAAAATGGTGCCGTGAAAAAAGACCTATGCATAACTGTATACTTTTATTAGCGGATTTTATAGCTGATTTTTTTTCAAGCCGAGAACCTTAGTGCCATTTTTTCGAAAAATGTCATTTTAGTGGCAATAGGGCCCTGGTTTCAATTTACTTTACAAAAAAAAATATTCTTACTATCGGATTCGACAGCTGTTATATTGTCGGATCAAAAACCTTAGTGCAATTTTTTCGAAAATTTCCATTTTAGGGACAAAAAGGTCCCTTTTTGAGTTTTTCTTAACAAAAGGGCATATTATCATTATCGAATTCGATAGCTGTTGCATTGCCGGATCAAAAACCTTAGTGCCATTTTTTCGAAAAATGTCCATTTTAGAAGTGAAAAACATTAGTATTTTAGATTTTAGTAAATGAGAGCCATCCAACCGCTCCGCACGCCCGACCTTGGTTAAATAAAGTTAAATGCTAAAAATTCTGTGAAAAAGTAGAAGTTTCTACCGTCTCCGAGACTGCCAATTTTTTACTTATGGAAAGCGCATTTTATAGGCTGGTCAGGTAGGTATTTTTTTTTCACTTCCGGTTTAACCGGAAATGTCCTGAAGTTTGTTTTCTCAACGGATTCGGAATCTACGATTTTTTCTGAGCTAAAAAAATGCATCATACTTGAACGGAACTGCAGTCACGACCACCCAAGATTTTCAAAAACATGGAAGAAATCGGTCAAAAATCAAGATTTTTGAAAATCGCAAACACAGGTCTTCCTCATTTTTTTTATACAAATTCAACTGAGCGATTACATTTTTTTAAAATCTTTTTGCTGTTTTGGCAGATTGTGAAAAGTGAAAAATATTTACAAAAACCAAGAAAAATATAAGGAAATGCAATTGCGGAGTTGAATTTGTATCAAGAAAATAAGGTAGACGTTATTTGAGATTTTCAAAAATCTTGATTTTTGACCGATTTCTTCGGTGTTCTTAAAAATTTAGGGTGGCCGACTACAATCGTAGATTCGTTGAGAAAAAAGTTTCATTCCATTTGAGTAAACAAAGTTAACGTCGTTGCCGGTTAAACCGGAAGTGGGAGAAAATTTTGACTGCAGAATCAGATCCGCATTAAAAAAATATAATCGACCGGTCCGAGCATTTTAGAAGCAGATGACCCAAGAAATTTTTATATGGAATAGGTTTTCCACAGCAAACGTTCACACCGCTTTGTTTCAATAATTTCTGTTGTTGCTTCTCGCAAAATACTGAGAGAACAGTACCCCGGGGTTAGTTCTAATAACGTTTAAAATGATTTGTAATTTAGTACTTTGTTTTTGTAAAGCACTTAGCAGCAAGCTCTTTATTATTCGATTAATTTGTATCACTGACATTACCAGTGTATTACAGGAATTACTAATGTATTACTGGTATTACTAGTGTATTACTGGTCGTCGCCCTAGTACTTATTTGATCCACCGACCATCGACAACGCAGACCGTTCTAGACCTTAACGTTCCAAGGCATATTTGAGACACATCCACCACTTATACCGGAATAGTTCAGCGCTTGTTGACCCATATCCACCGGTTACAACTTTCGTACTTATTTGATCCACAAACCTTCTCGCACGTCACATTTTCTACAATCTGGACGACAGAATTTGGCTTTCAGCATCGGCAATAAATTCTCCTGTTGTTTCGGCACCGTTTTAATTGTTTAAAAATCAAACGTGGGGTGGGGTTTGACTAAGTACGCCTATGTTGTTGTAGGTAGGTAATCATTTTCCACATTACAACACAAATAGCTAATTAAAACCAGTCCAAAAAAATATGTGAAGGATTTGGTTCAATGAAATAAACGCAATTTCAATAAAGGGGTAGGTAGTAGTAGGTATAGTAGTAGCAGTTGAACGATTAAATTGCTAAAATTAGAATAAATTATAAAAGACGCGGAATGTGCGGTAATGGATGAGCAAGATGGTTGGTTGCTGCTTGTAATAAAGGAACACCGTATGAAAACAATATTAAACAAACCATTATGGTTTGTTTTAAAAAGAAATACTATACAAGAAAAACTAATCAATGAAATCCATTGTTGGGAGGCATTAATAGGATGATGTAATGGTTGATTGTTTTAATTCTGTGCCTCAAATCGCTCAAATAACTCAACATTTGCTAATTTTATGATCTCTCATTTGTAGAGTACCTACCTAATAAATAAAATTAAAAAGGTAGGAGGTCACGTTAGCGCGGGTGTCTCTGACAGGTAATAAACATGAATAGGATAAGTGAAATGGTTTTATTACAGCAAACAGCTACATAGATGCCGATCACCGTTTAAGATGCCTCAAACTATTTCGAGTCGACTTTCTAACCAAATCCAAGGCTTGCAGATCCACAAGAGCATCCCTGAGAGAAGCGCATGTGTATCAAATAAGAACTGAAGTCCTTCAAGATTCCCACAGTTGGATGTGTATCACTACCATGCTTAAAACGTTAAGGTCTAAAATCGCCTGCTTCGTCGATGGTCTGTGGATGAAATAAGTACTAGGGCGACGTGGTATTACCAGTGCATTAGTGGTATTACTAGTGTATTACAGGTGAATTACGGGTGTATTTGTGGTATTACTGGCATTAGTGTACAAATTTTAGTTTGCGGTTGGCCCCTCGGCTGTTTCCATACATTTGACTAATGCTGTATGTACAGGAAGTAAGATTATTTACCGAGTGGGGGGGACGAGTTTCCAGTCGCTTTCGTGCTGTAAAAATTACAGTATAGGCAGCCATTAATACACCTGCATGTACATACCTAAAATGCAAATCGAAGCGTCACGTTTTGCTTTGGTTTTGGTTTTAGTGTGCACGCGCCCCGTCGGTCGCCTCCGTCAAGGCGTCAAGTGTCAAGTAAGTGTCAAAAGCTGAAATATTTTATTCCGAATTAAACTCTTAGGAATTTCAGTTATAAATAATTGTCACAATGAGTAAATCTTCGGGATTTGAAATAGCCCCCCTAAGGACCCTGGATGACTTTTTATTAGAGTCAGCAAGATTTCAAATTCCAAATATAAAGGACCTGGAAAAATGGGGCAACCGAGTCTCCAGCAATTTGCTTTACTACCAAAGCAACTACTTTCTTCTCTCGTTTATTATTTTTATCATCGTGGGGTACGTCTACCATTATTCAGCAACTGAATAAATAAAAATTTTTAGAGTACTTCACCCCACGAAGATGGCTTGTGGGTTTGTTGTAACAGCAGTCCTGTTTATGGTATTTTCATATATTACGAATGAAAGATTTGCAGCAGCTCAGTTCAAAAAGAAACATCCAATCATCTCAATTTTGCTTATACTGACTGGAGGATATTTTGTTGCTTACATGCTGAAGTCGCTGTTAGTTTTTCTCTTTGGGATTCTGCTGCCTATAGCAGGTAAGAAAATGGTACTTTCGTGCTAACGTGGAAGTAAATGGAAGAACCACAGTGTGAAAGTTTTGTTTCAGTCAGCTTCATCCACTCTTCCCTCCGTTTAAGAAATATAAAAAATAAAATAGTGAACAGAGTGGAGAATCTCGGATTGAGGCGCACACCAATGGGATTTTTTCTTGAAGAAATCGGCCTGGAGGCAGACGCTTTTTGAATATCAATGTAAATATCCAAAGTATTAGTTTCTGTCAGAAATATTACTCCGAAGAGAAAGACTCAATTCTATATATTTGTCTTTATCTAGATTGCATGCTTCATGTCATTTAAATATTGTTATTGTTTCTATTTTTAGCTCATTACATTTTATGTGATATTTTATATGATTAAGTATTCAAAAGCATTTGAATAAATATTCTAATTTTACTGGTGATTCTTTTAAGAATATTTTTTAATATGGGGGTGTTCAAGTAAGTCGTGACGTCACAAGTGCCCATCATCTTGGCTATGGAATATGGTAATCAAGAATGGCTTCAGAATAATTTAGATAAAAAGAAAATAATTGTAATAATTTTTTTTCTGAGGAATGTTGGTGTTAAACAGTTGTTTAAAACTCTTGTTTCTCCTTTGATAACACCATTTAAAGGAACTATTATTGTTGGTCAGTTATCAGAAGTTTACGTTTTCCCTCCATTTTAGTGTAGTGGGTAGTATTTATGTTCAGACCAACTTTTTTATACCTACTTATTGTCCGATTTCAAATTTTTTTTTTACTTTGTAGTGAATTGAAAAGCAGACATTGTTTGTTAAAACTACCCAAATACCAAATTTGGCAGAAAACCGGTAATCCTATAGGTACAACAAAAATATATTTTTTTAATCTAAAAAATGTGTGCATATTTTTCCTATCAATGTAGCTAATGAATGACTTTAATCAACCAAACGTTTCTCACTGTCACATTTGTCATTGAATATCTGCGCTGAAAACTTACGACCGTCGAAAAAGGGGAGGTAATAAGGCTTGTGGGTGAGAATAACCGCTCGGCATTCATATTAGCATTTATTAGCTACAAAATCTTTGATTTTTTTGCGAATTTTTCAGGTTAAGAAAAAGTATTTTTGTTGTATAGGATTATCGGTTTATTACCTTTGGTATTTGGGTAGTTTTAATGGTCCTCTGCAAAAATGTGCGCAAGAGTTTTAGCCAAAAAAATTTTTCTCCAAGTAGGGGAAGGTGGGGCAAAGTGGTATACTTAAGACAGAACGCCTCACTATGAGAAGTTTAATGAGTATTTTTTGAAATAAAAGTATTAGTGCTAAAGAATAACATATTTATTTGGTAAAAATATTTATGAAAACAAAAACGGAAAATAAACACTTTCAAAAAAATTTAAGTTTTAACCACCTGCATTTTTTTCACTTTGCCCCACTTGTGGGGTAAAGTGAAATATTGCGCGGGGCAAAATGAAAGGGCAAGCAAAATAAGTTGCATTAAAGAAAAATCTTACTTAACTTTAAAAACAGAACAAAAAAATATGGTAATGCTACTTAGGTTTTTACAAAAATTGTACTCTCCTATGTCTTTGGCAAATAAATAATGGATTGTCTACAATTTGTTGCTTATCGATGACACTTTCATCGGGAACTGGGGAAAGACAAAAATATTTTCCTGATTCGTATAATTCCTCCTACCATTACCGAAACTGTTGGAAATAAGAAAGGCTGTCATTAATCACGGAAAGCATGGAGACAATAATAAGCAAAGGGGCAAAATGAAATCACTTCACTATGCCCCACAGCATGGCATTTCACTTTGCCCCACAACTACCTTTGAAAAAAAGTCAACCAGCTAATTAAAAGTTGAGTTATGAATGAAATTTAAATGCATACAAGACAAAGCTAGAGGACTAAGCTACCACCACATAAAAGTTAAACGTAATAATTTGGTTTAATTTACAATTTATTTCATTATTTACTTACCATGAAATTTTACATCAAGACAGCCAAAAACAGGAATTTCTAAACTGTCGCCATCCAAATAAGGTATGATTCAAACCGAAACACAGGATAATTAAGAACTTCATTGGCCACTTAGTTCAGCTATCACAGGACAGATACCGATACTTGGACCCAAAAAAATTGCTAGTTTCACTTTGCCCCCCTACTTCACTTTGCCCCACCTTCCCCTATTTTCCGTGATAACAAATTTGGTAATTAGTCCACAAAAACTCTTAACAAATATTGTCTGCTTTTCAATTCTCTAGAAAGTAAAAAAAATAGTTATGAAATCGGTTAATAAATAAAAAAATTAAGAGGGTGTTTGCACTCAAACTGAAACACCCTGTATACAGGGTTAGTACAAAATCCCGGGACGGTCAGTTATCTCCGTTATTTTTTAAGATTTTACTTTGAAACTTGGTACCCAGACACAATTAAATACGGGGAATTTAAAACTGTTTTTAAAAATTTTCTTGGACTTCCGGTTAAACCGGAAGTGACCTTAAAAATCGTTTTTTTCAATGGAATCACATTTTTCTCAACGGATTCGGAATCTACGAATTTTTTAAAGTTAAAAACATGTATCTTACTTGACCAGAAGTTAAATCGCGGCCACCCTGGATTTTCAAAAACATCGATGAAATCGGTCAAAAGGTAAGATTTTTCAAAACCGCAAGTACACGTCATCCCTATTTTTTTAATACAAATTCAGCCGGCCAATTACATTTTCAAAATTTTTTTTTCCTATTTTGGCTGATTGTGAACATTAATAAATTTCAAAAAAGCAAAAACAAATAAAAGAAAATGTAATTGCGCAGTTGAGTTTGTATTAAAAAAATAAAGTTGACGTGTACTTGCGGTTTTGAAAAATCTTGCTTTTTGACCGATTTCTTCGATGTTTTTGAAAATCCAGGGTGGCCGCGACTAGACCTCAGGTCAAGTATGATACATGTTTTTGACTTTAAAAAATTCGTAGATTCCGAATCCGATGAGAAAAAAGTATGATTCCATTTAAAAAAACGATTTTTAGGGTCACTTCCGGTTTAACCGGAAATCCAAGAAGATTCTTAAAAACAGTTCTGAATTCTCTGTATTTAATTGTACCTGGGTACCAAGTTTCAAAGTAAAATCTTCAGAAATAACGGAGATAACTGACCGTCCCGGGACTTTGTACTAACCCTGTATACAGGGTGGTCGTTTTATCTTGAGACTGGCAAATATCTCGAAAAGGAAGCGTTTTAGAAAAAAATGTTTTGTATAAAAGTTTTATGACTTCGAGGGGGAAAATAGATGGCATCATCGCCATTTTGATTCAAGGTCATTTTCAAAGTCAAATAAAGGTCAACTTCATTTTTTTTAATGGAAACCTATATTTTTTATTACAGATTTTTATTCCCCATAAAAATACAAACAACTCTCATCTAAACTATTTTTGGATCCGATGGATGTAAATTTTAACCTTTTTCGAAATCCCTAGACATTCCCTAGTAACAGCGGCAAGACAAAACAAATGAATAACCGTTGTAACTTAGCAACGATGAATTCTAGATAAATAAACCACAAAAATTGTTGTAGATTTTGTTTTTGCCATGCCGCTGTTGCTAGGGAAGGCAATAGATTTCGAAAAAGATTAAAATTTTCATTTAAATATCTGACAAACTATCCATCGGATCCAAAAATAGTTTAGATGAGAGTTGTTTGTTCTTTTACGGGGAACAAGAATCTGTAATAAAAAATGTAGGTTTCTATTAAAAAAAATGAAGTTGAGCTTCATTTGACCTTGAAAATGATATTGAATCAAAATGGTGTCGATGCCATCTATTTTCCCCCTCGAAGTCATAAAACTTTTATACAAAACATTTTTATCTAAAATGCTTCCTTTCCGAGATATTTGCCAGTCTCAAGATAAAACGACCACCTGTATTTCTGTCCAATGACTTGAATTTCCACATAACAATGATTAAAATATTTTGCTATCACGCAATTTTCGAATTCGGGGTTCTGGTCCTATAATTTTTGAGACATCCCATACTTTTTTGAAAAGTTTTCCTGTAAAGATTCCACACAATAAAAACATAATACTTGCCCCGGAAACAGTCAATTATTGTTTTGATATCCACGAAACAAAATAACAAATTATTCTGTTGTAGTGGCGTATTTTATTTTGATGCATTTCGTTTTATTTTCAGCTTTATCAAAGAAATTCAATTGTTAACAAGTTTAAACGAATCCCTGAAGGTAAATTCTTATTTAAAAAACAAATTTGGTAACTAGTTATTGACTAGACGCCAAAGTTTCATTTATAAAAATACAAAAAATATCACAATTTACATTTCACAAACTGTTTGGTTGAATACCGTTCTTCTCTAACTCCAAAAAGTTCTCTTCATAGCTCCTTACATATTTTTTAACAACCTCGTAGTAATGAATGGTATTGTAGTTCCTTATAAAGGTTTTGATATGTTCTACCAAATTCAGCTCGCAGATTGGATGGCTTTTTATCAAAACATCGCCGTTGCTTAGTTCATCCGTTTTTTGAAGGTTTCCATCTCCCTGAAACCAGTGTACGATGTATACAACATTTTAAAGACAGAACGAAAAGAACAAAAAAGCCATATTTCAAAATGAAACTGTATAAAGAACACGGTTAAACTAAAAAACAAGTAGAAAAGACAATAGTAAAAAATTAACAAGAAAAAACAAAAACTTACATCCACTTCAGTTAGGAATACTTTAATAAGGCACAAGTAAAGTTTTTCCAAACCTGAACACTCCTCATCATAGGGAAGTTCAAGATGGACTCTACAGTCATTAATCCTATCATCACTTTTGGTCAACGAGTATTCAATCATTTTACAAACACCTAACGTTCTATAAATTCAAAAATTAAATTAAATTCAGATTTTCTAGTATACTTACACAATGCTTCTTTCAAATTTCTCACAGATTAACATACTCAACTGCCATTTATTTAAAAAATACGATAAGGCGCTTCGTCCATCCGGTCCAGGAATTCCAGACAGGAAGTTGATTGTACTTTCAGTTTGCCAGGTGAACATGTAAGCGAAAATAAAACAGTAACTTTTTATGGGATCCCTCCGGTCGGTCCTCTGGAGGGCGCTCAAGAGGGCTTTCAATATGGGCTCAATGCAAGGCTCTATGTTTTCTGGCAGTGTCATAATGCTGATTATGCAAAGTCGGCCGAATTTCGACGGGCACAAAGTTTCCTGAGGATATGGCTCCAGCAATTTAAAGAGAACGTCTGGCACATATTCTGCCAGGGGTTTCCCTTTCATATCCCTGATATTTTTAATCTGGAAGGACGCCTTCATCAAAATATTGCTAATGAAAATCGTTGCAACCTGAAAAACGCATTTTCCTAACAGTACAGGCAAAAATACACACCTCCATCATACTGCTATCACTGAAATCTCTTATACAGTTGCAAGCTGAAAGAAATCCCTGCAGGACGACGTGGTCGTCGAGTGGTTCTGGGTAGTATTTGATAACAGTGTTTAAGAGATCAAAACCCCTTTCAGGTACGTCCATTTTCAAGTTGAGAGGTGCTGGACAATTCTTGTATATCAACTTGATGGTAAACGGTATAAAGCTATTTTTTATTATCTCTTTGCAGTTGCAGTTTACTACTATTTTGCTCAAGGCAAATTTCACTTCTTTCATTACGTTGGTGTTCGAAATATGGAGCAATAGCGAATCCAAAATTATTTGCATAATTCTTTGGGAGTTGTGGGCGGCGGCACTTTCTGGTGAATACTGAAAAATTGTTATTTGCAGTGTTGAGTATGTAAAAATATATTTTAAATGTGTTGAAAATACTTTCTTACTAAGAACTTTTGACTGAGGCTAATTGGTTTATTTATTCTTTGCTTTACTCTCCTGTGTGGTTTGATGATTTGATGCTTAGATTTAATGCACAGGGTCCATATCTCGAGAAATTTTTGCCATTTTGCGTCCAAGACACTTCTTAAATGAGAGGCTGTCTGTTTTTACAGCTATAACAAAGACTCCGCTTTTATAATTTCAGTCCCTTATATAATACGTCTGGTAATGTGAGGTCTTGCGGTAAAGGCGTTTTCTTAATATCTAAGATATCTCGTCGTAATTTGAATTTGCAACATTTTGGATTTCTAAGTTTCGATTGATGTTATTGTCCGACAAAAGATAAACTTTAGCATCGTCTAGAAACATTCTTGAATTGTAAAGAAAAGCTTCTCTATCAATCACCGTATAGATTTTAAAAAGTCCTCAAAGCGTTCAATTAATTTTATGCAGATGGTTTCAGAACAAGAAAAGAATGCATTTCAATTTAAGTGTTTTTCTGATTGGGGGGACTGTTGAACAAATTCCTTTTTAACGGCGTCTGCCCCCAAAACGCCCCCCTCTGCTAAAATAGTTACTAAATGATTTAAAGCTAATTATTTTTCGGAACTTTTAGTACAAATTTCAGACTGGTACAACGTCATTATAAAGGCAGCTTATCTTATTTTTACCTACTTGTTTAGGCGTCTGCAGACCAAACGCCCCTGTCTGCTTAATTTTCGCTTAAGGAAAATTTGAAGCATTTATTTTTAGTAAAATTTTGGTGTATGATTCATAGTGGTAGAGCGTCATTATATATGTGGCCGCTTAAACGGCCATTTTTGAATGCGTCTGCTCTGAAGACGCCGCCGTCTGCTAGTTTTTGGAAGGCACCGGGATGTTTGCCAATACAAACAATAGTACCTCTCCAATTTTGAGCCTGGTATTAAATCATTTCTTTTTAACCAAAAATTGGGTATTTCCAAAGCCGCTCCCGAAGTAACGCCCCCAGTCTGGACCGGCAGACGCACGGTTTCATTCATCGTTTAAATGGTACTTTCGATTAAAAACATCAAACCTTTGGTAAAAAACCATTATGCATTTTTGCTGCCAGCTCTCGGACTATAGCTTTTAATTTCAAAATTCTAGTCATGGAGGAGGCTTGAAAGAAGTTGCAACATGATTCGCATCAAATTCATTCAATTTTTGAAGATAGTTAATTGCATGAGGCTAGTGATTTTCGGCACTTTTTATCGCTTTTGGTATTAATTAGATAAACTCTAAATAGATTTTAACAGTGGGTTATCGATGCCCCTTCATTTTTTTTTACATCATCCAACCTGGCCATATTCTGTTGTAATCTCTACAATAATAATAATAATAATAATGTCCTTATTGCATAACGCAAAGGCGAAGTTCAGGTTGGTAGAAGTCCACCACCTGCTCTTCCACTTAACCCTTATTGTACAATTGTTGATAACTCAGATTAGCAGAACAAAAAAAAATTAATAAACAAAGTAAGTAAATACATACTCTATGTGACAAAATAAGTAAATACACTGTCAATGTGATGCACGAACACAGAGAGCACGACAAACCGAATCAGATTGGAACATAACAAATCTATATTTATATAATTGCAAAGCAGCGACTGGAAATTACACAGAATAGTTCGATGGGGAAAGCAGGAATATCAGCTGATTAAAAGTAATTTAAAAGTGTGTTTTTTAAAAGAAGAAATACTAAGACTTTTCAGAGTGTTATAAAGATTATATATCTGGTAAGTATACGATCTCTCATAGAACACCGTATTGTGTTTTGGAACGATCATCGGGCCTCTTTTACGCAGGTTAATGTGGGGCACATCAGTTCTAAAACTTGTTCTGTTATATAAATAAGGTGGTACTCTTGCAGAAATTACTCGGTGGTACAAAGTAAGCGCTATCAGTTTAAATCGACATTTCATATCCAGCCATTGTGATTCTTTTATTTTGTGACTAATATGATCATATTTTCTTATACCATAAACAAATCTTAGACAGGAACCTTTTGTATTTTGTACATTGAGCTAGAGTCTAAGCAAGAAAAGAAAACAGGAGCACAGTAATTAAAAGCTGAAAGTACTAAGCTATCACACAGAGAGAGCTTTAATTTGATAGGCAAGATTAATCGGTGGGGATAGAGCTGTTTTAGACCATTATACGCTCTATTAATACAGTTACTTATATGGGTTCTGAATCTCAACTCACTGTCAATCGTAAGTCCAAGGTTTTTTGCCTCTTTAACTATATCCACTGAGGTTCCGTTAATTTTTATCGATACTCTATTTTTTATGTCATTACGTGCCTTTTTATTACCAAATATCATAACTTGAGTTTTCGTTGGGTTAACGGTTAAACTGTGAAGAGTAGCTACATTTACGACTGTTTCTAAATCTTTGTTTATGGCATCAAATGCATTATTAGCACACGAGACGGGAAAACTATAATAAATTTGAAGATCATCGGCATACATGTGAGCTTGACAGGTTTCCAGAAAGTTCATAAAATGTAAAGTGTAAATCGTGAAAAGTAATGGCCCTAGAATGGAGCCTTGAGGAACACCATTATCTAGATATAGAGAATTAGATACATCCTCTACCTTTACCCGTTGCTTTCTTTGACTCAAATACGACACTATTAGATTCCTCGCCTCTGAACTAAAGCCAATTAAATTAAGAATAAAAAATAGTGTATTATGGTTCAACGTGTCAAACGCTTTAGTAAAGTCAAGTAATACGAGTATCGTCAATAACCCTTGGTCAGCTGCTGATATTATGTCATCTACAACTTTAAGCAAAGCAGTAGTGCAACTATAACCACTGCGAAACCCCGATTGATTCTCATGTATAAGGTTTTCGTCTTTCAGGTACTGATTAATTTGCGCATAGATAATTTTTTCAAAAATTTTAGACATGGTGGGCAACAAACTAATCGGACGTAGATGCTTTAACTCTTCTGTTTTTTTTACCTTAGGCACCGGAATTATAAGAGCTTCTTTCCACTGAGTTGGGAAATGTCCTAATAAACAACAATTAAAAATATGAACAAGAAACTTTAAAATAAAAGGACATAGCAAACGTAAAATTCTTATGCTGATATCTGTCACCTCAACAATCACTGACATCCTTTTAAAATATCGTGAAATTTACCTTTTATACCTTTTAAAACATAAAGAATGCGGTTGTCTCTACATGAACTTGAGAGAATTGTTGATATTAAACTCCCCACAACCATATAAAAATGGGAGGTTACTGCAATCACTCCAAAATTCGAAATTGAGATAACACCAGATCTTCACGTTTCAAGGTATCACGAGGGTTAGTATCATCTCATCCCAATGACCAACTCATCCCATCTGACAACTCATCCCAGACCAACTCATCCCAGATCAACTCATCCCAAACTAACTCATCCCAGACCAACTCATCCCAGACGAACTCATCCCAAACCAAGTCATCCCAAAAGACAACTCATCCCAGAACGCAACTCATCCCAGACCAAGTCATCCCAACAGACAACTCATCCCAACCGACAACTCATCCCAACAGACAACTCATCCCAAACCAACTCATCCCAGACCAACTCTTGCTTGCTATTGTTTGGGCTGTTCGCTTTAAGGTAGCCGCGGGCTAATATCATCTCATACAATTTTCCAATTCATCCCAGGAGACAACTCATCCCAAATGACACTACAACCTAGGTCAAAAACCTGACCAGACCTGAACTGCCCTAGCTTCTTGCACTGCAATACCGATATTTCGAAGAGTACTCGCTTTCGGCTCCGCCGAAAGCTCGCGTCGAACTTTCCACGGGCAGAATTTAAAAAAAATGTTATTAAAAAACCTGACCTGACATAGACCTGAACTGCCCTAGCTTCTCGCACCATTGCAAGACCGATATTTCGACGAGTACCTACTCGCTTTGCTCGCGTGAACCTTGGGGCGGGCAGAATTTGAGAGAAAATGTTATTAAAAAAAAACCTGACCTGACATAGACCTGAACTGCCCTAGCTTTTTGCACTCCAAACCGATATTTTAAAGCTTTGCAAGCGTGGAACTTTGGACGGGCAATATTTGAGAGAAAATGTTATTAAAAAAAAACCTGACCTGACACAGACCTGAACTGCCCTAGCTTCTCACACTGCAAACCGATATTTTGACGCTTTCCTCGCGTGGAACTTTGGACGGGCAGAATTTGAGAGAAAATGTTATTAAAAAAAAAACCTGACCTGACATAGACCTGAACTGCCCTAGCTTCTCGCACTGCAAACCGATATTTTGACGCTTTGCTCGCGTGGAACTTTGGACGTGGTTGAGTTGTTGTTGGATGAGTTGTCTGCTGGGATGAGTTGTCTGTTGGGATGAGTTGTCCGTTGGGATGACTTGGTCTGGGATGAGTTGCGTTCTGGGATGAGTTGTCTTTTGGGATGACTTGGTTTGGGATGAATTTGTCTGGGATGAGTTGGTTTGGGATGAGTTGGTCTGGGATGAGTTGGTCTGGGATGAGTTTTCAACTGGGATGAGTTTGTTATTGGGATGAGATGATACGACACCGTATCACGATCACAAAAAAGTGGTTTTTAAAAAATGTCTGTATGTATGTATGTACATACGGAGCACGATTTCTCGGAGACAACCGAACGGATTTTAATGAAATTTGGTATGGAGGTTAGCGTTGGCCTTCTGATGAGCCTCGTTAATTTTATTGCGAATCCGCAAGTGCCTTTTTGGCATGTAAACTATGAAATTTGATTAATGAACACCAATTTTTCTTATCAGCACATGAACGGTCTTGAAATTCTGTATCTGAAAGTGTGTCACACTTAGCGCCTTTTTGGCATAAAATCGATGTTTCGAGGAAACATTAAATAACACGCTACAGCCCAAACTGCTGGATCGATTTGGCTGAAATTTCTTAGGTAGAGATACCGTTACTGGCCGAAGAGCTGATTTAATTTTGGTGGCAATCGGCGAACGGCAGATGCCATTTTGGCATATCAACTCTGAAATTTGAATAATAAACTCCCATTTTCTCTACCAACACATGAAAAACTTTTGTTTTCAAAATTGTATTCAAGCTTTTGGCAAAAGATCGTAAAATTTTGAAAAGTCACAGAAAACACCTTAGGTTTGGTGGAGTAAAACTTAGGTATAGTAAATAGTAAAATTTACTTGATATTGGTGATACGATTGGATCATTCTTCAAGTGCGGAGGTTCTAGCCGCTTCCGTAGCTGCCCATTTTTTAGAAGAGATCTACAGCAATAGAGAAATAGAAAATGGATGTCAGTGATTGTTGAGGTGACATGGATCACCCACTGTTAAAATCAATTTAGCGTTTATCTAATTAATACCAAAAGGAATAAAAAGTCCCAAGTCAAGCGATAGGAAATAATCGTAAAACTAGCCTCGCAATGAATTTTCTTCAAGAACAGAATGAATTTGATGTGAATCGAATTTTGAAATTAAAAGTTAGTTTTGGGAATTTTGATACAAAGTCGCAAGTTGCGTCGCTTGAAAAAATTGCATAACTTTCAGGCCCCCGGAGGCTCATTTTTTTAAGATGATCCTGCTGCTTTTGGTGTGCTTTTTGAAAGCGTCAAATGGACGCTTAAATGAACTCTACTAACAACTTCCTAGTTGGAGAGTCACTTTTCAAATGAGAAGGTTGGGAAGATTCCCAAGCAGCACAATTGGTATATCTAATGGTTGCTTAAACGTTTATAAAACTTTTCTTGTAACTGTATATTTATACTTTAGAGTGTTATATGGGTGTCATAAACCCAGATACAAGCCTTTTATATGCAAAGTGGGGAATCTATAGATGCTACTTTGTTGTATTAGCCCTTTAAAACAGTTTTAGAGTGTAAAATAACATCGTTACTATAACGTTTCTACAACTATTATTATCACCCATTAAACACTCATCTAAACGTCAACTTATTCACTTCACAATAACTTTTATACAACCTTAACAAAGAAGTTGTATCAACTACGTAAGGACTACAACTAAGAGAGTTGTATTAACTACTTAAGAATTGTAATACCTATTTTAGTTATTTAAACAACCTGAAGACTTAATTATATGTAAGGGTTTTAAAATCTTTAAAAGTATAATAACACTGTAATAAATAAATCAATTGAGGCAGTATAGCCTGCGAGTGATATAGGAGTTATCCATATTATAGAGGTTCAACTTAGTCCTAAAAAATACATCCTTGCCTTCCATTATTATATTGACAATCGAAATGAAATAACAAATTAGTGGAAATATAACATCCTCCTGGGGTTCAAATTACTTGCCACTCCGTTTCTACTGTAAATATGATAGTTCTACCCTCAAAATAATTTGTGCGCCCTTAAAATACAAGAAAATAATATATCTTTTTAAATCTTGGTTATAAAATAACTCTGACATTGTTATTGTAAAATCGATAAATAAGTTGAGGAAACCTATTTCTGTGTCAATCTTACAATATTAGGACCAAATTATGCCCGAGAGATCATTTTTGCATACTCTGAATATGTGGCCTACAATATGGCGTTCTCGTACAAAATCTTTCTTAAATAATGGCTGCTGTCCTTTATCCGTTTTTACGTTGTAATAACCACACACAAACTATAAATTAACTCATAAAGCAACCAACTCTAAAGACAGTTTTAAAAATGTCTCAGAAACAAATACATATATAACATTTCCACGACTCAAATAAATCATGATGTATTTACGTTAATTAACAGTTATAAGTCGTTTTACAAACTACATTTTCTTTTTTGGCGCTAAAATCGTCACGTCGCGCAAGCACAGCGGTTGATGGTTTCATTAGCTTCTTTTGCTTGATTATTATTGTCTGTTATTGGCAATTCGTTTAAATTATTTTGCAGTTGTGACTGATGCTGCTGCTTAATGTAGTTCTTCAGTTTTCTATGGTAGCTGCCTGAATATTTATAACTTTTCGTCTTAACTGGGGCCATAATAAATCACTTTTCACTAAAATAATTCTTAACAATAATAACTAATAAGAGCAAACGACTAACTTTTAAACGACAAAAAATTTGAATTCGATATACAGGGTGTTTCACGACGAGCGGCAGTTAGCCGTATCTCGAAAAGTACTTCGATTGGTGTGGAGAAAATTTGCACACTAAGGTTTTAGCGGAAGCCGAATTCAATGAAAATATTTTGAGTTTGATGGCACTTCCGGTTTTACCGGAAACAGATACAAACTTTGTTATTTTAAATGGAACACCCAGAATATTATTGCATTTTTGGATTCTTTGTTGAATTTTAGGTAAAGTTTCATCAGAAAGTGGTATACCTAAAGTCAGCCGTTCTTGAGAAAATTAAGTCTTTCAAAAATTTTTACCAAAAACAATGTTGACTTCAAAAAATTACATCTTCGCTGTGGTGCCAATTATGGAAACGAAATTACACCGTCCTTTAAACCAATGCATGTGCTAACTAATGGTGTATTGCGAACTTCCTTTTCTCAAAGAGGAGGCGCCTCACGATTTTTTAAAGTTCGGGAACTTTGATCATAAAAATCTCCGTTTTTCTAAATGGGATGCCATAGAAATTGAGTATTCATAAGAAAGAGAATTTAATTCTCTTTCTTTTGATTAGCTCATTCCTATACCTAACTATCTTAGATTTTGTTTTATTTTAGATTATTTGTCATTTTGCTGCATTTTTCAATAATTTTCCCTTTAACAATCTCACAATCATGATTTCTATAGCAACGCCACTGTTACCAGTCGTAAGAAAACCTTTTTTAATTGTAGTTTATGTACGTAATTTAAAACATTCTTGTTGCACTCACTTAATCTCAGCAATTTCATTCGTTAAATTTAAATGAACCAATCAAATTCATGTAAAAAGGAGATGCTTTTTATTTGTCAATTAATAACCAAACAAAAAAGAGGGAAGGGGTCCTGGCACTACTGGCTAATTGGTTAACAATCTTCCGGATGAGGGAAGGACACTGCATTAAAGCCAGCACGATAAAAATTGGGTTTATTTAGCAACCGGTTTCGGCCGCTCCCCGGCCATCATCAGGCTACTACAAAAGGATAATTACAATATACAGTACAGCTAATCATAGTTACCAAAACCAAAGAACGAATCAAATCGGAACAAACCGCGACACAAAAACTGTGAGCTCAATAGGGTACCTATGTCCTATTAAAAACGATAAAGTTAAAAAGTTAAAAATTTAAAAAGTTAAAAATCCTTTTGTAGTAGCCTGATGATGGCCGGGGAGCGGCCGAAACCGGTTGCTAAATAAACCCAATTTTTATCGTGCTGGCTTTAATGCAGTGTCCTTCCCTCATCCGGAAGATTGTTAACCAATTAGCCAGTAGTGCCAGGACCCCTTCCCTCTTTTTTGTTTCGTTATTAATTGACAAATAAAAAGCATCTCCTTTTTACATGAATTTGATTGGTTCATTTAAATTTAACCAATGAAATTGCTGAGATTAAGTGAGTGCAACAAGAATGTTTTAAATTACGTACATAAACTACAATTAAAAAAGGTTTTCTTACGACTGGTAACAGTGGCGTTGCTATAGAAATCATGATTGTTAGATTGTTAAAGGGAAAATTATTGAAAAATGCAGCAAAATGACAAATAATCTAAAATACAACAAAACCTAAGATAGTTAGGTATAGGAATGAGATAATCAAAAGAAAGAGAATTAAATTCTCTTTCTTATGAATACTCAATTTCTATGGCATTCCATTTAGAAAAACGGAGATTTTTATGATCAAAGTTCCCGAAATTTAAAAAATCGTGAGGCGCCTCCTCTTTGAGAAAAGGAAGTTCGCAATACACCATTAGTTAGCACATGCATTGGTTTAAAGGACGGTGTAATTTCGTTTCCATAATTGGCACCACAACGAAGATGTAATTTTTTAAAGTCAACATTGTTTTTGGTAAAAATTTTTGAAAGACTTAATTTTCTCAAGAACGGCTGACTTTAGGTATACCACTTTCTGATGAAACTTTACCTAAAATTCAACAAAGAATCCAAAAATGCAATAATATTCTGGGTGTTCCATTTAAAATAACAAAGTTTGTATCTGTTTCCGGTAAAACCGGAAGTGCCATCAAACTCAAAATATTTTCATTGAATTCGGCTTCCGCTGAAACCTTAGTGTGCAAATTTTCTCCACACCAATCGAAGTACTTTTCGAGATACGGCTAACTGCCGCTCGTCGTGAAACACCCTGTATATCATGTACATACATATACAACTCTAATATAACTAATGCAAAAAAGGTATTTTTAAAAACGTCGCAAAAACTGAAAGTTTAAGCCACATAGCAACTTTAGTTAAAAAAATATATAGCGACGTCAACAAAACCTAAAATGAAAACAGCAATATAACTTACATAAAACAAGTTTTGTAAAGGTCGAAATAACTAAAATTAAAACCATTTAATGATTATTTAAGAGGGCGTTGTAATAACGTTGTTAAATAGGAAAATAAAACTAAGATATGACTTACACAAAAAACACTTATTTAAAACGTTTACTCAACTGAAAATTAAGACCACATACCAACTTCCTTATAAGACGTCATATAGCGGTTTATATAACTTACAGATTTAAGAGTTTTAATTGCATCTTAAATAACGTTGTAACGCAGTCAATGAAACTCAAAACAGTTTTTGAAGGGTTATTAACTTTATGGTTGATGGATTGAAAGATAATATGTGTTATAAAGACGTTTTAAAAAGTTTTCGTAACTGTCCTATAACTTTGTGCTGCTTGGGATTATAGCTGTTAAAAACAGTTTTCCTACAGCCTCTTATTTAGGAAGTGTCTCGGACGCCAAATGGCAAAAAGATCCCGAGATACTGACACTGTGTATCAGATCTAACCATTAAAAAAATTCTGAAATATGTTTCTTGGAAATGGGAGTGGTCAAAAAATTGACATTTTTAAATGGAACTTATTTGTCCCCTTCGAGCGACGGGTGCAGCCCCATGCCAATATCGGCCGACCAGTCGCAAAACGAACAAGGCGACCTCAGCAACAGTGAAAACCAATCTCACATCAAGCATTTTTTTCAAAGTTATAGCATGTTTGAAAACAGTGACAAACATGAGTGCATCGGTTCATTTGACCGCCAGATTAGTAATGTTCAATGAACACTATTTCTCTCATTTTATTTGATGGAACTAACTATTATCTTGCTACCTGCCATGGTAAATTGCATTAAACATTTTCCGCCAATTGAAAGTCCGGTGCTTTTTAATGGTTTGCTCGATTGCTGAAATTTCCAATAAACACCATTAGAAACAATCATTAAGAAACGTAATGGCATAAGAACGCGATATGATAAACCTGCAGTGCGTTGTATGTACTGCTGCAGCAACAGGCAGGTAGTTGTATGTGCCGTGTGCGATTAACGGAAAATAAAGATACCATCGCATGATCTAACATTTAGTTTCATTTGATTGATGGGAATCCTAATGGAATTTAATGGACATTCCGCTAAAATATAATTAGCATTTAATAGAATCCCCAGACAAAAACCACTGATTTTTTATGGGTTTTAAACCGGTCATGTCTAATTATATTACTAGTAGTAAGTATTTTGTTAACTTATCAGACAACCTGCATAGTTTACCTCAAAAAAATATCCCATGGCTTGCAAGCACAACGTCGACATTGTTGAAGTATACGTCGAAATACTGAACAAACATTCCGTTATCTCATTGGACAAATTCGTAAAAATCATCCTATTGGGGTTCTTCTGCAACATAGTTAGGTGTGTTCTCAAAGCACTTGAAGTTTAAAATTAAAATTGAGAAAGCACAAACGATACTTACTCAAAACATGCTACTCTTAAAGCTCCGTTTCCGGTGTTGTAATTGCTCAAAATTGCTCTTAAATGATTGTTCAAAGTCACTGGTTGCAATAAAGTGCTGAATTTGCTTCCCAGCCACAGGAGCCTGCTTAGGACCAACCAATGAGGTGCCTGTTGCTGAACCAACATGGACGACCAGTGTTCAATGTAGTATAGAAAATGGTGGTCCAGTTCTTCAAAAACGTAACTTAACAGGCCAATCCCATACATTAGGGCTTCTAGTACTCGGTAATAGTATAGTTCAGAGTCGGGACGGGCTAAGTTGGCTTCTGTGAAGTGCTTTTGAATTACGCTGAGGAATGAAGTACAAAACTTTGTGAAATCGCATTGATCCATGAAAACCTAGAAAAGAAAACAATCTTTGTCAAGAATGAAGAACAAAATCCAAATATAATAATACAAAAATGCATAAGTAGGTTGACATAGAATGTGGAAAAAGTATACAGGGTGTCCGGAAATAACGATGAAATATTTCGGGGGGTGATTCTGCAGCTCAAAATATGAAAAAAAGTTCCTATAAACATGGGTGCGGAAATCTCTCCTGAAGGAAGCGCTCAAAATTCGATTTTGATTTTGTCAATTATTAAGTTTTTGCATACTATCTGACATCGACACGCAACATTAGATTACTTTATATACTAATTTTTAAAATCCGCTCAGTTTTGTAATTTAATAGAAATCGTCTGATAAGCCTAGGAAATGCAAATGGATCTTTAAATCTATTTTTTTCGAAAACGGTTGATCCTACGGTGTTATAACAAGGGAGGCTTATTAATGTAATTTTAGTCAGGAAACCATATTCCGGTGAGAAATTGTCTAAAAAATAAAAATTTTTAAATTACAGAAAATTAATGCTTAAGCCAAATCGACTTATGAAAAAAGATTTTTAAACAAGAAAGAAAGATCTTCAAGGCTATTCGAGTGTCATACCGATTGGTCGTTGACTGGCCAGTCCCCATGCAGCTAAAATAAACCTTTAAAGCAAGCATCAATAGGTCCTTTAAGCGTGACGTCATGCCGCCATGTATGGCCGTATGCGCAGTCATTTTTTGACCGCCGACAGAATTTACTTGAATGTCTACTGTCAGTTATGTGTCATTTATCATCATTGTAGGTTAAAATAGCACGTGGTAAACGTGAAAGGTCCCAGATTCTGTTGACAGTACTGACAGATGACGTATAAATGCACTAGAAATGGCACTAGATCAACGCATGCGTATCATAGGGGGCCAAGCGCAATAAACCCCCACCAGTGCCTTAAAGGACCTATAGGACTACTACGGCAGCGCCATCTGTCGTAGTTTCTCATACAGTCGAAAGCCTGATTCTTTAGCTTTAATTTAAGACCACGCTCATCCAAATCGGTTAAGAAATGGCAGACTTATTCCCAAAAATATTTTGTCCGGTTTTTTTTGGAACACCCGATATAACAGATACCGCATTGAGCCAAAGTTTACCTGAAAGTTCAAGGTTTTGTCTATAATCTCTTGCACTAGAATCGTCACAATTGGGAAAATTTGTTTATGAAAAAAATCTGGAAACATTAAGAAAAAATGGAAATTTCCACATTTTTTCCTGGTTGAAAGAAAAAACCCTGAATACCCTATATTAAAAAAATCGTAAGTCGGGTACTAATGGAAAGTGACAAAAAACTCCTATACTATATGAAAGTACTGGGTGGACTCTCCAACTGTGTGGAAGTTCAGGCAAATCGGAGTTGCCCCACATGGGCAAATCAGTCAGTGAATTTGCCCATTTCAGCTGAAACTAGTATATATTCTGCAATTTATATCTGACGTACCGCGAGCTATATTAAGTCGGCACTATTTATATATAAAGTACATAGTCGACTGTCTATAACTGTGAAACAATCTAGCTTTGAGCTTTTTTCTTTCATCCAGGAAAAAATGTGGAAGTTTCCATTTTTTCTTAATGTTTCCAGATTTTTTTCATAAACAAATTTTCACAATTGTGACGATTCTAGTGCAAGAGATTATAGACAAAACCTTGAACTTTCAGGTAAACTTTGGCTCAGTGCGATATCTGTTATACTTTAGAAGATATCATTTTTTTTTAATACCATGTTTGCTGATCAGGAGAAAATTTCATATTCTTCAAAATCTTACAGAAAGCAAAAATTGCGTTTGAAGCCTCGTATATGATCTTTAGCATTGGAAAAGTAACATACCAATTTTTTTTCATTAATATCTGAGACTTCATGCGGCAGGAATTTTTAGGTATTGCATGGAATTACCCAAAGACCACTTAACATCATTCAAATAAGATTAGTGAGCACAATGAACATATAGGGTGAGTCTGAAAGACTCCACATCCTTTATACCACAGAATCTACTGTTCAAATGATGAAGCTTGGTGCAAAAATTATTGGTCAATTGTGATTCCTCTTGATGTTATAAGCCGCCAAAGATCTTCATTTTTAAATATCTTTCGAAAGGTGTATCGTAGGATTTTGAATTTTTGCACAGCACTGTTACAGACCAAGAAGCAACTGCTGATGGTACTTAAGACATTATCCAAAAAGCGGGGATGGCCCCGATGTTATTTGCCCTTGAACTTTTCATGTTTTAAAATATTGCCCATTTGCCTATGCGGCCGTATTCCCCGTTCAATTCTAAAATTTTTCGGGCTCTTAAAATTTTTCGAAAAAACGAACAACTCACGAGAAAAATTGAAAAAACCGAAAACATGATGCAGGTAATCACCTTTTTTAGAAAAATTTTAAGAGCCAAAAAGTTTTAGAATTGGACGGGGAATACGACCGCATAGGCAAACTAGCAATATTTTCAAACATAAAAAAGTTCAAGGGCAAATAACATCGGGGCCAGCCTGTATAACAGGGATCCGCTTTTTGGATAATGTCTTAAGTACCATCAGTAGTTGCATCTTGGTCGGTAACAATGCTGTGCAAAAATTCAAAATCCTACGATACACCTTTCGAAAGATATTTAAAAAGAACTTTTAAAAATGAAGATTTTTGGCGGCTTATAACATCAAGAGGAATCACAATTGACCAATAATTTTTGCACCAAGCTTCATCATTTGAACAATAGATTCTGTGGTATAAAGGATGTGGAGTCTTTCAGAAATTTGTTATTCAAACGGTAGTAACGAATTTTAAGCTGCGAGCTTGTCGATTAGCTTGTGGGAGGGCGCAGCTTTGCAAATTACAGGAATCTTTTTCACCACTACGGGTTCAGCGCAACATCTTTAAATAAAAAATACTTACAAGCAAAGTGTGACTGCAGCGCCCTCTCAAGCTGTAGTCCACCTCCGGGGTATTATCAATATCTTCCTCCACAAAAAAACTATCCTCAGCTTCGCCATGGACGGACATTAAAATAAATAAAAGGTACATAAAATCGTTCAAACCATCAGTCAGAAGCGACGAGTACTTTGGAAGTACAAAAATATTATTTATCAACACTAAGATGCTCATTATCAGTTCGTTGAAATTGTTTGGCTCGCTTTCGTTGGCATCTCGCGGGGTCTCCTTACGTTCCATCACTATCTCTTTGCATTCTAAGCAACAATTGAACATTATCTGGCCAATTGCAGGGAGGCAACACGTAACCAGTTCAAGGGCTAGATCAGAAAGAGATGCCACTGCATGTGAAATTTGACTGATGATTTCACCTTTCAGTTTGAAGTCATTGACGTGGCTGTAAGGCTCGCTTAACAGTTTTAGAAAAACTTCGGTTAAACGCGCGTTTGTCGCTGAGAATAACGCGGTTTTTTTGCAGCTGATCAAAATCTGGATCATGCATGAAATGGTGGATGTTCGGAGGTCCATTGTGAAATTCTGAAAATTCCAATAATTCATTATATTATCTTAGAAAGAGTATTTTGTGTTCATGTTTTCCGGCAGTTCGAAACTTAGTGCTCTTTTGTCAAAAAATTATAATGTTTTGAAAAATCCCAGCAGTAAAATATAAGTATAGCAAGTAGAAAAATTTACTTAATTTTGGTGGCAAACGACCAATAACAAGTGCCTTTTTGGCATGGCATCTATGAAATTTGAAACATGACCATCACCATTTGTTTTACCAGCACATGAAAAGTTTTCGAATTTTGTTTTCAAAAATTCAATTAAATTTAGTGCCCTTTTGACAATAAGTAATAAAAATTTAGAGAAACTACCAAAACACACTTAGGTAGACTGGATTGAAATTTATGGGTGGTAGGATTGGATCATTCATATTGGAATTGACGATCAACCACTCATCGAGAAAAAAGAAAGAAATAAGAACAAGTATGTAGAAGTTGAAGTTAATCTAAAATAACATGATTGTCATTGTTCGTATTGAATAAAGGTCACGATTATACATTGAGCCTCTCGCACGTAGTTAATTACAACAGGTTATGGTGTTACGGAGCTCAAGAAGTACAGTCTGACTACTTGTATCGTGTTTTAGGAGCAGGAATAGGATATCTTTGTGGAACTGTCAGAAATTTTGACAAAAATCAAGATGAACAGCACAACTATCCGTTTGGAACTTCTCAATAAAGAAAATTTCGATACCTGGAAAATACAGATGAGGGCTGTCCTGGTGAAGAATAATTTGTGGAAATATGTCAATGAAATATCGACTAAGCCAGAACTAAGTGATGAAGACGATAATGAAGAAGCGGTCGGTAACTTGGAATCGTGGGAGGAAAACGACGAGAAAGCCAAGTCTGACATAGTATTATCGATTTCACCATCGGAACTCAAGCAAGTGAAAAATTGTCAGACGTCAAGAGATATGTGGTTAAAACTGAAAGAAATCTATCAATCTAAAGGACCTGCTCGGAAGGCTACTTTGCTAAAACAGTTAATAATCCACCGCATGCCTGATGATGGTGATATTCGTGACCACGTCCGGAAATTTTTCGATATAGTCGATAAGCTGACAGAAATGGAAATTATCATAAACTCTGATTTACTTTCGATTATGCTTCTATATAGTTTACCGCAAAGTTTTGAGAATTTTCGAGTTGCAATTGAGTCGAGGGATGACTTACCGAATCCTGAAGTGCTCAAAATCAAAATTCAAGAAGAAAGCGATGCGCGAAGAATTGAAATTCGAGGAGGAAAAATGGAAAACGCCTTGATGAATTCAAACAGGAATTTTAAGAAGTATGGAGTAAATAACTATCAAAGTTCTGCTGGAAAGAATCAAGAAAGTACTGGTTTTAAGTACAAGTGCCACCGGTGCGGAGTACGCGGGCATAAAGGTTTTGACTGTGTTGCAAATAAGAAGAAAAATCAAAATACGAAGAATTCAGGAAACTGTAGTTTATTTTCAACGACGGAGGAAGAAAATATATTCAACATGTCAGAAGATTCTGAGAACTCTAAATCGAAGGAAATTTGGTGTATGGACAGTGGTTGTACTTCACATTCTTGTAATAACGTCAAAATTTTCAAAGAAACAAGAAACTCTTTGGATAAGAAACTTAATTTGGCGAATGGGGATGATGTTACAATTGAAGCTGTCGGTACTGTGGGATTAACCAAAGAAGTTGATTTGGGAGAAGTATGCTCCAGATTTAAAGATAAATTTAATCTCTGTAGCGAAAATCACCGATAAGAATCACCAAGTAGTTTTCAAGAAAAATTGTGCCGAAGTAATTGATCAGCATGGAAATGTCAAGTTAACAGCTTCACGACGTGGAAACTTGTATTTCGTTCATGGTAACAGAAATAGAGATGCGACGGAATTTGCTGGAAATACAATTCAAGATGAACTGGAAATGTGGCACAGAAAAATGGGACATTTAAATGTAGGAGACTTGTGTGAAATGTCGCGAAACGGTGTGGTTATTGGGATGAACGAATTGAAAGTACCCCGTAATTTTGAATGCGAAACTTGTCTTCAAGGAAAAATGACTAAAAGCAGTATACCGAAGAAATCCGATAGGAAGACGGACATTTTAGAAATTGTTCATTCGGATTTAATGGGTCCAATGAGAAAAGAGTCATTAGGAAAATCTAAGTATGTTTTGACCTTCATTGATGACTCATCCAGATGGTGTGAAGTATATTTTATCAAACAGAAGTCAGAAGTTCTTGAGAAATTTAAGGAATACAAGGCTTTGGTTGAAAAACAAACTGGAAGGAAGATAAAATGTCTACAATCTGATAATGGAACGGAGTACGTGAATGGTAGTTTTGAGAAGTATTTGATCTCAGAAGGAATTGAAAGAAGAATCACTGTGGCCTACACACCCGAACAGAACGGAGTGGCGGAAAGAAAAAATCGTACTTTGGTAGAAATGGCAAGGTGTTTGCTGATTCAGTCTGGACTATCAAATGGTTTTTGGGCTGAAGCAATCTCTACAGCGAATTATATAAGGAATTGTTGTCCATGTAAACACTTGAATGCACAAACGCCACATGAAATATTTAAAGGAAAAATACCAAACGTGAAATATTTTAAAGAATTTGGTTGCAGAGGTTACGTATTAAACAAGAAACCTGGAAAGGGGAAGTTTGAACCACGATCTGAAGAATGTATCTTTATTGGTTATGTCAGTAGAACCAAAGGTTTTAAAGTTTGGTTACCAACGAAGAAAATTATGAAAATTGCAAGAGATGTAAAATTTTTGAACTCGACAATTTCCCGTGGTAATTATGAAGACTTTTATGAAGAAAACCCAAAGAATACTGGAAAATATGCAGATATTACCATTAATACTGACGAGAATAGAAGCGAAGAACCTAGAATCGCAAGAATAACAGAAAATAGACAGGAGCATGTAGAGGAAGAAATTCAAGATCATGAAGAAGTAGAAATTCAAGATCACGAAGAATTGGAATTGGAGGAAAATTACGTACGAGGACCTGGTAGACCAAAAATTGTTAGAAATGGCTCAAGAGGAAGACCAAGAAAGGAATACAATTTGGTTCGCGTCAACGCAGCAAATGAAATGTCAGATGGAAGAAACCATGACAGCGATCATCATGAGAGTGACGAACAAATTGAGTCAATTTTTGCTGCAAACGAGATCACATTGCGAGAAGCTATGAACGGGCCTAACATTGACGAATGGTACTGCGCAATAGGGACAGAAATGAAATCCATTATCAAGAATAATACGTGGATACTGGTTGACCGCCAAGATAGAAAACCTATTGGTAGTAGATTTGTTTTATGCAATAAATTAAATCCTGATGGAACATTAGCTAGACGAAAAGCCCGACTGGTTGCTAAAGGATTTACACAAAGATACGGAATAGATTTCCTCGAAACCTACTCACCGGTAGTTCGACTCAGTTCTGTGCGATTATTAACCGCACTTGCTGTTCAACATAAATTGAAGATTCAAGAATTTGATGTTACTACTGCGTACCTGAACGGAAAATTAGACGAAGAAATTTATATGGAAGTTCCTCAATTGCTGAAAGAAGGTTTGGAATGGATTATAAAGCATGAAAACAAAATGAATTATATTCGAAAAAAGGCCGAGGAAATGTATAAAAGTCTGAATTCCGGAAATAAAATTTGTTTGCTGAAGAAGGCATTATATGGATTGAAACAGGCGGGAAGACAGTGGTATTATAGATTGGATGAAGAATTAAAGAAATACGGAGCAACACCCACTAATTCAGACCCTTGCTTTTACTGTCTGAAAAAAGGGGAAGAAAAGTTGTTCATTGCTGTTTATGTTGATGACATTTTGGTTGCGTATAAAAACGAAGCTCACATTGCGGATCTGAAAAGGCATCTATTGAAGAGTTTCGAGATTAAGGACCTTGGGGAGGTGCATCATTGCCTCGGAATGGAATTCAAGAAAATGGAGGACCAAATTACCATTTCTCAAGGGGGTTATATTAAAGACTTACTGAAGCGATATGAAATGTTGGAATGTAAACCTGTAGCAACGCCAATGGAAGTTAATTTGGCGTTACGCAAATCTGATAATCTAATGTCAGAAGAAGAGAAGAAGTTACCGTATAGGGAGTTAGTAGGATCACTGATGTATTTAGCCGTCGCAACCAGACCAGACATTGCGTATTGTGCTAGTTTCCTTGGTCAATTCAACAATTGTTATCGGAAAGAACATTGGGTGGCTGCCAAGAGAGTTCTGCGATATTTGAAAGGTACTATGGATGTTGGATTAATCTTTAAGCCAACCTCTCAAGTCCTAATAGAAGGTTTTGTTGACGCCGACTGGGGAGGAGATATCACTGATCGACGATCTTATACAGGATATACTTTTATAATGAATGGAGGAGCAATCTCTTGGGAATCTAAGAAACAACGTACTGTTGCTCTCTCCACAACAGAAGCAGAATATATGGCGCTAGCAGAAGGCTGCAAAGAAGTCATATATTTGAGGAGATTTATATCTGAACTTAGAGGCAAAGAAGGAACAGAAATTACCTTGAAGAACGATAACATGGGGGCGCTAAAGTTAGCGGAAAATTCCGTCTACCATGGAAGAACCAAGCACATCGATATAAGGTACCATTTCATCCGAGAAACATTAGCCCAGAAATTCTTGAAGGTGGAACACATACCTTCCGAAAAAATGCCTGCTGATTTCCTAACAAAGGGCCTCACAAAAATCAAGCACGAAACATGTATGAAAATGTTGGGGCTCCAGAAACTACAGTAGGTAGAACGTTTTTTCTTTTGGATCGATGGATCGAGGGGAAGTATTGGAATTGACGATCAACCACTCATCGAGAAAAAAGAAAGAAACAAGAACAAGTAGAAGTTGAAGTTAATCTAAAATAACATGATTGTCGTTGTTCGTATTGAATAAAGGTCACGATTATACATTGAGCCTCTCGGACGTAGTTAATTACAACAATTCACCAAGTGGGGACTGAAGACCTTTCATGTGTTATATATTTAATTGTTGTTTCAATCACGGGTACCTTTTTATGTCAGTTACATATACGTCAATAAACGATTCATCACTTCCTTATAAATCGTGATCCCTTAATACAATAAATTGGCGACGAGGTCAAAAAGCAAACAGAACATGGAAGCCCTATTAACCGAGTTAGTGGCCACGCTTCAAAATGTTCAGGTAGAACAAAGAAATCTTGCAGATAGAATTGTAAATCAGCAGATTCCCCTACCTCAAGCAGATACAAAAGGTTTATCCTTGCAACAATACGACGATCTAAGTGAGTCGTTTGATTCATACATTCAAAGGCTAGAAAACTACTTAGAACTGCGGAATCTGTCAACTGAATCTGATGACAGAAAATGCGTACAAATTTTAATTAATTGTCCGGGTCCCAAGAATTTTCAACTTCTGAGCAATCTTACAGCCCCTGAGCTACCGAGAATTAAAACCTACAACGAGTTAATTACTTTACTGCGAAATCACTTATGTCCTAAACCTAGTGAAGTAGCTGAACAGCACAAATTTACCATGAGGCTTCAACAAGAGGGCGAATCAATCTCCACTTTTCTATCCGAACTAAAACGACTTACTTCCAACTGCAAATTTACATGCGAAAACTGTAAAAAATCTACAATTAACACACATTTGAGAAGTCAATTCATTCGTGGAGTGCGGAGCAACGAGATACGAGAGAAATTAATGCAACAAAGTAAAAACATTACCTTGGAGTGTAACGAAGTGAATTTCTCCGTTACCAATTTCGGTACTCCGCCCCCGCATTTATTAAATCTGCCGCGCCGAGTTGTTGATAAACACCGCGTTATCGACGCCGCCGACTCTCCGCTCTGCTAGCTTCAAGAGCCGTGTGGTGATTTCATCGCCTGGAAGGAATAGAATAACGTCGAAGCCGCAGGATTTCCTTTCGCCATCGCTGGACTTCAGGAACCTTTAATATTAATTCAATATTTCAGGAATATTTCAGCCGACAGCCCTGAAGAAAGATGTCACCACATCGAGCGCTCCACCACCGCCGAGGAAGACACCGAGGCCGCGCGAGCAGTACCGAATTCCCTCTCCGCCGTACCATCTCCACTCGACGTCGCGCGAGCACGTAGCCGCCAGGAGTGGGAAATCTATATAAGAGCGCTTCGCATTGTTTATGTTTAGTTTGGCTTGAGTTCTCACTCAGCAAACGCTCCGAGTCAAGTCAGCCGTATTGTTTAGCTTGAGTTTTAATTCAGCCGTTAGTTTTGTAAACCGAGGTAACCGTCCGGGTTAATTATTGTACTAGTTGTGTCTGAATAAATGTTTCATTAGGTCTAGGTGTTCTGTCTCTCTTTCCGTTAGTTTGATTGCCGCGTCATTCTTGTTGTAGTTAGGAGTTCCTACCGATTTTATCTGAGCGTCCGAAGGGGTTCCCATAGACAATCGCATAAAATCGGGAGGAAAGGTTTGCTGACCGCCTCCGTTATCGTAAAGGGGATTTTCTACCGATTTTGTCTGAGCGTCCGAAGGGGTTCCCATCGACAATCGCACAAAATCGGGAAGAAAGGTTTGCTAACCGCCTCCGTTAACGTGTAGTTGGGATTTCCTACTGACTTTATCTGAACGTGCGAAGGGGTTCCCATCCACAATCGCATAAGGTCGGGAGGAAAGGATTGCCGTTTGCCCGGCGTTCTGTTCGAGCGTGTGAAGGGGATTCCCTCGATAGGCGAACAGAAACCGGAGCCGACAGTCCCGCTGTCTGCCATCTTGTCCGTGAGCGCGAGGGGTAACCTCTCAGCTTCCGAGCAGGGTAGTACGACAAGCGTCCCGCCGTCTTTTGTCAATTTAATTCATCCGAGCGAGAGGGAGCGAGTTCACCGAAACCGTAGACTGTGCCGTTATCATGTGCCGTTTCTGTACCGTCCATCTTTCGTCATAACTAGTATCTCTGTCTGTGCCGTCTGACTAATCAACCCCCCATTCCTTCTCGCCACCGCCGTTCGAACACCTGGCGTATTTCTCGACTGTCTAAAAGCAGCCCGCGAGCAACTGGAGTAAACCAGCCTAAAAATCTGGCGCCCGAGCAACCGTCAACACACCGAGCGAAGCGCGTTACAGGAGGAAGCCGTAACAACAGCTTTAGCTCTCGAAGCAGCCAAACTGGAATTCATAAAATTAATACGGAGAAGGACACAGGAAAGAAAAGCTGGACGAGTCAAAAGAAAACAAGAAATACAGATAAGCAAGACAAAACATCTTGTTACAGATGCGGAAATTTCTCTCACAGTGCCAATGAATGCCGAGTTAAAAATCTACGATGCACTTTCTGTGACAAGACCGGCCATTCTGAGTCTGTCTGTTTTAGAAAGAGAAACCAAAAACAAAACCAACATTCAATCGACATTCAAGAGGAATCTGATGATGAACCTTACCCGGTGAATCGCCTTACTCAATCGGGCATTCTGACAAAATTATAGTCAAAATTTACGTCGACGATTCAGCATGTGATTTTGAGGTAGATACCGGTGCGGCTGTTTCTACCTGTTCCGAGAAGTTTTTCGAGAAGAAAGCATGCAAGCTACAAGTGTGAAATTGAGAACCTATACAGGGGAAGTAATTAACCCTTTGGGGGTATGCCTTGTGAAACTTCGATACTAACATCAAAACGTCTCGGGAAGATTATTTGTATTCCGCAATCCATCCGTTTCACCAATTTTTGGCAGAGAATGGTTAAAATTAATCAAGCTGGATTGGTCCGAAATTTACAATTTGGAAGAAACAAGTACTTATCAAGAGGATCTTAAAATTCTGCTACAGGAATACTCTGACATATTTGCTAATAAAGTGGGCAAGATTAAAGACTTCAAATGTAATTTAAAATTGGTGGAGAATTCAAATCCAATCTTTATACGTCCAAGGCCAGTTCCCTACGCCTTAGTGAAAAGGGTTGAGAAGGAAATCGACAGATTAGAAGAAGAAGGAATTATTGAAAAAGTAACTTATTCAGCATGGGGAACCCCAGTCGTACCAATTGTTAAGAAAACTGGAGCTATTCGTTTATGTGCCGATTACAATCGTTTCTTGTTGGATGACAATTATCCAATTCCTCGCATCGAGACGATTTTCTCAAAAATGAACGGTGGCATTTATTTCTGTACATTAGATATAAACCAAGCATACTTACACATGGAAATGGATGAAGCCAGCGTGTCATTACAAACCATAAGTACTTCCAAGGGATCGTACAAAGTTAATCGATTGATGTTTGGAGTGAAAGTTGCACCAAATGCTTGGCAGAGGTTTATGGACCAGACATTAGTGGACTTACAAGGAGTGGCATGTTTTTTTGACGACATTATCATACAAGGTAAATCCACAAGAGAACTCTTAGATCCGCTGAACCTGGTGTTTGATCTTTGGCAAAAAAAGGGTTACATTTAAATAAATCAAAATGCCAATTTTTCCAAAAGTCTATCTCATACTTGTGACATACAATCGATAATCAGGGATTACCTCCCATGGAAGAGAAAATTGAAGGCATTACCAAGAGTCTGCCGCCAAAGAACGTGTCTGAATTACGTACCTTTCTGGGATTAATTAACTATTACCATTCATTTATACCAAATTTGGCATCAAAACTACACCCCCTTCATGAACTTCTACATAAAAATTCAAAATTCAACTGGACAAAGGAACGCAATGCAGTTTTTGAAAGATTAAAGCTAGACATTACAAGTTCAAATGTTTTAACACCCTTTAATGTAAATTTACAAGTAACACTTGCAACAGACGCCCCACCATATGGTTTTGGAGCAGTACTTTCAAATATTATGAAAGATGGCACAGAGAGGCCAGTAGCCTTCGCTTCCAAATCATTAAGAGAAAAATTACAGTCAGTTGGATAAAGAGGCCACAGTCTTAATATGGGGTCTAAAAAAATTCCTTCAATACTGCTACGGGAGGAAAATTATTCTCATCATCGATAACAAACCTCTAGGTAGAATTCTACATCCAGAAGAGAACTTACCAGTGACTACAGCCCTACGTTTAGTACATTATGCAAATTTCTTGTCTGGTTTCAATTACTCTATAAGAATTCGAACCACTCAGGACCATTCAAATGCGGATTATTTATCGAGATGCAGCTCCAGTGATGCCCAAGTAGTTTCTGAAGAAATTGACACAGATGGAGCCTTTTATTTGAACCAAATTGATGTTTTACCGGTTACAAGAGAAGATATTAAAAAAGAAACACAAATAGATTCTGAATGCCAACAGATCTATTTAAATATCCAGGCTGGTAAAGGGAACACAAATTCTTTACATGAATTCTCTCTACAAGATGGATGTATTTTTTTTGGTATTCGCGTGGTTATTCCTAAATCTTTACGACCAAGAATCCTGCAGGAATTGCACGAAGCTCATACTGGTATGGTAAAGATGAAAGCTCTCTCTAGGAGCTACGTCTAGTGGACTGGAATTGACAAAGAAATCGAAGCTCTAGCTAAATCTTGTAAAAGATAATCCTAAGAAGGTCAGTACTCATCCCTGGGAGTTCCCCAGTGAACCTTGGTTTCGGATTCACATTGATTACGCCGGACCTTTTATGGGTACAAACTTTCTAATAATAGTTGATGCATACACGAAATGGTTTGAAGCCGTACCTACAAAAAGCACCACATCTGCAGCGACGATTAGCATTCTACGAGAAGTTTTTGCGAGGTATGGACTTCCAGTCAGAATTGTTTCGGATAACGCGACTCAGTTTAAATCGTACGAGATTAAACAATTCTTCAAATCCAATGGCATTAATCATAAGTTGACGGCTCCCTATCATCCTGCCACGAATGGTCAAGCGGAAAGTTATGTACAAATCCTGAAACAAAAATTACGGGCGATGATGGAGGATGTACAACCATTAAATATAAAATTGTGCAGACTATTAATGCAACACAGAAAGATTGTCAACAGTACGACGGGTCTTAGCCCTGGAGAGATGATGTTCAAAAGGGAATTTAGAACTCGAATTGATTTAGTTAAAAGGAACTACCCGCGAGAAGTCAACGAACGATCATTTCAAATTGGTGATCAAGTACAAGTTCGATGTTACGATGGCAACGACAATTAAAAACTTTTGATGAAATTGCGTGATAATGCACTGAAAAGATTTAAGAGAACTAGAAATCCTGTTCATTACGATTATTACAAGCAACTTAGAAATTTTACAACATTTGCCGTGGACAAGGAGAAGAAAGCTTACCTAGCCTTTAAACGTAGAACAACCTCTCAAAAAGATCTATGGAAAGAGTTGAAAAAACTGAATATTAATTGCAAAGAAAAACATGAAAATCTCCCCCTTAATCTAAAAGATGTAAACGTGATTATAATTATTTTGCAGCGACTCCCAAAGTTGACAACAGTACTTCTAAAACGAATTTGATACATTTTTATAGCAGTCAAGTAAAAGACAATGTTACTGACAGTTTTTCTTTTTCACCTGTGTCTGATGATGACGTATTTAAAGTTATTCTTTCCATTAACTCAAAGGCTGTAGGTTCTGATGAATTCTCCATAGACTTCATTAAACTCTGCTGCCCACACATTTTGCCTGTTATAACTCACATAATCAATTTCTGTATCGAACATGGTGTTGTACCTAGTTGCTGGAAGACGGCTATAGTCACTCCTATTCCAAAGAAAAAATCTCCCTCAGATCTTAAAGATTTAAGGCCAATAAGCATTTTGCCTGTAATGTCGAAATTATTCGAAAAATTGATATCGGATCAGCTAATTATATATTTAAATGACTTTGACATTTTACCTGAAAGGCAGTCAGGATTCAGAAAACATCATAGTTGTGCAACTGCTTTGCTTGAAGTCACTGATGACATTATAAAGTCGACTGACTTTAATTTTTTAACTGTTCTCGTCCTTCTCGACTTCAGCAGGGCATTTGATACTATCCAACATGACATTTTGCTTTCTATTCTTCACTTTATAGGTATGAGTGAATTGTCATGTCAGTTATTTTCTAATTATCTGAGTGAACGGACTAATATAACAAAAATCAATGATGAATTCTCCACTCCTATTCTTATTACCTGTGGGGTACCACAGGGATCTATTTTAGGCCCTTTGCTCTTCGCCATATATACTTCTCACCTTGTAAGCAAAATTAAATTTTGTAGTTATCACCTATACGCTGATGATATACAACTATACAATATCTCTTTTAGAAAAGATAATGCTCAAGCTGCTATTGATCAATTAAATCTTGACCTTGAGGGGCTGTCTACGTATGCAAAAGATCATGGACTCCTAATCAACCCTAGTAAATCTAAAATGCTGCTTTTTGGTAAGAAAATTGACCGATTGACTGTTATGCCAAATTTACCAGTAACCGTTAATGGTACTCCAATTGTCCTGGTAGATGAAGCTGTTAATTTAGGAGTTACGCTTGATTCGTTTTTAAAATTTAAAACCCATACTTCTATTTGTAAGCGTAGAGCGTATGCTAATTTGCGAATGCTGTATGCAAACAAATCCTTTCTTGATAGAAAATTAAAGACAATCCTTTGTGAATCCTTCGTACTCTCTCACCTTTATTATTGTGACGTGGTGACTGGATCATGTCTTGATGATGTAGATCAAAGAGGATTGCAAGTTGTTCAAAATTCTTGCATTCGATTTATTTTTGGGCTTTCTAAATTCCACCATGCAGTGGCTCAGTAAGTGTCGCTACTCGCCGCTAGGACCTTACCTCAACGGCCGACCGCTTCGATGTGCGCTGTTGCCGTTATTTAACTACATCAGACCACTCCCCTAACAAGACAAACAGATGTCTAGTACGATTCAATATTGAACTGGCGAGACATGCAATATTACTGCCGCATATCGTCGGTTGAAATGCAAAACAAACTAATTGATAAAAAATTAAGCTTTAAAACGTACTATTATTGACTTATCTTTGAACTGAGAATTCGGTTTTTTTTGCTAGTAAGTGAAAAAAGTACCATATTCACCACGGTAGAGAAGAGTATTTTAGCCCTCGCGTCTTGTAACAATCTTGCCGCTTGGGGTAAAATAGTTCTTATCTTTTTTATTTTGGTCAATAATATACTATATTGTGTTTATTTGAGAAACAAAACCTAACTTAGAAAAACCCTCGAGAAAACCATAGGAAAAAAATAAAAAGAATGCACGTTTTCAAGTTTGCGTGTCAGCACCTACATAATATTAGACCTGCTTTGGATTCTGAATCTCGGTCTCCTAAATCTTAAACTTTTAAACAGGTAAACTTTATTTGCAACATCCGCAAAGAATTACCCCCAGAAAGATTGACAGGAAAAAGGTAATTAGAGAAGACCGAAGGAACCTTTGGGAAAACCCCACTTGTAGGTAGGTGATGTGACAACAAAACTTTAACGCAAAGAAATACAAATTATGTAGTCACAACTGCCTTTGCTCGGCAAGCATTATTAACACAATATTATATTAATGTTATATAGTAAATCATATTATATAGTCATATTTGTGCAATAGGTTTCAAATTGTGAAATTTAAAAATCAAGTTTCATCCAAGTCTCAGGTTAAATATGGAGTGCCCCAAGGCACTGTTTTAGGGCCAATTTTATTTCTGTTGTATGTTAACGATGTTTTAAGTAGTGTGAAATTTTGTGATCTACATTTATTTGCTGATGACACAATGCTATGTATTTCAGGCACAAACATTCTTGATTTAATTGCAAAAGTTAATTCTGACTTGGAAAATATCTATAGGTATCTTTGTAATAATAGAGGTATTTCTTGAGTGACGTCATTGGCATGTCATGCGCGTGCAATCGGAGGTATCTTATATCCGGTACAATTTACAGCGATGAACACGGTTGTTCTTTGTTAACCGGTAACCGACCAGAGAAAATTAAATAATTGAATGAAACAGTACGCACGTTTAATTAAAAGTAGAAAATGGTAGACCATTGTTTATTTTATGTGATGGTTAGAACATTTTTATGTTGTTAGGAAGAAGCATCGAGCTTTTCGGCACGGCATATCATATTATGATGTCATTGGTGAGGAAACCGAGTACCAAATCAATATTTGCTTCACTGCACAGTTGACACATGACAGATGCAGAAACATAACCCCATTAACCTAGATTAAAGTGATTACTCTGAAATAGCCTCGTTTTCGCAGGCTATTTGTATTATTTTTGACAATAAACCAGTATGGTTTTGTCTTGTTGCATTATATACTGCCGTAATAACAATGTTTCTGTTAGTGAAAAGAAGTTTAACTGATTGCCGCCAACATTCGAACTATTCTCCCTTCCTTCTAACCGGACATCGGTCGCCTCCAAGTGCGCGCGCATCATCTTGGCATCTTCTTTTAACGCGTTGAGATCTCAGTATAATGTGTATTCTTTCTACTCAAGAAATATCTCTATTGTATGTTTGTAAATGAAAAGAAATGTAAAGTCATTCTCTTCGAGAGTCGAAATGTAACTGAGGAAAATGTTAATATCTCTGTACAAATAAATAACACCGTATTAGAAGTCATGAAAGAAATTAAATATTTAGGCGTAATCTTAGATAATAAGCTCACTTTTGTTCCACATTTGCAGTTCATTATGGTTCACTATACCCAACTACAAAATAAACGAACTTCAAGTTCTTCAAAATAAATTTATGAGAATGATACTTAAATGCAATAGGAATACACCAATAAGCATCATGTTAAATGTTCTCAATATTATGAATGTTAAGGATCAATTATTATATAATATGTTAGTAACTATATTCAAAGTACAACATGGTTTGATGCCCAATTACCTTTGTGTGTAAATTAAAATATAATTTTGAAACGCCCAATTATTCCCTAAGAGACAACACGAAATTTAAAATCGATTTTTGCAGAACAGTTAAGCGCCAGAATAGTACATTTTGTAAAGGTCTTATCATCTATAACTCACTACCTGTAATTGTGAAAAATGCTGAGTCTATAAATCAATTTAAAAATACTTTGAGAAACCATTTTATGTCTGAAAAAATGTTTATTACAGAATTATCTTAAAATTTATGTACTTATTGTTATTTTGTTTAATGTATAAGCTTGTATTACCTAAATGTTATATTAATATTTTTGTTTGTTTTAGCTTTTTGCTATTAATAAACTATTATTATTAAAATATTCACATTTTACTAGTCCTTTGTTAATTTGGAAATGCCGCTCGATTTTTGCCCTTACATTGATATTTTCACTAATTTGAGTTATAAATAAACCAATTAATTTTCTTATTTAACGCTATTAGCAGAATACAATCGAGAATATTTCGTGTATAAAAGTACCCGAAAAGATGTTGATTTTGCGAAATTTTAGAGCTTTCCATAAGTAAAAAATTGGCAGTCTCGGAGACGGTAGAAACTTCTACTTTTTCACAGAATTTGTACCAAGTCAGAATCAGTTAGTCGGCGTCGGCGAATGGGCCGGGTCTCGACCGCTGATGCTGTGTTGCGCATTGCGCCCAGCGTTCATTTATGTTTTTCACCCCTAAAATGACGTTCGAAAAAATGGCACTAAAGTTTTCGATCCCGCAATGCAACAGCCATCGAATTCGATAATAATAACATGCCCTTTTGCTAAGAAAAATTCAAAAAGGGGCCTTTTGCCCCTAAAATGGAAATTTTCGAAAAAATTTCACAAAGTTTTTTGATCCAGCAATACAACAACTATCGAATTCGATAGTAAAATAAATTCAAGCAAGGACCCTTTTGCTACTAAAATGACATTTTTCGAAGAAATGGCACTAAGGTTTTCGATTTGAAAAAAATCAGCTATCAAATCCGGTATTAAAAATATACAGTTATGTATAGGTTTTCTTCACAGCACATTTTTTTGGCCAAAAGGGCACAAGTGTGAATACATTTTCAGAAGCAGAATTCGAAGAGCATTCATATGGTAACGCGAAAAATGGGGGTTTGCATTTAAATTTTTAAAGTTGATGTGTCAAAAAGGCACTTTCACAAATTCTAATCAGCACCTACAAATCTCCCACTGAATATGTATGCCAAATTTCATCTCTATACGTTCAATAGTTTGATCTGCAGTGTGCTTACAGACAGACGGACAGACACACACAGTAATTTTTTAAAAACCACTTTTTCGGATTCCCAGGATCCTAAAACGTAAAAATTTGATATTTTTGGCGATTCGGTGTTTCGAACGATTTTATTAACTTGTTCCGAGAAGCGTAGAAGTTAAAAATTACCAATCCAGCATGTAAGTCCAATTTCCAGGCATATTATGCCCCAAACATACTCGAAAATACCGTGCCAACAGTATCAGATAAAGATTATAAAACATCTAATGCAATTAATTTGCTTACAATTCAATTCTTTTAAAATTTCGATATGAAAACTGAATACTCAAATACGAACAAGAATAATTTCAATTACTTAATAATTCTCCTTATTTAAGTAAACATTAGGGAAATGTTATAAAAATCCCTTAAATTACTTTAAAGGGGGTTTTTATAAAAATAATGTAATAATGTATCTCTATTCTCTAAGACTCTAAACCGAAATACTTGTAAAAAACAGGGTAGGTAGCTGGCGCTTATTGTCAGATGACTAACATGGTAACATGTAATAACCGGAAATGGTTCGTAGTAAATGTGACAACACCGCAACGAAATTGTTAAGCTGTAGTGGGTTGCGACTAGACTTCAGTAGATTTAGCAATTGGTCCACAGATGGATACTTCCCTAGTTTACTAAGACACCGAGGGTCAGCACCGAGGGCAGCACTATCCAGACAAATACGAATGTTTAAATTTTGATTCAATAAATTATTAATTTTTTAGTGAGATGACCTGCCAGCCCAGTTTTTTTTCCACAGAACAAAACACAAATCATGGTAGTATCTTTAAAGCAGTAAACCTTCAATATTTAAAATTATATCTTGGAGATTTTCCCATTTTTAGTTTTCATTATTTTTTATACTAAAAACAGTACATTCAATTGCATTAAGAAAAATCAGACAAAGTTGTTCACGTCAAGCTACTAACGAGAAAATTTAAACAAAATCTGGTATGTAGTTGTCGAGAAAAAAAAAAATGCCCAGAAATACCCCTTTTTAGTTACTTTTTATTTTTTTTCTCAAAAACTACATACCAGAATTTTTTTATACTTTGCCATAATAATTTTGATATTGAGATGAAGGTGTGGTATTTTTTTCATGCGATTTGAATGTACCGTTTTTATTTCCCATTGTAAACTTGGACCTTAAAACGTTTTTTGGAATTTTTCAAAATTTTATGATTTTTTACTGAAAGGGCACTAAGTTTGAAGAATTTTTTTACTTTACTTTATTTGGTCATACGTGACGTCACAAGCTCCGTCCAGATCAGCTGATGGCGTCTTGTAAAAACAAACAATCTCTTGAATAACGCTTTTTAAGAATATTTAGTGAAAACAGCACTTACCTCATTATGCAAAACATTTAACAAGGGCTCGATGTACTCGGGAGGAAAATACATACTCTCACTACAGAACAATTTATGGTTCGACTCCAAACTTTTCATGAACTGTATAGCCCCAGTCACTTCATGTATATTTTCGCTCAGCAAATACGCCATAATTTTGTTGTTAATTAAGCTAAATAAATTAGGGTATTCGTTGACTACTAAAAATCCTAGCGAAGAGGAGGTCATCTGACGAATAGCGTCATTTTCAACAGATAACAACTCCACTAAGTCCAAACTAAGTTTCTCTCTCAGACTTTGTTTCAACATGACAAATTCTTTCGCCTTATAGCTGTCACTGATGTAATTTTTCAAAAATGTAGCCGCCATTAGCTTCTCAGCATAGGCCTCTTCTTTGCTCTGAATTATTTCCAAAAGAATAAAGGGATACTCTGAAATGTTGTGATTAATGGAGGAATGTTGGAGACCTTGGTCTAGTATACCCAGTGATTTCCTAACTTTTCATTTTTAACCAAACTGAATCACCCAGTATACTAAACCAGAGTTGAAAATTAGTCAAGCTTTCTTAGAATCAGCTAATTTTATGGGATTCACTTTTTACCTTCAGTCATTTCCAAGGCCTTCTTTCTCTCTTCGGTTAATCGTTGGATGTCTGAATTTGGTTGCAATGCACAGCTCAGGATCTGTACAATTGCATTTTTTAATGCAGGTTTTTGCCTAGACATCTGGAAAATGAACAGCATGCTAATAAAGGTGAAATTGGAAGCTCTTTATGAAAAATTACTGTCCTAACCTATATTTCAACAACTATTATACTATTGCGACAATGACTCTTACGTTAAGTATTTATTTGATTTATAGTTTTGTTTGAGTTTTCCGCAATTTCCTGTGGGTTTTTCACGAAAACGCACATAGGAAAATAGAAAACTTTGAAATTGTTAATTTAACACAAATCATAACACCCTGACACTTCACATTACATATGTCACATACCACAGATCACCACAGATTTCACATACGGCGATACTTCCCTGCGTCTCTGTGACTGACATTTAGCTGCAGCATACCACAAGGTCAATCACGTCATCACTGTGACAGAAGGAGATCACGTATTGTACATATACCTACCTTTGTCTCTGTCAGTCTGTCTTTCTGTCGTCTGAGCATAACATCAGTCAATAATGGATAAAATAGTGATTGGAAAGCTAAAACAGCAAAGAGGAAACAAGATGTGTTTAGTGTGTTTAGGGTTTTTTTGATTATGAAATGGCCCTAAAATATTTTCTGAGCCCACTTCCGTCAAAAGTGTTCTAATCAACAAAAATAAGTTGCAAATTTCAATTCAATTTGACGAACTGACATCTACCACCTGGGTGAAAAAGGAAATTCCCTAGTTTGTGGATCTCTTCTCGTCTCTCTCATATGTCTCTCTCTATTACTGAGTTAAGTATAGTCCCTAATCTTAAGTTCGTTTACTGCTGACGCGATTGACCTTGTGGACCTTTGCGCGATGGACATTTGCGTTTTGGATGTTTTTCCTTGTGGACATTTCTGCAATGGACTTTTGCATAGCGCTCCGGGTAATTGACCAAATTAAAAACAGAGGCGGCCTCTGGTGGGCATTCCGTAGTAAGGACAGCCATCTTGGAAGTGGCTTTTATTTTGGCGCGAATGAGGGTTTTTATTTTTTATTTTGAAATTTCGCTGTTAATGGTTGATTTATAAAGTGCAGTTCGTGTTTGATGATATTAGCTTTGTTATTAGTTTACTTTTTTGAACTGGCTGCTATGGTTTGGGCTTTTTGTTATTTATTCAAATTGACATCGGGTATCACTTATGCAACCAGTAGCACGATTTTATTTAGATGTGTTTAGTGTAGAGCCACAATGGCGAACGTCGATTATTCTCGCAAATATAATTATCGCATCGCTAAATAAGGCCGGTTCGGGTATGTTCAGCATTTATTTTTATTGTTACATTAAAATATTCTCAAATGTCATAAAAGAAGGAACCTGTAAAAGATTAACCTCCCATAATTCCGTGCACTTTTTAATATGGTCAATTTTTGGATGCTCACCATTGAGATCTCCTAAACCATTGATCTACAGTAAAAGATACGGGTCGGTCAAATTAGAGAAAAGTTGCGCTATTTCTTGGCAATTTTCAGATTTTTTGTGATAACAATGATCACAATAGCCCCTTTCCATTTACACATTTGTCTGAGAAGGCTCACTTCACTCAGCAATTTGGTTGGTCAATATTCAAATGAACCAATCAAATTGCTTATATTAACTGAGGCTCCTCAGATAAATGTATAAAAGGAAAGCACCTAATATCGGGGAATTCTCTTCAGATTCTTAATCGCCAATTTAATGAAAAATTAATATTTTCCTAACGATTGATGTTATTTAAATGAAACTTGGAACTCTGAAAGCAGTTCAGGGGGTGAGACAAACAAAATTTAAACTTTGGTGATCATGTTCTAAGCGGCGCGGCCAAAATAGCCGGAGTGACAGTCGTCCAGCATCGACCTGGACGCTTATCTTTGAAACGGGGAGATCATCTCACCGGTGAGATTTAGGCAACACGCCGCTCTCAGGTGCATATAGAGCTACGGAAAACCTATGAGATTCAATCTCCCTTGGTCAAACCAAGCGAGATCATCTCCCAGTTCCCAGGTTAGAATGCGCCTGCGTGTGCATCAAGTTGCAACAAAATGCCAGTGGTTATTTCGATGAAAATGAAGAAAAGGGCATGATTCTGTTGCAAATCAATATGTCGGAAGAGGAAATGTAGATTTATTGGCTGGGACAACCTTTAGGCAAAATATCCAAAATTATTTTACGTAAGATTAGCAAATAAATTTATTGATATTCATTTTAATCGCAGAAATGTTTGTATTTTTCGCACTTGATAGGAAAAATAAGGCGTAAAAAGAAAAAAATGCAGTTTTGTAAGTGTTAATTTATATTGTTGTACCTAAATAGAAAAAGTTCAGTTTGTATGTAAATTACTACATAGGTAATTATAAGACTGAATAATAAATAACATAACTTTTTTAGGATCATTGTATGAAAGTATGACAAACTTATAAATTAATGAAATTTTGAATAAGAAATACGAAAATTAAATTAAATAACTTTTGAAACATTATTAACTTTAAACAAAAATTTCAAAAATTCAATTTGAAAAAAAAAACAAACTAATTCGGCACTTTAACTTTGAATATGGGATAGACCTATACAAACTAATAAAAAACAAACAAGAAAGTTAAATCAAAAACCGACAAATTAAATAATTTTTGAAACATTATAACTTTAATAAAGAATAAACTATCACACGACACACGAGTAAAACCTCAAAAATTCGGGTTTATTTTATAGTTTTTTTTTCGCCTCAATTGTCACGTTCAATTCTTGTCATGCGCCAAAATCTCATTTATGTTCAAAAATAGGTTCGGGGAGACAGGGGGTTATGCAGTCTCTTTTTCTTTGTACAATAAAATTCAATTCCAAAAAAATTCCAAATAATCCCACAAAAATTCACATAATTCCAATAATTCCAGTAAAAAATTCAAAAATTCCAATAATTCCAAAAAAATTCTAATAATTCCAAAAAAATTCCAATAATTCCAAAAAAATTCCAATAATTCCAAAAAAATTCCAATAATTCAGTCCCTTTGCGCATGCGTACCAAATAGGCGGCAATTTAAATGACGACAGAATTGCTATCCATTACATTCCCAAGAGCCACGATTTAGTAGATACATTTCAGATTACACCAACTAATGTAAGCAACCATCAACCAAGGTACTAATTTAAAGAGCTTCAACAGCGGTTTTTTGTTCTACAAGAAATATGTATAGATATATCGAGACCTATATACAGGGTGGGTAATTTTTCGATGCTCACCATTAGCATCTCGGAAACTTGCTTTTCAAAAATGTAGTCAACATGAACTTTTTTGACAGATGTCAGAATTTGAAAATTGGTATGAATAATTTGTAAAATCAGCTTAAACTTAGATGAAAAACAAATGCGAAAAAGTACGCCGACTACTTCAATCTCTTATAACATATGTGAAAACAATTGTTTAACAATAATAAATTACGTCTTGCCGCCGTGTAACTCAGGCTTTCACATATTTTTTCAAAAACGTCAATGTTGGTTACATTTTTGAGAAACTAATTTTTCTGTGTATCCGGAGGTGTTAAAATTCAATATGGCGCCCATAATAAAAAGGAAAGTTGACTGTCTATTCAAAATCTAGAAGGCCTAGAAATTTTCTTTTAATATCATTCAACTGACAGCTGTCAAAAATATAAAAGTTCCAAGTTTCATTTAAATAACTTCAATCGTTAGGGAGATATTATTTCTTTTTAAATTGACAATTTTCTGATTTTTTGTGATAACTCAGGAACGAATCAGAATATCGGAGAGTTCTCTTCAGATTCTTAATCGCCAAGAAATAGCACAACTTTTCTCTAATTTGACCGATCCCGTAACTTTTACCGTTTAGGAGATCCCAATGGTGAGCATCGAAAAATTACCCACCCTGTATAAGTTTTTGGGCCACAAAGCAGACACACATTTTCGATCATTTCATTTAATCTTACAATTAGAAAGAGAAGTACAATTTTTTGGCAAAAGATAGGTAATTAATTCAATTTTTAAACCTGTGCAACCTATCAGAACGGACCCTTCTCGAGTTTTTTCGTAATAACCAAACTAACCAAGTTTTTTTAACGAGAAAAGGTTGTGTGTTCTCACCTACAACTACCCTTACAAAATCTTCATTGCCCTCTTTTTCTTCAAAAAAATAATTTGTAAACATAACCTCGAACCTCGCCTCACTTCATTCGAAATGTCATAGCTGTCACCGTGAGCTTGTGAAAGTGCGCAGGTCTGGACGCAGGTAACCTTGGTGCGCATGCGCGTTAGGCATATTAATTCCAAGATAATTCCAATAATTCCATTAAAATCACTTAAAAATTCCAATAATTCCAAAAAAATTCCAATAATTCCAAGAAAATTCCAGTAATTCCAATAATTCTATTAAAATTCCAATAATTCCAAAAAAATTCAAAAAAAATTCCATTAATTCCTAACTTTTGTACAACTAATTCCAAGTGCATAGCCCCCTGCGGGGAGACTCTGTGCTGAGATAAGTTGCATCTCCCCGGTGAGATCATCTCCCCGTTTCAAAGATAAGCGTCCTGGTTAATTCTTCAAATTATCAATATTAATGTCTTAAGACGCAGCACACTAACTGTAAATAAAGAATTTGGAGAAAAATGCCATTTCCTTGAATTTGCACATTGAAATCTCGGTTTGTTTGGCTTCAGTGGGAAGCGTTGACTATGACTACACACAACAAAGATTGCGTATTACATGCATGGTTGAGTTGGGACAGGCTGTACTTGAGCTCTGTCAACAGATTTGTGAAACGACTTAAAATTAAGAAAATCAAGTGAAAACGAGTTAAAATTATTATTTTTTAACGTGAAAATAACTTAAACGGTAAGAAAATTATTTAGGGTAATTAATCATCGACGTTTGGTATTTGTGTTGGGACTAAGTGACAGTGACGTCGCAGTGACGTTTGACATACCTAACCTCACATATTTCAAAACTGTAAACAACTCTTTGAATCGAATTAAAATTGAGAAAAATGAACGAAGACTACGCTGTTATCGTCGCAGACGCCCCTAAAGACGAATATGAAGAATTGGCCGAAGTGGAGGCCCGCTGTTCGAAATTATTCCGAAAGGTAAAAAGCCTGGAGACCAAATTGGAGGAAACCAAGCAAGAGCACTCGGAGGTGGCTGTTAGGCTAAAAGCCCTTAAACGAAAAATCAACGAGCAAGAAAACAAGGCCAAAATCGAGAGCATAAATCGTAATATACGTTCAGATTGGATAGAGAAGGAGTTCCCATGGACTGAGGAAGTTAACGATTTGCTACATTCAAAATTTAAGTTTAAGGAGTTCAGGCCCAGGCAACTAGCTGCTATTAATGCCACTCTGAGCAAGAAAGACGTGCTTCTTGTGATGCCGACTGGAGGTGGAAAATCCTTAGTGTATCAGTTGCCGGCTCTCATTGATAAAGGTATAACTTTGGTCGTGTCCCCTCTGCTTTCCTTAATCGAAGATCAAATGATGGCTCTAAAGAAATTAAAGATAACAACTGCTGCTATTAATAGCAACACAACGAAAGATGAAACAAAAAAAATTTATGAGCAGATGGTGAAGGAGGATACAAATTTGAAATTGTTGTTCGCCACCCCTGAATGGATTGCTAAAAGCAAGAGATTCTTAGGAAATATAAAGAAGAGCTACGAGGCTGGACTCATGACCAGGGTTGCTATTGGTGAGTTGGATATTTTCACTTTTAGTATTTTTGTTTTTGACAGTAAAGAGAAATATTGAGTATTTTTTACACAGTTGTTTACAAAAGGTAAACCACTAAACAATGTGTATAACCCAACATAGACGATAAGTAGGGGAATACAGGGTGGGTAATTTCTTGATGCTCATCATTAGTATCTCGGAAACCTTAATAGATGGAGAGTAGTTTAAATTGGAGAAAAGTTGCTCCATTTCTTGATGATTAGGATTCTGAAGAGAATTCTCCGATATTTTGAATCGTTCCTGAGTTGTCACAAAAAATCTGAAAATTGCCAATTTGAAGAAAAATTAATATCTGCCTAAACGTTAATTACATTTTTGAGAAGCTAATTTTTCTGTGTATCCGGTGGTGTTAAAATTCAATATGGTGCCCAGAGCTGGGAGTAACTTTAGAAAAAAGTTACTTTTATGTAACTAATTACAAAAAGCAACTACGTTACTTTTTTTCTCCCTGCGAAAAGTAACTATATCTAGTTACTGTACTGAAGTAACTTGTAACTAGTTACTTTTGGTAAGTATCTAAAGACAAAAAAGTAACTAGTTACTTTTCATGTATCTAGTTACTTTTCATGTATTTAGTTACTTTCCAACGTAACTAGTTACTTTTTATGCAATAAGATACTTTTGCAATAATATCAACAATTTTCAGAAAAGTTGTATTTCTATAGGCTGAGTAAAACAGAATTTTTTGATGCCATAATTCATCTGCCCATTGACATTTTCTTTTTATTTACTTTTGAGATTTTGACAGATTGTGAGGTAAGAGAAAATTTGATAGAAATAAGAGAATTCAAAAAATGAAATTGCTCAGGTAAATTTGCATCAAAACAACTAACTTTTGTGGTGTTTTTGCGTTTTTCGAAAATCTCAATATTTCACCGATTTCTTCGATATTTCTGAAAATCTAGGGTGGCCGTGATGCTACATGTTTCTAACGCAGAAAAAAATCGTACATTCCGAATCCGTTGAGAAAAAGGTGTCATTCCATTTGAAAAAACAAAGTTAAGATCATTTCCGGTTGAACCGGAAGTGGAAAAAATTCCCTTAATATACGCGCAAGTGTCCCCCTCCGTGCGGGATTGGCCAGCTTTTATTTCAAGTCAATATCTTTATTAGGTTCATTAGGATAATTTTTTAAAATCTCTAGCTAGCTAATAGCTACTCATATTTTGCGCTTTGTATGTTGTACCATTAAACCACTTTAACCACTATTGGTATAAAAGAATTTTAATGGTACAACATACAAAGCGCAAAATATGAGTAGCTATTAGCTAGCTAGAGATTTTAAAAAATTATCCTCCTCCGAAATTGTCGAGGTATTTACTAAAATTTAAACCCAATCCCAACCGTTTCTATAACATTAATTAAAGTAACTAAATTACGCCAAAAGTAACTAAAATACTGTATCTAGTTACTTACTGAAGTATTTAGTTACTTTTTAAAAGTATCTAGATACCAGAAGTAACTAAGTTACTTCAAAAGTAACTAAGATACTATATCAAGTTACTTTTCATAAGTAACTTGTAACTAAGTTCTTTTTTCAGTAAAGTATCTAGATACTTCAGTAACTTAAGTTACTTTTATGAAAAGTATCTAGTTACTATTTCAAAGTAACTTTCCCAGCTCTGAGGTGCCCATAAGAAAAAAAAAGTTGGCTGTCTATTAAAAATCTAGAAGGCCTAGAAAATTTCTGTCAATGCCATTCAATTGACAGCTGTCAAAAATATAAAAGTTCCAAATTTCATTTAAGTAACATCAATCGTTAGGAAGATATTAATTTTTCTTTAAAGTGTCAATTTTCAGATTTTTTGTGATAACTAAGGAACAAATGAAAATATCAGGAAATTATCTTCAGATTCTTAATCGACAAGAAACAGCGCAACTTTTCTCTACAGGGTGTCTCTTTTAAAGTGGAAGTTAGCGATATTTAGAGAATCGTTTTGAGCAGCTGAACGAAAATTCACACACGAGGGTTTCAATTTATTGCCCATTGAATGAAAATATTTTCAGTTCTGACTCACTTCCGGTTATACCGGAAGTGGCCGCCATCTTTGTTATTTTAAATGGGAAGCCTATGTTTTGATACTAGATTCGGATTGACCTCTTAATTGTCAGTCTATTGCACCCCCACTTTGCCTATATAAATTTCATAGTTTTTGACATATGTCAAGATTTGTGTAAAAAAATTGTTTTTGTCCGGCAATAGAAAAATTTGTATCTTCCAGACGGTTGAACATTAAGAAATCAAACTTGGAGGGTTGAAAGTATAACTGTACCCCAAAATAAAAGTGTATTAAGTCCAAAAATCAAGTTTTACAGGAGAGCTGTTTAAAGATTTTTTTACAATATAAATTAGTGAAGGTCGCCATTCGAAAAAGTGGCAGGTCCCTATTTTTCGGGAAATATATTGTGACTAACTAGCTTCATTTTGCACATATTTTGAACCATGCCCATCTAAAATGTAGACCGCCAGATTTTTTTTTTGACTTTTTTGTGAACTGTCTTATTTTGAATATAATTTCTACAACTGGACTTAATATATGAGTAAAGACGATTTTTGGATTTCGAACAGATCAATAAATATCAAATAAATACAGAAATGACAGTCATTCTCCTCTGTTTTCAATTATAGAAGCACTGTAAAACATTCCCTCGAAACATGCACGTCACTTGAGCAGTTCTTACGGACTTAATACTCTCTATCTTAGGAAATATTTTTGGAAAAACGGACTTAATATCTAACTAATGAAAATAATATTGGGAGAAAAGTGTAAAGTTCCGTTTGGTACTGTTTTATTCCAAATAAGGAAAGGACTTAATCTTTTTTAAAAGGTTCTATTTTCTATGCCGGTCGAGATGTGACTTAAAACGATATCGCATTGAAAAGGTGACTTAATATTATGTATTCCCATGAAAGAAACTTGATTTGGCTAAAAATGGACTTAATACACTTTTATTCTGGGGTGCATTTTAATATAGGAAAACGCCATAAATTCAATAAAAAACGGTCAATTTGAACTGAAATCGTATTTTGTATTATCAGAAGCTCTAACTGCTACTACTTTTTCTGATAAAAAACTTAAAATACGAAATTCACTAACAAGTACACTAGAAAGGTGATTTTCTAAAAAGTTTTGGAGACTATAAGTGTGACCCATCCTACTTCCTCAAATTTGAAGGAGAATCGATTGGTGCAAATTTCAAACTTCTAAGACTCACCTTCTTCGAGAAAGGTGCATTTTAATATAGGAAAACGCCATAAATTCAATAAAAAACGGTCAATTTGAACTGAAATCGTATTTTGTATTATCAGAAGCTCTAACTGCTACTACTTTTTCTGATATAAAACTTAAAATACGAAATTCACTAACAAGTACACTAGAAAGGTGATTTTCTAAAAAGTTTTGGAGACTATAAGTGTGACCCATCCTACTTCCTCAAATTTGAAGGAGAATCGATTGGTGCAAATTTCAAACTTCTAAGACTCACCTTCTTCGAGAAAGGTGCATTTTAATATAGGAAAACTCCATAAATTCAATAAAAAACGGTCAATTTGAACTGAAATCGTATTTTGTATTATCAGAAGCTCTAACTGCTACTACTTTTTCTGATAAAAAACTTAAAATACGAAATTCACTAACAAGTACACTAGAAAGGTGATTTTCTAAAAAGTTTTGGAGACTATAAGTGTGACCCATCCTACTTCCTCAAATTTGAAGGAGAATCGATTGGTGCAAATTTCAAACTTCTAAGACTCACCTTCTTCGAGAAAGGTGCATTTTAATATAGGAAAACGCCATAAATTCAATAAAAAACGGTCAATTTGAACTGAAATCGTATTTTGTATTATCAGAAGCTCTAACTGCTACTACTTTTTCTGATAAAAAACTTAAAATACGAAATTCACTAACAAGTACACTAGAAAGGTGATTTTCTAAAAAGTTTTGGAGACTATAAGTGTGACCCATCCTACTTCCTCAAATTTGAAGGAGAATCGATTGGTGGAAATTTCAAACTTCTGAGACTCACCTCTTCGAGAAAGGTGCATTTTAATATAGGAAAACGCCATAAATTCAATAAAAAACGGTCAATTTGAACTGAAATCGTATTTTGTATTATCAGAAGCTCTAACTGCTACTACTTTTTCTGATAAAAAACTTAAAATACGAAATTCACTAACAAGTACACTAGAAAGGTGATTTTCTAAAAAGTTTTAAAGGAGACTATTAGTGTGACCCATCCTACTTCCTCAAATTTGAAGGAGAATCGATTGGTGCAAATTTCAAACTTCTAAGACTCACCTTCTTCGAGAAAGGTGCATTTTAATATAGGAAAACGCCATAAATTCAATAAAAAACGGTCAATTTGAACTGAAATCGTATTTTGTATTATCAGAAGCTCTAACTGCTACTACTTTTTCTGATAAAAAACTTAAAATACGAAATTCACTAACAAGTACACTAGAAAGGTGATTTTCTAAAAAGTTTTGGAGACTATAAGTGTGACCCATCCTACTTCCTCAAATTTGAAGGAGAATCGATTGGTGGAAATTTCAAACTTCTGAGACTCACCTCTTCGAGAAAGGTGCATTTTAATATAGGAAAACGCCATAAATTCAATAAAAAACGGTCAATTTGAACTGAAATCGTATTTTGTATTATCAGAAGCTCTAACTGCTACTACTTTTTCTGATAAAAAACTTAAAATACGAAATTCACTAACAAGTACACTAGAAAGGTGATTTTCTAAAAAGTTTTAAAGGAGACTATTAGTGTGACCCATCCTACTTCCTCAAATTTGAAGGAGAATCGATTGGTGCAAATTTCAAACTTCTAAGACTCACCTTCTTCGAGAAAGGTGCATTTTAATATAGGAAAACGCCATAAATTCAATAAAAAACGGTCAATTTGAACTGAAATCGTATTTTGTATTATCAGAAGCTCTAACTGCTACTACTTTTTCTGATAAAAAACTTAAAATACGAAATTCACTAACAAGTACACTAGAAAGGTGATTTTCTAAAAAGTTTTGGAGACTATAAGTGTGACCCATCCTACTTCCTCAAATTTGAAGGAGAATCGATTGGTGCAAATTTCAAACTTCTGAGACTCACCTCTTCGAGAAAGGTGCATTTTAATATAGGAAAACGCCATAAATTCAATAAAAAACGGTCAATTTGAACTGAAATCGTATTTTGTATTATAAGAAGCTCTAACTGCTACTACTTTTTCTGATAAAAAACTTAAAATACGAAATTCACTAACAAGTACACTAGAAAGGTGATTTTCTAAAAAGTTTTGGAGACTATAAATGTGACCCATCCTACTTCCTCAAATTTGAAGGAGAATCGATTGGTGCAAATTTCAAACTTCTAAGACTCACCTTCTTCGAGAAAGGTGCATTTTAATATAGGAAAACGCCATAAATTCAATAAAAAACGGTCAATTTGAACTGAAATCGTATTTTGTATTATCAGAAGCTCTAACTGCTACTACTTTTTCTGATAAAAAACTTAAAATACGAAATTCACTAACAAGTACACTAGAAAGATGATTTTCTAAATAGTTTTGGAGACTATAAGTGTGACCCATCCTACTTCCTCAAATTTGAAGGAGAATCGATTGGTGCAAATTTCAAACTTCTAAGACTCACCTTCTTCGAGAAAGGTGCATTTTAATATAGGAAAACGCCATAAATTAAATAAAAAACGGTCAATTTGAACTGAAATCGTATTTTGTATTATCAGAAGCTCTAACTGCTACTACTTTTTCTGATAAAAAACTTAAAATACGAAATTCACTAACAAGTACACTAGAAAGGTGATTTTCTAAAAAGTTTTGGAGACTATAAGTGTGACCCATCCTACTTCCTCAAATTTGAAGGAGAATCGATTGGTGCAAATTTCAAACTTCTGAGACTCACCTCTTCGAGAAAGGTGCATTTTAATATAGGAAAACGCCATAAATTCAATAAAAAACGGTCAATTTGAACTGAAATCGTATTTTGTATTATCAGAAGCTCTAACTGCTACTACTTTTTCTGATAAAAAACTTAAAATACGAAATTCACTAACAAGTACACTAGAAAGGTGATTTTCTAAAAAGTTTTGGAGACTATAAGTGTGACCCATCCTACTTCCTCAAATTTGAAGGAGAATCGATTGGTGCAAATTTCAAACTTCTAAGACTCACCTTCTTCGAGAAAGGTGCATTTTAATATAGGAAAACGCCATAAATTCAATAAAAAACGGTCAATTTGAACTGAAATCGTATTTTGTATTATCAGAAGCTCTAACTGCTACTACTTTTTCTGATAAAAAACTTAAAATACGAAATTCACTAACAAGTACACTAGAAAGGTGATTTTCTTAAAAGTTTTGGAGACTATAAGTGTGACCCATCCTACTTCCTCAAATTTGAAGGAGAATCGATTGGTGCAAATTTCAAACTTCTGAGACTCACCTCTTCGAGAAAGGTGCATTTTAATATAGGAAAACGCCATAAATTCAATAAAAAACGGTCAATTTGAACTGAAATCGTATTTTGTATTATAAGAAGCTCTAACTGCTACTACTTTTTCTGATAAAAAACTTAAAATACGAAATTCACTAACAAGTACACTAGAAAGGTGATTTTCTAAAAATTTTTGGAGACTATAAATGTGACCCATCCTACTTCCTCAAATTTGAAGGAGAATCGATTGGTGCAAATTTCAAACTTCTAAGACTCACCTTCTTCGAGAAAGGTGCATTTTAATATAGGAAAACGCCATAAATTCAATAAAAAACGGTCAATTTGAACTGAAATCGTATTTTGTATTATCAGAAGCTCTAACTGCTACTACTTTTTCTGATAAAAAACTTAAAATACGAAATTCACTAACAAGTACACTAGAAAGGTGATTTTCTAAAAAGTTTTGGAGACTATAAGTGTGACCCATCCTACTTCCTCAAATTTGAAGGAGAATCGATTGGTGCAAATTTCAAACTTCTAAGACTCACCTTCTTCGAGAAAGGTGCATTTTAATATAGGAAAACTCCATAAATTCAATAAAAAACGGTCAATTTGAACTGAAATCGTATTTTGTATTATCAGAAGCTCTAACTGCTACTACTTTTTCTGATAAAAAACTTAAAATACGAAATTCACTAACAAGTACACTAGAAAGGTGATTTTCTAAAAAGTTTTGGAGACTATAAGTGTGACCCATCCTACTTCCTCAAATTTGAAGGAGAATCGATTGGTGCAAATTTCAAACTTCTAAGACTCACCTTCTTCGAGAAAGGTGCATTTTAATATAGGAAAGCGCCATAAATTAAATAAAAAACGGTCAATTTGAACTGAAATCGTATTTTGTATTATCAGAAGCTCTAACTGCTACTACTTTTTCTGATAAAAAACTTAAAATACGAAATTCACTAACAAGTACACTAGAAAGATGATTTTCTAAATAGTTTTGGAGACTATAAGTGTGACCCATCCTACTTCCTCAAATTTGAAGGAGAATCGATTGGTGCAAATTTCAAACTTCTAAGACTCACCTTCTTCGAGAAAGGTGCATTTTAATATAGGAAAACGCCATAAATTCAATAAAAAACGGTCAATTTGAACTGAAATCGTATTTTGTATTATCAGAAGCTCTAACTGCTACTACTTTTTCTGATAAAAAACTTAAAATACGAAATTCACTAACAAGTACACTAGAAAGGTGATTTTCTAAAAAGTTTTGGAGACTATAAGTGTGACCCATCCTACTTCCTCAAATTTGAAGGAGAATCGATTGGTGCAAATTTCAAACTTCTGAGACTCACCTCTTCGAGAAAGGTGCATTTTAATATAGGAAAACGCCATAAATTCAATAAAAAACGGTCAATTTGAACTGAAATCGTATTTTGTATTATCAGAAGCTCTAACTGCTACTACTTTTTCTGATAAAAAACTTAAAATACGAAATTCACTAACAAGTACACTAGAAAGGTGATTTTCTAAAAAGTTTTGGAGACTATAAGTGTGACCCATCCTACTTCCTCAAATTTGAAGGAGAATCGATTGGTGCAAATTTCAAACTTCTAAGACTCACCTTCTTCGAGAAAGGTGCATTTTAATATGGGAAAAGGCCATAAATTCAATAAAAAACGGTCAATTTGAACTGAAATCGTATTTTGTATTATCAGAAGCTCTAACTGCTACTACTTTTTCTGATAAAAAACTTAAAATACGAAATTCACTAACAAGTACACTAGAAAGGTGATTTTCTAAAAAGTTTTGGAGACTATAAGTGTGACCCATCCTACTTCCTCAAATTTGAAGGAGAATCGATTGGTGCAAATTTCAAACTTCTAAGACTCACTTTCTTCGAGAAAGGTGCATTTTAATATAGGAAAACGCCATAAATTCAATAAAAAACGGTCAATTTGAACTGAAATCGTATTTTGTATTATCAGAAGCTCTAACTGCTACTACTTTTTCTGATAAAAAACTTAAAATACGAAATTCACTAACAAGTACACTAGAAAGATGATTTTCTAAATAGTTTTGGAGACTATAAGTGTGACCCATCCTACTTCCTCAAATTTGAAGGAGAATCGATTGGTGCAAATTTCAAACTTCTAAGACTCACCTTCTTCGAGAGAGGTGCATTTTAATATAGGAAAACGCCATAAATTAAATAAAAAACGGTCAATTTGAACTGAAATCGTATTTTGTATTATCAGAAGCTCTAACTGCTACTACTTTTTCTGATAAAAAACTTAAAATACGAAATTCACTAACAAGTACACTAGAAAGGTGATTTTCTAAAAAGTTTTGGAGACTATAAGTGTGACCCATCCTACTTCCTCAAATTTGAAGGAGAATCGATTGGTGCAAATTTCAAACTTCTAAGACTCGCCCACTTCGAGAAGAGTGGCCTTATCTGCAGTTTAATATGAAAAAACGCCACAAATTCAATAAAAATCGGTTAATTTGAACTGAAATCGTTATTTTGTATTATCAGAACCTCTAACTGCCGCTACTTGTTCTTATAGTTATTGCTTTGTATGGCTAATTTTTATAAGTTGTAAGGGAATTCTAAGGAACAATGCAGAACATGGAATTTTGCTTAAACTTACCCCTAACTTGCTAATTTTTTAGACTGTAGGTATACAGAACAAGAAAAAAGGGTGAATTGGAGGTAGTTAAAAGGTATCCAAAAAACTTCTTTCAATAGGAATGTCTTTTTATTTTAAGCTAAATTTTGAAACCTCAAAATTAAACAATTTGGGTTTATTTCTGTCAAAAAACTGAATACATTCTCATCTGTCAAACCTTTAATATTTCACGTCCATCAATCGAGCAATACAAAAATAAACCAGTAGGCCTTGATCATTAATCTATGAGTCAATTTCAAAGTCTACTGAGGATGTTTTGTATTTTCTTAATTATTGAAAATAAAAGTTCTCACCTGTAAAATTCAAACCTTATGAACTTTCGGCTGATGGCTGATCGCTCACTCGTTGACATAACAACATGGCGGAAATTAATTTTAAAAAATGGCGTAACGAAATTGTCCACAACTCAATTTTTTCAAATGGGAGTACCATAATTTTATGTATCCAAAAGATGCAAAACTAAATTCCCTGTAGGCTAGTATTAGCATTCTCTATACCTATTTTCAATATTTTTGAAAATATTTGAAATAAATGTATTTGTGCTAATTAAAAAAATTGATCACAGCAAGCTTTGGATCAAAATTTAGTAACAGTTCATTCTACACCTTCAAAAATTTGTCTTAAAGCTTGCTGGGATCAATTTTTTTAATTTGCACAAATACACACCAACACTCCATCTCCATAACAAATACATTTATTTCAAATATATTGAAAATGGCTATAGGGGATGCTAATACTAGCCTAAAGAGAATTTAATTTTGCATCTTTTGGATAGATAATATTATGGTACTCGCATCTGAAAAAAATGGGCAGCTACGGAAGCGGTTGGAACCTCCCCACTTGGTGAATTTTCTAATCCTATCACCAATATCAAGTAAATGTTACTATTTACTATATCTAAGTTTCACTACACCTAACCTAAGGTGTTTTCTGTGATTTTTCTAAAGGCGATCTTTTGCCAAAAGGGCACTAAGTTTGAATACAATTTTGAAAACAAAATTTGAAGACTTTTCATGTGCTGATAGAGAAAATGGGCGTTCATTATTCAAGTTTCAAAGTTGATATGCCAAAATGGTACTTGCCGTTCGCCGATTGCCGTCAAAATTAGATCAGCTCTTCGGCTGGTAAGGGTACCTCTACCTACCAAATTTCAGCCAAATCGATCTAGTAGTTTGGACTGTAGCGTGTTATTTAATGTTTCTTCGAAATTTCGATTTTTTTGATTTTGTGCCAAAAAGGCGCTAAGTATGAATACATTTCTAGATACAGAATTTGAAGACATTTCATGTGCTGATAAAAAAAGTATCACAAGTCAAATTTCATAGTTGGTGTGCCAAAAAGGCACTTGGCGTTTGCGGATCGGCAAGAAAATTAACTGGGCTCACCAGAGGACCAACACTAAACCACATTCCAAATTTCATTCAAATCCGTTCGACAGTTTTCGAGAAATCTTGCTTGTACGTGCATACACACAGACATTTTTTAAAAAACACTTTTTTGTGATCCTGAGACCTTCAAACGTAAAGATCTGGTGTTATCTCAATTTCGAATTTTGGATTGATTGCAGTAACCTCCCATTTTTATATTGGTTGTGGGGAGGTTAAAAGTGAGTTGTGGACAATTTCGTTACTCCATTTTAAAAATCTATTTTCCACCAAATCGTTAAATCAACATGATCAAGTGGGACATCAAAAGAAAGCTCAAATCATGTACTTTCAACCCTCTAAATTTGGTTCCTTAATCTTCAACCGTCTGGAACATACAAATTTTTCTATTGCCGGTCAAAAATCAATTGTTTTACACAAATTTTGACATATGTCAAGAACTATGACAGTTAGGTTGGCAAAGTGGAGGTGCAATAAGCTCACAATTAAGGGGCCAATATTAATCTAGAGTCAAAACATGGGCTTCCCATTTAAAATACAAAGATGGCGGCCATTTCCGGTATAACCGGAAGTGCGTCAGAGCTGAAAATATTTTCATTCGATGGACCATGAATTTGCGTGAATTTTCGTTTAGCTGCTCAAAACGATTATCTCAATATCGCTAACTGACACTTTGAAAGAGACACCCTGTAATTTAACCGATCCCGGACCTTTTACCTTTTAGAACATCCCAATGGTGAGCATCGAAAAATTACCCACCCTGTATGGGGCAAAGTGGTATACCTACTTATTAAGGAACCAAACTGAAAGATCTTATTCTCGTTAAATGCACCAATATAGCGGAAATAAGATTTTTACATACAGGCTGGTCGTTTTATCTTGAGACTGGCAAATATCTCGGAAAGGAAGCATTTTAGAAAAAAATGTTTGATATAAAAGTTTTATGACTTCGAGGGGGAAAATAGATGGCATCAATGCCGTTTGGATTTAACGTCATTTTCAAGGTCAAATGAAAGTCAACTTATTTTTTTTAATGGAAACCTACATTTTTTATTACAGATTCTTATTCCCCGTAAAATAACAAACATCTCTCATCTAAACTATTTTTGGATCCGGTGGATAGTTTGTCAGATATTTGAATGAAAATTTTAATCTTCTTCGAAATCCATTGCCTTCCTAGCAACAGCGGCATGACAAAAACAAAATCTACAACAATTTTTGTGGTTCATTTATCTAGAATTCATCGTTGCCAAGATACAACGGTTGTTCATTTGTTGTGTCTTGCCTAGAGTTTTCAATCCCGGGACGATTTTCGATCCCGAAAATCCCGCCATTTTAGAACCGGGATTTTCGGGATTTTCGAGATTAGATGAACAAGCACAAAACCAGTTGCAAGCTTTTAGCGTGTTATTTAGTATCAAATTTCGACCTTTCTGCAATACACGCACCTATAAATATAGCATTATTTTTGAGTCTATTATCAAAAAGGAAATGACCCTATTCGAAAATGGAGGTAATGGAGGAAAAATTTGCAGTATGTGGATTCGGAACGTGCTTTTTCGAACGCTGACATCAGTCTGTGCACAAAAATTAGATCTATGTGGGGGGACGGCACTTTGGACGCATTGTCGTTTTTAAGGTCTTTTTTCCAGGAGAAGGCAACACGAAAATAGCTTTACTTCCTTTTTTTTAATATTACTTTGTTTATCACTGACACTGTTCATCCTTTTTTTCATGCAATATAAATAGATAATAGATATTTATCCAAACTAAATCTAAAAAAAAGTATATTGCGGCTGAATTTTTATAATTTGCAATCTAATCCCGGGATCCCGAAAATCCCGGGATTGAAATATTGTAATCCCGAAAATCCCGTGAGGCCAATCCCGGTCCGGGATTGAAAACCCTAGTCTTGCCGCTGTTAATAGGGAATTTCTAGGGATTTCGAAAAATATCTAAATTTACATGCACCGGATCCAAAAATAGTTTATAATAATAATAATAATAATGTATATTTTCATCATAGGACCTTACATGAAAGTATCAAAACGTTGTAGAGAGTGATGCAACTATAATGCGGGCTACTCCGAAAGAGTGCAGTTTTATGTCCGGGGACACTCAACATTGCCGATTTCTAGTAGTCATTGCGTCGTATATATCACCATTTTTTTGGAACTTATGTAGGTTCTGTTTTGTATACATCAGGACATTGAATATGAAAAGACAGGGCACAGTCATCACTTGCAACCTTATGAAGTGTTCACGACATGAAGTCGTTTGAGGGAGATTTAGCATTGACCTGATAATTCTCTTTTGTGCCACAAAAAGACTATTTATACCTTGTTGGCTATGATTGAACATTATACTGTAAGATAGAATTGACTGTACATGGGCGTAGTAGAACACCTTAATGGTGTCTGCGTCTACCTGGTGCGCTAGCGTTCTGATGAGAGTTTAGATGAGAGTTGTTTGTTCTTTTAAGGGGAATAAGAATCTGTAATAAAATATATAGGTTTCCCTTAAAAAAACATGTTGACCTTTATTTGACCTTGAAAATGACCTTGAATGCCATCCATTTTCCCCCTCGAAATCATAAAACTTTTATACAAAACATTTTTTTCTAAAATGCTTCCTTTCCGAGATATTTGCCAGTCTCAAGATAAAACGACCACCCTGTATAAGAGCAGAGCACTTCTGTAGTTTTTGGGTTATGCAAGGCACGAAGAAATAGTTGCATAATGCATACCCATCCGAAGACTTAATAAGGGCACCTACCTAATTAATGATGCAGCTGGAAGAGAGATAAACAATGAAGAAGCAGAATAACGAAATAGGCCTGCGATTATTTCTTTCTTTTTGTACCTACCTACCGCTTCTCGCAGCGCTATTGTTGCTTTTCGTTTTGTGAATTAAAATCCTCTAAGTATTTGTAGAATTGATTTAGACGCGTTCTAAACAGAATCTCGTCATATTTTTATGGTTTTTATTCAATAAGCAACTTTTATATTTGGCAATTCCGTCCAGATCACATTTGTCATGATATTTTTTGACAAATAAATACGCATCTTTCGTGCCTCCTAAGATTTATTGGACTCATTTTAGACTGGAAGATTGGTAGTTTTGCACCTCGCTAGCAGCTAAACCAGTGATGCTGCAGAGTTGAAATTCACATGACAGCTACAATTTAATAGGACCAATAACATACCAAAATTTTAAAAAAATCGACCGAGGGCCAGCATCCCCCGTTATCATGTCCTTTAGAGACGCAAGATAGGTCACAGTTCTGGTAGCAAAAAACATTTAAAAAACCACCTATATTTCGAAAAATAGCGGTGCTTAGTTTTCCTAGAGTTTGTAGTACTTAATACAAAATTCTGTTTTAATTAAAATTTGCGTTTTTCTACTGTTTTTATTGGGTTTTGGAGTTTAAAGTTATGCAAAGCTATTCTATTTAAAGCGAGTGAGCCCAAGAAGTTTGTTTGCACTAATCGATTCTCCTTCAAAGCAGGAGATGGGTAACACTTGAGGCAGTGGTCGGAACATTATTTTTAAAAAGTAATTCATTACCATTACACATTACTTCGTCGAAATTGTAATGCATTACAATTACTAATTAATTTTTTCAAAAAGTAATGCATTACAATTACAATTACTTAATAAATGTAATGCATTACTTTATACATTACTTTTAACGTGACATTTCTTAAATTTCTAATTGTAGCTGACAGATTTTGAGATCTGCAGTAAATTGAAACATACGTCATTCCAGACACGGCCAACTCTAATTGGAATTTTAAAAAATGCCACGTTATAAAAAAAACTGTAGGTGTATCATTATAAAACAGTAAATTTATTATTTAATTTTAATTTAATTTGAATAACAATTGCGTTTCAAAATTTACCACTGCTTGAGATGGTTAAAGTTAGTTTTATTTTCTTCAGCTAGGAAATTATTTCAATTCTGTAGAAATATTTTATCCGGAGTAATTGCAGAGAATACTTAAAAATAGCAGGAAAACCTCTTCAGAATGCATCAATGTTTGCTTGTGAGGCGGTAGGTAAAAAGAACCCCGCTGGGTTAGGGTTAACTCTGATAGCAGTAGTACCTAGCTACTTCCTGTGGTGATTATTTCATTTCACAGAATTACATTTTTCATAAAAGTTTTATTTTTGCGTTTATCAATTAAGGGTAAAAAAAGTAATGGAAAAAGTAATGGTTTTCCATTACAATTACTAAAAAAATGTAATGCATTACAATTAATGGCTCCCTTACTTAAACCGTTATTTTATTTAAGACGAAGTTCATTGCTGCTCAAGCTGGGGCCACGATTTTCGCCCAGATTACCCATTTCTGGGGATACTCAGAAAATCCCTTCCCAATGTACCTTTCGTCGGTTTAACAGCAACAGCAACTATGCCGATTCTGACCGATATTCAAACAATGCTCAGTTTCAACGACCCCATGATCATCACAGCCCCTTTCAATCGCCCCAATTTGTACTACAAAGTCCTAGCAAAGCAACCGGGCGTCACCGACTACCTAGAAAATTTGTTAAGAAACAAGTACGCGGGCAAAACCGGAATTATTTATACAACAACCGTGAACGATTGCGTGCGTTTGGCCAAAGATTTGAAGAGGAAGGGACTTAAGGTCGCACCTTATCACGGACAACTAGAACCGGAGAAGAAAAGAATTATTCATACAAGATGGTTGGCAGGCACTTACCAGTGTGTTGTTGCCACTGTAGCGTTTGGAATGGGAATAGGTTAATTAATTTAGGGGAGAACCTGGAGATAATTTTTTATTGTAGATAAGCCGAATGTTCGTTTTGTTATTCACCATTCGATTCCTAGAAGTATGGAAGCTCTTTACCAGGAAAGCGGGCGAGCTGGTAGAGATGGGGAACCGGCCGACTGTATTGTATTGTATAGCCTTCATGATTATCTTAAAGTTGCTGGCATGGCTACTTCTCTAAATGAGGAAGAGAAGACTCTCTCAGTGCTGGAATATTGCCTCGACGAAACTAGGTAGGTAGCAGTTGTACAGATTTCATGGGGGCCCAGTCAACACACTCAAGTGACATAACAATTTTAACCAAAACAGCAGACTTTCAATTTCTCTTCAGTTGCAGACGTTCCTTGATTGCCAAACACTTTGAAGAGGTTTGGGATGAAAGCCATTGCAGCAAAATGTGCGATCATTGCAGCTCTTCAGAAGACGAACACCTGATCTATGATATAACTAGTGCCTATATTGAGCTTAGTGCTGTTCTTAACAAAGCGTCCATGAATATGGAAAAACTGACTTTCAACAAGCTAATAGACGGCTGGTTCCAAACCGGACCAAGAAAATTAAGAGTACCGGTGATGCCTAAACCAAAGATTACTAAGCTACAAGGGGAAATGATAGTCTCTTACTTGCTGCTCCAGAAATATTTAACCATTGATAAAGGTTATAATAGTTATACCACGTTGTGTTATATAGTAGAGGGAAAAAAACTAGACGAGAATGCGAAGATTGAACTGATAACTACCTGCAAATATATAGGTTTTCCCAAGACTGACTATAAGGATGGCCAGGGGCCCGAGCCGAAACTGTTAAAGAAAGAATGACTTTCGTTTCATTTTGTTTGTGTTGACTTGTTTGTATTAATTTTTGTTGCAGTTTTGTAAATTTTGTTTCTAAATAAAAGTTTGTTGAAAATATAGTATTTTATTTGTATACTTACGACCTATGCCTTCTTACACTTCGTTACATGGAAAAAGACCAAAATAAAAACTAAGTTATTTACTACAAAGTCGATTATTTTGTACATAAATACTAACATTTAGAAACATTTTAGTAAAGCTGGTAAGGAATTGTACATCTGGTGTCAAAATACATATAACCCACTCTCTTTGAAATCGATTTTTCTGAATGAACACTCCGATTGCAAAAACTCTTAAATGCGATCAACACACATGGCAGGAGACTATAATAAGCGCGGCTGACTATTGTCCGTGCACTTCACATCAGTCCAAAAAAAAAATGAATTGCACTGGGAAGGATGATTCCGACGTTCAAGACGCCTACAGTCTTTCGCAGAAATGCTAACGAGGGCTAAAACGTTGGTCCTCTTTACATATTCAACTACCCGGCTCTTGATTCGCTTCAGTTAAAGCACTTTCCACGAGACGTTTGTGCTTTCCAACTAGCTCAGGGAGATCATAGGCTATTGCGATATCCAGCCTATTAATGGGACAGCCTCTAAAATACGTACACGTAGCTGAGAGTTGCTTAAAATCGTACAGGGCATTCAGCTTGAAGAAATCCCGGTACACTTCTGGATCTGGAAGATCGTAGCGAGAAATATTGGTCAAAGTAGAAAGGCCCTCGTAGATGTGATAGTCCTGTGGATGATCTATGATCTCGTCAGCTACTTGGTTGCGGTTGCCAAAAACAGATTTGTGATTATAATATGTTGTCAAATAACAGTCAACCATTTTGGCATGATTCCTTACACGCACCTATAAAAAGAAACATGAACATCACATTTAATCGTAACTATTTTGAATCTTACCGCAAATCTACGTGCACTCGCAATCTTATTGTCGATTCTCTTGTCAATAGCTGATCGCAAATCCCTCAAAAACGCTCTTTCTTGGGCTTTTAGCAATCTCACAGGCGCCCAAGGCTCGTAAGGTTTTGACCATAAGGATACGGTGTACATTATTGGTGGCTGAGGTGAAGACATTAGCGGGGAAATGTTCCAAATCAAAGCTCCCTGGACGCGCATTAATTCTTCTGGTTTCACTTGGTCAGCTTTGTTTAGAACAATTCTCGTCTGGAAGATAACAGTTTATCAACTGGAGACTCGAGTTTCCATTTACCTGATGCTCTCTGCCTTTCAACTGATCTAGAATAGCTTCGGTTTCTGGACCTACATCCAACTTCGATGGATCGTAAACTAGGAATATGATATCAGCTCGATCAATAAACCATTGACAGGCATCGTTAAAAGGGAAAACACGTGAAACCTGCTTTCTAACTTCTAGAATGCCAGGGATTTCCACTATGTTCACCTAAGAGAAAAAATCATAAAATGATAAGCTGAAATATAGTACCTGCCTTTTCAAGTAGTTCGCTTGGAAGTTTGACACCTCTAAGACGTTCTTCTAAGCCTTGCCCGAATTTCTGCAAGCCAGAAAACGTAAAATCAGCCGCCAGCTCAGTACCTTCAACGATTTCCGGTTCCTCTCCGTGCATTAATATATTAAAGTACGCAGGTGAAGGCTCGGCACCTGTCCGCAAAGACGTTTCATTATATTCATTGTCTAGTAGATAATTTATAATTGAGGATTTTCCCCCACTCCAAGGTCCCATGAAGAGTATTAGGGGCTTAGAGAAAATTTCTGCGTCCCCAAAATGCCTATTGCTAAGATCCCTGTATTTATACAAAGTCTCCAGAGGTTTTATAGCATTCTCGTATAATTTTTTCAAATCTCTCAAGGTTATCTCCGACACTCTGTTAATGATAGCTTCCTTTTCCGATGCTTCTGGGTCTAATTTAAGAAGATGTTCAACGTGATCTCTCGGTCTGAGCTCGTTTGGAACTTCAGTTTCAAGAGTGAGTTCTTCTTCGGGGGCCTCCTCGCTTTCTTTACTATCGTTATCTCCGTCTTCCGATGCTTCTTCTTTACTATCATCATCGTCGTTGGATTTTTCTGGACTATCCTTACCTTCTTTGCTGTCGGCGGTTTTGGAATCGTCATCATCATCATCATCGGTTTTGGTTTCTTCGGTTTCAACACTTTTATCATCCTCTTTGCTGTCTTTGTCTGTTTTGCTGCCGTCATCTGATTTGCTATCGTTTTCGTCTGCTTTACTGTCGTTATCATCTGCTTTGCTATCATTGTCGTTTACTTTACTGTCGTTGTCATCTGCTTTGCTGTCGTTGTCATCTATTTTGCTATCATTATCGTCTGCTTTGCTGTCGTTGTCATCTGCATGGCTATCATTGCCTGTTTTGCTGTCGTTATCTTCTGCTTTGCTATCATTGTCATCTGCTTTGCTATCATTGTCATCTACTTTGCTATCATTTTCTTCTTCTTTGCTAGGTTGATCCTCTACACTTTCCGCTTGTGCGGCTTCTACATCTTCACGTTTTTCTTCGACACTTTCATTTTTATCATCAGCCGATTGTTTACTATCCTCACTGCCTTCAGTTTCCTCATTTGTGTCCTAGAGATCAAAGTTTAGTAAAATAGGGTAAATGAGTGGCTCTTACGCTATCTTCCGCACTTCTCTCCTGTTCAACTGATTCGACTTCCTCCTTGGTGTCCTGGAAAAGCAAAAATGAGACGGCAAAAATAATTCAAGCCTTACCTCCTGTTCATCAGAATGTTGTTCGCTTTCGGTGCTTGCATTGCCTTCTTCGTGAGTGTCGTCATCTCCTTCACCTTCCTGGTGGTCGGAGTCGTCGGTAGTGACCTCTACGGTGGGAATGTCTTCGTTGCTGTCCCCCGTTTCATCTCCGGCTTCCCCTACCTCCAGCTCTTTGAGAGCTTTCTCGATGTAAGGCCGGCATTCGGACTCGGAAGGACCTTCTGACTCTGCCTCACCTTGCACACCTTGGCAAACAAAAATGTATTTTGAATTGCAGTTAATTCCCTCGATATTTAATCTCTTGGCGGCTAGCCAGAAAAACAGCTGTGAACTTATATTGCACACAGGTCTAAACTTGGTGTATTTGAGTTTAAACGGTTTTGTGGTGTATAATTTTAGGACGGTGATGTTAAAATAAAATGCATAGTACAAGGGCAGTTATAGAGGAATTGTTCATTCCACGGTCGTGTCTGATCTAAATCCGTAACAGAGTCTAGGGTAGCCTTTGCTGGCGATTTGCCGATGTCGTCAGTTGCAGTAGGTACTCTACTTTTAGATCAGCGATTGGAGATTTTTATCAAAAAACTTCTTGCCATTTTTAATATCTAGTTACAATTGAGGTTAACCAAAATAGCCCGCATTTATAATTTTCGTTGCAACTTCGTATTAATAGAAAATGTTTATTTGCGAAAATTTTTATAATTAGAAACCGGCATCGTCCAAAAATAACATTATCATATTATATAGTACCTACGAAAAATGGCTGCCATTCACATTATATAATTTAATATATTGAAAAATCACTTGTTTAGCACCGCAGAAAATTTAACAATTTTTTTTTCTTCCACCTGGCACCACTTTTACCGAAAATCTTTAGAAAAAAAGCACTTTTCTTCACGTACCCTGCAAGGCAGCGGCGAGAAGTGAGACTCCAAGAAGCAGCAAAAGCCACGAGGACCTCCGGCAGACCTCCATGGCGTATCTTCACTACACCCGTCACATTAACGTCTCGCACTGAAAACCCAGATTACGACCGACCATCACATATCAGCGCGACGCCGCTCAGTGGCGCTCCAAAATTATCCCACCTCCTACCTCAACGTATGCTCTTGAAACAATAAATTTTGAAAAAAAACATTTTTTTCATTTTATGGTTTCAAATAATGCAGCTGAGAAGTGCAAGAAAACTGAAAAAAATTATTGGTAGTCTCGGAGACGGTAGAAACTTCTACTTTTCCACAGAATTTGTAAATGTGGCAATTAACTTTAACCAAGTCAGAAATCGGTGGAGTCGGCGTCGACCGCTGATGCTGTATTGCGCATTGTGCCCGGCGTTCTTTTATTAAAATTTAAAATGCAAATGTTTTTCACCCCTAAAATGACATTTTTCGAAAAAAGGCAATAAGTTTTTCGATCCGGCAATGCAACCGCTATCGAATTCGATAATAATAATAATATGCACTTTTCCTAAGAAAGATTCAAAAACTGGAGCTTTTGCCCCTAAAATGTAAATTTTAGAAAAAATGGCAGCAAGATTTTTGATCCGTTAATGCAACAGCTATACAGGGTGGGTAATTTTTCGATGCTCACCATTGGGATCTCCTAATCTGTAAAAGATACGGGGTCGCTATTTGTTGATGATTAAGATTCTGAAGAGAATTTCCCGATATTTTGATTCGTTTTCGAGTTATTACAAAAAATCTGAAAATTGACAATTTAAAGAAAAAATAATATCTTCCTAACGATTAATGTTGTTTAAATGAAACTTGGACCTTTTATATTTTTGACAGCTGTCAATTGAATAGCATCGACAGAAATTTTCTAGGCCTCTAGATATTGAATTTTGACACCATCAAATACACAAAAAAATTGGCTTTTCAAAAATGTACTCAACATGAACTTTTTTGACAGATGTCAGAATTTGAAAATTGTTAGGAATAGTTTGCAAAATCAGCCTAAACTTAGAAGAAAATGGCAGCAGAGAAGCGGCTGGAATCTCCCCAACGCGTACCAAATTTCAGCCAAATCGGTCGAGTAGTTTGGGCTGTGGCGTGTTTACGAACGAACCAACGAACGAACGTACGTACATACATACACACATTTTAAAAAACACTTTTTTGGGTTCCTGAGACCTCAAAACGTATAGATCCGGTCTTATCTCGAATTCGAAAATTTTAGTGATTGCAGTAACCTCCCTTTTTTAACTTCTACGCTCGCGAAGCAGTTACTGGAATCGATCGGAAAATTCAAAAAAATCGAATCGCCAAAAATATGAAATCTTTACGTTTCAGGGTCCTGGGAACCCAAAAAAGTGGTTTTTGAAAAAATGTCTGTCTGTGATCACGCTGCAGCTCAAACTACTGAACGTATCGAGATGAAATTTGGCACACATATTCAGTGGGGGATTTGTAGGTGCTCTTTAGAATCTGGGCCACATCGGTTTACGGAAAGTGCCTTTTTGGCACATCAACTTTAAAAATTTAAATGCAAACCGCCATTTTTCGCGTTACCATATGAATGCTCTCCGAATTCTGCTTCTAAAAATGTATTCACACTTGTGCCCTTTTGGCCAAAAAATGGTGCCGTGAAAAAAAACCTATACATAACTGTGTATTTTTATTACCGGATTTGATAGCTGATTTTTTTCAAGCTGAAAACCTTAGTGCCACTTTTTCGAAAAGTGTCATTTTAGTGGCAAAAGGGCCCTTGTTCCAATTTACTTTACAAAAAGAAATATTCTTACTATCGGATTCGACAGCTGTTATATTGCCGGATCAAAAACCTTAGTGGAATTTTTTCAAAAATTTCCATTTTAGGGACAAAAAGTTTTTCTTTGCAAAAGGGCATATTATCATTTATCATTATCGAATTCGATAGCTGTTGCATTGCCGGATCGAAAACCTAGTGCCATTTTTTCGAAAAATGTCCATTTTAGAAGTGAAAAACATTTGTATTTTAGATTTTAGTAAATGAGCGCCGGGTGCATCAGCCATCCAACCGCTCCGCACGCCCGACCTTGGTTAAATAAAGTTAAATGCTACATTTACAAATTCTGTGAAAAAGTAGAAGTTTCTACCGTCTCCGAGACTGACAATTTTTTTTAAATGGTGAAGTGGAGTGGGGAGGTTAAAACAATTGCAGAAAAGTACGCCAAGTTCTTCAATCTCTTATTCAACAGTAATAAAATACGTCTTGCGGTCGACTCAGGCTTTCACAAATTTTTTGAAAAACGTCCATGTTGGTTACATTTTTGAGAAGCTAATTTTTCTGTGTATCCGGCGGTGTTAAAATTCAATATGGCGCCCATAAGAAAAAGAAAAGTTGACTGTTTTTATTCAAAATCTAGAAGGCCCAGAAAATTTCTGTCAAGGCCATTCAGTTGACAGCTGTCAAAAATATAAAAGTTCCAAGTTTCATTTAAATAGCATCAATCGTTAGGAAGATATTAATGTTTCTTTAAATTGGCAATTTTCAGATTTTTTGTGATAGCTTAGGAACGAATCAAAATATCGAGGAATTCTCTTCAGATTCTTAATCGTCAAGAAATAGCGCAACTTTTCTCTAATTTAACCGACCCCGTATATTTTACCGTTTAGGAGATCCCAATGGTGAGCATCGAAAAATTACCCACCCTGTACAATCCAACAGTAAGAAAATGCTTTTTGCTAAAAAAATTCAAACTTAGTGCCCTTTTGGCAAAAGATCGTAAAATTTAGAAAAATCACAGAAAACACACTTTGGTGGAGTAAAACTTTGGTTTAGGAAATAGTAAAGTGATAGGATTGGATCATTCGATCACCAAGTGGGGGAGGTTCCAGCCGCTTCTGACGCTGCCCATTTTTTATTTTGGCCTGAAACTTCGGATTTACCCATTTTGGGTCATCCTGAACATCTTTTCTTAATAAAATTTTTCGATAAAGAAATGCCTAATACGATTTCGTTATTTTTGTCCATTTTAATTAATCGCAGTGGGCTGAGATTTCGGGATAAGAAAAAGGTGAAGTATCCTAGAGACGCAGATTTTGCAGCTTTACACGTAGAAGAAAAGAGCGAAGTGATTTGTTCAATGTTAACCGAAATATTTGGGTGGTTCCAGTTAAAATGAGACACACTGTACATATAGGTTTTTTCTTTAAACAATGAAGGGAAGAAATAACAGAAAAAATAGAAAATTGTAATAAAAACAAAATAATTTGGACGCCAATGGAAGACGTGGGTTCCCGCGACGCCTAACGACGACCTCCGAGCAAGTTTCGCGCAATCTCCAAATGACTTACGTTCTTACAATACTTAAGTACCTACCGTAGGGACTCATTCATGGCCAACAGTTGAATCCTGATAAGTAATTATCTAAGTAGGTAGGTACTTAAAATTAATTTTTGATGGTTTTAGCTGAAATTCCAAAAATTATGTAACTTTGAAATTACGCGAATAGGATGGATAAAAATAGCCCCACTGTAACTATTTAGAATCCCGACAATTCTTAATTCATGATGAAGAACGTCAAATGTACCTAATCTATATTTTTAGGTTCGCCCTAGTTCTGCGGTAGGTATTTTTGGAAACAATTACAAATATTTACGTCGATTTCGATCTCGAGTGAAAAATATATGGTCCACTATTATTAACTTACTTAACAATTAGGTAGATAATTAACCGACCATTAAATTGTTCGTCGCCAATGTTCGGCCGGGTCTATATTTAAGTCGCAGCCCTCCATTTACTATATTCTCCTGTCTCAAACAGCAGTAATGGAAGAAAAAATATAATTTTTTGGTAGCAGTCCAATTTTTTTTAAGAAATCACCTCACTAAAGGGTTGCATTGGTTACGTTGCTTACATGTTTCATTTTAACCATTTTAACCAAGAAATTGCCAAACTACTGTCAGTTTAAAAGCCGTGTTAAATCAGATGAGTGTTTTACACTTGCTTTGGCGGATAATTTAAAACTGACGTATTTCTTTAGGCAAATATTTAGCAAATGTGGCAAACACGTTTTGTCCCTCGGGCAAACTGGTAGACCGGTTTCTTTGAACACTTCAAGGTGTCCGTTATTCATACAGGGTGAGTCTGAAAGACTCCACATCCTTTACACCACAGAATCTACTGTTCAAATGATGAAGCTTGGTGCAAAAATTATTGGTCAATTGTGATTCCTCTTGATGTTATAAGCCGCCAAAGATCTTCATTTTTAAACGTTCTTTTTAAATATCTTTCGAAAGGTGTATCGTAGGATTTTGAATTTTTGCACAGCATTGTTACAGACCAAGATGCAACTATTGATGGTACTTAAGACATTATCCAAAAAGCAGATTCCTGTTATACAGGGTGGCCCCGATGTTTTTTGCCCTTGAACTTTTTTACGTTTGAAAATATTGCTAATTTGCCTATGCGGTCGTATTCCCCGTTCAATCCTAAAACTTTTTTGGCTCTTAAAATTTTTCGAAAAAACTAATCACTCACGAGGAATATTGAAAAAACCGAAAACATGATCATCGTGATAAACCTACAATTTCAATAAAAATCAAAGTGTACGTTGACACGCATCACATTTCAACTGTTTTTTGCATTGAAGGTGTTGTCCTACATCTGTGCCCAGAACCATTGCTCACAACTGAAGAAAAAACATTGACGGTAATTTCACTTTTTTATGAGGTAGACTCATCATTGGCTTTAAGGTGATTACCTGCATCACGTTTTCGGTTTTTTCAATTTTTCTCGTGAGTGGTCAATTTTATCGAAAAATTTTAAGAGCCAAAAAAATTTTAGAATTGAACGGGAAATACGGCAACATAGGTAAATTAGCAATATTTTCAGATATAAAAAAGTTCAAGGGCAAATAACATCGGGGCCAGCCTGTATAACAGAGATCCGCTTTTTGGATAATGTCTTAAGTACCATCAGCAGTTGCTTCTTGGTCTGTAACAATGCTGTGCAAAAATTCAAAATCCTACGATACACCTTTCGAAAGATATTTAAAAAGAATGTGTAAAAATGAAGATCTTTGGCGGCTTATAACATCAAGAGGAATCACAATTGACCAATAATTTTTGCACCAAGCTTCATCATTTGAACAGTAGATTCTGTGGTATAAAGGATGTGGAGTCTTTTAGACTCAGCCTGTATAAAAGATTTTAGCGTTAATGACTTGAGTCAATTATGCTTGTTTTTTCGGCATGCTTGAACCGCCCTCGTGGGGCTTGTCCCGCTAGCCGGGTGGCAGACTCGACTTTTTCGAATCACGACTTACTTAATCATCGTCTAAGTTAAGAAGTTAAAAATTTTGTCAAACTTTAAGCCATGGACAACTTTCCCAATTTCAATTATTTAGGAAAAATTAATTTAGAAAGTTAATGAAATGAGTCAAGCAAATCAGCTGTCGCTGCCTCCCGGTCTATTACATTATATTGAGGATTTTATTATTTATTACATTATATTTAGGATTTTCATGGTTAGGTACCTACACTATAATTTTTTTTATACCCGGTGATTTTTTAAATTGTTCATCAATTATTTGATTATCGGATTATCTGATCTAACTCAATCTACTACATTTTTCGGACGCTCATTATCTCAGGTAGGTATGTACAGGGTCTTTTTTTATTATTGTCCCACTTTTAAATTGGAATAACTCCTTTATTACTTGAGCTATTTGCCTGAAATAAAAACAGATTTGTAGACCGTACCCCCAAGTTTTGTTCTGGAGCTTACTCTCAGCGATCACCGTTGGATCTTAAGCGCTATGGATGCAACTTATTGGTTTTTTTTAAATGGAAGACCCGGTATATTCTTGCACGGATCGGTGATGCATAAAAATGTCCACAGGAATATTGTCCACCAGAAATGCTACCCACCGGAAAAGTGTCCACTGGAAAAATGTCCACAAGGACGATTACGTCAACAGCTGTAACGTCAAGATCACGTCCTGCCGTCAGCGACGGAGTGTCAAAACACACAGAGTACCTTCATTTAAATAGAACGACTGACTGACAGGACGCTTAACTTTGAAACAGGGAGATGGTCTCACCGGGGAGATGCAACTTATCTCAGGACAATTGAGGCGAAAATCAAAAATAACTACTTATAAAATAAACCCGAGTTTTTGAGGTTTTACTCGTGTGATTTTATTTATTTAAAGTTATAATAATAATGTTTAAAAAATTATTTAATTTGTCGGTTTTCGATTTAACTTTCTTGTTTGTTTTTTTATTAGTTTAATTGTATAGGTGTATCCCATATTCAAAGTTAAAGTGAAGAATTAGTTTTTTTTTAAAATTGAATTTTTTAAATTTTTGTGTACCTACACTGTACTTATATATTACATAATACGTACAGTTAACCGCAATAATAATAAGCGGGTAAGATAAAGAGGGAAATGTTTCTTGTTAATTTTTTTGCGTCTTTATAAATGGGAATTTTTTTATTGGTGCTTAAATTTTGATCAGTTTCGTCTTTGCTTAAAGTTAATATTGTTTCAAAAGTTATTTAATTTGTGATATTTTTAATTTAACTTTCATATTTCTTATTCAAAATTTCATCAGTTTGTAGGTTTGTCATGCTTTCATACACGATCCTCAAAAAGTTATGTTACTTATTATTCAGTCTTATAATTACTTATGTAGGTAGTAATTTACATACATATAAAGACTGAACTTTTTCTATTCCAGACAATAAATCTACATTTCCTCTTCCGACATATTGATTTGCAATAGAATCATGCCCTGTTCTTCATTTTCATCGAAATTCCACTGGCATTTTGTTGCAACTTGTTGCACACGCATGCGCATTCTAACCTGGGAACTGGGAGACGATCTCGCTTGGTTTAACCAAGGGAGATTGAATCTCATAGGTTTGCCGCAGCTCTATATGCTGCTGAGAGCGACGTGTTGCCTAGATAAAAGTAATATGTAGTTCCGATAATGTTGAGCCTGCTGCTTCATCTGTTATTATACAGGGTTAGGCAAATCTTCGGAATCAAGCCCATAATTCTTAAATTGTAAATTTTCTGGAAAAATCCTAAAAGGGGTATAGCGATTTTTTGTATTCTACATCCGATGGTGTCAAAATCAATTTTTTTGATCCAGTGGTTTTTGACATAATGACGTCATCATTGTTTTTTTAAATGGAAACCCACTATTTTCTATTTTTTTTCTGACAGAGAATAAATTCTTTTGTTTAGATGTGCAATTATAAAAATCATTAAGCTAATCAATTTTTCTTAAAAAAAAAGGCGGTCTCGGAGACGGCAGGAACTTCTACGCCGCACTGCATTGGATTAATAACAGCAGCATTTATTAAATTTTTAAATATTTAAAATAAGAAAGTTGCTATGCCAAAAGGGCACTTCGGGTTGACTGATCGGCTTCAAAATCTAATCAGCTCCTCTCCCGCACAGACAATAAAATAAATTGCCACTAAAATGACATTTTTCGAAAAAATGGCACAAAGGTTTTCGTGTTGAAAAAAAATCAGTTATCAAATCCGGTAATAAAAATATACATTTATGCATAGTTTTTTTTTCACGGTACCATTTTTTGGTCAAAAGGGCCCAAGTGTGAATACATTTTTAGAAGCAGAATTTGAAGAGCATTCATATGGTAATGCGAAAAATGGGGGTTTGCATTTAAATTTTTAAAGTTGATGTGCCAAAAAGGCACTTTCCGTGAGCCGGTGTAGCCCAGATTCTAATCAGCACCTACAAATCTCCCACTGAATATGTATGCCAAATTTCATCAAAATCAGTTCAGTAGTTTCGGCTGTAGCGTGTCCACAGACATACGGACAGACACACATTTTTCAAAAATAGGTTTTTTGGGTTCCTGGGGCCCCGAAACGTAAAGATTTGATGTCAGTTCAATTTCGAATTTTTGATCGATTTTATATACTGCTCCGCCTTGAGCGTAGAAGTTAAAAATGAAACATTTATGTAGCGGAAATACCCGAAAGAGCAATCGTCTACGCTCGGATTTTGACAATAATCGTTTTGCGAGTGGCTTGGTTTACCACCTGCGGCGGGTTCATTAGGTGCGCAGCGGGATGTCCGCACCCTCGGTAGGTATAATAATGACATCCCGCTGCTGGAAAACCAAGCCACTCGCAAAACGATTATCGTCAAAATCCGAGCTTAGACGATTGCTCTTTCGGGTATTTCCGCTACATAAATGTTTCATTTTTTTAAGAAAAATTGATTAGCTTAATGATTTTTATAATTGCACATCTAAACAAAAGAATTTATTCTCTGTCAGAAAAAAAATAGAAAATAGTGGGTTTCCATTTAAAAAAACAATGATGACGTCATTATGTCAAAAACCACTGGACCAAAAAAATTGATTTTGACACCATCGGATGTAGAATACAAAAAATCGCTATACCCCTTTTAGGATTTTTCCAGAAAATTTACAATTTAAGAATTATGGGCTTGGTTCCGAAGATTTGCCTAACCCTGTATGTAGGAGCACCTAACGCCTAGGTACCACATGGTAATAGGGACAAATAAGAAGTGCTGCATGAGCCTGTCGAGACCTCTGTTGTTGTCACCTGTGAACGTAAGTGCTTATGTGATGATAAACATTCAATTTGTTTTGTAGGAAACAACTCTCTAGAAGAAGTGATGAATTAAATGTCTGAGAAATGATTAGGTACCTCTATGTCAATCTGTGGTGTTATGTGCCCAAATGAACTGAACGTGCAGTATTATTATGACAAAATTGGGTCTGATAATTGATAAATAATTATGTTTTAACTGATGGATTGAGCTATTTTTGAGACTATCTTATGTTGGTTATCTTAGCAATGTTCAGAAATATACAGTCCCAAAGGGATTTTTGTATTTTGAATTCTTATTAAAAAAATTGCTCAAAACTCGAAGTGGATCACGCCGATTTTCTGATGAAATTCAAAGTTCAATAACTTCGAAAAAAATGACTCGATTTTAACGCGGTTTTTTGTAATCGTAAGCTCAATTCATCGGGCTTAAACCCCGTAGGCGAAGATCAAACACGAGTGGTCAGTGGCGTGTCCAGAGGGGGTTGAATCACCACTCCTCAAAATTGATAAAGTTTAGACCATCCCCAAATCCAGAGAAATTTTTTTTAAATTTTTTTAACGGTTGGATCAGAGGCATAAGGTCAGTATCTCGGGACCTTTCTGACATTTTTCTTCCATGACTCCTCTTTGACCGGGCACCCCAAAAAAACTGTTTTTTCTATGACCCGCGATAATTTTCTTACGCCTCAACGGATTGTCAAGTTAGGGGGCTCTTTCTATCGCTCACAGACGCGTGTAAACGAATTCATCAACATCATCTGGTTTGCCGTTTCAAAAAGTGGTATTTAGGGCCCCCGTAACGCAAGCGAATTTTCTCACACCCATCATTTCATGATTTCAGAATTTTTTTTCCTTAAATCGCTTTAGTTTAAAAGTCCATATTCTGAAGGACCTCTGCACACCATTGGAATCGTTTTGGAAATGAAATGGAGTACTCTTTTGTCGGAATTTTACTTGGGACTCCTGGTGAGTTTTTACATTTGTCTCTGCTGTTTCTGCTATGATTTTTCCCTCAACTGGTACGGGATAAGTTGTAAATCCATTTTAGCAACCTAAAAATGGCACACCTATCACTTTTTTTTCTATCGTCGAAGTGGTGAAAATGCTGCTGGGTTCTGAAATTTGAGTAATCCGGACATCATCATCGCTTCCGGTTGTCAACTCGACAGTGACGGCCGTCCACAGAGCACCTTCAGCCGTCATTACGTGAATGACAATTATTGAAATGTCAACTTGTCAAATTCCCCAATTTTATATTCTTACAAACGATATTAACGTTTACCTGAAGTCCATTTGACAAGTTGTGTTTTGAAGATGAGATTGACACCCCATGATCTGGAAAGAATAATCCACCTATCTCAGTTGAATTTCAATAATTGTAATTCACATTGACGGCCGAAGTAAGTGTTCTATGGACGGCCGTCACTGTCGAGTTGACAACCGGAAGCGATGATATGGTCCGGATTACTCAAATTTCAGAACCCAGCAGCATTTTCACCATTTCGACGATAGAAAAAAGAGTGATAGGTGTGCCCTTTCTAGGTTCCTAAAATGGATTTACAACTTATCCCGTACCAGTTGAGGGAAAAATCATAGCAGAAACAGCAGAGACAAATGTAAAAACTCACCAGGAGTCCCAACTAAACTTCCGACAAAAGAGTACTCCATTTCATTTCCAAAACGATTCCAATGGTGTGCAGAGGTGCTTCAGAATCTGGACTTTTAAACTAAAGCGATTTAAGGAAAAAAAATTCTGAAATCATGAAATGATGGGTGTGAGAAAATTCGCTTGCGTTACGGGGGCCCTAAATACCACTTTTTGAACGGCAAACCAGATGATGTTGATGAATTCGTTTACACGCGTCTGTGAGCGATAGAAAGAGCCCCCTAACTTGATAATCCGTTGAGGCGTAAACAAATTATCGCGGGTCATAGAAAAAAACAGTTTTTTTGGGGTACCCGGTCAAAGAGGAGTCATGGAAAAAAAATGTCAAAAAGGCCCCGAGATACTGACCCTGTGCCTCTGATCCAACCGTTAAAAAAATTTAAAAAAAATTTGTCTGGATTTGGGGATGGTCTAAACTTTATCAATTTTGAGGAGTGGTGATTCAACCCCCTCTGGACACGCCACTGACCACTCGTGTTTGATCTTCGCCTACAGGGTTTAAGCCTGATGAATTGAGCTTACAATTACAAAAAACCGCGTCAAAATCGAGTCATTTTTTTCGAAGTTATTGAGCTTTGAATTTCATCAGAAAATCGGCGTGATCCACTTCGAGTTTTGAGCAGTTTATATAAAATTGGTAGCTTTTTAATTTCACATTACAGCAAGTGCATGTTATATAACTACATAATATAGGTAGGTATGTGTTTATAATATTCTTTTATTCTAAGGGGTGGTTCACAGGTCCCTTTTATTTCCCCTGTATCTTGTAACGGTCCTATTGCCGTTCCTAATATTTTGATTATGCTCGGAACCTCAGATATCCAAGATCATGGGAGCACATATCACAAATCCTTTATTGTTTAAGAAGATTAAAGCCATTAAGCCGCGAATTCACCAACGTTTGTTAACTTTAAGAAGTAATTAAAACGACAAGAATGACGTTTTAGTGCCGGAGCAAAATGAGAGGCACTCTTGTTTTAGCTTATTCGCTTGCTCGTCGTATCGATCGCTCCTCAATCTGTCCGTCGCATAACTTGAGAACGGATTGAGATATCGAAACTTGGTACGCAGCTTCGTCTCCCGAAAAGTAAGGCGGGGATTGCTTTTGAGCCATATCGGACCAAGGGGGTAGGAGTTAGGGGTGAAAAACCGAAAAATTATTAATTGCAATAACTCGAGAACTAGTGGCAGTATCTTGCTGAAACTGGGTATGCACATTCAACCCTATCAAGTCTGTTGAAGGTGAAGGGGTGCTAATTTCGGGGGATGAAAACCACAAAACTCCGCAAGGGTTGCACGCAGCTGTTGGAAACTCAACGGTCACACATATATCGGTGAATTCTTGCGTGGGATGCATTTTTCGTAAAATCCAACGAATGGGGTGGAAATTAGGGGTTGGAACTGGAAATTCCGCTTAATAAGTATTGGTCGAAATTGGCGTCGTTCGATAGCTTTCCATTAATGATTCAAAAAAGGTGTCATTCATATTTTAAGAAAAACCACCCTTAAAGGCGCTACAACCCCTAATATGCAGAAACACAAAAATACGAGAACTCAAAAACTACTCACCGCATCAAGGCAGAACTTGGTACTTGGTCTGCTAATTTTCAATAACATTGTAGGTGGATGGACAAATTTTCACTAAGATCTAACAAGGGGGATGAAATTTAATGGTTGAAACTTGAAATTTCTTAAAGTAAATGGTAGTATAAAATTAGGGGGTTCGATAGATTTCGGTCAACTATTGAAAAAAGGTCTTATTTTATTTGTTTTTTCTGAAACCCTATTGTTTTATTTATGAACAATTGAAGTCAGTAAATACGCAAGGAGTTATGTAACACCGGAAAAATAAGGTCACCCCTGTAAATCATAAAGGGGTGAAATCATGAGAGGTTGAAAACATATGAATCTACAAATCACCACAATTTTTCAACGAATTGGATTAGGGTGGTGAAATTGAAAACACAACTTCCTTTAGGGCATTTGGGGGTTAAACACTAAAATGCGAGAACTCAAAAACTGCTCAAACGACGTGTCAGGGCTGGATTTGATGTGCTAATTTTCAACTGTATGCGGATGGCTAAATTTTTATTATGATTCTAACAATAAGGGGGATGAAATTTAAGGGTTGAAACTAGAAATTTATTCATGTAAGTGGTGGAATAAAATTACGGGGTTCGATAGATTTCGGTCAACCATTGAAAAAAAGTCTTATGAGTTTTTAACCTAAAACCATAACCCCTACGCTACTACAAGAACCCCCTAAGCCCTAGCAAGCAGAGTAAAAACATTTTATTTATTTTTTTGGGCTTTCTTCTGATTTTTCAATAATTCAAAGTCATTTTCATTAATTTTTAACCCATCCACAATTTTTCAACCCCTGCTTTCATGATATGTGAACCCGTAAAAATCAAAATTTACCGAGACAGCTTCTTTTTCGTGTGATTTTCGCTAGTTATACTTAACTACAGTTCATTTTCACCCCTTTTGATTTTTCATCCCCCTTAACAATTTTTCAACCCCCCGATCGTTAATTTTGTAAAATTGGCGCAGTTGTGCCTTTTTTCGGTAATAAATTTTACTCTTATATGGATTGTTCTTGCCTTTTTCACTTTTTCGACCTCCTTCGCAATATTGCAACCCCCAAAAGCCAAATTTGCATAATTGGCTTATTTTCGTCTTATTTTCTGTAATTCTGTTTAATTATGATTAATTTTCATCCCCTTTGACGTTTCATCCCCCTTTACGATTTTTCAACCCCCTAAGTGCTAATTTGGCAAAATTTGTACAATTTCGTTTTTCTTCGGTAATAAATTGAACTCATTATTGGATGATGTTTACATTTTTTACTTTTTTCGTCCCCCTTCGCAATATTTCAACTCTTCCAACGCAAGATTTACATAATTGGTTATTTTGGTGTTATTTTCCGTAATTTTAATTAACCATGGTTAATCTTCATACCTTTTGACTTTTCATCCACCTCTACGATTTTTCAACCCCCCTCTAAGGTGATAGTTTTGCAAAATTGGCATAATTTTGTTTTTCGTCGCCGGTAACAAAATTGAATTCATTTGGGATTCAGTTTACCTTTCACAATTTTCCAGTTTTCTTCGCAATAAGTGTAGGTGTAAGTATATGTATTTCAACCCCCACGAAAGTTTTAGTTGCATAATTTTTACTAAGTGCAGATTGATAAAATTTGCACCCGATTTCACCTGTAAGGCCAGCCGCCCCTACATCCACATTAACATGATAAACATCTACAGGGATACACATCGCATTGATATACATCTTCCGGGGGCTTTTAACCCTTTACTTGAAGATAAATTTCAAGTTTCAACCCTTAAATATCAACCACTTTGTTAGATCCCGATGAAAATTTGCCCACCTTTCTAAAGTATTAAAACCAATTTGTACACCAAATTATGCCTTGATACGTTGACAAGTTTTTGAGTTTCCAATTAGACTTTTTTTGAACCACTGACTGATGAAAAGCTATCGAATGACGTGATTTTCAACCAATACTTATTAAGCGAATTTTCACTGCTCGAAGTATACAGGGTGTAAGCGAAAGTCGTCGCCAAATTTCACCAGTAGATTCTTCTATGAAAAATATGTAAAAAGTTCCTATGAACATATGTCGAAAAACGTCTCCTAAGGGAGCTAGGGCCCCTTAGGCCACTTTGAAAGTGGTGTTTTCTCAATATCTTCAAAACGGTTATAGATAGTACCGTGAAATTGGGTTTAGCAAGTCTTTGATGCCGAATTTATTGCTGTGGACAAAATTTCAAGATTTTGATCATAAGCAATACGTACAAGGGGGGCTTAGGACTAGATTTCGGCAAACAGTTTTCTAAGTCGTTTTCTCGCAAATTGGACACCAAAATCTGAAAATATAAAGTTTTTTACGTAAAAATGGTACTGGTACTGGTGTGATATCGATGCGATGCACCGTTTAAAAAAAAAAAGCCTTCATTGGCTCAGGCCTCAAACATTTGTGATAGAAGTCATCCAAATTCCGTAAACAACTTTATGGGAGGGTTCCTTACTTTATTCTAGAAAGAAAAGTTCTTACTTACCTCATACTGGGTGGTGTCTATGATGGTGTAAATTATGTTGAAGTTTATTGAAGAAAAACCACACTAGGAAGTCACCAGCTGTTCAAATCTTATCTCACGACCTGGTACACGACTGCGTTAAGTCAAAGTCATCATGGCTTCAGAAAGCCGTCTTTCTACAATTTAGGCAAACTTTAGCTTTCTGCGCATGTTTTAACACAAGTTGTTGGCTATTTGGCCAAAAAATGTTGGATTTTTAAACATGAATGGTCTGTTTATAGACTACTGTTTAATTACCGTTTCTATTTAACGTACTTTTTTCATCAAGACGTTCTGCGTTTCAGATTCGTTAAAAAATAACATCCATAGAACGTAAAAATTTAATGTCTTAAATTCGTTGTAATCTGTTACGTCGAGGTAACGTTTTTCCCGTAACGTTACTTTATATAACTTTTTAAAAACATTTTTGCTACGTTCTACAGAAAAAGAGTTAATACGTTTCGAAAAGGATGAATTTGAGATGTTCAAAGCCAACAACGTTATGCTGAACCGCTCAAATAACGTTACTAAGAGGTTTCCACTTCAACGTTCTTTACGGTCCTTATTTTTAACGTCACAAAACATGCTTTTTACGTTTCTTGCACAGTGGGTATGGACCTGGGTCGAAAAACGCTTCCTAAGTAGGGAGCTATGATCTTTCAAATGGGGTCTTGGAAACCATATGTTGTTTGAGGGATTCTAGCTCCTTTCGGAAGCATTTTTAGACCCATGTCCATATAAACTTTTCTTTCTAGAATGAAGTATATAGTTCCATCACATCACAAATTTTGCAGCCCTGAACCAATAAAGAGCCATTTTTTTCGATAATGGTGCATCCTTATCATATTTTCAGATTTTGGTGTCAAAGAGAAGAAACGACTTAGAAAAATGTTTGAGCAAATTTTGTCGTCGGGACGCTTATGATCAAAATTTTAAAATTTTGTCCACATCAATAAATTTATCATCAAATACTTACTAAAGATACCAAATTTCACGTTGCTATCTTTAACTGTTTTGACGATATTGAGAAAACACCACTTTCAAAGTGGCCCCTATAAGGCGTCCTACCTCCCTTTAGGAGGTATTTTTCGACATATGTTCATAGGAACTTTTTGTATATTTTTCATAGAAGAATCTACAGGTAAAATTTGGCGACGAGTTTCGTTTACACCCTGTAGGCGGTGTACACCGGTGTCTTCAGTCAAATCAGTCTGAAGTACTCGAAGCACCTGTCGAAGTAGTTGAAGTGGGTACTTCAAAGTACCTAGAGCTCAAATTACCTACCAGGGTATGGATACTTTCGAATAAACTTGAAGCAGCAAATGTAGGTACACATTTCAATGAGTGAACTGCCCCTCGTCAAAAACATTAACATTAACATTAAAACGGGAACATCAAGTTCTTCCATCACAAAAGGTCCTACTTGTTGAATAAAATACAATCAATTTTATATATTTAAACTTGTATTGGGTATTTTAACACAGCGCTTGCGCTGCTACTTAGTGTTGTAAGCCGTAGGTTTGTGAAGGGCCTTCAGCCCTCTCTCAACTGAAGTCAGTCTTGAGCTGACACTCTTGGAATATACTTCATTAATAAACCTTCTTTAATCTATACCATATTGTTTATGCTCTGTATGAAACCTCAACAGGTTATGGGCCCAGAACGTTCAAAACTGTGCGTGTAGGAAAGTTTAAAAAGCTTTTGAGAAGTGTGAGAGTGTGTTTAGTCCCGTTCGTTTTTGCGTTAAAGTTGTATTCGCGTACACGGCGCGTGGTGGACTTTAATTGTGCGTGACTGAACTACATAGGGGTGTGGTGATAAAATGGAGTTCAAGGCTCAAGTAGAGAAACTTGAAGGCGCGACAAATTGGAGCAAGTGGCGAAGGCAAGTGGAATTGCTTTTGCGGCATCATGAGGTTCTCGACCTAGTAAAGGGTGAGCGAATTATGCCGGCGGTACCTGGTGCAGCGGCCAAAGCAGATGAAATAAGTGCTTATAAGGCCTACCAAAAGTCGGATGCTCTGGCCCAATTAATTATAGTGGGTGCGATGAATAATGCCAATATGGACATAACAGCGACATGTGAGACTGCCACGGAAATTTGGCAAAAATTGTCTTCGATATATGAACAAAGTTCGGGTCAAAGATTGGATCGCTTAATGGAGCAATTCTTCAGTGGCGAAAAGGATCCAACCGAAGATATAGCCACGCATATCGCTCGTCTGCAGAAACTTTTTTGCGATATGAACGACGAGCTCAAAAGACTGGCGACAACGGAACTCCCTGAACTGCTGCTAATGAGTCGAATAATGTCCACCTTGCCTCCTGATTACTTTGAGTTTAAAAGTGTGTGGGAATCGATTCCTATGAAGGACCGGACGATTAATGCACTAACGGAGCGTTTGCGGTTAATTGAAATGAGATTGCCGGCAAAGTCGAACAGTGAACTCGCTCTAGTGGCTAAAAGCGCCAACAAAAATAAAGTTAAAAAGTGCTACAAGTGTCATCAACCTGGACATTTCGCTAAAGACTGCCCGAAGAAGACGAGTACGTCGTCTTCCACATCGAGTGCGAATCGGAAGGCTTCAAAAAGCTCGAAAGCCGAAGGTGACGCGTTCGTGGGTGAATGTGACGGTGCCGCAAATGAAGAAATGTGGTTGGCGGATACTGGGGCGTCCGCGCACATGACACACAATAAAGACTTTTTCATTGATTATAAATCTTTTGTTACGCCTAAATTAGTGCAAATAGGTGACAGTAACAAAATAGCAGCATACGGTTGCGGAAATATCAATGTGGAAATGCTTATTGGTAAGGAGTGGCATCAAAATCACCTGGCTAATGTGTGGTTCGTACCTGATATAAGCAGGAACTTGTTTTCGATTGGGCAAACAATCAACAAAGGATACAAGTTTGAGGCTGATAATACCGGATGTTACATCAAGAAAGATGGAAAGGTGAAGTTATCAGGAAAAAAGCTCCCGAGTGGAGTCTATGCATTAAATATGCGAGTCTGTGTGCCAAACGTGGCTGCAGATGCACATGTTGCGTCGACGATTGACACGGTGCAGTTATGGCACGAAAGAATGTGTCATCAAAACAAAAAACATGTGGTTAGTTTCCTGAAACAAAGAGGAATCGAGGTGCAGACTGATCAAGAGTTCTGTGAGGGTTGTTTGTATGGAAAACAACACCGGGCAAGTTTCAAGCCGAGGAGGAATCGACCAACTGAAGCAGGAAAGTTAATTCATGCGGATGTGTGTGGGCCTATGCAACAGGATTCAATTGGCGGTGCAAGATATTTCGTGTGTTTCAAAGACGATTTTTCAAAATATCGACGTGTATTTTTCATGAAAGCCAAGAGTGAAGTTGCAAATTGCGTAAAAGTTTTTGTGAACGAGGCAATTACGGCTGGCCACACTATTGAAGAATTTTTAAGCGATGGTGGAAAAGAATTCGACAACGCCGAAGTGCTTAACATTCTTCAGTCCAAAGGAATAAATTTTCGAAAGGTCATGCCCTATACACCGGAACAAAATGGTGCGGCTGAGCGAGAAAATAGGACCATTGTGGAATGTGCGCGGTCTATGATTCACGCGAAAAACTTACCGATAAAATTGTGGGCCGAAGCGGTAAATAGTGCGGTGTACGTTTTAAATCGAACGGGCCCTACCGCGGTCCAGAACAAAACTCCATTCGAACTGTGGTTCAAGAAAGATAGCTCGAACACGTTAAATCATTTGCCTGTGTTCGGAACGAAATGCTTTATGCATGTTCCAAAACAGCAGAGGCGTAAATGGGACAAAAAGAGTGTGGAAGCACGGCTGGTGGGCTATTGTGGGGAAAAAGATGGCTTTCGGGTTTGGACTGAATGCGACAATAAAATAACAATAAGTCGGGATATCGTGTTCGCGGCTGAAACACTAATTTCTCCCAGAACAGAATTAGTTGTCAAGGGTTCAGAAACCGCACCGGTTTTAGAGGAAGCTCGGGAAGAACTCCCGGAAGAAAAATCAGAAAGTGAAAGCGAAAGCGAGCCCGAATCATCTGAACAAGTTAGGGAGAAACGTGAAACAAAATTGCCAGCGTATTTAAAAGATTACGCGATGGTGGCGGAGTGCGATGCTCCCAACTCTTTTCGTTCGGCAATGCACTCTGATGAAGTTAATCAGTGGCAATGTGCGATGAACGATGAAATTTCTTCATTAGCCGAAAACGACACATGGGAACTTGTGGACCGCAAACCGGACATGAAAGTAATCGGCTGCAGATGGGTTTTTCGAATCAAAACCAAGGCTGATGGCAGTGTCGACAGGCACAAAGCACGATTGGTGGCACAAGGATATTCGCAGAAACCGGGAATAGATTACAATGAGACTTTCAGCCCGGTTGCGAGATTTGATACCGTGCGAGCCATTTTAAGTATATCGGCTCTAGAAAATCTGCAACTGAAACAGTTCGATGTGAAGACGGCGTTTCTCTACGGTAAACTTCAAGAGGAAGTGTATATGAAACAACCCGAAGGATTCGATGATGGAACTGGTCGAGTGTGCAAACTTAACCGAAGTTTATATGGACTAAAGCAAGCGCCGCGATGTTGGAACAAACGTCTAGTGGAGTTCATGAAAAATCGCGATTTCTGGTGCAGCAGTGCGGATTCTTGTTTGTTCGTACGTAAGAACGCGAATAAAAAACTGCTTGTCGCTGTGTACGTTGATGACGGACTTGTGGCCGGAAGTGACGCAAACGAAATTAGGTCATTTGTTGAAACTCTGGAAAGTGAATTTAAAATTACTGTGGGTCCGCTGAACAGCTTTCTAGGGATGCAGGTAGCCAGACTTCAGGACGGTTCCGTTTTTATAGGTCAGGGTGGATACTGCGTAAAAATCTTACAAAGGTTTGAAATGGAAAGTGCGAACGCGGTCACTACACCCTGTGACAGAGATAATTCTCTCAGCGAGGAAGACCCAACTTTAGGTAGAGAAACCCCCTATCGAGAGGCCGTTGGCAGTTTGATGTATCTGGCAATTGCCACCAGACCGGATATCGCATATGCAGTCAGCATGGTTTCGGAAACGCTTGAAAATCCTAAGCGGTCAAATTGGAGAGCCGTGAAAAGAATCTTCAGATATTTGAAAGGAACTGTAAACTATGGGTTGATTTATAGTTCGAGCGGCAAACCGGACATGGAAGCCTACAGCGATGCCGATTACGCCGGAGATCCAATAACCAGACGATCGCGTACTGGAGTTGTATGCAAAAATGCCGGAGGGGCGATAAGCTGGCTAAGCACAAAACAGAAAAGTGTTGTGCTATCAACAACCGAAGCAGAATACGTAGCCGGAAGTGAAGCGGCGAAAGAAGTAATATGGTTAAATCGTCTTCTGAGCGAAATTACTGATACCGCTTCTACTCCAACGCTTTTAATTGATAACGCAAGTGCTGTGAAGTTATCGAAAAATCCAGAGTTCCACAAGCGTTCGAAGCACATTGATGTAAGATTTCATTTTCTGAGAGAAAAATGTGTCGAGGGATTACTTGATGTTAGCCACGTGGAAGGAGAGAACCAGGTAGCCGACATAATGACGAAACCCCTATTAAGAGTGCGCTTTGAAAAACTTCGGAATATGTTGGGACTGAACAAGCTATAAAATTGTTGAGAGGAAGTGTTGAATAAAATACAATCAATTTTATATATTTAAACTTGTATTGGGTATTTTAACACAGCGCTTGCGCTGCTACTTAGTGTTGTAAGCCGTAGGTTTGTGAAGGGCCTTCAGCCCTCTCTCAACTGAAGTCAGTCTTGAGCTGACACTCTTGGAATATACTTCATTAATAAACCTTCTTTAATCTATACCATATTGTTTATGCTCTGTATGAAACCTCAACACTACTTAATAGTAGAGTTGTCCCTAACATTACATTAAGGGTTTAGGTTAAATTAGATTGATGAATTAATCAGTAGGTAAACCAATGCCAAATGAAGAAGCCTGGGCTGCAGTTCCCATTCTGTTTTCTCAAATCAACACTACAGCCCCTCATTTGACCTGACACCGCTGAAAGCGATGCCCGGCGATGGGGCTCAAAATAATAAATTATTAAATAATGGACTTCAGTCACGTCATAATCTGAAATTAAATAAAATTTGCAGATTTGCCAAGGCTACGCACTTGTAGGTTAGGTCAGCCGTTGACAAAGGACAGCGAAACGCCCCCAAGGTTGCCCCCCTGCGCCCTACTTCGGTCGCTCTAGTGATGGGTTGTTAAATAACAAGTTGTTATTTTATAACTGTTATTTGGGTCATAACAGTTACAACAGTTATGACGTATTAAAAATAATAGTTATTTTTAATAACAGTTTTAACGATATTATATGATAAATACCAGCCGCACTGACTGGGACTGAATTGTCAACTGATACCACTGATACCAACAGGTTAACAGAACATAACAAATAACAACACACTCCAAGGATACGGAACGAATACCATAACAGTTATAGGACGTAACAAATAATAAAATAGCATTCATTAAATATTAATCGTTGCAAACCAAAAAATATTCTTCAAAGGTTGTGAGAAATACTTGAAATAGCTGGTGAAATAATTCTGCTTTATAAATGAGACATGTAAGAGTAGATGATCGCAGATTTGATCTGAAACTGATCATATTAGTTAATGAAATAGCTGTTATAAAATAACAGTTATATGTAACTGTTATTAAAATATAACGATAACAGGTGTAACTGTTATGGAAAAATAACAGTTTTTACCCATCACTAGGTCGCTCTATCGGAGACTTATGTCATTTACTCAGTTCTGTCCTGTTTGACGGAATTACTCTGTATCTATCGCTCCCGCATAACACAGGACGCGATCTTGACGTTGACGTAACTGTCCTTGTGGACATTTTTCCGGTGGGCAGCATTTCTGGTGGACAAAATTCCAGTGGACATTTTTATAGCGCCTCTTTTGCAATTTTGTGATTTGTGCAACATTAATTTTAGAAAATATCTTTTATAAAAAAAATCGTAGAACCGAAAAAACAATCGGTTCCGGTTCTTCCAAAAAAAAACACTGAAATAAAATAACGGTTCCGGTTCCACATTTTTTCCACATTTTTCGGTTCCAGTTAAAACCATTCATTTTGTGTCATTCAGTTAATTTTTGGGGTCATTTTCACCCTAAACTTTGTTAAAACACAAAATTTTCTCTATCGTACCGTAGAATTTACTTAGTGCATGAAATTTGCTCGATTTCAGGAAATCCACTACGCCACTGGGGATTTTCGACGACCCGCCACTGAATTGCGGCATTTTTAGCTGTCATAGTTAAGTACGTCAAGAGTTGTCATTGCTCGAAACTTATCTTGCACCACTCATAACGCTTGCCTGTATTGCGGGTTGCTTCCCAATTTAGAAACCCGAATTTTTGCAAGTTCGGTAATATTATTTAATTCTGGGGATTAATTCTTTTTTCAGTATTTCGGTAACGGCACCCTTCATTTTATAAAGTTAGTTCAGAGTTCATTAATAATTTAGACGCCCATTAATTTAGTTTGGGGATTATAACTATTGTATTTTTTCTTTACCGTGTAAATTATTTCCCTCAAGCTCCTTTGAGCGAGAGGTGTTTATTTTATTGTATTATTTTGCGGCCAGTGTTAATAAATTGTTATTTGGAAGATCCGTTTTATTTCCTGTATCCACGGCCTCGTAAAAGAACCACAACCACAACGTAATTAAATTTAGGGGTCCTTTTGCAAGATTGGAGAGATTTCACAACGGTCCCCCTTTCGGTAGAGTCAGAAACTTACAGTACCCAGGCACAATTAAATACAGGGCATTCAAAACTGTTTTCAAAAATTTTGTGACCCTAAAAATAGTTTTTTTAAATGGAATCATACTCTTTTCTCAACGGATTCGGAATCTACGAATTTTTTTAAGTAAAAAACATGTATCACATTTGACCAGAAGTCAACTCACGGCCACCTTGGATTTTTAAAAACATCGAAGAAATCGATCAAAAAGCAAGATTTTTCAAAACCGCAAGTACACGTCAACCTCATTTTTTTAAAACAAATACAACCGGCCAATTACATTTTTAAAAATTCTTTTCCTATTTTGGCTGATTGTGAACATTTAATAAATTTCAAAAAAACAAAAACAAATAAAAGGAAATGTAATTGCGCAGTTGAGTTTGTATTAAAAAAATAAAGTTGACGTGTACTTGCGGTTTTGAAAAATCTTGCTTTTTGAAGGATTTCTTCGATGTTTTTGAAAATCCAGGGTGGCCGCGACTAATTGACTTCTGGTCAAATATGATACGTGTTTATAACTTAAAAAAATTCGTAGATTCCAAATCCGTTGAGAAAAAAGTATGATTCAATTTAAAAAAACGATTTTTATAGTCACTTCCGCTTTAACCGGAAGTCCAAGAAAATTTTTAAAGACGGTCTTGAACTCCCTGTATTTACTTGCGCCTGGGTACCAGGTTTCAAAGGAGAATCTTCAGAAATAACGGAGATAACTGACCGTCCCAGGACTTGGTACTAACCCTGTATAATTTCTCAGGAGGGCGAAGAAACGTTTCATGCCGACTTGGGCAATGTATATGGGTTTTGAAATTTACATATGCTTTCTTTGTCTCCATTTTCACATATTTATGCAAATTATTTTACAGGATGATGCAGTGACATTTATTAAATGTATCTGCAGGAATAACACATTTTCACAAAAAAGTGGACATAGCCAGTTTTAGCATTGGACCCTCGAATTGAAAATAAAGCCATTTAAGGTCCAAGTTTATAGCAAATTAATTCGATTCTAACTCCGAGAGATGGCGCTTTCATACAGGTTTTGTTGTATTGTGGGTTGCAGGGTTGATGCCGACTTTGCATGATGACCATTCGACCATTCTAGGCTCAGCAAGTGTCGCTACTCGCCGCTAGGACTTTGCCTCAACGGCCGACCGCTTCGATGTGCGCTGTTGCCGTTATTTAACTACATCAGGCCATTCCCCTAACAAGACAAACAGATGTCTAGTACGATTCAATATTGAACTGGCGAGACATGCAATATTACTGCCGCATATCGTCGGTTCAAATGCAAAACAAACTAATTGATAAAAAATTAAGCTTTAAAACGTAGGTACCATTATTGACTTACATTTGAACTGAGAATTCGGTTTTTTTTGCTAGTAAGTGAAAAAAGTACCATATTCACCACGGTAGAGAAGAGTATTTTAGCCCTCGCGTCTTGTAACAATCTTGCCGCTTGGGGAAAATAGTTCTTGTCTACCTTGGTCAATAATATACTATATTGTGTTTATTTGAGAAACAAAACCTAACTTAGAAAAACCCTCGAGAAAACCATAGGAAAAAAAAATAAAAAGAATGCACGTTTTCAATTTTGCGTGTCAGCACCTCCATAATATTAGACCTTCTGCTTTGGATTCTGAATCTCGGTCTCCTAAATCCTAAACTTTTAAACAGGTAAACTTTATTTGCAACATCCGCAAAGAATTACCACCAGAAAGATTGACAGGAAAAAGGTAATTAGAGAAGACCGCAGGAACCTTTGGGGAAACCCCACTTGTAGGTAGGTGATGTGAAACAAAATTTGACCGCAAAGAAATACGAATTATCTAGTCACAACTGCCTTTGCTCGGCAAGCATTATTAACACAATATTATAAAGAGTGTCCCAAAAAAAACCGAACGATTTATTTTTGGCTATAACTTTTATTATTATGGAACCGATTTTCCTCAATTTTATACGGGACGTAGCCAAAAGAGAAGGCTTTTAGAATCTGCAACCATTTTCCAGATGGCGCCACTAATAAATTTTTTGCGGCAGTTTTTTACAAGAACACTTTTTGATTGGCTGGAGTTGAACCATCTGTGAACCGATCAAAATGAAATTAGTGTAGGATGGAAGCGAATGATTTTCTTTTCTAAACCATGATGCAACTTTACAAAATTTCATTCTGACCGTTCTTGATTCATTTATAATTTTTTTTGTGATGCTTTAAAACAAGGCTTTTTGAAGATATATTCTTTATTTGGCCACCGATCTTGACAAAATTTGCAGAATCCTAAGTAACACCATCAATATTTGGTTGAAAGCTTGGTCCATTTTTCAAAGAGGAACTGATGTTTGATTACACAAGGTAGTTTCACAGTCTCGTTCCACAAAATTTTACTTACTGTTTAGGACGCGTTTCGGAGTGTTACTCCATCTTCAGCTATAAAAGAAATTAACACAAAATACAAAACAGTTGCCTGGAAAATGAAAAAACGTTTGGGTCAAAGAAAAATAACAGCTTTTGGGTCGCACTGTAAATCGATCGAAAGACGCTTAAACATTGAAGAAAGGCGCGAAAGTTTGGGGAAATTTGGTGGGTGGAGGGAAAAGGTTAAAGTCACACTAAAGTCAAAAGCAGCTTCTGCGCGCCGACCAGATGAAGACGGTCAGGTTCAGCGCAACTGTACCCGTCTCTGTCTATGCCATAGCAAAGAAAGGAGCGCGACACAGGTGCCAACCCGACCAACGATCTCGGCAAGCGCTAAAAACCGCTAACGGAGCATTAGACGTCACCTGTCACCTGTCAAAGAAGGACATAACCTGTAAGAAAAAATCGATGGGTCGATGGGAATTGGTGAACCTAAAACAGAGCTGAGATGACCGGGGTAATAAAGCCAATTTGATCGTTAAGGAGAGAAGATTGTGGCACATTTTTAATTTCCAGAATTTCTAGATTATTAAGAAGACGGCCTTTTGGACAAACATGTAGCAGATCTACGTTGGAATTTGGGTCAAAGGAATGTCCAGCTTTTAGGATGTGGTCAGCGAAAGCAGATTGAGTGTCAACCTCTGAACGATCAATGTTGGAAGTGATTTGTTTGTGGTGTTCCTTCACTCTCTGTTGAAGACATCTCCCCGTTTGACCAATGTAAACTTTGGGACAGTTTTGACAAGAAAGTTTGTAAACACCAGATTTAAGAGTAGGAGCTACAGAATCTTTGAGACGGACAATGTGTTGTGAAACTTTGTTGGTGGATTTGAAGGCAATGTTGATATTGTGTTTTTTGAAGATGTTTGAAATGGTTGTTGTGGGTGCACCAATGAACGAAAGAGTGAAGAACTTTTCTGATTCCTTAGGGGGTTTTAGGAAATGGAAACATAATCTAAATCTGTAGAAAAATTTGGAATAAAGTTTACTAATAAGATCACGAGGAAAACCATTCAATTCGGCTATCTGGAAAATAATGTCCTTCTCTTGGTTGAAACCTTCCTTGGAAAGTGGAACTGTGAAAAGTCTATGGAATAAGGAATTGAAGGAGGCTAGTTTGTGACTGAGGGGGTGGCAGGAGTTGAAAGGAATGATAGTGTGTGTGGTTGTAGGTTTGCGATAAATTTCAAAGGAAATGTTGGGACTTCTGGTAATTAGGAGGTCTAGGAATGGTAGTTTGCCATTTTTCTCTAGTTCACATGTGAAATTAATGTTTGTGTGTAGGGAATTGAGGAAATCAAGGAAGATCTCTAACTCAGAAGACGAACCTTTGAATAAAGCTATCACATCATCAACATATCTATGCCAAAAGAGAATCTTGTCCGAAGATTGGTGTGTGAAGATTTTGTTTTCAAGATTGTTCATGAAAATTTCAGCTAAAAGAGGGGAAAGACTTGAGCCCATTGCTAAGCCTGTATTTTGGGAAAAGAAGTTGTTGAATTGGAAGAAGTTTTGGTCTACGACTAATTCAGCTAGAGAAAGTAGGTTTAAAGCATGCGAAGTGGGGATCGGGGAATTGTGGAGAAGATTCTCGAGTAATTTCAGGCATTCTTTGGGGGGAATGCTAGGAAAAAGGTTGGATACATCGAAGGAAACCAAGAACGAGTTTTTAGGAACTTCTTTGACGTTGATGAGTTTTTTACACAAATCTGAAGAATTTTTGATGGCATGGCATACCTGTTGTCAAAAATAAGTTGGGATCTGAGGGTCTTGTTTAGCCACTTCGCAATGAGTGAGACAGGGGAATTGATGAACGAAACCACGGGTCTAATTGGGCAATCCTGTTTGTGGATTTTAGGAAGGCCATAAAGGAGGGTAGAAGGGTTCATTGGGAGAAGAAAGAATTTTGAAGTGTTGAAATGTTTTAGGGTTTCAGACATGTCGTTGAGTCTTCTGAGTTAGAGATCTTCCTTGATTTCCTCAATTCCCTACACACAAACATTAATTTCACATGTGAACTAGAGAAAAATGGCAAACTACCATTCCTAGACCTCCTAATTACCAGAAGTCCCAACATTTCCTTTGAAATTTATCGCAAACCTACAACCACACACACTATCATTCCTTTCAACTCCTGCCACCCCCTCAGTCACAAACTAGCCTCCTTCAATTCCTTATTCCATAGACTTTTCACAGTTCCACTTTCCAAGGAAGGTTTCAACCAAGAGAAGGACATTATTTTCCAGATAGCCGAATTGAATGGTTTTCCTCGTGATCTTATTAGTAAACTTTATTCCAAATTTTTCTACAGATTTAGATTATGTTTCCATTTCCTAAAACCCCCTAAGGAATCAGAAAAGTTCTTCACTCTTTCGTTCATTGGTGCACCCACAACAACCATTTCAAACATCTTCAAAAAACACAATATCAACATTGCCTTCAAATCCACCAACAAAGTTTCACAACACATTGTCCGTCTCAAAGATTCTGTAGCTCCTACTCTTAAATCTGGTGTTTACAAACTTTCTTGTCAAAACTGTCCCAAAGTTTACATTGGTCAAACGGGGAGATGTCTTCAACAGAGAGTGAAGGAACACCACAAACAAATCACTTCCAACATTGATCGTTCAGAGGTTGACACTCAATCTGCTTTCGCTGACCACATCCTAAAAGCTGGACATTCCTTTGACCCAAATTCCAACGTAGATCTGCTACATGTTTGTCCAAAAGGCCGTCTTCTTAATAATCTAGAAATTCTGGAAATTAAAAATGTGCCACAATCTTCTCTCCTTAACGATCAAATTGGCTTTATTACCCCGGTCATCTCAGCTCTGTTTTAGGTTCACCAATTCCCATCGACCCATCGATTTTTTCTTACAGGTTATGTCCTTCTTTGACAGGTGACAGGTGACGTCTAATGCTCCGTTAGCGGTTTTTAGCGCTTGCCGAGATCGTTGGTCGGGTTGGCACCTGTGTCGCGCTCCTTTCTTTGCTATGGCATAGACAGAGACGGGTACAGTTGCGCTGAACCTGACCGTCTTCATCTGGTCGGCGCGCAGAAGCTGCTTTTGACTTTAGTGTGACTTTAACCTTTTCCCTCCACCCACCAAATTTCCCCAAACTTTCGCGCCTTTCTTCAATGTTTGAGCGTCTTTCGATCGATTTACAGTGCGACCCAAAAGCTGTTATTTTTCTTTGACCCAAACGTTTTTTCATTTTCCAGGCAACTGTTTTGTATTTTGTGTTAATTTCTTTTATAGCTGAAGATGGAGTAATACTCCGAAACGCGTCCTAAACAGTAAGTAAAATTTTGTGGAACGAGACTGTGAAACTACCTTGTGTAATCAACCATCAATATTTCACAAAATGATGTCACTTTGCAGATGGCGCCACCCTAGCAAAGTTTTATGAACACATTTGATTAAAAAATTAACGGGAATAATATGAAATTGTAATTAGTAAAAAATGTTAGCACTAAAAGCAGCTGCAGACAACAGGCTGGATTGGAATAAACAACAATTCTGGATTTTAAAATAAACCAAATATGTGCTTTATAACAGTCATAAGCTGAAGAACAACTTGTCCAGTTCACAAACAAGTCAATGTTAGACCATTTTTTTTAGGTTTCATTTATTTTAACATTTTGTATAACGATATATGTAGTACTTAAGGGAGAGTGGGGGATTAGTGCGCGGCGGGATATTGTGCGCACCAAGATACCAGAGTCCCTAGAAGTAAATCTGGGAAAGTGACAGATGCTGCCCTCTACCCCATGATGCAGCAACTGTCGGCCGAAAAAAATTTTTTGATCAGTTCCCGAATTTACCGACTAGTCGACATTGTCTAAAAACAGCTGTTTTTAAGTAATTTTGTGAGTGCCGAAAATAAGAAGGTAAGCTCTGTTTTTTACTTCTTTTGAATTTTTTGGTAGGTGTTCATGATCCCCCATTTTTACTCATTCGGCTGATGAAAGATTTATAGCTGTAGTCTATTTTGTTTTTCCGCGATGGTATCTTTTTGTTCAAGAGTCACGTGAGGGTAATGGGTGCGCAGTGCGCACCATTACCCCCTGCGCACCATTACCCTCCGCGCACCATTACCCACCATGAAATTAAATGCTAATAGTAGATTTATTTTGCCTTTAGAAATGCCGCGAGCTTATGTAAGGAAAACAGAGAAAAATTCTTGGGATGGAAGAACATTAAAGAAGGCGCTAGTCCAAATAAGAAGAGGAACACCAATTAGAAAAGTTGGACGTGACTACAAAATCCCAGAATCGACGTTAAGAAAAAAAATGAAGGAAAAAACAACTTCAGAATCGCGATTAGGTCGCCGAGCTGTGTTTTCCCCTGAAGTGGAAACAGAATTGAAAGAGTAGGTACGTACTTAAGTTAGCAAAACTTTTTTACGGTTTAAAGCCAATTGAACTTCGTCGGTTAGCGAATAACTATGCTAAGGAGCATAACATCAAAAACAATTTCTGTAACGAAAAACAAATAGCTGGCAAAGACTGGCTTTATGAATTTTTGAAAAGAAATCCTCAAATAAAACTCAGACAGCCAGAAGGGACAAGTCTTAACAGAATAGCTTCTTTCAACTCTGAAGCAACCAATAAATTTTTTGCAAATCTAAAGATCCTGTATGACAAGTATAATTTTCCTCCAAGTAGGATTTATAACGTTGACGAAACGGGTATTACAGCAGTCCAGAAAAAGTGTTCAAAAGTTTATGGACCTAAAGGAGCGAAAAAAGTGGGAGCAGTTATATCTGCCGAGCGAGGCAGAACAATAACCGCTGTATTTTGTGTCAGTGCTGCAGGGAACTACTGCGCCTCCAATGTTAATCTATCCGAGAAAAAGAATGGCCCCCGCCCTTCAGAAAAATGGGCCTCTAGGATCCATTTATGCTTGCTCCAAAAACGGGTGGATTAATTCAGAGCTGTTTGTTGAATGGTTGAAACACTTCAACAAAAATGTAAAATCAACCGAAACTGACCCTATCCTGCTAACCCTAGACAACCATTCGAGCCATATTTCTTTGGAGGCATACGAGTTTTGCAAACAAAATTTTATTCACATGGTTAGTCTTCCCCCACACACTTCCGATCATTTACAACCCCTTGATCTAACTTTCTTTAGTTCTCTTAAAAACAAGCTCTACAGAGAATATGAACTCCATCTAACTAACACTGCACATGAAAGAATAACTGAGTATGATGTTGCTGAGCTGCTAAATAGAGCTTTTTCAAAAGTGGCAACCATTGAAAAGGCGGTTTCTGGCTTTCGTACTGCTGGTATTTGTCCCCTAGATCCAGACAAATTCACAGAAGAAGATTTCGCTGCAGCAAATGAACTGAAAACTTTAACGGTTGAGCCAGCAGCTCAATCTTTGACTGGCAACGAGAGAACACCATCTACCAGGGCACTATCTGCCAGGGCACCATCGGCCAGGGCAACATCACCTGGACCTTCAACTTCCTTTGATAGGCCTCAAACACCTGATCAATTCATTGAAAGGACACCACCACGAACACCCATTACACCCATTAAATTTGCTAGAAACACACCGTCATCATCAACATCATCAAGCTCTACGAACTCATTCTTTTCCTTCGCACCAATTCCAAAGAAAAAAGAAAAAACAGAAGCTGTGAAGAGGAAATCACGAGAGAAGCAATCATCAGAAATACTGACTGCTACACCGATAAAACAGGAACTAGAACTCGCTAAGGAAAAGAAGATAAAAGCTGCTGAAAAAAAAGCAGGTGCGACTGTTCGAAAGCGTTTGCTGGGTAAGTTAAACAAACAGGATAAGAAGACAAAGGCAGGAAAGAAGATGAAGATTCAGAATTCGGAGTCAAGCGATGAATCCGAGTCTGACATTGAACCTCAAGATATTTGTGATGATGACGAATTGGATGATATTGGGCCGCCTACGTATGAAAATATTGGCGAGAAAACAGACGAAGTATGTTCTATTTGTGGCGAGTTTGGGCAAGACAGGGAACTATGGTACCGGTGTGTTAAATGCGGGGTGTGGAATCATGCGGCTTGTACAGGTGAAGAAACACCTACAAATTACCGGTGCGATTCGTGCCAATAAGAATGTTTTTTTTTATTATCTGATTGTTTTCTTTATTTCTATTTAATTAAATTACATAATTTGCTTTAGTAAGTACTTACTAAATATTTGTAACCTCAAATAGTTACTAAACCAACACTGCGCACAATTTCCCACCTGCTGCGCACGTTTAACCTCTCGGTTGGGGAATGATGCGCTTTGACATTTTTTTTTCAAAAATTTAATACTCAGTTATTTATAGCTATCATCAAATCCTATTTTACATGATGAAAGTAGAAGGTTTGAAGTTTACATTCACCTACTTTTACAGACCCTTGGTTTCATAGTCTGTATAAGACAGTGATTTCCGCTTAGGTGCGCACATTTCCCCCACTCTCCCTTAAGTTAAATTCCTGCACAAAGTATCTAACGTTATTTTACGAAAGATTTATGGTGTTACTAAGGATTCTGAAAATTTTGTCAAGATCGGTAGCGAATTAATATCAAATAAATCTTAAAAAATCCGTTTTAGAGCATCACAGAAAAATTTGTAAATTAATCATGAAGGTTCAGAATAAAATTTTGTAAAGTTGCTTTGGAAGAGAAAAGGATCGGCTTTAAGCTTACACTATTTTCATTTTGATCGCTTCTCAGATGGTTCAACTCCAGCCAATCAAAAGGTGGCCTTGTAGAAAACAGCCATAAAAAATTTATTAGTGGCGCCATCTGGAAAATGGTTGCCGATTCTAAAAGCCTCATCTTTTGACTACGTCTCGTATAAAATTGGGGAAAATCGCTACAATACCACTAGGGATTAATGGTAACTAAGTTATGCCAGTATTAAAGATAAAATCTTTTGAAATCCCACCCTAAATGATTTTAAATTTGGTGTGCCAAAACAGCACTTTCCGTGAGCCGATTGAATTCAAAATTTGTTCAGCTCTTCGACGTGCAATACAATCCCCGTGTGCAAAATTTCAGTCAATACGGTTCAGGGTGTTGGGCTGTACCGCGATTTTAAAGTCCGATAAAAATCAATTTTTTTTTTATTTTTGGTCAAAAGGGCACTAAAAATTAATACATTTTTAGAAGCAGAATTTGAAGGCCTTTCTTGCGGTGACGTGAAAAATGGGGGTTTGCATTTAAAATTTGATGTTTGTACGTACGTACGTACAATCGAGAAAATAAGTCATGCCCTCGGGTTTTGAGTGTTACACACAGAATTTGGGACACCACCATCGATAGTGGTGATTTCTATCTGATATTAGTACTGGCACCAATTGGGAGTTGTCTTAGTATGGTAGGTCAAGGAACTTCAGACCGTGTGCAGATAAAAAGTTATCCTGCCAACAGATGAACAAAAAGTGCATTATTTAGTTTCTCGACTGTACATACAGGCTGGTCCAACACTAGTGTCCAGCGGCAAAACGACCTTTTCCTTTGAAGCTAGAGTTTTGAATTTTTTACAGGGTGTATGGGTACTAAAAACCCTCCAGATGGCCTTACATTTTTTTTGATTGGACCAAAAATGTGACGTCACGAGATTTCAAATTGCGCTATTTTCATGGAATAAATAATTTTTGTCTATAGGTTGATTATTTTGGGCCTTAAGATTATGTTGACCAGATTTTTAATTTTTTTGAACGTCAGGTTAGCAAACTGCAGAAGGCAAAATAATCGTCATTTTATTTCATAAGGAGGCCGTGAAACAATATCGAAACGATGCGCCGTGTGTCCAACTTGAGTTCATCGGAGATTTAGAACTGTCAGTTGCTTGTCATGTTTTGACAGGGGCAATTGAGCTCCAGAATTATTAATCGATTGATTTATTCGAATAATTTAATATTCTTACAAAAGAATTATGTGAAAATGTCTGTCCCGCGAAGTTTTAAATACGCGCAGACGCAAAGCGTGTTATTTACATCTCGACAGCTGATGCCGGCAGTCCGACACGAAGAATAACCTTTGTAGCAGTTTATTTCCTTGCAAACTCCTACAGAGGTTTACCCCATTTAATTATCTGTAAATTGGGTAAGTTTTTCAACTTTCATTGTATTTGTAAAAACAACCCTGTTTAATTGAAGGTAATGTTGAAGATTTGGACTCGGATTTAAACGACAAGATTATGGCATCTACTACAAATAATTTAATGATAATTGTTGATGATTATCATGTTCTGAGCCAAGACTGTTTACATTTTACAAGGGAAAAGTGTGGATATTGTGCACCAGTGTTGGTTTGAGGAACTCGTGTAGTGACTGCAATGATTAGTTTAGTGTCAAGATTGCAGTGAAACCTTACTACGTTTAACTAAATAAACTACATTGTTGAATTAGTAATGTGATAAATTTTGTTCCAAGTGAATATTCAGACCATTTCATAAAGATTGTGTGTGTACCTGACTTAAAATAAATAAGTTTAGTGGTGCTTTATTCATAATTTAATCCAACAGAAATTGTTACTGTTTTGCTGATTGTTTTACAAAGACAATACGAATGATTTTAAAACCAGTCCCAGATTCATTCGCATTGCAAGTCCCCAAAAGTTCGGACACTTCGACAGACAGGGTTTCAGTTTCTCGTTCTCATTACTAATACTGACGAATAATTCTGCTAGTCTTGCCTTCGTTATTTCTTTATCTTGTAATTGTAGTAAATAACTGTTTCTTGTAGATTGTGATGATCCTGTCGTCCAAATCTTCACACCTTAAATTAACCAGTATTGCTAATAATACAAAGAAAATTGAAAAACTTACTCAATTCACTGATAATTAAATGAGGTAAACCTCTGGAGAGTGTTTGCAAGAAAATAAACTGCTGAAAAATTGATTAATCTTCACATCTTCCAGGCATCAACTGTCGAGATGTAAACAACACGCTTTGCGTCTGCGCGTGTTTAAAACTTCGCGGGACAGACTCGATGATTTTCACATAATTTTTTTGTAAGAATATTAAATTATTCGAATAAATCAATCAATTAATAATTCTGGAGCTCAATTGCCCCTGTCAAAACATGACAAGCAACTGACAGTTCTAAATCTCCGATGAACTCAAGTTGGACACACGGCGCATCGTTTCGATATTGTTTCACGGCCTCCTTATGAAATAAAATGACGATTATTTTGCCTTCTGCAGTTTGCTAACCTGACGTTCAAAAAAATTAAAAATCTGGTCAACATAATCTTAGGGCCCAAAATAATCAACCTATAGACAAAAATTATTTATTCCATGAAAATAGCGCAATTTGAAATCTCGCGACGTCACATTTTTGGTCCAATCAAAAAAAATGTAAGGCCATCTGGAGGGCTTTTAGTACCCATACACCCTGTAAAAAATTCAAAACTCTAGCTTCAAAGGAAAAGGTCGTTTTGCCGCTGGACACTAGTGTTGGACCAGCCTGTATACAGACAGACACATTTTAAAAATCACTTTTTTGAGTTCCTGAGACCTAAAAACGTGAAGATCTGGTGTTATCTCAAATTCGAAAATTTTAGTGGTTGCAGTAACCTCCCTTTTTTTTAAGTGGTGAAGTGGAATGGGGAGGTTAATTATAATTTTAAAGAAAGTTGTGCCTAATTGATTGCAAAGATTTACTGAAATAGGGATGAAGGTGTTCTCAAAATAAGTATTTTGAAAAAATTGGGGATGGGTACAAACTTGCAGAACGATTGAAACGTTTAATAGACGAAAAATTGCAAAGAAAATTTAGCACGTCTTGGAATGATTTTTGTTATGAACATAAGGAATTTTTAAAAAAATTTTTGATTAGAGTTTTAATTTATAAGCAATGCAAAATGGAGTCTGCTGATTTTAAATCAAAACAAACTTCTACCCCTAAACCACAGCCTAAATTATCCATATTGCGACATATTTAATTAAGAATTATTGATTTGATTTACAATTACAATTTTCTGTAGGTTGACAAATAATGGCTTTTACCGTAAGACTATGTACTTATTATAACTTCTGTCGATTATTTAATATATATAGTATATTTTCAAAAATATCGAAGTAATCGGTGAAAAATTGAGATGTTCGAAAAACGCAAAAACACGTTTACTTTAGTTTCTTGATGCAAATTCATCTGCCCATTGATATTTTCTTTTTATTTACTTTTGAGATTTTGACAGAATGTGAGGTAAGAGAAAATTTGATATGTAGAAATAAGAGACATCAAAAAATTAAACTGCTCAGGTAAATTTGCAGCAAAAAAACTAACTTGATCTGGTTTTGCGTTTTTCGAAAATCTCAATATTTCACCAATTTCTTGGATATTTTTGAAAATTTAGGGTGGCCGTGACTGCACTTCCGGTCAAGTATGATACATATTTATAACTCAGAAAAAATCGTAGATTCCGAATCCGTTAAGAAATAAGGTGTCATTCCATTTGAAAAAACAAAGTTAAGGTCATTTCCGGTTAAACTGGAAGTAGAAAAAATTCTCTCAATATACGCGCAAGCGTCCCCCTTCGTGCGAGATTGGCCAGCTTTTATTTCAATTCAATATCTTTATTACATCCAAAAATATTCAATTTGGGAAGTTTTAAAAATATCACCCTGTATGTAGGACAATAACACTACCAAAATAGATTAATTAAGGGATATCGAGGAAAACGTATTAAATAGTCGACAGAAACTGTAAAACAATGAAGTTATTATAATATTATACCCTTGGAATTATGGAAAAAGTGGTTGTTTGTCAACTTGCTCAAACTTGCTACGATAGTTTAGTTCCTTATGATGATAAGTGCCTTTAATTTTGAATGTTAAAATCATGCAAACTTCTTTAATCAAATAAATTTTTAAAACATACATAACTTCGTTTACTTTAATATGAATTAATTGATTTGAACTAGTTGAACCTTCTTGATATATATGTTGATGGAAACAAGAAAAAGTTATAAATGGGGGTGGCCGCTCTGGTTCGACTCACCCTTTCTACATTACCACATACATTACCTACCTCGATTGTTTCAGATTGTAATACACATACCACCTACATATAATTTATTTGACTTCGAAAATATAGTGGATCTATTATTTTATTTGCATTTGGTTATTTGCTTTATAGTAATTTTAGACAAAAAAACATAATGAGCTACCCGGTTTAATTTTATTATCACGGACTGGTTCGGCTGAGATCTCCCGTCAGAATTTATAGAGAATGTTTACAGAAACTATACAATGACTACTCTACAAATACTACAATGCATTTGTTCTCTTTTATTAGTTCTTGGAATAATTAGGCGAAGTGTCGTCGCCGTCGTATCGTCTCACGGCCGATAAAACAGTTTGAAACCAGACTCTACCTCTACATACCAGATGGCGACAGATTTTCTCAAGTTTTTTTTACCCGCAGAAAAAAGAGGTGGGAAAGGATTGTCCTACTGTTTATATTATATGTACTGTGGTTAGGGTTTGGTAAAGTGCATCCAGTTCTTCCCTTTTATTAGCATAGCAATAGGTACAGGAAATTTGGGATATCCATAAGGGGACCGCTCTTTCAGCTCTGCAATTTGTTCCCGCTTTATTGTCGACAATAATTCACCGTCGCGGTTAAAGACGCTACAGTTTTGCCAACACGTGATTGTTGCTCGCTTGGAGGGTGCCCCGTTGGCATCTTTCACCTGTGATTTGGCCTGGTGTACCGTCGACCGCTAGTGGTACAGGTTTCCAGTACCCCGCCAGACACTCCAAACAGGGGGCTGGGACCGCCGGCAGTCTCTGTACCACGTACACTGAAGACGAAGAAAGAAGCAGCAAGAAACTAAGTTTGGGCTTTCACGAGAAATCACAGGGTCCACACCCCCCGAACCGTTAAAACCATTTATTTTGTGTCATTCAGTTAATTTTTGGGGTCATTTTCACTCTAAACTTTGTTAAAACACAAAATTTCCTCTATCGTACCGTAGAATTTACTTAGTGCATGAAATTTGCTCGATTTCAGGAAATCCACTACGCCACTGGGGATTTTCGACGACCCGCCACTGAATTGCGTCATTTTTAGCTGTCATAGTTACGTCAAGAGTTGTCATTGCTCGAAACTTATCTTGCACCACTCATAACGCTTGCCTGTATTGTGGGTTGCTTCCCAATTTAGAAACCCGAATTTTTGCAAGTTCGGTAATATTATTTAATTCTGGGGATTAATTCTTTTTTCAGCATTTCGGTAACGGCACCCTTCATTTTATAAAGTTAGTTCAGAGTTCATTAATAATTTAGACGCCCATTAATTTAGTTTGGGGATTATAACTATTGTATTTTTTCTTTACCGTGTAAATTATTTCCCTCAAGCTCCTTTGAGCGAGAGGTGTTTATTTTATTGTATTATTTTGCGGCCAGACTTTGTTTCAGTGTGAATAAATTGTTATTTGGAGGATTCGTTTTATTTCCTGTATCCACGGCCTCCTAAAAGAACCACAACCACAACGTAAATTAAATTTAGGGGTCATTTTGCAAGATTGGAGGGATTTCACAACGGTCCCCCTTTCAGTAGAGTCAGAAAGTTACAGTACTTATTGCCAAAAGGGCACTAAATTTAATAGAATTTTTGAAAACAAAATTCGAAGACTTTTCATGTGCTGCATGGTGCCACCCAAATTAAGTAAATTTTCCTACTTGCTATACTTAAATCTTACTACTGGGATTTTTCAAAATTTTATGATTTTTTGACTAAAAGGCACTAAGTTTGAGGACATTTTTGTAAACGACATTTAAAGACACTTCATGTTCTGATAAAGAAAATGGGAGTTTGTTAGTCAAATTTCAAAGTTGATATGCCAAAATGGCACTTGCCGATGGCCACCAAAATTAAATCAACCCGGCGGGTACTGGTATTCCTACCTACCAAATTTCAACTAAATCGATTAAACATTTTGGGCTGTAGCGTATTATCTAATGTTTCGAAATTTAGATTTTTTTAATTTTATGCCAAAAAGACGCTAAGTGTGAATACATTTTTAGACACAGAATTTGAAGACCTTTCATACGCTGATAAGAAAAATCGATGTTCATCAGTCAAATTTCATAGTTGATGTCAGTGGCGGATCCAGAAGACAATCTCGGGGGGGGCGAATTGATGGGGAAACCATAATTTTGAACCCGTGGACGCAGGGGCCGCTTAGGGAGTTTTGCCGCCCTAGGCGAAGTAGAATTATGCCGCCCCAATAGTGGGGCTCGTTGAGAGAATAATTTGTTACAGACAGTAATGGAAGGGAAGGGTTGAAAATGCGCCGCAGGCGAAAATTTTACGGAATTTCAAGGTCACGCATTTTCTAAGCACTTCAGAATATTAGTGACATTATTTGAAAAACAAGTCCCATAAGGAGAATTTTTTATCGAGATCGCATTTCTTACAAAAAGAGTAAAATAGGACATTTCTGCATGAAATTTTTGAATCATAGCGACTAACTCTACTCCCCCTAGGACGTCCTAGGTCCCGCCCTTGCTTAAGTATACCTACATTTTATTTTGAAACCTCATATCTGAATAATTATTATAAGAAATGCTCAATCAAATTGGTAGGTACAGACACTGTGTAACTGTGACGCCCCAAAAACTTTTTGGAAAACCCAAACTGCCGTCCTAAAATTTTGCGCCTCAGGCGGCCGCCTACCGTGTAGAGCGGACCTTGAGTGGACGACAGACGAATTTTGTGAAATGTACGAAGTTTATGATTCGGCACGGATCTCGGGGGGGGCGATCGCCCCCTCGCCCCCCCCCCCCCTAAATCCGCCACTGGTTGATGTGCCAAAAAGGCACTTGGCGTTTGCGGATTGACACCAAAATTAACTGATGGGCGCACCAGAAGGCCAACACTAACCACCATACCAAGTTTCATGAAAATCTGTTCAGTAGTTTTCGAGGAATCTTGCTCACATATTGTAACGTTAAATTCAAACTTTTAAATAAAATGCAAAAATCAAAGTGACAAATTCAAAGATAAAATCAGGTTAAAATGCGCCGGACCATTTCCGAGGATTAATGCCGGAAGGGGAAACGCTGCTGAGCGGCTACCTCGTGGTCATTCGGTGAGCTGAAGTACGATTGAGTTTGTTTACATCTGTACCACGGGTACGCCTCCGATCTAAGGTCATTCTAAAGAGAAGGTATGATTTTTTGAAGTCAAAATAACATTTTCTTAGTTGCTTTCTTTATTAAATTAGATCAGTCGACCTAATAATTGGAGACGACCCCAAAACCAAATCAGCTCTCGAGGTCTGGACACCTTTTTATTTTCGTTCCTTTTTTTGAACCATCGCAAAACGACCAGAATTCTCCTGGCTAGTCCGTCAAAGGAATCGATTTTTTTCATCGAATGATTTTTCCGCCGCCAGTCCAATCTTCCAGGACCTATCAATAAAATCCACAACGTTTGGATCAGAACGCAAAGCCGTCATCGAAGAAAAGTTTGAGTAAGATCCTTCCGAATTATTTCGTCAAACCACCACGTCTTCAATTGCGGCCATTCGTTTCATTTAACAACATTATTAAATTTTCTCCAATCTACCTAAATTGTTATCTTACATATTTCCTTATTTAATTAAGCTGTAACGAAAAGTTATCGATAACCGCTCGAGTAATAATCAATAGTTATATCCAAAGATCATATTATTGTTATCAATTATCAATTTTTTAAATTTTATTAATACACGACACCCTGCTTATATCGGTGCGTTTTGATTCCCCCTTTCTTAGCTGAGGCGAGGATCCGTATTTACGTTAACACAACTAAGTGGCGCCTGACTAAATTTATCTTTCTTAAAATCAAAAAAACCTACGAAATCCCGCTCCCAAAAAAAAAAACTGAGTGCCGTCGTTCATGTAACGCCTTTTCGAGAAGAAAAGAGGTTACAATATACACACAGACATTTTATAAAAACCACTTTTTTGTGATCTTAGGACCTTGAAACGTAAAGATCTGGTGTTATCTCAATTTCGAATTTTGGAGTGATTGCAGTATACTGCAATCACTCCAAAATTATAACCTCCCATTTTTATATGGTTGTGGGGAGGTTAAAAATTGATATAGAGCCTGCCGAAGATAAACTTTTCCCCATAAGAACATATACACATTTTGGGACCGTCTAATTTACTCCTTATTCCAACATAATAAGCAAACACATCCAGGAGATTGCCGTATGTTAATAATACACGTAAGAAAAGGGGTTGGTGATTAAGAATCTGAAGAGAATTCCCCGATCTTTTTATTCGTTCCCGAGTTATCACAAAAAATTACCCTGGGTGGGTAATTTTTCGATGCTCAAAAAATTTGAAAATTGCCAATTTAAACAAAAATTAATATCTTCCTAACGTTTGACGTTTTATTTAAATTAAACTTGGAACTTTTAAATTTTTGACAGCTGTAAATTGAATGGCATTGACAGAAATTTTCTAGGCTTTCTAGATTTTGAATAACGACAGTCAACTTTTGATTCTTTTATGGCCGTCATATTAAATTTTAACACCATCAAATACACAAAAAAATTGCCTTTTCAAAAATGTTGTCAACATGAACTTTTTTGAGATGTCAGAATTTGAAAATTGTTATGAATAATTTGTAAAATCAGCCTAAACTCGGATGAAAAACAATTGCAAAAAAGTACGCCGACTTCTTCAATCTCTTATGACATGTGAAATGAAAACAATTGAATTCAACGGTAATAAATTATGTCTTGCGGTCGTGTGACTCAGGCTTTCACATATTTTTTCAAAAACGTTAATGTTGGTGACATTTTTGAGAAGCTATTACAAGTATAGCTGTTACAAATATAAAATTCCCAAGTTTCATTTAAATAACATCAATCGTTAGGAAGATCTTAAGTTATCTTTAAAATGGAAATTTTCAGATTTGTTTTTGATAACTCAGAAAGGAATCAAAATATCTGGAAATTCTCTTCAGATCCTTAATCGACAAGAAATAGCGCAGCTTTTCTCTAATTTAACGGACCCCGTATCTTTTACAGTTTAGAAGATCTCAATGGTGAGCATCGAAAAATTGTCCACCCTGTATGCACGTTCATTTTTTCAGCGAACTCGTCTGAGATATTCACAGTACCTACTCGACACCCAAATTTCAAAACGATATCTCAAAGTTTTCGTGTCTGGAAAAAACGAACAGGCGAGCGAGCAAACTAACCTTGGGATGTAACTTAAATACACCGCACTGAGAAAACGGCATATTAGATGTTAATAAAATTTATTAACTATTAACAAACGCCATTCTGATATATGACCAAATAAGTATTTATTAAACATGAACTTAGGATTTGCTAAAGGCACAATGCATAATAAGTTTCATAAAAAACTATTATTTATTAATTGTCAACGAATATTAATTTGGGATGAATATTTAATTATTTAGAGGAAATATGTGAAGTGTTATTGTGTGAAGAATATATTTTTCAATTATTAATAAACTGTATTAACAGTAGCAACTGCATCTTTAACAATTAATATAGGTACGTTAACTAATATTAACATTTATTCATTATTAATCTGTACATAGGTATTGAATATTCACTGATTTGATTATAAACAACATAGCAAAATAAATGTTAATCTTGCCGCACAAACAACGGCTGCTGTTAGACAAATAAATTTAGGGATAATAAAGGGTGTCCCAAAAAAAACCGAACGATTTATTTTTGGTTATAACTTTATTATTGTGGGACCGATTTTCCTCAATTTTATACGGGACGTAGCCAAACGATGAGGCTTTTAGAATCTGCAACCATTTTGCAGATGGCGCCACTAATAAATTTTTTGTGGCAGTTTGTTACAAGAATACTTTTTGATTGGCTGGAGTTGAACCATCTGTGAACCGATCAAAATGAAATTAGTGTAGGATGAAAGCGAATGCTTTTCTTCGGCGATTTCGAGTCGAGTCCCTGACTCCTCGGTTAACCCTTCATGATGTCCAAGTTGAGTCCCAAAGATGTCCAAATCGAGTCCGCGCTCTTCTAAGAATAACCGTAGGAGGTCCAACCTTGTTTTGCCGTTCAGGTAAACTTGAATTAACGACATTAATATATAGATAATTGTGTGTGGTCATTTTATTCCCCGTCTGCTACTGAGATAAGGGATGTAAATTCTTATTGGCTAGAAAACTAATTGCAGATTCTTATTGGCTAGAAACCTAATTGTAACTGAGTTACAACCTTTTCCGAGTTTACTTGTTTTCTAAAATTCATTTTAGACATCAGTGTTCTATAATTTTTTCTCCATTCAATATGAGTAGTGTAAAGTCAGTTTTGAGCGAGAAAGGAAAAGAACTGTTAGTAATCGACGGTTTTAAATATCGTTTTCACAAAAATTTAAAAAACGGTGTGAAACGATGGGTCTGTTCCATTGATGGAAAACAGAAATGTTGTGCTTATTTAAAAACCGAAGGTTCCACCAATGTTGTAATGGACTGCGTCGCAAACCACAACCATCAACCATTGGGTGACAAAATTCTTAATAGAAACATACTCAGCAATTCGCTGAAGAGAAAAGCGTCGGAGGATTTGAATGAAAAGCCAATGAAACTGGTACACAAAGATTTAAGAAATGAAGATGTAAATACTTTAACGAACAACGACGTAAAATGTGTTCGAAGAAACATGTATAACTACAGAAGGAGCTATTTTCCTCGTTTGCCCAAGAATGTGAGTGAAGTGCATGATGCTTTGGAAACATTGTCTCCAAAAACCAATCAAGAAGAATGTTTTAACCTCCCCACTCCACTTCACCATTTAAAAAAAAAGGGAGGTTACTGCAATCACTAAAATTTTCGAATTCGAGATAAGACCGGATCTATACGTTTTGAGGTCTCAGGAGCCCAAAAAAGTGGTTTTTAAAATGTGTCTGTATGTATGTACGTACGTACGTTCGTACGTTCGTACGTACGTTCGTAAACACGCCACAGCCCAAACTACTCGACAGATTTAGCTGAAATTTGGTACGTGTGCATGTGATAACCCAACTTAGATCTGAAAAGCTTCTGGAGCCAATCGTGCAACTAGAAATGCCATTTTGGCACATCAACTTTTAAATCTTAAATGCAAACCCCCATTTTTCACCTCACGATAGAAAAGGCCTTCAAATTCTGCTTCTAAAAATGTATTCATTTTTAGTGCCCTTTGGATCAAAAATTGAAAAAAAAATGATTTTTATCCGACTTTAAAATTGCGGTACAGCCCAAGCCCCTGAATCGATTTGGCTGAAATTTTGCACACGGGGATTGTATTGCACGTCGAAGAGCTGAACAAATTTTGGATTCAATCGGGCCACGGAAACTGCCGTTTTGGCACACCAATTTGTAACTTTAAAATTATTCACTCATTTAACCATCCAAAACAAGTTTTTGAAAGATTTATTGTTACCATCAGAAAGGCTTCAAATTCTGGTTTTAAGTAAGACAAAATTCGTTCGCATTTAGTGCTCTTTGGGTCAAGAAATCGAAATTTCATAATAACACTAAAAATACATTATAGCCCAAATTAGCGAATCGATTTGGCTGCAATTTGGTGCCATTTAGGCAAATTAGCTTTAAATTTTAAATACAAAGGTCTCCTTTTTATGTCGCCATTAGAAACACGATCAAATTCTCGTTCTAAAAATGTATTCACAGTTTCTGCCATTTCAGTGGAAAATAGAGAAAAAAATATTTTTCATTAAAAGGGAGCAGGCTGACAGTGGATGACATAAAGTATCAGTTATTGTCAAAAGGGTGGCAAACTGTTAACCTTAAAAGGAACATATTGTCAAATGTGATGGGTGACGTCGGTATTTGTCAGAAAATTGCGAAATTAGTCACAGACAATAAGCATAAAAAAAATTCTGTCGAATTGATTACTATATACACAGAATACAAAGATCCACGCGATGGGGAGGTTCCAGCCGCTTCTCTGCTGCATTTTTTTAAGTGTAAATGATCGTGAAAACAACGTAGTGATGTTTTCGTGCAAAACGAATTTGGAGTTTCTTAGTGGTAGTGAAACTTTTTATGTTGACGGAACATTCGACTACTCCCCAAAATTCTTTTTACAAATGTTCACTATACATGGGTTAGTGAATGACCATTGGTCTTCTTCTTGCTTCCCAATAAAACGAAGAAGAGCTACAACGTCGCACTAAATCATGTCGTTCAACAAGCCGCAATATTTGGCAGAAAACTGAGCCCAAAAGTAGTTGTCGCTGACTTTGAAGAAGCTATTCATCAAAGTGTTGGAGAGATTTGGAGAGATGCGGCCATTATCGGATGTCGATTTCATCTAGGCCAATCCTGGTGGAGGAAGATCCAACAGTTGGGTCTGAGTACATTTTATAAAGATCCAAATTCAGATATAGGGGCTTTCTTGAGATACTGCTATGGATTGCCTTTCCTCGATCCTACTGAAGTTGGAGATTGCTTTGCTCTGGACTTTGGTGAGATTAAGCCGGACCATTCAAAATTGACGGAATTCGCTGACTACCTCGTGGATAACTACGTGTCCGAATCTTCTCGATTTCCACCCACGATGTGGTCAGAAAATGCTGCGAGTCTTCAACGGACTACGAATGCATGCGAAAGCTTTCATTCCCGTTTTAATGGATGCTTTTACCACACACATCCACACATATTTCAGTATGTCACTGTACTATTAGATTTCCAGAGCGAGACATATATAAAGATAAGGAGTGCAATTCAAAAAGAAAAAAAGTATTATGATAGTCATACTTTAAAAAACCAAGAATTTGTTCAAAATGCTATTTGTAATTTTAAAAACGGTGTTATTACTAGATTTGAATTTGTTCAGAAAGTAGGAAACCGTTTTAAACGATAATATTACATTATAATACTGTAAGTACGATATTATAGACAAGGCTAGAATTTCAAAAAACGCTTTCTATATTATGCTAGAAGCAAATCGGATAACATTTTGACGACAAGTGTTTCTAGACTAATTGGACCCTGCTGAGTCCGAAAATCACTGTCGGCAATTCGAAATCTTAACCGGAAGTCCGTAATTCCAGATGGCGCTCAAGGCAGATCGTCATATCCAAAATAGCATGAAAATTATACAGTTTTCGACCAAAGGCGCGGTATACAAAATTAAAGATCGCTTTATTCTCTACAAGAAAGGCCCTAATAATTTTTTTCATACAGACGACGGTTTACCCCTAGCGCTGGCAAGAATGTTGCGCTCGCCGCGCGGCTTACGCGCTCAACGATTATTTTATCAAAACTGTTTAAATTTCAAAATCTTAGAGGATGTACGCTAGTTAAGGTGGCTTTCAAGCTCAGATATGGTTTCTATTTTATTTTCAGGCCTCTGTAGCAACAACCGTCCGTACGATTGCTTTGTGTCAATGATAACTTTTGATCAGGAAGTCGAGATCTACAACATATCAAAATTTCAGACAAATCGGCTGAAAGCTTTTTCCCATTAGGATCGTATTTTGGATGGTGCCATCTTGAATAAAGCATTTCCGGTCAAGATTTCGAAATCAAAACAGTGATTTTCGGACTCAGCAGGGTTAAATTAATCAAAAAATACTTGTTGTCAAAATGTTATCGAATGCGCTCATTGCAAAAGACGCACCTCAAAAGCAGCCTAGAGTCAAAATTGAAAACGGCGTTTGCACATTGAAAAAAGGGATGGAAATTGTGAATATCTTACTAATCCCGTGTATTTAGGTGGATATTGGTGAAATATATTGAAAAACTCCATAAAAATTAAGAAACAAGTGTTTTGGTTCAATAATCGTGGAGCGCGTAAGCCGGGCGGCGAGCGCAACTTTCTTGGCCGCGCTAGGGGTAAACAATCGTCTGTACGAAAAAAATCATTAGAGCCTTTCTTGTAGAGAATCAAGCGATCTTTAATTTTATATACCACGTCTTTGGTCGAAAACAGTGTAATTTTCATGCTATTTTGGATATAACGCTGTGCCTTGAGCGCCATCTAGAATTACGGACTTCCGGTTAAGATTTCGAAATGCCGACGGTGATTTTCGGATTCAGCAGTGTCCAATTAGTCTAGAAACACTTGTCGTCAAAATGTTATCCGATTTGCTCCTAACAAGTCGCGAAACTCAAAACTAGCCTGGTCTATTATTGTAAATGTGTTTTATAATTTTTTTTAATAAAAATTTGATTTGTATTTATGGGTATCTTAATAGACTATCTGATGGGATGTAACGTCCATAAACAAATTGACCACCTCAGGTAACAACTTCGAGGGGGTTCATGCACTAATCCTTTATTGACTTAACATACACGGGACTCGACTAAAACATCTCGCACTACGCACCCGGATTATTTTCAGGTAAACGGGACTCGACTCGTATCTGCCCCTTTTCTTTTCTAAAGCAACTTTACAAAATTTAATTCTGACCGCTCTTGATTCATTTATAATTTTTTTTGTGATGCTTTAAAACAAGGATTTTTGAAGATTTATTTTTTATTTGGTCACCGATCTTGACAAACTTTGCAGAATCCTAAGTAACACCGTCAATATTTCACAAAATGATGTCACTTTGCAGATGGCGCCACCCTAGCAAATTTTTATGAACACATTTGATTAAAAAATTAACGAGAATATTATGAATGTGTAATTAGTAATAAATGTTAGCACTAAAAGCGGCTACAGACAACAGGCTGCAATAGAATAAACAACAATTCTGGATTTTAAAATAAACCAAATATGTGCTTTATAACAGTCATAAGCTGAAGAACAACTTGTCGAGTTCACAAACAAGTCAATGTTAGACCATTTTTTTTGGGTTTCATTTATTTTAACATTTTGTATAACGAAATAGTACCTAAGTTCAATTCCTGCACAAAGTACCTAACGTTATTTTACGAAAGATTTATGGTGTTACTAAGGATTCTGAAAATTTTGTCAAGGTCGGTAACGAATTAATACATATCAAATAAATCTTAAAAAATCTGTTTTAGAGCATCGCAGAAAAATTTGTAAATTAATCAAGAGCGTTCAGAATAAAATTTTGTAAAGTTGCTTTGGAAGAGAAAAGCATCAGCTTTAAGCTTACACTATTTTCATTTTGATCGCTTCACAGATGGTTCAACTCCAGCCAATCAAAAAGTGGCCTTGTAGAAAACTGCCATAAAAAATTTATTAGTGGCGCCATCTGGAAAATGGTTGTCGATTCTAAAAGCCTCATCTTTTGACTACGTCTCGTACAAGATTGGGGAAAATCGCTCCAATAATAATAAAGTTATAACCAAAAATAAATCGTTCGGTTTTTTTTGGGACAAAATCGAAGATAAAATAAATGGTACCTATACCTACAACAAAAAAAAACGTTTGTTATAAGATTCTGCAAGTTAAGTAAGTAGTCTGGCACACGACTAAAACGGCGAGACCGACCGGCGCGGCCATAACCAAAATACGACGAGGTTTCAGAAAAAACTTACTCTTTAAAATGTTCTTGCATGGAATCCTCCTGCTGAGGTTTAGGCGTTTAGGTATAACAAAGGTAAGTATAACAAGCGTGGAGCAACTCAGTTGGTCGCCGAGGGCCGAGCATGCGCATAAGCAGCGTTATGTTACAAAATTATATTTTATCTTTGTTAATTGCTAACAAATATTTCTGCAAGGTAGAGATACCTTTTTTTACAAGATATTAGTTAATAGCTAATATATTCTTCATTAAAATACCGGGTGTATCATTTTCCGCGCCGTATAGGAGATTAACATGGGAAAACGAATTTTATTTTTTCCTTGCTCCAGGAACAGATTTAAATCAATGCTAGCTTATCCAGTGGATAGACCCGGCTGGCCGGTATCCTAAAAAAAAAGATTACCTGCTAGTGCCCTTTGGTTACTTAGCAGGAATTTTTGAAAAATTGGATTTTGAAACGACGCGCGCATTACTTCGTGTACTTTCGGTGTCCTTCGAAGCTTTACGTAAATTGTCAGCCAGGGCCGAATCTGCGATTTTTGACCTAATTGTTGACATTAAGAAAGCCGTGGTTTGAAATTATTTTTTAAAATCTGGAGCAAATCGTTCTTTTTTGCCTTCTTGCTGACGCAGAATTAGTGTACCTACCAGCGGCGACAAGCGGCAGCCGACAAAGGTTCGGTCAGACTTGGTTGGCGACCTAACCTCAAAAATTTACTTGGTCAAGTAAATTACTTTGAATTGCAATTATGAGGTAAGCTCTTACTCGGTGCTAGCATTTAATTAATCAATTATTCTACTTTAGGTGGCAATATTGTTAGTGGTAGTTCGAACAAGGATCAGAAGTCATTCTCGGGTTTGGCAATAATGACCTCCCATCGTAAACTGTCTTTATCTTTTACGTTACCTATTTGTGTTAAAAGGTTTTGTAAGTGAAGACACAAGTAGGAGTTACATGTTTTCGTGGAGAGAACATTTTGTATTCCCTTAATTAGTTGTAGATAGTTAGAAGATGTTTGGTAATGTTTAAGAACCCTGTTTGGAAAAGCAGCTGCTGACAACATCGGTACTGGTAATTAAATTGGAACTTGAGACATCATGTTGTATTTACCTAATAAAATGCTTTTTGAACTTATTTCCAAATTTTTCAGTTCAAAAGAATCAAATTTTGTCCATTATTGGCTAAATTGTTATTGAATATTAATCACTAGCAGAGTGGCACTAAAGAATAGATTGTTAAAACTGAGTAATGGAAGAAGCCAAGAACGCGTTTAAAATTCTTTATTAATAATAGTTTTTTAAAAAAAGTTATATAAAATCGACAGCTGGCACAATTCCATTTTTGTATCTTTACATCAATCCTGACTAAATTGTAGCAATATCACAAAACCACCACCACTTTTAATAACACTCCGTCATGCAGTGCATAAAGAATTAAATAACAATTAGTAACTTTCCAGTATAATTCTTCTTGCTCAATTTTTCAATGGGAATGAGTAAACGGATGAATTTTTCCCCTGGTCCAGGGCAGTAAGATGGCATGGCATCCTGAAATAAATGTGATCACTGTTTATTTATTATGAGGGAGGTACCTATCCCTATCACAAAAAATATCCATTGTACCTACCTAATCAAATTAACTTGCTGGCAATCCACAATATCACAGTAAGGCTCATCCAAAGGGTTGTTGGTCTGGGACAAGGGTTTTCTCTGGAATAAGCCGTTGTTGTTTCGCAGATGTTAATTAATCATAACAATCCAACCAAAAGCTGTGTCAAAACTCTTGTTGTCACCTGCACCTGTCAATCCTGTCAATCTAATTTCCATTCTGTCGACGTATGTTTTTTCGCGCTAAGGTTACCAGTCAGCCTGGTTGTTGACACCGTGCGGGGTGCGTTCAGTTAAGTAGTGCTGCTGGATGGGTAAATTGGCGTTGTAGTACTTACACAGTGTCAACAATAGCTGCTTTCCATTTACACATTTGTCTGAGAAAACTCACTGAACTCAGCTATTTGATTGTTCAATTACAAATGAACCAATCAAATTGCTGAGATTAACTGAGGCTCCTTAGGTAAATGTGTAAAAGACCACGTTGACCAGGTAACGTGAACACTAATGTTGTCGCGCTCTTTCTTATGTATGCTACAAACAAAAGACAAAAACATGACCAAGTAGGCGACCAGGCTGACTGGTAACGTTAGCGCGAAAAAACATATGTCGACAGAATGGAAATTAGATTGACAGGATTGACAGGTGACAACAAGACTTTTGACACAGCTTTTGGTTGGATGTTATGAAATTAACATCGGCGAAACAACAACGGCATATTCCAGAGAAAACCCTTGTCCCAGGCCAACAACCCATTTACCAACAACCCTTTGGATGAGCCTTACTGTGATATTGTGGATTGCCAACAAGTTAAATTGATTAGGTAGGTACAATGGATATTTTTTGTGATAGGGATAGGTACCTCCCTCATAATAAATAAACAGTGATCACATTTTTATTTCAGGATGCCATGCCATCTTACTGCCCTGGACCAGGGGAAAAATTCATCCGTTTACTCATTCCCATTGAAAAATTGAGCAAGAAGAATTATACTGGAAAGTTACTAATTGTTATTTAATTCTTTATGCACTGCATGACGGAGTGTTATTAAAAGTGGTGGTGGTTTTGTGATATTGGTACAATTTAGTCAGGATTGATGTAAAGATACAAAAATGGAATTGTGCCAGCTGTCGATGTTTTAAAAAACTATTATTAATAAAGAATTTTAAACGCGTTCTTGGCTTCTTCCATTACTCAGTTTGAACAATCTATTCTTTAGTGCCACTCTGCTAGTGATTAATATTCAATAACAATTTAGCCAATAATGGACAAAATTTGATTCTTTTGAACTGAAAAATTTGGAAATAAGTTCAAAAAGCATTTTATTAGGTAAATACAACATGATGTCTCAAGTTCTAATTTAATTACCAGTACCGATGTTGTCAGCAGCTGCTTTTCCAAACAGGGTTCTTAAACATTACCAAACATCTTCTAACTATCTACAACTAATTAAGGGAACACAAAATGTTCTCTCCACGAAAACATGTAACTCCTACTTGTGTCTTCACTTACAAAACCTTTTAACACAAATAGGTAACGTAAAAGATAAAGACAGTTTACGATGGGAGGTCATTATTGCCAAACCCGAGAATGCCTTCTGATCCTTGTTCGAACTACCACTAACAATATTGCCACCTAAAGTAGAATAATTGATTAATTAAACGCTAGCACCGAGTAAGAGCTTACCTCATAATTGCAATTCAATGTAATTTACTTGACCAAGTAAATTTTTGAGGTTAGGTCGCCAACCAAGTCTGACCGAACCTTTGTCGGCTGCCGCTTGTCGCCGCTGATAGGTACACTAATTCTGCGTCAGCAAGAAGGCAAAAAAGAACGATTTGCTCCAGATTTAAAACAATAATTTCAAGCCACGGCTTTCTTAATGTCAACAATTAGGTCAAAAATCGCAGATTCGGCCCTGGCTGACAATTTACGTAAAGCTTCGAAGGACACCGAAAGTACACGAAGTAATGCGCGCGTCGTTTCAAAATCCAATTTTTCAAAAATTCCTGCTAAGTAACCAAAGGGCACTAGCAGGTAATCTTTTTTTTCAGGATACCGGCCAGCCGGGTCTATCCACTGGATAAGCTAGCATTGATTTAAATCTGTTCCTGGAGCAAGGAAAAAATAAAATTCGTTTTCCCATGTTAATCTCCTATACGGCGCGGAAAATGATACACCCGGTATAAATTATCGGCTACCTATTACATAAAAACAAAGTTTCGATTGCGCATATATTGCCGTATAGTAACTACTTTTTTTTATAAATAGCAATATTTGATAACATTAAACTAACGAGGACGAAACATATATTTGTTAAATAACAGAACAGTTTTTCTTTCAGTGCGCACTAAAGCAATAATTAAACAATATGATGTAATTGTCAACTTCCAAATTGTTAAAACACGCAGAATTACAAATCAACATTTAAACATTTAGTTATTAAACTCCAATTCTGTGCACGCTTTATAATTAAAGAGTGCATAAATAATTAATGTTAATAATTATTAATAAATAATTCATATTAATAATTATTAATAAAATAATTAATATTATCCTACTATAAAATTCACATGGTCACGTGAGCGTAAACTCACGTGACCGTAAACTTTTATGGTACACCCTCGATCATTAGAAATGACATTTAGTTAGATAATGACAATTGTATGATATTTATTGCTGGCTGGCAATTCGCACTACGAAAAGGAGAGCAGTTAATTCTAAAGTCGCATGGGTTTATTTTAATTTTATAGCGAGCCAAAGAAAGCTTCACAGTGACTCATGCAACACGGATAATGTAATGATGGTTGCATAAGAATGGCTTTATGCGAATTTCTTAACCGTGTTTCTCGGATGGAGAGTGAACTATTTTAAGCCAGATTAGGATGATGATCTGGTTTACCGATCATAATAAATTTAAATTAACCATAAATTTTTAACTTCTACGCTTCGCGAAGGTTAATAAAATCGATCGAAAAATCGAATTGCCAAAAACATCAAATACGTTTCAGGGTCCTGGGAATCAGAAAAAGTGGTTTTTGAAAAATGTCTGTCTGTGTGTCTGTCTGTCTGTCTGTGATCACGCTGGAGCTCAAACTACTGAACTTATCGAGATGAAATTTGGCACACATATTCAGTGGGAGATTTTTAGGTGCACGGAAAGTGCTTTTTTGGCACATCAACTTTAAAAATTTTAATGCAAACCCCCATTTTTCGCGTTACCATATGAATGCTCTTCGAATTGTGCTTCTAAAAATACTCAAGACCGCTTCTTTTTTATGTTATTTTTGATAGTTCCACTGACTACAGTCACTTTTCACCCCCCTTAATTAGTCATCCCCCTTCACAATCTTGCAACCCCCCAATCGTTAATTCGGCGAAATTCGAACAATTTCGTTTTTCTTCAAATGCTCTTTTGGATAATGATTACCTACCTTTTTCAATTCTTCAACCCCACTCCCAATATTTCAACCCTCCGAAGGTTAAAGTTGCATAAATTGCCTTATTATTGTGTTATTTTCTGTAAATCCACTTAACTTAATTTTCACCATTTTTGACTTTTCATTCCCCTTTACAATTTTTCAACCCCCTAAGCACCTATTTTACTAAATTCGCCAAATTTCTTTTTTTCTTCGGCAATAAGTTTAACTCATATGGCTTACGTTTACCGCTAATTCTACATACTTCGCAAGTTTTTATGTTCATTCTTTACTGTTTAATTCTGTATGGTCAATTTTCAACATTTTACCTTTTTGACACCACTGTGCGTCTGCGGAGGTACTATCGCGGCCACCGAAAAGTGCACGATTTGGTTTTTCCTTATGTTTTGAAAATCGATAGCACAAAGGGCATTTGCTGGGGTCGAAGGTTATTGATGTAATAACTAACTACATATGAACATTAGCGTTCCGAATGACCCTGGTAAATCACTGAAACAAAGCCGTCTTCATTGTGATAAAAATCTTTAAAAAATGCATTGTAAAGCAATCGTGCACTTTTCGGTGGCCGCGATGGTACTACTACTAGATGCAGAGATTGATAGAATCTGTACACGATTCCACCAGTAAATTCAGACCGCCCTTACACTCACCTTAAAAAGATAAACATGTACAGGAATACACATCGCATTGATGCACATTTTCCGGTGACTTTAGGTACATATGATCTGAAATGTCGATGGTTTCGAACTCATGTCAAGAATCATGCGCATTTATCTTAAGATGAGATTTGATTACGAATACGTCATTAAGTTGGAAAATTCAGTTACAATGGCGTATGACGACATTTTACCATACACTTTCTGTGGTATGCATTTATGTACACAAATCATCAAGAAAAAAGTGTAGGTATAGGTACTTATATTATGCAATATTTTTTTATACCTACTTTGAAACCTTTCGACAAATAGGTACTTTGGAAGTTTTAATAAAATTTTGTTAAATAATATAATAATAATATATTAGTACATTATTGTAAACATCAGATAAGGCGTTTTTTCTCGATTTTATGTTTTCGATTCCGAATTAATACAAATCGGCGCTTCACTATTTTTTAAAATTTGTATTCGCGAAAATCAGCTGCTAATAGATGGCATTGCTAAACCACAAAATGGCGGTCTCACCTCACTGGGGAGCCGGAAGTGAGAATTTTTGCGTGACGTGCCTGACAGTGTCAGTTGGTGACATCAGTGACATCGATACGTGAATTTTTTAAAGGCCAAGTTTTCCTGGATTTACAATGTTCCACTTAAGTACACAAGACGTAAAAGTCCACAGAATTATTCCCAAAATTTAGAGTCAACGAGAGGATGTCTCCGATCAAAACAACTACCTAACCTCGCAACTGACAACTGACTGACGTAAGCCGAAATTATGATGACAGACGTTTAAAAGTATTTCCGTATCCGGTCTCTCAGTGTAGTTAAAGTATTGCCACCAGATGTCAGACACTTTGCTGATTTTCGCGAATTGAAACAATGTCACTTATGCCGTCGGTTTCAAATGTTTCTCGTAAGGACGATTCAAATCTGACATTATTTTGAAGGTATTTCAATGCGAAACAAGATTTTTTCCTATGCTTTCAAATGAAAGCTTGTATTTCAATACATAAAACCGAGAAAAAACGCCTAAAGTCCCGTCGCATATTAACGAAAGTGGGGGTTGGGTGTCTCAGGCTTTTTTTCTGTTGGTTTGTAAGCGGGATTTCACATCCGTCAAAACTTGCGTCACTCACTATCAGTGTCAATAAACAGTAACAATGGAGGTTGAAAGGGGTTTTTGTTGTTAATTATTGTCCATGACAGGAATTTTGACAGAACTGAAATCCCGTTTACAAACCAACAGAAAAAAGGCCTGAGACACACAACCCCCGCTTTCGTTAATATGCGACGGGACTTTAGGTACTATCACAATGTAAAAAACTCATGTTTTGAAAGTACAGTAATTAATAGAAGGTATACGTAAAGGCCCGTTCACAGTTTATGTCAGTGTAATGACAAGGTATATCCAGTTATTTTTGCTCGCAATAGTACCTGATAATGATGGACAAACCTAATACAAATAAGAAAGCTTGTGTTCCGATGATTCTGATTTTCTAAAATTTCACTTTCTAGAATTTGAAGAGGTAGGTAAATACTTTATAGGTACCTACTTTATGTAAAAACTGCGATTTATAAAAAAACATACTGAAAACCGCTTAATAATATACAGGGTGTCTCAGAACTCCCGTATAAGCCGGTAATGGTAGATTCGTCAATTTAAGACGAATTTTCCTTTGCAAAAATTGCGAGGGTTCAATAGTTTTCAAATGGGAAGCAATTGAAGTCCGCCAATTAGAATGAACATCTGAATTAGATAGTAAGGTAAAACAAGGATGTGCAAGTCGTTGCTGAGACACACATAAAAGTAATAAAATCACAAAGAATAAGACAACAACTTTTTCTGTACCTATCCCAGCAACAGCTTGCACAACTTTGCTTCCCATTTGAAAACTATTAGACCCCCGTAATTTTTCCAAAGGAAAATTCGTCTTAGGGCCGTGTGACCCGATACAATATTTGATTCTAAATTGCATACAATACCTATATGCAATTGTATTGCGTTGCATGCAATTTAGGACCAAATATTGTATTGTGGCATACGGGTCTTAGATTGAGGCAAGGATCTACCATACCCTCGACCATACCATTACCGGCTTATATACGGGAGTTCTGAGACACCCTGTATATCGTGGCCGGTTCATGCTGCAAACTTCGTCCTCGGGAGTAATAACTGGCATTACCCGCTCATTACGTAGGTACTATACTTTACACATTATGTATAGACCAAATACCACTGAGACCTATTACGCAATGAACTATCATTACTTAACACTTATGCGTAAGAGATTTTACAATATAAAGGACGTTTTACATTAGAACAATTTTACATTATAAAAGATTTTACATTATAAAGGATTTTACATTATAAAGGATTTAACAATTTCAGCGCGCGTATGCGCGCTTCATGATAATACCCTATAAGCATGCACTCATCTTCGGTCCGCTTAATGCGTACTCATGAGTATGGCATAGGTCCGCCCAAATCAGAGGACCTAAGAGGTAAAATTAGCCCTGACCCGTTTTACCGTTAGATGTCGCAACGTGTCCGTTCCTGGTGAAGCGGACCGAAGAAGAATATTTGGTGTATAATTCTTTTTAAGTCCGAATTAATGTGGAAAGACTTATATACTTATATATATATAGGTACTATATACGATTTGGATATGCACTCGGAGTTGCATCTAGGTTGTAAAAGCATTGCAACAAGAAAATATGCATTTCTAATACAGGTCTTTTTCTAGCTCATTGAGCTCCTGTACCGGTTCAAATAAAGTAGATAACTACCTACCTCGCAAAATCCACGTCTCTATAGCAGGTGTTTCATATGCGTGCATTTTACGAAATTAATACTTAATATGCAAAAATGGTATTTACTGTAAGCATTGTGTTAAAGTGACCTTTAAATCTGCCCATCTGAAGACACGTTTTGAGTCATTAGGTAGACAATAAATTGTCAAAGTTTAGATTTGGGGTAACTTGGTGCTTTACGCACTTGCGTGATTTAAGTAGGCATTTTATATTGACTATAACTATTGTCTACAAAGATTACACGAGAGTGGCTTTAAAATTGTCAAGGTTTCTAAGAACAAATTGACGGAAATAGGTACGTATAGCTTTTTGGTTTAAATGAAGTTCTGCTGCTGTCTGCTTCTAAAGGCTCCAGTTTGGCGTTTTTTGGTGAATCCCCAACGCGAGAAAATCACACATAACTAAACTGATCACCACGAAAGTTTGCAGCGGTAGTCGCCTTTGGAATATAGTTTCCCCCATTTGATTTACCTACATAGGAAACAAAATTCCAAAGGTGACTAGGTACCGCTGCAAAGTCTCGTGTAACGCAGTTTATAAGATAATAGAGAGCTACATTTATATTTTGTTGCCGATCTGAACAGCTAACCACGCCTCAGGGACGGTGCAAGTAATATAAAATGTCTAGAAAATGCGTGTAACTTTGAAAATTTAAATAAAATTCGGCTGATGCGACTTTTCTTTTCTATTTTCTATTTAGAAAGGGGTTTGCGCATAGGAAAATCAAATTAATGAAGGCTTCCAACTTTATACCTAAGTCTGTCTCTATTTCGTGACGTGATTGGAGGCAAATTTGACAATGCATTGCTTTTGCATATCGGACTGTGGGAAATTTTGTTTTCCTATTGTCTCTTTAATTAGAAACCCTAATTAAAGAGCAATTGGTCTTTTTTTTAAGTTCATCATTCAATTAAGAGCGGATCTAAGAAGGATATTATTTCTTCTTAGGTCCGCTCTTCAGAAATGCCACGTGTTCATCTTTTAGCTCTTTCGGCACTTTTTCGTCAAAAATGTATCTAAGAAGATGTACTTCAACTCCATAAAACTAGTTTCAGGTCACTGCTATCGCTGATTTGGAATAAAAGTGTTGTCAGACATGTATGGAGGTCAATTACTAATTACTAAAAAGCAATTGACGATGCAGCGGCCGTCTAATTATTATTCTTAATAATTAAGAGCGGACCTAAGAAGGATATAATTCCAGCTTAGGTCCGCTCTTCAGAATTGACACGTGTTTATCTTTTAGCTCTTTCGGCAAATTTTGGTCAAAAATCCGTAAGTAGACGTACTGCAACTGCATAGACCTTGTTTCAGGTTACTGCTGTCAGTTGGCGTTTTTTTGGTACTCCCGACACGAGAAATTCACGCTTTTAAGCCAATAGAGAGCTACTCCATATTTTGTGGCCGATCTGAAAATCTTTTGTGCTAGTTTCGAATAAAAGTGTTGTCAGACATGTAGGGAGGTCAATTACTAAATTATTAAAGAGCAATTGACGATGCAGCGGCCGTCTAATTATTATTCTTAATAATTAAGAGCGGACCTAAGAAGGATATAATTCCTGCTTAGATCCGCTTTTCAGAAATGCCACGTGTTTATCTTTTAGCTCTTTCGGCAAATTTTGGTCAAAGATCCTGCTAAGTAGACGTACTGCAACTGCTTAGAACTAGTTTCAGGTTACTGCTGTCAGTTTGCGTTTTTTTGGTACTTCCGCTACGAGAAATTCACGCTTTTAAGCCAATAGAGAGCTACTCCATATTTTGTGGCCGATCTGAAAATCTTTTGTGCTAGTTTCGAATAAAAGTGTTGTCAGACATGTAGGGAGGTCAATTACTAATTATTAAAGAGCAATTGACGATGCAGCGGCCGTCTAATTATTATTCTTAATAATTAAGAGCGGACCTAAGAAGGATATAATTCCTGCTTAGGTCCGCTTTTCAGAAATGCCACGTGTTTATCTTTTAGCTCTTTCGGCAAATTTTGGTCAAAGATCCTGCTAAGTAGACGTACTGCAACTGCTTAGAACTAGTTTTAGGTTACTGCTGTCAGTTTGCTTTTTTTTGGTACTGCCGTTACGAGAAATTCACGCTTTTAAGCCAATAGAGAGCTACTCCATATTTTGTGGCCGATCTGAAAATTTTTTGTGCTGGTTTCGAATAAAAGTGTTGTCAGACATGTAGGGAGGTCAATTACTAAATTATTAAAGAGCAATTGACGATGCAGCGGCCGTCTAATTATTATTCTTAATAATTAAGAGCGGACCTAAGAAGGATATAATTCCTGCTTAGGTCCGCTTTTCAGAAATGCCACGTGTTTATCTTTTAGCCCTTTCTGCAAATTTTGGTCAAAAATCCTGCTAAGTAGACGTACTGCAACTGCTTAGAACTAGTTTTAGGTTACTGCTGTCAGTTTGCTTTTTTTTGGTACTGCCGTTACGAGAAATTCACGCTTTTAAGCCAATAGAGAGCTACTCCATATTTTGTGGCCGATCTGAAAATTTTTTGTGCTGGTTTCGAATAAAAGTGTTGTCAGACATGTAGGGAGGTCAATTACTAAATTATTAAAGAGCAATTGACGATGCAGCGGCCGTCTAATTATTATTCTTAATAATTAAGAGCGGACCTAAGAAGGATATAATTCCTGCTTAGGTCCGCTTTTCAGAAATGCCACGTGTTTATCTTTTAGCAATTTCGGCAAATTTTGGTCAAAAATCCTGCTAAGTAGACGTACTGCAACTGCTTAGAACTAGTTTCAGGTTACTGCTGTCAGTTTGCGTTTTTTTGGTACTTTCGTTACGAGAAATTCACGCTTTTAAGCCAATAGAGAGCTACTCCATATTTTGTGGCCGATCTGAAAATCTTTTGTGCTGGTTTCGAATAAAAGTGTTGTCAGACATGTAGGGAGGTCAATTACTAATTATTAAAGAGCAATTGACGATGCAGCGGCCGTCTAATTATTATTCTTAATAATTAAGAGCGGACCTAAGAAGGATATAATTCCTGCTTAGGTCCGCTTTTCAGAAATGCCACGTGTTTATCTTTTAGCAATTTCGGCAAATTTTGGTCAAAAATCCTGCTAAGTAGACGTACTGCAACTGCTTAGAACTAGTTTCAGGTTACTGCTGTCAGTTTGCGTTTTTTTGGTACTGCCGTTACGAGAAATTCACGCTTTTAAGCCAATAGAGAGCTACTCCATATTTTGTGGCCGATCTGAAAATCTTTTGTGCTGGTTTCGAATAAAAGTGTTGTCAGACATGTAGGGAGGTCAATTACTAATTATTAAAGAGCAATTGACGATGCAGCGGCCGTCTAATTATTATTCTTAATAATTAAGAGCGGACCTAAGAAGGATATAATTCCTGCTTAGGTCCGCTTTTCAGAAATGCCACGTGTTTATCTTTTAGCTCTTTCGGCAAATTTTGGTCAAAAATCTTGCTAAGTAGACGTACTGCAACTGCTTAGAACTAGTTTCAGGTTACTGCTGTCAGTTTGCGTTTTTTTGGTACTGCCGTTACGAGAAATTCACGCTTTTAAGCCAATAGAGAGCTACTCCATATTTTGTGGCCGATCTGAAAATCTTTTGTGCTAGTTTCGAATAAAAGTGTTGTCAGACATGTAGGGAGGTCAATTACTAAATTATTAAAGAGCAATTGACGCTGCAGCATCCGTCTAATTATTATTCTTAATAATTAAGAGCGGACCTAAGAAGGATATAATTCCTGCTTAGGTCCGCTCTTCAGAAATGCCACGTGTTTATCTTTTAGCAATTTCGGCAAATTTTGGTCAAAAATCCTGCTAAGTAGACGTACTGCAACTGCTTAGAACTAGTTTCAGGTTACTGCTGTCAGTTTGCGTTTTTTTGGTACTGCCGTTACGAGAAATTCACGCTTTTAAGCCAATAGAGAGCTACTCCATATTTTGTGGCCGATCTGAAAATCTTTTGTGCTAGTTTCGAATAAAAGTGTTGTCAGACATGTAGGGAGGTCAATTACTAATTATTAAAGAGCAATTGACGATGCAGCGGCCGTCTAATTATTATTCTTAATAATTAAGAGCGGACCTAAGAAGGATATAATTCCTGCTTAGGTCCGCTTTTCAGAAATGCCACGTGTTTATCTTTTAGCTCTTTCGGCAAATTTTGGTCAAAGATCCTGCTAAGTAGACGTACTGCAACTGCTTAGAACTAGTTTTAGGTTACTGCTGTCAGTTTGCTTTTTTTTGGTACTGCCGTTACGAGAAATTCACGCTTTTAAGCCAATAGAGAGCTACTCCATATTTTGTGGCCGATCTGAAAATTTTTTGTGCTGGTTTCGAATAAAAGTGTTGTCAGACATGTAGGGAGGTCAATTACTAAATTATTAAAGAGCAATTGACGATGCAGCGGCCGTCTAATTATTATTCTTAATAATTAAGAGCGGACCTAAGAAGGATATAATTCCTGCTTAGGTCCGCTTTTCAGAAATGCCACGTGTTTATCTTTTAGCCCTTTCTGCAAATTTTGGTCAAAAATCCTGCTAAGTAGACGTACTGCAACTGCTTAGAACTAGTTTTAGGTTACTGCTGTCAGTTTGCTTTTTTTTGGTACTGCCGTTACGAGAAATTCACGCTTTTAAGCCAATAGAGAGCTACTCCATATTTTGTGGCCGATCTGAAAATTTTTTGTGCTGGTTTCGAATAAAAGTGTTGTCAGACATGTAGGGAGGTCAATTACTAAATTATTAAAGAGCAATTGACGATGCAGCGGCCGTCTAATTATTATTCTTAATAATTAAGAGCGGACCTAAGAAGGATATAATTCCTGCTTAGGTCCGCTTTTCAGAAATGCCACGTGTTTATCTTTTAGCAATTTCGGCAAATTTTGGTCAAAAATCCTGCTAAGTAGACGTACTGCAACTGCTTAGAACTAGTTTCAGGTTACTGCTGTCAGTTTGCGTTTTTTTGGTACTTTCGTTACGAGAAATTCACGCTTTTAAGCCAATAGAGAGCTACTCCATATTTTGTGGCCGATCTGAAAATCTTTTGTGCTGGTTTCGAATAAAAGTGTTGTCAGACATGTAGGGAGGTCAATTACTAATTATTAAAGAGCAATTGACGATGCAGCGGCCGTCTAATTATTATTCTTAATAATTAAGAGCGGACCTAAGAAGGATATAATTCCTGCTTAGGTCCGCTTTTCAGAAATGCCACGTGTTTATCTTTTAGCAATTTCGGCAAATTTTGGTCAAAAATCCTGCTAAGTAGACGTACTGCAACTGCTTAGAACTAGTTTCAGGTTACTGCTGTCAGTTTGCGTTTTTTTGGTACTGCCGTTACGAGAAATTCACGCTTTTAAGCCAATAGAGAGCTACTCCATATTTTGTGGCCGATCTGAAAATCTTTTGTGCTGGTTTCGAATAAAAGTGTTGTCAGACATGTAGGGAGGTCAATTACTAATTATTAAAGAGCAATTGACGATGCAGCGGCCGTCTAATTATTATTCTTAATAATTAAGAGCGGACCTAAGAAGGATATAATTCCTGCTTAGGTCCGCTTTTCAGAAATGCCACGTGTTTATCTTTTAGCTCTTTCGGCAAATTTTGGTCAAAAATCTTGCTAAGTAGACGTACTGCAACTGCTTAGAACTAGTTTCAGGTTACTGCTGTCAGTTTGCGTTTTTTTGGTACTGCCGTTACGAGAAATTCACGCTTTTAAGCCAATAGAGAGCTACTCCATATTTTGTGGCCGATCTGAAAATCTTTTGTGCTAGTTTCGAATAAAAGTGTTGTCAGACATGTAGGGAGGTCAATTACTAAATTATTAAAGAGCAATTGACGCTGCAGCATCCGTCTAATTATTATTCTTAATAATTAAGAGCGGACCTAAGAAGGATATAATTCCTGCTTAGGTCCGCTCTTCAGAAATGCCACGTGTTTATCTTTTAGCAATTTCGGCAAATTTTGGTCAAAAATCCTGCTAAGTAGACGTACTGCAACTGCTTAGAACTAGTTTCAGGTTACTGCTGTCAGTTTGCGTTTTTTTGGTACTGCCGTTACGAGAAATTCACGCTTTTAAGCCAATAGAGAGCTACTCCATATTTTGTGGCCGATCTGAAAATCTTTTGTGCTAGTTTCGAATAAAAGTGTTGTCAGACATGTAGGGAGGTCAATTACTAATTATTAAAGAGCAATTGACGATGCAGCGGCCGTCTAATTATTATTCTTAATAATTAAGAGCGGACCTAAGAAGGATATAATTCCTGCTTAGGTCCGCTTTTCAGAAATGCCACGTGTTTATCTTTTAGCTCTTTCGGCAAATTTTGGTCAAAGATCCTGCTAAGTAGACGTACTGCAACTGCTTAGAACTAGTTTTAGGTTACTGCTGTCAGTTTGCTTTTTTTTGGTACTGCCGTTACGAGAAATTCACGCTTTTAAGCCAATAGAGAGCTACTCCATATTTTGTGGCCGATCTGAAAATTTTTTGTGCTGGTTTCGAATAAAAGTGTTGTCAGACATGTAGGGAGGTCAATTACTAAATTATTAAAGAGCAATTGACGATGCAGCGGCCGTCTAATTATTATTCTTAATAATTAAGAGCGGACCTAAGAAGGATATAATTCCTGCTTAGGTCCGCTTTTCAGAAATGCCACGTGTTTATCTTTTAGCAATTTCGGCAAATTTTGGTCAAAAATCCTGCTAAGTAGACGTACTGCAACTGCTTAGAACTAGTTTCAGGTTACTGCTGTCAGTTTGCGTTTTTTTGGTACTTTCGTTACGAGAAATTCACGCTTTTAAGCCAATAGAGAGCTACTCCATATTTTGTGGCCGATCTGAAAATCTTTTGTGCTGGTTTCGAATAAAAGTGTTGTCAGACATGTAGGGAGGTCAATTACTAATTATTAAAGAGCAATTGACGATGCAGCGGCCGTCTAATTATTATTCTTAATAATTAAGAGCGGACCTAAGAAGGATATAATTCCTGCTTAGGTCCGCTTTTCAGAAATGCCACGTGTTTATCTTTTAGCAATTTCGGCAAATTTTGGTCAAAAATCCTGCTAAGTAGACGTACTGCAACTGCTTAGAACTAGTTTCAGGTTACTGCTGTCAGTTTGCGTTTTTTTGGTACTGCCGTTACGAGAAATTCACGCTTTTAAGCCAATAGAGAGCTACTCCATATTTTGTGGCCGATCTGAAAATCTTTTGTGCTGGTTTCGAATAAAAGTGTTGTCAGACATGTAGGGAGGTCAATTACTAATTATTAAAGAGCAATTGACGATGCAGCGGCCGTCTAATTATTATTCTTAATAATTAAGAGCGGACCTAAGAAGGATATAATTCCTGCTTAGGTCCGCTTTTCAGAAATGCCACGTGTTTATCTTTTAGCTCTTTCGGCAAATTTTGGTCAAAAATCTTGCTAAGTAGACGTACTGCAACTGCTTAGAACTAGTTTCAGGTTACTGCTGTCAGTTTGCGTTTTTTTGGTACTGCCGTTACGAGAAATTCACGCTTTTAAGCCAATAGAGAGCTACTCCATATTTTGTGGCCGATCTGAAAATCTTTTGTGCTAGTTTCGAATAAAAGTGTTGTCAGACATGTAGGGAGGTCAATTACTAAATTATTAAAGAGCAATTGACGCTGCAGCATCCGTCTAATTATTATTCTTAATAATTAAGAGCGGACCTAAGAAGGATATAATTCCTGCTTAGGTCCGCTCTTCAGAAATGCCACGTGTTTATCTTTTAGCAATTTCGGCAAATTTTGGTCAAAAATCCTGCTAAGTAGACGTACTGCAACTGCTTAGAACTAGTTTCAGGTTACTGCTGTCAGTTTGCGTTTTTTTGGTACTGCCGTTACGAGAAATTCACGCTTTTAAGCCAATAGAGAGCTACTCCATATTTTGTGGCCGATCTGAAAATCTTTTGTGCTGGTTTCGAATAAAAGTGTTGTCGGACATGTAGGGAGGTCAATTACTAATTATTAAAGAGCAATTGACGATGCAGCGGCCGTCTAATTATTATTCTTAATAATTAAGAGCGGACCTAAGAAGGATATAATTCCTGCTTAGGTCCGCTTTTCAGAAATGCCACGTGTTTATCTTTTAGCTCTTTCGGCAAATTTTGGTCAAAAATCTTGCTAAGTAGACGTACTGCAACTGCTTAGAACTAGTTTCAGGTTACTGCTGTCAGTTTGCGTTTTTTTGGTACTTCCGTTACGAGAAATTCACGCTTTTAAGCCAATAGAGAGCTACTCCATATTTTGTGGCCGATCTGAAAATCTTTTGTGCTGGTTTCGAATAAAAGTGTTGTCGGACATGTAGGGAGGTCAATTACTAATTATTAAAGAGCAATTGACGATGCAGCGGCCGTCTAATTATTATTCTTAATAATTAAGAGCGGACCTAAGAAGGATATAATTCCTGCTTAGGTCCGCTTTTCAGAAATGCCACGTGTTTATCTTTTAGCTCTTTCGGCAAATTTTGGTCAAAAATCTTGCTAAGTAGACGTACTGCAACTGCTTAGAACTAGTTTCAGGTTACTGCTGTCAGTTTGCGTTTTTTTGGTACTTCCGTTACGAGAAATTCACGCTTTTAAGCCAATAGAGAGCTACTCCATATTTTGTGGCCGATCTGAAAATCTTTTGTGCTGGTTTCGAATAAAAGTGTTGTCAGACATGTAGGGAGGTCAATTACTAATTATTAAAGAGCAATTGACGATGCAGCGGCCGTCTAATTATTATTCTTAATAATTAAGAGCGGACCTAAGAAGGATATAATTCCTGCTTAGGTCCGCTTTTCAGAAATGCCACGTGTTTATCTTTTAGCAATTTCGGCAAATTTTGGTCAAAAATCCTGCTAAGTAGACGTACTGCAACTGCTTAGAACTAATTTCAGGTTACTGCTGTCAGTTGGCGTTTTTTTGGTACTGCCGTTACGAGAAATTCACGCTTTTAAGCCAATAGAGAGCTACTCCATATTTTGTGGCCGATCTGAAAATCTTTTGTGCTGGTCTCGAATAAAAGTGTTGTCAGACATGTAGGGAGGTCAATTACTAATTATTAAAGAGCAATTGACGATGCAGCGGCCGTCTAATTATTATTCTTAATAATTAAGAGCGGACCTAAGAAGGATATAATTCCTGCTTAGGTCCGCTTTTCAGAAATGCCACGTGTTTATCTTTTAGCAATTTCGGCAAATTTTGGTCAAAAATCCTGCTAAGTAGACGTACTGCAACTGCTTAGAACTAATTTCAGGTTACTGCTGTCAGTTGGCGTTTTTTTGGTACTGCCGTTACGAGAAATTCACGCTTTTAAGCCAATAGAGAGCTACTCCATATTTTGTGGCCGATCTGAAAATCTTTTGTGCTAGTTTCGAATAAAAGTGTTGTCAGAAATGCCACGTGTTTATCTTTTAGCTCTTTCGGCAAATTTTGGTCAAAAATCTTGCTAAGTAGACGTACTGCAACTGCTTAGAACTAGTTTCAGGTTACTGCTGTCAGTTTGCGTTTTTTTGGTACTGCCGTTACGAGAAATTCACGCTTTTAAGCCAATAGAGAGCTACTCCATATTTTGTGGCCGATCTGAAAATCTTTTGTGCTAGTTTCGAATAAAAGTGTTGTCAGACATGTAGGGAGGTCAATTACTAAATTATTAAAGAGCAATTGACGCTGCAGCATCCGTCTAATTATTATTCTTAATAATTAAGAGCGGACCTAAGAAGGATATAATTCCTGCTTAGGTCCGCTCTTCAGAAATGCCACGTGTTTATCTTTTAGCTCTTTCGGCAAATTTTGGTCAAAGATCCTGCTAAGTAGACGTACTGCAACTGCTTAGAACTAGTTTCAGGTTACTGCTGTCAGTTTGCGTTTTTTTGGTACTTCCGCTACGAGAAATTCACGCTTTTAAGCCAAGCTACTCCATATTTTGTGGCCGATCTGAAAATCTTTTGTGCTAGTTTCGAATAAAAGTGTTGTCAGACATGTAGGGAGGTCAATTACTAATTATTAAAGAGCAATTGACGATGCAGCGGCCGTCTAATTATTATTCTTAATAATTAAGAGCGGACCTAAGAAGGATATAATTCCTGCTTAGGTCCGCTTTTCAGAAATGCCACGTGTTTATCTTTTAGCTCTTTCTGCAAATTTTGGTCAAAAATCCTGCTAAGTAGACGTACTGCAACTGCTTAGAACTAGTTTTAGGTTACTGCTGTCAGTTTGCTTTTTTTTGGTACTGCCGTTACGAGAAATTCACGCTTTTAAGCCAATAGAGAGCTACTCCATATTTTGTGGCCGATCTGAAAATCTTTTGTGCTAGTTTCGAATAAAAGTGTTGTCAGAAATGCCACGTGTTTATCTTTTAGCTCTTTCGGCAAATTTTGGTCAAAAATCTTGCTAAGTAGACGTACTGCAACTGCTTAGAACTAGTTTCAGGTTACTGCTGTCAGTTTGCGTTTTTTTGGTACTGCCGTTACGAGAAATTCACGCTTTTAAGCCAATAGAGAGCTACTCCATATTTTGTGGCCGATCTGAAAATCTTTTGTGCTAGTTTCGAATAAAAGTGTTGTCAGACATGTAGGGAGGTCAATTACTAAATTATTAAAGAGCAATTGACGCTGCAGCATCCGTCTAATTATTATTCTTAATAATTAAGAGCGGACCTAAGAAGGATATAATTCCTGCTTAGGTCCGCTCTTCAGAAATGCCACGTGTTTATCTTTTAGCTCTTTCGGCAAATTTTGGTCAAAGATCCTGCTAAGTAGACGTACTGCAACTGCTTAGAACTAGTTTCAGGTTACTGCTGTCAGTTTGCGTTTTTTTGGTACTTCCGCTACGAGAAATTCACGCTTTTAAGCCAAGCTACTCCATATTTTGTGGCCGATCTGAAAATCTTTTGTGCTAGTTTCGAATAAAAGTGTTGTCAGACATGTAGGGAGGTCAATTACTAATTATTAAAGAGCAATTGACGATGCAGCGGCCGTCTAATTATTATTCTTAATAATTAAGAGCGGACCTAAGAAGGATATAATTCCTGCTTAGGTCCGCTTTTCAGAAATGCCACGTGTTTATCTTTTAGCTCTTTCTGCAAATTTTGGTCAAAAATCCTGCTAAGTAGACGTACTGCAACTGCTTAGAACTAGTTTTAGGTTACTGCTGTCAGTTTGCTTTTTTTTGGTACTGCCGTTACGAGAAATTCACGCTTTTAAGCCAATAGAGAGCTACTCCATATTTTGTGGCCGATCTGAAAATTTTTTGTGCTGGTTTCGAATAAAAGTGTTGTCAGACATGTAGGGAGGTCAATTACTAAATTATTAAAGAGCAATTGACGATGCAGCGGCCGTCTAATTATTATTCTTAATAATTAAGAGCGGACCTAAGAAGGATATAATTCCTGCTTAGGTCCGCTTTTCAGAAATGCCACGTGTTTATCTTTTAGCAATTTCGGCAAATTTTGGTCAAAAATCCTGCTAAGTAGACGTACTGCAACTGCTTAGAACTAGTTTCAGGTTACTGCTGTCAGTTTGCGTTTTTTTGGTACTTCCGTTACGAGAAATTCACGCTTTTAAGCCAATAGAGAGCTACTCCATATTTTGTGGCCGATCTGAAAATCTTTTGTGCTGGTTTCGAATAAAAGTGTTGTCAGGCATGTAGGGAGGTCAATTACTAATTATTAAAGAGCAATTGACGATGCAGCGGCCGTCTAATTATTATTCTTAATAATTAAGAGCGGACCTAAGAAGGATATAATTCCTGCTTAGGTCCGCTTTTCAGAAATGCCACGTGTTTATCTTTTAGCTCTTTCTGCAAATTTTGGTCAAAAATCCTGCTAAGTAGACGTACTGCAACTGCTTAGAACTAGTTTTAGGTTACTGCTGTCAGTTTGCTTTTTTTTGGTACTGCCGTTACGAGAAATTCACGCTTTTAAGCCAATAGAGAGCTACTCCATATTTTGTGGCCGATCTGAAAATTTTTTGTGCTGGTTTCGAATAAAAGTGTTGTCAGACATGTAGGGAGGTCAATTACTAAATTATTAAAGAGCAATTGACGATGCAGCGGCCGTCTAATTATTATTCTTAATAATTAAGAGCGGACCTAAGAAGGATATAATTCCTGCTTAGGTCCGCTTTTCAGAAATGCCACGTGTTTATCTTTTAGCTCTTTCGGCAAATTTTGGTCAAAGATCCTGCTAAGTAGACGTACTGCAACTGCTTAGAACTAGTTTCAGGTTACTGCTGTCAGTTTGCGTTTTTTTGGTACTTCCGTTACGAGAATTTCACGCTTTTAAGCCAATAGAGAGCTACTCCATATTTTGTGGCCGATCTGAAAATCTTTTGTGCTGGTTTCGAATAAAAGTGTTGTCAGACATGTAGGGAGGTCAATTACTAATTATTAAAGAGCAATTGACGATGCAGCGGCCGTCTAATTATTATTCTTAATAATTAAGAGCGGACCTAAGAAGGATATAATTCCTGCTTAGGTCCGCTTTTCAGAAATGCCACGTGTTTATCTTTTAGCAATTTCGGCAAATTTTGGTCAAAAATCCTGCTAAGTAGACGTACTGCAACTGCTTAGAACTAGTTTCAGGTTACTGCTGTCAGTTTGCGTTTTTTTGGTACTTCCGTTACGAGAAATTCACGCTTTTAAGCCAATAGAGAGCTACTCCATATTTTGTGGCCGATCTGAAAATCTTTTGTGCTGGTTTCGAATAAAAGTGTTGTCAGACATGTAGGGAGGTCAATTACTAATTATTAAAGAGCAATTGACGATGCAGCGGCCGTCTAATTATTATTCTTAATAATTAAGAGCGGACCTAAGAAGGATATAATTCCTGCTTAGGTCCGCTTTTCAGAAATGCCACGTGTTTATCTTTTAGCAATTTCGGCAAATTTTGGTCAAAAATCCTGCTAAGTAGACGTACTGCAACTGCTTAGAACTAGTTTCAGGTTACTGCTGTCAGTTTGCGTTTTTTTGGTACTTCCGTTACGAGAAATTCACGCTTTTAAGCCAATAGAGAGCTACTCCATATTTTGTGGCCGATCTGAAAATCTTTTGTGCTGGTTTCGAATAAAAGTGTTGTCAGACATGTAGGGAGGTCAATTACTAAATTATTAAAGAGCAATTGACGATGCAGCGGCCGTCTAATTATTATTCTTAATAATTAAGAGCGGACCTAAGAAGGATATAATTCCTGCTTAGGTCCGCTTTTCAGAAATGCCACGTGTTTATCTTTTAGCTCTTTCGGCAAATTTTGGTCAAAAATCTTGCTAAGTAGACGTACTGCAACTGCTTAGAACTAGTTTCAGGTTACTGCTGTCAGTTTGCGTTTTTTTGGTACTGCCGTTACGAGAAATTCACGCTTTTAAGCCAATAGAGAGCTACTCCATATTTTGTGGCCGATCTGAAAATCTTTTGTGCTAGTTTCGAATAAAAGTGTTGTCAGACATGTAGGGAGGTCAATTACTAAATTATTAAAGAGCAATTGACGATGCAGCGGCCGTCTAATTATTATTCTTAATAATTAAGAGCGGACCTAAGAAGGATATAATTCCTGCTTAGGTCCGCTTTTCAGAAATGCCACGTGTTTATCTTTTAGCTCTTTCGGCAAATTTTGGTCAGAGATCCTGCTAAGTAGACGTACTGCAACTGCTTAGAACTAGTTTCAGGTTACTGCTGTCAGTTTGCGTTTTTTTGGTACTGCCGTTACGAGAAATTCACGCTTTTAAGCCAATAGAGAGCTACTCCATATTTTGTGGCCGATCTGAAAATTTTTTGTGCTGGTTTCGAATAAAAGTGTTGTCAGACATGTAGGGAGGTCAATTACTAAATTATTAAAGAGCAATTGACGATGCAGCGGCCGTCTAATTATTATTCTTAATAATTAAGAACGGACCTAAGAAGGATATAATTCCTGCTTAGGTCCGCTTTTCAGAAATGCCACGTGTTTATCTTTTAGCTCTTTCTGCAAATTTTGGTCAAAAATCCTGCTAAGTAGACGTACTGCAACTGCTTAGAACTAGTTTTAGGTTACTGCTGTCAGTTTGCTTTTTTTTGGTACTGCCGTTACGAGAAATTCACGCTTTTAAGCCAATAGAGAGCTACTCCATATTTTGTGGCCGATCTGAAAATCTTTTGTGCTGGTTTCGAATAAAAGTGTTGTCAGACATGTAGGGAGGTCAATTACTAATTATTAAAGAGCAATTGACGATGCAGCGGCCGTCTAATTATTATTCTTAATAATTAAGAGCGGACCTAAGAAGGATATAATTCCTGCTTAGGTACGCTTTTCAGAAATGCCACGTGTTTATCTTTTAGCTCTTTCGGCAAATTTTGGTCAAAAATCCTGCTAAGTAGACGTACTGCAACTGCTTAGAACTAGTTTCAGGTTACTGCTGTCAGTTTGCGTTTTTTTGGTACTTCCGTTACGAGAAATTCACGCTTTTAAGCCAATAGAGAGCTACTCCATATTTTGTGGCCGATCTGAAAATCTTTTGTGCTGGTTTCGAATAAAATAAAAGTGTTGTCAGACATGTAGGGAGGTCAATTACTAATTATTAAAGAGCAATTGACGATGCAGCTGCCGTCTAATTATTATTCTTAATAATTAAGAGCGGACCTAAGAAGGATATAATTCCTGCTTAGGTCCGCTTTTCAGAAATGCCACGTGTTTATCTTTTAGCAATTTCGGCAAATTTTGGTCAAAAATCCTGCTAAGTAGACGTACTGCAACTGCTTAGAACTAGTTTCAGGTTACTGCTGTCAGTTTGCGTTTTTTTGGTACTTCCGTTACGAGAAATTCACGCTTTTAAGCCAATAGAGAGCTACTCCATATTTTGTGGCCGATCTGAAAATCTTTTGTGCTGGTTTCGAATAAAAGTGTTGTCAGACATGTAGGGAGGTCAATTACTAATTATTAAAGAGCAATTGACGATGCAGCGGCCGTCTAATTATTATTCTTAATAATTAAGAGCGGACCTAAGAAGGATATAATTCCTGCTTAGGTACGCTTTTCAGAAATGCCACGTGTTTATCTTTTAGCTCTTTCGGCAAATTTTGGTCAAAAATCCTGCTAAGTAGACGTACTGCAACTGCTTAGAACTAGTTTCAGGTTACTGCTGTCAGTTTGCGTTTTTTTGGTACTTCCGTTACGAGAAATTCACGCTTTTAAGCCAATAGAGAGCTACTCCATATTTTGTGGCCGATCTGAAAATCTTTTGTGCTGGTTTCGAATAAAATAAAAGTGTTGTCAGACATGTAGGGAGGTCAATTACTAATTATTAAAGAGCAATTGACGATGCAGCGGCCGTCTAATCTTTATTCTTAATAATTAAGAGCGGACCTAAGAAGGATATAATTCCTGCTTAGGTCCGCTTTTCAGAAATGCCACGTGTTTATCTTTTAGCCCTTTCTGCAAATTTTGGTCAAAAATCCTGCTAAGTAGACGTACTGCAACTGCTTAGAACTAATTTCAGGTTACTGCTGTCAGTTGGCGTTTTTTTGGTACTGCCGTTACGAGAAATTCACGCTTTTAAGCCAATAGAGAGCTACTCCATATTTTGTGGCCGATCTGAAAATCTTTTGTGCTGGTCTCGAATAAAAGTGTTGTCAGACATGTAGGGAGGTCAATTACTAATTATTAAAGAGCAATTGACGATGCAGCGGCCGTCTAATTATTATTCTTAATAATTAAGAGCGGACCTAAGAAGGATATAATTCCTGCTTAGGTCCGCTTTTCAGAAATGCCACGTGTTTATCTTTTAGCCCTTTCTGCAAATTTTGGTCAAAAATCCTGCTAAGTAGACGTACTGCAACTGCTTAGAACTAGTTTTAGGTTACTGCTGTCAGTTTGCTTTTTTTTGGTACTGCCGTTACGAGAAATTCACGCTTTTAAGCCAATAGAGAGCTACTCCATATTTTGTGGCCGATCTGAAAATTTTTTGTGCTGGTTTCGAATAAAAGTGTTGTCAGACATGTAGGGAGGTCAATTACTAAATTATTAAAGAGCAATTGACGATGCAGCGGCCGTCTAATTATTATTCTTAATAATTAAGAGCGGACCTAAGAAGGATATAATTCCTGCTTAGGTCCGCTTTTCAGAAATGCCACGTGTTTATCTTTTAGCAATTTCGGCAAATTTTGGTCAAAAATCCTGCTAAGTAGACGTACTGCAACTGCTTAGAACTAATTTCAGGTTACTGCTGTCAGTTGGCGTTTTTTTGGTACTGCCGTTACGAGAAATTCACGCTTTTAAGCCAATAGAGAGCTACTCCATATTTTGTGGCCGATCTGAAAATCTTTTGTGCTGGTTTCGAATAAAAGTGTTGTCAGACATGTAGGGAGGTCAATTACTAATTATTAAAGAGCAATTGACGATGCAGCGGCCGTCTAATTATTATTCTTAATAATTAAGAGCGGACCTAAGAAGGATATAATTCCTGCTTAGGTCCGCTTTTCAGAAATGCCACGTGTTTATCTTTTAGCAATTTCGGCAAATTTTGGTCAAAAATCCTGCTAAGTAGACGTACTGCAACTGCTTAGAACTAGTTTCAGGTTACTGCTGTCAGTTTGCGTTTTTTTGGTACTGCCGTTACGAGAAATTCACGCTTTTAAGCCAATAGAGAGCTACTCCATATTTTGTGGCCGATCTGAAAATCTTTTGTGCTGGTTTCGAATAAAAGTGTTGTCAGACATGTAGGGAGGTCAATTACTAATTATTAAAGAGCAATTGACGATGCAGCGGCCGTCTAATTATTATTCTTAATAATTAAGAGCGGACCTAAGAAGGATATAATTCCTGCTTAGGTCCGCTTTTCAGAAATGCCACGTGTTTATCTTTTAGCAATTTCGGCAAATTTTGGTCAAAAATCCTGCTAAGTAGACGTACTGCAACTGCTTAGAACTAATTTCAGGTTACTGCTGTCAGTTGGCGTTTTTTTGGTACTGCCGTTACGAGAAATTCACGCTTTTAAGCCAATAGAGAGCTACTCCATATTTTGTGGCCGATCTGAAAATCTTTTGTGCTGGTTTCGAATAAAAGTGTTGTCAGACATGTAGGGAGGTCAATTACTAATTATTAAAGAGCAATTGACGATGCAGCGGCCGTCTAATTATTATTCTTAATAATTAAGAGCGGACCTAAGAAGGATATAATTCCTGCTTAGGTCCGCTTTTCAGAAATGCCACGTGTTTATCTTTTAGCTCTTTCGGCAAATTTTGGTCAAAAATCCTGCTAAGTAGACGTACTGCAACTGCTTAGAACTAGTTTCAGGTTACTGCTGTCAGTTTGCGTTTTTTTGGTACTGCCGTTACGAGAAATTCACGCTTTTAAGCCAATAGAGAGCTACTCCATATTTTGTGGCCGATCTGAAAATCTTTTGTGCTAGTTTCGAATAAAAGTGTTGTCAGACATGTAGGGAGGTCAATTACTAAATTATTAAAGAGCAATTGACGCTGCAGCATCCGTCTAATTATTATTCTTAATAATTAAGAGCGGACCTAAGAAGGATATAATTCCTGCTTAGGTCCGCTCTTCAGAAATGCCACGTGTTTATCTTTTAGCAATTTCGGCAAATTTTGGTCAAAAATCCTGCTAAGTAGACGTACTGCAACTGCTTAGAACTAGTTTCAGGTTACTGCTGTCAGTTTGCGTTTTTTTGGTACTGCCGTTACGAGAAATTCACGCTTTTAAGCCAATAGAGAGCTACTCCATATTTTGTGGCCGATCTGAAAATTTTTTGTGCTAGTTTCGAATAAAAGTGTTGTCAGACATGTAGGGAGGTCAATTACTAAATTATTAAAGAGCAATTGACGCTGCAGCATCCGTCTAATTATTATTCTTAATAATTAAGAGCGGACCTAAGAAGGATATAATTCCTGCTTAGGTCCGCTCTTCAGAAATGCCAGGTGTTTATCTTTTAGCAATTTCGGCAAATTTTGGTCAAAAATCCTGCTAAGTAGACGTACTGCAACTGCTTAGAACTAATTTCAGGTTACTGCTGTCAGTTTGCGTTTTTTTGGTACTGCCGTTACGAGAAATTCACGCTTTTAAGCCAATAGAGAGCTACTCCATATTTTGTGGCCGATCTGAAAATCTTTTGTGCTGGTTTCGAATAAAAGTGTTGTCAGACATGTAGGGAGGTCAATTACTAATTATTAAAGAGCAATTGACGATGCAGCGGCCGTCTAATTATTATTCTTAATAATTAAGAGCGGACCTAAGAAGGATATAATTCCTGCTTAGGTACGCTTTTCAGAAATGCCACGTGTTTATCTTTTAGCTCTTTCGGCAAATTTTGGTCAAAAATCCTGCTAAGTAGACGTACTGCAACTGCTTAGAACTAGTTTCAGGTTACTGCTGTCAGTTTGCGTTTTTTTGGTACTTCCGTTACGAGAAATTCACGCTTTTAAGCCAATAGAGAGCTACTCCATATTTTGTGGCTGATCTGAAAATCTTTTGTGCTGGTTTCGAATAAAATAAAAGTGTTGTCAGACATGTAGGGAGGTCAATTACTAATTATTAAAGAGCAATTGACGATGCAGCTGCCGTCTAATTATTATTCTTAATAATTAAGAGCGGACCTAAGAAGGATATAATTCCTGCTTAGGTCCGCTTTTCAGAAATGCCACCTGTTTATCTTTTAGCAATTTCGGCAAATTTTGGTCAAAAATCCTGCTAAGTAGACGTACTGCAACTGCTTAGAACTAGTTTCAGGTTACTGCTGTCAGTTTGCGTTTTTTTGGTACTTCCGTTACGAGAAATTCACGCTTTTAAGCCAATAGAGAGCTACTCCATATTTTGTGGCCGATCTGAAAATCTTTTGTGCTGGTTTCGAATAAAAGTGTTGTCAGACATGTAGGGAGGTCAATTACTAAATTATTAAAGAACAATTGACGATGCAGCTGCCGTCTAATTATTATTCTTAATAATTAAGAACGGACCTAAGAAGGATATAATTCCTGCTTAGGTCCGCTTTTCAGAAATGCCACGTGTTTATCTTTTAGCTCTTTCGGCTAATTTTGGTCAAAAATCCTGCTAAGTAGACGTACTGCAACTGCTTAGAACTAGTTTCAGGTTACTGCTGTCAGTTTGCGTTTTTTTGGTACTTCCGTTACCAGAAATTCACGCTTTTAAGCCAATAGAGAGCTACTCCATATTTTGTGGCCGATCTGAAAATCTTTTGTGCTGGTTTCGAATAAAAGTGTTGTCAGACATGTAGGGAGGTCAATTACTAAATTATTAAAGAACAATTGACGATGCAGCTGCCGTCTAATTATTATTCTTAATAATTAAGAACGGACCTAAGAAGGATATAATTCCTGCTTAGGTCCGCTTTTCAGAAATGCCACGTGTTTATCTTTTAGCTCTTTCGGCTAATTTTGGTCAAAAATCCTGCTAAGTAGACGTACTGCAACTGCTTAGAACTAGTTTCAGGTTACTGCTGTCAGTTTGCGTTTTTTTGGTACTTCCGTTACCAGAAATTCACGCTTTTAAGCCAATAGAGAGCTACTCCATATTTTGTGGCCGATCTGAAAATCTTTTGTGCTGGTTTCGAATAAAAGTGTTGTCAGACATGTAGGGAGGTCAATTACTAAATTATTAAAGAACAATTGACGATGCAGCTGCCGTCTAATTATTATTCTTAATAATTAAGAACGGACCTAAGAAGGATATAATTCCTGCTTAGGTCCGCTTTTCAGAAATGCCACGTGTTTATCTTTTAGCTCTTTCGGCTAATTTTGGTCAAAAATCCTGCTAAGTAGACGTACTGCAACTGCTTAGAACTAGTTTCAGGTTACTGCTGTCAGTTTGCGTTTTTTTGGTACTTCCGTTACCAGAAATTCACGCTTTTAAGCCAATAGAGAGCTACTCCATATTTTGTGGCCGATCTGAAAATCTTTTGTGCTGGTTTCGAATAAAAGTGTTGTCAGACATGTAGGGAGGTCAATTACTAAATTATTAAAGAACAATTGACGATGCAGCGGCCGTCTAATTATTATTCTTAATAATTAAGAACGGACCTAAGAAGGATATAATTCCTGCTTAGGTCCGCTTTTCAGAAATGCCACGTGTTTATCTTTTAGCAATTTCGGCAAATTTTGGTCAAAAATCCTGCTAAGTAGACGTACTGCAACTGCTTAGAACTAGTTTCAGGTTACTGCTGTCAGTTTGCGTTTTTTTGGTTCTTCCGTTACGAGAAATTCACGCTTTTAAGCCAATAGAGAGCTACTCCATATTTTGTGGCCGATCTGAAAATCTTTTGTGCTGGTTTCGAATAAAAGTGTTGTCAGACATGTAGGGAGGTCATTTACTAAATTATTAAAGAGCAATTGACGCTGCAGCATCCGTCTAATTATTATTCTTAATAATTAAGAGCGGACCTAAGGATATAATTCCTGCTTAGGTCCGCTCTTCAGAAATGCCACGTGTTTATCTTTTAGCAATTTCGGCAAATTTTGGTCAAAAATCCTGCTAAGTAGACGTACTGCAACTGCTTAGAACTAGTTTCAGGTTACTGCTGTCAGTTTGCGTTTTTTTGGTACTTCCGTTTTTTTTTAATTTGTATTTTTGGTGGAAATAAACGGAAATAAACATCGGAAATTTTATAAATATTGATGTTGTTTCACACCAAATGTTGATTTTTGGAATTGCCATCAAATTACATCAAAATTACATCAATTCTTAAAAATCTATCCATCAAATTCCTCAATCAACCATTAGGTACAAAAAGCATGAAAATCCCATTAATTTTTGATGGTTTGACAACTTTTGTAGGTGGTGATTTTTTACAGGGATACCTGATTTCTTCTTAGGTCCGCAGAAATGCCACCGCATAAAACCGCCAACCTATACAACAAAAATCACCATAAAACCGCCAATTTCGAGAAAGAATGCCGGTGAATAAAAACACGGTTTTATTTAATTCAAATGTTTTCTTATTAAAGAACTTTTCCGAAAAAATGATGGCTCCGAACAAACACACATGATGCATTGCATATTAGGTAAGTAGGTACCTACCAAGAAAAAATAAAGTACCTAAATGTTAATTTTCTGAATGTGGCTTGTTGAGATGTAAGAATATATGGAAAACAGCAAGCGACAAAATGACAGAAGGTAAAATTATTTGGTAAAAAACGTGCAAAAATAGCTAAAAATTTTAATAAAAGCACATTTCAAGTTTCCGCCATATTTTCCGACAAGCTCCAAACCGAAAATTTTGCTCGGCAATAAGAGCAAAAAACTGCCATAACTGCTGAATTCCGCCACGTCTGGCAACCCTGTAAAAGGCCCGCACAGCGCACAGCGCACAGCCTCCGCGCCGGTTAAAGAGTTCTTTTCTCTGGCAGGACTGGGAGGAGTTATGCAGAAGGAATAACGAACAATAGCAGTCATTAACGGATTAACGCCATTTCGCTATGTAATGAACCGCAGTAAGTGTAGTGCAAAGTGTGCAGCAGTCGCGGTGCAGTGCATAGAATCAGAAATAAGTGCAGTGGTCGTGGGTGGATACCTACAGTCATTAATCAGTTCAGTTGTCTGTTCGCCTGGTCTGTGTAAGAATTTGGTGAGTACCCATTGTTCAAACGTTTTATTTTTTAATTCGTGATGATATCGATAGCAAATGGATCTAGATACTGATTTTGCTCAAAAATTACGCAGTCAAGACCTTGTCCTACCAAATTTAATTGGATTAATTGACAGTGCCCTTCTTTGTTATGTTGTACCTAGTCAGAAGAGTGCTTTTATTTTGCTTTAATATGTAGTTTACCTAAACATAATTATGTATGTATCTAGGTACAGTACGGCTCTAAAGTTTGATCCTGATGCAAATCTGAGGGTAAAATCTTACATCTGCGCGTGGGTAGACCACATGCAGCAAGTTATTTACTACAATCGATCCTCGAAATGATCTAAAAATTGAGTTGCAAAAATACAATAAAAACATCGAATTTTTACGTATACTTGCTAGGATAATCCGAGGAAGTGTATAAAATGTTCACTTGTGACGCACCCCAAACCGACTTGGCCAAGACTTGGTATGTGAAGCTTGCATGACAAAATATTCTTCAAATTCTGCCATTAAATATGTATCAGTTAGTGCCCTTTTGGCAAAAATCGTATACCTAAAGGAAATGCGCCAGCGCAAACTACTGAAGATATCGAGATGAAATTTGACCATAATTATTTTGCACTTTGCAGGTGCTGAGCTAAATCAGATCCGAGATCGGATCTATAAAGTCAGTCGCGCAAAAACATGTACCATTTTGTATATTTTAACTTTTAACCTTCCTACAACCAATGGGAAAATGGGAGGTTAGGTACTGCAATTACTCCAAAATTCGAAATTGAGATAACATTAGATCTTTACGTTTCAAGGTCCAAGGATCACGACAGTGGTTTTTAAAAAACGTCTATCGCATAGCAAAGGGAATTTGGAATTCCTTGTAAGTCTAAGGAATTTGGAATTCCTTTTGTAAGTCTCTGGAATGTTTTGGAATTTCTTGAAAATTTCTGAAATTTTTTGGAAGTATGGAATTCCTTGGAAGTTATTTATAATTTCTGGAATAGAAATCTTCGGAATTCTGAATTTGAAATTCGCCCTTGAAAGTCTGAAAATTTCTGGAATACTTTGAAAGATTTTGAATTTGCTTAAAAATTCTGAAATTAATTGGAAGTCTATGGAATTCTTTGGAAGTCTTTGGAAATTGCGGAATTCTGAATTTGGAATTCCTTGGAAGTCTCAGGAATTCTTTGGGGTTCTTTGATTTGGAACTCTTGTGTACATCAAGTTTTAGAGAGACCTACTCATCGGCAAACGGCAAGTGGCTGTTTTGGGCATGTTAACTTTGCAAATACATAGTAACATGAACCCCAATTTTTTCTATCAGCAAATGGAAACGCTTCAAATTCTAATTGTGAAGTTTTTATCGAGAGTAGAAGTAAGCCTCTCAGATTGAATTTTGAAATTCAATTATTGCGGAAAAAGTTGTCCCCGGTGGGACTCGAACCCACGACCCTTCGCTTACCAGGCGACCACTCTACCAACTGATAGGAGGGAAAAAGTTCAGCAAGCATGTGCGGTTTAAGTTGATGAAATAAACCATGTCCCGTAGCTCAGTTGGTAGAGTGGTCGCCAGGTAAGCGAAGGGTCGTGGGTTCGAGACCGGGGACAACTTTTTCCGCAATAGTCTCACTATTCTGAATTTAAGCTTCAAATTCTGTTTCCAAAAATGTATTTGTGACTTAGGGCCGGTTTATCGATGCTCAGCTAACTTCAAACTGACAGATGCAGCCAATCAGAGCGCTAATTGCTAGGTAATAAGCTTTCAGTTAGCGATAACTGAGTATCGATAAGCCGACCCTAGTGTCCTTTTCGCATAAATCAAAAAACTCGAAATTTCGAAGGAGCGTTAAATAACACGCTATAACAATAACTACTGGGTTGATTTGGCTGAAATTTGGCACGGGGACATGCGAGGACATGTCATAACCCAGCAAAGAGCGGGTTTGATTTTGATGGCAATCGGTTAACGGCAAGTTTTTTTCAGCGCATCAAGAAGTCTTCCAAACATGTATTCAAGCTTGCCCCTTCTGAACAAAAAATTTAAATTCTTTAAATTCTGGAAAACACCAAAAACTGGTTACTGGAATACCTATGTAGGAAATAGGATTCGGTTATTTACTAAGTGGGGAGGTTCCAGCCTCTTCCATAGCTGCCCATTTTTTTATTATTCGATTCCTCGTTTTAATATACTGTTTCATTATTTCAGGTATTTCAATTGAACGGAGGCGTTAATGCCTTGGCTTGCCCTTTTTTATTTCATTTCTTCCATCACAATGTTTGTCTTGGTCAGAAATAATGACACAAACCGTTTCTTTGTGGTGCATAAAAGCTCCGTTATAAAAGTTGACGGAGTTTGGACACTCAAGAAGTTGGGCCCTGTGGAAATACTCAAAGAAGCTACAAGTAAGATTTATTATATTTTAGTCGTCTATATGACTTCCTTTGCGCTATTACAGAACGCCAAGACTTGGAAACAATAAAATATAAATTAATTCTGAACGAAGCTGCCCAGGGGTTCGCGAGAAGTGACGCCTCCAGTGCTGTCGAGAGCCTCCATAGCACTGCTTTGAATACTCTCCATAAACGCTACGAGATTCTCTCGCAGAATGAAGGTAAACTATAAAATTGTAAAATGCTTTGTTGGGACTTACACTTCTTTCTTCTTCCCAATGTAGGAGTCGACGCTATGAGGAGAAGCTTGAATTCCTTCGTGAACTGCTGCGTGGCCCAAAATTCTCAGAAAAGTTCAGATTTCCAGCCAGACACAGACACAATACCTACACAAGAAAATGATGCACCAGGAGATGACGTGAATATAGATTCGGAACATAAGGCGTCGAGTACAGAGGTTAACTTAGGCTCAGAGCACAACGAGTTGGAGATGATGGAGGATGCACCTCAAGACGACACGAACTTGAGCATGAATTTAAACTCGGAACTTAATTTCTCGGTGACCGGTGAGGATGTACGTTCTGAAGACGACGTTAACTTAGGCTCGGAGCACAACGAGTCAAAGATGACAGAAGATGAACTTCCTGGAGATGACGTGAACGTAGATTCAAAACATAAGATACCGAAGATTGCGGAGAGTACACCTTCTGGAGACGAAATTATCTTAGGCTCAGAACACAACGAGTCGGAGATGTCGAAGGATGCACCTCAAGATGACATGAACTTAAACTCGGAACTTAATTTGTCGGTGACCGGTGAAGATGTACGATCTGAGGACGACGTTAACTTAGGCTCGGAGCACGAGTCAAAGATGACAGAAGATAAACTTCCTGGAGATGACGTGACCGTAGATTCAAAACATAAGATACCGAAGACTGCGGAGAGTACACCTTCTGGAGACGAAGTTATTTTATGCGCGGAACACGAGTCCAAGATGACAGAAGGTGCACCCGAGTTTGCACTTCCTGATGATGACATGAACGTAGATTCAGAACATAAGGTATCGAAGACTGCGGAGCTTACAACTTCTAGAGACGAAGTTATCTTAGGCTCACCTCAAGAGAACATGAACTTGAGCATGAACTCAATCTCGGAACTTAATTTGTCGGTGACCGGTAAGGATGTACGTTCTGAGGACGACGTTAACTTAGGCGCGGAGCACAACGAGTCCAAGATGACAGAATATGAACCTCCTGGAGATTACGTGAACATAGATTCAGAACATAAGGTGTCGAAGACTGCGGAGCTTACACCTGCTGGAGGCGAAGTTATCTTAGGCTCAGAGCACAACGAGTCGGAGATGGCGGAGGATGCACCTCAAGATGACATGAACTTGAGCATGAACTTAGACTCGGAACTTAATTTGTCGGTGACCGGTGAGGATGTACGTTCTGAGGATGACGTTAACTTAGGCTCGGAGCACAACGAGTCCAAGATGACAGAAGTGAAACCTTTTGGAGATTACGTGAACGTAGATTCAAAATATAAGGTATCGAAGACTGCGGAGCTTACATCTTCTGGAGACGAAGTTACCTTAGGCGCGGAACACGAGTCCAAGATGGCAGAAGGTGCACCCGAGGGTGCACTTCCTGAAAATTACATGAACGTAGATTCAGGACACAAGGTGTCGAAGACTGCAGAGCTTACACCTTCTGGAGGCGAAGTTATCTTGGGCTCAGAGCACGAGTCGGACATGGCGGAGGATGCACCTCAAGATGACATGAACTTAAACTCGGAACTTAATTTGTCGGTGACCTGTGAGGATGTACGTTCTGAGGACGACGATAACTTAGGCCCGAAGCACGAGTCCAAGATGACAGAATATGAACCTCCTGGAGACGACGTGAACGTAGATTCAGAACATAAGGTGTCGAAGACTGCGGAGCCTACACCTTTTGGAGACGAAGTTACCTTAGGCGGCTCAGGGCACAAAGAGTCGGAGATGACGGAGGATGCACTTCAAGATGACATGAACTTGAGCATGAACTTAAACTCGGAACTTAGTTTGTCTGTGACCGGTGAGGATGTACGTTCTGAGGACGACGTTAACTTAGGCGCGGAGCACAACGAGTCCAAGATGACAGTATATAAACCTCCTGGAGATGACGTGAACGTAGATTCAGAACATAAGGTGTCGAAGACTGCGGAGCTTCCACCTTCTGAAGACGAAGTTAGCTTAGGCTCAGAGCACAACGAGTCGGAGATGGCGGAGGATGCACCTCAAGATGACGTGAACTTAATCTCGGAACTTAATTTATCGGTGACCGGTGAGATTATACGTTCTGAGGACGACGTTAACTTAGACTCGGAACACAACGAGTCCAAGATGACAGAAGATGAACCTCCTGGAGATGACGTGAACGTAGATTCAGAACATAAGGTAGCGAAGACTGCGGAGCGTACACCTTCTGGAGACAAAGTTATCTTGGACGCGGAGCACAACGAGTCCAAGATGACAGAAGGTGCAACCGAGGGTGCACTTCCTGAAGATGACATGAGCGTAGATTCAGGACATAAGGTGTCGAAGACTGCGGAGCTTACACCTTCTGGAGGCGAAGTTATCGTATGCTCAGAGCACAACGAGTCGGAGATGATGGAGGATGCACCTCAAGATGACATGAACTTAAACTCGGAACTTAATTTGTCGGTGACCCAGGATATACGTTCTGAGGACGACGTTAAGTTAGGCTCGGAGCACAACGAGTCCAAGATGACAGAAGATGAACCTCCTGGAGATGACGTGAACGTAAATTCAGAACATAAGGTGTCGAAGACTGCGGAGCTTACACCTTTTGGAGACGAAGTTATCTTGGGCGTGGAGCGCAACGAGTCAAAGATGACCGAGAATGCACCTGAAGATGACATAAACGTAGACTCGGAACATACCGGACCGACGTCGAAGGAGAATACCGACAAAGTTAAGTCAGGTTCGGAGCACAACGAGTCCAGGATGGTAGAAGATGCACCTCCTGGAGATGACATGAACGTAGATCCGGAACATAAGATGTCGAAGACTGCGGAGCGCACACCTTCAGGAGACGAAGTTATCGTAGGCTCAGACTCAGAGCTCAACGAGTCGAAGATGACGGAGAGTGCACCTGAAGATGACATGAACGTAGATTCTGAACATAAGATGTCGAATACTGCGGAGTGTACACCTTCCGGAGACGAAGTTATCTTAGGCTCAGAGCGCAACGAGTCGAAGATGACTGAAAATGTACCTGAAGATGACATGAACGTAGATTCGGAACGTACGGGGTCGAAGCCGGAGGAGAATACACCTTATGGAGAGAAAGTTGTCTTAGGCCCGGAGCACAACGAGTCGAAGATAACGGAAGACGCACGTGAAGATGACATGAATTTAAACTCGGTACCTAATTTGTCGAGGACTGGAGGCGCCGCGAACTTAGACCCCGAATGTGATTGGTCGAAGACGACGGAGGGTGCACCTTCTGAAGGCCTCATGGACCCGGACTCGGAACGTAATGTGAATTTTGAGGAGACTGCGCCTTCCAAAGGCAATGTCGGTGGAGACTCGCAACCTAATGGGTCAATGAGTTTGGAAGATGCACCTTGTGGACGCAACGTAAAGCGAGGCCCAGAACGGAACAAAAGGGGTTGGTAGTTCTTGAATAATACGTTTACCTGAAATTTGTTGACACTTTTCTTTTCAATGTAGGAACCCCAGCAGTAGGGAGGGCCTGTGTCCTCTTAGAACGGATTGATGCCTTGTATACAAACATACCTGACACAACAAAATTATTAGAAATCCCGGAGAAGGAATTCTACGACGAAGATGGCCTGGAGGAAGGTTTGTGATATTTATCTTTTTTTTTCCGCTAAACTACATGATGAAGCGATTAACGCTTCACTATCACCAGAAACGCAACACTACACCGAAAGACTTGACTCATACACTTAATGCGTTTCGAATACAAAGTGCTCATTATCAAAGCCATGTTTGTGCATTTACTACCGGAATTATTCATTGTTTTTCCATTGTGACAAATTGCTGTTTAAATTAACATTATTCGATTAGGGCCGTTATTTTTACCTCCAGACAAGACTATCTGCCAGTCAATTCTTATTGAAACTGTATAGCAATTAACCGGCAGATAGTCTTACCTGGAGGTGAAAATAACAGGAATAATCTCCTGAGTAATAAATTAAATACACATAACATTTCGGTCAGTACTATAATTGAAGCTTTTGAGATTTTCAGTTGTGTGCTCAATGGTCTATTTCTTTGCAGCTGAAGATCCCTATGCAAATGCCACTGATTCCTCGGAAAACTATGAGCCGTCTCGGTCTGAAGAATCCATGTCAGAAGATTATTCTTCCGATTACTATCAACGAAGAACACAATCTGTGCGGAAAAACCTATCAGACTTACTTTCTGACAAAAGCTACAGCCCAGATATGTCTTTAATGAAGGTAGCTCGTGAGGAAGTTGTCTACGCTTCTGGTTCGGGTTACTCGCCTTCTCGTGGTTCCAATTACTCTCATACTCCACGTGGTTCTGGTCGCTCTACTACTGTTTCTGGTTCTGGGAGCAACAGCCAAACTAAGACATTCAAACGAAAAAAGCAACTAACTCGAGAGGAAGTTGTCGATGCTTCTGGTTCGGGGGGTTACTCGCCTACTTCTGGTTCCGGTTACTCTCATTCTCCTAGTTCTGGTCGCTCTCCTACTCTTTCTGATTCTGGGACCAACAGCCAAACTAAGACATTCAAGCAAAAAGAGCAACTGCTGGGGGAGGAAAAGGAACCAGAAGCGTTTTTCTCTCTTCAAGGTGGAAAGGCATTTTTGAGAGTGGTGGAAACGATGCATTCTGGATCTTACAAAAGCTCCTTTGACAACCGTTTATCAGTATCTCTGGCGAGATTTTCTTCTGATGCTCACAGACCTGGTATATGTAAGTTATGTTATTTTATGTTTAGATTTATTGCATTCCACAAAGTTAAATAACCGAGAAGCACAGCCTATAGCGAACGTCAAAATACCTAAATAACCTCTCAAATAATCAGACAATAATTCACAAAAATGTTTTAATGCCGAACTCACTACACGACATAACGACATCTAAACTTGCTAGATCTAGTAACTTTAACGACATACTCCGCCGTGCTGGAGTGCTGTTGTGCTGTTGTAGTTGTAGTTGTCCGGTCACGTGGACGTAAAGACTCGGCCCTCGAAGATTCTCGTATTGGGCCGCAGAAATTCTCGCGCAGCCCATACATATTTATCGCAAGTCAAGTTGTCGTATGCCGTTCAGATAACGGCCTAAGTTCGAAAGATATACCTTAGAAACATCATTTTCCAAGCAGGTGCCTGACATTTTCTTTTGTTTTTTTCAGTATGCAGCTTTGAAAAAAAGTGCTCCTACACGCGAAACAAAAACCAGCTGGACCTGAAATTAGATGATTGCTTGGCCAAAGGACTGTACGTTGGCGAAGATATTGAAATTAGTAATTTTAGCCTTGGCACCCTTAAGATAGAAGAATATTCGGAACCAACAGTATCGAATGCTCAGGCTGGCCCGAGCAGGAAAAGTCCCTCAAAAAAACGTGGAGCTCTAAAAAGTAAATGCATTTTTTGCAAAAAAGTTATAGCTTCTAGAGGCTTGACCGACCATTTAAAAAGACTTCATGGTGATGAACAGCGTGTAAGGGATGCTTTGGAATCTCATCCTAAATCAAGGGAACGGATGAAAGTCTTTCGTGAGTTAAAAAACCAAGGAAATCGCACCATAGACAAAGCTGTACCGAAAGATTTGAGAATTTCGAACAGAAGACCCTCAATCGCTTCGGTGGCAAAAGTCGATCGTTTGCCCTAATTGCCAAGGACTTTTTTCGGCAAATAACTATTCAAGGCATGACCGATTATGCGCGGGCCGTCCACATAACTATAAGAGAGCTGCCACTATTGCCAGAAAGGTGGAAGCTCAAAAACAAATTTCATCTGAAGACACCTTCTCCCGATGTGTGCAAAAGTTGCTGGCTCCTTTAAAGGATGATTACCAAACGGACATGATAAAGCGCGATCCGGCTCTGATGGCTATGGCTCGGTTTTATTCGTTATCAGGAACGTTTAACGGCACCAAAGGAAGAAACGTGAGGCAGCAGTTAAGACTTTTGGCTCGCCTGTTAATCGTCATCAAGAATATCGACCCTTCGATTGTCAATTACAGTGACCTTTTTCACTTAAATAAGTATGACCTGCTTCTTTCGGGAGTCATGGAATATATTGGTATGAATCCTGCGGAGGGCAAAATTGAGAAACATTCTGCTGGTATGCTACTGAAAAGCTGTGTGTCCAACCTAGCGTCTGCCCTTCAATTCTCATATGTTAGTGACAACGAAAACGGCCAATACGACCAAAAAATAGTAGACTTGAAAAATTTCACAGACATGCACGCCAAACTATTCAAGGAGTCAATTAATAAGCCTAGCTATATGTTGAGAGCGGAAAAAAGGATGCTCAAGCCAGAGGCGGACAAAATGATAGTTGACGCTGATCTGGAACTTTTCATGAATCATGTCGAAGATGTAGCTGGTGCAATGTTGCTTTCTCTTCGTGAAGAATCTTTTAAATTTAAGAATTGGAAGTTATTGGGAAAGGCTACACTCACACTCATTGTAACCTTCAACAGAAGAAGGGTTGGAGAAGCCAGCAAAATGCTCTTACAGAGTTTTGATCAAAGAAGCAACTTATCCGAAGATTCAATTAAAGAAATGGCATTGTCTCCTCTGGAAAAAACTCTAGCAAAAAACTTTTGCGTGATGAGACTGGTGGGAAAAAATGTACGGGAAAACACCGTCCTCTTGTCAAGAAGACACGTCGAGTAAGTTTCGTTCTTTCGTTATATCATCTCTTTTTCAGGCAACTTTAAAAGCGTATCTTAGGTGCGGATTTCTCAGATTCTCCGCGCCACTTTGTGGGCATAACGGTAAACAGGTGCTAACTTGACGGGAAACCATTTGCTTAACGTTAAACATGTTTTAGCTTCAAAAGCCTCTCATGTTTTAATTGATTAGGAAAATCCAGTTGAACATTGAGTTCGCGAAAAATATGCGAAATTCGCGTCTGGGAAAATGAACTCTTAATTATTGTTCAGTTAGTTAAGACCTAGGTAGACAAAATATATATTTCAGAAAAATACTGAAAATTTAAAATAGTTTAGTTGGCAGGAACCAGCAACTCAACATACAACTTTGTAATAGCATCACAGAAAACATCCTTTGAGCTTTCATTCTCTTTGTCTCAAAGTTTTGATCAAAGATAATTGCATATTATCTGTATCAACCAACTTGATAGTTATTTGTTTCACTAGACAAAAGCATGATAGATTTAGGTACTACTCTACTGTTTTTGCCATATTGAACGCATAATTTTTTCCCCGATCGTTTAAAATTAACGTTACTATAATCTTTTTAATAACAATCTGAGTATTTTTCCTTGTAATTACAGTATGTATCTCGTTTTTCAGGTACTTGAATGAATTCATTAAAAACAGAGAGGCGGCAGGTGTAGCAAAAGACAATAAATACTTGTTTGGTGTGCCCACCTCTCAGACCTTTTTGGACGCCGCTGCTGCCATTAGAAAATTTGCGCACGAATGCGGGGCTTCGAAACCTGACACATTACGTGGTGGTCTCTTCCGAAGGCACGCCGCCACCATGTCACAAATGCTCCAGATGGATAGCAACGACATCCAACAGCTCTCTGACTTTCTGGGTCATACTGTAGAAACACACAAACGTCACTATAGAACGGTTTGCAACTTCCAAGAAATCTGCGTCCTGTCAAGGTTTTTTTTATCTGCCGCTAAAGGCGACATTTCCAAATACAGAGGAAAACCCATTTCTGAAATAGAGGTAATGTTGGACGAAGATTTTCCATTGGGAGTCGCGGAAAATGATGAAGAGGAACCTGCTAATTTGACAAGTAATTGATTAAGAGTTTATATGAACTTTATGTGTTAATGCTGCTACTAAACCTTTTAGAACTATTTGTACTAAGAACGATTGCCTAATTGTTCTTCTGTAAGTAAGTAGGTACCTAATTTTCCATTTCTTGCAAAATTTAACGTTTCCTTGCATTGCATGTCCCTAGGGTCTATTCTGTAATTTTAATGTTACCTACTTAAAAGTGGTGAAATTCAACATAAGTGGGCAAGTTTTTCGATTCCTTGGTAGCACTATTAAATTATAGATGCTCCCTTACCAATAGCCGCTAAGAAAATACTATTTTAACGACTTTGCTTTGACATTGCTACAACGGCTATAACTCGTAAATTGCAGAATAGAGCCTTAACTGTTAAAAAAATTAACTAAACCATTTTAACTATCTAACTTATCTTTTGTGTTTACAGCGCCCCAGCTCATGGAAGATATGACGCCTAGTAATGGAAGTCCCACTAAAAGAATGAATGCCACGCCCACCAAACATTTGGTACCTTCACCATTTGTTAGATGCAAACCCTTAAAGACGCCTACGCCCCAAAAAACCCACGCTGTCTTCAACATGACCCCAGACGTCGTGGGGAAACCGACTAAGCGAAAGCGGTCCCAATATACTGAAGAGCAGACCCAAGCTCTGCTCAATGAATTTGAGCCCTACATAAAGCGTAAGAAATACCCGGCGCGATCTATGGAATTTTACGCTTCCTTTTTAAGCAGAAATGAGGAACTATTTCCGGGAAAGCAACCGCAACATATTCATTCTTTCCTTCAATATCGCATGAAGAAGTAAAACACTTTCTGTAGGGCTCAAAAATGTTCTTTGAGCAGAACTTCCATTTCAAAGTAAATTTTTAAAATGTAATATTGGAAACTTGTAATCTTTACCTAACGTTTCATAAATTGTTTATAATGAATTGAGGATATTCCATTTTTACTGATATTCCCAAAGCGCTAAACTGGGTTTGGGTCAATTTTTTTTTTGATAAACTGTGTAGCTGCATGTATTGTAGCGCACGTGTGAATGAGTATAATTCATACCACTATGCCATCATTATGGGTCTCATCGTAAGATTCCCGAAACTGCGTGCATGCAGAATACAGGCATGTTAAAAAAATCTGATCTCGCACTCGCAGTGCAAAAGATGTTCAAATAACATTAAATCTACTGAAGAAATAGAGCTGTGTTCCTCAACACATTTTGTGTTGAGGAACACAAAAAAATCTGACCCAAACCCTATTTTCCATTGGAACAATGTGGAGGCGATTTGAAGTATTGGATTGGCAAATTGTTATTGCCTTATATGTCAGTGTCTAATGTAAAGATTTTGTATTTTTTGTTATTTATGACATTTGCAATGTGTCTAGAGTGCTGCCTCTTAATTTCAGCCTTGTGCATTTATCCGGCAAAAAGTTATTAACAACTTAAAATTTTGCATGTAAATTTGCCATAAAGCTAAGACAGTCACCAAACCCTGTAGAAAACTTTGTCCACCTGCTGGACGGTAGCGGAATAAAAAGGTACCTAAGAGGAATTTTTAGAAAGCTCTTTATTATTGAGGCGGACCGAAGTAGAAAAAGTGAGCACTCCTAGGTCCTCTTTCCGAGCGGACTCCGGGCGGAGTTAAGGTGCCGGTAAACGGACTTAAGTATCACTGGGTAATAATAATAATAATAATAATAATAATACGATCTTTATTCGTAATGGAGAAGATTACAGATAGTGTCAAATAAAATAGGTAAGTATATAAAATGTACGGAACAATAACATTAACAGAACAAGTTAAACAATATCACAACAAGTTGCATAAACAACCCAGTTAAGTACAAAAATACTACAAATCTATCAACAGGCACAGTTTAAAAATTCTTCTATCGAGTAGAAAGCGTTAGTTATCAACATATTCTTGATGGTTCTTTCGAATTGTTTGACATTCTGTTGTTTAAGGTGGCATGACAACTTATTGTATAGTTTGGAACCCCAGTAATCTATGCCCTGTTGGGTACGTTTTGTGCGATGCAGTGGAGTTTTTAAGGATTCCTTATTACGAGTATTATATTCGTGATAAATTGAATTCGCCTGGAATTCATCAAGATGCTGATGTACATAACAAAGACATGAATACATATATAACGAAGGGATAGTTAATATTCTTTGAGACTTGAAATACTCCCTACAGGAATCTCGATATCCTAATCCGCACAAAGTTCTAATGGCCTTTTTCTGAAGCACAAACACACTCTGCACTTCAGGTGCTAATCCCCAAAAAAGAATTCCATATGCAGCAACACTGTGGAAGTTTGCAAAGTATGCAGACCTCGCTGTTTCTTGATTGGCAGATTTCTTGACTATCCGAATGGCGTAAATGGCACTGGCAAGTTTTTTATTTAGTTCATTAATGTGCGTTGACCACTTTAAGTTATTACTCACATATACACCAAGGAACTTAACACTATCATGGTTTTCATAATTAAAAAACATTTTTTGTGTTTTATCCACATTGACACTTAATTTATTCGCATCCATCCAAGATTTGGAATTTCCTAGCGCTTCAGTTAAGTGGTCGTTCACCTGCTCAGTCGTTTTACCTTTGATAACATATGAAGTATCATCCGCATACAAACAAGCTCCATAGAATTTGACGTTTGCAAGCAGGTCATTAATATAAATAATGAATAAGATGGGACCCAGGATAGAACCCTGCGGAACACCATGATTTATTGCTTCTCTTTCTGATATATCATTTTTCCACTTCACTACTTGTTGTCTTCCAGACAAGTAGGATTGTAACATTTGTAGAGGTGTTCCACGAACTCCGTAGTAACTCAACTTGTGAAGTAATATTTCATGTTGCACAGTGTCAAAAGCTTTCGATAGGTCACAGCAGGCCATTACAACCTTTTCCTGTTCATCCTGGGCTTTGATTATACGCTGAAGAACATCATTTATCGCCGTTACGGTTGACTTTCCTTTACGGTATCCATGCTGCTGATTTATCAGTATGTGTTGTGATTCAAAGTAGTCAACTAGTCTTTCCTTAATCACAGCCTCAAATAATTTCGAAAAGATCGGCAAGATTGAAATTGGGCGATAGCTATCGCATTGGTTTGTATCTCCTTTCTTAAAAATTGGTACCACTTTTGCAAGTTTTAACTGTTGTGGGAACACACCTTCCTCAAGGCACCTATTTATTATTAATACGAGAGGTTCTATTATTACGTGTGATATAGTTTTTATGAAGTTATTCGACATTCCATAGACGTCTTCGGAGCTTGACGACTTCAATCTTAGGATTGTAGTTTTGATTTCCGTACTATTAGTGGGCCGAAAAAAACATGATGCTGTGTTGTTGAACTTTAATTTTCTTACAAGATCTTGTGGGGTGTCATGAGTTTCCTCTAAATTGGTCACTATATGTTCTGCAACATTTGCGAAAAAACTATTAAAATCCTTAGATTCCAGGGTTGTGATGCTTTCCTTGGTGGTTTTGGTTAAACTTTTTGTTTCACGTTTCACCACATCCCAGACGGCCTTTGTTTTATTGTTGGAAAAATTGATGAAATTCACATTATGTGCTCTTTTTTCCTTGTTTAATTTCTCGGCGAACTTCTCCTTAAAATAGCGGTAGATTGTATAGGATTCTTCATCCTTTTTTACTTTTGCAATGGTGCCCAATGCATCCAATGTATTTTTCATTGCGTGTAGCTCGTCACTATATTTGATTAGGTTTTTCCTAATGTTTCTTGCGTCCAGTTGTATTTTCTTTCTTCGTAAGGGAAAAAATTCTTCAAAAGCTCCAAAAAAAGTTGTATGAAATAAGTCGTAGGTTTCAATGGCCGTTGGAAGATTTCCAAGTTTACTCCAGAATTCATGGTGTACCAGGTGTTCAATGAAAAGGTGTGTATTTTCTGAATTTATACTTCTGATGTTAATTTCCATTTTATCTTCAGCTGAATTACTAAGTTGCTGCAGTTGCAGCAACTTTAAGATTTGACCAAAATGATCCGAGATGTGAAAATTCACGGTATTTACAGTCAGCGTATCGATGTTTATATTAGTTGCGATGTTGTCAATGCAAGTAGAACTTATGCTTGTTACTCTAGATGGTTCATAAGTTGTAGTTTTAATACCAAAAGTGTCTAGTAGATGTATTAAATTTCTTTTATCCGTGGAATCTACCATAAAATTTATATTGAAGTCTCCAGCAATAATGACCTTCGTTCCAGTCACAAGAGATAAGGCTTCACTCAGTGTTTGTAGAAATACTTCAACGTCGCCCACAGGAGATCTATAGATTGTTAAAATCACGAGATCTTTATTTCTAATATTTATTGCTGCCATTTCTATGTGTTTTTCTACCGACATATCTTTGATTTCCGATATTTCAGTAGCTTTTATATTGCTTTTTGTGCAAAGTAATACTCCACCATGTTTGTGTAATTGTCTACAAAAAATACTGTCTATGTTGTAGTTGTCAATAACCAGATTTTTTGATCTGCTTTCAGGTAACCAATGTTCCGTTATACATATCACATCAATGTCATTTTGGGCTAAAAAGAAATTCAATTCAGCAGTTTTATTTGAGATACTTTGCACATTTAAATTTAATAAATTAAATGAATCGTTAGACTTGTGTTTTGTCGTTAATCCGATTTTTTTATGGCATTTGATGTTAGGGACTATGTTAGGGCCTGAGCTATCGTCCTTGGGCGAAAAAACCTGTTGTAGTATACCCCTTCAGGCCAGATATTCGGCTCCATTGCCTTTTCAAAATTATTTAAGTTGAGAGTAATTTTGAATGATGAATAGTACTCGGAATACTTTGAATCCAATTTTTCGCACCTGGCTTCAGGAAATTTCTCCTTGACAATTTGTAGGACATTGGCAGCATCTGTGTCTACAGCAAAACGTGAAGCATAGATGTAGGCTTTTCTGAGCACTATTTGTACCGTTGATACTCCTTGAAGGTTTCCAGTTTTCCCGGTGGCTTTCCGTCCATTCGTGTTCCTTTTTTTCACAACTTGTGACCATGACTCTTCCTGCGTTGCAACTTGAGCCGGTAGCAGTTGATTCAACGATTCTACAATAGGACCCTTACTTTCGTTTATATCCTGTTTCGGAGGCCGTTCTGTCTCTCCACTTTTAGTAGATTCTTGAATGACTCCGACAATAATATTATTATTTTTATTTGTCACTTTTTTTGCAGGCGCCTGCAGTTTAGTAGTTTTTGGTGCTGTTTTTTTGTTGTTATCGGTAGCTGAATTATTGATACCGCGTACGTTGAAAGCAGCTAATTGCAAACGAATTTGACTTCTGACTTCATCTTTAATTATGTTGGCAATATCGGGAGAGACGTCTCTTACATTGATGTTTCTGGATTGTAGGGAATCTTTAGCGATAGATTTCTGCTCAGTCAGTTTTTGTTGTAATAGGGTAATCTCCTCTAGGAGTCTCGAGTTATCCTGTTTCAACAGTTCGTTTTCCCACTTAAGGGATTCAATGAGGATTTGATGAACTTCTTCCTCTTCGATGTCGGCCACTTTATTGGCGTTGGCGGTTGACGCACTTTCATCGGTTACGTCGTCTTTTACAAAGGATTGTTTATCACAGCATGTACCACGTGGTGCACACTTGTCATGAAAAAAAGTTTTGCAATTTGTACACTGTGTACGTTTTTTAACTGCATTTGTTTTACAATAATTGCACAGAGCACGACCCGACGATCCGTTCTCCATCGCGATCGCACACGTACCTAGTTTATTTAAAACGCGCATAGAATTAGAAAACACAATATCCTGTAATTGTAAACTTTCAAATTGCTAAACCCAAAATCGTTTTTAAGCTATTTAAAGCGTGTATACAGGGTGCGAGATTGAAACTCCAAAATGCTGTATCTTTCTTATTTCTAGTCCGATTTAAGTAAACGAAAAACCAGATGAAATGGCTCATAAAACGCTACAAACTCAGAGTAGTTTTGATTTTTATCAACTTCAACTTGAATGTCAACTGGTTGTCAACTTTTCATATTCAAATGTACATATCCAGTTTTTTTTGCTCAGTCTGAAAGCTAATTTTTCTCTGCATCTTTTGATGTGAAATAAAGCGGGTTTGGTTTACAATTAATTCTGAAAATAATTGCAACTTTTTGTTAAAATGTGAATATTTTTTACTCAAAATTTTCGAATGTGCTGTGGATCTGTTAGAAACTTAACAAAACATTCAAAATGTTATATTCTAGCATGTAAAATGCATTTCGAGAATTTTTTCGCGACACACTTGAAAATTTAGCATAAAAAGATTGAAATGATGACAATAATTTTAATTATTTTCAAAATTTTTTATAAACCAAAGTCGACTTATTGCACATCAGAAGACGTAGAAAAAAATTAGCTTTCAGACTGAGCAAAAAGAACTGGGTATGTCCATTTGAAAATGAAAAGTTGACAACCATTTGACATTCAAGTTGAAGTTGATAAAAATCAAAGCTACTCTGAGTTTGTAGCGTTTTATGAGCCATTTCATCTGGTTTTTTGTTCACTTAAATCGGACTACAAATAACAAAGTTACAACATTCTGGAGTTTCAATCTCGCACCCTGTAGAATTATTGAACATCTTCGGATGGTTCCTATTCTCCAATCCCCAATCCGTCTTCAGGGATGGCAGTGGCAAGTGTTTAAACTTTTCAAACCTAGAAATAAAGCACACTTTTTGATTAGCCACCATTCTGGCTTTCCTCGAACACGCTTTCTCTAATTTGCAAATGGTTTTTTAGGCATTCCTTCACACTGGCTATCGCCGCTTTGTACTCCTGGATGTGGGCAAATAGCCAAAGTAACGTGCATACAGTAGGGAAGAAACGATCCTGCTTGTCAACAAAATGATTCATCACAATAAACAGTTCTTCAATGTGCTCTCGCTGCCAGACTCTCTCCCGAATCGATGGAAACTTGAAGATATTTATGAGAATTTCAACGGCTAGAGTTGTCACTCACTTAACAGATCGCCACCTGAAATTGAAGCGAGAAGCGGAGAACTCTCGCTTCTATTCCAGGTGGCGATCTGTTAAGTGATAATGCAGTGGCGTAGAGGCATTTTGGTAATGCCACGCTTAATCGCTGGCAAATTTCCGCCGATCTTCTGGTGGCGAATTCTGAAGAATAGTTATTTACGTAATTAGTTATGAAAAGTACTAAATTGTTGGACGAGCCGTAATATTTGCCAAAACGAGCGACAGCGAGTTTTGCAAAATTACGCGAGTCAAACAATTTAGGCTTTTCATAACGTATCAAGTACAACATTTTACCTAATTGCGTAAAATCCAACTTTTCAAAACGCAATTAGGTGAAATATTTTTGAACATCAAACTTTGTACTGAGCTTACCTAAGTCTTTCAGAATTTCTAGGATTTCGTGAAGGTTCAGTCGATCGCATTGGTTCACTAGTTGCTGGGCGGCTTTTTCGGCCAGAAAACCTAAAGTCTTCTCAGGGGCGGCGTTGCTGTTGGCTCTTAAACACCCTTTGCGGATTTCACACAAATCTGAACCTTCGCTCGATCGCTCCTCAGTCTGTCCGTCGGATAACTTGAGAACGGATTGAGATATCGAGCTGAAACTTGGTAGGCAGCTTCGTCTCCCGAAAAGTAAGGCGGGGATTGCTTTTGGGCCATATCGGACCAAGGGGGTGGGAGCTAGGGGTGAAAAACCGAAAAACTACTAACTGCAATAACTCGAGAACTAGTGGAGATATCTTGCTGAAAATTAGTATGCACGTTCGACCTTCAAGTCTGTTGAAAGTGAGGGGGTGCCAATTTCGGGGGATGAAATTTAGGGGATGAAAACCACAAAAAATATGATAACTCCGCAAGGGTTGCACGCAGCTGTCGGAAACTCAACATTCACACATATATCGGTGAAATCTTGTGGGGGATGCGTTTTTTCGTAAAATCGAACAAATGGGGTGGAAATTAGGGGTTGAAACTCGAAATTCCGCTTAATAAGTACTAGTCGAAATTGGCGTCATTCGATAGCTTTCCATTAATTATTCAAAAAAGGTGTCATTCATATTTTGCGAAAAACCACCCTTATAGGCGCTACAACCCCTAACATGCAGAAACACAAAAATACGAGAACTCAAAAACTACTCAACGTATCAAGGCAGAATTTGGTTTGTGAATTTCCAGTGACATTATAGGTGGATGGACAAATTTTCAAAAATATCTAACAAAGGGGATGAAATTTAAGGGTTGAAACTTGAAATTTCTTCAAGTAAATGGTAGCCTAAAATTACGGGGTTCGATAGATTTCGGTCAACTATTGAAAAAAGGTCTTATGAGTTTTCAATCTAAAACCAACCCCTGGGCCATTAACCACCCCTAACTCTTTGCAAGTCGATAATTATATTTTATTTATTTTTTCTGAAACCCTATTGGTTTATTTATGAACAACTGAAGTCAGTAAATACGCAAGGAGTTATGTCACACCGGAAAAATAAACTCACCCCTGTAAATCATAAAGGGGTGAAATCATGAGGTGTTGAAAACATGAATCTACAAATTACCTTAATTTTTAAACGAATTGGGTTAGGGTGGTGAAATTGAAAACACAACTTCCTTTAGGGCATGTGGGGGTGGTGAAATAGGGGGTTGGAGTTTAGGGGTTGAAACGTCCATAAAGCCCTGTAATTTGACACAGAGAAGCAATATCTTCTGCGAAACTGTGACATCTTACACACTGCATCTTCGAGAAGGGAAGATCGAATTTTAGGAGAAAATTATCGAAGGGGATGAAAGTTAGGGGTGGAAACTCGAATTTTCAATGAAGAATGTATAGTTGAAAATATTACCATTCGATAGCTTTCTATTGATGGTACAAAAAAGGTCTTATTCATCATTCGCGAAAAACGACCCTTAAAGGCGGTACAACCCCCTAACATGCCGAAACAAAAAAATGCGAGAACTCAAAAACTGCTCAACGTATCAGGGCTAAATTTGATGTGGTAATTTACAGCGCCACTGTAGGCGGATGGGCAAATTTTCATTAATATCTAACAAGGGGGATGAAATTTAAGGGTTGAAACTGGAAATTTTTTCATGTAAGTGGTGGAATAAAATTATGGGGTTCAATAGATTTCGGTCAACCATTGAAAAAAGTCTTATGAGTCTTCATCCTAAAACCAACCCCTACGCTACTAACAACCCCTAAGCCCTAGCAAGCGGAGTAAATATATTTCATTTATTTTTTTTTTGCTTTCTTCTAATTTGTTATTAATTTAAAGTGATTTTCATTAATTTTTGACCCATCCACAATTTTTCAACCCCTTTCATGATATGTGAACCCTCAAAGAGCAAAATTTACCCAGACCGCTTCTTTTTCGGGTGATTTCCGCTGATTAATTTTGTAAAATTCGCGCAGTTTTGCCTTATGAATTGTTCTTGCCTTTTTCACTTTTTCGACCCCTTCGCAATGTTTCAACCCCCAAAAGTCAAATTTGCATAATTGGCTTATTTTCGTGTTATTTTCTGTAATTCTACTTAATTACGATTAATTTTCATCCCTTTTAACTTTTCATCCCCCTTTACAATTTTTCAACCCCCAAGTGTTTATTTTGCAAAATTCACATAATTTAGTTTTCCTTCGGTAATAAATTGAACTCAATTGGATTATGTTTATCTTTTTCACTTTTCCAACCCCCTTCGCAACATTTCAACCCCCAAAATCTAAATTTGCATAATTGGTTTACTTTCGTGTTATTTTCTGTAATTCTGCTTAATTACGATTAATTCTCATCCACTTTGACGTTTCATCCCCCTTTACAATTTTTCAACCCCCTAGGTGTTAGTTTTGCCAAATTCGGATATTTTCGTTTTTTTTCTGTAATAAATTGAACCCATTTGGATGATGATTAAATTTTTCACTTTTTTCATCCCCCATCGCAATGTTTCAAGTCTTCAAATGCTAAATTTACATAATTGGGTTAATTTGGTGTTATTTTCCGTAATTTTACTTAGCCACGGTTAATCCTGATACCTTTTGATTTTTCATCCACCTTTACGATTTTTCAACCCCCTAAGTGCTAATTTTGCAAAATTCGCATAATTTCGTTTTTCGACGGTTATAAAATTGAACACATTTGGGATTCAGTTTACCTTTTACAATTTTTCAGTTTCCTTCGCAATAGGTAGGTATAAGTGCTTATTTCAACCCCCACAAAAGTTTTAATTGCATAATTTGGTTATTTTAGTGTTTTATTTCGTAATTCTACTTAATCCACACTTCATTTTCATTCCTCTTGACTTTTCATCACCTTCTTTCATTACCTTGGACTTCTCATTCCCTTTTTCAACCCCCTTAGTGCTAATTCTACATACCTACTTCGCAAATATGATGTTTTTTTGTTAACTCTCTACTGTTTAATTATGTACGGCCAATTTTCATAATTTCGTCTTTTTAACACCACTGTGCGTCTGCGGAGGCACTACTACTAGGTGCAGATTTATAAAATCTGCACCCGACTCCACCAGTAAATTCAGCTCGCCCCTACATACACATTAACAAGGTAAACATCTACAGGGACACACATCGCATTGATATACATCTTTCGTTGGCTTTTTTTAGTGCCGAAGCATATGCGCAGGCACTATAGTTTTAGTGAATTCGCTCGCTCGCTCGGCCGGCCGTCCGTCTACTCTGTCCATCGCATAACTTGAGAACGAAAGCAGATATCAAGCTGAAATTTTGCACACGGGTGTATACCCGGAAAATCTCGGCGGGGATTGCTTTTGGGCCATATCGGACTAGGGGGGTGGGAGTTAGGGGTGAAAAACCGAAAAATTATTAACTGCAATAAGTCGAGAACTAGTGGACGTATCTTTCTGAAACTTGGCATGTACGTTCGACCCTCAAGTCTGTTGAAAGTGAAAGGGTGCTAATTTCGGGGGATGAAATTTAGGGGATGAAAACCACAAAAAATATGATAACTCGGTAAGGGTTGCACGCAGCTGTCGGAAACAACGTACACACACATATCGGTGAAATCTTGCGGTGGATGCCTTTTTCGTAAAATCGAACAGATGGGGTGGAAATTAGGGGTTGCAACTCGAAATTCCGCCTAATAAGTATATTGGTCGAAATTGGCGTCATTCGATAGCTTTCCATTAATGATTCAAAAAAGGTGTCATTCATATTTTGAGAAAAACGACCCTTATAGGCGCTACAACCCCTAACATGCAGAAACACAAAAATACGAGAACTCAAAAACTACTCAACGTATCAAGGCAGAATTTGGTGTATGAATTTCCAGTGACATTGTAGGCGGATGGACAAATTTTCAATAATATCTAACAAGGGGGATGAAATTTAAGGGTTGAAAAAAGGTCTTATGAGTTTTCAACCTAAAACCAACCCCTAGGCTATTAACCACCCCTAACTCTTTGCAAGCGGATAAATATATTTTATTAATTTTTTCTGAAAACCTATTGATTTATTTATGAACAACTGAAGTCAGTAAATACGCAAGGAGTTATGTAACACCGGAAAAATAAACTCACCCCTGTAAATCATAAAGGGGTGAAACCATGATGGGTTGAAAACATGAATGTATAAATCACCTTAATTTTTCAACGAATTGGGTTAAGGTGGTGAAATTGAAAACACAACTTCCTCTAGGGCAAGTGGGGGTGGTGAAATAGGGGGTTGGAGTTTAAGGGTTGAAACGTCCATAAAGCTCTGTAATTTGACACAGAGAAGCAATATCTTCTGCGAAACTGTGACATCTTACACACTGCATCTTCGAGAAGAGAAGAGTGAAATTTATCGAAAGGGGTGAAAGTTAGGGGTGGAAACTCGAATTTTTACTGAATAATGTAGGCTTGAAATTAATACCATTCGATAGCTTTCTATTGATGGTACAAAAAAGGTCTTATTCATCATTCGCGAAAAACTACCCTTAAAGGCGGTACAACCCCTTAACATGCCGAAACACAAAAATGCGAGAACTCAAAAACTGCTCAACGTATCAGGGCTGAATTTGATGTGGTAATTTACAGCACCACTGTAGGCGGATGGGCAAATTTCCATTAATATCTAACAAGGGGGATGAAATGTAAGGGTTGAAACTAGAAATTTTTTCATGTAATGGTGGAATAAAATTATGGGGTTCGATAGATTTCGGTCAACCAGTGAAAAAAAGTCTTATGAGTCTTCAACCTAAAACCAACCCCTACGCTACTAACAACCCTTAAGCCCTAGCAAGCGGAGTAAACACATTTTATTTTTTTTTTGCTTTCTTCTGATTTGTTAATAATTCAAAGTCATTTTCATTAATTTTAACCCATCCACAATTTTTCAACCCCTTTCATGATATGTGAACCTTCAAAGAGCAAAATTTACCCAGACCGCTTCTTTTCCGTGTGATTTTCGCTATCTACTTAACTACAGTTCATTTTTACCCCTTTTGATTTTTCATCCACCTTAACAATTTTCCACCCCCCTGAGCGTTAATTTTGTAAAATTCGCGGAGTTTTGCCTTTTTTCGGTAATAAATTTTACCGAATTTTACTCATATGGATTGTTCTTGCCTTTTTCACTTGTTCGACCCCTTCGCAATGTTTCAACCCCCAAAAGTCAAATTTGCATAATTGGTTTATTTTCGTGTTATTTTCTGTAATTCTATTTAATTACGATTAATTCTCATCCCCTTTAACTTTTCATCCCCCTTTACAATTTTTCAACCCGCAAAGCGTTTATTTTGCAAAATTCACGTAATTTAGTTTTCCTTCGGTAATAAATTACACTCATTTGGATTATGTTTATCTTTTTCACTTTTCCAACCCCCTTCACAACATTTCAACCCCCAAAAGATAAATTTACATAATTGGCTTACTTTCGTGTTATTTTCAGTAATTCTGCTTAATTACAGTTAATTTTCATCCCTTTTGACTTTTCATCCCCCTTTACAATTTTTCAACCCCCTAAGTGCTAGTTTGGCAAAATTTGCGTAATTTCGTTTTTCTTCTGTAATAAATGAACTGATTTGGATGATGATTAAATTTTTCACTTTTTTCATCCCCTTTGCAATGTTTCAACTCTTCAAACACTAAATTTACATAATTGGGTTATTTTGGTGTTACTTTCCGTAATTTTACTTAGCCACGGTTAATCCTCATCTTTTTTGACTTTTCATCCACCTTTACGATTTTTCAACCCCCTGAATGCTAATTTTGCAAAATTCAGTTTATCTTTTACAATTTTTCAGTTTCCTTCGCTAGGTATAAGTGCATAATTTGGTTATTTTCGTGTTTTATTTCGTAATTCTACTTAATCACACTTAATTTTCATTCCTCTTGACTTTTCATCCCCTTTCACAATTTTTCAGCCCCGAGTGTTAATTTTTCAAAATTCGCCAAATTTTGTTTTAATTCCGGTAATTCTTTTCATTTACTCAGTCCTATTCATTTTCTATTTTTAAATTTTGTAAAAACAATTTTTTTACACTACAGCCATTCCACCCTAACTGTAACCGGAACAGATTTTTTCAAACTTATCAGATTATCAAAATTACTGTATCATATTAAACATGAATAATGGAATTCTCAATAAAAAGAAAGATTGTCATTGATTTTAAAGAAATGCGAATATTAGAAGCGGTTAAAATCGCGGCCGCATCTCTAAGAAGGCGCGCGGCCAAAATGCACCTAAAATCTATACGGCGTAATGACGTTTCTAATTGTTTGGCAAAACAATTACTGTTTTTACTGATTCAGTAGAAGTATTTTTGAGTTGGTGGCAGTTCCTTTTGAAATAAAAGTAATTGATTATTTGTTTTATACAGAATATTGTTTTCCGTGATGTATGTGTTCCGTCCGTTATTGAAAACATGCTAAAATAAAAATTTTCTGCAAAAAAGCGATTTTCATAAAATGTGATGCCTAGGGCTTCTCCGACATCATGGCGAACTATTACTTGATTCAGCCAAAACTTTTGTCTGAATTCACTTAAGGCTATTTTCGATACAATTTTACTTGTCCCGTCCGTTAAGTATAAATTTTTTGAAATGTGTCAAGGAAGATTTCTAATTTTTTGGCAAATGGAAATGGAATGCGTCCCTCCGTCGCCATGTTATATGACGACGAAGACTATATTTTTCAACAGGTCTGCAAATACAAATGTTTATAACAGGTGTATGCAGATGCAGTAACGTTTATTACAGGATAATGCTTCCATCCACAAGGCACGTACACTCAGGAGATACAATAATGGCCCTGTACCGCTCACAATGTGGATAGATTCTCATAAACTTTATCAAAAAAATTAAAATTGAACGCGAATATCTCTTTATTAAAACGACTCGAGTGGGATACAAGCCTTCACAAACCTATTTTGAGTGCCTTTTCTAAAAATCTATCGACATTGTTCGCGGTCAAGGGCCAATATTTTATCTCCTGACTGTATCTACTATTAGAGAATATTTTGAGGAAGAGGGCCGGCAAAAAGTCCAGACCTGAACATGATAGAGAACGCATGGGGTTATGTGACAAAAAAAATGTATAAAAGGGCTAAGGGTGAAAATTGGAGACCCTTTAATCGGGGTGAATTATTGGAGAAAATTCTGGAAGTTTGGGATGGATAACATTGAGGTGGAGTATGTCCAAACATTGATCAGGAGCATGCCTTCCAGGTTGGAGGAAGTAATTAGGAATAATGGTGGCTGGACGCACTATTACCTAATATTCTTAGAATTGAAGTGGTTTCTCTTTAAGAAAGGGGTGGAAACCTGGCGAATTGTGCGTCGCTGTATTTGAGGTGACACCACGGAGTTGCATATTCACATTTTCGTCCATTCAATTAGCCTGAATATGTTTTTAAATCTAATTTAGTTCATAGGTAAGTACTTGGGAGGAAATTATTGTCCCGTCCGTTAGTGATATAAAAGTTCTTGAAACCGTTATCTCGTGTAAGATTTTATATTCCACTATGTAGTTTGCTAACCTACCAGTAACTGTCTAGAATTGGTATGCAGATTGTTCATGTGGCATTAACATTCGCAGAAATTTCGATTTTTACCAAATGACAATCAGATGTCATATTTTTGTTGTCCCGTCCGTTAACACGCTTTGAACTCAGATCACTAAAATATAAATAAAGTATTTTACTATATCATTGTATTCTAAGATACCCTCTTCAATATCAATTATTTGGATAGCAGTGATACACATTTAAGTTATTATTATGGTGCCTCTTTAAAGGATCAATTCTGAACATTTGTTAAAAAACGTCCCGTCCGTTACTTTGGAATGGCTGACTTCGCCTTTTTGACACATCTGTGCGTTTGCGGAGGCACTACTACTAGGTGCAGATTGATAAAATCTGCACCCGATTCCACCAGTAAGACCAGCCGTCCCTACATACACATTAACTTGTCAAACGTCTACCGAGATATACATCGCATTGATATACATCTTCCGTTGGCTTTTTTTCGTAATCAATTGCTTGGTATTTGCAAAAAAAATAGTTTCCAGACAACAAAATTTCGACCAAAATTGAAGGTCAAAAAACTTCTCCTGCCCCCACTAGATAAGTGACTGGAGCCGAAATTTTTCACCGCCAATGTGATTGTACATCCTTCCCCTTGTAGTACCACCAAAATTTAATGGGGGTAAATCACCCCCCTGGCTTCTAGAGGGTGGCCAAACTTAGACCGACATTTTTACAGGTTGCGAGGGTAAGTTTGGCCACCCCTAGGAGCCAGGGGGATGATGTTCCCCCCAGTAAATTTGGGTGCTATTACAAGGGAAAAGATGTACAATCACAAGGGCGGTATTTAGTGAAATTGAGACAGAAGTTGGGAATGAAATTTGAGAGAAATTTGTTTGACTTTATATGATTATTTTATACATTGAGTATTGAACCAATCCAAAGCAGCATTTAGTATACCAGCAAGCTCTCGTCCTCTTTTTAGCCTAAAAAAATCTAAGATTTTGACTCGTAGTTGACAACCATTCGGACGTCAATACCCGCGGCAATCAAGAGACTACTCGTCGCATTACTATTGATTATTGTCTATATTTTTATAAATAAAGTATCTTTTTGAAGTTCAATAGAATATAATGCATTTATCACAAAGAAAATATGCGTTACAAGGGTTTTATACACTACAAAATTGCCAAATTTAAAAAAAAAAATTTTTGTGGCCAATGTTAAACCTAACACGGTTTAATTTGATTTAACATCCAAAATGAACACGTGGCCACTTTACGGTACCTAACTTCAAAAAGCTGCTAATTTCAAGTGACAAGACCTCTAATTTTTTACCTACTTATTCTTAAATAAAAATAAAGGTTTCAAAAATTAAATCCACCGGTCAGTGCCACGAATCCATTCTCTTGCCCTCAATAGAAGAATGAAAATGTATAATCGCCTATATTAAAATTTTCGCCCTTTTTAGTTCAGTTTGATTTTTTGACCTTGAGTATTTAAAAGTATTTAAATACATTTTAAATGTATTTGTATTTGTATTTAAATACTTAGAAAAGAGTATTTTTAACAACACTGCCGCCCTGTATATGGGATCTGGTAAATCCAGAAACAAAAATAAATAAATAAATAAATCAGTAAAGATAGTGCGCTTACGAGCTCGTGGACGCCCCTATTTATAAGAAAAACCTAAAGGTCTTGACTTGAAGGTTAACCTACTAAACAGGGTAGTTCACCGCCACACGATCTAAAAATCCAAAATACTATTTTCGCAAAACGTAGGCGTCGCCCTAGTACTTATTTCATCCACAGACCATCGACGAAGCAGACGATTTTAGACCTTAACGTTTTAAGCATGGTAGTGATACACATCCAACTGCGAGAATCTTGAAGGACTTCAGTTCTTATTTGATACACATGCGCTTCTCTCAGGGATGCTCTTGTGAATCTGCAAGCTTTGGATTTGGTTAGAAAGTCGACTTGAAATAGTTTGAGGCATCTTAAACCGTGATCGGCATCTATGTAGCTGTTTGCTGTTATAAAACCATTTCACTTATCCTATTCATGTCTATTACCTGTCAGAGACACCCGAGCTGACGTAACCTCCTACCTTTTTAATTTTATTTATTAGGTAGGTAGGTACTCTTTACAAATGAGAGATCATAAAATTAGCAAATGTTGATTTATTTGAGCGATTTGAGGCACAGAATTAAAACAATCAACCATTACATCATCATATTAATGCCTCCCAACAATGGATTTCATTGATTAGTTTTTCTTGTAAGTACCTATAGTATTTCTTTTTAAAACAATCCATAATGGTTTGTTTAATATTGTTTTCATACGGTGTTCCTTTGTAATTTTTTTACCTGATGGACAAGACGTTCGGGCTCTTGAGCGACAACGTTTGGACATCAGCACATCTGTTAAGGGTAATAAATAAAAGAAAACAGGGGGGTGTCTTTGACAATCAACATCATAAATAAGATAAGTCAAATGGCTTTATTACAAGCAGCAATCAACCATCTTGCTCATCCATTACCGCACATTCCGCGTCTTTTATAATTTATTCTAATTTTACCAATTTAATCGTTCAACTGCTACTACTAACTACTACTACCTACCCCTTTATTGAAATTGCGTTTATTTCATTGAACCAAATCCTTCATATATTTTTTTGGACTGGTTTTAATTAGGTATTTGTGTTGTAATGTGGAAAATGTTTACCTACCTACCACAACATGGGCGTACTTAGTCAAAATGTGTACCTATATTCGAACAAACCCCACCCCACGTTTGATTTTTAAACTATTAAAACGGTGCAGAAACAACAGGAGAATTTATTGCCGATGCCGAGAGCTAAATTCTGTTAGTCGTCCAGATTGTAGAAAATGTGACGTGCGAGAAGGTTTGTGGATCAAATAAGTACGAAAGTAGTAACCGGTGGATATGGATCAATAAGCGCTGAACTATTCCGGTATAAGTGGTGGATGTGTCTCAAATATGCTTTGGAACGTTAAGGTCTAGAACGGTCTGCGTTGTCGATGGTCGGTGGATCAAATAAGTACTAGGGCGACGTAGGAGCACAAGAAGTTGGTTTGAAATCAAACACAATATGTATTTATTATCGAGGGGTTGATGGACTTATCTTTTAAATCGGCGAAGATCCCACGAAGGATGAAAAATTAATCTTGACAGTTGGACAGTAACGACCTCCAACCACAACAAACGGACGGCGCAGAAGCCAAGTTGACAGACAAATCCCCTAACGTCGGTGTTGGCGGGAAGATAATCTGGCGGGAAAGAGTGACATCGATGGAGTCGTCACCCAACTAAAGGTTTTTCCCAAAACCCATTAATAATTGACCTACGATGGAACAAAAGCATATGATGACTACCAGAAAATGAGCTAGATTTAGAGAGGACCTACCTACGGGTGGTGGTCGGCCAATTTAAAGTGGAATCAAGGTGGTTGATGGCGGTCTGATCGCCACAGGAAAATGGCGTCGAAATTCTTCAATTCAGAACCGGCAAACCGCCGAAGAATACTTGCAGTATTCACTATCCCAGATTCAATAATCCCCAAATAAAGGCACGCACCAGCCAAACTGGGAAATTTCACTCCACATTCACGGATTAGTGAAATCGAAAAAAGAATCTTGGGACGGAAGAATTAATACTCACGTTTGCTAAACTGCAAAACAAACCACTGGCCGCTGTCTCGATTTGAGGCTCTAGCTCTCCGCGAAGATCCCTACCTCGCATCCCAACCCAACCAATCGCATGATCGTTAACAAAGTCCAAAAAAATGTTAAACTTAAATTAACTGTACGCGGTAATTCAAATTTTATCTGCTTTGGAAATACCCCTTACAATTCGTTGTAGACTTGGAATTTCAAAATAACCAATATTTGAGGGGCGGTAGAGGGCTAAAGATGTTGAACTATAGCAAAACCTTAAATAAACTTTCTTCTTAGGATAGTAAAAAGTAAGTTTTGGCGACTATTACAAAACAAAAAATGGGCAGCTACGGAAGCGGCTGGAACCTCCCCACTTGGTGAATGTTCCAATCCTATCCTATCACCAATATCAAGTAAATTTTACTTCACCAAACCTAAGGGGTTTTCTGCGATTTCTCTAAATTTTACGATCTTTTGCCAAAAGGACACTAAGTTTGAATACAATTTTGAAAACAAAATTTGAAGACTTTTCATGTGCTGATAGAGAAAATGGGAGTTCATTATTCAAATTTCAAAGTTGATATGCCAAAATGGCACTTGCCATTCGCCGATTGCCACCAATATTAAATCAGCTCTTCGGCGGGTAACGGTATCTCTACCTACCAAATTTCAGTCAAATCGATCCAGCAGTTTGGGCTGTAGCGTGTTATTTAATGTTTCCTCGCGAATTTTTCGATTTTATGCCAAAAAGGCGCTAAGTGGGAATACAGTTTCAGATACCTACAGAATTTTAAGACCTTTCATATGCTGATAAGAAAAATTAGCGTTCATTAGTCAAATTTCATAATTTACATGCCAAAAATGCACTTGGCGTCTGCGGATTCGCAACAAAATTAACTGGGCTCACCAGAAGGCCAACGCTAACCTTTATACCAAATTTCATTAAAATCCGTTCGGTAGTTTCCGAGAAATCGTGCTCACATACGTACGTACATACACACAGACATTTTTTAAAACCCACTTTTTTGTGATCCTGGAACCTTGAAACGTAAAGATCTGGTGTTATTTCAATTTCGAATTTTGGAGTGATTGCAATAACCTCCCATTTTTATATGGTTGTGGGGAGGTTAATTCCAAAATTCTTTTTTTTCGATACACCCTAATGTACACCAAAATTCCCCTGCGAAATAGCCCTCGCACCGGATCTATGTTTTGTGGTCTTGAGGAATCCAAAAAAGTGGTTTTTAAAATCTGTCTGTCTGTATGTACGTACATACAGGGTGAGTCTAAAAGACTCCACATCCTTTATACCACAGAATCTACTGTTCAAATGATGAAGCTTGGTGCAAAAATGATTGGTCAATTGTGATTCCTCTTGATGTTATAAGCCGTCAAAGATCTTCATTTTTAAATATCTTTCGAAAGGTGTATCGTAGGACTTTGAATTTTTGCACAGCATTGTTACAGATCAAGAAGCAACTGCTGATGGTACTTAAGACATTATCCAAAAAGCGGATCTCTGTTATACAGGGTGGCCCCGATGTTATTTGCCCTTGAACTTTTTTATGTTTGAAAATATTGCTAATTTGTCTATGCGGTCGTATTCCCCGTTCAATTCTAAAACTTTTTTGGCTCTTAAAATTTTTCGAAAAAACTAACCACTCACGAGAAAAATAGAAAAAACCGAAAACATGATGCAGGTAATCATTTTTATTGAAATTGTAGGTTTATCACGAAAAAACAAAACAAAAAAAAGTTGATTTTACATTTTAAGAGCAACCTCCTTTAAACAATGTTTGAATGACACTAAGCTAACACAATTTTTTATATCTAGGTACAGGTAATTTATTGAAATCTTTTTTGTTAATTGCACGTGTTGTATTAGTTTAGAAGAAAAGTTAGTGTCTGTGCATAAGTTTTTTCTTTTTCCGACATGTTTCGCCTGGTTAGGGCATCATCAGGGAGTTATCTAATTTTATTTACATTAAACTTGATTAAAATTTAAAAACTTAGAAACTAATTAAAAGATTTTATCACAGGCTTTGTTTATCACAGTTCCACAGCCATGTTCGTTTTTCATGAAAAAAAAAGCTTTGGCCTTGCTCAGTTTGCGCATTTCACCCCCACCCCAACCAACGTCAAGATCTTAAATGTCAACACACCCCGTGTCGTATATCAAATGAAAGCCCTTGGAAAATGCTATTCACTGTTCTAAGTAGCTTGAGAATTTAGCGAACCGTTTCCGTCAAAAGTTTTGAAAAATCGATGAAAAATCTGCTGATATGTGGACTAAAAATGTGACTGATTAGATATCTAGTGAGTTTCATTTGTTATTAACTTTTTTGGAGCATTAATTTTAGCAGTCCCACACGGATCAACGAGAGAACCAATAGTAACCTATCCAAACAAAGCTAATAACGATTAAACTCGCTAGACATCTAATCAGTCACATTTTTAATCCACATATCAACAGATTTTTCATCGAGTTTTTCAAAACTTTCCACGGAATTCCAATTTCAATAAATTCGAATACAGTACATTTTTGTCTCTAACATGAAAACGGTTCGCTAAATTCTCAAACTACTTAGAACAATGAAGAGCATATTTCAAGGGCTTTCATTTGATGTATGACTTGAGGTGTGTTGCCATTTAAAATTTTGATGTTGATTGGGGTGGGGGTGAAATGCGCAAACTGAACAAAGTCAAAGCTATGGTGAAACATGTCCCCCTCAATGCCAAGGAACCTCTCGAAAACCGCAAGTCGATATCTTATTTCCGTTCAAAAGTTATTACGACTGGATCGTCTTGAATGGGCCACCCGGTATGTATGCACCTCGCTAACATATATCACTTTATCTACTAAATACTGGGGTACCAATTTCATTTTAACTATGTAAACAAAAATCATAACGTTATAATACATTCTTTGCTTGACTATGAGGAGCCAACACGGACAAAATGTAGATATATAATTCTTTGCGATTTGATAGAATTTTGAAGGAATATGTTATATTTTGAGACAGAGCTGGGAGTAACTTTAGAAAAAAGTTACTTTTATGTAACTGGTTACAAAAAGTAACTAAGTTACTTAGTAACTAGTTACTTTTTTTCTCCCTGCGAAAAGTAACTATATCTAGTTACTTTACTGAAGTAACTTGTAACTAGTTACTTTTGGTAAGTATCTAAAGACATAAAAAAGTAACTAGTTACTTTTCATGTATCTAGTTACTTTTCATGTATTTAGTTACTTTCCAACGTAACTAGTTACTTTTTATGCAATAAGATACTTTTACAATAATATCAACAATTTTCAGAAAAGTTGTATTTCTATAGGCTGGGTAAAACATAATTTTTTGATGCCATAATGCATCTGCCCATTGACATTTTCTTTTTATTTACTTTTGAGATTTTGACAGATTGTGAGGTAAGAGAAAATTTGATAGAAATGAGAAATCAAAAAATTAAATTGCTCAGGTAAATTTGCATCAAAACAACTAACTTTTGTGGTGTTTTTGCGTTTTTCGAAAATCTCAATATTTCACCGCTTTCTTCGATATTTTTGAAAATCTAGGGTGGCCGTGACTGCACTTCCGGTCAAGTATGATACATGTTTCTAACTCAGAAAAAAATTGTACATTCCGAATCCGTTGAGAAAAAGGTGTCATTCCATTTGAAAAAACAAAGTTAAGATCATTTCCGGTTGAACCGGAAGTGGAAAGAATTCCCTTAATATACGCGCAAGTGTCCCCCTCCGTGCGGGATTGGCCAGCTTTTATTTCAATTCAATATTTAACTTTCTTTATTACATCCAAAGATATTCAAGAGGTGGGAAGTTTTAAAAAACCCTGTATGGGCTGTACATACCATGATCATCAAGATTTATAATTTTAGTGGACGATGATCTTTATTCTTTGGTTAGTAACGCAACGCAATGAAACTGGCTTGCTCTAATTTATCATAAATCTAGATGCACCTATTGGTACAAAAGAATTTTAATGGTACAACATACAAAGCGCAAAATGAGTAGCTATTAGCTAGCTACAGATTTTAAAAAATTATCCTCCTCCGAAATTCTCGAGGTATTTAATCTAATTTAAACTCAATCCCAACCGTTTCTATAACATTAATGAAAGTAACTAAATTACGCAAAAAGTAACTAAAATATTATATCTAGTTACTTACAGAAGTATTTAGTTACTTTTTAAAAGTATCTAGATACCAAAAGTAACTAAGTTACTTCAAAAGTAACTAAGATACTATATCTAGTTACTTTTCATAAGTAACTTGTAACTAAGTTCTTTTTTCAGTAAAGTATCTAGTTACTTCAGTAACTTAAGTTACTTTTATGAAAAGTAACTTGAAAAGTATCTAGTTACTATTTCAAAGTAACTTTCCCAGCTCTGTTTTGAGATAAATATGTTACTTCTGACAAGGTTTATAGTATTTACTAGAAGGCTTAAGAAAACAAATCAACTTTTTCTGAAATATTCTTATTTTATATTATTGTCCCTTTTAACTTTATATTTCCACAAAACTTTATATTATTCAATCATCTTGGTTTGAGTCTTGGATTAGTGCAGAGACCTGTCATCCACGGCCTCCTGTTTTAAATTCTACTATCAGATAGATGGCGCCTGCGTCGACAAGTCTATCGCGCAACACGTGCCTGTTGTTTAATTTAAACAATAATTGAAAAAAAAATTGCCAATCTCGGATACGATAGAAATTTTCCACAAGTTGTAAATAAATATGTATGGGTACCCTCCTCTAACAAAATAAATTGTAGAAATCGCCTTTTTGTCCCTAAAACGAAAATTTGGCTCAAAATTTATTGAGCAATTACAAGAGTGCCCACTGAATATAGGTACAAGGAGACCTAGAACGCTCGCACCACCGTTTAAAGGAGTCGGTATTGATATTCGGAATTCGGCATTAATATAAGGGCCGGTTTATCGATGCTCAGTTATCCCTAACTGAAAGCCAATTGCCTAGCAACTACACTTCTGATTGGCTACAATCTGTCAGTTTGAAGTTAGCTGAGCATCGATAAACCGGTATGTATTTGAAAATTTCCAGGGTCCAATTTTTGTCATAACTAGGCAACACCCCAAACACTCTGAAGTTTGGTGTGCTGCCTGGTTATGACAATCATAGGGCTGCCATCTCTTGACCAAAAGCGTAAATTTAGCCAGTTGAACACTTGCTAGGGTGAAAATAATATAAACCGGGATATAAACTCTGTCTGCGATATAAAGTTACCTACTTATATATTCTTTTTCACAAATTGTATAAACTGTTGGTAATTAACGCGAAAACTCATTTCATATTAACGTTTGTCAATGCCAAAAACTTAGATTTTCAATTAAACATTATATTCAGTGAGACAAACATTATAAAAAGGACTTTTTTCCAGTGGTCGGAAGTAATGCATTACAAGTAATTAATTACTGTAATGAAATTACTTTAGCTGGTAATGAGTAATTGTAGTGCATTACTTTTTTTAAATAGTAATGGGTAATTGTAATGCATTACATTTTTTTAGTAATTGTAATGGAAAACCATTACTTTTTTTACCCTTAATTGATAAACGCAAAAATAAAGCTTTTATGAAAAATGTAATTCTGTGAAATGAAATAACCACCACAGGAAGTAGCTAGGTACTACTGGTATCAGAGTTAACCCTAACCCAGCGGGGTTGTTTACCTACCGCCTCCCAAACAAACATTGATGCATTCTGAAGAGGTTTTCCTGCTATTTTTAGTAGCGATATTCTCTGCAATTACTCCGGATTAAATATTTCTACAGAATTGAAATAATTTCCTAGCTGAAGAAAATAAAACTAACTAGCCATCTCAAGCAGTGGTAAATTTTGAAACGCAATTGTTATTCAAACTAAATTAAAATTAAATAATAAATTTACTGTTTCAAAATAATACACCTACAGTTTTTTTTATAACGTGGCATTTTTTTTAATTCCAATTAGAGTTGGCCGTGTCTGGAATGACGTATGTTTCAATTTACTGCAGATCTCAAAATCTGTCAGCGACAATTAGAAACACGAATACTAGATAATTTTGCTTTTTACTGGATCGGACACTTGGGTTAGTTTGTAGGCAAATTGTTAGCACACTTTTTGCATAGAAACGAGAAAAACAATTGCAATGGTGGAATTGAACACCTAGAGGTTCCTAGCGGCCACTCAAGGAACTAGGTGACATTTGTCTGCAAATTGTCAAATGTCAAATAATAAGTTCAATTTAACGGATTTTATTATTTTATTAATTGACCTGTTTACGTTTTGTTTGAAAATTTCACCTTTCCTCGCTAAATATGCAGCTTGTTTTAAATTCACTCCCTTAAACGTCTGGGGTAAGTCGCAATTCGCAACATTGTTATTAAATTCATGTAGGTTATGCTTGCTCAAAAACTTTGCTTTCAAATAGTTTCTTTTTAACAAATGTTTGATTTATATATACAATTATTGTTGCTAAACCCCAGTTAATGATTTAGTCGAGGATTTTGTATTTAGTTGGACTTATGTTAAATCACTATTTACTCTTTATCAATTTGCAAATTTTCTGTATCTTATGTGAATTTATCATTACTACTGTCTTTTTTGATTAAAATAATAATAATAATAATAATAATTTATTGGGCGTAATAAAAATAGGTACATTCATCGCCATGTCAGAGAAATATTTAAGTCGGTAACGACAATACAAACAATTAAGTATAAAATGACAATATACACAATTTAGATACAAGTACAATGTACCTAGTCACTCAAAAGTTACATTGTGGAACTGGCTCAGTTCGTAGATGGTGGCTCTCAACAAACGGCTCTTAATCACATCCGCAAACTTTTCACTACTTAGCCCAGCAATCCTGCGCGGCAAGACGTTGAAAAACTTTGGACCCCAGTATGAGATGGCAGTGCGACTCTTATCCAAGCGGTGAAAATCTATGCTAAGGTTACCCCTAATGCGAGTGTCATAATCGTGGAAATCCTGACCTCTGTGATACCTATCGAGATTATTCTTGACGTGGATCAAACAATGGTAAATATACAGTGCTGGAACCGTTAATATTCCCATTTCGGAAAAGCAATGCGAAACATCATCTCTATAACCAAGACCACATATTACACGGATTATTCTACGCTGCAGTGAGAAGACTCTGCCGAGATGATGAGTATGGCCCCATGCGAGTATTGCGTAACTGAGAACGCTCTGAAAGAGGCTAAAGTACACAGTCAACAGAGTATCGGCATTTACAGTATTTTGCAACTTTTTCATGAGGTATACACACTTTGTTAGCTTCTTACAAGAATCCTCTACATGTATATCAAAGCGAAGGTCGGGGTCAAAACTGATTCCGAGATACTTAACACTTGGGGGGTTGGCATAATTGTCAAGTTTCTTAGTGGTAAAAATCATGTCCTGCGTTTTCTCCGCATTGAGATATAATCCGTTTTCCTTAAACCACTCCAAGGCCCCCGACCGTGCATACTCCATCCTGCGCAGCACGTCATCCAGATCATCGGAGTAATTTATTAGCGTTGTGTCGTCTGCAAATAACAGCATTTTTATGGCCGTAGATGTGGGGAGGTCATTTATGAATACAAGAAAGAGTAGTGGGCCAAGCACAGAGCCTTGGGGCACTCCGTACTCTATTAAGCCCTTAGAAGATTGACAATTGTTATAGTAGGTCACCTGGTGACGGCCGCTCTAAAAGCTGATTAACTGTACTCTGCTTTTTCAAAGCAATATACCTATGTAATTTAAACTTATTTACCACTTGTCAAAAATAATCTCTCTAATGAAGAAGCAAGACGTCTAAGCCCCAATTGCACCGCTCTCCCTTAGCTTTAAGTGACCTTTAAAAACTGTGGAAACGATTGTCTCAATAATTGTTTCCAAGGCTTTTAAGGGTCACTTAACGTTAAGGGAGAGCGGTGCAATCGGGGCTAAGTAAATTCACTATGGACCAAGGTATATCAAAATTTCAGCGACACCACACACTATTTCCACATGAGACTGGTGCTGCAGCGCCCTTTGTCATATATCTTCCTAGCATTATTTCTGAACTCTCCAGGTTGATAATACACGTCTTAGCACCTCTGTGGTTAATATTTTCTAACTTCTTTAACATTATAGATACTTAATACGTACTAAAAGCTCAACTTGTAAAAATCTTAAAGGATACCGATAATTTATTAACATAAACATCTATCAAATTCGCTTTAATATGTATAATATTAGCAAGAATTACTAGGTTTTACCATTCTTCATTTAAACGATAGTAAATTGTGACAAGTATGTGAAACTCTTTGTTGTTGTATGTTGTATCCAGTCGGGAATAAACTGTTAGGTGATGAGACGCTGTCTGCAATCCTTCAGATCCTTTTACATTCATTGCAGGCTACTTCGTGATTGCAGGTAAACGATAAACGTAGGTATTGCATTATTCGCACCGCCTTCAAACAAATTCGGTTTTAAAACACAATTAATTAATACAACAACAGAAAATACCTAAAACAGTTCTTCTTTAGTTAAAATAGTGCATTAAAAAGCACATTAAACTAATAATAACCTCGCATCAACTGCTACGAACCACCATGACAGATGTCAGATCGTTTACGTTTATAATTTCTACCGTCTTTGACAGTAGTGGCGCTACCTGTTCAGTTCCAGTTCCCCCGCCCCGACCCCCCGCAAAAAGTGTGCGGATTTTTTCCCCTAGTAACCGATCCAGTAAGAAGCAAAATTATCTAGCATCCGTGATTAGAAATTTAAGAAATGTCACGTTAAAAGTAATGTATATAAAGTAATGCATTACATTTATTAAGTAATTGTAATTGTAATGCATTACTTTTTGAAAAAAGTAATGAATAATTGTAATGCATTACAATTTCGACGAAGTAATGTGTAATGGTATTGAATTACTTTTTAAAAGTAATGTTCCGACCACTGCATTTTTCCCATATATTTGCCATTTACATTTTGTCCGCTTTGGCCCCTCATACTTGACACTCATTATGTTTAAATTATTGAGCATATGGATGGATGGGTGTATACCTATTACAATTTAGTATCCATCTCAACACTCTGTTTTGAGCCACCTGGAAATCATTAACTACATAAGCAGGCATTGCATACCTACAGGGGCCCTATCCCCGAGTTCGGCGGATCTCGTTTCGTGCGAAAGTGATGCGGTTTGCGCACGAACCTCCGACTTTGGTATTCTCGAGATCCGTACCATTCGAATCTCGGGCGATGTGGAACTTTTCGTACGACCGTCAGCATCGCATGATAATTCCAGGCGGATCGAGGCATTTGCACGAAAGTAGATGCTGCTTGCTCAACTCGGTTTTCAATTTTTATATCAAAAATCATTACCGTTGGATTATTTTGCTAATACTTATTATTTATGCTTAATGGGTCGATTAGGAAAATGTCTTCAATTTCATTTCCTTTTATTTGTCTTTGCTTTTTCAAATTTTTTTATTTTTCACAATCTGCCAAAATAGCAAAAAGAATTTTTAAAAAAGTATACGAGCAGTTGAATTTGTAACAAAAAAATAAGGTTGACGTGTAGGTACTTGTGATTTTCAAAAATCTTGGTTTTTGACCGATTTCTTCAATGTTTTTGAAAATCTGGGGTGGCCGTGACTGTACTTCCGGTAAATACATATTTCTAACTTTAAAAAATTCTCAGACTCCGAATCCATAGAGAAAAAAGGCAGCAGAGAAGCGGCTGGAACCTCCCCAACGCATGGATCTTTGATTTCCGTGACTTATTGTGTTTAAGATTTTAAAGTTGATATGCAAATGGCACTTCCCGTGGACCAATTGCTCCCAAAAGCCTTTCAGCTCTTCAATGGGTTACCTAACCTCCATGTACCATGTTTTTGATGGGTGAATGAGAGAATAATTTTAAGCTTCGAAATTGGTGTGCCAAAACGGCACTTTCCGTGGGCCGATTGAATCCAAAATTTGTTCAGCTCTTCGACGTGTAATACAATCCCCATGTGCAAAATTTCAGCCAAATCGGTTGAGGGGCTTGGGCTGTACCGCGATTTTGAAGTCCGATTTTTGGTCAAAAGGGACTAAGAATGAATACACTTTTAGAAGCAGAATTGACGTGATTTTTAGCTTCTGCAGTTTGGTAACCTGGTGTCCAAAAAATTAAATAATCAGTTTAGCGTGATCCTAAGGCCCTAAATAACCAACCTGTGGGCAAAAATTATTTATTTCATGAAAATAGCCCCATTGAAAATTTCGTGACGTCACATTTTTGGGCCAATCAAAAAAATTTTTACGTCCTCTGAAGGGTTTTTAGTACCCATACACCCTGTAAAAAAATCAAAACTCTAGCTTCAAGGTAAAGGGCAATTATTGAGGTGGGCAATAGTGTTGGTCCACCCGGTACACACAGACATTTTTTAAAAACCACTTTTTCGTGATCTTGAGACCTTGAAACGTAAAGATCTGGTGTTATCTCAATTTCGAATTTTGGAGTGATTGCAGTAACCTCCCATTTTTATATTGATTGTGGGGAGGTTAATTAGAATATTTGCATTTATTTGGGTTGCGATTTATCAAATAAATTCAAACTTGACCGCCGCGCCGTGCGAAACCGGTGCTCTCATTGGTTTTCGACTGCCGTTACGCTACGGCATACGTTTCTCGGGCGGAAGAAACGATCGAAATGCGAACAGGCGGAGGGGAACTCGAGAATACCGTTTGGCGATCCGAGAGTCGCCCGTGCGGATTTCGATTTCGTGCGGATGTGCATTCGGATGAGATCCGCCGAAGTCGGGGATAAGGCCCCAGTACGGTGGAACAAAAATCAATATGCGGTAATAGCAAAACATTATATAATCTCAGCTTAGTAGCTACACTTAATTCTCTCTCGTTTTAACATCCCCAGTGTTTTCGATATCTTACCCATCACATAATTACAATGATAAAGAAAATTCAGGCGCTCATCAAAGTAGAAACCCAGATATTTCATTATATTAACACGTTCCAGTGGCTGATTGTTTACTGTTATATTAATTTCATCATTACAAATAGCCTTTGAAGAAAAAACTATAAATTTTGATTTCTGAACATTTAAAGAGAGTTCGTTGACACATAAGTAATTAAAAATATTGTATAAATCAGAGTTCATTTTCTCACACATGTCCTTAAGATTTAGGCCGCATATATACAATAACATAATATCATCGGCAAACATTTGTATTTCACAAAACTTAACATATTTAATGATGTCGTTTATATACAGAACGAATAAAAGAGGGCCCAATATGGATCCCTGAGGTGCTCCATGCTCAATCTCTCGTAATACCGAAATTTGACCATCATAATTTACACTCTGCTTTCTGCCACTCAAATATGATTTAATCCAGCAAAGAACCGTACCGTCAATTCCCAATTTTTTTAGTTTATGTAATAACAAATCACAGTTTACAGTTTCAAAAGCTCTTTTGAAGTCTAAGAACACAGCCAAGATATAGTTTCGATTTTCCATTTCAGTTAACCAGTTATCACAGATATTTATTATTACTACAGATTGGCAGGAATGGTTTTTTCTAAATCCCGATTGACAGTTTACAATGATGTTATTTGTCTCCCAAAATTTTAACAGCTGATCCTTGACCACAGACTCCAAAATCTTCTCTAATACAGGCAAAGTATTTATATACAGGGTGAGTCAACAAGGCGACGGCGGTCCATAACTTCTGAACCCTTCCAGATAAGAAATCAATTCAAACGCCATTATATACAACACCGCCCATTCTACATCCTAAAAATACTTTCAACTATACAGGGTGTCCCAAAACACTTGCAACGCATGGCAACTTGATTTTTTTAAATGGAACACCACCATTTTGGTGCCATATTCTGGATCACCTATAACATAGCTTTACATCAACATAAGACATTTGATGTTTTAACGCTCTGTTCTAAAGTAATTAATTCTTTTTGAAAAATTTCAATCATTGCGGGTGCTTCTTAAAAAAATTCCTGAGAACTCAATTTTGTATCTAGAGAGCTGAGATTCGGTATGAATATGAAGGAAGGCTCATTCTATCTATCCAACATGATAACTATCATTATCACAATACAGGGTGTTAAAAATTCTGTGTCAAGTTTGGAAAATTTCAAATATTCAAAACTCCATTTTTTCAAATGGCACCCCCTGTTATTATTATGCCATGGGGTTCGTCTGTTGAATTACTTTATTTTTTATTAAGTATGTCCTATACCTAAAGTCAATACTTCAAAAGATATTCTTTGTCTTATTTATTTTATTGAAGATTATTACGATCTCAATTAAAGATTGCCATGGACGGTATGACAGTTATGATTAACATTGTTTATTTACATAGTTACCAGACAGTTTGTCAGATTTATTGACATACACAACCAGGAAGAAATCATTGACATGGTTTACCGCTTATGGTTGAAATTCATTGTGTATGTCAATAAATGTGACAAACTGTCTGGTAACCATGTAAATAAACAATGGTAGTCGTAACTGTCATACAGTCCCTGGCATTCTTTAATTGAGATCGTAATAATCTTCAATAAAATAAATAAGACAAAGAATATCTTATATAGGACATACTTAATAAAAAATAAAGTAATCCAACAGCCGAACCCCATGGCACAATAATAACAGGGGGTGCCATTTGAAAAAATGGAGTTTTGCATATTTGAAATTTTCCAAACTTGACACAGAATTTTTAACACCCTGTATAGTGATAATGATAGTTATCATGTTAGATAGATAGAGTAGACCTTCCTTCATATTCGTACCGAATCTCAGCCCTCTAGATACAAAATTGAGTTCTCAGGATTTTTTTTAAGAAGCACCCGCAATGATCGAAATTTTTCAAAAAGAATTAATTACTTTAGAACAGAGCTTTAAAACATCAAATGTCTTATGTCGATGTAAAGCTATGTTACAGATGATCCAGAATATGGCATCAAAATGATGGTGTTCCATTAAAAAAAATCAAGTTGCCATGCGTTGCAAGTGTTTTGGGACACCCTGTATAGTTGAAAGTATTTTTAGTATGTAGAATTGGCGGTGTTGTACATAATGGCGTTTGAATTGATTTCCTATCTGGAAGGGTTCAGAAGTTATGGACCGCCGTCGCCTTGTTGACTCACCCTGTATATATCACAATTGACCAATAATTTTTGCACCAAGCTTCATCATTTGAACAGTAGATTCTGTGGTATAAAGGATGTGGAGTCTTTCAGACTCACCCTGTACATACCACCCTTTACCCTTATTGTTACTTCTCAATCTCAACTCAAGGCTTGCTTTCCAGTAAATCCACTTCGTTAAGGGTGCGCACGGATTCAACGAAATGCAACCAATTATACATTCTTCTTTCATTTAATCCTATGTATTTTTAACTTCACACAACTATGCCTTACGAAGGCAAAATAACTTAGGAAAAAAATAGCAAATGGAAGAGCAGTCTTTACATTGTATATTGACTATTCCAAATTTGCCATTTTGCTGAAATAAATAAAGAAAAAAATTAAGAAATTTTGATATGAAATTTCTTAATTTTTTTTCTATAATTTATTTCAACAAAATAACAAATTTTGAATAGTCATTAAATAACTTAATGACTGCTCTTCAATCTGTTAATTTTTTCCGAAGTTAATTTGTCTTCGTAAGGCATATTTGTGTGAAAGTAAAAATACATAGGATAAAATGAGAGAAGAATGTATAATTGGTTGCATTTCGTTGAATCCGTGCGCACCCTTTTAAACCATATAGGTACTATAAAGAAAGTTATATTAAAATACGGGACGGCAACGCCGTTTTGTTGGGGCGACTAAATTGGGAATCCTGGCGTTCAACAGTTCTCGTTATTAACAACGCATATAAAAATTTATTGTCCTAAATGAGCAGTTACTTAGACCCTAATAAACGACGGTTCTGTTACTGCCAACAACATTGGTTTAGTAATCTTTAGAATACGTATCTTTTGCAGTAGCAATAAGAAACTCTGGCCACAGCAGTTCTTCCGTATTAATAGCAAATAGAAGAATCTATTAGGAGCAATATGCTCATTTACCTACTAAAATTCAAACCCTGATTTTCTAAAAATAATTTATTACACCCCTATGTAGGAATGTGATTATTAAAAATACATATTAGGTAGGTACATTCTTATATGATTAAACAGGAAACATACAATAACTAATACCGTATTCCCTCGTGTAAAAGCAACAAAGTAAGTAGGCTGCTACTTTTGACTTTTATCAGGCTTTGACATTCGGCTTTTCGCAAATACACCACGGTCAAACTGATATTTGGAAACTCTATAAGCAATTATACACAAGCAAAAATAAATAAAGAATTAAGGATATGGGAGTATGTTCACTCCAAACTCTTTTGCTGTTCTAGCGATAGAAGTTCGTTATCAAAATGCCATCTCACTGCCCATAGATTAAATTCGACCGATTAACTTTTGCATTTGACCATGGCGGAATTTCGCAAAGCTAACGTCAAAAACGTGACAGAAAAGTCAAAAGTAGCAGCCTGCTTACTTTGTTGCTTTTACACGAAGGAATACGGTACATTATTTTGTTGTTTTGGTTCGATTACATTATTTGCAAATCTTTTATAAACTAGTTTTTCTTTTTCACTTGTGTGTATCTTGTATTTTTAAGTATAACTTAATTTTTACGTTTTTTTAATTGTCCTGTTATTGGTATTTATTACTGTTGGGCAATAAAAGTATTATTATTATTATTATTGGCAATATGTAGATGATTAAACAGGAAAAATACAATAATACATTATTGGCAATATGTATACAGGGTTAGTACAAAGTCCCGGGACGGTCAGTTATCTCCATTATTTCTTAAGATTTTACTTTAAAACTTGGTACTCAGGCACAGATACAGGGAATTCACAACTGTTTTTAAAAATTTTCTTGGACTTCCCGTTAAATCGGCAGTGACCCTAAAAATCGTTTTTTAAAATGGAATCATAAAGAAAAAAACATATATCATACTTAACCAGAAATCAAAAGTCGCGGCCACCTTGGATTTTCAAAAACATAGAAGAAATCGGTCAAAAAGCAAGATTTTTCAAAAGCGTAAGTACACGTCAACCTAATTTTTTTAATACAAATTCAACTGCGCAATTACATTTCCTTTTATTTGTTTTTGCTTTTTTGAAATTTATTAAATGTTCACAATCAGCCAACATAGGAGACAGAATTTTTAAAAATGTAATTGGCTGGTTGAATTTCCTTTAAAGAAATAAGGTTGGCGTGTACTTGCGGTTTTGAAAAATCTTGCTTTTTGACCGATTTTTCGATGTTTTTGAAAATCCAGGGTGGCCGCGACTTGACTTCTAATCAACTATGATACATGTTACTGACTTAAAAATTCGTAGATTCCGAATCCGTTGAGAAAAAAGTATGATTCCATTTTAAAAAACGATTTTTAGGGTCACTGCCGGTTTAACGGGAAGTCCAAGACAATTTTTAAAAACAGTTGTGAATTCCCTGTATTTAATTGTGCCTGGGTACCAAGTTTCTAAGTAAAATCTTCAATAATAACGAAGATAACTGGACCGTCCCGGGATTTTGTATACTAACCCTGCATAGACTAAACAGAAAAAATTCAATATTACGTTATTGGCAAAAATACAATAATATTATGTATAGTAATATCGGGCGTACCAAAAAAACCGGGCAAAATATTTTTGGAAATAAGTCGATCAGCCATTTCTTAACCGATTCTGATAAACGTGATCTTAAATTAAAGCTAAGGAATCAGGCTTTCTTCAAGACACACCGCACAATAAAACACGTGTACACACACACCCCCACTGGTATTAAACTTTGCCCGCGAGACCGCGTACTCATATTAGAACATTGCCAACAACCACTACCCCAAACTACCCGACACGATCGCAAAAAAACGGCGGGATATACAGGGTGAGTCTGAAAGACTCCACATCCTTTATACCACAGAATCTACTGTTCAAATGATGAAGCTTGGTGCAAAAATTATTGGTCAATTGTGATTCCTCTTAATGTTATAAACCGCTAAAGATCTTCATTTTTAAACGTTCTTTTTAAATATCTTTCGAAAGGTGCATCGTAGGATTTTGAATTTTAGCACAGCATTGTTACAGACCAAGATGCAACTACTTATGGTTCTTAAGACATTATCCAAAAAGCGGATCCCTGTTATACAGGGTGGCCTCGATGTTATTTGCCCTTGAACTTTTTTATGTTTGAAAATAATGCTAATTTGCCTATGCGGCCGTATTCCCCTATCAATTCTAAAACTGTTTCGGCTCTTAAAATTTTTCGAAAAAATTAACCACTCACGAGGAAAATTGAAAAAACCGAAAACATGATCATCGTGATAAACCTACAATTTCAATAAAAATTAAAGTGTACGTTGACACGCGTCACATTTCAACTGTTTTTTTGCATTGAAGGTGTTCTCCTACATCTGTGCCCAGAACAATTGCTCACAACTGAAGGAAAAACATTGACACTTTTTTACGAGGTAGAATCATCATTGGTTTTAAGGTGATTACCTGTATCATGTTTTCGGTTTTTTCAATTTTTCTCGTGAGTGGTTAGTTTTTTCGAAAAATTTTAAGAACCAAAAAAGTTTTAGAATTGAACGGGGAATACGGCCGCATAGGCAAATTAGCAATATTTTCAAACATAAAAAAGTTCAAGGGCAAATAACATCGGGGCCATCCTGTATAACAGAGATCCGCCTTTTTGGATAATGTCTTAAGTACCATCAGCAGTTGCTTCTTGGTCTGTAACAATGCTGTGCAAAAATTCAAAATCCTACGAGACACCATTAGAAAGATATTTAAAATGCAGCAGAGAAGCGGCTGGAACCTCCCCATCGCGTGGATCTTTCTATTCTGTGTAGATAGTAGTCAATTCAACAGAATTTTTTTAATCCTTGACTAATTTCGCAATTTTCTGACAAATACCGACGTCACCCATCACGTTTGACAATATGTTCCTTTTAAGGTTAATCTTTTGCCACCTTTTTGACAATAACTGCCACTTTATGTCATCCACTGTCAGCCCGCTCCCTTTTAATGAGAAAGAATTTTTTCTCTGTTTTCCACTGAAATGGAAGAAACTGTGAACACATTTTTAGAACCAGAATTTGATCGCCTTTCTAATGGCGACATAAAAAAGGAGGTCTTGTATTTAAAATTTTAAGTTGATATGCTTAAATGGGACTTCCCGTGGGCCAATTGCTTTCAAAAGCCTTTCAGGTCTTCAACGGGTCACCCAATCTCCATGTACCAAATTTCAGCCAAATCGATTCAGTAATTTGGGCTATAATGTATTTTTACTGTTATTATAAAATTTCGATTTTTTGAACCAAACAGCGCTAAATGCGAATTAATTTTGTCCTATTTAAAACCAGAATTTGAAGACCTTTCTGATGGTGACAATAAATCTCTCAAAAACTTGTTTTTAATGGTCAAATGAGAGAACAATTTTAAATTTGGAAATTGGTGTGCCAAAACGGCACTTTCCGTGAGTCGATTGAATTCAAAATTTGTTCAGCTCTTCAACGTGTAATACAATCCCCATGTGCAAAATTTCAGCCAAATCGGTTCAGGGGCTTGGGCTGTACCGCGATTTTAAAGTCCGATAAAAATGAATTAATTTTTTATTTTTGGTTAAAAGAGCACTAAGAATGAATACACTTTTAGAAGCAGAATTTGAAGGTCTTCCTTATGGTGACGTGAAAAATGGGGGTTTGCATTTAAAATTTAAAAGTTGATGTGCCATAATGGCATTTCCGGTTGCACGATTGGCTCCAAAAGCTTTTCAGATCTAAGTTAGGTTACGAGATGCCTATGCTCCAAATTTCAGCCAAATCGGTCTAGTAGTTTTGGCTGTGGTGTGATTACAAACGAACGTACGTACGTACATACACACAGACACATTTTAAAAACCCCTTTTTTGGGTTCCTGAGACCTCAAAACGTGAAGATCTGGTGCTATCTCAAATTCGAAAATTTTAGTGATTGCAGTAACCTCCCATTTTTTTTAAATTGTGATGGGGTTGGGGAGGTTAAAAAATGTTTAAAAATGAAGATCTTTGGCGGCTTATAACATCAAGAGGAATCACAATTGACCAATAATTTTTGCACCAAGCTTCATCATTTGAACAGTAGATTATGTGGTATAAAGGATGTGGAGTCTTTCAGATTCACCCTGTAGGTCGTATTGACACGAATTTGTCGATAATATACGATTCTGACATTTAGACCATTGTCTCAGGAGACAAAGCAAGCCCTGGAAACAATTTAGGCTGTGGCCGCAAATAAACGTTTAGTTGCCATAACAAAAATTTTCCAAAAAAACGTAGACAGCAACAGGAGCATTCACGAGCTCTGCCATTTTATTCATAACAACATTACAATTCTAATAGTCCCTCAATAAAATTTATTTTACTGCGGGAGATATTTCGTTTAATTACAGTCATAGGCCATTTAAGTATTAAAACTAAATTTCTTTTTGCCACAAACATACAAATCTTAGTATGACATTCTAATTGCTTGATTTTTCTCAGTGCACAGTCTACGCCCTACGTCAAGGGCTAGTAGATCGGAGAAGTTTTTGACCACTCGTTATTTATTCCTAGACTAAGCTAAGCCCGCTACGATACCATAGAAACAATTGTTGTCAATAATTTGTTGTTATAGAATTTTTGAAGATTTAACTTTAAGACAGGATTAAATGTTTTATAGAACCCGCCCTCAGAGTGCTTTCTTGGCAACAAAAACATTCCGAATCATTCGCTGTTTTACAACAATTGTTATAACGACACCAGTATGTATTGTTGCTTCTATTCACAAATTTATCAGCATCTAGGAGCTGTTTCCTCTTCCCAGCTTCCAACTTTGCATTTTCTTAGTGAAAAAAGGAGGCTCAAACCCGTAAGCCATGTTGCTGCACGTAAAGACCAAGCGCGCGGCCGGGCGTCCGTGCTTCTTTGCCCCTATGACGTCACACCGTTGTAGGAATAAACATAAAATTTGCTGCATCTCGGTTATTATTGGTAGTAGCACATTAATTTTTTTGCCATAATTCTTAGAAAAAAATTCTCTACAACTTTTATTTTCACTTAAGTCCCCCTTTTTAACACACTGAGAATTTTAAAAATGACAGAACTAGAAGCGTTGTGTCTCTTGTTAACTAAAAGCAGTCAGCATAAGTACATCCTTGTCGCACAAACTGCATAGGTCTATTAATCAGTTCGGTTTTCTTCAATTGTTTATTTATCATTGCTTATTTCTCACTAATATAACTACACTCTGTGTTGGTAGTCAATAATAAACATATTCGATCTATTTTACTAATTGATTAATCGATATTTTATCAGGCAGTTGGAAGCAACCCGCGAATCAAATTGCCTTCTCCGCGACTGTCCCAACAACAAAGCGGGTACTGCGCGCATAGTCTCCACGCACCTTATCTTATCAAGATGTCTTTCGCTTCTTTTTAAATTGTTTGTTATTATTGTTATTGTTATTTTGTTTAATTTGTTAATCCAATTATTGTGTTATCAACATTTTTTATTTTGTTGTGGTAAGCTGTGGTGCCAATTACGGAACGTGCTGGGTGGCTATTATTGTCTTTCAATAACGGAAAAAGGTAAAAGTATAGTTTTTACTTTGGATTTGCTTTATGCTTCTTATACAGGGTGAGTCTGAGCGACACCACATCCTTCATACCACATAATCTACTGTTCAAATCATGAGTTTTGAGTGAATTTTTAGGTAAATTGTGATTCCTCTTGAGGTTATAAACCGCCAAAGTTCTTCATTTTTAATCGTTTTTATTTAATATCTTCCGAATGGTGTATCGCAGGATTCTGAAATTTTGTACACTATTGTTGCAGACCAAGAGGCAACTCCTCATGGTACTTCAGACATTATCCAAAAATCGGATCCCTGTTATACAGGATGGTCCTAATGTTATTTGTTCTTGAACCTTTTTATGTTTTTAAATGTTGCTAATTTTTCTATGCGGTGTTATTCTTCGATCAATTTTAAGCTTTTTTGGCTCTTAATTTTCTTTGAAAAAACTCACCATTCACCAGAAAGATTGAAGAAACCGGAGAAATGACAATCGCTATAATATGCGTTGATACGCGTCAAGGGAGCCATTTTTCGACATCGGTGTCCTGAATTCATGTTCATAACTGAAGAAAGACTTGGGTGGTAATTTCACTTTTTTAAGTGAAAGGACCCTATACCTACGTTAAGGGCGAATTCTCGGCCCATTCGAAAATGACCAAATTATTTTTTAACCTCCCCACTCCACTTCACCATTTAAAAAAAAAGGGAGGTTACTGCAATCACTAAAATTTTCGAATTCGAGATAAGACCCGATCTATACGTTTTGAGGTCTCAGGAGCCCAAAAAAGTGGTTTTTAAAATGCGTCTGTGTGTATGTGCGTTACGTACACGCCACAGCCGAAACTACTGGACCGATTTGGCTGAAATTTGGTATGTGTGCATGTGATAACCCAACTTAGATCTGAAAAGCTTTTGGAGCCAATCGTTCAACTAGAAATGCCATTTTGGCACATCAACTTTTAAATTTCAAATACAAACCCCCATTTTTCACCTCACGATAGAAAAGGCCTTCAAATTCTGCTTCTAAAAATGTATTCATTCTTAGTGCCCTTTTGATCAAAAATTAAAAAAAAAAAGATTTTTATCCGACTTTAAAATCGCGGTACAGCCCAAGCCCCTGAACCGATTTGGCTGAAATTTTGCACACGGGGATTGTATTACACGTCGAAGAGCTGAACAAATTTTGGATTCAATCGGCCCACGGAAACTGCCGTTTTGGCACACCAATTTGTAACTTTAAAATTATTCACTCATTTAACCATCCAAAACAAGTTTTTGAAAGATCTATTCTCACCATCAGAAAGGTCTTCAAATTCTGGTTTTAAGTAAGACAAAATTCGTTCGCATTTAGTGCTCTTTGGGTCAAAAAATCGAAATTTCATAATAACACTAAAAATACATTATAGCCCAAATTAGCGAATCGATTTGGCTGAAATTTGGTACATGGAGATTGGGTGACCCGTTGAAGACCTGAAAGGCTTTTGGAAGCAATTGGTCCACGGGAAGTGCCATTTAGGCATATCAACTTTAAATTTTAAATACAAAGGTCTCCCTTTTTATGTCGCCATTAGAAAGACGATCAAATTCTCGTTCTAAAAATGTATTCACAGTTTCTGCCATTTCAGTGGAAAATAGAGAAAAAAATATTTTTCATTAAAAGGGAGCATGCTGACAGTGGATGACATAAAGTATCAGTTATTGTCAAAAGGGTGGCAAACTGTTAACCTTAAAAGGAACATATTGTCAAATGTGATGGGTGATGTCGGTATTTGTCAGAAAATTGCGAAATTAGTCACAGACAATAAGTATAAAAAAAATTGTGTCGAATTGACTACTATCTACACAGAATACAAAGATCCACGCGATGGGGAGGTTCCAGCCGCTTCTCTGCTGCATTTTTTTTAGTGTAAGTGGGACCAGATGTTTGCTAAAGTAATATTATAAGTCGAGAGTAACAATACAGGGTGCCCCAACACCGATGTGCAACGTATTCATGACCCTTCATTTTGAAGCTATCGTTTCGAAATTGTTACGGTAGAGATGGTTCATAAAAAGAGGCGCTATAAAAATGTCCACTGGAATTTTGTCCACCAGAAATGCTGCCCACCGGAAAAGTGTCCACTGGAAAAGTGTCCACAAGGACAGTTACGTCAATTACTCCGTATACATGCACACGTTTAGCTCGAGCTAACTAAGCTCGGTACTTTTTAAACAGCGTTTCACGAGATTTTGCGGTGGTGGTAGCCTTTGAATTATACAGGGTGGGTCCGTAAAAGTTGGAACAAACTTTGGCTGCTAATAAAATTTTTATTTATAATGCGATTTCAATGAAGATTTGTGAAGTTGTTAACTCAACCTTTCTACGTCGAGGCCACTCATTTAATACACCAACACTCATTTAGTTTCTGAAATATTCTTCAGTAAATGAAGAGGTAACATTTAGGGTCGCTGCAAAATTAAATCAACGGTGATGGTCTGCTTCTCTTTATCTTAGAATCATATTTGAAGTTTTCTGAGCAGAGTAACAACAAAAAATTAAGACATTTTTTGTTCTTTTACTCAAAAATTAATTAATTAACATCTGCAGTTTCGCGAAAAACTCGAAATTGTAAGTCAAGTTGCCTTTTAGAATTCACTTCTGTCACATTGTCAAGCAAATTAATCTGTTTAACATGGCTCGATTATTACTAGAAGATAAAATTTTAATCTCCTCCAGTTCCACGAGTGTAATTTTGGAGCCAGAAAAATCTGGTGCATTACTGCAACTTTTCTGATGGCTCTAGAATTACGCTCTTGGAGCGTTTTGATTAAAATTTCTCTTCTAGCGATAATCGAGCCATCTTAAATTGATTAAAATTTGCTTGTCAATGCGACAAAAGTAAATTCCAAGGGCAACTTGACTTGCAATTTCAGGTTTCTCGCGAAACATTGCAGATTTTAGTTAAATTAGTTTTTGAGTAAGAGAACAAAACATATCTTAACTTTTCAGTGTTGCTCCGCTCAGAAAGCTCCAAATATGATTCTAAGACAAAGAAGAGCAGCCCATCACCGTTGATTTAAATTTGCAGCGACCCTAAACGTCACCTCTCCATTTAATGAAGAATATTTCAAAAACTAAGTGAGTGTTGGTACATTAAATGATTGGCCTCGACGTAGAAAGGTTGAATTAACAACCTCACAAGATTTCATTAAAATCGGATTATAAATAAAAAATTTATTAACAGACAAAGTTTGTTCCAACTTTTACGGGCCCACCCTGTAGCTCCCTTAGGAGACGTTTTTCGACATGTGTTCATAGGAACTTTTTTCATATTTTTCATAGAATAAGAATCTACTGGTGAAATTTGGCGACGACTTATACCCTGTATACTTCGAGCAGTGAAAATTCCCTTAATAAGTATTGGTCGAAAATCACGTCATTCGAAGCTTTTTCATCAGTAGTTCAAAAAAAGTCTAATAATTCATTATTTCCAAAAAACTACCCTTAAGGGCGTTATAACCCTTAATTAACATGCAGAAAAACAAAAATACGAAAACTCAAAAACTTATCAACGTATCAATAAGGCATAATTTGGTGTACAAATTGGTATTAATACCTACATTAGAAAGGTGGGCAAATTTTCATCGGGATCTAACAAAGGGGTTGAAATATAAGGGTTGAAACTTGAAATTTCTTCAAGTAAAAGGTTAAAAGCCCCCGGAAGATGTATATCAATGCGATGTGTATCATGTTAATATGTGTATGTAGGGGCGGCTGGTCTTACAGGTGGAATCGGGTGCAGATTTTATCAATCTGCACCTAGTACATAGTAGTGCTTCCGCAAACGCACTGATATGTCAAAAAGGCGAAATGTTAAAAAAATTTTGTTACAGAATTAAAAAGTAGAAAACGAACAGAAAAAACACAAACCTTTTGAGGGTTGAAAAGTAAAAAGAATGATAATATAAACCAAATGAGTAAATGAAAAGAATTGCCGGTATTAAAACAAAATTTGGTTGAAAAATTGCGAAAAGGGATGAAAAATCAAGACGAATGTAAATTAAGTGTGATTAAGTAGAAAAACGAAATATAACACGAAAATAACCAAATTATGCAATTAAAACTTTTGTGGGAGTTGAAATACGTAGTTACCTACCTATTGCGAAGAAAACTGGAAAATTGCAAAAGGTAAACTGAATCCCAAATGAGTTCAATTTTATTACCGACGAAAAACAAGATTATGCGAATTTTGCAAAATTAGCACTTTATTAGAGGGTTGAAAAATCGCAAAGGTGCATAAAAAGTCAATAGGTATGAGGATAACCATGGTTAAGTGAAATTACGGAAAATAATACCAAAATAACCCAACTATACTTATGTATAAATCTTGCGTTGGAAAGAGTTGAAATATTGCGAAGGGGGATGAAAAAAGTGAAAAATGTAAACATCATCCAAATATGAGTTCAATTTATTACCGAAGAAAAACGAAATTAAGCAAATTTTGCCAAATTAGCACTTAGGGTGTTGAACAATCGTAAAGGGGGATGAAACGTCAAAGGGGATGAAATTTAATCGTAATTAAACAGAATTACAGAAAATAACACGAAAAATAAGTCAATTATGCAAATTTGGCTTTTGGGGGTTGAAATATTGCGCAGGGGGTCGAAAGGCAAGAACAATATCCATCATAAGAGTAAAATTTTATTACCGAAAAAAGGCAAAACTGGGAGAATTTTTCAAAATTAACGCTCGGGGGGTTGAAAAATTGTTAAGGGCGATGAAAAATCCAGAAGAGTGAAAATGAACTGCAGTTAAATAGAACTAGCGAAAATCACAAGAAAAAGAAGCGGTCTGGGTAAATTTTGCTTTTTGGGGGTTCACATTATTATGAAAGGGGTTGAAAAATTGTGGAGAGAGTCAAAAATTAATGAAAATGACTTTGAATTATTGAAAAATCAGAAGAAAGCCCAAAAAAATAAATAAAATGTATATACTCCGCTTGCTAGGGCTTAGTAGCGTAGGGGTTTATTTTAGGTTAAAGACAAGACTTTTTTTCAATGGTTGACCGAAATCTATCGAACCCCCCCGTAATTTTATTCCACCACTTACATGAAAGAAGTATTCTAGTTTCAACCCTTGTTAGATCATAATGAAAATTTGCCCATCCGCCTACAGTGGCGCTGTAAATCCAGCCCTGATACGTTGAGCAGTTTTTGAGTTCTCGCATTTTAGTGTTTATGTTTATCGGCATGTTAGGGGGTTGTACCGACTTTAAGGGTTGTTTTTCGCAAATTATGAATAAGACCTTTTTTGTACATACCATCAATAGAAAGCTATCGAACGGTATTAATTTCAACCCTATATTATTCAGTGAAAATTCGAGTTTCCACCCCTAACTTCACTTTTCCTTTCTCGAAGATGCAGTGCGTCCAATTACCGGGTTTCATCGACGTTTCAACCCCTAAACTCCAACTTCCTATTTCACCACCGCCAAATGCCCTAAAGGAGGTTGTGTTTTCGATTTCACCACCCTAATCCAATTCGTTGAAAAATTGCGGTGATTTGTAGATTCATGTTTTCAACCCCTCATGATTTCACCCCTTTATGATTTACAGGGGTGAGTTTATTTTTCCGGTGTTACTTGCGTATTTACTGACTTAGATAAGTTGTTCATAAATAAATCAATAGGGTTTCAGAAAAGATAAATAAAATATATTTATCCGCTTGCAAAGAGTTTGGGGTGGTTAATAGCTTAGGGGTTGGTTTTAGGTTGAAAACTCATAAGATCTTTTTTCAATAGTTGACCGAAATCTATCGATCCCCGTAATTTTATACTACCATTTACTTTAAGAAATTTCAAGTTTCAACCCTTAAATTTCATCCCCCTTATTGTTAGATCTTAGTGAAAATTTGTCCATCCACCTACATCAATGTCCATTGAAAATTAGCAGACCAAGTTCTGCCTTGATACGTTGAGTAGTCTTTGAGTTCTCGTATTTTTGTGTTTCTGCATGTTAGGGGTTGTAGCGCCTTTAATAAGGGTGGTTTTTCTTAAAATATGAATGACATCTTTTTTGAATCATTAATGGAAAGCTATCGAATATGACGACAATTTCGACCAATATAAGCGGAATTTCGAGTTCCACCCCATTTGTTCGATTTTACGAAAAACGCATCCCACGCAAGAGTTCACCGATATATGTGTGTACGTTGAGTTTCCAACAGCTGCGTGCAACCCTTGCGGAGTTATCATATTTTCTGTGGTTTTCATCCTCTACATTTCATCCCCCGAAATTAGCACCCCTTCACCTTCAACACACTTGAGGGTCGAACGTGCATACCAAGTCTCATCAAGGTACCTTCGCTAGTTCTCGAGTTATTGCAATTAATAATTTTTTGGTTTTTCACCCCTAACTCCCACCCCCTTGGTCCGATATGGCCCAAAAGTAATCCCCGCCTTACTTTTCGGGAGACGAAGCAGCCTACCAAGTTTCAGCTCGATATTTCAATCCATTCTCAAGTTATGCGGCTTAATGGCTTTAATCTTCTTAAACAATAAAGGATTTGTGATGTGCTCCCATGATCTTGGATATCTGAGGTTCCGAGTGTATATTCAAAATATTAGGAACGGCAATTAGGACCGTTAGAAGATACAGGGGAAATAAAAGGGACCTGTGAAACACATTCCTACCTATACATATTATGCAGTTATGCAGGGTGTCCCGTCTCAGAGTGCAAAAATTTCAGCCACGGATTCCTTGCATGAACTAAAAGACCCGTATTTTTTTGTTTCGCTAGATGGGCCCCCATTTCGTCACTAGGGCTCCTCAAAAGTGAGCCCCAAAAATCGAAAATTAATTCCCACGTCTTAACCATTCAACCGATTTTGCTGAAATTTTCCACAAGACCGTTACAAACGATGAAGATTTCAATAATGTAGCTGATGGTGTTGTGGTGCCCACCACAGGCGCCCCCTGGGCCGCCCTCGACATTTTCGGCCCATTATCTTTGTTAACGTAATTAAATTTCGTAATTAATTACACACCATCCGATGGTCGATTGAATTTAGAAACTACGCTACCTCTTACACTTTTTCTGTAAAATGCACCATTTCCGATTATTGGCACACTTTTCAAGATAGCTATAGCGCGATTAATGTCAGGGCTTTGTTAAAGTTTTAAATTATTGTCAGTTTTGCACCACTGTGGCACTGTTTGTTTTTTTTTGTAAATATTATAATTGCAGCCAATTTTGCAAATTCGGAGTATACAGATATGCACTTAATTTATGGTGTATGGCTCCACATTTCTTAATTTTACAGAAAAAGTGCAAGAGGTAGCGTAGTTTCTAAATTCAATGGAGCATCGGATGGTGTGTAATTAAATAGAAAATTTAATTACGTTAACAAAGATATTGGGCCGAAAATGTCGTGGGCGGCCCCTGGGGCGCCTATGGTGGGCACCACGAAATCATCAGCTACATTATTGAAATCTTCATCGTTCGTACTCGTCTTGTGGAAAATTTCAGCAAAATCGGTTGAATGGTTACGACGTGGGAATTAATTTTCGATTTTTGGGGCTCACTTTTGAGGAGCCCTAGTGACGAAATGGGGGCCCATCTAGCGAAACAAAAAAATACGGGCCTTTTATTTTCATGCAAGGAATCTGTGGCTGAAATTTTTGCACTCTGAGACGGGACATCCTGTATAACATGCACTTGCTATAATGTGAAATTTAAAAAAGCGACCAATTTTATACAATTTTTTTAATAGAAATTCAAAATACAAAAATCCCTTATTGGGACTGATATTTTTGAACATTGCTAAGATAACCAACATCTCCACATAAGATAGTCTAAAGATAGCTCAGTCCATAAGTTTAAAACATAATTATTTATCAATTATCAAACCCAATTTTGCCATAATAATACTGCACGTTCAGTTATTAGCATTTGGGCACATAACACCACAGATCGACAGAGGTATCTATTCATTTCTTAGACATTTTATTCATGACTTCTTCTAGAGAGTTGTTTCCTACAAGACAAATTGAATGTTTATCACACATAAGCACTTACGTGCACAGGTGACAACAACAGAGGTCTCGACAGGCTCAGCACTTCTTATTTATGCCTATCACCATGTGGTACCTAGGCGTTAGGTACTCCTACATATAATAACAGATGAAGCAGCAGGCTCAACATTATCGGAACCTATAAATAATATCTAAATTGATCTTAAACATTTGAATCTTTTACTTACCCTCAGCTGTTGGGACTATGCACAAAACACCTGCGGCTATTAAATAAAGGGAACCTGTGACATGCCACTGCCACTACCTTAACAACCCCCAACTACAACTGCCCCCTTTCCTGACCTAATCCAAACCTAACCTATAGGTGAGTTCGGGAGGTCGAGTTGAGTCAGAGCGGAGCATGAGCAGAGAAGGAGTGGAGCCGAAGTCACGTGACGACGGAGCGCGAAGCGTACGCTCCGGTGTCTGAACTTGCCGAACGGCATGGAGCCAGACAGAATCCCAACCTTACTTTTTTCAATTGTTAAGTTAAACTTTGCCTGGCTAAACTCGGGATAGCATGGATCATCATCACCAGAGAATATTATTTAATTTAATAAACAACTTCTCGTCCTGGAACGATTATTTCATCGTTTTCATTTATCACCCAGACGTATTTTTCACGGTTTATTTCTTCCATTGCGGTAAGTGAACGTGAATTAACAGGTGAAAATGCTTATCCTCACCACATACTACCAGCACCTTGATTCACTCCGTCTCCTGAGGTTGTGCACATTGAGCTAATCGACCGTACGCAGATCATGCAGTCCCGAACGGCCCAGCTGCAAACTCTGCGCTCACCCGAATTGCTCCCGAACGGTTGCCGAGTCAAAGGAGTTAAAAGAGTTACACGGAGCGTGCCTCCCGAACTCACCTTATGTAACTCCTGTCAATCAGTCGTTCTATTTAAATGAAGGTACTCTATGTGTGTTTTGACACTCCGTCGCTGACGGCAGGACGTGATCTTGACGTTACAGCTGTTGACGTAATCGTCCTTGTGGACATTTTTCCAGTGGACACTTTTCCGGTGGGTAGCATTTCTGGTGGACAATATTCCTGTGGACATTTTTATGCATCCCCAATAAAAATCTTTCAAATGACGTCATAACTTTTTTGACAGGTCCAAAAATGTGACGTCACAAGATTTCAAAATTAATTTTGCTAGGAATTTCTTACTCTTCGCGGCTATTGGTTGGCCATTTTGGGTCTTAGGTTTCGGCTAAACTGTTTTTTTTGCCGACCCTGTATAATGTGACAGTTTCCGAAATGAGTCACTTTATCGGTACATAAACTTTTTACTTTTCACGCATAAACGTTAATAACGTGAATCTTACAAGAGTGGTATTTGTTACGATTATTAAATTATGAGTATACCTACATATTGAATTTTGCATTGTAATTTCGTATTTTTGGACCATCGAGAACACGAAAACGATTATATTACGTCGTTAAGGATATTCGCGTGTCAATATCTGGTACTTAACTATAGGTACGTACGTAAAATCCCTTATTGTAATTGGCTACCCACTGTGCAAGAAACGTAAAAAGTATGTTTTGTGACGTTAAAAATAAGGACCGTAAAGAACGTTGAAGTGGAAACCTCTTAGTAACGTTATTTGAGCGGTTCAGCATAACGTTATTGGCTTTGAACATCTCAAATTCATCCTTTTCGAAACGTATTAACTCTTTTTCTGTAGAACGTAGCAAAAATGTTTTTAAAAAGTTATATAAAGTAACGTTACGGGAAAAACGTTACCTCGACGTAACAGATTACAACGAATTTAAGACATTAAATTTTTACATTCTATGGATGTTATTTTTTAACGAATCTGAAACGCAAAACGTCTTGATGAAAAAAGTACGTTAAATAGAAACGGTAATTAAACAGTAGTCTATAAACAGACCATTAATGTTTAAAAATCCAACATTTTTTGGCCAAATAGCCAACAACTTGTGTTAAAACATGCGCAGAAAGCTAAAGTTTGTCTAAATTGTAGAAAGACGGCTTTTTGAAACCATGATGACTTTGACTTAACAGTCGTGTACCAGGTTGTGAGATAAGATATATATTTGAACAGCCGGTGACTTAGTAGTGTGGTTTTTCTTCAATAAACTTCAACATAATTTGCACCATCATAGACACCACCCAGTATGAGGTAAGTGGTAACATATTTGAACATATCTAATTTCTTTATTATAATGTATAGGGGTAGGGACCCACCCCTATGCCTAACTAGTATTAGGTATACTATTATTAGTGATACCTATGTAACCAATTAACCATATGTGAGTAAAAAAATTTCGTTAGAAATAAAGTAGAGGTAGGTAGGTACTTACATGTACTTCTTTTACTAAAAGTAGGTAGGTTATTTATACAGTGCGATTGTAAAGTCCGGAATAAAAATCCTCGGACAAGTCAATTTTATTTTTGTTTCTACTTCCGGTTTAACCGGAAGTGGCCTTAACTTTGTTTTCTCAAATGAAATGACACTTTTTTGTCAACGGATTCGGAATCTACGATTTTCTCTGGGTTAGAAACATGTAGGTATCATACTGGACCGTCACGGCGTGGTAATAGCGCAGTTGAATTTGTATTAAAAAATAAGGTTGACGTGTATTTGCGATTTTCAAAAATCTTGGTTTTTAACCGATTTCTTCGATGTTTTTGAAAATCTAAGGTGGCCGTGACTTCACTTCCGGTCAAGGGTCATACATGTTTTTATCTCAGAAAAATTCGTAGATTCAGAATCCGTTGAGGAAAAAGTGTGATTCCATTTGAGAAAACAAAGTTGAGGCCATTTCCGGTTAAACCGGAACCTAATTATATTATAATTCGATCTCTTTACTACCTGGCTAACATAAAAAATATTTAAATAAATTATACCTACCTAATGATTTTGATAAAAATTTGAATGCAGAATTACATAAATAATCGAGTAATGTATTTTCCGTCAAAATATTATACTGTTTGCCAATTGCCGTCAATTCAGTTAGGTGTATAAAACATGTTGTATGGGCATGGTTTAAAGATGGTCCCTTTGTTTGTCGGTCGAAGAATGTCCCTTTTGTCAATAAAAGGAAATGTGATATTCGACCGAACACCCCAATAAAATAGTAAAAGTTTCTTGAACTAACGGGTCTACCAGCTACCCTTGTAACAAAATTCTTCTTCAAGAGATGAACAAATCGTTGCATCTTATTGTTTATTGCTAGGAATTAAAAATAATTTTTTTTAAAGATTAAACAAACTTTTCGACGATTAATTACGCTATCTCCTAAGAATAAAGCGATCTTGAACTATATCAAGGAAATTATAAAATCTACAAAAAATAATAACATTAAACTCGCATGCAGAAATTATTCATCACACTGCGCACAATTCACGAAATTAACGTAGAGTTAAGGAAATAATAATGATAATAAATTTATTAGAGGATCATGGATATTTTTCTTAATTTCTTGATTCTACGTTAATTTGGTCATTATTGATCCTACCTAATACCTACCTATAAAAATAAGTAGTAACTATCTAATGCTCGTTGATTTTCAGATTGAGACCAACAATAAGTAGGGTATCTGTTCAAATTGGGTGAGAAGACTCTTGCCGATTAGTATAGGATCAATCCTCATCATTAATAATCATAAACATCATGATCTGATCACAGTCTTGCAACTGTTCCATGGAGGCAAGATTTTGAAATGAATTACCCTTAATAAATACTGCAAGTAAGTTTTTATTTATTATAAAATAAGTATAAAATTCTTGATTTTAATGAACACTTTTTCCGGCGTTCACAAAATAACTAGGTAGAATAGCAGCGACCAAAATATTGTAAGTACCTACCTATACTATAAGTAAGTATAATATTGTAAATATACGAGAATTGAAAAATGTTCCGTAGCACCACCGACATAAATATTAAGTACCTATACCTAAGTAATTTGTACCTATGCCTATATGTATAGTTAGCTATACAGTGAAACCTGTCCAAGACGGAATCGCAAGGGAATGGAAAAAATTTCCGTCAAAGGCAGGTTTCCGTCTTACCAAGGTTTTGAAAATTTTTTTTGACAAAACTAAAGATACAATGAGAAAAGAAAAAGTCGTTTATTTGCCCCACATATCTAACAATGTAAGTTGTTTTTTATTATTATTTAAGACCTAAGACGAATTCATTATTGTTTTTAATTCTAAAATCTTCCTCCTCATTGTTTCATTATCGGCTTCGCCTCGTTCTGCAATAAGCACCCGCGTAAGGAAATTATGTACTTTTCCCACTTGTCACATAAAATGTGTTTATCAATAAATTTTACGAGTTCTTACAAATCTTGTCGGCATTCCCACGGCACAGCCCAAATTTCCACTATTCGAGCGGTAGGTCAGTTTTATTACACCCTCTCTTAAATCCCTTAACGGCATTATTCGTCACGTTTACTCGTTTACAAAAGAAATAGGTTTCCGCGTTTTAAAAGTTGCTAGAAAAATCCGTGTTATGCAGGTTTTCCTCCAAAATTGGTCCTCAAAATGCTTTCCGTTTCCGCGTTAGACAGGTTCCGGCTTATTCAGACATTTTTATATGTATTTCTTATGAGGAGGGTCGGGAATACCAAAAATTTCCGTAATGTACAGGTTTCCGTGGGTGCGTCAAGTTGACCCCCCCACCTAACAATATTAAAATTTTTACCAGTCAAATATATTGTGCTCGAGTTGTGCTAGTTTGTGCTGAATTCAGTTGGAATTGTGCTACTTTTGTTTTTTAGATATACAGTAAAAAACATCGGGGGGGCAGAATGACGGTCAGCCCCCCTAAAATTTCGAGGTAGCCTAAAAATTAAGACAGTACCTTGAAGCACTTGGAGTGTGCTGAATTGTGCTGTACGTTATTTTCGTTTCACATATTGTTTTATGACCTCTTTTTAAGAAATCAAATTGGCGGGGCCAGGATGACGGTCAGCCCCCTCAAAATTTTATGCTACCTTAAAAATAAAAACAGTGTCTTAATACACTTGAAGTGTGCTGAATTGTGCTGTATGTTATTTTTGTTTCACCCTCTACTTTATAACGTCTTTTAAAAAAATCAAATTGGCGGGGCCAGAATGACGGTCAGCCCCCTCAAAATTTTGTACTACCTTAAAAGTAAAAGCAATGTCTTAATACACTGGAAGTGTGCTGAATTGTGCTGTATGTTATTTTTGTTTCTCCCATTGTATTATGCCGTTTTTTTAAAAAATCAATTTGGCGGGGCCAGAATGACGGTCAGCCCCCTCAAAATTTTGTGCTACTTTAAAAGTAAAGACAGTGTTTTAATACACTTGAAGTGTGCTGAATTGTGCTGTACGTTATTTTCGTTCCGCCCATTGTTTTATGGCGATTTAAAAAAAAATCAAATTGGAGGAATCAGAATGACGGTCAGTCCTCTCAAAATTTTAAAAGTAAAAGCAGTGTCTTAATACGCTTGAAGTGTGCTGAATCGTGCTGTATGTTATTTTAGTTTCACCCATTGTTTTATAGCGATTTAAAAAAAATCAAATTGGCGGAGCTAGAATGTCTGTCAACCCCTTCAAAATTGTCTGCTAAATATCTTAAAAATAAAGGTAGTTGTTACTGATAAAACAACAGATAGTAAATTGTTTTATTAGAAATAAAGAATTAAAAGTACTAGAAAGAAAGCTTGACATCTAGCTTTCACCGACACTTGATGATTTTATTAAAAATTGAACGATTTGAAAGCCAAATGAGAAATAATACCCAAAAATGTCGGGTGACAATTTTGTGTGTGTAACGTTGAAAGTTGTGGAACAAGCAAAATACCTATTGCTATTGAGAATTTAAAAGATAAGAAGGTGTGGCAAATTTTTAATAAAGATTTACTGGAATGGTCTCATATACTAAAAGGAAGTGAAACTTTCGTCTTTCCTCACAAATAAAATCATTGCTACTAGCCACACAACTATTTCGAATTGCTGCCAGTAAAGGCTATCTGCGAGCTAATTTTTCAAACTATTTTTGTAGGTATTCAGATTAAACTCAAAATTCGCAATAAAGCAATGCTGGAATTTTTCAATCCTTGCGTAAGACGAAAGTTTCGTTTCCCAATACTATAGTGGAGTAGATAAATAAGTAGAGTAGACTGGGGGAATGGCGCGACCCGTTAAGGATTCGTTGATGCTCCGCAAAAACGGTTAGCTTTCATAAAAGGATTGAGGTATCAAAATGAAGCCCAGAGTGTTCTTAACCGAATGACCACACATTAGAAATTAAAAAACATGAACAAAGAAGAATAAAAAAGCTCCCGGAAGATGTATATCAATGCGATTTGTGGCCCTGTTTATCATGTTAATGTATATGTAGGGGCGGCTGGTCTTACTGGTGGAATCGGGTGCGGATTTTATCAATCTGCACCTAGTAGTAGTGCAAACGCACAGATTTGTCAAAAAGGCGAAATGTTAAAAAATTGTTGTTACAGAATTTAAAAATATAAAATGAACAGGAATGAGTAAATTAAAAGAATTGCCGGAATTAAAACAAAATTTGGCGAATTTTGAAAAATTAACACTCGGGGCTGAAAACTTGAGAAAGGGGATGAAAAATCAAGAGGAATAAAAATTAAGTGTGATTAAGTAGAATTACGAAATATGACACGAACATAAACTTTTGTTGGGGTTGAAATACATACTTATACCTGTGCTTATACATACCTACTGCGAACGAAACTGGAAAATTTTAAAAGGTAAACTGGATCCCAAATCAGTTCGATTTTATCACTGACGAAAAACGAAATTATGCGAATTTTTCAAAATTAGCACTTAGGGGGTGGAAAAGTTGTAAAGGTGGATGAAAAGTCAAAGGGTATGTGGTTAAGTAAAATTACGGAAAATAACACCAAAATAACCCAATTATGCATATTTTGCGTTTGAAGAGTTGAAATATTGCGCAGGGGGATGAAAAAAGTGAAAAATGTAAACAGCATCCAAATGAGTTCAATTTATTACCAAAGAAAACCGAAATTACTGAAATTTGGCAAATTTAACACCTAGGGGGTTGGAAAATTGTAAAGGGGGGATGAAACGTCAAAGTGGATGAGAATTAATCGTAATTAAGCAGAATTACAGGAAATAACAAGAAAGTAAGACAATGATGCAAATTTAGCTTTTGGGGGGTTGAAATATTGAGACGGGGGTACCTCGAACTACGGTCTCGTCCAATTCTCTATTCAGTATGCAGGAGTATCCAGGCATCACGGAAGTCGAGAATTCTGTACTTACGAATAGTATTCGGAGGACAATTCGCACCACCGAAACAGAGCTGGGTAGTATTTGGAGTTTTTAGTAGTTAAATACTTGTCTAAATACTTTCTTCTGGAACGTAATTAGTATGCGAATATTTTTTTCGACAGGTAGTTAGTATTAGAAGAATCCGAATACCGGAGTAAATATTCGAAAATTGTTCGAATACTTTTATTTGAATTTCGCGCCAATCATTCGGTATAGGATCGTGAACGAACATGTGACTCACATGATGTGAGCATTGACCCCGCCATCGGCATTGCATGAAAGCAGTGATGTGATGATGTGTATTGTTGTAATGTAATCGATAATTTGTGATATTGTGATCAAATGAAATTGAAAATTCCCATTATTAATAATGTGAGGTGTCTATCTGAAGACAAATAAGTTTTGCAATTATTGTAATTAAATTAGTTTTTCAAAATATAATTTTTTTCATTAACATTGCATTTATTTTAATTCTACTTTTTTATTAAAATATTCGGTCAAAGTATTCGAATACTTTTTTAAAGGAGTATTTGGTATTCGATATTTAAGATACTTTTTGTCTGAGTTATTTAGTATTCGAAGTAGATGAAGTACAAGAATTTAGTATTTAGTATTCGGATACTTTTTCGCAGTATTCATATAAAATATTCATATAAAACAATGGACGGAACGAAAATAACATACAGCACAATTCAGCACACTTCAAGTGTATTAAAACACTGTCTTTACTTTTAAGGTAGCACAAAATTTTGAGGGGGCTGACCGTCATGCTGGCCCCGCCAATTTGATTTTTTAAAAAGACGGCATAAAACAATGGGAGAAACATAAGACCATAAAAGTTCATGAAAGCTACAGGCCTATTCAATCTAGTGTAAATATAGCCCCTAAATTGTAAAGCATAGGTTCGGGGCCAATAACCCTGCGAGGTTGACCGTTGACGTCCCATTTTTTGTTCAATAAAAAAAAAACAAAAAAACAAAAATAACATACAGCACAATTCAGCACACTTCCAGTGTATTAAGAACCTGTTTTTACTTTTAAGGTACCACAAAATTTTGAGGGGGCTGACCGTCATTCTGGCCCCACCAATTTGATTTTTTTAAAAGACGTCATAAAACAGTGGGTGAAACAAAAATAACATACAGCACAATTCAGCACACTTCCAGTGTATTAAGACACTGTTTTTACTTTTAAGGTAGTACAAAATTTTGAGGGGGCTGACCGTCATTCTGGCCCCGCCAATTTGATTTTTTTAAAAGACGTCATAAATTAGAGGGTGAAACAAAAATAACATACAGCACAATTCAGCACACTTCCAGTGTATTAAGACACTGTTTTTACTTTTAAGGTAGCACAAAATTTTGAGGGGGCTGACCGTCATTCTGGCCCCACCAATTTGATTTTTTTAAAAGACGTCATAAAACAGTGGGTGAAACAAAAATAACATACAGCACAATTCAGCACACTTCAAGTGTATTAAGACACTGTTTTTACTTTTAAGGTAGCATAAAATTTTGAGGGGGCTGACCGTCATCCTGGCCTTGCCAATTTGATTTTTTAAAAAGAGGTCATAAAACAATATGTGAAACGAAAATAACGTACAGCACAATTCAGCACACTCCAAGTGCCTCAAGATACTGCCTTAATTTTTAGGCTACCTCGAAATCTTAGGGGGGCTGACCGTCATTCTGCCCCCCCGATGTTTTTTACTGTATATCTAAAAAACAAAAGCAGCACAATTCCAACTGAATTCAGCACAAACTAGCACAACTCGAGCACAATATATTTGACTAGTAAAAATTTTAATATTGTTAGGTGGGGGGGTCAACTTGACGCACCCGGTTTCCGTCTAATCCAGTGTCCGGCTAATACAGTTTTGACTGTACTTTGTTTTATGCTTTATACTTACTGTAATTTTATAGTAGATGATGATTGATGGGATTGTACATAGTTCAATATAATATATAATATATCTAGTTCTTACAATATATTTTTTATACGCATTACTTTTGTTTGTCTGCCTGTAATTGTTTAAATATTTTTTTTTATTTCGAATTATATACCTGTGTATTATTATTATTTTGATATTTTTTGTATTTGGTATGTAGTCTCTCGCAATAGCAGTTTATAACACTTATTACACCAATAAACGATTTAATTCGCATAATTGACAATCCTTCTTATTAAATACCTAATTATTTATTAAAACTTTAATATTAATATTTTGAACAAGCAAATAAGTATAAAAAATGGACGATTCTAAACATACCAAGAACGTCATCAGGAGAAACGTTATATTAACATTGAAGTCCTAATGTCGCTAAGATTTTAGAATATAGCTGTAAAAAAGAGGTTTTAAAAAGAATGTATTTGAAAGGTCTTTGAAATAACGTCGTAAGGATGTTTCATATAACCACGTCATAACAACGTTTTAAAAACAACGGAAAAAGTATGTTGAAAATGATGTAACGAGAACGTTTTAAACTTAACGTCGCAAGGATTTTGTTAAGTTGCAGGACATATAACGACATTAAGACGGTCTTTACGCCGTTAAAAGTACTTACAACAAAACGTAACATGTTAGTCTAGTTACTTTAATGTAACGTTATTGTGACATTTTTTTGCACAGTGGGTAATTTAATAACGAATTATAGGTATAATCAGCCTAACAAAATCTTGACGCTCAAAATGACCAACCGACGCTTGAAAGATTTTTGGTGCCCAAATAGAGGGTTATTTCTGCGATGAACATTGGTGTTGAGTATAGTGCTGAGGGACCCTGCATAATGACCAGGGGAAATGAAGTGGAGATTATCTAAAACTCCTAAAACCCTGAAAGTTCGTTGTTATACCAATCGGTTCTTGAAATCTGACTGTTTTCATTTATATTTCACAGTACCTAAACTGTCGCAATTCAAAATGATCCTTTATCGCAAAACTATATCCGTATTTTGTTTTTTCAATTTACATACTAAGTTTATAGGAGCGAATACCTGAAGTATTATCATTCATTACTACACCCACGCTTCAACCGCCTTGCTGCCTTGGCAGAAAATCTGACAGAACCGATCCGACAGATTGCAGAAGTGTCATTTTGAATAATAACTTTATTCAAAAATGTTTGATCTGGAAATATTTGGCTACATCTAGGTACAACGTAGGTGGATTTTGAGGAATCTAGGTTGCTTTGATATTATATTGACATATTCAAATGACATTAATATTTTGACATGGTTGCCATGTGGAAAAAATCAACAAAACAGAATATAAATCGCAGAATTCAAGTGAAATAGTATAATATATAAAACGATTAAGCATTTTATATACAATTTTCTTGTGTATTTACCGAATTAAGTACCTACGTAAGTTGGTAAGTTTCTTGAAAAACGTTAGAAGCAATATGCCAATGTGATAGTGTTACAGATACAATGTCCGGCCCTCAGAGAAATAGATTTGGCCACTATACTTGCGAGATTTGTCAAGGAAGAATTAAATGCAACAAACCCAAAAAATACATTAATCAAAAAAGGGTTCATGAACGTATAGTGCAATATACAAAACATTTTAATGTGTCCGTCAATGTGAACAATTTGTATGCTGCCGTTGTGACATTTCTTTAAAAAATAGTCCATTCAAGTTGATTCAAGTGAAAAAACCTGTCGCCGTAAGGAACACACCTGCAACTACGACTAACTGCAACAATGAAGATTGTACAGTTGAAGACAAGTATGGACATTGTAGAGTTGAAGCGTTGAGTGACGAAGTTTATAAAGAGGCGCAAGATGCATGTTAAAGCGGGTACCATAGCTGCATCTCATCGGTCGTCTCACTCAGTGTGTTGCCCGCACCGCACCGTCCACAAACTTGAGCGCTGTAAAGTAGCGACACCAGAAAATTAAGATGCGAGCGTCCGAAGTTCACCCGAGGTTGGTCGCCCCGACGTGCAAAATCATGTGTTCCGCGTGATTTTAGATTTCATCGCTCATTACCCCGGACAATAATTAATAATGCGAATACGGTTTCCCTGCTTTTTTATTACTCAAGTACCTACTTTGATTTTTGCTAATCAATATTTTTTTAAAGGTAGGTAGTCCAGTCGTATTAGAATTTTTTTTATGCAAATGTGGAAATAATTAGAATACAATGGTTTTTTGCGTAAAAATGTTCTACTTTATGTACTTTTTAACATACTAAAAGTCCTGACAAATCCCGTCTGTGCGTTAGCCGTAATTTCCAAAAAATGATGGAGGACGTGCGTCCCTTCAACTTTGCTCCTTTATATCTCGAAAACCGTTGATCCTACGTGGATTTTTCACGTGACTAAACTGAAAGAGAATAGGATTTATAAGAAAGTGAGTACCTATACAGGGTGGTGAATTTTTCGTTGTCCACCATTGGGATCTCGGAAACCATAAGAGTTAGAAAGTCGGTTAAATTAGAGAAAAGTTGCGCTTTTTCGAGATGATTAAGAACCAGTAAAGAATTCACCGCTAACTTGATTCGTTTCTTATTTATCCCGAAGAGTGAAAATAGCGTTTTTCTAAAAAAAATAATATCTCTCTTATAACTAACGCGATTAGAATTAAACTTGGCACTTCCACAATAATTGATGCTGCCAATCGAGTGACGTCGACAGAAATTTTCTAGGCCTACTAGATTTCGAGTAACGATGGTTAACTTTTCTATTTCTTATGGCCGCCATATTGGATTTTGACATCGTCAGATAGAGAAAAAAATTAGTTTTACAAAAATGGACTTTTTTGAAAGGGCGTTTTTTTTAAATTTATTTTTATATTATTGATGAAATTAGCCAAAAATGATGAAAAAATCTACAAAAAAGTACACCACCTTTTTAAATTGTTTAAGACCTGTGAAAAACAATTGAATCAAACGATAATAAAATAGATCTTGTAGATGTGTGACTTGGACTTTGACATGTTTTTTCAAAAAAATCCATTTTGATTACATTTTTGTAAAGCTAATTTTTTTGTGTAACCTGCGGTGTCAAAACTCAATATGGCGGCCATAAGAAATAGAAAAGTTCGCTGTCGTTGCTCAAAATGTAGAGGGCCTAATAAATTTCTTTCATTGTCATTCAATTGACAGCTGTCAAAAATATAAAACTATCAAGTTTCATTTAAATTGCATCAATCGTTAGGAAGATATTATTTTTTCTTTAAAATCGCCATTTTTAGTATTTTCGGGATAACTCGGAGACGAATCAAGTTAGCGGTGAATTCTTTACAGGTTCTTAATCAACTCGAAAAAGCGGAAGTTTTCTTTAATTTTACCGACTTTCTAACTCTTATGGTTTCCGAGATCCCAATGGTGGGCAACGAAAAATTCACTACCCTGTATACTTCAATTCATAGCTTCTTATGTTTTAGAGATATAAAGGAAAAACGTCGGTGAGACCCACTTCCTCCATTATTTTTTGAAAATTGCGGCTAACGCACATACGGGATTTATCAGGACCAAAAATGACAATTAAATTAAGAAAAAAATAGAAAAACAAGATTCTAATTTCGAGAATGCGACTTGCATAATTTCAGTAAAGTTCTATTCTTGTGTATGGTGCAGAGGTAAAACCTACCCTTAAGGTGCCTTAAGAAACGATTTGTTGTACAACCGGAAATATGTGACCCAAAAAACTCTTTTTTTCATTTAAAATAACTCAGCCAGTGTGATTGTGAAAGGATAAAAAATCATAATAAATAATTATTATGCAACTACGGAAACATTATTTTATTTACAATTTTGATTTAATAAGAATTTACGATGAGAGAATCCGCACTTTTCTATGTGGCTTTTGAGCTTTCATTGTTGCTGTATGTTGTTTCTTCTTTTCTTTTTCAGCGGCTGTCTCCCATTTTAAATGACGATACATTTTCATTTTCAAAAGCATTGTTATAATAAAATTTTTGTGCAACGCACATGAAGGCGTTTCATTTAGACTAAACCACCAAAAACCCCTTTGTTTTTCCAATAATTCTTTGAGAGCACGAGTAATGTTCGCCCTTACATCCACACCAGATTTGTACTTATTAAAGGCATTTCCGAATTCTTTCAGCAAATTTATCACCAAAAATGAAAACTGCTCCGTAGGTCTCTTCAAAAATTTTATCTCCTCCTTAGGTGCATAATCTCTGCAGAGTATTAGTAATTCTTTGGAATTCACTAATTGGTCGTCATTTTTGGTTAGTAAAGCCGAGCACTTTGGGCAATTAAATTTCTTTTCCAGTTTATAGACCAAATATCCTGCCACATAAACGTTAGAACATGTTTCTAAAGTTGCATTTATTGCGTCGAATGGTACGGATGTATCTTCGTCGACTTCTAAACTTGCATCTACTGCGGTTGATGTCGTGGGTTTATTGGGTTCATAATTTTCTTTGTCAAAGTCTTCAACTTCATGTTGTTTTAGTGTTCCTTCCTGTTCATTTTCTTCTCTAGCATCTTCTATTTCCCTTATATCAAGTGATCCAGTCGTAGTAACTTCACAGTTTCCCGTATCCATCGCTCTTTGCAGACGTATGTTAATATTATGCTGAATTGCTATGCGGCACTGTTTGACCGTAGGGGTAGGGTTATACCCCCCTCTATTTCTGATGACAGAAAAAAAAATTTCCAGATCATCTTGATTTAAGAATCCAGTTAGCAAATAATGAATTCCAATGCTTTGGAGATAATCCCACAGCAATTTAACCGATTTTAAGGTCCACTGAAAACCATCTAAACAATAAATATTATTGCGCTTCTTATTATTTTCTAAAACATCGATATTTTTAAAATACTGGAGACCATTTTCCAGTGCTTCCATAGATTTTTTATTGAAGGTTGATATTGGACGCTTGTAAGGATTTGCTTCATTCAACACCCTACTGTTCAAACTGTCAAAAATGTTATTCACATTTTCTAGAAAATCCGAAGTATTTAAGGAAGTGGGACTTTTCAGTTGTTTAGTTAATGTAACAGTTCTAACTGCTGCAGCAACGGAATGCGAAAATATCTGTGCTGCATATTTCACCCGCATTTTTTGAAAGTTCGTAGGATTCATATGGGTTTCTGTAATTTTCAACATAGCTCTTGTTGATGTACTATGGCGATCCAACTCAAAGGTCTTGACAACATCCGCCCAAGAAATAAAATTTCCGTTTACGACAAACTGTAGCTTCGGATTCATGAAGTTATTCCTCAAACTTTTTAGCAGGTGTGGTGTATCAAAAAGTGTAAAAATCTTACCACCCGCTATTTCTATTGCAGGATTTTCTTTTGTGGCTCCTAACAGAGATAAGGCTCTTCGGTTATTGGACCCCTGGTCACACACCAGGACTTGAGGAATAAAGGTCATATCTTTTAAAGCGGTCAGAACATTCACAATTAACTCTTTTAGAGAATTGCTATTTACACCTCCAGCAGAAACAAAATAGCCAAGAGGTATTTTCCAGTTATGAAGAAGTCCGCGAATTAAAAAGACTAGAGCAGTGTTAGCAAGTTTGCTCTCTCTTCCCAAAGACCCCAGATCCTGGTAGCCTTCAATTATGTCTTGCGACTCATTAAATTCCAACATTTTTTTTAAGGCTATCTCGTCGAACATTACCACGCACATCCTCTCTCTTTCTGACATACTCTTAGCTTTTAAAGAAAGTTTTTTCGATAGAGTTGTTTTCACGCCAGTCCTCAAATTACATACTTTTAACCAGGACTGAATTGTTCTTACAGAGGGTAGGGTAAATTTAAGATTTTCAAGCATGAACTTGTAACTTCCTGGTGATTTATAGTATAAAGACATAGCTAGATCCTTCTCTGATTGTGTCCATTTTGTTTTTTTTTTATGACGTAACTGCATTCTAATAAATGTCTTGACAGCTCCACTTCTATACTTTAATAAATTTCCTATAACTATCTCTACTGAAAAGCTACTTGTCTTTTTCTTTAATTTGTAGGCTTGGGTATGTCGAGCCTTAAACTTTTTTTTGAGAGATATTACTTTATAGCGCAGTGTTTTGCATTGTTTCCTCAATTTTGCTTTGGTAGGGGACGGCATTGTCAGAATGCGGTCGCTGACTTTTGAATTATCAGATCTTAAACTCCACATACTTGGGCTATTTCTTTGAAACGGTTGAGTCTTCAATCGGTTCATTGCTGTATTTGGCGAACTGAAGTTGCTTTGTTGTTCTGTAAAAGATACAAAATACGTATTTTTTTAAGGGTTTAACATTTCATAATTATTTAAATAAACACTAAATTTTGTTTCTATTTATTTTGGCTCTTACGAGCGTACCTTTATTAAAACTCCCACGCGCAACGTCACTGCTCTCAATAAATTTCAAAAAATCTACTTCATCTTCTGAATCTGAAGCACTAACATTTTTGTGCCTTTTCCCATAAGTTTTCAAGTTCATATTGAGTTGTCTTGCGGACATTGATGTCGTTGCCTGCTGAAGAAACTGCTTCTCTGGAATCTCATCAGGGTATACTGGAACAAAGGTGACCATTCGTTAAATTAAAAAATGGATGATCGATCAGTCACTCTATCCTCCCTTTGATCAATTGCAAAACTGCACAATTTGCAGACTGTTTTTTAATATACCGGTGGTGCTTTTTTCTTTTCCCACTATTGGGGATCTCAGAAACCATAAGAGTTAGAAAATCGGTTAAATTAGAAAAAAGTTGCACTTTTTTGGGGTGACTAACAATCCTTAAGTGTTAAGTGTTAAGCGATTAAAATGGGCAGATATATTAAAATAGTAAGTAAACACAGTAATAATGAGATTATAGACAATATAATCCTATTAAAATTAGATAAAAAAAAGGGGTAAAAAACCACTGTAACTTCTTTTAAGTTGGTCATTCTGTCAACTACTATCACGATAATTTGAACGTGTTCAGTAACCTACTTTTATAAAAATCATACCAAAGTGTTCCTCAGTATTCATTCTATACCTGCACATAAAAATTAACAAAGCAATGGTACCATTTTTTCCAAACTTTTTTTGCCAATATACCTAAGTAATCGAAATTGTGGTAAGTTTTCATAAGGTCGCGCGCATGTTAAATTTTCTTGAAATGAAACTTTTAAACGGGCTAGTGAATTAATTCCAAAGTTAAACGATGAGGGCTTTAGAACACGATAAGAATAATCTGTGAAATTTTTATTAACTTGGTACCATTTTTATTTGCCTCCCATACATTCTTAAACGAAACTTGAAAATTTTACATTTTTGGCAGCTGTCAATAAATTGGAATGATGTTGTGATGTTGACAGAAACTTTCTAGGCTATCTCGATTTTGAGCAACGACAGTCAACTGTTTTTTTTCTTATGGCCGCCACATTGAATTTTAACACCACTAAATACACAAAAAAATTGACTTCAAAAAATTGACTTTCCTACAAATCGCAGTGACCTCCGCAGGAGATTGGCCCTATTTGCAGATATAAATTTAAAAAAAATTTTTAGAATCGCTCTCGGCTTTAAAAAAACATCAAAAAAGCAGGGGCCCCTTCAGGCGATGCCCTAGCACCGCGGACCCATTGTTATGTCACTAACTAATGGTTGAGAAATGAACAAGTTTGAAATAAGTACGTAAAAACACCCACTATTTTTTCACTGCAAAAAACTGAATCACACATTGCAGTTTTTAAAATTTTCACAATTTGTGTTGCAAAAATTGAATTTGCCTTTAAAAAATTCAGGTAATCTACGGCCGTGACTGCAGACGGCTCTGCACCTTACAACAGCCTTTGAGATCGTTCCGGGGATTTAATATCTGTTTAATATTAGTAAGTACTACAAGCAATTATAGAGGTAATTAATTATACTATACAAAGATATGGGTTGGGTACACTTACCTTCTTCTACAAATTTTATGGGTACTGCTGTTTTTGTAAGCAACTTTCGTTTATTATTTACTAGGAAGTCACTAGGTAAAAAGTGCTTTTCACAAATTAACTTTAGTTTTAAACTAGGCACATCCATAAGCGCAATGTCAATGTTTCCTGAATTTTTCTGCCACTCTTTTGTTCTATCACAATTTTTCACTGGAAATTTAAAAAAACTGATGTCCTTGTATTTTCGGCGGTCTTTAAAACAGTTCATGTATACACACTTATGATTCGCTGTGGTATTCATTTTACACGAAGTTGTAATGATAATGAACAATATAATAATTAAGTTCACACGCAACGACACAGTAGTTGAGCACACAAGCCTTCAATTCGCGAAGCTACTGGCGAACCGTACACTGCAACAGACAGTGATTGACTGAACATCTCGAACCCAGTCGAACGACTTTCGCCGCCAGCGCCACGTCGATGTGGAACCCCTCGCTGATACCCAAACGCGGTAAATACTGCGCCTCTTTATAAACTTCGTCACTCAACGGTTGAAGACAATAATGAAGATTGTAGAGTTGAAGACACCAATGACCTGGAGGAGCTTGATTTGGATGAGACCGAAATTACAATGGATTGTGTAGACTCAGACCTAAACGATATTGAAAATATTATTGAAGAATTGCCAGGAACTTCACATGAAATGGAAGAATCAGAACATGCAGATAATAGGATATTAATAATTAAGATCCCAATCTGTATTTCTAGTCAACGGAAATGCTGTGTGTGCGGAAGTGAAGGAGGAATATGTGGAATGTGTTGAGGTTGGACCTTATAGTCTACTACCAATCAAAATCGATGAGTTTAAAATTGTATATTATAAGATGCTACACATAATTATGTGTTTCGGTCAATACGAATTCACAAGACCATCTTCAGGCGGGAGGGTGGGGGTTGAAAGCAAGTCTAGTCAAAGACGAATATCGAAAATTCACATGATTAAATGTTAACAATAAAGCAGTGTTTCTGTCTCGCCTCCTCGCCTCGTGATTGTTTTAATTTTTTAACTGCTTTATTGTTAACATTTAATCATGTGAATTTTCGATATTCGTCTTTGACTAGACTTGCTTTCAACCCCCAGCCTCCCGCCTGAAGATGGTCTTGTGAATTCGTATTGACCGAAACACATAATTATGTGTAGCATCTTATAATATACAATTTTAAACTCATCGATTTTGATTGGTAGTAGACTATAAGGTCCAACCTCAACACATTCCACATATTCGTTTGCCAATCTAAAAGAATGGATTTCGAACCTTTTCACCTTGAAGGAGGAAGGTTGTCTATCCCTAAGAAAGCCATTGCTGATGCATTCGCTACTCATAAGATGGTTATTCCGTTTAGTAATAGGGTCTGTAGAAAGCATCTACACGATGACATACTCAAAAATGAGTCCAAAGCACGTTTAGCCGAAATACATTCAAGTGTCGCTTGGAATGGTGACCAACTCACGGATTTCATTTTATCTCTCACGACTCTTCAAAATACTACTGCGACGCCCTGTTTGAATTTTGACAGTAGCTTAAGTGATGAAGATTATAAATTATTGACAGGTTTAGAAAGAAACATGTTCGAAGATCTTTTAAGCTATTGTAAAAATATTCGGTCCAGTCATAACCGTAGCACTAGAAATGTCTTAGCAATATTTTTGGTAAAACTGCGACTTGATCTTTCACAGTCGGTGATTGCTAATCTAAAGGGTGTCCCAAAAAAAACCGAACGATTTATTTTCGGCTATAACTTTCTTATTATCAGACCGATTTTCCCCATTTTTCTACAAGACGTAGCCAAAAGATGAAGCTTTTAGAATCGACCATCATTTTCCAGATGGCGCCACCAACATCGTCTTTATTACTGTTTTTTGCGGAGGCATTTTTTGATTGGCTGGAGTTGAATCGTCTGTCAACCGATCTAAATGAAATTAGTGTAGGATGAAAGCTGATGCTTTTCTACTCCAAAGTAACTTTATAAAATTTTTTTTTGACAATTCTTCATTATTTTATGATTTTTTTTTGTGTTGCTGTAAAATTTTTTTTCTATCATGTATAGATTGCCAAAAAAATCGGGGATCTTGGTGTTTACTCTGCTTGTCGTTTGTGGCAGCCTTAATGCAAATTAAGAACTTCCCTAATGCCTTATTCACATTCAATTAAATTACAAAAAATTGAGAAATGAAAGGAATACCTTGAAAATGGTATCTTGTTGGATATTTTTCTCAATTTGTTAATTTTTGATTGTATGCAAACAAGGCATATACGTAGTCGTAGGAGTCTGGTGTTCGAATTTTAAAATCGTTGCCATGGTACTTAACTTGTTTATTTGTCAAATAAATGTGTGAAACTTCGCAAACAGCTAACTCTTTGTAAAATGCCTCTCTCATATGAAGATAAAATTCTTATCAAAAATCTCTACGATGAAAAAGGCTTGGGTCCTTCCAGAATAGTAAGAGAGTTTCCTGACAAACATTGGAAAAAAACAACTGTTCACGATTTTCTTATCAAGTACCGAGAGAATGAAAATATAGAAAGAAGGCGTGGAAGTGGTAGACCAAGAACTGCAAGAAACGTGCAAAATTTGGTGGGAATTAGAAACTTAACTCAAAGCCCTGAAGGAAGACCGGGTACAAGCAGTAGCGTAAGAAAAATTTCTACATATTTAGAAATATCAAAGAGTTCAGTTCATCGCGCAATAAAAAAAGATTTAAACCTGAACACCTACAGGAGAAACTACTTACAAAAACTACCGGCAAGGGTCAGGGTCTTGAGAGAAAGAAGAGCTCGACATTTACTCCATAGGTTTCATGCCAATGAATCCTTACGTCGAACCTGGTTCACTGACGAGAAAATTTTTAATCTAAACCCTCCAAAAAACACTCAAAATAACAGGATCTATGATCAGGCAATTAGAAAAAGTGAAGTGGACGCTAGAAGACTAATTAAGGAAAGAGATACACGAGGTGTTGGCGTAATGGTTTCACTCGGTGTGTCAACACTAGGAAAAACTGAGCCTATTTTCATACAAGGCAACCTTAACTCCGAGCAGTATTGCGAACAAGTCCTTGACGTAATGCTACCTGAAATGGAGGGAATCAATGATAACTACACTTTCATGCAGGACGGTGCACGATGCCATACGTCGAACTACACAATTAATCATTTAAGACAGCATTGTCCTGACTTCCTAATGCCGGATGAATGGCCACCAAAAAGTCCTGACCTGAATCCTGTGGATTACTCCATCTGGGGAACACTAAACGATATGGTCCACAGGGGGGTTATCATGGACTCTATTGACCAGTTAAAGAATAGAATAGTGGAATCGTGGAACGATTTTCCTCAACAAACAATAAATAACTCAATAAGGAGCTTTAAAAGGCGCCTACAAAAATGCATTGAGTTAAGGGGTGCTCATGTTGCACCTTATTTAAATAATAATTAAAACCAGTTTTTGAACTTTTTTCTATTTTTCTTTTTGTAAACAATTAGCTCCATACTGGCTTAATAAATAATTTCCAAATAACTTCCTCCATATTTTTTGTGTTGGTTTATTTAACTTTAATAAGTGTTCTAGCCATCTCTTCACTTTTTCTAAAAGCAAACCAAATAAGATACAAAGATGATTCTTTGAATCTGCCAGAGGGGAGTCATCTACAAAATGACTTTATTTTGGGAAGGAAGGCATTAGGGAAGTTCCTAATTTGCATTAAGGCTGCAACAAACGACAAGCACAGTAAACACCAAGATCCCCGATTTTTTCGCAATCTATACATGATAGAAAAAAAAATTTACAACAACACAAAAAAAAATCATAAAATAATGAAGAATTGTCAAAAAAAAATTTTATAAAGTTACTTTGGAGTAGAAAAGCATCAGCTTTCATCCTACACTAATTTCATTTAGATCGGTTGACAGACGATTCAACTCCAGCCAATCAAAAAATGCCTCCGCAAAAAACAGTAATAAAGACGATGTTGGTGGCGCCATCTGGAAAATGATGGTCGATTCTAAAAGCTTCATCTTTTGGCTACGTCTTGTAGAAAAATGGGGAAAATCGGTCTGATAATAAGAAAGTTATAGCCGAAAATAAATCGTTCGGTTTTTTTTGGGACACCCTTTATTTAAATTACCGTCTCAGAAAACCGTGAGTCTGACCCTGAAAGCAGTTGGACTAGCCTTTGAAAAATATTTTGTTCCTCAATATCTGGGCTATAACCGAATTTCCAGAGACGACATTATAAACAAGCCTTCCATCAAGCTGGTGAATAAGTTGTTTAATCTTCCGGATGACACAGCTTGCGTGATTATGGACGGTACATAGAGAAGTCGTCACATTATTCCTTACAGAAGAAAACCTATTCAGTGCAAAAGGGAACAAACTTGGTAAAACCGCACATGAGTTGTACTTCATCAGGCCACATCATCGACAGCGATGCACTGTTCTGTGCCGATGGAGGCAATAACGATGCCCAAATCCTTTTGTCAAGGCGAGATCAAGCTCACAGTTTTTTCTCATTTAAACAAGGAGATGTGGCAATCGTAGACAGAGGGTACAGAGATGCGAAACCAGTACTTCAAAATATGGGTTTCAAAGTAATTATGCCAAGTTTCTTGGAGAAAAATCAAAAACAATTCTCATCAAAGGAGGCCAACGAGTCCAGAAGAGTAACGATGGTGCGCTTTGTGGTTGAAAGCGTTAACGGTAGAATGAAAAATGTTTTCAAATTTTTTAGAAATAAAATACGAATTCAGTACCTCTCCAGTCTAAATGCATGATTTAAGATTGCTTGCGCCATATTTAACGCGTACTTTCCTCCACTGTTCACAGACCGGCCGGACCACGAAGAAATTGCAAACCATGTGCTAAATCGTATGGACACGTCTAATGCATTACAAGAGAGACTAGAACAAGAAAACCTCATTACATCGAGATCATCTTGGAAGAATGTGAAGCTAGACCGTCTGGAAGATTTCCCTGTTCTCTCCCTGGAAGATATGAGAAAAATAACATGCGGGATTTACCAAACGGAGCTTGCTCCGTCATATGTCGAGGAGCATTTGGACGACGATCAGCTTTTCGAGCTATACATTTGTACATCCGATAAATATCTAATTAAAGCTAAGATGAAGTCAAGGCATGTTTCGTCGGCAGCTTATCAAACATGGTTAACTTATTTGCCCGTACAAGGCCATTCTGGAATTACAGGCCGGGCATGCCAATGCAAGGTGGGCATGAGGAACGTGAGTTGTTGTTCGCACGCTGCTGCCATTATGTGGTACTTTGGACATGCCAAGCACTTTAAAGTTCCTCAAAGAAGGTCAAACTATACCCCATATTTGTTGGACGCTCGACAAGTCAATAGAAACATTGACCTTTTGGAAAGTGAATAGAATAGAATTGTTATTCCAAATTAAATATCACACAGTATTATTATTATTATTATTAAAAATTGATACGCTGGGAATGCCATGAGAACTCCCAGTCCTCTGATATAATATTACCAGATGATCCAAAAGTAATCAGATCAAAACAATCAAAACAAATGTTTGACATTAATGGGTAAGTACCTAATCAACGACACTTGGGACCAATAGAAACAATTGTTATCAACAATTTGTTGCTATAAAATTTTTGAAGGGATTAACTTTAAAACAGGATTAAATGTATCATACAACCCCGCCTTAAAATCTGTTTTAACTGCCTTTAGTGGTTATACTTTTGGTTCATAGGGTATTTTTTGTAGGTAGAAACCTACCTTAGTATGACAAAAAGTTGTTACTTTTGAGCTCGTTTTTGGGGTACAATGTTGTTCATAAATGCGTTGTGCAGCTCAGCTACTTTTGACCTGTATTCGAGGGAATATTTTGCTCATGCTGAAGAATATGTCTATGACTGTCGAAGAACGTCTATCACATTTAAACTTTTAACATTTGTTCAACAGTTTCTTGAACACCAGGAAATGAGATTAGATATAAATAATGTACAACACATTTAACGAACACCACTGTACCCTATATTCAATGACGGTTTCAGATGTACAGTCGGGAAACAAAATAATCCATTTTGTGTTAATTCATTGAACGAATAATTCTTTATTGACATACAGTCCGAAGTTCTTTGACTCACCAACACAACCCCCAAATACTAACTACGTACACCTTTTCCAGTTGTAAACTGCTCAGCAAACGAAGTGGAACACCTGAAAATTTTTTCATTTTTCAAATTATTGTAACTCTTGAACGAATTGTTTGATTTTGATGCGGTTTTCGACGTTCGATAGATTGTTTCGTTGGCTACAGGCGGTGTATCAAACAGCGAGGGCGCGTGGTCCTCGTGGCCTGCAGAAGAAAACCATGAGCCTCCTGCAGAAATGGTTAAAACTTAGTCCGCCCCCAAACCCGAGACAATTTTTTTAGAATTTTTTTATCCCATGGCACAGATGGACGAAGTCACTATCTCGAGACGTTTTTGCCATTTTTTGCCAACAACACTTCTTCGTCCCGTGGTCGCAGAAAAGCAGTTTTTCTTTTTGCTTGGTGAGGGCGGTTTTGCTTTCAGCTCGAATTTAATCCAGAGAGGTTTCTTAAACCCCTAAAGGATGGAGTTAAACAACGACATTAAAATGATCGACGCCATCACAAAATGGCGGGGTCGTCGAGGGGGCTGAACTTTGTGCATTTCTTTTTCATCTTGGAATTTCGCGACTAAAGGCGAGATTTTTAATTGGCGAACAAAATTTCAAAAGCTTGAACTTAACCAACATCTTCCTATGTTTTGTTGGCGAGGAAAACTTGAAATCAGTCACTTCTTTCAAAAAATTGCGCTTGTTACGGTTCCTACAAAATTGCAAACTGCTGCATTAATGATAAGGTTTCATGTCAAAACTTTTATACCCAGACGTACGTAAAGAAAATCAGATTTTGTCGAAACAAGCAAAAATCGTATTTCTTCGACTTTAAAAACTTCGCCAAACTGGATGCAGAAGAGGAATGGCCCCACTTTTTATCAATACGGCCCCGGCATGGTTTCCATGAAAACGATTTACCCCACACTGACATCTCGATAGTTCAATGTTACAACTGTCAAGTAAATCGTTTTCATGGAAACCATGCCGGGGGCCGTATTGATAAAAAGTGGGGCCATTCCTCTTCTGCATCCAGTTTGGCGAAGTTTTTAAAGTCGAAGAAATACGATTTTTGCTTGTTTCGACAAAATCTGATTTTCTTTACGTACGTCTGGTTATAAAAGTTTCGACATGAAACCTTATCATTAATGCAGCAGTTTGCAATTTTGTAGGAACCGTAACAAGCGCAATTTTTTGAAAGAAGTGACTGATTTCAAGTTTTCCTCGCCAACAAAACATAGGAAGATGTTGGTTAAGTTCAAGCTTTTGAAATTTTGTTCGCCAATTAAAAATCTCGCCTTTAGTCGCGAAATTCCAAGATGAAAAAGAAATGCACAAAGTTCAGCCCCCTCGACGACCCCGCCATTTTGTGATGGCGTCGATCATTTTAATGTCGTTGTTTAACTCCATCCTTTAGGGGTTTAAGAAACCTCTCTGGATTAAATTCGAGCTGAAAGCAAAACCGCCCTCACCAAGCAAAGAGAAAAACTGCTTTTCTGCGACCACGGGACGAAGAAGTGTTGTTGGCAAAAAATGGCAAAAACGTCTCGAGACGGTAACTTCGTCCATCTGTGCCATGGGATAAAAAAATTCTAAAAAAATTGCCTCGGGTTTGGGGGCGGACTAAGTTTTAACCACTTCTGCAGGAGGCTTATGGTTTTTTTTTCTGCAGGCCACGAGGACTACGCGCCCTCGCTGTTTGATACACCGCCTGTAGCCAACGAAACAATCTATCGAACGTCGAAAACCGCATCAAAATCAAACAATTCGTTCAAGAGTTACAACAATTTGAAAAATGAAAAAAATTTCAGGTGTTCCACTTCGTTTGCTGAGCAGTTTAGTTCAGAACGAAAAAAAAATCACAAAGCGTCAATAGAATTTCAGAATAGTCATCTGAATTTCAGAATCCCTCAATTGTTGTTCAGATCAGCCAATTCAAAAAATCAGAAAGCGTCAATTTATTGTATTTCAGAATAGTTAAATGAATTTGGTCAATTGATTTTCAGAAAGCATCAATTGAAACTCAGAATCCGTCAATTGTAGTTCATTAAGCAACATTTGTAATTCAGAACGCATTTTTAATGCAGATAAAAGTCCCCTGAACAGACTCCAAGCCTCCAGGATAGCCCCCGCATGGGTAAGGTACTGTTACGTTCCAAATTAACACTGGATAAAGCCACTCGTAACAATTATTCTTGGACAGGCGTATTGGAGGATTTACATAAACACAGCTGTAGTTCTGTTAACTAAACCTAATTTATTCACAGTATGTACAGTTTTTGGATTGTCGTTCCCCAGGAACTCCTTAATTCGTCCAACAGGCTCTGTACAAATTAATAATAGTAAATGCTAACAAGAACTACGTGATTGATAACTGCCATCGGTTTTACAGTGGTGGTTCCTATTTATAATTATTAAAAACAGTCTTCATTAAACACATAAAATTTATATGAACATAGGGTTAGCAAAACACTTATCTTCGATAAAGAGGTTGATGACCTCTTCGATTGGATTCCTCCTTCGAACTAGGGATTTGGAGTTGCTCGCGCTCTCATACCAAATTAGGGGTGAACTCATTCAGAACTATTCAGAACTTTAAGAACTTTCAGAACTTGAAGTGGTTGATCTCAGTTTTTCCTCAATGTCCTCATTTCGGCTTCCAAGGTCAATTTCCGTTTCCAGATTACAAGGAGAAAATTATTCCCGACATCGATCGTATTTATCGATGATGAATAATTAAAGCAATTAGTACTTCTCGTACAGACAGTACAGAAAGACACAGAAAGGTACAGAAAGACAGAGCTGGAAGAAATAATTAGAATTGCAACAACCGGCCATCTTGTACTCACAATTACACGTCGTAGATCTTGAACATGTGCTCGTTAGCTATTTTCTTGGGCCTAAGCCACGTTCCTCAAACTGGAACTATTTCGTTAATCGGGTTTATTGGGCATACAGCCATATGAACGAAACCGGTATAATTCCACCGTTCGTCAACTATTTCCAATTAACGTTTAGCAACACGAGACGATGCACACACTACGAACGATCGTAGCAAAGAGAAAGAGCCTCAGAATCCAGGCGCCGACCGTTGACACATGAATCACGTGGTCAGGCAAACAGTGGCGTACTAATTAAATCGCAAGTAATACAGGGTAATAACCAGTGGCGGGGCAATAAATCGCAATCGTAACAGCACCTACCTATCGATTTTCAAGTTCTCAACTTCGTTACTAGAGGAATAAGGATGCAGATACTGCCGGGCGCAGCAAAATTACTGCGGTTGGCAGTATCTGCATCCTTTTCTATATTATGACGATGTAACACGTAACACAAGATAGATATGTATACTGCACCTGCAGGACTGCCCGAATGTGCTATTAACTTTTTTTGTTTGGTGGCTGTTTTGTTGTTGTTTTTTAAACCCTGTTGAAGCCCTTTGGTTGAAGACTAAGTATCAGTATTTTGTACCTACGTAAATCCTTTTTATGTAGAATTTCGCCGGGTTGCAGCTTGCAGCTCTACGTACCTACATCTGGCAGTCATCTCTTAGATATGATATCATTCTGAATTACAAATAATGCTTTCTGAACTACAATAATTGACGGATTTTGAATTTCAATTGATGCTTTCTGAAAATCAATTGACCAATCTGAACTACAATTGACGGATTCTGAAATTCAAGTGACAATTCTGAAATGTAACTAACGCTTTCTGAACTAACTGGAAAATGGAAATGCTGTAGTGGCGGTCCTTATCGGACAGAAATGTGCCACTATTGAGTATTGAAGGCAGGGGAGTGTTCCGAACTTTGAGCGTAACGCTCAAAAGTCGGGTGCATGACTTGATTTTCCGACTGTACCTACCTAAATCTATTGGAGGCTATCATTTCCGCGCGGTTAAACCGATAGCCGAAAACAAAATATCACACTATACCCTCATTACATTAAAAAAAAAAAGTTGACGTGTTTTTGCGATTTTCAAAAATCTTAATTTTTCTCAGATTTCTTCGATATTCTTGAAAATCTAGGGTGGTCGTGACTACTTCCGGTCGTCGTACATGTTTTTAACTCAGAAAATTTTGATTCCGTTGAGAAAAAAGTATAATTCGATTTAAAAAAAACAAGTTAAGGTCATTTCCGGTTAAACCGGATGTGAAAAAACAATACCTGAATACAAGCGCGAAGGTATTCCCCTGTACATGCGGAGCTGATCAGCGTTTATTTCATTTCAATATCTTTTTTACGTCCGAAGATAATTCAAGAAGCAAAGATTTAAAAAAAAACCTGTATATCTTGAAAACGAAAAATTACTCTTTATTAATTTTTTTTATGGGCATGAATTATAATCTCCTGAATCGATTAAGACTAAATGCAAAAAAATTGGCCCAAGCAGTCACACTTTAAATTGAACCTGCATTTCAAGATGGCGATGTCAAAATTATATAATATGAATAGGAATCCAGGATGGGCCTATATTGTTGCTTAAATCAGGTTGTTATGAGTCATATATGAAATAGCATGATGTGAATTATCTGCAAATTCACATTATGGTTATCTGTTCGTACTACACGGCAAGAAATCAGTTTGGTTTTGAACCAAATTGCATAGGATAATATACTTAAAATTACTGATTTTTGAAAATTTATATTTTCTTAACTAAAAATTACTCTTCTTTTATTTTTCAAGGATTCATTAATTGAGCATTCCTCTTTCCAAAACTACAAAAAAAAGAAAATTCTCCCAAGCAGTCACTAATGACGAGGCCCTTTGGTTTTGTTTCCAATGAAATTGCCTCTGAATTCAATGAAAGTAGGCAACTTATTATACGACAGCTTCTTGATTTATGGCCCCTCATTAGGATTAGCTTGCAGCCCCCAGGTGGTCTTAATACTACCTACCTGAAGAAAGGAGAAGTGGTTGTACCAATATTAGGTAAATTATCTTATATTCCTGGTGTGTGAATATGAAATGATATCTTGTGAATTAATTTCATTATTATTCTCAACTATTATTATTTAAATATTTTCTGCCATTACTGCCAATCAGTTATTTGAATTAGTAATAGAAATAATAATACCCCCTAGCATGAACTCTGCCTTAAGTGACATTAATAAGTCTGCCTTAAGTGACACTTATAATAGTCGTGCTGGAGGGTCTAGGATAACAAATGCATAACGAACATGTCAGTTATAATAACAGTAATATTATTACGAAAGTTCAACGAAATCTAGCTAGATGGAGACACGGTAGAGGCCTTCCATTTTAGGTTCACATCAAGGCTTAATGGACAATTTACATGGGAAATTTTTAATTACAAATTGTAACGTATCTAATTGTATTAAAGGATATGTGACGCAGGCACTGATAACTAGAGACACTTCACTCACTGGAATCATCGGCTTTATGGTTAAATACATTCCTATATCCTGGCAATTGCCCTCAACGTTTCTAGTCCCATCATTCGAATCCGCAATTTTCTTCTTTAAATTCCTTAAATTCAACTAGAGATCTATGGGTCGCATTTGTGACTCCTCCCCATGTAAGGGGGCCTTGTTTGAGGTTTCTAAAAGAAGGAATTAAAACTACCGATGAGGGAAATAATTTTGGTTATGCTTACGTAAGGTTTTAGTCGGCTCATCCATTTATAGTTTACTACCAATGTTTCGTATTGAATCCACATGCCGCTTGACTATAAAACTATAACTAAACTATAAAAAAAACAATTCCAACCGCCTAAGTCGACGTTTGTCCAACCACACTGTTGGTTGCATAACACTTTGACGTGACAGTAAAATAATTAGGTGCCACTATTCCTTGCATAGGTGACATCAGCTGACTCTCTATCTAAAATGAAAGCATAGGCGCCGACTGAGTTTGGAAAATGGGATTAGCAATAAATCAAACGAAAGAAGGTGTCTCCATATTCTCCACTAAGGAGTTGACTGATCTTTGATTTTATATTAAGAATTTTACGATTTGAAGTTTTTCAAATGACTAATAATACCCAAAAATGTTGCGTTACAATTTTGTGTGTAAATGATGGTACGTGGTCGGGTTTAGGACAATTTTTATCCATTTTGAATCAACTTGCAATGACATTTTTGGTGGATTACATATTTCGTTAGTTTTTATGCGTCATGGCGCACTTTCGGCTTTTCTGGCTAAGTTTGAGTTTATTTGTTGATGGAAAAACTCATAAATGGCCCCGATATTATTACTGCTCTAAGTGCCATTGTAGGTTAATGCGTACTATTAATTCTTGCTTCGGTAACATTTACGCGAGATGGCATTCGACGCCATTTTCCAAAATATGGCCGATATTGACTAGTTGATGCCCATTTTCACTCCAGTGTCATCTGGGCTACTAAATATAAGCGTCGACATTCATTTCCGACAATTTTCCGAATTTAGCCTCAAATGTCATTATAATGATGGATTTATACACGTGGTCGGGTGTAGGACAATTTCTATCGATTTTGAATCAACTTGCAATGACATTTTTGGTGGATTAAATATTTGGTTGGTTTTTATGTGTCAGGACGCACTTTGGGCCTTTTTGGCTAAGTTTGAGTCTATTTGTAGATTGAAAAACTGAAAAATGGATCCGATATTATTACTGCTCTAAGTGCCATTGTCGGTTAAGGCGTACTATTAATTCTTGCGTCGGTAACATTTACGCGAGATGGCATTCGTCGCCATTTTCCAAAATGTGACCGATATTGACTAGTTGATGCCCATTTTCCCTCCAGTGTCATTTGGGCTACTAAATACAGGGTGTTCGGTAGAAAACGCCCCACGCCATAGCTCCCTTATTTATGAACCGATTTTAAAAAAATAAAAAGCATTTCAAATGGCTGCTAAAATACTACAATCTGGGCGTATATCCGAATTTTTCCAATGTCAACAAAAATGACTAACGACTACCAACGTTTGTTTTTCAAATTGCGACCTGCATATTTTTTGCTCCCATTTGATAGAGGACTTTTTTCTGAATTCATCCATACCATACAAGTCTTTTTTTCTACAGCAATTTATGAGAGAAAAAATTATCAAGTACTGAAATAAATAAATTAAGATCATTTGAAAAATTGCAAGTGTGCCATGAAACAATGAAAATGACGGTTTTCAAACTAATGTCATTTAAGCTATACCTACCTCAAAACATGATACTTAACGCCGCTTGCTAAGTAAGAATGTGAGCTGTGCATCGAACATGAAGGAGATATCTTTGAGCAATATTTGTAAAATAACTCATGCAGCGTTTTATAAAAAACTTTGAAATTTGGTTTTTTGTATTGTTTGTTTTTCCTGCAGATAAATTTTAGAAATTACTACGCGTTTTTAATCAGTAAAGCTATTTATGTACAACTATCCCCCTGTGATGTTACCATATTTTTGATTAACAATGCCCAAAATGTCAGTAATTGTCTCGCTGACGCTTAAATGACATTAGTTTGAAAACCGTCATTTTCATTGTTTCATGGCACACTTGCAATTTTTCAAATGATCTTAATTTATTTATTTCAGCACTTGATAATTTTTTCTCTCATAAATTGCTGTAGAAAAAAAGACTTGTATGGTATGGATGAATTCAGAAAAAAGTCCTCTATCAAATGGGAGCAAAAAATATGCAGGTCGCAATTTGAAAAACAAAAGTTGGTAGTCGTTAGTCATTTTTGTTGACATTGGAAAAATGCGTATATACGCCCAGATTGTAGTATTTTAGCAGCCATTTGAAATCCTTTTAATTTTTTTAAAATCGGTTCATAAATAAGGGAGCTATGGCGTGGGGCGTTTTCTACCGAACACCCTGTATAAGCGTCGACATTCATTTCCGACAATTTTCCGAATTTAGCCTCAAATTTCATTAAAATGATGGATTTATACACGGGGTCGGGTGTAGGACAATTTCTATCGATTTTGAATCAACTTGCAATGACATTTTTGGTGGATTAAATGTTTGGTAGGTTTTTATGTGTCAGGACGCACTTTGGGCCTTTTTGGCTAAGTTTGAGTCTATTTGTAGATTGAAAAACTGAAAAATGGATCCGATATTATTACTGCTCTAAGTGCCATTGTCGGTTAAGGCGTACTAATAATTCTTGCTTCGGTAACATTTTCGCGAGATGGCATTCGGCGCCATTTTCCAGAATCTGGCCGATATTGACTAGTTGATGCCCATTTTCCCTCCAGTGTCATTTGGGCTACTAAATATAAGCGTCGACATTCATTTCCGACAATTTTCCGAATTTAGCCTCAAATTTCATTAAAATGATGGATTTATACACGGGGTCGGATGTAGGACAATTTCTATCGATTTTGAATCAACTTGCAATGACATTTCTGGCGGATTAAATATTTGGTTGGTTTTTATGTGTCAGGACGCACTTTGGGCCTTTTTGGCTAAGTTTCAGTTTATTTGTAGATTGAAAAACTGAAAAATGGATCCGATATTATTACTGCTCTAAGTGCCATTGTCGGTTAAGGCGTACTAATAATTCTTGCTTCGGTAACATTTACGCGAGATGGCATTCGTCGCCATTTTCCAAAATGTGACCGATATTGACTAGTTGATGTCCATTTTCACTCCAGTGTCATCTGGGCTACTAAATATAAGCGTCGACATTCATTTCCGACAATTTTCCGAATTTAGCCTCAAATTTCATTAAAATGATGGATTTATACACGTGGTCGGATGTAGGACAATTTCTATCGATTTTGAATCAACTTGCAATGACATTTCTGGCGGATTAAATATTTGGTTGGTTTTTATGTGTCAGGACACACTTTGGGCCTTTTTGGCTAAGTTTCAGTTTATTTGTAGATTGAAAAACTGAAAAATGGATCCGATATTATTACTGCTCTAAGTGCCATTGTCGGTTAAGGCGTACTAATAATTCTTGCTTCGGTAACATTTTAGCGAGATGGCATTCGGCGCCATTTTCCAGAATCTGGCCGATATTGACTAGTTGATGCCCATTTTCACTCCAGTGTCATCTGGGCTACTAAATATAAGCGTCGACATTAATTTCCGACAATTTTCCGAATTTAGCCTCAAATTTCATTAAAATGATGGATTTATACACGTGGTCGGATGTAGGACAATTTCTATCGATTTTGAATCAACTTGCAATGACATTTCTGGCGGATTAAATATTTGGTTGGTTTTTATGTGTCAGGACGCACTTTGGGCCTTTTTGGCTAAGTTTCAGTTTATTTGTAGATTGAAAAACTGAAAAATGGATCCGATATTATTACTGCTCTAAGTGCCATTGTCGGTTAAGGCGTACTAATAATTCTTGCTTCGGTAACATTTACGCGAGATGGCATTCGTCGCCATTTTCCAAAATGTGACCGATATTGACTAGTTGATGCCCATTTTCACTCCAGTGTCATCTGGGCTACTAAATATAAGCGTCGACATTAATTTCCGACAATTTTCCGAATTTAGCCTCAAATTTCATTAAAATGATGGATTTATACACGTGGTCGGATGTAGGACAATTTCTATCGATTTTGAATCAACTTGCAATGACATTTCTGGCGGATTAAATATTTGGTTGTTTTTTATGTGTCAGGACACACTTTGGGCCTTTTAGGCTAAGTTTCAGTTTATTTGTAGATTGAAAAACTGAAAAATGGATCCGATATTATTACTGCTCTAAGTGCCATTGTCGGTTAAGGCGTACTAATAATTCTTGCTTCGGTAACATTTTCGCGAGATGGCATTCGGCGCCATTTTCCAGAATCTGGCCGATATTGACTAGTTGATGCCCATTTTCACTCCAGTGTCATCTGGGCTACTAAATATAAGCGTCGACATTAATTTCCGACAATTTTCCGAATTTAGCCTCAAATTTCATTAAAATGATGGATTTATACACGTGGTCGGATGTAGGACAATTTCTATCGATTTTGAATCAACTTGCAATGACATTTCTGGCGGATTAAATATTTGGTTGGTTTTTATGTGTCAGGACACACTTTGGGCCTTTTTGGCTAAGTTTCAGTTTATTTGTAGATTGAAAAACTGAAAAATGGATCCGATATTATTACTGCTCTAAGTGCCATTGTCGGTTAAGGCGTACTAATAATTCTTGCTTCGGTAACATTTTCGCGAGATGGCATTCGGCGCCATTTTCCAGAATCTGGCCGATATTGACTAGTTGATGCCCATTTTCCCTCCAGTGTCATTTGGGCTACTAAATATAAGCGTCGACATTCATTTCCGACAATTTTCCGAATTTAGCCTCAAATTTCATTAAAATGATGGATTTATACACGGGGTCGGATGTAGGACAATTTCTATCGATTTTGAATCAACTTGCAATGACATTTCTGGCGGATTAAATATTTGGTTGGTTTTTATGTGTCAGGACGCACTTTGGGCCTTTTTGGCTAAGTTTCAGTTTATTTGTAGATTGAAAAACTGAAAAATGGATCCGATATTATTACTGCTCTAAGTGCCATTGTCGGTTAAGGCGTACTAATAATTCTTGCTTCGGTAACATTTACGCGAGATGGCATTCGTCGCCATTTTCCAAAATGTGACCGATATTGACTAGTTGATGTCCATTTTCACTCCAGTGTCATCTGGGCTACTAAATATAAGCGTCGACATTCATTTCCGACAATTTTCCGAATTTAGCCTCAAATTTCATTAAAATGATGGATTTATACACGTGGTCGGATGTAGGACAATTTCTATCGATTTTGAATCAACTTGCAATGACATTTCTGGCGGATTAAATATTTGGTTGGTTTTTATGTGTCAGGACACACTTTGGGCCTTTTTGGCTAAGTTTCAGTTTATTTGTAGATTGAAAAACTGAAAAATGGATCCGATATTATTACTGCTCTAAGTGCCATTGTCGGTTAAGGCGTACTAATAATTCTTGCTTCGGTAACATTTTATTCGCGAGACGGCATTCGGCGCCATTTTCCAGAATCTGGCCGATATTGACTAGTTGATGCCCATTTTCACTCCAGTGTCATCTGGGCTACTAAATATAAGCGTCGACATTAATTTCCGACAATTTTCCGAATTTAGCCTCAAATTTCATTAAAATGATGGATTTATACACGTGGTCGGATGTAGGACAATTTCTATCGATTTTGAATCAACTTGCAATGACATTTCTGGCGGATTAAATATTTGGTTGGTTTTTATGTGTCAGGACACACTTTGGGCCTTTTTGGCTAAGTTTCAGTTTATTTGTAGATTGAAAAACTGAAAAATGGATCCGATGTTATTACTGCTCTAAGTGCCATTGTCGGTTAAGGCGTACTAATAATTCTTGCTTCGGTAACATTTACGCGAGATGGCATTCGTCGCCATTTTCCAAAATGTGACCGATATTGACTAGTTGATGCCCATTTTCACTCCAGTGTCATCTGGGCTACTAAATATAAGCGTCGACATTAATTTCGACAATTTTCCGAATTTAGCCTCAAATTTCATTAAAATGATGGATTTATACACGTGGTCGGATGTAGGACAATTTTTATCGATTTTGAATCAACTTGCAATGACATTTCCGGCGGATTAAATATTTGGTTGGTTTTTATGTGTCAGGACGCACTTTGGGCCTTTTTGGCTAAGTTTCAGCTTATTTGTAGATTGAAAAACTGAAAAATGGATCCGATATTATTACTGTTCTAAGTGCCATTGTCGGTTAAGGCGTACTAATAATTCTTGCTTCGGTAACATTTACGCGAGATGGCATTCGTCGCCATTTTCCAAAATGTGACCGATATTGACTAGTTGATGCTCACTTTCACTCCAGTGTCATTTGGGTTACTAAATATAAGCGTCGACATTAATTTCCGACAATTTTCCGAATTTAGCCTCTTTCATTAAAATGATGGATTTATACACGTGGTCGGATGTAGGACAATTTCTATCGATTTTGAATCAACTTGCAATGACATTTCTGGCGGATTAAATATTTGGTTGGTTTTTATGTGTCAGGACACACTTTGGGCCTTTTTGGCTAAGTTTCAGTTTATTTGTAGATTGAAAAACTGAAAAATGGATCCGATATTATTACTGCTCTAAGTGCCATTGTCGGTTAAGGCGTACTAATAATTCTTGCTTCGGTAACATTTTATTCGCGAGACGGCATTCGGCGCCATTTTCCAGAATCTGGCCGATATTGACTAGTTGATGCCCATTTTCACTCCAGTGTCATCTGGGCTACTAAATATAAGCGTCGACATTCATTTCCGACAATTTTCCGAATTTAGCCTCAAATTTCATTAAAATGATGGATTTATACACGTGGTCGGATGTAGGACAATTTCTATCGATTTTGAATCAACTTGCAATGACATTTCTGGCGGATTAAATATTTGGTTGGTTTTTATGTGTCAGGACACACTTTGGGCCTTTTTGGCTAAGTTTCAGTTTATTTGTAGATTGAAAAACTGAAAAATGGATCCGATATTATTACTGCTCTAAGTGCCATTGTCGGTTAAGGCGTACTAATAATTCTTGCTTCGGTAACATTTACGCGAGATGGCATTCGTCGCCATTTTCCAAAATGTGACCGATATTGACTAGTTGATGCCCATTTTCACTCCAGTGTCATCTGGGCTACTAAATATAAGCGTCGACATTAATTTCCGACAATTTTCCGAATTTAGCCTCAAATTTCATTAAAATGATGGATTTATACACGTGGTCGGATGTAGGACAATTTCTATCGATTTTGAATCAACTTGCAATGACATTTCTGGCGAATTAAATATTTGGTTGGTTTTTATGTGTCAGGACACACTTTGGGCCTTTTTGGCTAAGTTTCAGTTTATTTGTAGATTGAAAAACTGAAAAATGGATCCGATATTATTACTGCTCTAAGTGCCATTGTCGGTTAAGGCGTACTAATAATTCTTGCTTCGGTAACATTTTAGCGAGATGGCATTCGGCGCCATTTTCCAGAATCTGGCCGATATTGACTAGTTGATGCCCATTTTCACTCCAGTGTCATCTGGGCTACTAAATATAAGCGTCGACATTAATTTCCGACAATTTTCCGAATTTAGCCTCAAATTTCATTAAAATGATGGATTTATACACGTGGTCGGATGTAGGACAATTTCTATCGATTTTGAATCAACTTGCAATGACATTTCTGGCGGATTAAATATTTGGTTGGTTTTTATGTGTCAGGACGCACTTTGGGCCTTTTTGGCTAAGTTTCAGTTTATTTGTAGATTGAAAAACTGAAAAATGGATCCGATATTATTACTGCTCTAAGTGCCATTGTCGGTTAAGGCGTACTAATAATTCTTGCTTCGGTAACATTTACGCGAGATGGCATTCGTCGCCATTTTCCAAAATGTGACCGATATTGACTAGTTGATGCCCATTTTCACTCCAGTGTCATCTGGGCTACTAAATATAAGCGTCGACATTAATTTCCGACAATTTTCCGAATTTAGCCTCAAATTTCATTAAAATGATGGATTTATACACGTGGTCGGATGTAGGACAATTTCTATCGATTTTGAATCAACTTGCAATGACATTTCTGGCGGATTAAATATTTGGTTGTTTTTTATGTGTCAGGACACACTTTGGGCCTTTTAGGCTAAGTTTCAGTTTATTTGTAGATTGAAAAACTGAAAAATGGATCCGATATTATTACTGCTCTAAGTGCCATTGTCGGTTAAGGCGTACTAATAATTCTTGCTTCGGTAACATTTTATTCGCGAGATGGCATTCGGCGCCATTTTCCAGAATCTGGCCGATATTGACTAGTTGATGCCCATTTTCACTCCAGTGTCATCTGGGCTACTAAATATAAGCGTCGACATTAATTTCCGACAATTTTCCGAATTTAGCCTCAAATTTCATTAAAATGATGGATTTATACACGTGGTCGGATGTAGGACAATTTCTATCGATTTTGAATCAACTTGCAATGACATTTCTGGCGGATTAAATATTTGGTTGGTTTTTATGTGTCAGGACACACTTTGGGCCTTTTTGGCTAAGTTTCAGTTTATTTGTAGATTGAAAAACTGAAAAATGGATCCGATATTATTACTGCTCTAAGTGCCATTGTCGGTTAAGGCGTACTAATAATTCTTGCTTCGGTAACATTTTCGCGAGATGGCATTCGGCGCCATTTTCCAGAATCTGGCCGATATTGACTAGTTGATGCCCATTTTCACTCCAGTGTCATCTGGGCTACTAAATATAAGCGTCGACATTAATTTCCGACAATTTTCCGAATTTAGCCTCAAATTTCATTAAAATGATGGATTTATACACGTGGTCGGATGTAGGACAATTTCTATCGATTTTGAATCAACTTGCAATGACATTTCTGGCGGATTAAATATTTGGTTGGTTTTTATGTGTCAGGACACACTTTGGGCCTTTTTGGCTAAGTTTCAGTTTATTTGTAGATTGAAAAACTGAAAAATGGATCCGATATTATTACTGCTCTAAGTGCCATTGTCGGTTAAGGCGTACTAATAATTCTTGCTTCGGTAACATTTTCGCGAGATGGCATTCGGCGCCATTTTCCAGAATCTGGCCGATATTGACTAGTTGATGCCCATTTTCACTCCAGTGTCATCTGGGCTACTAAATATAAGCGTCGACATTAATTTCCGACAATTTTCCGAATTTAGCCTCAAATTTCATTAAAATGATGGATTTATACACGTGGTCGGATGTAGGACAATTTCTATCGATTTTGAATCAACTTGCAATGACATTTCTGGCGGATTAAATATTTGGTTGGTTTTTATGTGTCAGGACACACTTTGGGCCTTTTTGGCTAAGTTTCAGTTTATTTGTAGATTGAAAAACTGAAAAATGGATCCGATATTATTACTGCTCTAAGTGCCATTGTCGGTTAAGGCGTACTAATAATTCTTGCTTCGGTAACATTTTCGCGAGATGGCATTCGGCGCCATTTTCCAGAATCTGGCCGATATTGACTAGTTGATGCCCATTTTCACTCCAGTGTCATCTGGGCTACTAAATATAAGCGTCGACATTAATTTCCGACAATTTTCCGAATTTAGCCTCAAATTTCATTAAAATCGAGGGGGCAACCACTGCGTTAGTCCGCGGTACACCCTTAGATTTAGTCCGATTTAGTCGGCTTTTAGTCCGCTTTAGTCCGTTAGTCCGATTTAGTTCAGTTTAGTCCGATTTAGTCCAGTTTAGTCCGATTTAGTCCAGTTTAGTCCGATTTAGTCCAGCTTAGTCCGATTTAGTCCAGTTTAGTCCGATTTAGTCCAGCTTAGTCCGATTTAGTCCAGTTTAGTCCGATTTAGTCAAGAGCTTGGTCCCTTTTAGTCCAGTCTAGGTTATGTAAAATTGCTGGAAATTTAAAAAAAGTGGCAGTCTCGGAGACTACTTTTTCACAGAATTTGAAAATGTATCAGCAGGAATAAATTAACTTGTGACGATATTTTTCACCCCTAAAATGACATTTTTTGAAAAAATGGCATTAAGGTTTTTGATCCGACAATGCAACAGCTATCGAACTCAATAACAATAATATGCTCTTTTGGTAAGAAAAATGCAAAAAGAGGCAGTTTTCCTCCAAAAATGCCAATATTCAAAAAATGGTACTAAGGTTTTTGATCCGTCAATGCAATAGCCATCAAATCCTGTAAAGTCCCGTCGCATATTAACGAAAGCGGGGGTTGTGTGTCTCAGGCTTTTTTCTGTTGGTTTGTAAACGAAATTTCACATCCGTCAAAACTCCCGTCACTCACTGTCAGTGTCAATAAACAGTAACAATGGAGGTTAAAAGGAGTCTTTGTTGTTAATTATTGTCCATGACAGGAATTTTGACAGAACTGAAATCCCGTTTACAAACCAATAGAAAAAAAAACCTGAGACACACAACCCCCGCTTTCGTTAATATGCGACGGGACTTTAGTAAGAAAATACTGTTTTGCTAAGAGACATTCAAAAAAAGAGCCTTTTTGCCACTAAAATGACATTTTTTGAAGAAATGGGTCTAAGGTTTTCGACTTGAAAAAAAATGAACTGTCCTGTCCGGTAATAAAAATATACAGTTATATAGTATTAGGAAACGAAACTTTCGTCTTACGCAAAGATTGAAAAATTCCAACGTTGCTTTATTGTGAATTTTGAGTTCAATATGAATATCTGCAAAAATAGTTTGAAAAATTACTTCTCGGATAGCCTTTACTGGGAGCAATTCATAAAATTGTGTGGACAGTAGCAATGATTTTAGTTGTGAGAAAAGACGAAAGTTTCATTTCCTTTTAGTATACATAGGTTTTTTTCACGGCACTGATTTTTGACCAAATGGGCACCAAGAGTGAATACATTTTTAGAAGCAGAATTCGAAGAGTTTTTATATGGTAATGCGAAAAATGGCGGTTTGCATTTAATTTTTTAAAGTTGATGTGCCAAAAAGGCACTTTCCATGAACCTTTGCGACCCAAAAACCTAATCAACACCTACACAGAATATGTGTGATAAATTTCATCTCGATACGTTCATTATTTTGAGCTATAGTGTGATCACAGACAGACACAGACATTTTTCAAAAACCACTTTTTCTGATTCTCCGGACCCTACAATGTAAAGATTTGATGTTTTGCAAGGAAAACAAAACATCGACAAAAAAGAACCAAGACTTGAACAATAGACTAAAAATACAGATGAAATAACGTAAAAATTACTGATGCCGATTGTTCCGATACACACATTAAAGAAATGCAGCAATAGCATTCCACATCGCAAGCTCGATCGCACAAGTATGCTTGCAAAAGTAAAAGTGTGCAATCCTAACCTAAAATTAATCGAGAAACGAATAATAACAATTCGGAATATTGGGCGATGAAGATAATCTGCCTTTTTTTCCCTATGCTTTTCCAAATCCTTGCCACTGTCGTCACATCGGCCGTCACCCATTGTAATTTTTTCTTTTTTGTCTTCACTTGATCAAGAGCATCTAAACATCTGACAGCTACCCGGGGCTCGACTATACGACTGTATCGAAAGAAACGACGGAAGCGACACTGTGATGTAATGCAACACAAAGGCACTCACAGCTCAGTAGCGCAGCAGCAATATTTTTAAATGCTGCATAACTCACTTTAGTCCAGTTTAGTCCGACTTAGTCCAGTTTAGTCCGATTTAGTCCGATTTAGTCCAGTTTAGTCCGATTTAGTCCGCTTTTAGTCCGCTAGTCCGATTTAATCCAGTTTAGTCCGATTTAGTCCAGGTTAGTCCATTTAGTCCCGCTAGTCCCATTTTAGTCCGCCCTAGTCCTAGTCCGTGGAACATTTTTTTCATGAGTGGTTGCCCCCTCGATTAAAATGATGGATTTATACACCTGGTCGGATGTAGGACAATTTCTATCGATTTTGAATCAACTTGCAATGACATTTCTGGCGGATTAAATATTTGGTTGGTTTTTATGTGTCAGGACACACTTTGGGCCTTTTTGGCTAAGTTTCAGTTTATTTGTAGATTGAAAAACTGAAAAATGGATCCGATATTATTACTGCTCTAAGTGCCATTGTCGGTTAAGGCATACTAATAATTCTTGCTTCGGTAACATTTACGCGAGATGGCATTCGTCGCCATTTTCCAAAATGTGACCGATATTGACTAGTTGATGCCCATTTTCACTCCAGTGTCATCTGGGCTACTAAATATAAGCGTCGACATTAATTTCCGACAATTTTCCGAATTTAGCCTCAAATTTCATTAAAATGATGGATTTATACACGTGGTCGGATGTAGGACAATTTCTATCGATTTTGAATCAACTTGCAATGACATTTCTGGCGGATTAAATATTTGGTTGGTGGTTTTTATGTGTCAGGACGCACTTTGGGCCTTTTTGGCTAAGTTTCAGTTTATTTGTAGATTGAAAAACTGAAAAATGGATCCGATATTATTACTGCTCTAAGTGCCATTGTCGGTTAAGGCGTACTAATAATTCTTGCTTCGGTAACATTTTCGCGAGATGGCATTCGTCGCCATTTTCCAAAATGTGACCGATATTGACTAGTTGATGCCCATTTTCACTCCAGTGTCATCTGGGCTACTAAATATAAGCGTCGACATTAATTTCAGACAATTTTCCGAATTTAGCCTCAAATTTCATTAAAATGATGGATTTATACACGTGGTCGGATGTAGGACAATTTCTATCGATTTTGAATCAACTTGCAATGACATTTCTGGCGGATTGAATATTTGGTTGGTGGTTTTTATGTGTCAGGACGCACTTTGGGCCTTTTTGGCTAAGTTTCAGTTTATTTGTAGATTGAAAAACTGAAAAATGGATCCGATATTATTACTGCTCTAAGTGCCATTGTCGGTTAAGGCGTACTAATAATTCTTGCTTCGGTAACATTTACGCGAGATGGCATTTGTCGCCATTTTCCAAACGTGACCGATATTGACTAGTTGATGCCCATTTTCACTCCAGTGTCATCTGGGCTACTAAATATAAGCGTCGACATTCATTTCCGACAATTTTCCGAATTTAGCCTCAAATTTCATTAAAATGATGGATTTATACACGTGGTCGGATGTAGGACAATTTCTATCGATTTTGAATCAACTTGCAATGACATTTCTGGCGGATTAAATATTTGGTTGGTTTTTATGTGTCAGGACACACTTTGGGCCTTTTTGGCTAAGTTTCAGTTTATTTGTAGATTGAAAAACTGAAAAATGGATCCGATATTATTACTGCTCTAAGTGCCATTGTCGGTTAAGGCGTACTAATAATTCTTGCTTCGGTAACATTTTAGCGAGATGGCATTCGGCGCCATTTTCCAGAATCTGGCCGATATTGACTAGTTGATGCCCATTTTCACTCCAGTGTCATCTGGGCTACTAAATATAAGCGTCGACATTAATTTCCGACAATTTTCCGAATTTAGCCTCAAATTTCATTAAAATGATGGATTTATACACGTGGTCGGATGTAGGACAATTTCTATCGATTTTGAATCAACTTGCAATGACATTTCTGGCGGATTAAATATTTGGTTGGTTTTTATGTGTCAGGACGCACTTTGGGCCTTTTTGGCTAAGTTTCAGTTTATTTGTAGATTGAAAAACTGAAAAATGGATCCGATATTATTACTGCTCTAAGTGCCATTGTCGGTTAAGGCGTACTAATAATTCTTGCTTCGGTAACATTTTATTCGCGAGACGGCATTCGGCGCCATTTTCCAGAATCTGGCCGATATTGACTAGTTGATGCCCATTTTCACTCCAGTGTCATCTGGGCTACTAAATATAAGCGTCGACATTAATTTCCGACAATTTTCCGAATTTAGCCTCAAATTTCATTAAAATGATGGATTTATACACGTGGTCGGATGTAGGACAATTTCTATCGATTTTGAATCAACTTGCAATGACATTTCTGGCGGATTAAATATTTGGTTGGTTTTTATGTGTCAGGACGCACTTTGGGCCTTTTTGGCTAAGTTTCAGTTTATTTGTAGATTGAAAAACTGAAAAATGGATCCGATATTATTACTGCTCTAAGTGCCATTGTCGGTTAAGGCGTACTAATAATTCTTGCTTCGGTAACATTTACGCGAGATGGCATTCGTCGCCATTTTCCAAAATGTGACCGATATTGACTAGTTGATGCCCATTTTCACTCCAGTGTCATCTGGGCTACTAAATATAAGCGTCGACATTAATTTCCGACAATTTTCCGAATTTAGCCTCAAATTTCATTAAAATGATGGATTTATACACGTGGTCGGATGTAGGACAATTTCTATCGATTTTGAATCAACTTGCAATGACATTTCTGGCGGATTAAATATTTGGTTGGTGGTTTTTATGTGTCAGGACACACTTTGGGCCTTTTTGGCTAAGTTTCAGTTTATTTGTAGATTGAAAAACTGAAAAATGGATCCGATATTATTACTGCTCTAAGTGCCATTGTCGGTTAAGGCGTACTAATAATTCTTGCTTCGGTAACATTTTCGCGAGATGGCATTCGGCGCCATTTTCCAGAATCTGGCCGATATTGACTAGTTGATGCCCATTTTCACTCCAGTGTCATCTGGGCTACTAAATATAAGCGTCGACATTAATTTCCGACAATTTTCCGAATTTAGCCTCAAATTTCATTAAAATGATGGATTTATACACGTGGTCGGATGTAGGACAATTTCTATCGATTTTGAATCAACTTGCAATGACATTTCTGGCGGATTAAATATTTGGTTGGTGGTTTTTATGTGTCAGGACACACTTTGGGCCTTTTTGGCTAAGTTTCAGTTTATTTGTAGATTGAAAAACTGAAAAATGGATCCGATATTATTACTGCTCTAAGTGCCATTGTCGGTTAAGGCGTACTAATAATTCTTGCTTCGGTAACATTTTATTCGCGAGATGGCATTCGGCGCCATTTTCCAGAATCTGGCCGATATTGACTAGTTGATGCCCATTTTCACTCCAGTGTCATCTGGGCTACTAAATATAAGCGTCGACATTAATTTCCGACAATTTTCCGAATTTAGCCTCAAATTTCATTAAAATGATGGATTTATACACGTGGTCGGATGTAGGACAATTTCTATCGATTTTGAATCAACTTGCAATGACATTTCTGGCGGATTAAATATTTGGTTGGTTTTTATGTGTCAGGACACACTTTGGGCCTTTTTGGCTAAGTTTCAGTTTATTTGTAGATTGAAAAACTGAAAAATGGATCCGATATTATTACTGCTCTAAGTGCCATTGTCGGTTAAGGCGTACTAATAATTCTTGCTTCGGTAACATTTTAGCGAGATGGCATTCGGCGCCATTTTCCAGAATCTGGCCGATATTGACTAGTTGATGCCCATTTTCACTCCAGTGTCATCTGGGCTACTAAATATAAGCGTCGACATTAATTTCCGACAATTTTCCGAATTTAGCCTCAAATTTCATTAAAATGATGGATTTATACACGTGGTCGGATGTAGGACAATTTCTATCGATTTTGAATCAACTTGCAATGACATTTCTGGCGGATTAAATATTTGGTTGGTTTTTATGTGTCAGGACGCACTTTGGGCCTTTTTGGCTAAGTTTCAGTTTATTTGTAGATTGAAAAACTGAAAAATGGATCCGATATTATTACTGCTCTAAGTGCCATTGTCGGTTAAGGCGTACTAATAATTCTTGCTTCGGTAACATTTTATTCGCGAGACGGCATTCGGCGCCATTTTCCAGAATCTGGCCGATATTGACTAGTTGATGCCCATTTTCACTCCAGTGTCATCTGGGCTACTAAATATAAGCGTCGACATTAATTTCCGACAATTTTCCGAATTTAGCCTCAAATTTCATTAAAATGATGGATTTATACACGTGGTCGGATGTAGGACAATTTCTATCGATTTTGAATCAACTTGCAATGACATTTCTGGCGGATTAAATATTTGGTTGGTTTTTATGTGTCAGGACGCACTTTGGGCCTTTTTGGCTAAGTTTCAGTTTATTTGTAGATTGAAAAACTGAAAAATGGATCCGATATTATTACTGCTCTAAGTGCCATTGTCGGTTAAGGCGTACTAATAATTCTTGCTTCGGTAACATTTACGCGAGATGGCATTCGTCGCCATTTTCCAAAATGTGACCGATATTGACTAGTTGATGCCCATTTTCACTCCAGTGTCATCTGGGCTACTAAATATAAGCGTCGACATTAATTTCCGACAATTTTCCGAATTTAGCCTCAAATTTCATTAAAATGATGGATTTATACACGTGGTCGGATGTAGGACAATTTCTATCGATTTTGAATCAACTTGCAATGACATTTCTGGCGGATTAAATATTTGGTTGGTTTTTATGTGTCAGGACACACTTTGGGCCTTTTTGGCTAAGTTTCAGTTTATTTGTAGATTGAAAAACTGAAAAATGGATCCGATATTATTACTGCTCTAAGTGCCATTGTCGGTTAAGGCGTACTAATAATTCTTGCTTCGGTAACATTTTATTCGCGAGATGGCATTCGGCGCCATTTTCCAGAATCTGGCCGATATTGACTAGTTGATGCCCATTTTCACTCCAGTGTCATCTGGGCTACTAAATATAAGCGTCGACATTAATTTCCGACAATTTTCCGAATTTAGCCTCAAATTTCATTAAAATGATGGTCACTATGGAAACACTGGACAACTTCGGTGGAAAAATGCACTATCACTAGAAACACCCCACTACACCGAAACACTTGATTTACACTGCTGACGCGTTTCGAACACAATGTGCTCATTATCAAAGCCGAAGCTAAAACAACCTGCCTGTCTAGAAACTGAAATATTTATAGGCCCACCCGCGTAGCTCCGCCCCTCGCCTGATCTCGGTAGACCAATCACAGGTCGAGAAATGGTCACGTAAGGGTGAACACGTATAAATACAACAAGTCCTACTTAAAGTAGCGTAAACAAAGATGAATATGCGATCGGGCCTGTATCAGCGTTCATAAGCCTATCTCTAGACTTATGAATTACGATACTCTCCCAAGCGTCGAGCATCTGCATCTTGTTAACGCTACAAACTAACTTAATATTATCACTTATTCTATGGTCATTGTGTAAAGCATGTAGGGCAACACTGGATTTCTCAGTTCTGCCATATTTAAGGTGGGCTAAGTGCTCCTTAAATCTGGTGCTGATAGACCTTCGTGTTTGACCTACATACTTTAGATCACAATTTTGACAATTGATTTCGTATATACCAGATTTTTCGCTATTCCCTACTTTATCTTTCGGGTTGCCTAAAAGGTTTTTCAGTTTGTTTTCTGATCTGAAAACTGTCCTTAAATTTTGTTGGGCAAAAAACCTTGTCAAACCTCTTGTCAACTGAGGTTCAAAAGGTAGTGCGACAAATTTTAAGTCCTGTTTTTGTTCTTCGAAGCGAAAAGTCGTGGCGTTTAACACTTGTTGTTTGAATTTTAACTTCCTAATGATGTTGTCTATTATGATAGGTTCGAACCCGTTACATCTCGCTATGTCTTTGATTGTTTTGAGTTCTTTCTGATATCTTTCCTTGTTTAAAGGAAAATTCAGAAGACGGTGTGCCAAAAAATGGAAACTTGCCATTTTGTGTTGTGCACAATGATGGGAGTCTGCCGAGAATCTGGCACATACCGCTATATCTCGGCAGACTCCCATCATTGTGCACAACACAAAATGGCAAGTTTCCATTTTTTGGCACACCGTCTTCTGAATTTTCCTTTAAACAAGGAAAGATATCAGAAAGAACTCAAAACAATCAAAGACATAGCGAGATGTAACGGGTTCGAACCTATCATAATAGACAACATCATTAGGAAGTTAAAATTCAAACAACAAGTGTTAAACGCCACGACTTTTCGCTTCGAAGAACAAAAACAGGACTTAAAATTTGTCGCACTACCTTTTGAACCTCAGTTGACAAGAGGTTTGACAAGGTTTTTTGCCCAACAAAATTTAAGGACAGTTTTCAGATCAGAAAACAAACTGAAAAACCTTTTAGGCAACCCGAAAGATAAAGTAGGGAATAGCGAAAAATCTGGTATATACGAAATCAATTGTCAAAATTGTGATCTAAAGTATGTAGGTCAAACACGAAGGTCTATCAGCACCAGATTTAAGGAGCACTTAGCCCACCTTAAATATGGCAGAACTGAGAAATCCAGTGTTGCCCTACATGCTTTACACAATGACCATAGAATAAGTGATAATATTAAGTTAGTTTGTAGCGTTAACAAGATGCAGATGCTCGACGCTTGGGAGAGTATCGTAATTCATAAGTCTAGAGATAGGCTTATGAACGCTGATACAGGCCCGATCGCATATTCATCTTTGTTTACGCTACTTTAAGTAGGACTTATGGTATAGTATGCGCTCTACGCTGAAATTCTCTGATAACCCCTAATAAATAATTACATAAGTAATTAATGTGAAAATAACATTTATTAAGAATTACAAAAAACAATAAAATTACAAGAATAGAAATAATAAAAAATAGGAAGTTACTATATGAACTAGCGATACACAGTCTGGATATCGCGCAAAAAACTCAGAAATAGATCTGGTTCATCTTTTCGAAGCCTCCTCCATGAATAGTAATCCAAATGAGACTGCAAGTGTTGAAAAGGTACTCCCCGCATTTTCTTTAAAATTTTTATCTTGGCGTCTAACCACGACCTTTCAATGTTTTGTGTATGCACGCCTGTGTCTGGATCCACATAATTTAGTTGATGGTTAACAGTGCCATGAACATATCCGAGTTGATTTAAATTTCGATATGCCGGCCATTCGTCTGAATGTATAGTTGATCCAACTTGAACCTCTCTTTGAATAATTGGCAGAAGGGTATCTCGATCTCGACGTTCCACAAAAAAGTAACGCGCTTCTGCTGATTTTACTAAACCGAATACCCACTTCCCATCGACTCTCCGACCGTGGTTTCGAAGATTTTCAATTTCTGCGTCGCTGTCTTCTGATAACGGCTGTCCATCTCCTTGCAAAAGCCGTCCTCTGTTGTATTTTCGGCGCCCAGAGAAGTAGGCTTCATCTATTTGTACAGGTTCATCTGCCGTTCCAACTAACTGCCCGCGATTGTTTACCGATATAATTGCACTGCAAACTTCGCGGCACATGTTGAACCAATCACTCACCGTACTTCTTGATCTTCCAGTTAAACTTAAAACACTCTCAAAAGACACTTCTACAATAAACATAAACACCAATTCAAGAATTTGGGTTAAAGCCAAATTGCAATTTACTCTGTTGTTTAAGTCGGTATAATGGAAGAACACATTCCCAGTTCTGACCGACCTCGTAGTTTGGCACCCCTTTCTTGGACAGCGATACACAGGACTGTACTCCCCATTTCTTAGTTTTCGTCTTTTTTCTTGCATAACTGCACCGTATCTATGACAAGGATCAATCTCGTGAATGTCTCCTAACAAATTATGTTGTCGCAAAAATGTCACTGCAGCTTCTTCTGATGATACCACATCGAGGTAAAATTCTTTCAGCAGCATCTTGCACTTGTTATCGAAAATTTTTGACTGAAAGGTTTTGTCCCATGGGATACACATTTATACCCTTCATTATTACAGGTCAAAAAGGCAAACAGGTACAGTCGTACAGTCTTGCAAAAGCTAGATTGTTTTTATGGCAGTCATAAATCTGAGGCATTGTTCGAAAGTTAAATAAACTAACAATGGCGATCCAATCAGAAGTCTAAGTAAACAGCCTCCAGGTAAAGGAAAGATTAGAATAGGTAAGTATCGGTTTTAAAAGCAATAAATTAAATTTCAGAAATGCATTTAAATATGAAGTAGACATTCTACATTAGAGGTAGAGCGCATATCTCGAGGTAGAAGGCATATTTGGAGGTAGAGCGCATACTAGACCGGCACCAAAAATTCCCCGTTGTCGTATTTTGAATTTTGAGTTCAATGCGAATATCTACAAAAATAGTTTGAAAAATTACCTTTCGGACAGCCTTTACTGGTAACAGCTGGTATTAATTGTATTAGCGGTAGCAATTATTTTAGTTGTGATGTAGGACGAAAGTTTCATTTCCTTTACGTATAGAAAACAAATTTTGGGCTTAGCTAGCGGCCCGACGGGTCCTTTGTTGCACCCCGCCCTTAAAGGCCTAAAGTCACTGTAAGGCCGCGTCAAAAAGTAAGTCGATACGCATAAAGTCTCTTTTAAGATTTAAAAATCATTATGTTCGGCTGGAAATATTACATGCAATTTCGGTCTTGCGTCGTATAATGCGCCGCGGTCGAAAACTTTAATTTTGAGTTTTTAAGTGATTGGAATCATGGCCGGCTTTAGTTCCAGGCCCTGTCAGTTTGACAAATTGTCATAGATTGTCATTGAAGAGAAACATTGCAAAAATTACCAAAAATTATTGTATGTTTATCAATTTCGAATGATTAAACGAATTTAAATTCAATACTTTAAGAAAGCCTGTAAGATGTGCCCTATTAAGCAGTGTTGTTAAAGATACATTTTTTGAAGTATCTAGATACAGATACAGATACTTTTCGAACGGAGTATCTAGATACTAGGTAGATACATTTTTTTCATCAGTATCTAGATACAGATACAGATACTTGCAGTATCTAGATACATATAGATACATTTCAGATACATCTGAATTAAAAAAATTTTAACCCTTTAAGGCCCAAAATTATCTGAAAGTATTTTGTTTCAAATATTGGTAGTAGCAAGTAGTCAGTATCGAAAACATCTCAGAAAAATTTTTTTTCAATTTTTTAGGTCCTTAGTTTTTTTTCAAAATGGCGGTAAACCGTTCTGTCTGCTAAAGCAGTATTTTGGGGAAAACCCAGCTTCTTCGAATAGAGTATCCCTTTGTGTTTCTATACCTGTTTAACATCCCACCGGAAAGGGCTCCTTAACACAAAGATATTGATTATTTGCGAGTGTAGAAGAAACCAAACATCTGCATTTTTGGTTGAAAGCTTGGTCCATTTTTCAAAGAGGAACTGATGTTTGATTACACAAGGTAGTTTCACAGTCTCGTTCCACAAAATTTTACTTACTGTTTAGGACGCGTTTCGGAGTGTTACTCCCAAACGTTTTTTCATTTTCCAGGCAACTGTTTTGTATTTTGTGTTAATTTCTTTTATAGCTGAAGATGGAGTAACACTCCGAAATGCGTCCTAAACAGTAAGTAAAATTTTGTGGAACGAGACTGTGAAACTACCTTGTGTAATCATCTGCATTTTTATAACGCTTATAACCGAGAAAAAAAAACATCTCACATTTTAAAGTTGTTGTCTCGAGGTAGTTGTAAATTATTAAAATACGAGTTAGGGTATTGTGTATCTAAGTATCTATGAAATGTCTTAGATACAAGATACTATAAAAAATGTATCTACAGGGTGTCTCAGAACGCTCGCACCAAATTCTAATGGAGTATTCAGGATTAAATTCTGAGTCGATCGGCGTTATTGAAAATTTCCAGGGTCCAATAGTTCTCAAGTTATAAGAGATTTAAGAGGACCAATCAGATTTCAGCTTTGAGTTGCTTCATAAGGTAATTCAATGCTAGATGTACTATTTCCTAGGTAACAAGATACTATCAATGAAAATTTATACTGTTGAATCTTGTTACCTAGGAAATAGTGCATCTAACATTAAATCACCTTATGAAGCAATTCAGAGCTGAAATCTGATTGGTCCTCTTAAATATCTTATAACTCGAAAACAATTGGACCCTAGAAATTTTCAAAAACACGAATCGACTCAGAATTTAATCCTGAATACTCCATTAGAATTTGGTGCGAGCGTTCTGAGACACCCTGTAGATACAGTTAAGATACTGTTACGATACATTTGATGTATCTAGATACTGTATCTAGATACTTGTATCTAGTTACTTAACAACACTGCTATTAAGTAAGTTTTAAGTAACAAATTCTGCTTCTAGATCCAGAGAGACATTTTTTACAAAACCCTTTTCAAATTCAATCGAGGTTACAGCTTGCATGAGTTCTAAGCATCTGGACCTCAAACAACTCCATTCGAAGCAACTGCGAGTCCTCCACGTTTTATAATCTCGAGATCATTATTGAAAGTTGACGCTTTTACACAGAATTAATTGTTTATTGAGAGTATAGAAGTAAACACAATATACCTAATGTTAAATGTAAATTTTTGGGCGCTTGGATACCTAATTAGAGTAGCAATGTGTAACAGTTCTAATAATGAGTAAGTACCGTGGATGGGGGCTACTTGCAACATTTTTTAACTTCAAAGTTGTGTTACTCATAAAGTGGTAATACCAGAAAGGTGGTAAATGCCTTAAAGTTTGAGTCATGTATCATACTTTATATTCCCATAGTCAAAATTCCAAAGGCTTCAATTTTTGAAAAATAAATATATATATGCCAGTGTTGCAAGTTACACGCACTTGAGGGATACTTGCAACAGTATGTTGTTTTGGGTTTATTTCGAGATAAAATGTCTTCCAAGCTAACTTGCAACACACAAAATATTTTTAAAAATGTTTTTTCGCCTTTTGTATCGTTTTTTAAAGAATTAAAGAGGATTAAAAATAAATATATATAGAAAAATACACTTTATATCAAAACGATCACAGATGTTATAAATATTACTACAATTGCAGATAATAAAAAAAACATAACAAAAATATTCTTCTTACAAACTACAGAAACTTTGGTCAAAACTGCTTATTCTAAAAGGTATTTGCTTCCAATAGCATCAAATTTATATTGGCCCCTGAATATCTGATGTTTTGTTTTAATAACTTCTTTTATTTGACTGGGATCAATAATTGAACAGTCGTCTACAACGGGAAATACAAAGCTATTTTCAGGCGATTTTGGACCCTTACATTTTCTCATAAACTTGCAATAATACCCCTGCCCATTCTCTGTTGGTATTATTTCAGTAACAACACCAATATAATAGATTTTCTTACATTTTTTTGAAGCAGGCTTTGAAATAAACTCAACAATCAGGTAATCACTAACCTTAATCACAGCCCCATTTGAGCTTAATAAGTCATGGAATTGGGAGTCTTCATGCTCAGTAATTTCAGAGTTTTGAGCTTCTCCTCTGGTTCTGATTCTGGATCTAAGATTTGAGTCGCAAAATTTTGCTACATTCCTTTGTTCACTTAAAAATCTTTGTAGCGACCAAGCCATTTTTTTCTTGCCTTGTAGATTCGTTGCCCTTTTGCGGCGAGATTGTGCGCCTGACAACTTCTTTTTTGGCGGATTCTACAAAAATTTTACGAATTACAATCCTCGAACTAATCTTTAAACTGAAAATTCCTACAACTTTTTAGGAAATTGAATAAAGAACTATGTGTATAGGTTTATAAGTAACATAGGTAGGTCTAGATACCTATACATATTTACTTATCATGGCGATGGAAAAAATCCTCAATTCAATTTATGAGAATTAGTCCGGCAAAAACACTGCCCACTTTTCTGACACTGGTGACCTAGTGATCCTAGTGATTGTGGTAGTTTTATGTTAGCAGAAGTACAAGCACATGAAAATGAAACTGTAGTGATTCTGTAACTCAAGGAAGTCCCTACTCCCTACGATATTTCCCGATTTTGCTCGACACCTCATTGAAAACATAACACAATAAAACATTTCTTGAAAGTAAACAGCAATTTTTATCAGAATACGCTTCCAGTAAGTAGATAATAAATAATCCCATAATTATTATTGTAAAGTTTGTGTGTGACTGCATTACAAAGACGGCGGCGCCGCGTCTGGTAATACAATACCTACCTTACAACACACCACAGAACGATATTCTTGATAGGCCAGACGCAGAAATAACAAATAAAGCAATAAATTAGCGCCAAGTAACTATGTAAACTAAACGAAAACCTATACCAAGAAATGATTTTTCCTATTTTTGTGCAAAAAAGACTGTTTTCGGCACTAAAATGTGTGCCGAAAGTAGGCAATTTCCACTCACGGGTGGGAAAATAACATAAAGGTGCGGAAAAATTAAAAGCGTGCGGAAATTCATTTTTCCGCACACTTTATGAAAACAATTTATTTTCATTTTCTTTTAATTTTAAAATATGCAAACTATTTAAGAACAATATTTAAAGTAATACAAGAATTTGTACAGTTGCTAATACTAATTCCAGATGGTAAGGAAATATTAGCACAATTATTAGTTAGAGTGTTATTTAAATTGGTCAACACTGAAATGTCCTGATTCCCAGACAATATTGGAGCTTTAGATGCTGCAGTGGCTTCTGGGATGGTTGCTGTTTCCTGTTTGCTCGAAGAAGGAACTACCGCCGTTTCAGGAGCACCCTTGTAAAGAATCTGGTTGGAAATTCTCTTCTTATTTTCAATAGAATCGGCTAGATAACCTTCGGCCACCGCTGATGACTTCCACCCCCCATGTCGCTTCAAACTCAATAAATCTCCTCCATTATTCACCAACAGTGTTGCCGAAGATCGGCGGACACAATGACCCGTATAGCTGGCTGCCTCTGGTAATTGGAGAAAAGCGGCAATTTGACTTGGAATTTTCCCAATGGTATTTATCCCAACAACTTGGCAGGTGCATTTTCCCTCTCGAAAATTAATGAAAAAGCTGCGATCATTCATTTTGGATGGACGAAGAGAAGCATATTTCCTGTAAATTTCTAACATATTTATGTCGGCCTGAGAATTTTGCGTAATCGTGAATGTGCGTTGAATTTTTGTTTTAGTTTCTGGAATTTTCACTATTAAAAGGGCCCCCAGGTCTTCAATGTCGTCTACTCTCATTTTTTTCAATTCGTCTCGGCGAAGAGCCCCGGCAATTCCCATAATAAAAATAACCTTAAATTAATAAAATTAATGAATATTTCTTTAAAAATGGTGTTGCCCTCACCTTCATCATAAGATACTGCTCATCTGGGGCATCTTTAAGAAATGTGTCCAAATCTTCTTTGGAAAAAATCTTCGACTTCGTTGGTCTGTAACCATCGCTTTGACGTTTCAAAAATGCGATTAACCTATTATATTTGCTAATATCGCAGTTTTCTTTCACGTTTAAAGTTGCCTTCAACATTGAGTAGGTGCACCAAAGTGTGGAAGACTTCTTGGTTTTTGACTTTTCGGAAAAATATGCCAAAAATACCTTTTCGTTGAGGATCATAACCTTCTTCGCTCTGCACCATTCACTGAACTGGGTGTACGCCAGTTCGTACCTTTCCCGCGACTTAACTGGCAATAAATCCATGGTTGCTGCTGCAGCTTCTTCTTCTATTTCAGATGGGCAGGCCATTTCTTCCAAAGTTTCATTCATATTTGAGCGCAAAAATTAAATTTTGCAAAAAGTTGACGTTTTTGTTTATCTTACAATTACGTTACCATGCCATCATCAGATTGCACAGCAAGCTGATTCCTTCTGAATTAATGCAGATTCATTCAAAATAAGACTACAAGAGCCTCTATTATGGCTTTTTTGCACAAAAATAGGAAAAATAGTATGTATATTTCGAGCCGAAAGTGCGATTTCCGCACTCTCGTGGTTACCACCCTCGGCCTTCGGCCTCGGGCGGAAATATCCACGAGTCGTGCGGAAATCTTACACTTTCGGCTCTAAATATACAATATACTATTGTGATTATATAAATTGTCATTAAAAAATCACACCGTACTGATTTTTTAATGCAAAGATGCCATTGTGCCACCTGATGGCAGCTCGAGCGGCGCTGCACACAACTGAGCAATACTCCTTATTTCATCCGAAAAGCTAACTTCAGTAGTGCCTGTAGCTTCCGCTAATTTAATTAATCCTTCATCGATCTTCTGAAAAAGTAGTTCATCGGAAATAGGAAAATCGAGGTTTTCGATCGTTTTGGGGTGCCACTCTGATAAGCTGTCTACCTCGACAACTCTTGCAGTGTGCGGTCTACCTGTTTATCTTTCTTGCGGTTTACCTATATGTTTAATTTGCGGAATTATATCTTTCCTTATCTACGATACACATTTCTAATATCACTTAAAAGTTTAAAAAACAAATCATTCTCATTTTTGTTTACAATTTTCCAACAGATGTAGTCCAGATGTGAGTGGAAGTGGTGATTGGCAACACCTCGCATCTTTTTTCAAAATTTTAATTTTTGCATCCAGCCAAGATCGCTCTATTGCCTGTGTGTGAGCACCGGTCTGTGGATTAACATAGTTTTCTTGTACGATGGATATATCCCAAATTTCCCGAATTCCTCTATGCTGCCCATTCGTCCGAGTGGATAACAGATCCTGGTGATACTTCCCGCTGAATTATCGGAACAAGCGTATTAGTACATATATCTGGTTTCTGAACGATCGAACAAATCGATCACTGTGCGTCAACGTTATTGGCCCAAGCATTATTACTTTCTACTGCATGGGTGCACGTTCTTAAAGAAATCAAAATATTGCTCCACTCTTCAAAGTTATTTGCCGAATGTGCTCGATTGCATTTCTGATATTTACGTCATTAATTCTGTAACTAGAATTCCTTACTCGGCCGTAAATTATTTGTTCTGTGGAAGATTGTCGTGGTAGGCTGGTGGCTGGTGTTTGTTAAGGATGCAACAGTACCTATATTGTACAGGGCTGTTACAAATTATTGTAACATGCTAGATGGCTTTGGTGCTTTGTTTTGACATTTTATTTCCGCAGCCATAAATGCGTTAAACGCCAATTATTTTGTTTTTAAGCCACCTACGATGCTACAATAATCTGCAACAACCCTGTATATGTACATACTTAAGTCATACAACAACTAGAAATCGTATAAGGTAAGGTGGGGTAAGTGGGTACGCTTTTTCTGATAGATGAACTTCGATGTTCAATATTTGACAAATTATGTTAGCGACATTGTTAAAATTTTACATGTGGCATGTGTTCAGTATTATTAAACTCCTGAAAAAAGCCGAATGCAATTTTCTTGATAATAACATTATAAATAAATAAATTCTATTCTCGTACCCGCATTCCCACTTTCCCGGTGCTCCGGGGAAAGTGCGAATGACTTGTTGAGATCCCATTTGCGTGTATGACATGTTTGTTCGGGAAAGAGAGAATAATGTCCGTTATAACTAATTAAAAGCCTTCAAATTTAAGAACATTTTTTTATTATTAACGGAACAATATTGCAAAGTAATGAATGGAATTTCATTGCACATTGAGACCAGTGAAAGCAACGGGGAAAGACAAGAAATCGCCACGTCGGTCCGTCGTTGGCTGGGGCAGAACCATCACTACATCTCCTTCAGAAACGTTGTCAAAATCATTAATAACAGGCCAAATAAATTTTCCTTTGGTCTTGCTTCTAACAAATTTTACATTCCAAGTGTCGACTTCATTAGCCTTTCCTTCTACTTTGCCAACATAGTGTTTGAGAGTCTTCTTAGTAGCGTACTTTACTAAAACCCATTTACCGATCTCGATGTTTATTATTTGGTCTATATCATCAGTTTTTTCATTATTTTCCTCTTCGATTAAATCGTCATCTGAGTCTGAAATGAGTGGCAATGACTCGTTGCACTCGTCACTGCTACTGCTGGTTGTGCTTTCTTTGCGTTTTTTGGTAGGTTTTTTTTTCGATGCAACATTGATGGCATCTTCAATTCTTTTTATTGCGTCATCAGAAGTTATAACCTCTGCTCCTTGAGCAACTCTCTTACGTTTCATCGGTTGCTTGGGAGCAGATTGTTTCACTCTCTCCAATATCATTTCTTCTATTGACGTATTGGCTTGTAGATTATCTCTTCTATCTTCATTAACCAAAGTTCCTTCTTCCGTTTCGGCCTGCTCTTCAATTTCATTTTCAGTAGATGGTCCAGCTAAATTTCTTATTTGTCCATTTCCATTACATGGCCCAGGTAAATTTAGTACATCCTCATTTTCATCATTAGACGGCAGAGGTAAATTTCGGATTTCCCAACGATGCAGTGCAGCTGGATCGTACTTTTCCTTGGGAATTACATCTGCGTTGAATGGATGAATACCGCCCTTTTTAAATCCATTTTGAATTGTTTCGGCTTTTGTACTCTGCCAAGTATTTTGTAAAAGTTCCGAAAAGGTCCGTTTAGGAATTTTTTGGCCCTGATGCTGCCTCTGCCATTGAACTAGTTGTTTGTCCCAATCGGTTTTCAATGACTTAAATACTGTCAAGTCGAGTGGTTGCAGCAAATGCGACGTATGCGGTGGAAGTTTTAAAATAGTGACGTTATTTTCTCGAGCTAATGTCACAACTTTATGATCTACGTGGGTGCTGGTCTAGCATCCCCAATGATGGGCAAAAAAGATTTTTCAAAATAATTGTGAAAAATTTCGGTTTCCATCCACCCTCTAGAACTGGCCGCATAAACCAACTTTTCTTCGGGAGGATCTTTGTCTTGATTGGCCACCCATTGGTCCCATATGAATTTACCTTCAAAAATAACAAGCGGAGGGGCTTTTTTTCCTGCTGCATTTACAACAGAGAGAACTGTGATGTTTTCTCGACCTGGACCTGACGTTACTCTCGTGCACGGTTTTCCCTTCGCACCTACGACTTTTGTTTTGGATGGATCCATACATAAGCTTGTCTCATCCATGTTCCATATTTGTCCAGGTTTGTCATGTAGCTGAAGGTCATCTAATGTTCTTTTTAACAATCCAAAATAATCGTTAATAACAAAAGGATCTGTCATCTTTTTTCTGGCATATTCCAGTGCTTGGGGCTTTTTTATAGACAAATTGTGGCGTTTTTTGAAACAGAGAAACCAATCTTCGCCAGGGGTGTTATTTTTAAAAGGAGTTTTCAAATTATTTTGTGCGACATATTGAGCAATCAGATGAAAAATTTCCTGCCTGGACAGTCCAAATCCCCATTTCTCGAGAGATATTAATCCTTCAGCTATTTTTGCCTCCACATCCTTTGAAAGTGCGAGTGGCCTCCCCAAAGACGAACTTTTTACGCCTCTTTTCCCAGTTAAGTGATTATGAAGAGTTGTTTTAGGGATGTTGTAAGTGAGTGCTGCACGATGTAATGTAGTAACCCCATGTTGAATTTCCTCCACAGCACGTTCCAGCTGGTCCTGTGTGTAACCACTTGCTCGCTGGGTCTTCCGTTGATAGTTGCGTACCATTGCCAAGTCACTACAATTGGCAAGATATACTTTTTGAAAAATTTTTGCAATAACATACCGCTGAATAGGGCATGGGGCAAGTGGGAATGAGCATGGGGCAAGTGGGAATGACTTGTTCGCACTTGCCCCAGCTGGATTTCAGCCGGGGCAAGTGGGATTTCCCGGATAATATGGAACTAGGTTTAAGGTTAGGTATTTTTTCACCAAGATTAAAATAGCATGAAGCAATGGCAATACATATTTTCGCTTATTTTACAATGGACTGGAGTGAAGGGCACAGGGGAAAGAGCGATTTTTTGCAGTAGGCGCAGAATTAGCCTTACCTTGACTTCACGGGATGTGAGACCAAACGACGTACTCTGAACCATCTGAACTTTTGTTAACACTAAGACACATCTTGGCGCTACTGATAAGTGATACCAGCGCCACCCTTACCATAACGGCTGGGCATTTAAGTACATTGTTCTCTCTTACCCCATATACCCACTTACCCCACCTTACCTTAAGAGGTAACTTTACAAAACTTGAAGGTTTTATCTTTACTTATTAATTTGGCGAAAAATTTTCGATGTAACAAATTGTGCACAGGGAATATGAATAGGGGAGAGTCGTGTACCTTGGGACGAAATTCACATAACATTTTGTGTCTATTTTTCTAATAAAAATTTGAAAATCAGAGTAAGGTCATTCGAACTAGCATTTATTGGAGTAACGTATAAAAAATAAAAACTAAACAATATCATTGAAAACTAAGAGAAAAAAATGTTTTTCTTCCAAGGTGCAAAGTGTCCCGAGGTACAAATTGTATGTGTACCTAGGGACACATCTTATTGTACCTTGGGACGTAGTATTTTTCGGGTTTAGCCCATATTGTAGGACGAAAAGTCGACGGGAAAGGCAATTTCCTTATTGCGCCGTTCAGTTCCACCAATGATGTGAGGCTCCGGTAGCTTCATTACAACTTCACTCTGATGTGTCTCATATGTTTTTTCATCTTCTAAGACAAACTTGTTTCAAATTTTTCTTTTTAAATATTGGACATCTAGGGAATCATTCGTTACTTGGACTACTTTAGCAACATAGCAGCGACACATTTTCTTCGTTGCAAGCTTAATGATAGCGAAATTTCCTATTTGAAGATCTTTGTCCAATTCTTCCACATCATCTCTATCATTTCCTACCCAGTCTACGTCTTCCAAACTGTCACTTGATTTATTAAAACTTTCATCGCTTTCTGTCGAAGTCGAACTGCTACTGCTGCTCTTATTTTTTTTAAATATTTTTCTTGTAACCGATGGTGTTTTGGTACATTTGATCCTTCTTGCTTTCGCTTGATTTTCGATTTCTTCTTTCTCTGGAGTATCAGTCAAAATTCGGCAACGGCCTGGCCTTCTACCGCCGCGACCGCCTCTTCTAGCTGGTGCTTTAGGGAATGGTCTAATTTCTTCTGGCGTAACGTGAATCTCTCCCGAGACCTCTGCAGAAGCAGGGTGAACAAGAACGTTGCTTAAAACTTTAATTCTTGAAGTAGAAGTTGACGTACTTGGTCCAGGGTCTTCATTTTCTGCAGCAGGACTCGGAGGAATAGAAGTGGACATGCCTGGTCCACCCTGTTGCAAATGACCACTAAAATACACATCTAGTCCATTGCATTCCATGCGGTTTTTGATTGGGCTTGAATGGTCCTAACTGAGACTTGATGGAGTCGCTTTTTGGACGTTATGGTTATTACTGGAAAAAACCATAATCATTGACTTTAATTGGATCGCGGTGGGAAAATCCAAATGCGGAAAAAACCATTTTCTTCCATTTGTTTTTTAAATGGGAAGGCCCAATCTTTTTCCACATAAACTGTACCTTAAATGGATATAAATGGTTTTTCACAAATTGTAATGCAAGTAGTGGCATTTTCAAATAGCGCGCCAAAAGTATAATGTTTGTGCGCATGACATGATGTGTCCGCCTCCGCCATGATGTTTCATTATTTTCGTTTGCGTGATTTGATTTGTGAATCATGTACGCCTTTGTAAAATTCGTGAGTGATTCGAAAACATTAGTGGTTGAAATACACGACATAAAAAAATTTAAGGTTAATTTCGATGTTAATCAACGATACAAAGTGAAATACAGCGATGGTCATTTTTATAAAGCATATATCATTGCTGTTGGAGGTAAGTTCATGGTATCTGACTGTAGTATCAGTGGTATCTATATTTTCGTAAATAATTACATCATGTGGAGTGTGGAATTCTATTTGCGGGGAGCAGAATATGAGAGAACTTCCTTTCCGAAGATGCAAACAGAATCCCACCAAATTTCTTTAAACTTAAACTTATCTATTTAATATTCCCATGAAGGGCCTAAAATAAAAGTGTACCCTCTTATTTAAGAGACTGCTGAAGAAGCTACTCAGAAGGCAGCTGAAAAGAGAGTGAGAATCCCCTCACAACGCTATACGCAGGAAGATACAACACAAAGTGAAGTATCAGATGACGATTCTGCTGCTGCTTTGAATAAAAAAAAGGTACGTACATATTTAGATATAATTTTTAAGAATCTGAGCAGTTACGTTGTATTTATAGGATAAAAGAATTGAAACAAAAGGACAAAAAAATTGTAAGGCAGCTCTTGAAAGTTTCCGCAAATTGACCGAAACACAAACCAAGACACAACTTGAACCTAGTGAATCATTACTTCTGTTAAATCAGTTAAAAGAACAGGTTAAAGTGATGGGATCCCTCATTAATGACCGCAATGATGCAGAAATTCATGGCCTACAACAGGAAGTTGCTGAACTTAAAATCGAAAACCAAATGCTAAAGGAAATAAACTATGACTTGCAGAATTCTGTGATAAAAAAATTTAGAGGTAAGTACATGTTTCGGAGTCATAAAGCAGTTCTTTCATTTTCAAGTTATTGCAACAATGGAAACCAAAGTTTAACTTTGATGTTTCAAACCTTGAAAATTAATTATGTAAACAGTTTACACAATTAACTTTTTTTAGAGACAACCAAAAATGGAAACGAATTTGAGGTGCCATTGGCTTCGTCTGAGGCTTCGTTAAACATTGGAGACATCAGGAAGAATGGCAATGTAAGTAATTTTATTAAAAGTTTTTAATTACTTATTCACTATATATTGCCAAGCCATAATAGCAATTATTTGTATATAACTATAAAATTGGTAATAGTGCCTGATGATTTTTTTAAATTTTATTTTCACTAAATATATTTAGGACCAGGTTCTTCAATATCATTACTGTATTAGGTAGATGGGTAGATATCTAATCTTTCCTTGGATACAAATAGGTACAGTTTTTATGACCCGGAAATTTGAAAAAAAATTGCTGGAATTAAATTTAAAATAGGAAAGTTTTGCTTCTCTATGTACCTATAGTAAATCTATGGTCCAGTTCCAAGTGCCATAATTTGAGAAAATAATCCGGACAAATGAGATTTCGGTAAAAAAATAATTTTATTGTGATAAAGTATTTTGGAAAGCTGGAATTTATTTAATCAAATTTGCTTCTCTAATTAGATTTTATTTTAGGTGTACATTGGCAAGGATGGGACTGGTCAGCCAATCTGGTTAACAACAACTATTTTTGATTCAATCTGTAGGAAAAAAAAACATACTGTTTTTATTAAGGAGTTGGCAAAAGCCATATTTGGTGATGAGACTTTAATAAATTCAACAGTTTCTGGTGCCACAGCCAACCGTCCCCCCCTAGATCCAACCAAACTATTATTAATGCAAGGTAACAACTGCTCTAGCTCTAGCAATTTTATGTTTATTTGAAACTTTGTAGCCTTACTGAAACAGTGGCTAACACGAAGAGGAATTATTGATGAGGAAGAACAGCAGCGCTTTATATTTGACATGGATCGAATTATAACTGAAAAAATTCAAGACTTGAGAAGACCTCCAAAACCACAGAAAACCAAAAAGAAGTTGACAGTAAATGATGAAACTATAAATAGACAAGGTATTTTTTATTCTTTAAAAGTGTATGCTGTTACAGTAGTTAGGTGCTCATATTCTAGATGAGGATCGCCACAGACGTGAAGGATCTGAGGAGATATCTCAGAATTTAAGAAGGCCTCCAAGATCTCAAAAAAACAAGAGACAGTTAGCAGTAGATGAAAATTTGACAGATGAGAATATGTGTAGCCAAGGCCAAGGTATTTTTTTATTTTGTTCTTTAAAAGTTTATGATTTCATGACACTTTCCCCTCACTTTAATACTTACCTACAGAGTTACTCGAGAAAAATTGCTTAATATGTTTACTTCCTGTCTTACTCCTATTTAATTATAGATAATAATAATCTGCACAGTCTTCACAAATCTGAGGATGAGATAGGATTGGCATCAGAATTGGCTAAATTAAGGAATGAAGTTGAGGCTGCTCAATTTGTACTAAATTGGGATTGAAAATACTGTGAGTTACATATTTTATTTAAAACAGTTCCACTATACAATCACGAATCTCGTTGCAAGACATAAAGTTAATAATAAAAGAAAAAATGTTTTTGTAGTAGTTATTGAATCTCAAATGTGTTTGGAAATAAACATATATATTTTCTTTCTCCATTAGTTTCTAAGAAAATGCATTTTTGTTTAATATTTTCGATTGGCAGTAACAGATATTCCTCTTGTTGCGTTTCAGAAATAATTTCACAAATATGCTTAATTGTTGTTGTTCCTAGGACTAACTTTCGTGTTTCAAATTTAGTAACATAGATGTAAGTGTTGTCATTATACTGCACGATTTTAAGAATTTTTAGTAGATCACCATTTAGAGTTTCAACTACAGTATCATTTGTTTTTTTTGATTTTGTGTACTCACAACTATGAATCATTATTGTTTTATATATACATTTTTTATAAGAATAACCTATGTTTTTATCTGTACCAATTATTCTTGAAATTGAAAGCAGAAAAATCATTTCTTCTGGAGAAATCTGTGCTCCTGATCCAAAAAGTGTAACATTTTTAGACATAGTGATGTAATGAACCTTGCCCGGAAGCCACAAATTGTTGCAATATATTTTAGAATGTTCGTTTAAGCCGGCGGTTTTGTTACTTACTTTGGCCAAAAACACATTAATGTTATTCATTTTTTTTGCAATTTGTTTAGCTACCCCCACAGGACCTTTAACCTGTTGTTTAATTGTAAATATACCTGATTCAAATGGGAAGGTACTTGTCGCCCATAATGGACCAGACCTGTTTACATTTTCTGTTAAGTGTAGTAAAGAATGCATGTTAAACGTCATACAATGTTTACCATAGTACATTTCCAATTCTTTAAGAAATTGTTTTAAAAGTTTGCTTGATTCATGTAAATCATAATTCGAAATATCTTCTTTCAATAAATTAAAAATTGCTTTCACAAGTAATGCAAAGTGGTTTATGTAAGCTTCTTTTAAAATACCTTTAAGACATGGTAGTGCATAAAACAAAAGCCAGTTTCTCCATTCACTCGCCTTCCATTTGGCTTTTTCATTAATTGATCTAGGTAAGCGATGTATTTCATTAGGAGGTGTTATGTTTGTTAATCGGTCGTTAATTCTTTTCAGATTTACAGGTTTTCCAATATAATAGGTGTGTTTGTTAAGAGGGGTATAGGAAGTCCATATTTCCCATAGTTGCCTAACAGTGCCCAATATCACACCGTGCATGTAATCCAAAGGAAAAGACCAAACAGGATCTACATATGGTAAGTTCATGACAATTGCTGAGGGACCTTTAACACCTCTTACAGTTTCAGTAAAGTTGTTTGAAATTACCTTGTTTAAATCCTTTTTGTGGGATTCTATAGTGCGAAGTGCTGAAGTTCTATCAATTTCGAATGGATACTTCACTTGCCGGTTAATTGCCTCTCCAGAGTGATAACACCAACTACAACCCCAATATCCATTAAATTGTATGCGATTTTGTAATACTGGTCTGGCAACCGAGTCACATGGACAAAGTAAAGGTAATAATTTGTATATTGTTTTTTTTCCCTCATCATTTGTAACTGCAACTCCAATCTTGAATAATTTTTCTGCCTCTGAGACAAATGACTGCATAAACGTATTCATAAGATGTATATTTGGTTCTCCTTGCCCAACCCAAATTCCAAAGAAAATTAAATGTTTAAATCGCAACTTTGCTGGTAATTCATTGATACAAGCTTGTATTGGCCACATGCTAGTTTTGGATGAAGCAAATATAGGAGCCCCGTCAGTGCTAAAATTGTACGTCAGATCAAAGGCCACCTGCCTTTTAAGTAAGTTCTGGTAAATGGTGCCGTCACATACGTCCCTAATATTATCACCCACATCATTAATCTTCGGTTTTTTTAAACAACTGGAAATATCAGTTTTTTCTAAAATTGCTTTGATCTGAGTGCCTGCATCCAATATTATAAAAAAGTTGTTGCTTTGTCGGGAAATAACTTGCTCACTAAGACATTCGCTGTTTGGGCATACTACAGTCTTGTTTTCAATATTGTTTCTTGTTGTAGCTTCATTTAGTTTAGTTTTGCACGCTTCGCAGTAAAATGTGTATTTTAAAGCTGCATCATCAGGGTCAAATATTTTTGAAAACATATAATTTGATGTACTGAAAGAGTCGTCGTCCACTAAATTAGCACATATTTTTAGTAATTGAAGAATATCCTTTCGTGCTTCATTGGACATCTTATGTCTTAGGGTTAGACCATAAACCATTGTTAATACATCTTTTTTTCTGAGACCCGAGTCAGGAAAAATTATTTCGTTATCATTGTCTGGTGACTGATGCCTTGTTTCATTTTGGGTGTCCAGATTTTGTTGATCTTTACATTGATGTTTTACCCCGTCATTAAGGTCAAGGGTAGTGCTATTCAAATCTTCAACATCAGTATCATTGGACGAATCAGAATAATTGCTATCTACACTTGATTCGTCAATGTTTGGAAACTCGTCTCTACTAAAGATAGTAATAGATAAATTATAATTTAAATTTCATTTAAATAACTTACCCTAAATTAAAATCGAAGTTTTCTAACTGATTTTCAGCATCTTCATTAAATGTAGCTTCAGGAGACGTTTTGCACAAGTTATTATTTCGAGTCTGTAATTGCAGGTTTTTTTGCCAGCGTTGTTTAGTGCGTTTTGATACATTGACTGAATCTGTATTGCTTACTAAATATTGTTTATATGTACGTTTCTTATTTATAGCCTTCATTCTATGTTTGCTTTTATTTCAGTTACAAACAACATGTGTTCTACTGCACTAAGAGGAGCTTTAACCGTTTTTAGGAAACAGCCAATCGGATATGTTATGAAACATCCAATCAGAGGAGTCATTTTTCGAAAAAATAAATGGAAACCAATGGATAATTCCAAGTAATTAATGGAGGCAGTTGGGAATTACCAATCATACTCTGTTTATGACATGGTAAATCCCAAATGTATCCAGTGATATTTAGTGGTCCTGCTTGGAAGTTTCCGGGGAGGTTTGTATATGGATTGCATTGGGAATTCCAACGACAAATACACAAACTGATTCCAATAAAAACCATTTAAAAAACTAGTACTGTTTTTTTGTGGTTTTGAATGGTCATTTGCAACAGGACAGGGTCTTCAATTTCTGCAGCAGGACTCTGAGGGGTAGAAGTGGACATACCTGCTTCAGGGTCTTCAATGTCTGCAGCAGGTCTCAAAGGTCTGTCTGACACATAGGAACTCAAAAATTCGTGATCACCAAAAATATTCCTATTAAAGGGAAAAATACCAGACACCCTGAAACCAGACTGTATATTCTCTTGTGAAAACGCTTTTGGATAGGCTTTCCCAACACACTCTGCAACATCGTAGATGGTCATTGATTTGCCACTATTGGAGAGAAGCCACTCATGACAAGCGGTATTGTAATATTTTTTCAAAGGGCCAATTACAGTCCTGTCTAGAGGCTGTAACTTGTGACTTGTGTGAGGTGGCATTGTCAACATTATCACTCCATTTTCTTTTGCAAGCTTTAAGACTTCCACGGAGATATGACTCTCATGATTATCAATTATCAATAATATTTTATTGTTTTTATCACAATGAGAATGCTTGATCAGATGTTGCATATACTTGAGAAATATGTCCGCGTTCGACCAGCCGCTGGAATTAGCTGCACCAATGCTTCCAACGGGTGCACCCTTAAGCATGAAATCCTTAAAAAATACCCTGGGAAACACGAATAAAGGAGGAACTGAATTTCCCAAAGCACTGACGCCAGATATTATTGTGATGTTGGGGCCTCTTTCACCAGAAGTCACACTGCCTACTTGCTTGTTTCCCTTTGGTGCCAAGATCCTTATGGGGGTATGCACAGTAGAAATACCACTTTCGTCTACATTATAGATGTTTTCTGGTGCGAAATTATATCTTCTTAAAACGTCTTCAAGTTTATCAAAAAAGAGATTAACATTTGCTTTATTAAAAGCTGTGGAACGTGCCAAGCTTGTGGCTTGAGGCTTCCTTAAACTGATATCTTTATTCCGCTTCCGAAAATATCGCAGCCATTCTCTTCCTGCTTTTTCGTTCGTTGTCCAAGATTCAGGAAAATTTATCGAATTTGCCTTGGCATAGTTGTGAGCCAGTTTTAGAACATCATCGACTGACAACCCATAATGCATGTTCGCGCATTTTTTTAAGTAGGAATTCAGTGCAGTCTCCTGATCTTCAGTAAATACTTTTTTTACATCATTTGATGCCTTAAATACGAAATGGTCTTGCCCACTAGTTTTGTGCTTGTTTATATGTCTGCATAATGTAGTTCTTGAAACGCCAAACTCTAAGGCTGCTTGTCTCAAAGTCCTCTGATTACTCAGCACCAGTTCAGCAGCCGCTGTAACTGCTTGGCTATCCACCGCTACTCTTTTGACATTGTTCTTGCTTCGGGGCATCTGAGAATAATAAAAAACAAAATGATCTATTGTACCTTGGGACGTCCCGAGGTACACATATTTGTACCTTGGGACGTCCCAAGGTACAAACATTTTGTTGTCCCAAGGTACACCTTGGCTCAATTTTTTGAATAACGTGATGATATGTCACATGTTTTAGGGTTAGGCGAATTTCAAAGATAGTGTGACATTTGGCATTAAATAGTTATCGTAATGTCACAAAAAGAATTGACTTACCTCGAAAATTTACCGTCTTGTGGTACACGCTAACTGACTGCATAAATTTAGACAGATATCGCTAAAATAGACATGCGGGAACCATGGATAGATTTGAACGTTTTTAACCTCACTTTTAGGCTTGGCGGTATCTGTTGGTGGTAATCTAAAATGATACAGGTTTCTTTAATTCCCGTCACGCAATTTAAGCAAAATTTCGGCCTGTCCCGAGGTACCTGCTGTCCCAAGGTACACGACTCTCCCCTAAGTACCTGTAACACTTTCTGGCACTTTATTCCCTTTCAAAGTTTTTTCCATAGACTTTTATTCCAATGTACAGAAATTGCATTAATCAATGTATGACTAAAATTGACAGCAGCAGGGAGAAATAAAAGCCAACAACTAATTATAGGTACTCAAGTATTATAAAGGTTCTTTTAATGGGTATAACCGGAGTCGCTCGTAATTCCGTACCTAACATTAATAAATTTGTTGATACTTATTGTTTAAGGTGATTTTTAATTAACAGAGCCCGCTGGTGTCTTCTGTCCTCCCGAAAATTATGGTTATCACGATTTTGGGCAAAACGAGGAGCGGAAAGGAAAAAACTTATACGCGTTTCTACTTGTCGATAGCTTTCGTTGCATGTAATCTTATTTATTACCTCAGAAATTCTATTCTTCGCTTTAAAGTAATAAATTTTATGACGGTTTTAGAATCAGCCCCTTGCAAAAAACACTCTATCTTGAGTCGTAAGGTCGTTAGTAATAAAAATGTTTTTGCCCTTTAGTTTTTGTTTCAAGATTTGCCATTTGCTTTCATTGTTTCCCAGCCGGATCATTTTACCCTTTTGTGATATGGTTTGAACTTCTCGAATTTGGGTCTCAATTTCTAGTTCCTTAAAGAGAAATTCTTCAACTGCTTTAATCGACTCAGTCTTTGAAGGTAAGCCCCAGATTATGATGTTGTTTCTTATTTTCTTCTTCTCAAGGTAATCGACGGTAGATTCCAGGCACTTAATTCGGTCTGATAAGACCATTTTGTCCTTTTGCCATTCTTTTTCTCTCAGATTTAGAGTATTTTTTACATCCCTTAGCTGATACTTCAGTTCTGCATTTTTTTTGTAATAAATGTAATAAAAAAACTAAACAGTGCATTTTACGCTATATTAAAAATGAAAAATCGTTGCTACCGATGTACTTAAGTCAATGTACTACGCGTTAGCTTATTCGTATCTGAGTTACAACAGAATTGTATGGGGCAGGGTATCAGGGTGGAACAGAGTATTCATATCTCAAAAAAGGATAATAAGAATGATGTACAACTTGAACCCACGACAATCATGTTTTCTAAAAGAAAACATTCTAACGTTTCCCAGTATCTTTATCTATAAATGTGCCATCTTTACAATCCAAAATAAAGAGCTTTTTGATCAGAATAAAGTGTACCATTTGCATGACACCAGATTATGTAATAATCTTAGAATTACACTGCACTATACTTCTCAATATGAAAGATCACCGTCGTATTCATGTTTAAAAATCTTCAATTCCCTTCCGCTACACACTAACAACATATTCCTTTTCAAAAAACTATTAAAATCTTACTTGTTAGAAAATTGTTTTTATTCCTTGGCTGATTTTATAATTACAATAGGAAATGAAGTATTGTATTATGTCCTAGTACGTTATGCGTATTTGTATGTTTTATTATATGTACTCGTTTACTTTACATTTATGTTCGTTCCATAAATTTTTACGTGTTCCATACAATAGGCGATTTCCCTTTAACCTTACCATAGGTTACTAACATACGGAATTGAATTCCCTTTACATCTTTACACATACGATGACGTCACAGCTTACTGTAGTATGTTCAAAGGGGTAAAGAACTCGCCGAGTTCTTTAGTCGTCGTTGGCGTTGAGGTTTGAGGTTAATGTCTGTGGGAAGTGGTGCTCCATGGTGTGGTTGAACCTTTTTATATTTATTATCGATATTTCAATTGAAAATTAAAGTGATTTAAGAGTTTTTGTAAGCAATCAAATAATGAAAATTTAGTAAATAATTGACAATATTAATCTTCTCAGTAAATGAGACGTTTACTTTATATCTTTTTGAAGAGTAAAAGAACAATATACATCTACTTTGCAAATAGAAACCACAAAGTATTGACTTTATTGTAGCCCATCAACTGTTCCTGTCGTTTGTCAAATAAGTTAAAGTGAAATACAAATAAGTTAAAGGGAAATCGCCTAATGTAAGTTATTGTCACAGGAATAAAGTGTATTAGTATAAATTTTGACGCGTCTGACGGCGGCTGCCAGACGCGGTCGTCAACGGCCTGAACGAAAATGCACCTTAAGTTGGGTCTTGTTGAGCTATCTGAGTGTGCATGATCATTGCGGTAAATATCAAGTATTATGTAACTATATGAACATGATGAAGAATGAAGATGTAGATGAATAATGATTGATGATACTCCAACGCTTAACTCCGTATAATGCGCCGCGGTATGCTGGTTTATCCGCAGGTCATAGTTGGCTTTACTGTGTTCTTTCTTTAAAATCCCATTAATTTTTCAGTGTTATTAGACTTGTGCATTGCGGCAAAATAAAGAATGCTCCCGACCATCATTAAAAATGAGATTCTTGGCTTCACCACTACAAAATCCTGTTGCTTGTTGGTAAGTGCCTATTTACTGTTCAATATTTATTTATTCGTTTATTTGCGTAGATAACCGTAGTTTAACACGTTTTTTCAATTGCTATGAAACGGGATTATCCCTGCGATTTTCTTTATGCAATCTACCCTAAATATTCTTTGTGTTGAAATCGTTATTTATGCAACTTTTTCAGGTTAGAACTATGCACGTGGCGGGCGTTTGCAACCAATATGTGTATAAATGATAGTGGAATAGGTAAAATTGAGCTTTATTTAAGTATTAGCGGAGTAATCGAAAATGATGAATGATATAAAAATCAAAAATAACATAATTTATTATGAGTACCTACCCGCTTAAAAGAAAATACAGTCGGAATCCGTTCTAAAATGTTAGGCTTCTTTGACAATTTCAAATAATGCCGATCTAATTGTGTCAACAATGTTGTAGATTATTGAAATGGAGCCTGATGGCGATTTAGAATTAACTGCTGCTTTGGAAGTAAGGCTTGAAGGTACATCTGACACACATATGCGAGATCCAGAACAGCTTGGTGAAGATGAAAATGTAACTGGAAATGTCAGACAAGAACAGGGTGATATTTTTAAAATGAACGAGCGTGTAATAGAATTAACAGCCCAGATTCAAAAACTTGCATTACAAAATGCATATTTAAAGCGTGAATTAGTCACAAGTCGACACTTTATTAAAGCTCTCCTATTATCGGAAGAGACATTTGAAGGAAATGACAGGAAGACAAAATTTTTTACCGACATACGTTCATTTAGTGCCTTAATAGAAATTTTTAAATTGGTTGAACCGTCACTGCCATCGGTTTACACGTTAACAAAATTTCAACAATTTTTGCTTACATTATTACGGCTGAGACTAGACTTGATGTTTACAGATCTTGGCTATAGATTTAACATTAGTACCCAAACTGCGTCTAGAATTTTTTACAAAACATTAAATGTGCTTTATATGTATTTACGTGCTTTTATAATTTGGCCGGAGCGCGATTGTCTTATAGCAACAATGCCCTCTTGTTTTAAGAAGAATTTTCAGAATAAAGTAACAGTGATAATTGACTGTTTTGAAGTTAAAATAGAGAAGTCTAGTAATCTTTTGGCTCAGTCTGCAACTTGGTCGAACTATAAACAGCACAACACCATTAAAATTTTAATAGGAATATGCCCCCAAGTATCTATAGTATTTATTTCAAAGGCTTATGGGGGGAGGGTAAGTGATAAAATGGTTACAAATGATTGTGGGTTATTGGAGAATTTGATGCCTGGGGATTTAATTTTGGCTGACAGGGGCTTTCTCATTAGGGAAGAAGTGGAAATGCGTTTTGCAAAAGTTCTGACCCCAGATTTTTTAAAAAATAAAAAGCAGCTCAGTGCCTTTGAGGTCGAAAACACTAGGCGCATTTCTAATGTTAGGATTCATGTAAAAAGAGTCATAGGAGTTGTTAGGAGACAGTATACGATTTTACATAATTTAATACCCATGTCTACTATAAAAAAAAGAGATATTGAACTAAACATATCTGTAATTGATCAGATTTTGGTTGTAACCTGTGCGTTGACAAACTTATGTCCTTCTATAATCAATTAATGTTGATATGATCCGTTATAAATGTACATGATAAGTTACTTTCATGTATTAACAAATAATCATGTCCGTGTTGTCATCTGAAGCACAAACACAATATATTTTTTTCACATTATCGGAGGAACTTATTGCAGCCGGCACTTTAGATTCAATTTCTGAACTTCTTGTAAAGTATTTACCTAATAATTCTGGGAGAATAACTTTTCGGGCAAAATCCGTAGCAACTATGCTCTTTTCTTCCCAAAACTTATTGTCTGGGAAAATTCGTTCAAAGAAAAAATCCTTGGCAGTCCACACTACAAAGTCGCAGTAGGCCTTCCCAGTGAGTGCTAGCTGAATTTGATAAAAGTACGAATGACGCTTATCAAGGGTTATTGAGCTATTATTATCAATTAATCCGGAGTTTGGTTTGTGTGGTAAAAAGGTTTATGCTACCATCTCTGACAGAGTAAGGACACTTTACCTCCACGCAACCTTCCCCCCAATCCTCACATTGAACAATGCTGTCAGGCGTTGCTCCAAAATAATAATATTTAGGATTAATCACTAGACCCGTTTTCAGCAATTTTGCAGATGGGTGTTCTTGTTGATGCATTGCTATACAGGGTGAGTCTAGTTGGACAAATCAGTCGCTCTAGCGCTTAAGATATTCAAATTGGAAATTCAATTTTTGGATATGTTGTAGCTGAGATGGTCCCCTACGCATGGACCCATAAAGAAAGCTCCAGTTTTATTCAAACCGAAATTATTAAATAAAAACGAAGGCCTAAAAAATTCTTTTTCGATATTGTTGAATTTTTTAAGGTTATTTCGTTAGAGAATCATTTTCTCTTTATGGAAACATAATTTTTTTGCAGAAAAAAGTTAATAATAACCGAGAGATAAATTATTTAAATAATAAAGATTTTTAATTATGTCCTAAAGAAAGCCACGCATGCCGTGATTTGAACAACTGAAAGGCAGTCTAGCTTATACTGCAGACTGTACCCGGAATGACAAGTGCGTCAGTTGGAAATGTCATTTGCTTTCGTTTGTGGAAAAATCAAAGGAAAAATAATGCAAAACTACGAGTTTTTGCCCTTTACTTTACAGATAATTAGGTAATTTTTATTGCTTGATGGATGTTTTGCTAAATTCGCCGAATACAAGTGTCTCGGGTTGTCACCTGATTGATGTTTTTTGGAGTCGAATGGTTCGACCAAGAAAAGCTATTCTCGTCAGCCAGAAAGCAATTGGCAATAGTTGCTAACAGTTTACATTGCTGTCATGCTGTCAAATATGGTGATTTTGTTGTTTTATTAAAAATTTAATATTTCTGCTGACAATTTTTTCACACTTACGAAATGAAGATTTATCATCGGATGTTGAGGGGTCCAGCAAATGTTGAAGACACTCAACGTGTTGATATAATGAACAAAGACAAAGAAGCGGTGAGCCAAGCGAAACCAAGAAAATTCAACTCGAAGGGTGTAAACTTTAACTTGTCCTAATCGGGCCCCTCCAGTGTGAGAACCCGAGACACTTGTATTCGACGAATTTAGCAAAACATCCATCAAGCAATAAAGATTACCTTATTATCTGTAAAGAAAAGGGCAAAAACCCGTAGTTTTGCATTATTTTTTCACAAACGACCTCAAGTGACATTTCCAACTGACACTTGTCGTTCTGGGTACAGTCTGCAGTATAAGCTAGACTGCCTTTCAGTTGTTCAAATCACGGCATGCGTGGCTTTCTTTAGGAAATAATTAAAAATCTTTATTATTTAAATAATTTGTCTCTCGGAGATTATTAACTTATTTCTACAAAAAATTATGTTTCCATAAAGAGAAAATGATTCTCTAACTAAATAACCTTAAAAAATTCAACAATATCGAAAAAAAAATTTTTAAGCCTTTGTTTTTATTTAATAATTTTGGTTTGAATAAAACTGGAGCTTTCTTTATGGGTCCCATGTGTAGGGGACCATATCAGCTACAACATATCCAAAAATTGAATTTCCAATTTCAATATCTTAAACGCTAGGCGACTGATTTGTCCAACTAGACTCACCCTGTATGTGCCAATAAAGCATCTGATTCATGTAGCTTGCCATAAACTCCTTGTTTAAACGAAACTTGTTTGTGGTAACAAATATCCTTGATTATCTTTTTAGATGGTTGATTCACCTTAGTATGGCATACTGCCCTAAATTTTGATGCGGTTATTCTACCAGTCCGATGATAAAACCATAAAGATGAATCAGCCTGTTCTCTGGTTTCAACCTCTATAGATTTACATTCTTTGCCGAAATAGTAAAATCCACCTTGTCAACCAATTGCAAAAGCTGACTTAAATTCAATTCTTCATACTCTGGACTATATAAATTAGCCAGTTTATTTAATGATTATTTAAGCCTGAGATATATAATGTTTAATAGTTTGTTGCAAAGAGGAGTAGTGCAAAAGTTCTAACACCTGAGAACAATCGATAAAGTTGTTAACAATTTTACATAAAAATGTAAGGCTGGAAATGCCTCTCCTTGTCTCGAGATATAAAACCAAATTCTTGCAATAGAAGATCACAGCCTATGGATGGATAGACTCCATGCGCTCTGTAAAAGAGAATGTTGTAGAATGGACTCCAGATTATGGCAGCGTATTCAAATCTACTTCGAACTAGAACGAAATATAACATTTTTATAGCTTCGATGTTTCTGAAGCTGTTGCAATTGCGTATGACGAAACCTACTGTCTTCAGAGCCGAAGACGTAACATGTTGTATGTGCTGACCAAAATCCAACCTCGATGTTTCTGAAGCTGTTGCAATTGCGTATGACGAAACCTACTGTCTTCAGAGCCGAAGACGTAAATGTTGTATGTGCTGACCAAAATCCAACCTATCATCAAAATAGACTTCCAAATCCCGAACCGCATTGGACCTTGTTAGTATGTTGGTAGAAAGAAAGTAGTTGCAGTTTAGAGGAACCTTTTTGGGTGTATAAGATATAATTTGACATTTGCTAGCGTTCAATTGAAACTGATTTTCGTTGCACCACTTAAGTAATGTGTCAAGTTGTCGTTGCAGGAAGATACACTCGTGGATGCTGGTAATTCTAGCAAAAATTTTTAAATCGTCTGCAAAAAACAACTTTTCACATTTCAACACATCAGAGAGAGAATCGATTGTCAAAAGGAAGAGTAGAGGCCCCAAATTCGAGCCCTGCGGCACCCCAGAAGTCGATGTAAAAGGGATAGATTGAAATCCTTTATAAGAAACTCGAATAGGTTCTATGCTTCAGATATGCATAAACATCTGAATATATTCGATTAAAAATAGTTAGCTCTTGGAAATTACTTGTGACAAATTCATTTCGTCCAATTCCATTTCAGATGCCGTTTTTGATGTTTTGCATGGGCTAGAGCGAGTCTCTTCTTCATCCAAAGTTCGTTTTTTTGGCGTATAAATGTCTTTGCATTTCGGATTTGTTTAATATATTGTCGTCAATGATGACAATATCTTGCATATTGTTTATAAGCAAATAAACAGAATTGTCTGTAATGATAAAAACTCTTGCTCTTACCATATTTTCATTTGTAGCGATCTCTTTCATTAATCGCGCTTGTTCAACGTTGACACCTTGCATAATTACAGGTTCAAAGTATCTATTTACTAAAGCACATGCAATTTTAAAAAATGCACTGAGGTGGGTATGATGGGTTGGAATAATTCCTCTGAAAAATTGAAAACACTTTTTTGTGTCCATTAAGGGCTTTCACAATCCACCTCGTTTTTGTTATCAATCTTGCCAAATTGGCATCATATGTGGAGAGTTGCCGAAGCCCCCTTGGAAGCAGAGGTGGCATTTGACTTTCGACCCCAATATCATTTAGAAAATTAACTACGTCAGTGTACCCTCTATCAAAAATGACGATATCGCCTCTTTGTAACCAATTACGTAAAGGATTCAAATCCTGTTCCAAATAATGCTGAAGCGTTGTAGCGTCATAGTTTCGACCATCGGCAAAATAAGGTCCATGAACATCTAAAATCCATCCATCGGTGCCACCATCATCCCCGGTTTTACCAAGTGATATCCTTTGTACATTGAATATGACTGTCTTAATGCTCGAAAATTAGAACTTTTCGAGATTTCCAAATATGTTCCATCTACCGGGTGGACCAACACTATTGCCCACCTCAATAATTGCCCTTTACCTTGAAGCTAGAGTTTTGATTTTTTTACAGGGTGTATGGGTACTAAAAACCCTTCAGAGGACGTAAAAATTTTTTTGATTGGCCCAAAAATGTGACGTCACGAGATTTTCAATTGGGCTATTTTCATGAAATAAATAACTTTTGCCCACAGGTTGGTTATTTAGGGTCTTAGGATCACACTAAACTGATTATTTAATTTTTTGGACATCAGGTTACCAAACTGCAGAACCTAAAAATCTCGTCAATTTTTCTCACAAGTCGCCTATGAAACAACACCTAATCATTGCAAGGTATGTCCTTTATCGATCGGCGGATATTCAGAAATGTCAGTATCAGCTTGTCATGTCGGCAGGGTCATCAAACCACATTATTCTTAATTTTCGAATTCATTCAATTAATTAATTAATTTTCCCGGAAAATTATTCAAACAAAACCCCTGAAGCATAGGGTTTGTGTGAGACAAGCGCGTGCGTAATTCCATATCGATAAAATGACACATAACGCACATAACCTCGTTTTGGTGAAATTTTTCCAAATGTAATTTACAACCAGCACCAAGTACGTTTACCCATTGTACGCTTTCTGATTTGGTAAGTTTTTGGAATTTAGGTCGATTTATTTAATTGTAAAATTGAAAATTTTAGATGGAGACCAAAAATGTTTAATAAAACGATGGGGCCCTTTTGTGAACCCAAAATCTAATAATGGCAGTGTCTGGCCTGTTGGTAGGTTCTCTGCAAGCCTCATCAGACAGCCTGTTTGCAACATAATAATTGATTCTCAAAAATGTTATCACGGAGAGTGTCAGCTAATCGACAAACCAGGACTATTCTTCTCAGTGCAAGTGTACCACCTATGAACAGTGCCAAATTAGTGACGCTTTGTCCGTAAACACAGCAAAGCTGCAAGTTGTCTGATTAAATTGATTAATAAAATAATAAAAATTGTTAAAAAATCTGTCGTGTGGTCTTAATTTTTGATATTTCTGGAGGTAGGTTAATACTTACCCATCGTTACGAAATTAAGTAAATCCAGAGCACTGTCACATCATGAATTTCAACAATTTACTTAAGTTACAAAATACTTTGAATAGCTTTTATTATCAGGAGTCAAATCTAACAACGTAACAGGAACAGTCTCAATTTTATCAACAATTTCAGTGGACCAATCTTCCACACTTGAAAGTAAGCTTCTTTATTATCTAATGGACCTTCTGCAGAGTAGATACCACCAACAATGCTACCAGCTACTAGGTTTTGGGTTCACACATATCATCTTCGTCACCTAAAATTTTCAATTTTACAATTAAATAAATCGACCGAAATTCCAAAAACTTACCAAATCAGAAGGCCCTTCAAATGGGTAATGGGTAAACGTACTTGGTGCTGGTTGTAATTTAAATTTGGATAAATTTCTCCAAAACGAGGTTATGTCTGATTTAATTTGACGCGCAATGTGGAACACTACGCACGCGCTTAAACAAACTTTGGGCGTTTTGTTTGAATAATTTTCCGGGAAAATTAATTGATTAATTGAATGAATTCGAAAATTAAGAATAATGTGGTTTGATGACCCTGCCGACATGACAAGCTGACACTGACATTTCTGAATATCCGCCGATCGATAAAGGACATACCTCGCAATGATTAGGTGTTGTTTCATGGGCGACTTGTGAGAAAAATTGACGTGATTTTTAGCTTCTGCAGTTTGGTAACCTGATGTCCAAAAAATTAAATAATCAGTTTAGCGTGATCCTAAGGCCCTAAATAACCAACCTGTGGGCAAAAATTATTTATTTCATGAAAATAGCCCCATTGAAAATTTCGTGACGTCACATTTTTGGGCCAATCAAAAAAATTTGTACGTCCTCTGAAGGGTTTTTAGTACCCATACACCCTGTAAAAAAATCAAAACTCTAGCTTCAAGGTAAAGGGCAATTATTGAGGTGGGCAATAGTGTTGGTCCACCCGGTATATATGAAATAGCTTTGGGATTAGCAAATTTAGTCGCATGATTTCGTATGTAATCAATCCTCTCGGGATATAGAATTAACTCCAATGTTTTCATGCAAAAATCGATCACAGGCTGATCCGTACAGTTGTTATTATAGCACTTACGTACTGTCTGCTACTGTAACGTATAGGTACTCGGAGTAATTCACCCGAAAGGCCATATTTTAGTTTGATTAAAAATGCCATTGCATCTTTTTTTTTAATTGATCGGTTAGATCCATAGACTTCTACTGGATGTGCCCTGTTAACCACCACCTCCACACCTCGCTTGTACTGACAGGCTTTGACAACCCTACCCTGGATGGCGTTGTGGCGCCGTTGCAGCGCACTAGCAGCTCTCATGCAATGATTTAATACATGGGACAGTTTTTCATTGGGGTAATTGCAGCGCCTGCATCTCTTATCACCCTGGTCAAATCTTCTCGCCCCATTCAATGAAACACAGTCTAGGCGCGCTCTGTGGATGAAATTCCAGTTTGCAAATCTTGTTGCACATCCATTATTCAAAAAATTATTAGAGGCAGGGCATTTTGTGAACTCATGCGCAGTTTTCCCTTGGTCAGGTTTTCCTAATAGTTTGCCAAGGTACTGATCGCGAATGGCATCCTTTGCCCTTCTCTCAACATTGTAGGGGGCCACAGGTCTGTCATTTGTGCTTACGGCTAGACGATTTTCATCTTCGTCCAGCCTTCTAGTCGCATTTGTAGCCCTGAGCCACTCAAATACGCGGCCAAGTCTTTGGTTGAATCAAAATACAGAGAAAAGGGAACTACATTGATCAATGATCAAGGAATAGAAAAATTAAAAAAATTGGTAGTCTCGGAGACGGTAGAAACCTCTACTTTTTCACAGAATTTATTGCCAGCCGCGGCAAACGAATGGACGGTGATCGTAAACCTAAAGGAAAGCCGGCTTGACACTATGATTAACCACCGAACGTTACCAAATGTGATTTTAACCATTTTAACCCCGAGATCCACGAGTCTAGCAACTCAGGGATGTCGAGCCATCAACATCATCGAAGTGGAAATGTGGCAATCGAAATGGCAACCCAAGCTCGAAGATTGGCGAACCAGTAATACACAAACCAACCCCCAAAGCAGTAAGCTCCTACAGGTCCCAACATTTTTAATGGAAGTTGAACAATGGACGTGTCATTATCAGTTCTGAGAAGATAACAATACCCCTATTTTGTGATTAATTTTCTTAAGTTCTTCCTTCGCTTTTTCAATGGCGCCTTGTTGGATGATTGTGCTTGTATCAACTTTACAAGGGTTCTTTCTTAATGTGCATGTGATAGATTTTCTCTTTTTGGGAACTTCGTTTGGAGCGGACACCACCACATTTGTAATGGCTTCAGGTTCAACCACTTTGTTTTTGTTCCTGGGGGCACCCCACTTTTGCGGTAGGTAAGACTTTGGGTGTAGGCGTATCTGAATGTATTATCCGCGCTTTTGTAGAAAGTGAAGTACAATTATCAATTATTCTTTTGCTTTTAAAATCTACTATCAAACCAAATTTAACCAAAAAGTCTGCTCCGATAACAGCTCGTTCAACATCTGCTAATATAAATGGATAAACAAATTCACGTCTAAGTCCTAAAGTTTTAATTTTTGAACCGTTTATTTCTGTTAAATTCTTGTTGATTTGGGTAACCTTTATATTTTCTGTTAGGAATAATCGAAATATCTGAACCTGTATCAATTAGAAAATTTGGAGGTTTTTTTTGGTCGGTTATAAAGAGGCGGCGAGTAAAAAAACTACCGGTTGCCGCTGAAATTGTAGTATCTAGTCGTTTTTTTTTGAGTTTGATTGGGGTTTTTGAATGAACATGGTTGTTTGCATTTTTCGGCGTTCTTTCCGTAATTGAAGTGATAGAAGCAGTTGTATAATACAACTGACAAGAGACCGGATAGTTAGGCAAAATAAATCGACGGAATGGGCAAACAAAAAGTCCATTTTAGGCATAATGAAATCATCGATTTAGGCAATAACGCAGGCAAAAGCGGAAAGAAAAATAAGGTTAATTTATGTCACTATCTATTGAACTACATTCAAGCATTTTTTCTTTATTTTGGTTTCTAGTTCTTAGTCACTTAATATGTCCTTATATCTTGAAACACTTCTAGAATTGAGGCCACCTTTTTCACATATGGGGCAGCATCTATAACTAACTAGGCAATTTTATCTTTTTCACACCATTTGGATAAAGCAGTCGTAAAGAATCGTCGAAAAAGTTTGCAATGGTTTTGTGATTGATTTTGGGCAGTTCCCTAGAAGCGAGCAGATGAGGTTTTCCGGGTTCTGACCCTAGTTTCCCCACAATCATGTTTGCCATGTATCGACCCATTCGATCAGTGGTTTCGTCAATGGGCACCCATATAAAATTGTCGTCAATATCGGATCGAATTTGGTCCATTTTGGATTCATAGCAGGAATGTAGATAATTTTTCCGTAACTCCGTAACGTAGGCTCATCCGGACATGTCCGGTTTGTGTATTTCTCAAGAAATTGCTTGAATTTTTCGTTTTGTAACTTGCGAAAAGGAATGCCCGCTATATCATCGCCTCACACAAATCTGCAGAAATTTCGGATTTCTAATGACCGATGCTTGATTTTGCAAGAAGGTATGCAAGTGGCTTCTGCAAGGGCGGCTACTTCGAAGTCTTCCTGTTAGCCTTCCCTTGCTGTCCTAAATTAGCGATGTGTTGGATCACATGGCCCTTTTTGTTGCTTGGACCCGATACACAATAAATGAAAATGCAACATGTGCAAAATGCAACAGAAAACATAGTTAAAGAAAGTTTTAAACAGCTTTCCGCTTTTTCAGAAAGGACCCTATACAATAAGCGACTGCCTGGGCTCATCTCTACCAAACTTTAAATTTTGGTAAGCGAGGGATAGATGAATGTTCGGTTGAAAAATGAAAGTGTGGCATTTTCTATTTTCCGAGAAAAAAATTCGTGAAAAATGCCATTTTCGGAGCCCAAATTGGTTTAGAGTAAGTGCACTTTATTATACCTCCACAATAAAAATCAAATTTTGGAATCGTCTAGATCCTGACTGGCCACTATCGTATAGGGTCCTTTGACAATACAACTTTTCGCCGTCTCTGGTTAAAGTCGAATCCAATTTTATCCATTCCCATTGTTGATAGGGATCATTGATAGCGATCAATGACAGGGATCATTGTCCAGGATCTTACCTACCCTAATGGGGAGCTTCGTGTCCACTACCTGCTTTAATGGAGATGCCGATTAACATTTAGACTCGTTTTATGAACGTTTTAGGCAAATTCAGGCTAATATTGTGCTAAATCAGGCGCTATAAACAAAATAGGTCTTTTTAGGCAAAATAAGAGAAAAGTCTATGTTTTAAGCAAAATAGGCGGGCACTAGGTATTTACCTAACTATTCGGTCTCTAGATATTTGTTCCAACTGGTTGAAGGGCTTCTATGAGAGGAATGTGTGGATCTATTGTTCGATCTGTATGGGGATCTACCTCTCGACGGAGATGGTGATCTACGCGAATCTCCAGTTAATAATTGTTTTATTTCAGAAATTTCTTTCTTAAGGTCGTTATATTTAATCGTGAGGGATGCTAATGATTTAAAAATACCGTCTGTGATAGTGGTATCGTTTGTAATTTGTTCGGTAACGGCACTGATATTGTGTGTTTGTGATACTTCCCAAATTTTAACGGCTATATCGGTTAATTCGCTTATATTTGATTTACCGGAAGCAACTAGGGCGATATTTATGACTTTCGGTAGCTTTTTTAAGCCATAATTGTTTTAATAAATTGCTATTTTTGAAAATATTTGGAATAAAATTTGTGCTATTTAAAAAAAATATTCCCAGCAAGCTTTGGATCAATAATTAGTAACAGTTCGTTCTACACCTTCAAAAATTTGTCTAATTTTGTAAAATTAAATTCGTTGAATAATTTACCAGCGTCGAATCGACAACATAAGCTGTTATTTTCTTTCCTAAAAATGGCCAGAAGTGAAGAAAAACGAATTTTCATTATACCTCTCTGAAAAACGTAGGTTTCGAGTACGTTTACGAATTTTGAAAGGACAGTTTTCCCGTGCGCTGTACCGAAAAATGTTTTCCCGTGCACTGCACTGAAAAACGTTTTCCGGTGCACTTCACCGATTTTATACATAAATAAATACATTGTTATAGAGAACTTATTTTTTTATTTTGAGAATTTTGAGAATTTATGATTAGACAACAAATAACTAATTTTTATTTAGAAAACTTGCCATCCAAGCTAATGTTTATAGTGCAATTTGTGTTCTTACAAATATTTAATCCGCCAGGCGGTATCTGACCTTCCAGAATCGAAATTTGTTTCATGGACGTAGAAGTTGAAGCCGCTTCTTCACAACCAGCAGAATCTTCCATATTCAGCTGAGCGCTGACCTGTCCCTGAACGACTGAAATGGTTTCCTTTGACGTTGATGCTTGATTGTCTTCTGCGTTGGCATAAGGGGCATAACTGAACAATTTACGAGACACTTTCACCTTTCTCCGTAAAGACTCTTCAACGTAGCCTTCCGCTACTGCCGAGGAACGCCATCCTCCATGTCTTTTGAGTGTGAGCAGATCCCCTCCTCCTTCCACCAACATAGATGCTGAAGATCGCCTTAAGCCATGTCCGGTGTATTGTTCAGGTTTCTCAAGCTTCAAATATTCCGCAATTTGCCTGGTAACACCACTAATGGTATGGGATCCGACATTCTGAGCGTAACATCTACCATTACGATAGGAGAGAAATAGTCTTCCACTCTTCATCTTTGCAGGTCGCAATCTGACATATTTACGGTAATATGTGCATGGGCGAAAGGGACATCCTTCTTCTGTAATAGTGAAACTTCTTGATTTGTGAGTTTTGCTATCTCGAAGAAACACCACTAGGAAACGTCCATTATCTTCAACGTCATCCACAGTTAAGCGAATCAAATCATCTCTTCGACAGGCGCCGAAAACCCCAAACAACAAAATTACCGTCAACTGTGGTGAGATTGGACAATTTTCACAGTTTTTTAACGATATCTCTTAACGTATTGCGTTTCTCTTCTTGGTGATTTTTTTAAAGTGCAATTGAAGTTTAAGCAATCAATTGCCGTTATCACCTTAATTCCAGGTTTTCCCGTTTTTTTTATATTTTTTTTTGTTTGGTGTCCAAACTCACCCGTACTTTGGGGGTCACTTTGGACACACCCTAGAAATACACTATTTTTCAATTTAACCTTCATATGGGATGAGATTGGACACATTTTGAAGTTTTAAAAAAAAAAAAATTTTATTTTGAAAAGAAAACACGTAATAAATTGAATAAGAAATGTAACAAATTCAAGAATAATGCACGTTTAGGTATAGGCACTTTGGTATAATTTAAAACACGGTTTCCGGAAATTCGTACCGGCCCCTGCGAAGTTCCTTTGGCTTCGAAAGGACGGTTATAACATCACTTGCATGTATAACCATAAGGTCCTGCACCGGGGGATATACAAAAGTACAATTTTTTGTACTGTTTGGTCTTAAAAACTCTGTCTCAATTTCGTCATTGTTGATATTGACGATTTTTCCAACATATTTTCTTTCGCCTTTTATCTTGCACTTCAACCTAGTAAGAATGAAGTCACCTATTTGCAAAGAATGACCATTTTCCATATAAGTCTCGTGCCGTGAAGATAAAGATCATCATCCAAATAAGATCTTTGCTCGTCAAATTCATCATCCGTATTAGTTTCAGTGGACATATCAATTTTGCCATCTCTAGCAGCCCCGTCGTCTCTTTCAGTCTCCTCGCCCTCATCAGTCTCATCGACCTTATCAGCGTTATCGTCCTTATCAGTCTCTTCGTCCTTATCAGTCTCTTCGTCCTTATCAGTCTCTTCGTCCTTCTCAGTCTCATTAGCCCCATCGTACTTATCAGTCTCATCACTCTCATCATTTTGATCTCTTTCAGATGGTCCACAGACGCTTCTTCCTGGTGTCACAGCCAGCTTAGTTCTCTTCACTCTCGTGCGATGCGTGCTGTTTAAGCGTGATTCTTTTAACAAGTCTGTGAAGGAATTTGTCCAGGATTCGATGTCCGTATCTTCATTCTCACCATCAGGCAATTTGACCAAGACCCTTTGGGGATTTAAAGGGTAAATTCCGCATGCGCTAAATCCTGCCACCATGTTCTCCGCTCCTCTGGGTTCAATCTCTTGAAGAGTTTCGTTTAGAAGTTTTGGGAAGATATCTTTCGCCAAAAAGCCCCGATTGCGTTGCTTCCACTTACTTAGCTGTTTCCTCCAAGCTCCTTTGAGGGGCTTAAAGTACGCAACGTCAAGAGGTTGAAGTAAATGGGTACTGTTGGGCGGCAACAATACGAAGCTTACATTGTTTCGCTTACAGGCATTTATAACATTTATGGACAGATGAGAAGACACATTGTCGCAGATGAGAACTTTTTTCCCGGGTTTCTTTAAAAGGGATGGGAGGAGGAGAGTTTCAAACCAGTCTTCGAATATGCAGAGGTCGAACCACCCACTTCTGGATCGGTTGTACCGAGCCCTTTTTTCGTCCACGATTCCCACATATGTTCTACTTTGCAGCAAACATAAGGTGGTAAAACCTCCCCAGATGCAGTTCCCGCCATCATCACAGATATAGAAGTCTTTGAACTATCGATAATGCGGTCAGCATGCTTGCTCGATCGCTTTACAACCACCTTCTCCCGTCCCGGATCATCAGTAAAGTTTGTCTCGTCAAAATTATAGATGTTGCTGGACTCCACACCATCTAATGTTGTTGTCAATTCTTCAAAATACTCTTCGACCATTTGCTTGGAAACCGCGGCCCTAGCACGTTTGATGTTTTCTGCCAGTCTTATTGATAGTACATTTAAATGGCGCTTGTAGAAGTGGTTAACCCATTCACATCCAGGAAGGTTGTTCTTAAATTTTCTGACACGTCGTCCGGCATGATCTAAATAACCTTTTACTAGCAATCGAATGTCCAACTTAGTTAATGGAAACCCCCATTTTGAGCATTCCAAAATGCCCTTGACTAGCTCTTTTTCTTCAGCACTTTTCAAGGTAGTTTGACCTCCTGATTTTAAAGGGTGTAGGTGTCTTATCTTGTTCGACAGTGTGCTTTTTGGTATGGCATACCTTTCGGAGGCCTGTCTCAGGGTAAGCTGTTTGGTTTTAACGGCATTAATGGCCCTTTCAAGGTAACATTGTTTGTAATTTGCATAAGGCCTGCTTCCTAGTGATTTTTTATACACCCGACCCATTATGTCCAATTGTCCAATCTCGCCACTCGAAGTGCACTACAATTACAAAATAATTTTTATTAATTAACAGTGCAAAATTATTCTATAACAAAACGTAACCCCAAATTGGCAAAGAATTGAAGAATGATGTAGTGTGGTTAATTGGCGTAAATACCAACAGATTTACTGTTGGGGACGTGAAGTTTACACCCTATTGTAAAATTGCCCAATTCTTCACCTTCATTTGAGATTTTTTTGGCAAAAAACTACTTACTTGAGAATAATTTTGAAGTTGCTTTGTTTGACATTTGGAAAGTGGGAAACCACCTGATTAATTTTGTGAGGTTAGGTTGAGAAACTAAATGTCACCAGAATATTTTGTGCGCCAAATACAAAATGTCCAATCTCACCCTGCTGTCCAAAGCGACCACAGTTGACGGTACCTGCAATGTATTTTTAATGTATTGCAAAAGCTAAACGGCGTAGGTACCTTGGTCAATAACCATTTCTCATCTGGGGCTTCACATATAAATTTCGTAACCTGCTCTGCAGTTAGCACTTTGGACTTTTTCGGCACGTAGCCAACAGCTTGACGTTTCAGGAACGCGACAGTTTTAGGAAACCTGCACATAATAAAATTTGATAAAAGAATTTATGCAAAATGTACTTACTTGCTGACATCCAGATTTTCTTTTACGGCCAGACAACTTTTTATCATGGAAAATCGACTCCAAAGAGTAGAACATTTCATAACTTTGGCTTTCTCAGACAAATAAACAAGCAGAACATCATCATTTGGTATCTTCACCTTCCTTTGCTTGCACCATTCGCAAAATAAGTGATTCTCATGTTCGTATCCTTCCCTGGACTTTTTAGGCAGCAATTCTGTACTTACTTCTGCAGCTTGCTTCAGTAAATCGTCCGGAATCTCCAAATTGCAATCCATATTAGAAATGAAAATTACGCGCACTGACAAGTAAACAATTTTAAACAAGCGTTGCTACTCGCGTTGCTAAGACTGTTTCACGTGTTTTCATTACGCTCTAGATAGATAAAAATTAAATAAAAATCATTACCTGTTTTACTTTTTATGCAGTGTTTTCAGAGAGGTATAATGAAAAGCATCGTTCATTACACGGCTTGAAACTAGCTTTTCCCGAGCTCGCACGACTTCCCGTGTTCGGCTGCGCCTCCCGCGGGAAACTGTCACGCTCGCACGGGAAAAGCCTTGTTTCAAGCCTGGTAATGAAATATACTATTTTGAAAGATGGGAAGGTTTTTTCGAACATTTCGTCTTTTCCAGGGCTCCTAAAGTTACATTGTTTAAACCTTTTAGCTTCGGCTTTGATAATGAGCACATTGTGTTCGAAAAGCATCAGCAGTGAAAATCAAGGGTTTCGGTGTAGTGGGGTGTTCCTAGTGATAGTACTGAAAAACGTCTTAATTTTTGATATCTTTGAAAACATTGAAAATAGGTGTAGGGAATGTTAATAGCAGCCTAAAGGTAATTTAATTTTGCATCTTTTGGCTGCATAAAGTTGTGGTACTAGCGTTTGGAAAAATATAGTTGTGGACAATTTCTTTCCGCCATTTTTGAAACTTAATTTCCGCCATAATGTTACGTGAACAAGAACAACTGAGTAATCAAAAGGAAGCTCAACCCTTCTAGTTTCAACTCTCGCAGTTTGGTCCTCCCCACTCCACTTCACCATTTAAAAAAAGGGAGGTTACTGCAATCACTAAAATTTTCGAATTCGAGATAAGACAGGATCTATACGTTTTGAGGTCTCAGGGCCGGTTTATCGATGCTCAGCTAACTTCAAACTGACAGATTGTAGCCAATCAGAACTGTAGTTGCTAGGCAATTGGCTTTCAGTTAGGGATAACTGAGCATCGATAAACCGGCCCTCAGGAACCCAAAAAAGTGGTTTTTAAAATGTGTCTGTATGTATGTTCGTACGTTCGTAAACACGCCACAGCCCAAACTACTCGACCGATTTGGCTGAAATTTGGTACGTGTGCATGTGATAACCCAACCTAGATCTGAAAAGCTTTTGGAGCCAATCGTGCAACCAGAAGTGCCATTTTATCACATCAACTTTTAAATTTTAAATGTAAACTCCCATTTTTCACGTCACCATAAGAAAGACCTTCAAATTCTGCTTCTAAAAATGTATTCATTCTTAGTGCCCTTTTGACCAAAAATTAAAAAAGAATCGATTTTTTTCGGACTTTAAAATCGCGGTACAGCCCAAGCCCCTCAACCGATTGGTCTGAAATTTTGCACATGGGGATTGTATTACACGTCGAAGAGTTGAACAAATTTTGGATATAATCGGCCCACGGAAAGTGCCGTTTTGGCACACCAATTTCGAAACTTAAAATTATTCTCTCATTCACCCATCAAAAACAACTTTTTGAAAGATTTATTGTTATCATCAGAAAGGTCTTCAAATTCTGGTTTTAAATGAGATAAAATTTATTCGCATTTAGTACCCTTTGGGTAGAAAAATCGAAATTTTGTAATAACACTGAAACCACGTTATAGTCCAAACTACTGGATCGATTTGTCCGAAATTTGGTACATGGAGGTTTGGTAACCCATTGAAGAGCTGAAAGGCTTTTGGGAGCAATTGGTCCACGGGAAGTGCCATTTAGGCATATCAACTTTAAAATCTTAAACACAAGTCACGGAAATCAAAAACCCATGCGTTGGGGGGGTTCCAGCCGCTTCTCTGCTGCCTTTTTTTGTTTAACTGTCATTATTTCGTGTTGTGTAATTTGTGATTGTGTGAAAATCAAACTTTTCAAAGTTTTAACCAAAAAAATGGCAAAAGCCGTTAAAGCCCCACGAAAGAAAGCAAACGCTTATCAAGCCCCCGACCCAATACCAGCAGGGGAAATTCTGACAGATGTGTCAAAAAAGGAATGGCGTTTGGGGCCTTCGATTGGAAAAGGGGGCTTCGGAGAAATATATTCAGCCCAAGCAGCGGCCTCCAAGTCCACCAAGTACCCTTACGTCATCAAAATAGAACCGCACGACAATGGCTCCTTTTTTGTAGAAATGCATTTTTATACCGCGATATCAAAAAGCCAGCGGAAGATGTATATCAATGCGATGTATGGTTATAGGTGAATTCTTCGAAAACAGTTCTTCGAAAACAATTCTTCGAAACACAATTATTCGAAAGGACAATTCTTCGAAAAGACAATTTTTCGAACGGACAATTGTTCGAAAGGACAATTCTTCGAATAAAAATATCATACTTAAATACTTCAACTTTTTGCTACCTGTTGCTAATTGGTTATTAATGGATTATGGGTGGACACAATAAGATACAATAAGGTTCCAAATTTTACTCAAAGATAAACATAATAATAATAATAGGTCTAAAATGTAATGTTATGCGCAATTCCTCTTAAGTAGTCAATTAGATCGCAATCATCCTCAAATGCTTCCACCAGACGGGTAATTCGTTCAGTCAAGTTTTTGTAAATCTTCTTCTGGGGAGGACCTAAGTCGCCAGCTACAAACTGTTCCATACGCAATTCGTTCAGGGTTTGTTCACGCTTAATGGCATCCACGAACTTCCAAATCGTCGGGTTACTAGCTGCAATTTGAAACTCAAATCCGCGATGCCAACCTTCCACTGCATTGTTAGTTCTAGGAAGATTTTGTAAAATGGCATCAAAGCAATTCCACATACTAATAGGAAAACGGGGCGATCTTCTCCTGTGGTTTCGCCCGGGTCGTCCAACCCAGGTATCCTCAAAATAATCCAGTAGTGGTTGAACTTCTTCTGGAAAAATATCCGAGTCAACCAGTTCTTCAAAAGCCTGCTCGACGAGTCTCGTTGGCACGAAAGCTAAGGCAGGCAAGTGCCTGATTTTTAAAGCAAAATCTGCGTTGGTGTCGTATTGATTTTTTAATCCTTTGTCTTGAATCTGTCTATACAAGCACTGGTTTAAGTGAAAAAAACACCCTCGAATTGTGGTATTTGGAAATATGGTTGTCAGTGCATTCATCATCGACCTCTCAAAATCAATTAAAATGGATTCCGGACCTAATCTTGCTTCCAGACGTTGGACTTCCTCCAGAAATTTGCAGTAGACTAATTCCGTCTTATTCGGCAGTAAGGCGTAAATTAATGGCAAGGCAACACTTTCTTTTAGTCCATGGATCGTATATAATTGGTGGAATAATGCAGGAACGGTCTTAAATGTTCCATCCATAAACCAGTGCTCAGATCGAGCCAGCAACTCCAAATTTCGTTTTGTGGTAAAAATTAGCAGTCGTTCATCTTCGTTGCCCGAGTCAAAAAGCAGAAAGTCCTGACCATTCTCAGTTTTTTTGAAGATTTCTGGAAACTCGAGTTCACGTAGGGTCGTTGGAAGTGGAGGCTCCACATTGTTGATGCCACGGACACGTCGTATTGTCCTTTTCAGTGAGCTAATTTTTGGCATCTTTCCAGCTGCTGCCACGCTCGAATCTTTGGCTGCTTCGGACACAATAACATGAGGAACGTCTCTTGTCTTTTTGGCCGCATCCTTCATCTTGTTGACAATTTCCGCAACTTCAACCTCCGCTGCACTCGCACTGTGGCTGTGTTCATTGGCTTCTTTTACTATTGTCTCCTTCTCAGTTATTACACGAGAGGTGCACCGACACTTTTGAAACTGGTCACATTTCCAATAAACTCTCTCACCCACAACTTTATCTTTTAGAAACAAATACCCTTCAACTTTTAGCTTTGATTTCCCTTTTTCGCTATTAACGTACTGTAAAACCATTTTCGTTTTTGGCTCAAGAAACTAATGAATAGTGAGGTCCCGAGGGTGGAGGGTAAGTATTTATAGATAATTGTCTACCTGAACTATAGGGTCTTCATTGGTAGATCAAGATTGGTCGATATGATTAGGTACGCCATTATCCTAATTTATCCTATTCCAGGAACATTTACCTGAGCTTAATTATTCCTCGTTCTCTAAACTACTTATTGAATTGTTGCTAATGGTCAGTACCTAATGGCACTGTCACGTAAAAGAAATAGAAGGTAACCTGGCTATCTTAAATTAATACTGAAATAATTAATTTTTTTCTTGGAATTCGAGTTCCATTATTGATGTTATTATCATGTTTGTTTTCAAGTAAATTATCAGCAATAATCTGCACGAGGCAGCATCGTTTTTGCAAAAAATTTAAATTGTCAAATTAGATATGTTTTCGAAGAATTGTCCGTTCGAACAACTGTCCTTTCGAAGAAGTGTCCTTTCGAAGAATTGTCCATGCGAAGAATTGTCCTTTCGAAGAATTATTTTCGAAGAATTGTTTTCGAAGAACTGTTTTCGAAGAATTGACCGGATACCAATTAAAGTATAGAACTAGCGAAAATCACACGAAAAAGAAGCGGTCTGGGTAAGTTTTGCTCTTTGAGGGTTCACATATGAAAGGGGTTGAAAAATTGTGGATGGGTTAAAAATTAATGAAAATGACTTTGAATTATTAACAAATCAGAAGAAAGCAAAAAAAAAAAATAAAATGTATTTACTCCGCTTGCTCGGGCTTAGGGGTTGTTAGTGTCGTAGGGGTTCGTTTTAGGTTGAAGACTCATAAGACTTTTTTCAATGATTGACCGAAATCTATCGAACCCCATAATTTTATTCCACCATTTAAATGACAAAATTTCCAGTTTCAACCCTTAAGTTTCATTCCCCTTGTTAGATATTAATGAAAATTTGCCCATCCGCCTACAGTGGCGCTGTAAATTACCACATCAAATTCAGCCCTGATACGTTGAGCAGTTTTTGAGTCCTCGCATTTTTGTGTTTCGGCATGTTAAGGGGTTGTACCGCGTTTAAGGGTCGTTTTTCGCGAATGATGAATAAGACCTTTTTTGTACCATCAATCGAAAGCTATCGAATGGTATTATTTTCAACTATACATTATTCAGTAAAAACTCAAGTTTCCACCCCTAACTTTCATTCCCTTCGATAGATTTCTCCTAAAATTCCCCCACATGCCCTAAAGGAAGTTGTGTTTTCAATTTCACCACCCTAACCCAATTCGTTTAAAAATTAAGGTGATTTGTAGATTCATGTTTTCAACACCTCATGATTTCACCCCTTTATGATTTACAGGGGTGAGTTTATTTTTCCGGTGTGACATAACTCCTTGCGTATTTACTGACTTCAGTTGTTCATAAATAAATCAATAGGGTTTCAGAAAAAATAAATAAAATATAATTATCCGCTTACAAAGAGTTAGGGGTGGTTAATGGCCTAGGGGTTGGTTTTAGATTGAAAACTCATAAGACCTTTTTTCAATAGTTGACCGAAATCTATCGAACCCCGTAATTTTAGGCTACCATTTAATTAAAGAAATTTCAAGTTTCAACCCTTAAATTTCTTCCCCTTTGTTGGATATTAATGAAAATTTGTCCATCCACCTATAATGTCACTGGAAATTCACACACCAAATTCTGCCTTGATACGTTGAGTAGTTTTTGAGTTTCCGCATTTTTGTGTTTCTGCATGTTAGGGGTTGTAGCGCCTATAAGGGTGGTTTTTCTCAAAATATGAATGACACCTTTTTCGAATCATTAATGAAAAGCTATCGAATGACGCCAATTTCGACCATCACTTATTAAGCGGAATTTCGAGTTGCAACCCCTAATTTCCACCCCATCTGTTCGATTTTGCGAGAAACGCATCCCCCGCAAGATTTCACCGATATATGTGTGTACGTTAAGTTTCCGACAGCTGTGTGCAACCCTTGCGGAGTTATCATATTTTTTGTGGTTTTCATCCCCTAAATTTCATCCCCCGAAATTAGCACCCCTTCAGCCTTAACAGGCTTAAGGGTCGAACGTACATACCAAGTTTCAGAAAGATACGTTTACTAGTTCTCGAGTTATTGCAATTAATAGTTTTTCGGTTTTTCACCCCTCCCACCCCCGTGGGCATATTTTGAAACACAGGACGCTAGGAGCATGGATCCATATACTGATGCGGGATTGGATGCAGCGGCTTGCGCGCGATTTCCCCGCTTTTTTGAAACCGGCGCTTATGCGAAAAAATAAATATTTATTAGAGAATTTAAACAAAGAAGGTAAATGCACGATGCTTTCATTTCTAAGTTGCTGCTATCATTTCTATTAATGGATTCAATATTAGCATCATTTATGGCTAAAATAAATATATTCTGCAAAAATACAAACGTTTTAACCTCCCCAACTCCATCACAATTTTAAAAAAATGGGAGGTTACTACAATCACTAAAATTTTCGAATTTGAGATAGCACCAGATCTTCACGTTTTGGGGTCTCAGGAACCCAAAAAAGCGGTTTTCAAAATGTGTCTGTGTGTGTGTATGTACGTACGTTCGTACGTTTGTAAACACGCCACAGCCAAAACTACTAGACCGATTTAGCTGAAATTTGGTGCGTAGGCATCTCATAACCCAACTTAGATCTGAAAAGCTTTTGCTGCCAATCGCGCAACTAGAAATGCCATTTTGGCACATCAACTTTTAACCTCCCCAACTCCAACAAAATTTTAAAAAAATGGGAGGTTACTGCAATCACTAAAATTTTCGAATTCGAGATAGCACCAGATCTTCACGTTTTGAGGTCTCAGGAACCCGAAAAAGCGGTTTTCAAAATGTGTCTGTGTGTGTGTACGTACGTATGTACGTACGTATGTACGTACGTACGTACGTATATATATAGTGCGATACCTTCAGCCTCAAATGTAGAAGTGCTGCGGTACCTTTGGGCTCGAAAAGACCTTCTGCCTCCGGAGATCGAAAGCTCTTTTTATGAAAGTGTACCTTCCGCCTCTTTTTAACTGATTTATGGCTCCCAGTGGCTCCTCCCCCTTCCGAAGTTTGAATCGCTCTGTACACCCGGTTCTAGCCTGGACTATTCTAGCATTGCTAGTTGCCTAGACTTACAATTTGAAAGAAATATTACTGGCTGCCTATGTTGGACGATGAGGGGGTGTAATTATTGTCATGTACACGTCTGGGTAATTAATTTACAAGCACCATTGTACTAAGACTGCGCATGGTTAATAATTAATTAATCAGCGGATGATGAAATGAGCATCATTCTAAAACTATTGCAAATATCAGTTGACTCTTGAAATTAAAGGGGTTGCTTTCTTCACGTTCGTACGTTTGTAAACACGCCACAGCCAAAACTACTAGACCGATTTAGCTGAAATTTGGTGCGTAGGCATCTCATAACCCAACTTAGATCTGAAAAGCTTTTGGAGCCAATCGCGCAACTAGAAATGCCATTTTGGCACATCAACTTTTAACCTCCCCAACTCCAACAAAATTTTAAAAAAATGGGAGGTTACTGCAATCACTAAAATTTTCGAATTCGAGATAGCACCAGATCTTCACGTTTTGAGGTCTCAGGAACCCGAAAAAGCGGTTTTCAAAATGTGTCTGTGTGTGTGTACGTACGTATGTACGTACGTATGTACGTACGTACGTACGTACGTACGTACGTACGTTTGTAAACACGCCACAGCCAAAACTACTAGACCGATTTGTCTGAAATTTGGTGCGTAGGCATCTCATAACCCAACTTAGATCTGAAAAGCTTTTGGAGCCAATCGTGCAACTAGAAATGCCATTTTGGCACATCAACTTTTAAATTTTAAATGCAAACCCCCATTTTTCACGTCACGATAGGAAAGGCCTTCAAATTCTGCTTCTAAAAATGCATTCATTCTTAGTGCCCTTTTGACCAAAAATTTAAAAAAAAATGATTTTTAGCGGACTTTTAAATCGCGGTACAGCCCAAGCCCCTGAACCGATTTGGCTGAAATTTTGCACATAGACATTGTATTGCACGTCGAAGAGCTGAACAAATTTTGGATTCAATCGGCCCACGGAAAGTGCCGTTTTGGCACACCAATTTCCAACTTTAAAATTATTCACTCATTTAACCATCCAAAACAAGTTTTTGAAAGATTTATTGTCACAATCAGAAAGGTCTTCAAATTCTGGTTTTAAATAAGACAAAATTCGTTCGCATTTAGTGCTCTTTGGGTCAAAAAATCGAAATTTTGTAGTACCACTAAAGATACATTATAGCCCAGATTAGTGAATCGATTTGGCTGAAATTTGCTACATGGAGATTGGGTGACCCGTTAAAGACCTGAAAGGCTTTTGGAAGCAATTGGTCCACGGGAAGTGCTATTTAAGCATATCAACTTTAAATTTTAAAGCAAGGCCTCCTTTTTTATGTCGCTATTAGAAAGACGATCAAATTCTGGTTCTAAAAATGTATTCACAGTTTCTGCCATTTCAGTGGAAAATAGAGAAAAAATTCTTTCTCATTAAAAGGGAGCGGGCTGACAGTGGATGACAAATTCTGTTGAATTGACTACTATCTACATAGAATACAAAGATCCACGCGATGGGGAGGTTCCAGCCGCTTCTCTGCTGCATTTTTTAATTTTAAATGCAAACCCCTATTTTTCACGTCACGATAGGAAAGGCCTTCAAATTCTGCTTCTAAAAATGTATTCACTCTCAGTGCCCTTTTGACCAAAAATTTAAAAAAAATTGATTTTTATCGGACTTTAAAATCGCGGTACAGCCCAAGCCCCTGAACCGATTTAGCTGAAATTTTGCACATGGGGATTGTATTGCACGTCAAAGAGCTGAACAAATTTTGGATTCAATCGGCCCACGGAAAGTGCCGTTTTGGCACACCAATGTCCAACTTTAAATTATTCACTTATTTAACCACCCAAAACAAGTTTTTGAAAGATTTATTGTCACCATCAGAAAGGTCTTCAAATTCTGGTTTCAAAAAAAATGCAGCAGTGAAGCGGCTGGAACCTCCCCATCGCGTGGATCTTTGACTTGTGTTTCTAGCCGAATTAACACAGAAATTGTATAAGACTGGTTTCAACGACGGTTTTAGAACTGCCTAAAAAGGACTTACTTATACCTACTTTTCTCTAATGAATGTTTCAATTTGTATGTTCTAAAAAAGTTCTAAAACCATTATGGAAACCAGTCATACATTTTCTTTGCTAATTCGACTAGAAACCCAAGGCAAAGATCCACGCGATGGGGAGGTTCCAGCCGCTTCACTGCTGCATTTTTTATTAAGAATTTGCTAATTATTATTACATATTGCTATTACCTACCCAGAACATGCAGCAGGAGAACTAAAAATTAATGTGCTCGACCATGGAGTACAGCATTAGATTTGTTTGACAAAATATTTACATTTATATTGTGTTTTCTCTTTATCCTCTTTTTTACTCCACCAGAAGGTCTTCCTGCAGGTATTCTAGAGCTACCACGAGTTGTTCCTGGTTTCCTTCTGGATATAGCTGTTGGCTGAACTTTAATTTTAGATCGTCTTTTGAGTTGTAAAAATGTTGTTGCAACATTAAGTGCCGAGTATAATTGATGAACACTGACTACTTTCTGAAGCCTCTTTGAAAACTTTTCTAATACGTTAGACGGTATCTCATTAGCTAATGATTTGATTCTTGAAAATTCTGTCGATATTTGTAATAAAGCGGTTTCTCTCTTTTTAAGTTCTTCTTCAGAGGAGATCTATCTGCATTTGGAAACCATCTTGATTGGTGTCTACATCAGGTTGCAAATTTTGTCTGTCCAATTTCGAAATAGTTTCTTGAGGTTCAGTAAGGTTCCTGAACCAATCATCATTAGGACAGTCATTTCCTAAAGCTAGTCTTCCCAGGGACGCTCGTTCACCGCAAGTAACTGCTGGGGCATTTATGAAAGGGATATTTAAATGTTTATGAACGAAAGCTTGATGTTTGCAAAAAGCTCCATTTACGCCAGAAGGACAGCTACAGACTCCTACGTGCACATTGATATTATACTTAATAGAAGTATTTCTGCAGCTTGTTATTTGATACAATCCATTTCCTAAATCGCACAATTCATCTGGTTTTACAGACACCATTCTTGAACATAGTTTTAAATAGTTATTCCTAACGCTATTCCTTCGCCCATGCGCGTAGTCTAGCAATTTGGTTTTAAAGTATTCCTCCCAAATAAAAGAAATAAAATCCACCAAAGCTACACAATTGTACCCTTTTGTCCGATGGGGAATTATGTCTTTTAATATCCTTATTGACGCTTCTGCATAGTTATTAGTGTTATTACCTCTAATAATAATATCTTTTCGATGAATGTGCAACCATTCATGAGATCTTAAATACAATGCTTCAAAGCGATTAACAAAATGTGGAAATTCTTCTGCAGATTGTTTTAAATTCGAAATTATCATGTTTAAGTCATCTGTAGTTTCAGAATACATGACCTGTAAAAGAATTACAAAAAATAAAAATGGTATTTCATTGGAAGCAAAAAAGACAAATAAACTTTACCTTGCGGAAAAGATTCACTATCACTAGAAACACCCCACTACACCGAAACACTTGATTTACACTGCTGACGCGTTTCGAACACAATGTGCTCATTATCAAAGCCGAAGCTTAGCTTAGCTTCGGCTTTGATAATGAGCACATTGTGTTCGAAACGCGTCAGCAGTGTAAATCAAGTGTTTCGGTGTAGTGGGGTGTTTCTAGTGATAGTGCATTTTTCCACCGAAGTTGTCCAGTGTTTCCATAGTGAAAAGATTCATCAAAAACTGCCTTTTTTCTAAAGGAATTCTATTCTTTTTCTCGCACAGCCATCTCCATTCCTTTTGGAGTACGTGGAAAGAACAAAGAAGTTGTTTTGACCTTCTGTATGTATTTGCCAGGGCAGTTTTTTCTGCCTTCGAATCATCAGTCTGAAACAAGATGGTTCCTACAATTTAATTGACTTAAAAAAAGAACATGGAAAATTATCGGTCAATAAAAACAGTTTCCATCTTTACTTATTCTGTATACTGCACAAAACCCGCTCCCTAATAAAATAACCCAGGTATCTGTAATGCCTTAAAAATTATTTACTTTTTGGAGTGTTCTCTACATGCGTAGTAAGTTATGTCACTCTGTTTTTGGATCAAATTATTATAGAAGCAGAAAATTAAACCTAATCAGTGATAAGCCTTAATTAAATGTTTTTCGTGCTGTTATGCTACATTCCTACACCAACACCAGGATGTACCATACATAAAAATACTTACCAAATAATTTGGATTTCCATAGTTTTTTGTGTGCAGTTTCCTTTTGGGGATAGATGCTGGAAAATGTTAGTTGCAAATAGTTATTCGGTCGTTACGTTTTATGTCATACTATTTATTTACATCATATATTATACTTTTACTTTTTTGAACGCATTTAAATTCACTGAAGTAGGTATTTGCAAATGTAAGCCTTTTCCATTAAAGCTCTCTGATTATAATAAATTTGTCTGCTACCTCCAGTAAAACTTTATGATAAGTTAGACTTGGCAGGTTTACACTCTTAGCTAACGTAAACATTTTCAAAGTTGTAATTATATAGTTTAATTATAGTGTAATTATACAGGGTGTTCCAATGAAAAGTAGCCACTCCAAATATTTCGTAAACCAAATCAAATATGAAAATTCGGTCGGACAGGTCGATTTTTATTTGGAAACTTAAATCCATACTTGGCGAAATTTCAAAACTCACCCCCTTTAGGGTGGGGGACCTACCCCCACTTCAAAATTTTAAATGGCAACCCTCCACTTGTGATACATCATTTGAAAGCTAATTTCATTGCTAGTCTAACGCTGCAACAATTGTTGATATTTGTTCAACTCTAGCGCCCTCTATGGTCAAAGTTTAAAATACATTAGGGCTCTTTGTGATACATCATTTAAAAGGATTTGAAATTCTCTGTAAATTGATGCAAGAATTTTTGAAATCCACCCACTGTTTACAGAGAATTTCAAACCCTTTCAAAAATTATGTATCACAAAGAGCCCTAACGTAATTTAAAATTTGACAATAGAGGGCGCTAGAGTTGCACAGATATAAAAAATTATTACAGCAATTATAGCAATGAAATTAGTTTTCAAATGATGTATCACAAGTGGGGGATTGCCATTTAAAATTTTGAAGTGGGGGTAGGTGGGGATTAGGGGGTGTTTTGAAATTTCGCCAAGCATGAATTTAAGTGTCCCCCTCCAAATAAAAATCGACCTGTCAGGAGCGAATTTTCATGTTTTATTTGGTTTACGAAATATTTGGGGTGGCTACTTCATTGGAACACCATGTATAGTTTAATTACAGAAATTACTAGAATAATTGGTACTTACTGTATTTCCGCCAAAACAATAAGGAAACTTGTTTTGTAATAAACCATAGGCCTGTTCATAGCTAATGGTCGATTGTCCATCATGTAAAAGAACAGCAATTGGAATAGCACCGGCTTTAGTTACAGTAAGCAAAGCAGTCACTGTAGTCTCAGTAGTATCACAGCTGGAAGTACTGTCACAAAATATAATTTCTCTTGCAGATGGTAAATGTTGTGCTCTTTCCATTATTGGTGTAACCACTATTACTGCCCAAGGATTTGTTGCTAATGCCACTTTAATGCCTGTAAAAAAAAGGTGCTTAACGGTTGGTACTATTGGTAGGTAACACAAAGGTAGATACCTACTGCAGTAATGTTGATGCTATAAAATTCGTTAAACTGATACAACAATGGTAGGTATCGGCACAGGTATCTTTTTGGTTAACAAACAATATTGGAGACAAGTCAGAAAGTACTTACACAATTAATTGTACATAATTTGGATTGATTTAGGCAAATATCGGAAGATATCATTAATTTCGACCAATATGTACACTCAAGATATGTTTGTGAAGGCTTGCATCCTCGAGTCGTTTTAATAAAGAGGTTGTCAAGTTCAAGTTTAGTTTTTTTGATAAGATTCGTGAGAATCTATTCTTATATTGTGAGCAGTCTAGGGCCATTACTTTATCTCCTGAGTGTACCTACTCTGGCGAAAGCTGTGGTAGTAGGAACCTGTATTGTGCATCAGTCAAGCCTACCTGTAGATTCATATAAATGAAGTTTCTCTTGTAGTTTCGGAATTGGTTCAAAAACAGTCCCATAATTCTTAGATGTCCACTGTTTATGTAGAAAATAAACAACATTTTTTGTAGGATTAATGGAGGCATTGGCTAAAATTTCCCATGGTCTGTCATTTAACAATAAAAGGCTTTCATGATAACGGCAAGCCTCAGAAGCACTCATCCCATTGTTGAAATATTCTTTAGTCTAAAACAACATTCTACAGTTTCACGACAAAATAACAAGCTTTACCTCTGTAGATATTTTCATGTATTTTAGAGATCCACTTGTTCCTACTGTATGGTTATGATTCAGGTCCACTTTTATTCTTCCACATAGAGCTGGCTTCAATTTTAGAAATCTGTCATTTCTTTTGGTACCTGGAGTACACTTTTTTATAAGGATATCTAATTTTGCACCACAACCCGTGTTGAATTCAGTTTTGTGAGCGCTAGATTTCTTGTTTATGGAACTATGTTGACACACATAATATTTATGATACATCAACCTGTATGTAAAAAAAAAATCAAAAAGAATAATTGGGGAAGTCCTACTGAACTTGCTGTATTTGCACAAAATTAAAACAAAACATAATTACCTTTCTGGATTTGATAATTCCCCATTCCTTATCCATTTTGTTGAAGAATGCGTCTCCAACAGATTTAAATAGCGATCAGCATCCGCGCTATCACTAATGTTTATACGCAAGGTAAGGCTAACTTCATCAGCTTGTTCTATCTCGCACTCGAATCCACTTGCTCGCGTAAAATTTACAACGTCTTTCGCATTCATAATTATAACAATTGTTAATTAAATCAAGCACATACGCGAGTTGTCAACAAGACCAGAGCAATCAGCTGATCGACCGCACGATCGCCGCGTGGCCCCGAGTCGGCGTGCGCCGCTCATCGTCATCCAATCAGTGTTCGGTATTGCATTCATGCTCCTGGCGTCCTGTGTTTCAAAATATGCCCCCCGTGGCCCGATATGGCCCAAAAGCAATCCCCGCAGAGATTTTCCGGGTATACACCCGTGTACAAAATTTCAGCTCGATATCTGCTTTCGTTCTCAAGTTATGCGATGGACAGAGTAGACGGACGGCCGAGCGAGCGGACGGTCGAGCGAGCGAGCGAGCGAATTCACTAAAACTATAGTGCCTCGCATTTTGCTCCGGCACTAAAAATTATATTGGTCGTGGGCGGTCATGGAATTGAAAACATCTGTCTTAGCTTACACCTTCCATTTGCTTTATTAAGATTTTAGGTTAGATTGAGTATAAGTTGTTATTTTTGAACGAAATGATGATTTAAAGATTGAAATGAACGACGAATTAGATTTTTATTTGATAAAAAACAGGGGATTAAAACTTAAAGCAACTGTTCAAATTGTCCTCCGTTTTCCTCGATGCACAAATTTACACGCCTTTTCATGCCTTCAAAAGAGTTTTGCAGCATTTGTGGCGTTATTGCACCACATGCTTCACCAATTCTCTGTTCCCACTTTTGCAAATATTTACAGGGGTTTTGAAAATTGTGTTATTTAAATGAGGGAACACAAAATAGTCCATAATGGTCAAACCAGGCGACCTCGGAGGAAATTCAACTTGTGTACGCAAACTTATTAGTCTGTCATCAAAAAATTCACGAATAAAAGCAATATTTTCAGCTGTCGTATGTGCTGTCGCACCATCCTGTTGAAAGTAACCATGTTGAATTTCATCATCGTGAAGTCCAACGAATTCGCTCAAAAAATGTGTTCGGTACCTTGCTGAATTTACAGTGAAATTAAAGAAAATTGGCCCAATTATTCTTCTTCGTGATACTGCCATCCAAACACCAACTTTTTGGGGATGTAGCGGAGATTCCACAAAAATATGGGGATTGTCTGTGCTCCACATTCGCATATTTTGGGAATTGACGTATCCCGAAAGATGGAACCAGGCTTCGTCAGAAAAAAATGTTAAATCCAGCAGCTCATTGTGTTCCATCAAATTGTTAACAAACCACTGGCAGTAAGTAAGGCGTCTCGGATGGTCCTCTGGCATATATGATTGCATCTTGTATGGATGCATATGCAAATTTTTCTTAACAATCGTTTGGCAGGTTCCATAAGAGTCCAATTTCTTGAGACAGGCGCTTTAATGGTTTTGTAGGCTGTTGTTCCATACGTTCTTCTGTGCGGACAGTTGGCCTGCCAGCACCTTTTTTATGAGTCGCGGACCCAGTTTCGCGAAAAACAGCAACGCAGTTTTTCAGGCAAGCAACAAAATTCTTCGGAATTACTACCAAATTTGGAAACTGCTCCTGGAAACTACCCAAACATAAACGCTCATTGTAGTCCCAGGTTCCGTTAATTAACACCCAGTTCGGAAGTAGGCTTCAATCATGAAAGCTTTGTGGGCTGTGGTGGAGACCATGGTTCAAAAACTGCCTGACAGCCACTGACAAATCACAGATATTTTTGACAAGAATTTCTAGCGTAGCGTTGATGATACGACAGATGTTTTCAATTCCATGACCACCCACGACCAATATAATTTTTGATATCTCGGTATAAAACACTGCAAGTCTGAAGATATCGAAGCATTTAGGCAAACAAATTATTTGGAAATTTTGGGGATCCCCTCATACCTCGGCTCTGGTTCATGTGTTGTTAAAGATGTTAAGTATCGTTTTGTTGCTACCGAAAAATTTGGGGAAGACGTCGATAAATTGTGGAACAGTTCAAAGAAAGTTCTACCAGTACAAACAGTATTTACCATTGCCCTTCAATTGACTTACGTTCTTTAGTATATACATAACTTTGGTTATGTTCACGGCGATATTAAGGGATCCAATATTCTCATGGGAACCACTGCTGACACTAAAGATCAAGCCTATCTCGTTGACTTTGGTTTGGCCGCAAAATTTTCGGCGCACGAGCAGTTAAAGCCAATCTAAAGAGAGCTCACGATCGTACTATTGAATATTTAAGCAGAGACGCTCACAAGGGGGTTCCAACAAGACTTTGAAATTTTGTGCTACAACATGATTAATTTTTTGGGAGGGTAGTTACTCTGGAAGAACCAACTCGGCGATCCAAAAGTGATCCAGGGACTTAAGGAAGCTGCCATGGAGGATATTCCAGGTTTCCTCGAGCAGGCTTTGGCTCCAAATCAGTGCCTGGCGGTTTAGTGAAATTACTTAAATATGTAAACGAGTTGAACTTCAACAAAACTCCTCGATACAGTGAGATCCAGAAATGGTTGAATGCCGAACTTACGCCTGCGCCAAAAAGAGGAAACAAACGATGTTCAAATTCTGTAGCCATCTTCTGAGCCAAGAAGTGGTAAACAGAGGAAATTGATGGAGAATAAGCCGAAAGAAATTGGTGGGGGGGTAAAGTAAGGGTAGTTTCTCCTACGGAAAGTGTGTGCCCAAAACGGTGTTAATGTCTAAAATTGTAAAAATTAATTGCTTAATTTCAATTCAAAAGTTATTTCAGACTCGTTGATGCCTTCATGGCCAGAAATCACTGGAAGGTGCCACCAGTTCCAAAATATCGACCTCAATTTGTATCAATTTTTCTTCTGGTGGCTCACCACCTCCTTTCATATTCATTGCTCTTTTTATCTTGCTGTTTTTGGCAATTGCGTTCTTCCTGAGGTCTTGCCACTTCTATAGCAAAAGCAAGAAATAAATAACTTGTTGACTATCTTTTTTGCTATTGTTTTGAATTTGTCCACTTCTGCATGTTTTGTGACTTCACGCACCAAGTCGACAACAGCATTGATTACCTTAATTTGACAGTCGGTGGTCCTTTTACCGTCTTCGCACTCCTGAATAACTGTGGTTGTGAAAATATTCCAAGAAATGTCAAATTCTTCCCACTTTTGATAGGAATTTGCTTTATTTATTTCATTCATGTTGCTTGTACCACTATGGACTGGTCTCTATTGAGGTCTCTATTGTGGGAACTAGGAAAATATATCCCAAATTGAGTTGCTACCTGCTGGCTACTACTCGACTCCATTTCCCTATACAGGGTGAGTCTGAAAGACTCCACATCCTTTATACCACATAATCTACTGTTCAAATGATGAAGCATAGGTGCAAAAATTATTGGTCAATTGTAATTCCTCTTGATGTTATAAGCCTCCAAAGATCTTCATTTTTAAACATTTTTTTTAAATATGGTGAGGATCTGATATTTCTCGAAAGCCCCGAGAGAGCTGATCTGCCTCCAACTCCGAGGGATTGTGAAGTAAGTGAAATTTAAAGTTAGTAACAGTTTAAAAAGTTTGATAACTTAATATCCGATTAAGATATCGAGCTGAAACTTGGTATACAGTTGTGTATCCCTAAATACTCGGCGGGGATTGTTTGCTTTTGGGTCATATCGGACCAAAGGGGTGGGAGTTAGGGGTGAGAAAGGAAAAACTATTATAATTGAAATAACTTGAGATCCAGTGGAGGTATCTTATTCAAACGTGGTATACAGGGTGGGTATTTTTCGATGCTCACCATTAATGTATGTATCTTGGAAACCATAATAGATGAAAAGGAATTTAATGCGCTATTTGTTGGTGATTCAGATTGTGAAGAGAATTCCACGATATTTTGATTCGTTCTTGAGTTATCACAAAAATCTGAAAATTGCCAATTTAAAGAAAAATTAATATCTTCCTGACTTTTGATGTTATTTAAATGAAACTTAGAACTTCTATCTTTTTGACATTTGTCACTTGAATTACATTGACTAGAGATTTTCTAGGCTTTCTAAATTTTAAATGACGACAGTCACTTTTGATTATTTTATGGCAGCCATCATATTGAATTTTGATACCACCAAATACACAAAAAAATTGGATTTTCAAAAATGTAGCCAACATGAACTTTTTTGCCAGATGTCAGATTTTGAAAATTGGTATGAATAATTTGTAAAATCAGCTGAACTTAGATGAAAAACAATATAATTACGTATCGCAAGAAGGTCCTTCGCCGACCCCTTAAAAAAATTAGAAGATTTTTTCAAAAGCGAGGTGGTGGATGATGGTGAGGATCTGATATTTCTCGAAAGCCCCGAGAGAGCTGATCCGCCTCCAACTCCGAGGGATTGTGAAGCAAGTGAAATTTAAAGTTAGTAACAGTTTAAAAAGTTTGATAACTTAATATCCGATTAAGATATCGAGCTGAAACTTGGTATACAGTTGTGTATCCCTAAATACTCGGCGGGGATTGTTTGCTTTTGGGTCATATCGGACCAAAGGGGTGGGAGTTAGGGGTGAGAAAGGAAAAACTATTATAATTGAAATAACTTGAGATCCAGTGGAGGTATCTTATTCAAACGTGGTATACAGGGTGGGTATTTTTCGATGCTCACCATTAATGTATGTATCTTGGAAACCATAATAGATGAAAAGGAATTTAATGCGCTATTTGTTGGTGATTCAGATTGTGAAGAGAATTCCACGATATTTTGATTCGTTCTTGAGTTATCACAAAAATCTGAAAATTGCCAATTTAAAGAAAAATTAATATCTTCCTGACTTTTGATGTTATTTAAATGAAACTTAGAACTTCTATCTTTTTGACATTTGTCACTTGAATTACATTGACTAGAGATTTTCTAGGCTTTCTAAATTTTAAATGACGACAGTCACTTTTGATTATTTTATGGCAGCCATATTGAATTTTGATACCACCAAATACACAAAAAAATTGGATTTTCAAAAATGTAGTCAACATGAACTTTTTTGCCAGATGTCAGATTTTGAAAATTGGTATGAATAATTTGTAAAATCAGCTGAACTTAGATGAAAAACAATATAATTACGTACCGCAGATCAAAATGTCAAGAAGGTCCATCGCCGACCCCTTAAAAAAATTAGAAGATTTTTTCAAAAGCGAGGTGGTGGATGATATCTTTCGAAAGGTGTATCGTAGGATTTTGAATTCTTGCACAGCATTGTTACTGACCAAGAAGCAACTGCTGATGGTACTTAAGACATTATCCAAAAAGCGGATCTCTTGAATACAGGGTGGCCCCGATGTTATTTACCCTTGAACTTTTTTATGTTTGAAAATATTGCTAATTTGCCTATACGGCCGTATTCCCCGTTCAATTCTGAAACTTTTTCGGCTCTTAAAATTTTTCGAAAAAACTAACCACTCACGAGAAAATTTGAAAAAACCGAAAACGTGATGCAGGTAATCACCTTAAAACCAATGATGAGTCTACCTCATAAAAAAGTAAAATTACCATCAATGTTTTTTCTTCAGTTGTGAGCAATGGTTCTTGGCACAGATGTAGGACAACACCTTCAATGCAAAAAAAAACAGTTGAAATGTGATGCGTGTCAACGTACACTTTGATTTTTATTGAAATTGTAGGTTTATCACGATGATCATGTTTTCGGTTTTTTCAATTTTCCTCGTGAGTGGTTAGTTTTTTCGAAAAATTTTAAGAGCCAAAAAAGTTTTACAATTGAACGGGGAATACGGCCGCATAGGAAAACTAGCAATATTTTCAAACATAAAAAAAGTCAAAGGCAAATAGCATCGGGGCCATCCTGTATAACAGGGATCCGCTTTTTGGATAATGTCTTAAGTACCATCAGTAGTTGCATCTTGGTCCGTAACAATGCTGTGCAAAAATTCAAAATCCTACGATACACCTTTCGAAAGTTATTTAAAAAGAACGTTTAAAAATGAAGATCTTTGGCGGCTATAACATCAAGAGGAATCACAATTGACCAATAATTTTTGCACCAAGCTTCATCATTTGAACAGTAGATTCTGTGGTATAGAGGATGTATTTATTTATACATATTTTAACAAAAATAAAAAAAGCCATTCGTTTCAATTAATTTAGATTAATTAAAATAGAGAACCTCGTCGTGTTCAATCGATTATTTCATCTTCCACAGCGGCCGTCTACCGCCGTCTACAGCCATCTTCGCCACAGCACCACCATTATATGCAGCATTTGCACGATATATGGCATCCCTCAACAGCAGCTGTTTTTCTTTAGTCTACAAATTAAATAGAATTAAAGCAAATACAATGCAATGGATGAAAATTAACAGCTAATACCTCTTTTCTTTCTTTTTCCGCCGCCCTGCTCGCTTTGGCAGCGTCAGACGCTCTTACTTTATTTTCATAATTTTGCATGTTGAGTTTGTCCTGGTGCTCGTTGTTTTTCGATCGTTGGCGTGTTTGAAGCAAATGCTGCATACTGGTTCATCTTCTTCGTAAAAGACGCTTCGAGGGAAGCTTGGACCTGCTTCCTCCATTTTTATTGGTTCATCTTCTTCGTAAAAGACGCTTCGAGGGCCGCTTGGACCTGCTTCCTCTATTTTGATTACTTTGCGCACTCGAACAAGAATTGTCACTGAAGAACCGAATTGATGAACTCGACAAAGCTTGCTTGCTGGAGCGGTTGTTATGGTCGAAGCTGTGATTGTCAAACAAAGGCCGGGGGCCGTTCGAATGAACACATTTTTACACGGAGTATCACTATAGTGCGCACTGTGCGTTCGAGAATGTGTTGACGTTTAGAGAAAATTTTCCTATAGTGATCATGTCAGTCGTTCGAAAACGTCGTGGAGTGTTGCTAAAAATATTATAATAATTATTTGTAATGCCTAGGGGAATTTTTTTTTGAAGACCGTTTCGTCAGTTTGTGAAACATGAACTACAAGTATAAATAGAACGAAAAGTTTTTCGATGGGGATTTTGATGAAAAAAGCTTACGATTATTCATTTAGGTAAGATGCATGCAAGTGGATAAAAAAAATTGTTATGAATAAAGTTAGTAGTACTTAATCTTCATATAATTATCAAAGGTAAAACCAAGCTTATACACTAACAACAATAGATAAGATTCTTCTTAATTCTTCTCCGAAATATCATTTGTCAGAAACCTCAGGAGAAGCTATGACAATAGACAATAGACAATAGATAACTAATATTTGGGAACTGTAGGTACTTTGGAAATAACTTACTTTAAACAAGCTCAAACAATTGGTGGGTGTCGAATAATTTCGTCCTTTAATCAACATTATTTGGCAAAACTGGATACAAAACAGAGTCTTCTCGGGGCAGTCACAATCAATTACACACACAATGATAAAGAAATGATCTGCCGTTTCTTAAAACTCTCACAAATGCAAATAAATCGAGCAAAACCAACAACTGCAACGTTAACCTTATCGGTGATAGCGGTTTGCTTGTACTGAGGTCACCAAACATATGACATTGCACCAACTTTGTGGACCTCGCCGTTTCTTAGATATGGAGGGTTGAAGATGAGAGGGTGGTAATGCATGGACTTAAAACGAATGTGAAGGCCGCTGTATTCGCCATGGTCAACGCTACATGTTGTCGTAACATTAAGCGGGGCATCATTTATAACTCACTGAAGATGGCCATTGCTGGTATTTTTTCAGTATATTCAATTCTATTGTAACACCTTCTGGACTGTCGTTGAATGGGGTCAGATTTCTTTTATTTTAATTCAAAATTCAAACAACGAACTGCATGCAGTAAACAAAATTGAAGAGACGGAATTTAAGATATGTTATAAAAAGAAAAATCGATCTTCACCGATGAAAGGTAAAAATTGGTTTTTAAACCAATTGAAGAAAACATCTGATGTCATCCAACCTTTAGGCGTAGACGTATATCCGGTATTTGGATGCGCTCCATCTTTAGGAATCCACTTGTCCCAAAACAATTTTCCCTTGTAAAAGATAAGGGGTGGCATCTTATCCCCTGTATCGTTTACGCAAGCCAAAACTGACGTGTTTTCTCTGCTACCTGCAGCACTATACCGATGACAGGGTTTCCCAGTGGCAGACACAGCTTTGGTCTTGGTTGGATCATGACAGAAGCTGGTTTCGTCGCAGTTGTATATTTGAGTTGGTTTGTTTATAAGGTTCAGCCTCTTTATAGCTTGTTCCAGTCTATCGTAAAATTCATGGATTCTAAATGGCTCACAACCCTGAACCCTTCTGGCATGCTCTAAAGGTACGTTTTCGTTCAGGCTGCTGACGGTCGCGTCTGGAAATCGCTGCCAGACGCGCACCACTACTTATACGTAACAACGTGTATGCGGTTTCGTAGAAGCTGCTGAAAATTCGAACGCGACCATGGGAAGCGCGCTTCCGCGTCTCGTCTGCTACATAAATAAAACTGCTCTTTATTTAATGTAAAGAACACTCTAAATTTTTCTTCATTGTTGTTAAGGTGACCATTAATTAGCAAATTGAAATATCCCTCTGACGCGCGCAACTTGAATAATTTGTCTACCTTCTGTCTTTCGGTCAACAGATAGTTTACCATAAAAACCCCTTCTTCTTCTTCAGCTTCTATTAAAAGAGCTGCGACAATTTCCGAGTTAATTTTTCTGGTACAATCTTTGTGGATACCGTGGATAAAATCAGCTGATCGCTGTCGGACGCACATGCCAAATGTGTCAACGAAACAATGACAATGCCGCGTTCGGCTGTCGCGTCGGGCGGCGATTTCCAGACGCAACCGTCAGCAGCCTGAACGAAAACGTACCTTAAAGTTTTCGGATTTTTTACTGACAAATTTTGACGTTTTTTGAACGAAATCACCAATCCTGGCCCGGTCGATTATCTTTGAAACGTGCTATTGTTCCAGAGCTATTTAAAAATTCTTGAGTAAGGTTTAAAACCTCATTTTTGGTTAAACCAAAACCTGCTCTTATGTCTTATTTCTTTGTTTGCCTTATACATTTGCAATAAAGGACACCGCACACATCTTATGCATTTTTAAAGACCAGTTAGTTTTCTTAATTTTTATATCGTTAGATAGGTCTTTAAATTATGAACAATTCATATCATTGCTCCAACTTCCCAGGAGCAATAGTTTGAACGCTATGAATTAATATGTCACCAAAACTCTTATGGGAATTTGCACGGGCGGCTAAAACAAACACGCCGTTGTTTATGACCCCTAGTTGCCCATCATGAAGCAATATGCACCCTGCCGCGCCAGGTAGTTTTTCAATATATTTCACCAATATCCACCTAAATACATGGGATTAGTAAGATATTCACAATTCACTTCCCTTTTTTCAATGTGCAAACGCCGTTTTCTATTTTGACTCTAGGTTGCTTTTGAGGTGCGTATTTTACAAGGGTCGTATCGGATAACATTTTGACAACAAGTATTTTTTGATTAATTGAACCCTGCTGAGTCCGAAAATCACTGTTTTGACTTCGAAATCTTGACCGGAAATGTTTTATTCAATATGGCACCATCCAAAATACCATCCAATGGGAAAATATCTTTCAGCCAATTTGGCTGAAATTTTGATATGTTGTAAATCTCGACTTCCTGATCGAAAGTTATCATTGACACAAAGCAATCGTATGGACGGTTCTTGCTACAGAGGCCTGAAAATAAAATAGAAACTATATCTGAGCTTGAAAGCCACCTTAACTAGCGTACATCCTCTCAAGATTTTGAAATTTAAACAGTGATTTAAGGATTCAGCAGGGTTCAATTATTCAAATAGTGCTTGTTGTCAAAATGTTATCCGATCTGCTTTTTGCTGTAGCGCAGCTCAAAAGAAACCTACAGTGAAAGACAGCAAACGGCGCACAGTGGTTCAGAATGCAAAAAACGTGAACGAAAATCCCAGCTTGGAAACTATTGAATCGATTTCGGCAAAACTTGTACCCCGGGGGTTTTTGGCACCGTAGAACACACTGGTGGCGTTATTTTTTAGAAATTCTTAACACCAACCCCTCTACGAAGGGTTGAAGTCAAAAATTGTTATGAAAAAACACAATTACACCTAAAAGCTAAATTTTTTACCATTTTTTGGTGAAAATTATCCAATTTTGCGTTTTTAATAATAATAATATTGTTGACATCAATAATAATACAATTAATACCCCTAAGTAACTTCTAACGTATATTTATTTAGAACTCGAACTCGCCTGGCACATTAATTGAGACATCAAACACAAAACAACGTTTAATCGTCTTCCTCTTCCTCATCGTCTTCTTCTTCCTCATCGTCTTCTTTCTCACATTCTTCGTCCTCTGTTTCTCCTTCCAGAAATTCTTCCTTGTCTGCATCGATTTCGAGATCCTCAGGAACAATCACGAGAGCGGCAACTTCGGGTTCTATTTTTCTTTTTGGCTTTGCTTGCTCATAAAACGAGCTTAAAAACGGGTCAGAGCTTAATATCAATCGGTGAAACAGATCTTCATTAATTTTGAGGCGGTTCACTTTCCTGGTGTGATGTTCTCTGTACCTTTTAATATCTTTATTTTTGGCTTCTTGTGCCTCTTCGGAGAGCTCGCCTATTGGCACAACGACCTGATCAATGATGCTAGCTCCATGTATTAAAATTTTGTGAACAGAGGGTGGCATATAATACCACCCGTACAAGGACACAAATTTTTCAGCCGTTCGCAGAGAATACTCTTCAAACTTTTCTATTTTGATTTCAAGTCCACTATTAATACATTTCAGAATGACTGCAAAATTCTTAATCAATTCCTGGTCTATCCCAGTAATTTCTCCAGATAATTTGGCGTTGGAAAAGAACCTTCTCGCCGTATTTCCATCATTTGAAGTTCCAGCACCTTGTTTGGGCATATCCACAATTAATCCCATTCTTGTATGAAACTCAGACTGAATTTTTCGCTTTCTTTCTTCAAATTGCTCTCTTTTGTTCTTTGGCACCTTCCACACCTTCATTTCCAGTCTGTGCAAAAGACATTCGAAAAAGCGGATGTATGCGTGCAATACAGAAAGGCCAAATCTAAACATGGATTGTTTTGCTGGTTGAGTTCGAAGAGATTTGATTTCGTTCATCTGCGAAATCGTTGCGTTACATATATAACAACGCATGCTAGATGTTGATGATAATGCACTACACACTTTACCGTCAACCATAGTCAAATGTAAGGAATAGTCAATCTGTATATTTTCCTTTTCTGTCTTTAAGATAAAAGGTACCAATTTATCGATTTCAGATGTGACTTCGGCTTCCTCAGCTCGGGAGACTTCGGCAGATTCTTTTGTCCATTGTATTCTTAAAGGACGACAAAATTTTGTTGAACAAGGTCGAGGATTTTTCCACACAATTTCTTCTGTCTCCTTATTGATCAACCGAAGAGGGATTAGTGATGTGACAAAGAGACTTTCATCTGTGCTTAGCAACACTTTTTCATCGCGTTTTTGTTTATACGCTGAAAACCCAGAGCTTCCATCAAATCCCCACTTGCATATTAATTGTAGAGGATTTTCCATTTTACTTCGGTCGGTAATGAGCTTTAAAATACTGCTGCAAGTCTTATCAAGTAACTTTTGCAAAGAAACTTTACAATCACTTTCAGCAATGAAAATTTGGGAGGGGTAATATTGCTTTTTAACTTCTAAAACTTTATGGTATGATGGATATAAATCAGAATCACGAGATTTCGCCGATCGCCTCAAAACTATGTACTGATTTTTTGTTAAATTTAAACAAATTAAAAGAGCTAATGCCTCTTCTGGCGAATAGGGGGAAATCTTTTTTTCAGAAGACTTCCACTTCGTCAAAATTTTGATCGCTCGTCCTGGAGTGGTAGTAGTTGTTTCGGATAATAGCTTTGCAGCCGCATCCTTTCCTTCTTCTCGCAATTTCATGGATGCGGCAAAAGCCAACTCTGAGCTCGATTTTTCTTTCCTGAGAGCAGCAGTCTTCCTGCGCTTCGCTGCATCACTGCTCTCCTCAAATTGCTTTGGAAGTCTGCCTCGTTTACCTTATTAAAATTATAGGAAAAAATAAATTTTGTCTATATTAAATAGTAAATTAAAACTTACTGGATTCTGATTCTGATACCTGAGATGAAGATGTACCAGGAAGACAACGAAAAACAATCTCAGGAAACTGAATTTCTTCTCGCAGCCAAGAATCAAATTTAGCTAGGAACCGATCATTATGCCGGTTCACTTCATTCCATTTTCTTGAATATGGGGCGAAAAACGATTTTCTCGCGAACGTCTCAAGTTGTTCTGTGGCGGCTTCATCACCATTGGTTTGAAATTTTTGTTTTAAAAAGTCCAAAACACTAACTTTACGATCTTCCAAAGAGTTATCTCGATTTTCCATCATCAGATCATGCAACATCAGACGCGTAATTCGGACCATACTGCACAATTAAATTTGCAACAAAATTTGCAATAACAAGCGAAATTGCAAATATAACAATAACTATAACAATAACAAGAAAGATAAAACACTATGGAACTATTTAAATCGCTGCGAACACTTCGAATACAAGAGACGCACTGAAAATTTCAATTTTACGAGAGTGCAATGATTCGCTTAAAAGCCCATTAAAGCCATTCGCGCAAGTACGCGCAGACAAAATCGTTTTAGTTGCCTACCTGAGTCCCTAAGCAAATATCTGATACTAATTACAAACCGTCGTCTGCTGTCCTCTATTTTGTATAGCCTTAATTGTGAAATTTTTCTGAGAAATGTAATGGAATTGTCATGAGGGTTAGGAAAAGAACCCTCTATGTACATTTGCTTTCCTGGTGGGCTATTTTGATACAAAGAGGTTCACTATAAGCAGTAATAAAAATGTTCTTGTGGAAATCATAAGTTCCTTCTGTCGACAAGCTGGCGATCTTTCCCTTTTTAACAGCAACGTAAAGCGCAGCAAAAATGTTCGTTTTGCACGTCGCGTAGTGACTACACGAACAATACGATTGAATACTTTGATTGTCCTAAAGTTGACCAATATTATGAAGAATAAAATATATCAATTACTCTTTCCTACGCGAAAGTTGGAAAACCTGAATTTCGTTCACGTTTTTTGGATTCTGAACCACTGTGCGGCGTTTGCACATTGAAAAAGCGGAAATAAAATGAGAATATCTTACGATCCCATGTATTTAGGTGGATATTGGTGAAATATATTGAAAAATTCCATAAAAATTAAGAAACAACCTTTTTGATTAAATAATAGTGGAGCGCGTAAGCCGCGCGGCGAGCGCAACTTTCTTGCCCACTCTAGGGGTAAACCGTTGCCTGTACGAAAAAAATCATTAGGGCCTTTCTTGTAGAGAATGAAGATATCTTTAATTTTGTGTACCACGTCTTTCGTCGAAAAGTGTATAATTTTCATGCTATTTTGGATATGACGATCTGCCTTGAGCGCCATCTAGAATTACGGACTTCCGGTTAAGATTTCGAATTGCCGACAGTGATTTTCGTATTCAGCAGGGTCCACTTAGTCTAGAAACACTTGTCGTCAAAATGTTATCCGATTTGCTTCTAGCATAATATAGAAAGGGTTTTTTGAAATTCTAGCCTTGTCTATAAGATTACTGAGGTCCTTCAATTTAACCACTTTCTGTGTTTTTTCTTAAGTTCTTCTCTCACCATATGTTTATTTGCTTTCATACCCATTAGTCTTTTGGCCTCTTCTCATACCTCTGAAGAAAGTCTTCTTTGTTGTGGTAAATAAGCTCTTTGCTAGTGTTGTAAAGCTGAAATATTTCAAATAAGTTTCATTTCATTGAAATGCTCGCGCAAAATAAGTCTACATGACATGTGAATGACATTCCACCCACCACCGAGGTTCGTATAACTTCAAAAATGGAGACATTTTCCAGAAAATTTAATACTGTGCTTTTGCAGATACCTAAAGATTTGGAGATCTGCAAGTTTTTTTGTGTTGCCATATCATATGCCCTTACTTCAAAAGCATTTCTTTAGCAAGCACCGCATCCGACTTGTACGGTGCGCTAAGGTGGTTATTTAAGCAGCTCTTAATTTTATGAATTACTTAGTTAAGCATTTCTTAAAGTAGAAACGGTGCAAACGAGCATTAAAGTAAAAACGATGGAAACGGGTATATACTCCATTCGCGACCAAAACGGACGGCAGTAGGCTGTGGATTGGTTTTTCAAAGTTGGTCACCATTTAGTAACTGAGCTGTTGTCTAACGGAACCTTTCAGCCGTGTTGTCACATTTACGTTTAATTGTTGATTTTGACAAAGAGTCATTGTAGTTATTGAGACGCAAAAATGCCAAAACTAATTAGCGTCGATCAGAAAAAGCAGGTGTTTTAAGCAAATCAAAGAAGATCGCTCAGATTCAAATGATGCAGACGTTCGCAGGCGGGTGATTATTTCCCTTTTTTCGGAGGCGTTTTTTTAATGTCACTTTTTAAGGTGGAAAACATCAGTACCTATAATAATGAAGACTTTGAGACAAGGATCACAAAATTTGAAACCCACAAGTGTTGGTAAAAGACCAAAATCTATGGAAGCGTTGAACACATTTGTCTCTTTTTATTTCCAAATTATCAGAAAAAAATATTGAACAATTAGTTAAATTTTTATTAGGAATCTTGCAAATCTTCACAGGGACCTACATGAAGCAGTTTAGATATTACATTTACTTCTAAAGCAAGCAAGGTACCTCTCTGTAAGCAATTTCCTTCTAATAAATAATAATTTCTTGTTTCCTTATCGCATCTTCAATCAATTACAAAAATTAACTGAAACACTTGAATCCACAAGTAAGTAGGTACCTACAAAGTTAAAATGATCACAAATCCAACACCACAGGAGGCTCCATTGACCTTTACGAAAAGGGCCACTGACTGGGGCCTTAGAGTGCTCCGATTTACTTCAAACTTGCACCATATGGCTCCTGCCAGCCACGCGTTACATGAAGTCCGTTTTCCAAAAAGATCCTTACGTGGGTATGCGCATCACGAAGGCATAAACCGTTGCGTCTTTAGAAAAAGGGGAATTCTCAGATCTTTAAGCACTTCTTCGACATCATTAGACTCTCTGCGACTTGGCAATATTCATCAATTTTGATAGCAATTTTGAAGGTGACATGCAATTTGACAAATGTCAGAAGTACTATACCCAGTGAATTCTGTCACCCTAACAAAGCCTACTGCCGTCCGTTTTGGTCGCAAACGGAGTATAAGTTAGTGTTATAGCGCCCGAAACTCATGTTGAAACAAAGGAAAAAAAATCTAACACCTTACTTATAACAATTGTACTTATGCCCAGGTCTCGGAACTTCATCTTTTTCTTGGCTCCATCCCAACTGTATTGCAGGCGAGTTTCATTCTTAAACATTTTATACGTAAGGCGTTTAACTATTTACTGAACGCTCTGTCCTCCAACTAACTTAGCTTAGCTTAGCTTAGAGCTTATTCACAAGCACTTTTCGTACGTAACGGAACAAACTTTAACAATGGTCAACAATTATTCATGACAGCTTTTGACTTTTCTAGCTATTGTTGACGATTGTTAAACTTTGTTATGTCACGTACGTAAAGTGGTTGTGAATGAGGTTTTAGCCTAATAATTGAAAAAGAAGCATAAAACTGACATTCAATGAGCCTGTTTTTCCAACTGCTTTTTCACATCTTCATTTTTCCTTGCCAAGTTCCTTTCTAACGTTGCAAGTGTTTCCATCGTTAAACGAAGTAATTGTAATAGTTCCAGGAGTTCAGGATTTTCCTCCACGATCTGTTCAGCATCTCTTTTTACAGCTCTTTCGACGTCGACTATCTTAACATTTAGTTGAGTTAATTTTCGTTTGGCTTGTTGTTGGAGCACTACGAAAAATGTGGTTATGTTATCATGTGAGATATGATGCATGAAAAATCCAATTTACTAACACAAGTTCTCCCAGTACATTTTTTTTTAGATATTGCAGTATTGTAGCTGGCGTAATATTAACATTTCTTTCATCTTCAGAATAACTCGGTTAATTGGTTCGAGTGGAGGTTGTTTTTGGACGGCCCTCAGAAATTTTCACAGCGCTAGAGAAATAGTAATAGTTAACAATAGGTACTCATTGCATAATGAGTAAGTTACCTCTTTTGGATCGCTTTGTTGAAAAACAGATGATTTTTTATTTTGAAACAGAGGAACTTCTGTCACGAAATCCAGTCCGGCATCCTTCAGACCACTTAGTTCCTCACAAAAATTTTTTGGCACAGGATTGATATCTTTTCGTAGGCGCTTCTTACAATTTTGTATGCACTTAATAACTTCAGTCTTCGCTTGGTTCGGAACACAACAATGTTGCTTTTTAGTCAAGATTTTATTAGTCCCAGGATCTGTAGTTAAGCTTCCAAGACACTTCTGTTCCCTCTTGACACGCAACCAGTATTTAGAACCATTCTTGTTGGTTCTCTTTAAGTTATGGCTCTAACCTTGAAAAATTGACATTTCTCTTCCCCTTTTTGGACGAAGAGAAAACCAGATGAAGTGAATATGAAAGCCATAGAAGACTTTCTCAGATTGCGACTAAAATTTGATAAATTGTTTTCGGATAAAAAAATGTCCCACTCAACAATATTTAATAAAATTGCTAGTGATATGGCAAATCATGGCTATAACCTGGGTGAGGAGGCAGGTAATAGGTGTTTGAACAAATTTAACAATTTGCAAAGCAGTATATGGCTTATATTAAACACGTTAAAACTACAGGGAGTGATTATAAAGAACCCCCTCCACTATACGAGTTGTTACATGCGATATTGGGCAAGTTTTTGACTGGTTGAGATATATCTAAAATGTAATGAAAATATTTTTGCAGGCAATAAAGATAAGTACCATCCAAAAAATTTATTGGAGGTAGAGGTAGGTTTGCCAGGGTTCCAAGCTGAATTAGACAATCAAGACAACACAAATTCAGAGATTAATTCTCAAACAGTTGATGATGTGTGTGGCATCAACATCTGCTGCCCAGATTAAGACCAAAAATGATAAAGAAGTGGGCAATTCAAAGACAACAATTAAAAGTCGCTTTGCTAAACGATGGAAACTAAAACAGCATTAAAAACACTAACAACCCAGCTGTGTGAGGAAATAATTGATAGAAAACATCAGATGGACAAATTAAATGAGCAAGTTGAATAGACCTTCCAACAACGAGAACAAATTTTGAAACTTTTCGAAAAGATGGTTAAAAAGGGTAAAAGAGGATCAAGCAAAAGAAAACATTCCGAAATGTCATCTTAAATTTGACTGCAATGTTTTGTAGATGCAGCTCAATTTGTAATCTTTTTGTTTAACATTACTTTTGAAGTAAGACTGAAAAGTTGAAAAGTTAATTTCAGTAACTTAGTCATAAGTAATATACAGGGTGTTTTGCAACCGCGTGTAAGTTTTTTAACATTAGATTGCCCATCAAAAATGGTGACGATTGGCACAAAATTGTTTAGGTCGAAGTCGTCTCCTAAGGAAGTTAGGGCTTTACCATAGGGAGCAGTTTTTCTTATTTGGATATCTCTAAAACCACGCATTAAATAAAAAAATATCAAGAATAGTAAAAGTTGCAGTTTAAGCTGCTCTTTACAATTTGACTACCTACTCCTTCAAACAAAAATACCAAAATTTCAAATGAAGTTGTTAAGGAAGGGTAGTGGAAATGTCTTCATGAACAAATTAAATTGTTCCTAGTACTATACGTATAGTATTAGTCTGAATGCTTATGTTGCAATTTTAGAAGTTAAAATTGTCTGCATACAAAGAAAACTTGTAATTTTTCCGAATAACTCGAAAACGGATGAAAATAACCACGTTTATATTACAAAAAATATTCGCTTATAAATTCTACATTACACTAACTAAAAATATACAGGGTGTTCCATTTGAAAAAGTTGAGAAAAACAACTTCAAAAGTTCTCAATTTTTGAAAATTAATTTTGAACACCCTGTCTATAGCGTAACAAATAAAATTGAATCAGAGCTGTTTTCAAGCCTCTGCAATAAGGCCTTCATCTTCTTTTCTTATAAAAACTGTACCTGCGTAAATGGGGAATTTTTAAGCAGTATGATGTAAACTCCCATCTTTTTTGAAAATATTTTTATACTCCCAAACCAGAGGTTCAAAAGCAGTAATATTTTAGAGATGAATAAAGGCTCCTAAGGGGGCTGCAAATATGCTAAAATATACAGGACATTCCATTTCAAAAAGACGACCTTTTCTCCTCAAAATTTTTCGGACCAACCTGTATAATTAAAAATATTTTCCTGAAATGCGCCTTCATGAAGGCATTAATGCATTAATAGTTTAAGTATGTACCTGAACGAAATTTCTAACTCGGATGGTTTAGGCAAGAAAATAAAACGTAAAGATTCGATGTTTTTAATATTATTTTATTATTAATTATGGGAACGCCCATATTTTTTCATTTATACAGGGTCTTTCTCGAAGACCCTTGGTTACACATATTTCGGAAAGTTTTGATATTCGATTCACGAAAATTGGTATTCCGGGGTTTTTGAATATTTTAAATTCAACGAAAATAATTTCAAGATGGCGGCACTTCCGCTTATACCGGAAGTGGATGTCAACTTCATTATTTTAAATGGAACACCCCTATTTTTTATTTAAATTCTAATTCTGCATGAAATTCTGGGAATTTTGATACATATAAAGCACCCTATAGTTAAATTTCACCGTTTCGGAGAAAACAAATATTTTCTATTTCCAGAGACCGAAACGCTACTGAACTTAATAATTAATATCTTCTAAACAAAAGATGGTGTTGACTTCAAATTTTCAGAGCAAAGAAACATACCCTCATGCTAAGTGATTTAGGGTGCATCGCCCAAAAAATCTGTTTGGGGGGGCTTAAACGCAGGGGCGCTCTTCAGCTTACACAAAACAACCGAAAGTCAATTTTTTCAAATGGAATGGATACCTTTTCATTCTCTATCTGCCTATGTATGATGTTCCTATACCCATCTCTGATAGATAAAAGGTGTATTTACCACAAGTTTCTTTATCTATATTTTAATGGAGAATCCCATAAATGATCCCGTAATCCTGATTGGCTCAAACATTATCCTTGGATTAATTGTCATAATGTCCAAGCTGAGAATTTGCGGGCAAAATTTGGGTTTTTGGACGTTAGGATCCCCCACAATACAATTTCTTATTTGCATATGCCATGGTACACCCCACAAAAAAGTGTTTGATAAACATAATGTGGTAATTACCATGAATAAATTGTGATTCCATGGTTGATCCCATAATTTTTATTTTTGTTATAAATCCCACAACTATTATGGGCATCTCCACAAAACAATTACTCCCACATCTCACTAGAATAGACAACCTGGAGTTTTCTTGAATTTATAAGTGTAGTGGGACACCACACACGGCTTCATCAAAGCCTTGCAATCTCATTTTAATGATATTATAATAAAGAAAGTAAAGTTAGCGGATTTGGACAATGCAACCAACATGTAAAATAAATAAATAAGGTGTAATTGAGATAATGATTTAATTTAGAAATAATTCTGCTGCAACGGTATATATAACAGAAAAAGCAGCCGTTAGTAAAGATATGATGCGTAACGCTGTGTTTAACTGGAGCATTGTAATCGGGAGGTTGTGTTAAAAGAGGATATCTCTTAAGAATTTCTATGTATGGGTCGTCAGCTATAGAATTAAGAACTTGAGGTGACTGGATATTGATATTTCTGATAGTTCCTGATTTTGTTAAATCTGTTTTGCTATCAATAAGACGCTTATTCTTAAGGTCTACTAATAATCCGAATTCGTGAAGAAAATCAGCACCAATGATAGGTTTACTAATTGCAGCGAGAACGAAAGGGAATGTGAAGTCTCTACATAAACCAAAATCCACTTTAATCACTTTCGAGCCAAAAGTGTGTATTGGCGAGCCATTCGCTGCGTACAAATCGTAATTTGGATCTCTTTTGTAAGCTGAAAAATATGAATTTGGAATAACCGATAGATCCGCTCCCGTATCTATTAAAAAATGAAAACGATTTTGTATATCGAACATAAAAAGGCGGCGGGACAATTTATAATTTTGAGCCCCACTACTGGCCGCTGCAACAGTGGGACGTTTTAGTTTGACGAACTAGTGCTGCTACTACTGAAGGTACAAGGATGGTTACATTTGAGTGCTTTTTTTCCAAAAGTAAAGTGATACCAGCAAAGTTTTCCTTCTCGAAAGCGATTCCTACTGCTACTTCGAGAATGTGATCTCGTTGATGGCCTGTCTTGAGTCCGCCGGTATTCTAATTTGTCTATGCGTTTGTAAAGCTCTTCAATTTTATGTTCTAGACTTGCGGAATTAGTTGCAGGGCTGGAAAATGGAGGATTAATTTGGGAAATTGAGTTTGTTTGGGAAGCGTCCCAAATCTTATCTGCAATGGTAGTTAGATCATTGATATCCGTTTTGCCAGTAGTGATTAATGCAATATTAATATTTGGTGGCAATTTCCGCATCCACAACTTTTTTAAAAGGTCCCTGCCTACTATTGGCGATCCGGCTATAATCTCTAAAGACCTGAAAAACACGGTTTTTTATCTCCAAGTTCGGTATTTGACAGGAGCTGTTCCAAACGTCTTGCTTAACTGTCAGAGTGTCTCTCAATCAGGGCTGCCTTCAAGGTGGGGTATTTTTCGCGTTGTGGAGGTGATCGTAAAATGTCCATAACGGTGACAATTACTTCTTGAGGTAAGGAAGTGACAACCCAGTCAAATTTTGAGATGTCGCTTCTAATTTTCTTGACATTAAATTGCGCTTCTACTTGAATGAACCATGCGGCAGGGCATGACGACCAAAACTGGGGGAGTTTAAGATGAGCCATTGCTGATGTTTCCTGTATTTCAGGTCCTGCAGGTTGCTCAATTTCCCTTTGGTCTTCCGCCATATTGTCGATTTATTGATTCGATCGGGTTGTTCTATCACGTCGGGGTCACCAATTTTGTTGGGATAATGACCCAACAACAGAGCTTTGATTAAGGATTCAAAAAAGTCTTGAAAGCTGTTGACTTTTTATTTTATTATATTATTAACAAAATCTAGTTGTTGCTAAGCTAATTAACTATTTTGAACAACAATTGTAAAATCCTGAAAATCCAGACAAGGAAACCGCTACACTAATAACTTTAAGTAAAATATTATTGCTTGTTTTTGATTTGAGGCGGGTGCGCAAAAATTAGGACGCCCAAAATAATCAGTGACTCCTTGTTGATTGGCTGAAAGATGATATATACCCTAATAATTAATAAAGTAGGTAACTTTATTAGTTTAAACGTCACATAACAATTATTTAAATGACTGTGTTGACGAGGTATAACCGTCATTTCTATGACACCATTTTTAGCGGAGTGCAAAGTATCAAAGTGACACGCAACAGACGTGAGTAGAAAAATTTCGATTTCTTCCTTTGAAAATAAAATATTGTGTTCAATACAAAAATTTTGTCTTGGCAGGAACGACCCTTTCTGAAGCCGTTTTGGCTTTCGGGCAGAATGTTCGCACTTTCTGCATACGTGATCTTATCGATAATGAAGGTAAAAAGCTTTGTTATGGTATTTATAAGTGCAATACCTCTATAGTTTTGGGGTTGCTTGGGGCGAGAAATCAGTATGAAATGAGATATTCTTTGACTATTAATTTTTTTAATCGGCATTCCCATATTTTATAAATTGTAATATTAGTTTATAACCCAAAGCGTGAAAGTGATGTTTTACGCGGCGAGGGAAAATATGGACAGTCGAGGCGTAGCCGACATTTTTCTTCCTACACCAGTAAAAAATAAATAATTATATAATTTTCAAATTTGAGAACCCAAGTGAAAGATCAAGAAGATCTAGAGGGCAAGTCCTAAAATTTATATTTGGCAAAATCACGCGTGCTGTCTTCTGTCATTCGCGAGATGTCATTATTATAATAACGGAATTTAGTTTCTTATCAGATTTCTTATTGTTAATATAGGACCCAGCTCTTTAAATTACTACATCTCTAGTGTTTATTTATGTCGTCTACCGTCGACGAAATAGGTGAGAATCGTTTGTCTTATCAGGTAAAGCACGATAGTAAAGCCCACTTTCATCGGTATTGCAAATGTTTTTTGGGTGGTAGCACAGCCGCCTTTACAACAAGCCGTGAACATCAACGTGGCAACTGCGCATTACGCCAGGCTAGTGGGGCTACCTCGTACGGTTGTGCGTACATCCATCCACAGCGTAGCGCCGACATCGCGCTTTTTATTTAAATCTTTGCAACAATAATTAAAAGATGGCGCAATTATTTCTTGAAATTGTATGCTCTATTTTATGGGCCACCAGAGAAAAAGAGGTAGTAAAAGCTATTAAAGAAAATTTAACTAGAAATTAATTAAATGTAGTCAGCTTTCGTTTTTTCCCTGCCGGTGTTGCTGCAGCATTTGTTGAATTTTTTTGTTTTACGTAATTATTGAGAAGGATGTTGGAAAAGATAGAACAAAGCATTTTAAGAATTTTTTGATATTCTCTGCCACATACGCACTGCTCGAAAAACTCCTGTAAATCGTGGCGAATGCTAGTTTCCGCGAGATAACTTAAATTATTTTTTGATTGACAGTTCTAAGGAAATGCTTTTCTAACTCCTCGTCATTAATTATGTATTCTAAGATAGCATACATATGGAACAGTAAATTGGCAACCTACAGAAAGGCCGCCACATTGGAGGTGATCAAAATAATTATTGTCCGTGAAAGTACCTTTGCTGTCACGTACAATTGATAAGCAAATAGAGCACTCCAATTTTTCACAAACTGAGTGGGCCGCATAGCCAGCTACATAGATTTTGGCAGATTCATCCAAGTTGCAGAGGTTCAAATAATCATCTGAATCTAAAATGAAAGAAAATTTTTCAATGTCTGATGGAATCGCCTCGGAATTATTCTCATCTGAGACGGTTTCAGGCAAAACAGACCCGCTAAAATTTAAACTAAATAGTCAACCCTAGAATCTTCATAACTATAAAACGGTTTACACCAGTCGTTTCGTTTGATAATACCTTTTACCACACTCGTGTTATTTACAATATCCCACCATTGACGGATAATTGCTAAGAAATCAGCAGTATCTGAAAATTCATAATCCCGTAAACCATCAGCTATTGTACTTTCATGGAACACATTGTCTGCCAAATATACCTTCTGTCTTTCCAAGTTATTGGGATAAACGGTTTTAAAATTCAGTTTGTAAGCTTTCTTAATTAAAAAGCTTTTTTCTTTGAGATATGTTTCTCTAATGTCTTTAAATTTTGCATACTTTGTTGTATCTGTGTCAAAATCCGGGAAAACAAATGTATTATCAAGGTTCTTTAAGTTCAACCAATTATTCCTGATGTTCTTAAAAAGGTGTACAAAATCAAAACTGGTAAAAATTGTTTTCTCTGGAAATTTTGGATTAGGAAATGAATAGGAATCAGAATTGTTTGTCAAAATTGTAAACATAGAACGATTTATTCTGTGGTTGTCAGTGATAATACTTAGAACTTGGAAACCACAATTTTGAACCAGATTAATAACATTATTGGTAATGGGAACCATTTCTTTGCCAGTAATGTTATGTACTGGAATTAGCTTGACTATCTCACAAAAATTTCCAAATGCTGAACAAATCATAAAAGCAAGAATTGTCTTCGCAAATGCGTCGTCGTTGGAAGACATTCCTGACACAGTCTTACTTCTATAGTCCAATCTACTTGAAATATAAATCTCGTCAATTAATAGAACCACAATTTTTTCATTATGGGTCAGTGAACGTGAAATATTGGTAAGATAGTGTTGATCATTTTTGGATTCTAAGACGCAGTCGGGGGCAACATTCATGTTAGAAGACAAATATTGTAGGTATCTTTTAGTGGGAAGAACAAAGAAATCCTTCAAAACATCATAGGTTTTAGGGGAATGAATGTATAAAATAAAAGACATTACAACAGTACTCGAAGAGTATCTCTTTTTCTTACAAAGAATGAGTTTTAATTGATGAATGATAATTTCCAAATTTTTCGCATATGGGAACGTATTTTCTTGGCTTTCCGTTTCCTCAGGACGAACCTCAGAATTAACTGCGCACAATGCGCGATCTAGAAATTCTACCGCTTTTTCTATTAAGAAAATTGGCGAAGAAACAATAGTAGCAGAGGATTTATCTTTATAGCGAGATAATAAATTCTGAAGTTGGGACCATCTACTTAAATTCAATTCATAAGGAAGAATCCATTTAAGATCATTAAAATTTAGCAAGTTACCCCCTATAAAAACTTGAACTGCCATATTGTTATCGATGGTAATTTGATTTTCGACTTCTAGACAATTATTAGAAAAATTGCTGAAAGTATAAAAATGAATCCTTGATGAACCTTGCACCTTAATATTCCAAACGTCTGGAACATTAATTTTTTTTGAATATGCAGTAATGAGCTCCATAAAGTCTGTTATCATATCAGACTTTTCAAAGCTATCAACCAATTTTTGTTTACGTTTAAATACTTCTTGTTTCCTGATTTCAGGATCTTTTCTTTCAGAAGTTGACGGTTTACTTAAGTAGGACGGTAAGTTAGGAAAAATTGATGGTACTGAATTTTCTTTCAATTTAGGTCTCTTAAGGGGAATTATTTCCTTCGTGCCGTCAGGTAAAAGCAAAAAATCCGTTTTTATGATACTTTCCTCAGGAAAATGCAAGGCACAAACAACAGAAGATTTATTAGGACTCCAATCCTTTCGTGGGATGGCAGCAATCCATTTTTTAAATATTTCGTCGTTCTTAGGGAAGGAAAATGTCGTGGTAACTTGACCTTTACTTTTTAAGTCACTCTTATAGTTGGACTTACAGCCCGGCACACAACAACTTCGGGGCATTTTTAAATACAGTTAAGTAACTATCACACTATTGAAATAAGACAAGGATAAATAATAACTTACCTGCCAATGAAGGTAATCAACGGAACTATAAAAATATGCAATCCAATTAAATTAAGTAACAAAGACACCTTGAGAATACCCCCAAGCACCCCAAGAATACGAAAAAAATATATTCAAATACGTTCTGTACACTGGGTCACTGGGGCCCCGGAACGAGCCCCGGAAAACTTCAAAAAATGACTTAAAACTAGAAAATTATTACGTGACAACACTCACAAGAATTACACACAATAACATTACAATCTCGACTTTAAAAAACAGACAAGAGTGTAATGGAAAATTGGAAAACCGAACAAAAATGAACTCGCACCAACCGTTTATTTGCCGCCAGGCTAGTCAACAGAAAACTAACAGAAAACACTCGAAAACCACAAGTAAACTTAATGACAGTTCAACACAACATTGACTGTATTTACTGGGCACTTGTCCTGTTAAAAACACTTCAAAAATCCTTCAGTTAGGTGTAATATTTCGCTTTGAAATTCACTCTTTACGTCGTTCACCATTGCATGCCATTGTAAACAGAACCACATGTAACCCCACACGCGGTGTTGCCACTTTTCCTTGTTCACGGCTTGTTGTAAAGGCGGCTGTGGTGGTAGTAATGGTCACTTTTGACGCTAAACACTTGTTCATGGGAAGCGACGTAGGCAACACACTTTACACCCCGCTAGCTTCTGCGCGGTGGGCGTTTCAGGTTTTAAGTTGACAGTTGACACTGTTGACAGCCTCTCCCATTTTGTTCGTTGAATGGCGTGTCCGATTTAATTAAAAATGTGGGGCTAAATTTGTTAAATCCACATTCATCGAAGTAATCCATATTCATCGAAGTAATCGGCGAAGATAATAAGTTGGCTGCCTTGTCAGGGATTGTTGGAATCGTTACCCTTACGATGATTAAGGTAAATTTTGAGGTTATATCGAAAAGCATGCTTCAGCTGTATTTTCAAGGGTCGTTGTCTAGGATCGTTATCTAGGAGCTAATTGAGAGAACGTGATTCAACCCCTCGATTCCACTATCACCACGTCATAATTCCAGTCCACGAAGTACCCCAGGGTAGTGTTTCTCGATTTCTTCAGGGCTCTCGGGTTCCTGAAAAGACTCCCAAAGGACTCGGTTAGGACGACCTGACGTTGACCATCGGATAAGGAGGAACCATCTAGCCAGGCCAGATTTATTATTTATAATTTTAAGATCAAGTCTGATTTGCACGATAACCCATTTTATCCTTCGGGATCAAATCAGCTAGTGGGTAACTACGTTAGCTACCCCTTTGTTATACCACGTGTTATAAGTAAGACTATTTCGGATTAATTTTAGTGACGTCATTATTATACTATGAATGTTATTGTCTAGTGTCGGATCAATACCCTTCGTGAAGTCTCGTTAAGAGTAAATGCGTTAATCGGCGAAGCTATCTTGATCAAGCGGTTAACTAGGGATCACTCGAGCAGTTGTGCTCTTAGAAGGAGATTTTCAGGGTTGGGGTTGCGCTTGCACGCAGTTTCAATTAACAATAAATATTGTAAATAAGGTTTTAATCCGGAGTGTTTATTTAGCAACCCTCACCTACTGCAGGGTGTAAGTTCTTAAGTAGGTGGCGCCCCTTACCATCTTTTAAGGGCTAATCTCAGATCACATAAGCTAGCCGTGACAACACCTGAGTCTGGAACATCCGTACCCATTACAATTTGTCATTTCTGCCAATCGACGTTTCCATTCTTCCGTTGTTTGGAGGTTCACTTCAGCCGATTCACCACAAATTGACTTGAAAATAATTTTGTGACGAGCACGAAATTTTTATAGCCAATCAGAAATTGTCTCACTAAGGGTGTCCCGGTTAGAGAGGTGTCCGGCGTGAGAGTTTTCACTTATTTTGTTAAAAATCGAATATTTAAATATTATAGCATTCCAGTGACAATCTCAGCGTCGATACAGACAACATTTCTGTATTAGTGTCCAGTAAAGCTGAAAGCAACTTCTTCCATGAGAAAACTTCTTGCCATGGATTAGAGCAGTGGTTCCCAACCTTTTTTTAGTCATGACCCTTTTTGGATTTCATTAAAAGTCCGCGACCCCCCATTTATTTTTATCGGTAATAAAAGAAACAAAGCGTTTAAAAAAATGTATTTTACCCATTTAACTTTGAGAGAAATATTGATATTTAGTAACTAACTTTACTAACTAAACTAGAACTGGACTAAATCTAAATTATAAACTAAATATAAAATAAAAAAATTAATGGGATGACTGAGCTTGCATCTGCGTAACAAGTTTTGAAATTCTCGGTTGAGTATGCGTCAAAGCCAATCTCATGTCATCTTGAACATCCAGCCTATTTCTGGTCTTTGTTTTCATTTGCAAAAGAGTTGAAAAACCACTTTCACAAAGATAGGTAGAAGCAAATGGTATCAGTACCCGGAAAGAAAGCAGCGCGACATTAGGATACGAATGACGCATGGCACACCAAAATTCAGTCAACGATTTTTCTTGAAATAGGTCACGAGCTGTGGAATCATTCCGCATCTCTAAAAATTCATCCTGCACTTCATCAGGAACGTCGGCAACATCCAATGATGCATGAAATGGGTTCCTTACTACTGCAGCTTCTTGTTCAGACAGTTCAGGGAAATACCTCTGAATTTCATTTTCAAGTGATTGAAGGTGATCATTAATTTCCTCTTTTAGATTATCCACAATTCCTGTCTCTGATGCTTCAGCCGTTGTGCATAGGTGTTCAAACATTGCAAAGTTTCCAAGATTTGCTTTACGCCGCCAGTTTCCCAGCTTGGAAACGAAAGCCTGGAGATTATCTCTAAATTGGATTATGTGCATATCCTTACCCTGCAGTTTTAAATTTAATTTGTTTAACTGACCGAAGATGTCCGATAAATAAGCAACTCTTTGGATCCAAGCTTCGTCGATAAAATGTGTCATAAAATCTTCTTTGCCTTGAATTTCCAAAAAAGATTTAAGTTCGTCTTTCAATTCAAATACACGTTCAACGACATTCCCTTTTGATAACCAACGAACAGCAGTATAGAACAGAAGAGCCTCGTGATTAGCATTCATGTCTTTACAGAATTCTTTGAATAGACGGGTGTTGAGAGCACTTGATTTTATATAATTAACAATTTTAATCAAAGAGTTAAGCACTTCTTGCAAAGGCTTCGGAAGAGTTTTAGTAGCAAGAGCAAACCGGTGAATCATGCAGTGTAAGCCCTTTACTTGAGGTGCAAGCTCTTTAACTCTTTTCTGAAAGCCTGACCTTGATCCAAGCATAGCTGGGGCTCCATCGGTACAAACCCCACACAAGTTTTCCCATTGTAATTCCTTGGTTTCAAAGAATGAGCGTATCATGTTCATGACGTCTTCACTCTTCGTTGTAGTTTTTAGTGGTCTGCAAAACAAAAACTCTTCTTTCATGTTACCCAAATGAATATATTTCACGAAAACAAGTAACTGGGAACATGAACTAACATCTGTAGACTCGTCAAGTTGCAAAGAAAAGAGAGGAGATGCTCTTAATTCAGTTAAAATTTGCTCCTGCACATCTGCTGACATTTGCGAAATGCGTCTCTGAATTGTGTTGTTGGACAAAGACATATTACGCATTTTAATCTCACTCGCCTCTCCAAGAATCAATTTAACTGACTTTAATACACAGGGTTTGATAAGCGTTTCGGCAATTGTATGAGGCTTTTTATTTTTCGCGACCTCCAGAGCAATTTCATACGATGCTTGGACCACAGCCTGGCTTTGTTGCTGAAAACTTCCAGTAAGATCCAGCTTTTGACGTTTTAAACGAGTTTCACATCGTTTGAAAAAGGTCAAATCTTTTGTAGCATGTTCCGAATGCTTTGTTTCCAAGTGGCGTTTAAGCTTTGATGGTTTCATAGATTCAGCACTGAGAACAGCATTGCATAAAACACACTGCGGCTTCTCTATGCCATTATTAATAACAGTTGAAAATCCAAATTTTATATAGCTGTCTGAATATTTTCTTTTTTTCTCCATCACGTTGGTTTCTTTAAAAAAATAAAATTTCAAATTAATAACTGTTCAATAAATTTTTTACTTACCGAACTATTCAGAAACAAAACTAACTAAAAACTAAACTAACGACCGACTTGACCGACAGCTGGACAAAAGAACCGAACACGTGCAAAACTTCCCGTTTACTATGCGCAACAGTGACTTACGCGGCGCTTCGCTATTCGCACAGCTGCCAACTCCGGCTCGCACCCGTGCTGGATTTTGTTCTTTTTTCTCAAAAACAGGAAACTGTCCGCGACCCCCCTAAAATGCCATCGAGACCCCCTAGGGATCCGCGACCCACCGGTTGGGAACCGCTGGATTAGAGGAAACAAGACAGAACTACCGGAGGCTAATAGCGGTGAACAGTACACATTATCAACTACTTCGAGCCATCCAAGAAGTCGCGGTAATTTAAGTCGCGCAAGAATAGAAGCAGAGAAATTACTCGAGATTACACGTATGTCGAAACTCTTTTGAACCAAGTTCTTATTCGTTACGAAAAATGCGGGAACAATTTCTATCGAAAACCTTCACGTCAGAATGGAAAAGGATCGAACTTGCAGTAACCGCTATTTCTTTTGTGTATTGCATTCTGGTTCGACAATCTATTTCACGGAAATATGTGATGCCTCAAATAGGGAAGCGCTTAGTTTTAATGGAGAGTACTTGTTCAACAATCTTACGCTTTACGAGTTGCCCATAAAAAAGGTAACTTTAATAGAAAAGTAACAATTTATCCTGTCGTTGCATCAAACCGAAATCTGGTGGGTCCCTTGGTTCGTCCTTGTTCAAACCGATTGCCACAACCACTATAAGCGGTTGCACATTTTTCAAACCACTATCTGTTCTTTCTAATCGTGTTGGTGGATGTCGATTATACGCAATTTTGTCAGGGTCACTGGACATTAACTTGAACGTGTCCGGACTATTGGACATCAGTTTGTATTACTGAAGTATTGGAACTTTACTATCCTGTTGAAGAGCTGTACGATGATGCTGTGGGTGCGATTGATTTGACAGATCACATTTATCTTCTTCTACCATCTGTGGAGGAAACTTTGTTAAGAAAAGGAACAATTGCGTCCTTTCGGCGAGTGCGTCTGAAGACTATATCCGGTGGAAGAGTGCTTTGGGTACGGTTATCTCCGCTGTTCACAGTTGGCAACAAAACGGCTATGTTTTTTGAATTTGTAAATATGTTTAAATAAATGATTGTGCAGATATTGTCTATCCAGTTTATAAAAATATTAGAATCACTTTTTGGGTACATTATGCCCACAACTCACATAGTTGAAACAATTGAAATATATGTTAATCTTTTTCGCCCAAAACAACCCATTCTATTAAATCCGCAATCGGTTTTTCGGAATCCCTTCTAATAGTCCGGGAGGCAGCGACAGATTGACTTGACTCATTTCATTAACTTTCTAAAGTAATTTTTCCTATTACGCATGTCGTTGTGATTCGAAAAAGTCGAGTCTGCCATGCAAGTAGCGGGACAACGCTCCATGCGGCTCAAGTATGCCAAAAAAAACTAGTCTAATTATTAACGCTGAAATCCTTTATATGAATTACGGACACCTCGAAGTGTCCAAAAAAAAACGGTCCGCCTCTTCGCCTGCGGGACAAAATGTGTCTGCCAACCACATTTCTTAGAAATTTGATTAGTAAAATTGTCAAACTATACTGTCAAATTTAAATTATCTACCCGCAGCAGGGTGTGAAACAGGTGGCATAATAGTGTCGTTAGGCAAAAATCTGTCTATTCTACACCTCCTACAGTAGATAATTTGAAGCTTGGAGTAGCTTGACAATTCAACTTTTACTTTATAAACCAATACGAATTAATTGCTTCAGCCAATCACAGCGTGACTAATTTGGCAATTTGTACATGTGGTGATTGCCAGGCAGTTGTCAAAAACGAGAAACGTCAAGTCGTTGAATTGTCTTGCCGAATACAACTCATGGTCTCAATATCTTGGTAATTTTTGTCACTTTGATGATCTGAGAGAAGTTTTGTTTTATGTTGGTCCACCAGAGTGCTGGGTTGCTTACATTGGGAACTTCTACTTTTTTACAGAATCTGTAAATGAACAAACTCTGAATGAATCATATGATCAGGTTATCGCTAAAGGTAGGTTCTATAGATTCAAGGCGCGAATTTTAAATTCAAATCGCAGCAGAACCTACAAGGTCAGGGAGGCCATTAAAATAAGTAATATTTTTCGAAAAAATTGTACTAAGGTTTTCCACCCTGAAAGATAACAGCTATCGAATTGAAGAACAAAAATGTCAACTTCTACTTCTTCGTTAAAAATATGCATTTATAGTTTTTTTCCACGTTTCGAATTACTTGCCTTATTTGGGTCAAAATTTAATGAGTACTGTGACACGCCTTAGTACTACCAATTTTACTGATTGCCTAACTGCCTAATTGGGGCAGGGAGTAAACCTCATTCTCGGTTTCCTCCATCTTTGAATGGTCACCTGTGCATGGTGGCGCAAATCTTGCCGATCTTAGGGCTAATCAATTGTCATAGTAACAGGCCCTTTCTGCATAGCTGGATCAATGGTAAATTTGCTTTTGGTATCGAATATTATTTGGATCAAAGGGGCATCTGCGCGAAACCTAAAGTAACATGAACCACGTGTTGGTAGTATGGGTTAGCAACTCAATTTCAGCTTTCGGGGATTAATAAGATAGATAATAGATAAACAGGTCTCGAACCACTCCTGGGGCGGTCCATCTAACACCCACTGCGAGCACAAGGAACAGTTACCTACCCACAATCATCCCTCGGAGCCCATAGAGATTTATGACAAGATGACAAGTGAACCCACTTGATTTCTTACTTGCCACCTACCACAACACCCTCCTGGTACAAAGAGCTGTCCGTTACCCAACCTTCCTTGTTGGAGTTATAGTACCTACGTGAAAACTGAATATGTCAAATTTAATTTCAATACCTTCAGTATCTTGGGCTGTAGCGTCTTTCCTTTACGATCTCTGGACTTCTGCTGGATCAAAATTTAAGAATAATTCTCTGCGAATCTTTGGTGCTTTCAAGTGGTGTTCAAGTTTTCTAGGGTTTGATTCCCCTACCTGAGCATTTCAGAAATTTCAAACAGGAATGTTTCATTTTAACAATTAAAATTAATTGGTTTTCTGTCGTCAATCAATTCTGTATTGACTCATGACTGGAATTACACTGACTGCCTACTGAAGTGCGGTTCATTTGTCATTTCTTCAAGTTGTTGAGGACTCAAAACGTAGAAAGCGAGCTCACACAACACACAACAGCTGATTCAGGGAATTGGTTGGGAACTATACGAACTCGATCGGACAAACGTTTTTCGATTCAATTATGAAAAACATGAACAACAACAAGAAGCGGCTGGAACCTCCCCAACGCGTAGGTCTTTGATTTCCGTGACTTGTGTTTAAGATTTTAAAGTTGATATGCCTAAATGGCACTTTCCGTAGAACCATTGCTCCTAAAAGTCCTTCAGCTCTTCAACTAATTCAACAAATTGGGTTATCACATGCACACGTACCAAATTTCAGCCAAATCGGTCGAGTACTTTGGGCTGTGGCGCGTTTACGAACGTACAAACGTACGAACGTACGTACGGACATACATACAGACACATTTTAAAAACCCCTTTTTTGGGTTCCTGAGACCTCAAAACGTGAAGATCTGGTGTTATCTCGAATTCGAAAATTTTAGTGATTGCAGTAACCTCCCTTTTTTAAGTGGTGAAGTGGAGTGGGGAGGTTAAAAATAATTTTTGCCTGTGTAGTAGCACGAATTTTAATTTTTCAGCTTTTGACAGTTTAGTGAAAATCTGGCGAGATTCTTCAAGCGACCTAGTGAAAATCTGGTGAAATGCTTCAAGCGATCTAGTGAACAACACTAATGCTCATTGCTCATTCATTACAGTTTCAAGTTACGTATAATGCGCCGAACGCAGAGGTGTGTGGTGTAAATGTGTGCTCGCGTTCTTCTGAAAAGCGGTGAAATTGAGGACTTCTTTGACGGAAATTGGCTGTGAGTGTTTTTGCATGTCTCTAGTGGTCTTCAGTGCCAAAGTTGTTATTGAAACACTGTGCGCTATCAGTGCACTGTACTTAACGACAAAATTTTCGACTACAAAATGAATTGCGTCTATATGTACGACTAATAGTCTTGGCCATAACCATAAGTATCGAACAAGCGTTCGTATTGTAAAATATTAATTTCTCTAGAAGTTTATGCTGTTTGCTCTATTTTGTGCGACTTATAATAACCTTTGAGAAAAATAAATCCTCCACCTGTACTCTAAAGAGTGTTTGTGAACATGAAACTATTTATTGTTATACATACAAAAAGTGATTACTTATACAGTACATAAAATCGTAAACGAATTTGGTGAAATATTAGGTATCTACCATAAAAACTGGATTCTCTGGTGTAATATTGTATATATTTGAAACTCTAATGTTGCTAGCCCCCATATTATTCACTAGTACCCTCACTTTTAACCCTATATTTTTCAGTTTTAAAATTGCCGTTTCGATTATGGTTTTTAATTGTTGAGCTGAGCAAGTGGTGTATGCAAAAAAATAGCATAATGGCTGTTTCCAGTTATAGTAAATTCCTTTTACCATCAAAACTAAAATATGTAATGCTGGTCTAAGTGATTTTCCTTCACCGTAATCTTCTAAACCTACAACCTCATCTTTTCCAATACTATAAAATTAATGGCTTTTTATGGCCATTTCATCCAAACAAAGGCAGCAATTTTTGTTAATATCATCAAAGGTATTAACTGAAATAATGTTTCATCAAAACCCACTTGGAAGTGGACATTTTCAGTAAGCCTGTGTAAAGTTCGTTTTGTAGGTAGTGTGAAAATAGAGCTAATATTTCGATAGGCTCTTGGTCCCATAAAGTATATTTTTAAACAGGCTTCTAAAAATTCTCGTGAGTATCGTCTTTGATGTGGTCTCTTCTGATGTACACCAAATCCCCAATCTTCATATTGTACTGTACCTTCTGGGGATGCTCCTAAATGAATGGCATATGGGTGGATTACAAGGCCGCAACGGAAGTATTTAACGTTTTTAAATCTGTTCAAATAAAAGTTAATGGCTACTTGTTAATTTACAGTTCCATGTTTAATTTGAGGAATATAGAATAAGTCTTGAGTTTCGCGGAATGTGGCAGAAAATTTGTCATTAAAAAACCTTCTTTTACACAAGAATCCAAACTTTGATGCGGTAAATCGGAATTTTCTTTTTGTATACCACATCTCAGATTTGTTCTGTTGTCCAGTAGTACTTATTTCTATTTCACTGGCTTGATTAAAACTCACTTCCTCAAGAAGCTCAGTTGAAACTGGGGCCACTGCTAATAATAATTGTACCATGTCACAATTAATAACTGGCATCTGTACTGCCAGGTCTACATTTAACGGAGTCTCTGGTGCTTGTTCAATAATAAGACTGTCTTTGTCCAATCTCTCACTCCACAGAGTAGATATTCGAAGGCGCGTCCTTCCTGTTCCAAACAAAGTTGCAACCTCGAGTGAAAAGCCCTTCTAACATTTCGCAGTTGGACATTAGTGATGCTACCGAAAGCTCCTCGTATTCTATCCTTTAGATTTTCCGGTGTTGTGGGTGGTTTTTGGTAAACCAGATCTTTTGCATCCCGCACAATTTTGCAAACGACTGTACGTGCCTGCTCCTTAGCAGAGTGTTATACATTTTCGGCAAGAATCTTACGTTGCCAGTTTGATAGAATCGTAGGATCGTTTCCCTGACCCTAGTGAAGCTAAAGGTTCTGTGCGGAAAATGCTGTTGTAACACGCACGTTATTCATAATGATTTTAAAAAGTTTATGTTACATAGTACAATCACATTTTGCATTCATCACCTAATTGCACAGTAAATAAATTATTTGCAAAAAATGCGCACCAGATCTTACTTGTAGCATTTTCATCGCTTTGAGTAGTTTACAAGCGATTATGGCACTTATTCACCGACTTCAAACTGACCATCACAAAGTTTAGCGAATCCATTTTACACAAATGTGCAGAAACCTTGCAGGTGTAAATAGTATCTGTCAGATTGATATTTTGGGTTTCTGTATTCTTAACAGACGACGATTACTATTTTGTGGTCAATTATTGGGTGGTGGTCAACTACTAGGCAGGTAACCCTATTTAAGAATCGGAAATCTGAAGAGGGGTAGGGGGAAATTTTTATTTTTTATATACAAAACGATTAAATGCTAATTAAATATGTTGAGAAAAAATTTGTTTCGGAACGCTTCTTCTTCCTTGTTTTTTTCAGCACTATTTTTAATTTTACCACTCCTGCGCTGCGATGCTGCAGCTCTGCTAAATGCTACGGGTATCGGATCATACCGATCGTGCAGAGTGTAGACAAGAAGTGTCCAAGTCGTGCATAGTACTCGGCTTGACGGTAGATTTTCCATAAAAAAGAAACAGATTCAGCAAGTAGAAACTTACAGAGAATATCTAAGTTTTAATAAATTTATCGAGAGTATACGCTGTATGTCCAGAATCTCCAGAGTATCCGGCGTATATGGAGTATACCCTATGGGAACACCTCTGGGTAAAATGATAATAAAGTATGATTATTGGCACAATTCACAAACAAACTTTTTTGTTTTTGGCGTCATATCAGCGCATTCTGCATGACACCACGATCGACAAGACTGGCATTGTAGCCAGTGTTCCCTTGGACGTGACATAAAGTAAAGTAAAGTAAATTTATTGGTGCTAATACACCCAAAAGGGTTTGCACAAGTCAAACACATTACAACAATGTATATGTAATATCACATAATACAACATTTACCTATTGTAGGTACTTAAAGAAAAAATTGCTTGTCGTTGAGAAACTCAGCAGTTGTAAAGTATGCTTTATTTACAAGAATGTTTTTTATTGTACTTTTGTAACTGTTGAACGGCAATAATTTAACATGCTCTGGTAGATGATTGTAAAATTTTATACAATGAAAATTTATTCCGTTCTGACTTTTGGACAGCCTAACACTGGGCGTTCTGATATCCGTGGTTCTCGTACTATATGTATGGTACATTCTATTTGAGTTGTACTTATGTAGGTTTTTTTTTAAGTATAAAACACATGGCAGTATACAGGGTGGTCGTTTTATCTTGAGACTGGCAAATATCTCGGAAATGAAGCATTTTAGAAAAAAATGTTTTGTATAAAAGTTTTATGACTTCGAGGGGGAAAATAGATGGCATCAACGCCATTTTGATTCAAGGTCATTTTCAAGGTCAAATGAAGGTCAACTTCATTTTTTTTATAGGAACCTACATTTTTTATTACAGATTCTTATTCCCCATAAAAGAACAAACAACTCTCATCTAAACTATTTTTGGATCCGATGGATAGTTTTTCAGATATGTAAATGAAAGTTTTAATCTTCTTCGAAGTTCATTGCCTTCCTTAGCAACAGCGGCATGACAAAAACAAAATCTACAACAATTTTTGTGGTTTATTTATCTAGAATTCATCGTTGCTAAGATACAACGGTCATTCATTTGTTTTGTCGTGCCGCTGTTACTAGGGTATTTCTAGGGATATCGAAAAAGATTAAAATTTACATCCATCGGATCCAAAAATAGCTTAGATGAGAGTTGTTTGTTCTTTTACGGGGAATAAGAATCTGTAATAAAAAATATAGGTTTCCATTAAAAAAAATCAAGTTGACTTCCATTTCACCTTGAAAATGACCTTGAATCAAAATGGCGATGATGCCATCTATTTTCCCCCTCGAAGTCATAAAACTTTTATTCAAAACATCTTTTTCTAAAATGCTTCCTTTTCGAGATATTTGCCAGTCTCAAGATAAAACGACCATCCTGTATATACGCAAGGAAAAGTTAAAATTTTATTTTGGATATAAGCATCCCTGCACTCCTCTCTATAGCCAAGGCTTGCGATTATACGTATTGCTCTCCTCTGCAATCTAAAAATTCTGTGTGCAATGGCAGAATGACCCCAAGCCATAAGTGCATATGTGATGTGGGATTCAATTAGCGAGAAGTAACTAATCCTGAGGACCGACCTAGATAGTTTATTTGCGAGATTTCTCAAAAGATATATGTTTTTAGATAGTTTACACGCCAATTCGTCACCATGTTTACCCCATTGTAAAAGAGGATCCAGAACAATGCCAAGAAACTTTACATCTTCAACTAGTCCGTCCAAATTGATATTATTATGTTTTAGTGACAAAACAAGAGACTTTGTTTTTGAAGAATTCAAAGTTAATTTGTTGCTAGTAAACAGCGTAGAGCCTCACAAATAGAGTAAAGCTCGTTACAATATAGACCAGCTGCGTCGGAATCACCGTCATCTTGATAAGGCTCTGGGTCCATTTAATTTTCCTCGTATTCATCGTCTTCATTTGTATTATTTTTCTCGTCAATTTTTAATTGTCTTTTTGCGCTTCTTGGTAGTTTTGCCTTTCTTTCATTAATTTGGCTTCCTGTTCTTGTTTTTTTGCCCGCACAAATATCAACACCTGGTGCTACACACCTATGCAACCAGTTAAATTTCGCGATTGCCTCAAAATTCAATTAATCGTCACAATTCCCACCCCAACTTGGTAGAAAATTTCGTAGAAATTTTCAGAGCAAAATTAATGAAAAGAAAAGAAAATAACAAAGTAATTGATAATACAAGCTCGACTTTTTTTCTTGCAGTTCGACTTTTTTTCTGCCAGTTCTGTTTTGCTTCCTTTTTGGAGCCGTACACTGTAAGTACGCTGCGCAATCAGAACTCCTTAAGAGAAATTTCCTAAGAGCTGGCAGCGTTGAAGTAGGGGTTGAGACGGGAACGCATGCAGCCTTTGAAATCGTGGTCAAATCTTAAAAATTATGTAATGGGCACTGATTGATAATAATGAAAGGGTATTTTTTTAACATTCCACGAATGGTTATAGCTGCAAGCTACAAAATGAATCCTTTTTATTCAATTTTGGTGTATGAAACCGTCATTATTAACTCCAAACGAACGTTCACAAGGGGCACAAACAGTGATTTATTCAGGTCAGATAAGTTGGCACCTTGCCAAAGAATACCCCATTTCTGTTATTTCCGCCATGTTGCACCTACCTTGCACCATCTAGCACCACCATAAGTAGACCTAGCACCAGTACCGGCGAGAGACTACATCTACGTTTAAAGTGGGGGCTAACTTAACGCTAGCCCCACCACCCACCGTCTAAATATCTCTTATCAAATAACTCAGTTATTTAAGTTAGACCTAGCACCCCCTTTTTGTTCCATTGTCCCCCACCACCTCGATTTTCGATTAAATTTTGCAGGTGCGTTTTTTGCCTGCGTTTGTGTCGCTAGTGTCCATATCCGTAGTTCGGAAGTATATTCAGCCTTTGTACATTTAATCGTTGCTGTATTGAAGTCGTCTAAAAATAATGTATTATTAGTAAATTATACCGGCTAAATTTCTACATCATACCATATGTAGGTTTCTGGGTAAAAAAATTAATTTTCACAACTCGCCAATTATTGCATCTGTAAATTTCAGTTTTGAACTATATGGGGGCCAGAAGCAGGTATTTCCTTTTATCCATTTCACAGGAACCACTTCTACCACGTCATCTTTGTTGAAGTTACAATAATGCTTTCAAGTTACAATAATGCTTACACAAGCATGAGTTTTTATAAGTTAGTTACCACAAGATAATAAACAAGTCATCTTTCAAACTTCATGTTTTATATTAATGTTGGGATTTATTATAATCATTCAAACTACAGTCCACTAACTAATTGTCCACAACATTTTATGGTCCTTCGAGCCGGATGAATAAAGAAACGAAGAAATCAGCTTCGGAATAAGTTTGAAAATTGGTGACAGATTGGGGGCAATGACAAAGAATGAGGAAGCAAGGAACGAATAAACGTTTTGAAGAGGTATTGTGAGTACAATAAGTTATACTTCTCCTCTCATATATTGCTGAAGTTCTCTCTAGTTGTAATAAAATGCCACCCAAGAAAAATAAGGTTATTAATAATAGTAGTTCCATTTCAAAACGAACTACAATAATGTCGCAATTAGACAGATTAATCAGTTTTGTTGAGTCTATTAATAAAGATGAATTAAACAATGAAATAATTAATAATTTAGAACTGAGACTTGCCAAAACTGACCCATTGTTTGAAGAATTCGGAGATATACAATCAAATATTGAGAATGCTAATGAAATAGAAGAATTCGAGTCAAAATATTTTGCGATTTGTAGTAAAATAAAAACTATAATTCAAGACTATCAAAGTCAAAATCCTTCAACAATTAATTTGAATGACAGCTCTAGTAACAATAAAGAGGAATCCTCATCCAACAATAATAAAGCGCCCTGTGCAGTGAATTGTAATAAGTCACTGCAATTGTCTCCAATAACCTTACCAACGTTTGATGGCGAGTATACTAATTGGTTGGAATTTAAAAATTTATTTTCAACACTCGTGGATCAGGATGAATCGTTTTCTAAAATTCTAAAATTTTATTATTTGCAGCGTTATCTTTCAGATTCAGTAAGAGAATTGATAAGTTCAATTGAAGTTTCTTCAGAGAATTATGATTTGGTTTGGCAGATGTTGGTTAATCGTTACGAAAATAAAAAATTAATGATTCACAACCACATTCGCTCAATCTTTGAATTTCCGCCTTTGAAAATTGAATCTTATAAAGATTTGAGGAATCTGTTTGATAACACAAATAAACATTTGAGAGCTTTGAAGAGTCTTGGAGAAAATGTAGATTCTTGGGATCGCTTAATAATTTATGTTTTGACGAATAAATTTGATAATACGACAAAGAGGGAGTGGGAATGTCATAAGTCTAAGGATGAATTACCTAATTTAAAGCGGTCTAGGACGTTTTGGCGCCGCCGTTTTGGCGCGGGCCAGTTTGTCGCCGACCCGTTTCGGCGCCAACCTGTTTTGGCGCGGGCCAGTTTGGCGCCGACCAGTTTCGGCGCGGGCCAGTTTGGCGCTGGGCGTTTTGGCACCAAAAAGTTACACTTTATTCGCGGAACATAGACCGATGATCTGGCAACTTCTTACGCTGTAAGTAAGCCGGATGGGCGGATAATATAATATTTTGTAAGTTATCCCAGATAGAATTTTAACCAACTTACTGTCAGTGAATTCTGACACAAATGGAGCACTTACAACGCAGGTGTTGCAAAAAATCTAACCTTTTCCTGGCTTAATACATCCTGCCCTTCTTCTTGGAAACCAAATCGCCATTCTCCAACAAATATTCTAGTTTCTTCTGTTCTAGGGTGAAACCCGCAATATCTATTACATTTTCAATTTTAATTTGAGACTGCAATCAGTAAATTTAGTTTTTTGAACTGAGAATAAACAGAAAGTCTTTTGCTATTTACAGGGATATTTATTTATACCTTTAAAAATGGGTAGGGATGTATCAGCGACTAATAAACAAGTCATTAAGCCCAGGTACCTATATTTCAAGAAGTGATTATTGCAGCCAAACTTTTAGTTTAAAAGATAACATCAACTTTTATTGTAAGAAACCATAATCCCATAATCCATAATGGTTAATTGATATAAATGAATTTCAAGGTAGAGCGCACATTGCAGAACTCAGATACCTACATATACTTACCTGTAGAGCACGCTTAATGTCTAGAGGTCATACTACAGTAGCACCGACTATTTTAGCCCTCCCATCTTGTTACAGTCTTGTCGATAGTTCTTATCTACCTTGGTCAATAATATAAGTACTATTATTAGTTTATTAGGTAGATATACTTCTTCAATATTTAAGAGGGTACCGATAAACAAAATCAAATTCATTCAATGATTGGCGCCAAAATGTCCCGGCGCCCAAACCGCCAGCGCCAAAACGACCCGGCGCCCAAACGGCCAGCGCCAAAACGTCCGCGCGCCAAAGCGGCCCGGCGCCGGAACCGCTAGCGCCAAATGTCCCATTCCGAATTTAAAGGACTTAGATACATTTTTGAATCGGAAGTGTGAAATGTTAGAAGGCTTAGAATTTAATTGCGAAAGAAAATACAATAACAAGGTTTCTACAAGAAATAAGAATCAGTCTTCTAATGTTTTTGCTTCCACTGATGTAAATAAAGAATATAAATGTTATTTTTGCGAAAAACCACACTCCATTTATAAATGTGAAAGGTGAAAGTTAGAGATCAACAATAGGATCAACGAAATTAAAAAATTGAAGTTGTGTCTCAATTGTTTAAAGCCTTCTCATCCTTCTTGGAAATGTAATTCCAGAAAATGCCAAAAATGTAAGAAGTCACATCACATACTTCTTCACTCTGAATCATTTGGTAAAATTGAAGAAAATTCGCCTGATAAAAATCAAACTAATAATACAAATATCAATACTTCTTCTGTGGCAAGTAATACAGAAACAACTCAAACAAATGTTTCTTTGGATTCACAAGTAAATAATACTATATGCCTTCAAGTTTGTTCACAGGTACTTTTACCCACAGCAATAATAAAAATAAAAAATAAGGATAATGAATGGGTCACCTGTCGCGCACTTTTAGATTCTGCCTCACAGAGTAATTTCATCAAGGAAGATATTTGCAACAAATTGGGCTTATCCAAATTAAAATTAAATCATTCTATCCAAGGTATTGGTCAAAGTCTTACCAATGTAAGTAATCAAGTTGATGTAGTCATAAAATCTAGTTTCAATGGGCCGTATTCAGCGACCTTTGCTAACTTTAGTAACGCGTTATTAAAATTTTAATCAAGCCTAACTAAGGTGTACCTATTCAGCGCCCTTGATTAGCACTAATCAAGCTCTATTACCGACGCGCGAACTGTCAGTTTAATAACGATTTTTAAACACGGTACCGAGCATGTTTAAGACCTTTATTAGTGAAAAATTTTGGAAGAATTTTGTTAATTTTGAACTTTTTCGAAATGTTCGACCTCCGTAAGCCCCTTTGCAGTCTTCAGGCGTGATATAGTGGAAATCCTAACATCCTCCCGAAGTCGCCGGAGACGACAATGAAAAAGGAAGATACCTACCTGAAAGCTAAAAATTTTGAATATTTCTGAGTTTCGCTTGCTTTGAAGTGCTTCGCCAAAGACTCCGGCCAAATTGAACAGGTGTTGTCTAATTTTTTAATATTTGTGACCGAGTTCATAATAGCATTCATTATAAACTTATAAACAGTACAAATTTAATTGTAGATGAAGGTGATTTGCAAGGTATCGGCCAAGCCAACAGCCACGAATCCCAGAGCTGGAAGATTACATTTCGTTCAGTGGAGCAGCAACCAAAATACTTGTCTCGGACACAATTCAGCAATAATTTGAAGTTCATGGATTGACCGAACTACCGAACACCAAATTCTTGAATGTCAGGCCTTCTTGAGTATGCTCGAGATATAAAAAGTCCAGATGGTGCATGTTTCCTAATTTACTGCAATCGGAAAAGGCCTAAAGTTGAATCACGAATATGATAACATGGTGGAGAGGAAGTGCTTAGGTTTTCCCGTGACCTTTCCATCAACAAACAGTACTAAGAACAGTAGTTTTCGTTATTCGGTGAAATTTTCGTCTTGGGCACTTTTTCCCTCATGGAGGGCATCTAACTCGTAAACACACGTTTCACAGCTAAACCACAATAATTGATAGTGCATTGCCTAATAAATAATTGATTGAAATGCTTGTATTTCATTTTTCCTGATTCGTAAACATTAATTTTAACCTCACTCTTGTCAAATGTCCTAAAAATTGCGATGTTGTCAACTCTCATTTCTTAAACAAGCTTTATTAGTTAATCACGGTCTTAAAAGAGGCGCTGAATAGGACCATCACTAAAATCGTTGCTAACTCTTAATAACGTTATTAGCTAATCAAGGCTTAATCACGGTTTTAATAAAGGGCGCTGAATACGGCCCAATGAATTTAACATGAGCCTAAGATGTTTGGTTTTATCTAACATAACGGACAATTTACCATCGTTCTCATTTAATAAAAACATCATGAAATTTTCAAAAAAATTACAATTAGCAGATCCAAATTGTAACATCTCTTCGGATATTGACATTTTATTAGGTTCAACGGTTTTTTGGGCAGTACTATGTAATGGTCAAGAAAAACTTGGAATAAATGGTCCGGTTTTACAAAATACGTTATTTGGATGGGTGGTCGCAGGAAATTTAACAATTCTTCCAAAAATTAATGAATCATCTGCGAGCTATTGCGCAGTTAACAATCCTCAACAATCAATTGATGATAAACTAATGAAATTTTGGGATTTGGAGGAAGTAAATAATAATAATAAACTGAACTTAAGTAATTCTGAAAAATACTGTGAAGATTATTTCAAGAAAACTACTGTTCGAGATAAATCTGGGAGATTTATAGTTAAAATCCCATTCAAAGATACTCTACAGAATTTAGGGGAATCTTATGACATGACGCTTCGTAGATTTAGAGCGTTAGAAAGAAAACTGTCCAGAAACGCAATTTTGAAAGAAGAATATTCCAAATGTATCAATGAAAATCGCACGATACTAATCATTAGCCAATAGAAAAATTGATTTCTGTGTTTTTACCATGGCAACTCAAGGATTTCCTGGAAATTTTTGATACCTATCTAGACCAACCTAAACGAAATTAATAAGTGGAAATTTTTATGTCAAATGAAATGTCAAAAATCATTTCTATTCAATTTCTGTGGCTGTATCGTTGCTATTTTCTTACCGAATCTGCATTCGAGCATTAATTCATTTCCTGGAAATTTTAGTCGTGCATCCCAACAACGTAATCGGGCCCTCGTGTTCCACTCGGGCCGATTAATACGTTGTTGGAATGCACTCCAAAAATTTCCGGAAAGAATTAATGCTCTTGTGAGATTATAAGTGAATACATGAAATTAAACGAAATGATAGAGATCACTGAGTCTAATAGGGATTTATCAAAGGGCTATTTTTTACCACATCACGCTGTTGTGAAATCTGATAGCTTAACAACAAAATGTAGAGTCGTTTTTGATGCCTCTGCCAAGACAAGTACGGATCTATCTCTAAATGATGTACAGTATGTAGGACCGACTTTGCAACAAGATATATTTTCTATCTTGGTAAGATTTAGAAAATATCGATATGTAATGACAAGTGATATCTCAAAAATGTATCGTCAGATTCTAGTTTGCGAAGAAAATAGAAAATATCAAAGGATATTTTGGCGGGAGGATCCGTCAGAAGAATTAAAAATTTTTGAAATGAATAGGGTCACTTTCGGTAATGCTTCTTCTCCATATTTGGCGGTAAGATGTCTCTTCCAATTAGCTTTTGAGAATGAAAAAACACATCCTGTTGCGAGTGAAATTATTAAAAGAGATTTTTATATGGATGATTTGTTAACAGGAGCAGATTCGGAAGAAGAGATCTTAGAAATTCAGCGTCAAATATTTAACATCTTGTTGAGTGCAGGTTTCGAATTGCGAAAATGGCTATGTAACAGCGAAGAAATCTTAAATGAATTTCAAATAAATAATGCAATCGATGTAAGTGTTCTGAAAATAGGTGAAAATGAACAAACCAAAACCCTAGGTATGTACTGGGAAGCAAACAGAGATTTCATTTGTTACAAGGTAAATTTAAATAACGACAAATTTAAAAATAAAGTTACTAAAAGGAGTATTTTATCGGCTCTTTGCCAAATATTTGATCCCTTAGGACTGGTTGGACCAGTTATAATAGTAGGAAAGCTAATAATTCAAGAATTATGGAAATTCAATTTGGAATGGAATGATCAGGTTCCAGTAGAATTAGAGAAAACTTGGAAAAAATTCCAAGACGAATTAATAAAAATTAATGATTTACAGGTACCAAGACAGACAGTTTTTGAATCATATGTAAAGATTGAAATTCACGGCTTTTCTGATGCATCAGAAAGGGCTTACGGTGCTTGTATTTATATTCGTTGTGTTATGAAAACGACGACATTTTCTAGAATTGTATGTGCGAAATCACGAGTTGCACCTATCAAACAAATAAGCGTACCAAGGCTCGAACTTTGTGGAGCTCTGTTATTAGCGAACTTAATAAAGAAGGTGATTTTAGCACTACAAATTCAGTTTAATCAACAATATCTTTGGACTGATTCTATGATCACATTAGCGTGGATCAAGGGTCCTCCAAATAAATGGAAGACTTTTGTAGCCAACAGGGTCAGCGAGATTCAGTCGTTGACAGATTCTTCCTCATGGAATCACGTTCGTTCTTCTGACAATCCTGCAGATTTATTGTCACGAGGAGTTAGCATGACAGATTTAAAAAATTCTGATCTTTGGTGGTTTGGTCCAGTGTGGTTCGAAGATATCCATAACAACTAAGCTCAAATTTAGAAAACTTAGCAGATGTTCCTGAGCAAAAAACTGTTTCGTGTGTCGTTACAAATGACAAAAGAGAATTTTTTAAAGAATTTATTAATAAATATTCCTCACTAATTAAATTAAAGAGAGTTTTTACGTATATCATACGTTATATTTCTAATTTGAAACTAAAGGTCAAAGGGAATTTAATCAATAGTAGACCATTAACTACAGATGATTTAGAAAATAGAATTAAATGTATGGAACCTTTACATCCGAAAGAATTGAATAATGCCTTTAATCTTTTAATAAAGGAAGTTCAAATAGAAGGTTTTCCTACAGAGTATCGTAATTTAGAAGAAGGTAAGCCGCTAAATAATAGAAGTAAAATTCTGTCTTTGAACCCCTTCATGAAGGATGGGATAATAAGAGTAGGAGGTAGAATAGAAAATTCTCAACAGACTTATGACAAGAAACACCCGATTCTTTTACCAAAAAATAATGCATTGACTAATCTGATTGTAAGAAATTATCATGAGAAATTGCTTCACTGTGGTGTACAAGCGCTATTATGTTCTGTCAGGCAAAATTATTGGCCAATCTCTGGTCGAAACTTATGTAAAGGGATTATACGTCAATGCGTTATATGCTTTAAAGCTGCTCCTAAAGAATGTACTTATTTAATGGGTGATCTTCCTGATGCAAGAGTAAATAATTACTCTGCATTTACAAATGTTGGTGTAGATTATGGTGGTCCTTTTCTGATTAAAGACAGGAAAACCAGAGGCGCTAAATTAACTAAATCATATATTTGTTTATTTATTTGTATGAGTACTAAAGCTGTTCATCTTGAATTAGTGTCAGAATTAACCACAGATGCATTTCTAGCAGCTCTTAATCGATTTATAAGTCGTCGTGGAAAACCAATTAAAATATTTTCGGACAATGCTTCTAATTTTGTTGGAGCAAACAATGAATTATCAAAAATCTCCGAATTTCTCGACAACAATAAAGACACTATTCAAAATTATTTAGCAAATGAGCAAATAAGGTGGCATTTTATTCCACCTAGATCACCGAACTTTGGTGGTATATGGGAGGCTGGTATCAAAAGTACTAAATACCATATCAAGAGATTACTGAAACAGCCTCTAACATACGAAGAATTCAGTACCTTACTAATTCAAATTGAAGGTATTTTAAATTCTCGACCCATTTGTCCGCTTTCTGAAGATCCTGAAGACCTATCTCCGTTGACTCCTGCTCATTTTTTAATTGGCAAACCAATCACTGCTCTTCCTGAATTTAATCTACTGGATGTTCCTGAGAACAGGCTGAGTAAATGGCAACACATTCAAGCTTTATCACAGCACTTTTGGACCAGATGGAGTAAGGAGTATTTAAGTGAACTTCAGACCAGAGTCAAATGGAAAGTCAATTCAAAGGATCTACTAAGGCCTGGGGTCTTAGTTTTGATCAAGAATGAAAATTTATCTACAATGTCATGGCAGATGGGAAGAATAATTAAACTCCGACCTGGAAAGGATGGTGTGACCCGCGTCGTAGATATTAAGACAGCCAATGGTGGTGAAACAACCAGAGGAGTTAATAGGATCTGCATCTTACCGGTAGATTGATGTTTTGAAGCTTCCTGCAGCAGTTCAAGGCGGGCGGCATGTTGAACTTACAATAATGCTTTCAAGTTACAATAATGCTTACACAAGCATGAGTTTTTATAAGTTAGTTACCACAAGATAATAAACAAGTCATCTTTCAAACTTCATGTTTTATATTAATGTTGGGATTTATTATAATCATTCAAACTACAGTCCACTAACTAATTGTCCACAACAATCTTCTTCTGTGAACTTCACAGTAGTCCAGAAGGGCATCTTGAGTTCAATATTGGTACAATCCCCTATAAATAACAAAACCAATAAGCGGAAAACTGAAATCCTTTACCAAATTACGACACGTGGCCGTAGGTTATTTAAGCAATTTTAAAATTAAAGCATCTACACTACAGGAGAGTGACTTTTTTGGTGACCAATATCGTCATCTTCAAAATGGGGCTATACAGCGATTTTTTTATTAATGAATATTAATCTTTATTAAAAATAAAAATACCCGTATTTTTAACTTCTACGCTTCAGCACAGCAGTTGCTGGAATCGATCGAAAAACCGTATTTTTAAAACATTAAATCTTTACGTTTCAGGGTCCTGGGAACCCAAAAAAGTGGTTTTTGAAAAATGTCTGTCTGTGTGTCTGTCTGTCTTTCATTTGCAATCAATTCGGTGTGTCGTTTTTTTCATTTCTAAGAGAAAAAAATCAGAATTTGTCAAAAAACTGGGGGGGATTTCACAGTCGGCAGTGGTGTACAAATTTTCGGCAGTATTAGTGGGAAATGTTAGGCAGTGGTTGCAAAAATTGAGCAAATTCGACAGTGGTCTATGAATTTTTAGGCTGTCGGGGGGGCTTCACAGTCGGCAGTGGTGTACAAATTTACAGCAGTGCCCTGAAAATTCGGCAGTGGTGTACAAATTTTTGGGGTGTGAAATACCCCCCACAAAAAACCTAACCTAAAGTTGAAACTAATCAAAAGATGATGGGAATATTTCCTTGTAACTATCCTATTGCCACTATATCACTAGATTTCCATGGCCTTTTTACCGGCGTGTAAAATAGATTTGAATGGATTATATACCTGTATATTTTTTTATTAATGAATTCGAGAGCTGCTGCCTTTCAGGGTCAAAAACCTTAACACCATTTTTTCGAAAAATGTCATTTTAATTTCGAAAAGCCCCCTTGACGTTTTAGGTTTTGTTGATGCGATTTGAATTTAAACTTCGCGTCTTTAATGTAGGTACATTATTTTTTACAAATTCTGTGAAAAAGTAGAAGTTTCTACCGTCTCCGAGATTACCAATTTTTTTAATTTTGGGATATTCCAATAGTCCAATAGTTCTCCATAGTTAGGTATATGATATCGTCGCTGGGGGTGCAGAATGCTCTATGTGCATTTACCATAATGTTCAGGAGAAGCTAAAAACGTTCCAGATAATTTAATCTCTTGCCTTTATACGGTTTTATTACATTAATGAGTCTGTCGTTACATGTTCATTTGATTGCCGAATTAATGAACTTTATAAATGATGTTAGTTCAAAAATATTTACGAATTTAAGGTTTTAAAGCACATAGCGCTTTTTTTTTGTGCATTCATTGCACATAGCCGATTTCCTACAGTGGGATTACTACTAAGCCAATGACAAAATCTTAGTCTATTAAAGGTTTTATTGTCCTTAAGGATACTTTTTATTAACAAGACAAAAATAGTATTAAGTAGGTATGACTAAAAAAAAATTATTCATATTTTAAATTGTCGTAGAAGAGATGATGAATTTTGTTCATCGAGGTTTTCAGTGACTGCAAGCTCTCAAACTTTTTTTTGTCGATTTTCCGAGGCTGCTGGTAAAGGCTCGTTGGTTCAGAATCATTCCATTTTGCTCTTCGCTGTGGAAGGGGGAGCCAGTTGCCAGCATGTCGTAATTTGTAGCGCACTTCCCCGTTTTTATAACTAAGGGCTTTCATGTCCACTACGGTTGGATCTCCAGCCTTTTTCCCTGGTCTTATCGAATTATAGTTGTTGGGAAGACCCTCAAAATTCTTGAAAAAGGAATAGTCGACATGATTTATTATGTAAGGTTGCTTTGGCCTAGCCTGATGCATCCTACTGACGTAGTCAGTTGGTGAATATATTGGAGGATGAAACAATCTTTCGAGGGTAGAGTGTACGGAATCAACCTCCATCATTGTATGCCCCTTCTCCAAGATAAGTTGTTCTATCTCCACATCATAGGACTTGCTTAGGTCAGCCAAAGCACTAGCCAATACACGGTTTTTGTTTTGATAGGGACATCCGTCTGATATTAAAATGAATTTCTTGAAAGTTAAATGGTTTTTGATGAAATGGGTTATGCATGTTGTAAATTCGTTTGAGGTAACAGAGCCATCTGCTTCATGCCACACGTACAAGTGCACGTCTTTGTTATTTGAGACATAAATAGTAAAGTTATCGAGTTGCAATTTTTGCTTGTAGTACTGTTGAGAAACAAGTAACTTTGGACAGAGTAACACACTCTGTACATCCATTGTCAACACCAATACTTCATCTGAAGCTGCAGAAATTGCAGACTGTTTTGCCGTTCTTGCCTCTTCTTTCTTAGCTTGGTGTAAATCATATTCTTCTTGGGATAAGTTTCCTTCTCTGAATGAAACACACGCATCGCACTGGTCTTTCCGGGGTTTGAATATGGAGATCTTCTGCTGCTCTAGGATTTCCCGAAAGGTTCTTCTATCTGTTGACTCATTTCCACTTTCTTGACACCACTCCAAATAAGTTTTGTGCATGTGTGCTTTGCTTCTGAAACAAGGTTCTACGTAAATACGCGTTGTAGAGGCTCTACAGTAATGACTAGGAACCTTAGGTATTAAATCTAGCCAAGTTAAAACAGAATCTGATTTAAATCTTTTCTTTGGTCTTGGGGGAAGCGTCCCTCGTCTTTTTTCCGTAGTTCTGCGGTTTCGCTCTCCCTCCTCGTCTTTTTCATGATCTACAGCATTGCCAATACGTATCCAGCGATTGAAAGAGTCTTTGCCAATATCAAGTGTTGATAAAAGGAAGTCCCTGCAAACTCGAACTTTTATTCCATCCGCGTTAGGAAGAAAACAGTCATAGCCATATAGCTTCTTTACAACATCGCCATCAGTAGTGCTTCTTCGCCTCCTAGGAAGTCTGAAGTCGACAAGTCCTTTCAAATAGCTTCTCTTGGCTTCCCAACTCGAGAATTCCCAAAACTTATTGAATAGTTGCTTTCTTGTATTCTCATCAAATTGTGCGCATAAAAAGCTACGTTTTGACGATGCCTTAGTCTTACTATGGCGACATCCTTTCGGTTTGAGTGTTCTTCTTTTTCTGTCTCTCAAGGTGTATGCTTTATCTGCTTCCTTCTTAAACCCTTTGTACTTTTGTCCCAGTACTCGCAATTTGGCATTCAACGCCCGTCTGTCCTTTCTTTCTTTCTTCCTACCTCTGGTTCTTATTTCTTCCTGAAGGTTACCCTCATTATCACTGATTACCGGTTGGCCATTTGAGCCACCACTTTCATAATCACTATTTACCGGTTCCCAATCTGAGCCGCCATTGGAGTCCTTACTTTCGTCTTCTACTACATGTTCTTCTGTCCTGGTTTCATTTTCATCATTCGTAGCTATTTCCAAGTTTACTTCTTCATTTTGATTCGTAGATATGTCCAGGTTTACTTCTTGGCTCTGATTTGATATTATATCACCAATCTTGACCAAAATCTTGTCCACAGCTACGTCTATGTCGGTTATGTCCAAACTTAGTTGCTGAGTCATGTTTTCCTGAATTAGGATTGGTAGTTCTGTATTAATATCTTCAGTATCTGACAGCGTGAGATCAGGATGGGCTGCATGAATAAAATTTCCATCCCCCTCAATGAATAGCAGCTGTTCGTTTGATGTCTTGTTATTATTCTGCTCCTCTTGAAAATTATTGAACAAATCGAACCTTTTGTCGTAATTATTATCATCTTTTTTGTTAATGACAATGTTACGACTTTTTAACAGTTTATTGCTGTCCTTTAGCGCAGCAGTTTGGTCTTTCGCCATTTGCACAAGCTTCTTTCCTCGTGCCACTTCCATTTTAATTACTAAAAACTTATAGACTAGCGTTATTAGATAAATAAAATTAATAATTACCTTATTTTAACTTTGTTTTCCAACGTTAAACATTTAAAATGAACCGATTAACCTTAAAGTTGACAGGTAGACAATGTTGAACAAAATCGGACATGTGCACTTACTCCCAGCATTTTAGCAATTCAAAATCAGCTATGTGCTATGCCATGCACATAGCGGAATTTGCAAGGCATACGCACATAGCTTGTTTTGCTTCGGGACGAATTTATTAAAATTGGTTTGAAAAATGTACATAGCCGATTATGCAGACGATGGCTCGTATTACATAGTATAGATGGCGATACTTAGCTCATTTCGAGGAGAAAGTGCACATAGCGCATTCTGCACCCCCAGCGACGATATGTAAAAAGACCAATCACATTTCAGCTCTGATTTGTTTTATAAGATAATTTAATGTTAGATGCACCATTTCTTAGGTAGGTAACAATTAGATATTGTCAATGAAAATTTGTACCTATTGTTGTATTTTGTTACCTAGGATAGGAAATAGTGCATCTGCCAATAAATAATCTTATGAAGCAATTCAGCTTATAATGTTGTTGTTATTTGTTAGATTGGACCTAGCACCATCTCGCACCATATCATTTGAAGCTAGCACCCCCTTTATTATCACATTCGGTTAGGTTCACACTTCCAGAAACCAGCCCCACACCACCTCGATTTTCGGTAACTTTTAATGTGATGTGAGGGGGAAGGCTTGTTGGGGAAGGTTCTGGATGAAGCGCTGAGGGCTTCGGTGATTTTCAACTTGAATGATTCCACAGCCCGGTTAAGGTCTGCAGTATCTTCCATAGTTGGAATCGGTACGAACTTTTCCTCTACATTACTGCGGAAGGAAATCCAGTTGAATTTCATTCTTTATCCATTGGTTGCATGTTTAGTTTTAACCATTCGAATCTTATACCATTTTATTTGTAAGAAAATTTACTTTCCAGAAAACCCTGAGTTCCCCCTAATGCAAAAAAAAAATTATTTGTTGAGGGGTCATAGATTTCATGGCTTCTTTCCTATGCTTATTATAGTTTGCACGATTTTCCTCTTGAACTCGTTTAATTTGTTCTTTGGCCTGTTCCCTCAGTTCACTTCGTTTTTCCACAAAATGATGTTCAAATTCTTCTTGAATGAGTTCTCTCAGTTTCGTGTCTTCGGCTGTTCTCATAGATACCCCAAATCGAAATTCGAAGGGGGTTGTAGATATGCTTCTATTTGTTGTACTATTCAACGCTTCTTGTAGTTTTCGAACGTGCTTATACCATTGCTCACGTTTTTCGAGAGACATCCTGGTCAGCACAGGAATAATTGTTCGATTGATTCTCTCGACTTGTCCGTTGCCTCGTGGTACTCCTGTAGTGGTGTGAATTACTCTAATCTTTTCTTCTAAACAGTATTCGGTGAAGGCCTTAGAAGTAAAGGCTGATCCTCAATCGGCTATAATAGTTTCGGGATCTCCAAAGATTGTTTGCAAGTCTTCTAATTTTCGGAAAACTTCTTCGGCATTGATTGTCTTGGTAGGATATATCCAGGTAAGCTTCGAAAATGCATCGACCACAACAAGTACATATTTGTAGCTTTTACTTGTCGACACAGTGGGCCTAGGTGGTCGATATGAGCTGCGTTCGGAATGCCGAAAGTGTTGACACCTTGTGCACTATTGCACTTTTTGCGTTTGATAACTGATCTGGTGCCTTGTCGGTGTACACCGTAAAGTGTTTGGAATTCGAGTCAGGTGGAGAAGAGTGTCGACACTAACAACTCCTGATGTCAAGTTGGTGTAAATAGTGGAATACTGAAAAATTGACGGTTAGTTAACCAATATAACCTAAGATATTGCCGTCGGGAGGTCACCAAAATTATATAAAACCATGGATGGTGTCAACATTGTTGAAGGGGACAGATTAAAATTTTGAAAATATATGATGCATATTGATGAAAACCGTCGTATTTTTATTTATTGAAAAAAGGAACTAAGAAAAATTTAAATTAAAGCGGCGACGACAACATTTCATTAAATTTTCAGCAATCGTTGATAATTAGCGATCAAATTTTATTAAAGAACACACCCTTAACTCTTCCAGTTGTGTAGATATCGAAATTGAGAAAAGTTTATTTGACAAACGAATTAAATTCGTGCTAGTCTAACGATTCTGAATATTACTTCTGTCATCGGCATGTAACATGTTCAGGTACGCAATAAACTGCATCGTTCGTTCGGATTTGACGTATTAAAAGGCATACGAAATGTTCGTGGAGTTTAGCGAGACGTTTTGGTGTGATTCGGCATACTAGCTCCGAAGCAAATTTTCTCCTTACGCTCCACTTTTCATAGCGAAAAAAAGGGAATGACTTGATATCGTTTAATGCCCTTCTCGATTTGGGTCGGTAATATTATCGTTGAATTACATCCGAAAGATCAAGTCTACAAGTGCAGCCGTTTAAATGCCGGATTTGTACTAATAAAGTATTTACGATTTCCTTAAGCACAACACCCATGCACCAATTTTCATAGCAACTGGATATCGTAAATACTTTATTAGTACAAATCCGGCATTTAAACGGCTGCACGTTTAGACTTGATCTTTCGGATGTAATTCAACGATAATATTACCGACCCAAATCGAGAAGGGCATTAAACGATATCAAGTCGTTCCTTTTTTTTCGCTATGAAAAGTGGAGCGTAACGAGGAAATGTGCTTCGGAGCTAGTATGCCGAATCATACCAAAACGTCTCCTAAATTCCACGAACATTTCGTATGCCTTTTAATACGTCAAATCCGAACGAACGATGCAGTTTATTGCGTACCTGAACAATCCTAGTGGACCTACAAAAAAAATATCCGCTTGTGATTCCTTAAACTAGCACTCATTTCGTTTAGTTAATGATCGTTACCTACCTTTATGTTGAATTTCGTATTAACGATTCTTCCTGAAGACCATCCCTATAATTCAATAACGACAAGATGGTCACACTGCTCTCACAGGTATGTACGCTCAAATGGATAGAATTATCATTTAAAAGAAATACTTCAGTAAATAGTCGATTTATTTATTTTACAAATTGCAAATAAATGTATGTTACAAATGTACAAATGTTTCTGTAATGTTTACATAATTATGTATCTGTTCCCCAACAATAATACAAGTTTAATGTTCATTCTTTAAAATCACATGTTGACTTATGTGACAAACAAATGGTAAAACGTTTAGAAATCTTGTGCCCATAACAGTGGTGGGAGTATTGAATGGTGTGCTTACGCCTGACACTTCTCTCTCGCACAGTGACGTCACGCTGGGACACGAGATTTTTATAAAGCTAAAATATTTAATTTTCGAACCCTTCCTCTTAATGGCGCCATTACTGCATCCAAAACTTGCAAAAACCGGCATTTTGCATGCAATGCAATTGATTTCTTGTTCACGATAACATTTTAAATTTGAAAGTGACAGACAATTTCTAGTGTCACCATGACAATCACAGCCAATGTCCCAGCGTGACGTCACAGTGACCACGTGATAAGCACACCATTATACTCCCACCACGCCCATAACCATGGCGCCTACGTTGCCATCGCCTTGACTTTACACTACCACAAGGGATGACTGTTATGTAAGTCATCGAGGAACTCGGGGAACTCATGGGGACCTCCTGGAGGAACTCCTGGGATCTCTTAGAGGAACTCGGGGACCTCATACCGTAAGAGGACCTCTGGTGTACAAAAATTAGGGCGCGATCTGCCCCCCAACTCAACCTGAAGGGTTGGCTGATGGAAACTAGGTGTACGGCTGGCACTCTCTGACGCCCTACTTATAAATTTGTCGGGTTTTCCTCCTCTTTCTTTCCCGTGGTGGATCTGAAAGAAAGTTTAAGTCAGAACGACTTTTTATAAATTTTTTTTTGACATGTAAAAAAATGCTTATATAAATGCTTATTAGCGGGATCATTCAATATTTGACTGTATGTATATCCCGGATATATTTGAATTATTGACCTGACCTGACCTGACCTGACCGCTTACCTGAACTGAACCTCGCCTTACCTGACCGCTTACCTGAACTGGAACTTCTGATCTAGTAGAACGGTTAGTTGGCAAGTAAGGTACGTTAAAGTGGTCAGGTGTGGTTACTATCAAGGGCCTGACCGGCGCGCGTAATTACCAACCCTATCCTGATTCAGCGCTGTCGGGCTTCCGACACGAGCCGATAATACGCTGACGCCTTGAATACCGACCCTAACCACGCTCAGCGCGTGATTACCGATCCTATACGAATCCAGCACGGCTGGGTGAAATTCTAAATTCATTAGAAATTGAAAATTGTGGTTTTAGCTAATTGAGAATATTCTTACTAGATAGATAATTTTTTATTTACACATATATAGTAGGTAGGTATTTATATTGTGAAGCTGTGTCGGCTGGGGTGTATTATCATATGGTTATATGATGGTTACAGCACGAGCTGAAAATATTGCGTTGCATAAACTGTATAAATATTATGGTAATATTTACCAATTATGTCAAGTCTGGTCAGATCAGGATTGTTTCTCCTGTTTATCCTGATCACGTCTGGGCGGGTCGGGTCGGTCAGGTCGTGTTACTTCTTGTTCTTCCACGTCCTCTTTACCTTCCCCAGCCGTGTTCCCCATGTCCATCTGTTGTTCCATGTTATCAACTTTCTTCATCTCTGCCTTCGACAGCTCATCTTCCCATCCTTCCTCTTCGTCATCATCCCATTCTTCCTCGAACAGTTCTTCCTCAGGGTCCCGCTCTTCCAAAGCCTCCACCACATCTCGGTAAATTCGAGCCGCCATGCCGTGCTGTGTGGCCAATTCACTCAAAATGCCGTAATAAAAGTTGCACTTAGATATGCGTTGTTCTTCCACCACCTCACGACTGTTGACTGATGCATGAGCCCATGAGCATTGTTAGAAAGGCAAAATGACAAGCGTCTAGCCCCCGGGACGCAACTAACGACGAAATGGTAGAATGGGTGATTAAGATAGAATTCATTCATTTACGTGTGTAAATGACCAGACTTGACCTGACAAAGACCTGACCTGAAGTTGAAAAAAAAACTGGAAACGCAAACAGAGACGGCTGTGAAATGAAATCGTAAGCCACAAGCGTAATGGTAACAACTGTCAATGGCGTCAACTGTCATTTTATTGACAGCTGCCTGCATAAACATCACGGACAGAAAAGTAACTAAGAGAAATTTAAACCGTTTTTATGAAAAAAAAAAAAATCATTTCATCTCCGATAGCTGCCCGATTCGCTAGAGTAGCACCGTTAATATTTCATTTTTTTCATGTCCTGCGAAACTTCGAAACGGTTACCGATTCCAGAATTGAAAGTTCTTTCGAATCATTCAGTCCCCATGGAGGTCGGCCTTTCCGTTTTTTTTTTGAGAATTTTTCAAGTTCGATAATTGTCTATCGAGACATGTACGTTTCTATACCATCGTAAGCGGAATATTTACAATTATGTCGTATTCGAATTTAAAGTCCTGCGGGGCTCAAAGACGGTCACCGAGTCTAGAATTTAAAGATCTTTCGAACCATTTGGGTCGCCCGGAGATCGGCCCTTCTGTAATATTTTTTATTTTTTCTGGGAACTCGTGCTAGTCTAACGATTCTGAATATTACTTCTGTCATCGGCATGTAACATGTTCAAGTACGCAATAAACTGCATCGTTCGTTCGGATTTGACGTATTAAAAGGCATACGAAATGTTCGTGGAATTTAGGAGACGTTTTGGTATGATTCGGCATACTAGCTCCGAAGCACATTTCCTCGTTACGCTCCACTTTTCATAGCGAAAAAAAGGGAACGACTTGATATCGTTTAATGCCCTTCTCGATTTGGGTCGGTAATATTATCGTTGAATTACTTCCGAAAGATCAAGTCTAAACGTGCAGCCGTTTAAATGCCGGATTTGTACTAATAAAGTATTTACGATATCCAGTTGCTATGAAAATTGGTGCATGGGTGTTGTGCTTAAGGAAATCGTAAATACTTTATTAGTACAAATCCGGCATTTAAACGGCTGCACTTGTAGACTTGATCTTTCGGATGTAATTCAACGATAATATTACCGACCCAAATCGAGAAGGGCATTAAACGATATCAAGTCGTTCCCTTTTTTTCGCTATGAAAAGTGGTGCGTAACGTGGAAATTTGCTTCGGAGCTAGTATGCCGAATCATACCAAAACGTCTCCTAAATTCCACGAACATTTCGTATGCCTTTTAATACGTCAAATCCGAACGAACGATGCAGTTTATTGCGTACCTGAACAATCCTAGTGGACCTACAAAAAAAATATCCGCTTGTGATTCCTTAAACTAGCACTCATTTCGTTTAGTTAATGATCGTTACCTACCTTTATGTTGAATTTCGTATTAACGATTCTTCCTGAAGACCATCCCTATAATTCAATAACGACAAGATGGTCACACTGCTCTCACAGGTATGTACGCTCAAATGGATAGAATTATCATTTAAAAGAAATACTTCGGTAAATAGTCGATTTATTTATTTTACAAATTCCAAATAAATGTATGTTACAAAAGTAAGTATAAATAATTGTATATTAAAAATGTTTACATAATTATGTATCTGTTCCCCAACAATAATGCAAGTTTGATTTTCTTATTATATCTGTTCCCCAACAATAATACAAGTTTAATGTTCATTCTTTAAAATCACATGTTGACTTATGTGACAAACAAATGGTAAAACGTTTAGAAATCTTGTGCCCATAACCATGGCGCCTACGTTGCCACCGCCTTGACTTTACACTACCACAAGGGATGACTGTTATGTAAGTCACCCCTTCAGTCAGTTGTCCTTACTTTTTTTATAACAGAGCTACGATTTTTCTTAATCCACCAATTGCAAGAGTTCAGCCAGAGAAATTTTTTTACTATAAGACCCGTTCCTAGGTTACACGAAAAATATCCATTCTTTGCGAAAACTTGTAAATGGACATTTTTCGTGTAACCTAGGAACGAGCCGTATAGTAAAAAATAACCTGAAGCTGCACTTCTGGGATTGGTGGATTAAGAAAAATCGTATCTCTGTTATAAAAAGAGAAAGGACATTTTAGCATTGATTTTTTGATTCCTCATTGTCTTCTGCACAAGTCCCTTTTCTCTGGGGCGCGAGTTCTGGAACACCCTGTATAATTCTGTGGACGGCGCTTCTTAAAAGGTCACAAGTAGGTTTTTGATGGGGTTTTTAAAATAATGATGGAAATTGGAAAGGGTACGTTTTTTAAAGATGTTCGTGGAAAAACTAAACTTCCGTTAAAAATTGTGACCTTTTAAGTGCCGACCACAGAAGTATGAACAATAGAAAAACACGATCATCCAGAATTACGTAATAGTATTGCCTTTTTATTCAGCAATTGTAGAAGTCTTTTAAATTTAGAAGAATTTTGACCTAAATCATCTACTGTATTTATAAATTTTTTAGATCGCAACAAGTTTTTTGTAATTTTTTTAAACTGGCTGTTGGGGTGCGGTCTTTTTGATGTTTTTAACCCAGAATGCTCGTAAACATTTTGAATTTTAATATTTTCCAATTTTTGCTGGAAACTACACTTGATAATACTAATGGCAGCCGCTCCTTTCTGTCCACCAAGAGCTAATCGAACCGCCTCGTTATTTCTTAAAGCTTGAAAATTAGCTATCACGTAGTTGATTGTGGTGGTAGAATTATTCTTTCTACAATAAATCTTTCTTAACGTTGCGTTTTTCTTTCTTTGAAACAGCTTTTTTGCCTGCAAAAGACATAGCGTTACCCTCAAATTTTGAACATTTGTACTAACCAGGGCGTTATTTCTTTTTATTCTTAACATTTTCATTCTGTACCGGATAATGTTTTTAAAGTTATTTCGAAACGCCTCTAGTCCGAATATTTCCAGAATTTCACCAAATCTTTTCTCTGCTTTTGAAAGTCTTTTGTAGGGATATCTGTAATTGCACTTACAATGTGATGATGGCGGCGTGAGCATATATTGGTTTTTCAAAAAGTGGTAAATTTTCGTGAATCGAACAAATGAAAGCTTTTTTGCACCCAAATTTGCTATTTCTTTAGTTCCACCTCGCCGGCGAATACGTTTTGAGAATTTATGCTTTCTGTCGCCAACCATTATTGCAGTAATGTAGTTTTTTTCTCTTTTTGGTGGCTAGTTATCTGATACCTGTTGTTGACAGTCAATTGTTTTTTATGCCTAATTAAAAATAAAATACGTAGAAACTGTTAAATTTTAATTTTTTTCTATTAATTTTTGTATTGGTCCGTATTAATTAGTCCCAGATTAATTGATTAATTTTTCATCCCTTCAATTTAACTTTTGTTAGTTACTTTTTGGTCTCGTAGGTTTATGTTGGTAGACGTTGTGGTGGGGGTGAAATTTATATTAACGGCCACGGCTTAGGGGTCGATTCTAATTAGTCCTAAGTCAGCTTAGGTACACAACTCACCAGCTGGCGCTGGCATCGCTCTCGGTATACGCGAGGCGTAGTAACCTTAGCACAAGGTGTTCTGTGCTTAGCACCGCCGGTTGCAGACGGTTTGATAAGTGACAAGTGACAGTTGAATTTGCGTCAAAAATCCCTAGTGTGTTGTGTGTCCCTAGCACCCTAGTCAAAATGGCTGCTGCGCGAGATTTTGTGCTTGGCGCTGCAGTTGATTTATTTGATGATTTAAGTTCAGATTCAAGTGATAACAACGAAGAAGACGATGTACCGTTACCCAGAGTGCCCTGGACGATAAACGAAATAACGGAACAGCAACTGTTTCAAAGAACCCGGATGACCAGACATGTGTTTACTTATGTACTGAACTTGATCTCGGAGAGATTAACGAGAAACACGACACAAGGGAGGTATAGATGCATTTCACCAATGCACAAATTGTATATAGCTACACAATTTTATGCAAGCGGAGCGTTACAGTGGCTCATTGGGAGTAGTGGCAGGGTCTCACAGCCGACAGCATGCAGAGCAATCGATGAAGTGACTCAAGCACTTGTAGATATCGCACCCCAGTTTATTCGATTTCCCAGTGCAGATGAATATCCTCAAATTAAGGAGACCTTCTATTTATTGGGAATGACAAGACATGGAGTTGGATTACAAGATGTTATTGGAGCGATTGATTGCACGCACGTAGTGTTAAGAGCCCCCCATGATCACCCGGAACAGTACCTCGACCGACACCTGAACTACTCAATTAATACTCAACTTGTGGTTGGCCCAGATCTTAGAATCTATAATGTATTTGCAGAGTTCCCAGGGGCGAACCACGATTCCTATATCTGGAGGAACTCAGCTCTCCGTGATTCTTTGGCTCAAGGACAATTTCCAGAAAGGGGAATTCTTGTAGGTGACAGCGGCTATCCATTAGAGCCCTGGTTGATGACACCCGTGCTGAATGTTACGACACCAGCTGAGTTGTTGTACAATTCAGCCCACATTTCCACCAGAAATCCCGTGGAAAGGGCAAATGGGGTTCTGAAGGCTCGTTGGCGAGCTTTGGATTGCCATCTTGGGTATTCTCCCCAAAAAGTGTGTTCAATTATTGCAGCTTGTTGTGTGCTACATAATATTTGCACTGAACACAATCTGGAAGTTGTCCTTCCTCAGCAACCCCACCATCCGGTTGCCGAAGCTGAAAATAATGATTGCCAAGAGCCACCAGATCCAAGATATGAGCAAGTACGTAGAGAATTAATCCTGAGGCATTTTACTCGATAGCGACAATTTTACTCGATAGTGACCTGTATCCTTTTTTCATAATGTCATTTGAACTTGAAATAATTTACTGGAAATTGAAATCATAATAATCTTCTCATTAATCGTTGGGTTTTCTCATTAATTTTTGAATTATTTCAAGTGCAACATGATCATAAGGGTAAATTGTAAGTAAAAACTAACTGTCCAATCCACATTAATATCTTGCCTATCCCCTCCTTATTCCTGGTGGGAAATTGTCAAAACCTCTACGTGGTCCCACTAGAAACTTCCAAACAGAAAATAAATAGCATCTCCATCCCTTACAATACCATCCTATTTTGCATCTAACTCTGTTCCATTGTTCGGCTGGTAAGACACCCACGAAAATCAAAGAAATCCATTATTACACATAATTTTTCAATTTCGAAGATAATTAGCAATGATTTGAATTTTAGTTACATAATATTATTATGAAGTTCAGCCAGTCCGAAATTTGAAATTGAGATAACACCAGGTCTTCACGTTTCGAAGTCCGAGGATCACGAAAAAATTGAATTTTTCCTGCTGGGAAGTTACCAATTTGACAAAAAATTTTATTTGATGCATGCTTATTCCTTAATGATACATAATAGGTATTTATTGGTGCCACGTTTCCGCTTTTGCTAAAAGCAAATGTTCCTCCTCAATTTCTAACCGTCTTTTTTCAATGTTCAGTTCCTCCCTTTTTAGATTTTTAAAATCTTTGAACTCTTGCAGCAACTCCTGGAGGGTGTTTGTGTTCATTTGCATCAGTTCATTTGCTTCATGCTGAAGATCATTTGCCTTTTTTTGCAGGTCGATGGCTTCTTGCTGCAGAACGTTTCCCTTTATCATTTCACTGACTGCACATTTTTTTACGGTGCCGCCTTTTTTCTTGGGGATTGGAGGTGGAGGAGTATCAATCCTTTCCCGAGAGGTACCGGGTTGAGGAGCAGATGAAAGGGATTCAGGTTGAAGGAAATCTGGGAAGATTTAAAATTTTTTATGTATAGGTATTGTTTTGGTTGTTTTTTTGATAAATGCATGTTCATTCAATTAGGTATTATTTGTCATATTATTTATATTACTTGGCAATTCTTTTTACATTATACATTTTCTTGAATCAAATCTTTACTTTATTTTTATTGGTTCTATGGTTTTGGTACTTACGCTCTTGACTGGTGCCAGGAGCTCTGCTGGTGGTTGTAGCAGTTGACTTAAGGGAAGGGTTGATGGTGGCTTCAGGGATTTCGTTAGCAGGCAGGGGCAGATTTAGAACTGTTATTAGTAAGGGGAATGTTAATAATAATTCAATTATCTATATTGTGTAATATTTATAGTTTATTTGTAGCTGTAATGGGTTCAAAATGGGAGGTGGTAAAATGCATGCAGGAAATAGTTCTCATTAACATGTAGGTATTTTAATTTGCAACTATATTGAATGTCTTTGCACTGGCACAAGCATTTTAAAATGGAATTAACGTACAGAACACGCTGGTATTGTTGCAAATTAAAATAATGCCAAATGGTATACCTATATAGGTAGGTATACCTATACCAGAAACCAGACCTTTATAAAAAAAAACCCGGTAAGTTCCTTAATTTTAGCTCTGTAATACAGACTCTTGTTTGAAGAATTTGTCTGTCAATGCCTTATTAGATAATATACCCAAGTGATAATTTAGAGGATTATAAATCTGGTTCCTACTATAGGTACCCACTTATGCTTAATATATATACCGGGTGGACCAACACTATTGCCCACCTCAAAAATTGCCCTTTATTTTAAAGCTGGGACTTCGAAATTTTTACAGTGTATATGGCTACCAAGGACCCTTCAAATGAGGGCAAAAGTTTATCTGTCATGCAAAAACTGTGACGTCACGAAATTTTGAAATATCGTTTTTCCAAGAAAAGAAAAATTTTTACCCATAAAATCGTTTTTTGGGCTAATACCTTTATGTTAAGCCCATTTTTTTAAATTTCCGTCATCAGATTGGCCAACTGTAGCAAGCTAAAAATGGTCCATTTTTATTCACAAGTCGGCCACGTAAACAATTGACTACTATGCGAGGGCTTTCTTGGATAACAGCGTACGCTTTTTTCATCTGTCACCAGTTGACATCGACACGACGCGGCCATTGAACTGCGAAATTGTTTTTAATTTTAATAAACGTGGATTTTTGTAACGAATAATGTTGAAATATCGGTTTAAACTGGGCATCCACCATTTAATTCGTCGTAGATGGCGGTGACGGCGTGAAGAGGGGCTCCAGTTTGTGTGAAGGGCTCCGGTTTGTGTGAGGGGGTTTTTTCAAATAGCCATTTCCATAATTCGCATTATTCCATACTTATGTAATTCCACAGGTAATTATTTTGTTGTTATGGCCTGTTTTTTAGTTGGCATTTTTAGGTTAAGTGAGTCGACTTAGTTTGCCCCGTTGAGACTAATATCGAGGACTAAGATATTCACAGCCCAGAATTTAACAGCAACTCGTGTCAAATAAGGACCAAGGAATCGTTTTGCATAACAAAATTGATATTTACAGCCTCTAAATTTAACATCATCTGATCTAAATAAGGGCAAAGGAATTGTTAAACTATCGTTTCAACTAACATAATTAAAATTCAGAGATAAACTGTAGCCGAAGGTAGAAGAATTATAGCCCGATGCCATTTCTTAACTAGTTGGGTTAAATTGTTTGGTAAATTGCAGGGTGATATAAAACCAAGTGTTTTTAGCTGGCGAAAGTGTGTTGCTGTAAAGTTGAAGTTGCAATCACAATAATTATAATTTTTCAAGGATATAAATTGAAACTTAAATCCTGTATGATCAAACTAACAACAATAAATTGAATTTGATTGACTGCTTGTGTTACATAAACTATGGTCTTTTAGCTGTTTTGGATGTCTCAGAATTGTGGATCCTTCAAATATTGTGAAAGAGCTCTACTAATCATCATAGACAAAATTGTGTACAAGGAACTTACGGCTTGTACTTACCTAAAGTGATGCATTACTCACTACCACAACCCATCACTACACAATCATCACCAAATTCACTGCACTGCAACCACTATAGCACAGATCACTTCACAAAAAGTACTTACCTGATTACAGGTACTGCTCAAAGTGGTGGCCTTCTCTTTCGATGCACATCTGAGCACGTCGCTGAAATGAATTTTGGACTGTAGCTGCTGTATTTCGTTCATTGATTGTCTGGAAGGCATCTACGAGTCGTTGCTGCATGTCTTGTCTCGTGGTTGGCTGTGTTCTGTACACAATTTCTTGCACAACTCCCCATGTGAAAAAATCCATAGGTGTGAGATCGGGAGATCTAGCTGGCCAAGCAATTGGACCACCACGACCAATCCATTTATCTGGAAACTTTTCATCTGCCACACCACGAGCTTCTCGACTGAAATGTGGAGGCGCACCATCTTGCTGAAACCACAAATTTTGGATCACATTTAATGGCACATCTTCTAGTAAGTCATCTAATGAATTTCTTAAGAACTCTGCATACATCGCACCAGTCAGATGGCCTTCAAAAAAGAATGGACCAACTAATCGGTTGTCAATAATTCCTCCCCACACGTTCAGTGACCATATGTCTTGTGTTTTTTCTTCTCTCATCCAATGTGGGTTAACCACCGACCAATAGTGCATATTATGCCTGTTTACGTGCCCATTAGATTTGAATGTGCATTCATCGGTGAAAAGCACAAACTTGAAGAAGTCCTGATTTTCCTGCAGTTTCTCTTGGGCCCACGTGCAAAATCTCACCCTGTTCATAAAATCCTCTCCATGTAGTTCCTGATGCAGTTCGATGTGATATGCATGGAATTTGTGCTTTTTTAATATTCTTAGAATCGATGACTTACTTATGCCGCTTGATTGCTTCATTTCTCGACTGCTGACTTGGGGATTATTTTCAGCTATGTTCAAAACAATAGCTTGATTGATTTCATGAGTCACAGCGGGATTTATCACTGTCTTTTTCTTGGGCTTCAAACTGCCTGTCTCTCTAAGTTTCTCTACAATTCTTTTAAATGTTCGTCTATCTGGTTGAAGTCTGTCTGGGTAACGTTGGGCATACAATTCTGCTGCTTGCATTGCATTTTGCTGGCATTCTCCAAAAATCAAGATCATGTCGACCTTGTCTGAAAAGGAAAGATGTTGCATCGGCATGATAAAAATTAAATGCACTCCACTAAAATAGAATAAAACTATTAATTAACACTAGGTATAGGAAATTCACCAAGATTCACTTCTACACGTAATTATAATTAACACTCACAACACAGAAAAACGCGTGAAAGCTTCCCTGGAGGGAAACCAGGATAAGAGCTGTGAAAACAGCTAACAAGCAGGTATGTAAAACTAACTTGGAAAACACTTCTCTTCAAGAGGTTGAAGATTTTACAAAATAGCAATTTTTCTCAAAATTAGCAACCTAAACACTGCAACACTATTGTAATTCACACACTAATCACACTAGTGGGTGACTAATGATTAGCTAAAAGGGGTTGGAAGAGTTTGAGCGGGAAATTAACGCGCGTAATGAAATAAATGCGCGAAATTCAAGTAAAAATATGAAAGCCTGCTTTATTAAATTTACTTAATAGGCAATTATTGTTTAATAAACGAAAGAATAATCTCAGTATTCTTAGTTCATTCTAATGACAAAAATTGAAACTCAGGCACACACACACATCTTGTTTATGCACTGGATGGCTTGTCGTGTGATCAATGATTAATTAGTCCTTATTTGCCCACCATGATGATGATTATTAAATTCCACATTGCACCTTTTTGCTTCTGCTGTTCAAATAATAACTTGAGCTTCACCAACTTCAAAGCATCAATTATTAACGTCTTGATTTTGTTTAGGAGGTACCTACGAGGTATTTGCCAATCGAAAATTGACACTTGCACCACCTTCGATTACAGTTTATCTTTGAATATGAATTATGTTATGCAAAACGATTCCTTGGTCCTTATTTGACACGAGTTGCTGTTAAATTCTGGGCTGTGAATATCTTAGTCCTCGATATTAGTCTCAACGGGGCAAACTAAGTCGACTCACTTAACCTAAAAATGCCAACTAAAAAACAGGCCATAACAACAAAATAATTACCTGTGGAATTACATAAGTATGGAATAATGCGAATTATGGAAATGGCTATTTGAAAAAACCCCCTCACACAAACCGGAGCCCTTCACACAAACTGGAGCCCCTCTTCACGCCGCCACCTCCATCTGATAAAATGTCCGTGTTCGTAAACTCTCCTGGCACCTTGGGTGGGCGAATTAAATGGTGGATGCCCAGTTTAAACCGATATTTCAACATTATTCGTTACAAAAATCCACGTTTATTAAAATTAAAAACAATTTCGCAGTTCAATGGCCGCGTCGTGTTGCTGTCAACTGGTGACAGATGAAAAAAGCGTACGCTGTTATCCAAGAAAGCCCTCGCATAGTAGTCAATTGTTTACGTGGCCGACTTGTGAATTAAAATGGACCATTTTTAGCTTGCTACAGTTGGCTAATCTGATGACGGAAATTTAAAAAAATGGGCTTAACATAAAGGTATTAGCCCAAAAAACGATTTTATGGGTAAAAATTTTTTTTTTCTTGGAAAAACGATATTTCAAAATTTCGTGACGTCACAGTTTTTGCATGACAGATAAACTTTTGCCCTCATTTGAAGGGTCCTTGGTAGCCATATACACTGTAAAAATTTCGAAGTCCCAGCTTTAAAATAAAGGGCAATTTTTGAGGTGGGCAATAGTGTTGGTCCACCCGGTATATAGGTATACCAGTTGGCATTATTTTAATTTGCAACAATACCAGCGTGTTCTGTACGTTAATTCCATTTTAAAATGCTTGTGCCAGTGCAAAGACATTCAATATAGTTGCAAATTAAAATACCTACATGTTAATGAGAACTATTTCCTGCATGCATTTTACCACCTCCCATTTTGAACCCATTACAGCTACAAATAAACTATAAATATTACACAATATAGATAATTGAATTATTATTAACATTCCCCTTACTAATAACAGTTCTAAATCTGCCCCTGCCTGCTAACGAAATCCCTGAAGCCACCATCAACCCTTCCCTTAAGTCAACTGCTACAACCACCAGCAGAGCTCCTGGCACCAGTCAAGAGCGTAAGTACCAAAACCATAGAACCAATAAAAATAAAGTAAAGATTTGATTCAAGAAAATGTATAATGTAAAAAGAATTGCCAAGTAATATAAATAATATGACAAATAATACCTAATTGAATGAACATGCATTTATCAAAAAAACAACCAAAACAATACCTATACATAAAAAATTTTAAATCTTCCCAGATTTCCTTCAACCTGAATCCCTTTCATCTGCTCCTCAACCCGGTACCTCTCGGGAAAGGATTGATACTCCTCCACCTCCAATCCCCAAGAAAAAAGGCGGCACCGTAAAAAAATGTGCAGTCAGTGAAATGATAAAGGGAAACGTTCTGCAGCAAGAAGCCATCGACCTGCAAAAAAAGGCAAATGATCTTCAGCATGAAGCAAATGAACTGATGCAAATGAACACAAACACCCTCCAGGAGTTGCTGCAAGAGTTCAAAGATTTTAAAAATCTAAAAAGGGAGGAACTGAACATTGAAAAAAGACGGTTAGAAATTGAGGAGGAACATTTGCTTTTAGCAAAAGCGGAAACGTGGCACCAATAAATACCTATTATGTATCATTAAGGAATAAGCATGCATCAAATAAAATTTTTTGTCAAATTGGTAACTTCCCAGCAGGAAAAATTCAATTTTTTCGTGATCCTCGGACTTCGAAACGTGAAGACCTGGTGTTATCTCAATTTCAAATTTCGGACTGGCTGAACTTCATAATAATATTATGTAACTAAAATTCAAATCATTGCTAATTATCTTCGAAATTGAAAAATTATGTGTAATAATGGATTTCTTTGATTTTCGTGGGTGTCTTACCAGCCGAACAATGGAACAGAGTTAGATGCAAAATAGGATGGTATTGTAAGGGATGGAGATGCTATTTATTTTCTGTTTGGAAGTTTCTAGTGGGACCACGTAGAGGTTTTGACAATTTCCCACCAGGAATAAGGAGGGGATAGGCAAGATATTAATGTGGATTGGACAGTTAGTTTTTACTTACAATTTACCCTTATGATCATGTTGCACTTGAAATAATTCAAAAATTAATGAGAAAACCCAACGATTAATGAGAAGATTATTATGATTTCAATTTCCAGTAAATTATTTCAAGTTCAAATGACATTATGAAAAAAGGATACAGGTCACTATCGAGTAAAATTGTCGCTATCGAGTAAAATGCCTCAGGATTAATTCTCTACGTACTTGCTCATATCTTGGATCTGGTGGCTCTTGGCAATCATTATTTTCAGCTTCGGCAACCGGATGGTGGGGTTGCTGAGGAAGGACAACTTCCAGATTGTGTTCAGTGCAAATATTATGTAGCACACAACAAGCTGCAATAATTGAACACACTTTTTGGGGAGAATACCCAAGATGGCAATCCAAAGCTCGCCAACGAGCCTTCAGAACCCCATTTGCCCTTTCCACGGGATTTCTGGTGGAAATGTGGGCTGAATTGTACAACAACTCAGCTGGTGTCGTAACATTCAGCACGGGTGTCATCAACCAGGGCTCTAATGGATAGCCGCTGTCACCTACAAGAATTCCCCTTTCTGGAAATTGTCCTTGAGCCAAAGAATCACGGAGAGCTGAGTTCCTCCAGATATAGGAATCGTGGTTCGCCCCTGGGAACTCTGCAAATACATTATAGATTCTAAGATCTGGGCCAACCACAAGTTGAGTATTAATTGAGTAGTTCAGGTGTCGGTCGAGGTACTGTTCCGGGTGATCATGGGGGGCTCTTAACACTACGTGCGTGCAATCAATCGCTCCAATAACATCTTGTAATCCAACTCCATGTCTTGTCATTCCCAATAAATAGAAGGTCTCCTTAATTTGAGGATATTCATCTGCACTGGGAAATCGAATAAACTGGGGTGCGATATCTACAAGTGCTTGAGTCACTTCATCGATTGCTCTGCATGCTGTCGGCTGTGAGACCCTGCCACTACTCCCAATGAGCCACTGTAACGCTCCGCTTGCATAAAATTGTGTAGCTATATACAATTTGTGCATTGGTGAAATGCATCTATACCTCCCTTGTGTCGTGTTTCTCGTTAATCTCTCCGAGATCAAGTTCAGTACATAAGTAAACACATGTCTGGTCATCCGGGTTCTTTGAAACAGTTGCTGTTCCGTTATTTCGTTTATCGTCCAGGGCACTCTGGGTAACGGTACATCGTCTTCTTCGTTGTTATCACTTGAATCTGAACTTAAATCATCAAATAAATCAACTGCAGCACAAAATCTCGCGCAGCAGCCATTTTGACTAGGGTGCTAGGGACACACAACACACTAGGGATTTTTGACGCAAATTCAACTGTCACTTGTCACTTATCAAACCGTCTGCAACCGGCGGTGCTAAGCACAGAACACCTTGTGCTAAGGTTACTACGCCTCGCGTATACCGAGAGCGATGCCAGCGCCAGCTGGTGAGTTGTGTACCTAAGCTGACTTAGGACTAATTAGAATCGACCCCTTAGTTCCAAGTCGGCTAACTATCGCGTTGTGTTGTGTATCGAAATCAGCTAATTAGCAAGGTTGCAATAATGGTATGTGGTTATTGTACATACATTATATTTTATTTATTATTCCTGCTTCCAGCAAGTCGATTTTAGAGACGAGCTGCTTGCTTTAATGCCCCTTAGGCTAAACGATATGTTGGAATGTATCAATAATAGAGATCCCCATAAGTTAAATGAAAGCGATTTAAAGAAGGTGTACTATGCGGCCCACTACAAAACAAGACCTTCCAAGCAATGTTTAAACCTTTTGAAAACAGCATTGAACGATCTACAGAGGTACCATGACAGAAAAATCGATTATATCCCCGAAAATATTCCATTACTATCACCTTATTATGGGCTGGCGGTTTTTGTCAACAAGTTTTCAAGTATACCAAAGAAGAAATTTGCAAAAGTTGGGGCGAGCCTCTCGTTAGCCCAGGATTTACTCCGGGAGTTGTCACTTGATGACAACAACAATGCTGAAATGGTTCATCAGGTTCAACTACTTTTGAAAAGAGAATTGTTCCCAAAGTTGATGACTACACAACTGTATAAAAAAACACCCAAAAAGGAGGACTTACAAAAATGTATTGTTGCATTTTTAAATTCAAGGATGGCACTTGCAGGTGAGTGTTGGTGAAACCTGGGCTAGTTATTCGAGTCTCTGCTAATAAGTACCTAATTGAAATATTTCCGGGGGGGAACCATTTTGCGTTTAAGTTGATTTGATGAATTCATGTGAACCTATAAATTGGGGTCGGTCAGTTATACATTTAAGGTTGATTTATAGGTCGATCGTAATCGCAATCGGAATTTTAGTCGTAATTTTAAGGAGTTGTAACCATGGATATTTATACCTAATTATTAAGTATAACAAAGGATATCCTAGGATATTCATAATTATAGCAAAAGATATCCTAGGATATGACTCCTTAAAATTAGGACTAAAATTCCGATTGCGATTTACGATCGAACTATAAATCAACCTTTACTTCAACATTACCTACAATACCAGAGGTGGACAATTTTTGTTTCATCAAACTAGATAAGGGAAGACATATGAGTCATATTGCTGGTCATTGCTTAAATGCGTAGTCTTATTTTCCACTTTATTGCTCACTGCCTAAAGCGCCAGACAATGGACGCTCACTAGACGCGCACGAGAGGATTATTTTCGATTATTTTTGGTACCATTCCTCGTACCATTCGTTAATTTGCGAATGCGCAATCACTAAGGCAGGAGTTCTGTTATTGGCTATCGTTAGGTTATTGCGAATACGTAATTTTGCGAACGGTGCCAAAAATAACCCCCCGTGCGCGCCTAGTGAGCGTCTAGGGAGCGTCCATTCTGTCTGGCGCTTAAGTCAAAGTGACAACTATTTTGAAGACGATTGACAACTGTTGATAACTGTAGTCAAATATGGGGTGATCCCGCGAATATTTGAATTGTAGGCATTTTTTTCCTTATCGTCAACTGAAAATTTACAAAAAGGAAAACATATACAGGGTGGTCCACTGAAAACATGCCACCCGGGTTTTCTCGGCTCTTGCTCAATTACGGAAAAATCGCTCGGACAGGTCGATTTTTATTTCGAGGGGGACATACATATTATTGGGTGGTGCATGGGTGCAGTTTAACAACGTATACCCCCTAACTCCCAGCAACCCCAACTTTGAAATTTCAAATGGCACCCCCCCCCCCACTTGTGATAATACATCATTTCAAAGCTAATTTTATTGCGAATCCAACGATGTAAAAATTTTTGGATATTGCTTAACTTCCAACGCCCTCTTTTGTCAAATTTTAAATGATGTGACCACTTGTGATACATCATTTTAAAGGGTATTAAATTGTCTATAAACTGACGTGAAAATTTGTCAATTCTATCCACTGATTCTGAACTTACACAATTTTTTAACTTCTATTACTTTCCGAACTCAATTGACCAAATACCGCTGCCTGAGGTGAATCCACCCAATACTGTGTCCCCCTCGAAATAAAAATCGACCTGTCCGAGCGATTTTTCCTCAACTGAGCAAGAGCCGAGAAAACCCGGGTGGCCAGTTTTCAGTGGGCCACCCTGTATGAAGTGACGTCTGATTCGAAATGTTACAGAACCACGCAGGGATACACAAAAAAAAAAGTCAAGAAGACGTCGATCTAGCAGCAGCTCAAGCAATTCCGTATCTCCTGCAAGCCGTCTTAATCACCCTAAACCAACAACCCTTGACAATGATCATTCAGATTCAGCTGTAAACGGTGAGTGTACCTACCTATTTATTCAAATCTTTTATCGCTCTTCAACTATATAATTGAAAAGAAACATATAAAATGACGTCTGATTCAAAATTTTGTTACAGATCCACGCAGGGATACGCCAAAAAAGTCAAGAAGACGTCCATCTAGCAGCAGCTCAAGCAATTCCGTATCTCTTGCAAGCCGTCTTAATCACCCTCAACCAACAACCCTTGACAATGATCATTCAGATTCAGCTGTAAACGGTGAGTGTACCTACCTATTTATTCAAATCTTTTATCGCTCTTCAACTATATAATTGAAAAGAAACATATAAAATGACGTCTGATTCAAAATTTTGTTACAGATCCACGCAGGGATACGCCAAAAAAGTCAAGAAGACGTCCATCTAGCAGCAGCTCAAGCAATTCCGTATCTCTTGCAAGCCGTCTTAATCACCCTCAACCAACAACCCTTGACAATGATCATTCAGATTCAGCTGTAAACGGTGAGTGTACCTACCTATTTATTCAAATCTTTTATCGCTCTTCAACTATATAATTGAAAAGAAACATATAAAATGACGTCTGATTCAAAATTTTGTTACTGATCCAGGCAGGGATACGCCAAAAAAGTCAAGAAGATAAACCCACGACGGATCCACTTAAAGGTCGATAAATATTCAGACGTAGTCATATCTAATAACAAATTTTTATACATATATTGTTCATGGCTTATTGAATTTATTGGACCAAATTCTAAAATTGGTTCTAATGCTTTATCTGACCAATTATAATATGATTGCATTTGATGTCTATAACTTAAAGTATTGCACAGAGAACGAAAATTTCGTAATTTGAAAATCAAATTTTTGAAGTACGCGTGTTTTGCTTCAAAACGCATTGCCCATAAATATATTATTGGCCCCATTATTTTCATTGCCCTTGGATAGTGAGTGATGTTGTGATGTTTTGGAGTAAGCAGTTCTTGGAACTCAGACATAAAAAGAGTATGGTGCTCTTCGATTAAAATTTCAAGTTTGTTAATAAGAGGTGTCGTTACTATCGGGGCAAATATTATCTGCATACAGGAAATCAGCAGAACAAGTACTCTAAATTTGAGTCGACAACTTTCACAATTTATTAAGTCAGCAAATAGAAGTGGAAAGAACCTAGTAAGGGTCCAAGTTTGCGCAGCCCTTTGACCAATTAAATTGCTTGCTTTATCAAGAGTAATTGGGCTGGGTTTTTTATCTCTATCGAGTCGACCAAATTTAAAATTATGTAAACGAGAATTAACGATATGCAGTGTAGTACACTTTGATTCGGTTAAGGATTTTAAAAAAAGTTTTATTTCATATTGATTAACACCCTCCAGGAAGTCATGCATGGCATCTAAACAGGGTGTTTCACACAATTTAAAATACTTGAGATCACATAAAATACTTCGATTCTTAATTCCATATTCATTCTTCCCCTGCGTTACTCTCGTACAGTGCAATTCATAATTTTCATTAGTTCTCAATAATTCTTTATTTTCTTTACATGCTAGAGAACATTGTTGTTTTGTCATTAAACAAATCCTACAAAAATAGGTGGCAACAAAACATTCAACCATACCAAAAAGTATATTAGCTCCTAGGTTATCATAGCTTAATGCAACAAGTGTTCCATGCACCATGGCATTTTTTGATTCTACAAATATTCCATCATTTTCTAAAATTTTTAGGTCATTCACTAGAGGTTTTAAAATTTCATTTATTCCAAATTGTTTCAAATCATTCGTGTAACACAAGGCCACAAGATGAATATTTTCTAGTCGTGAATTTATAAATGGGGGTAAGTTTCTGATTATAAAGTAAAATGCACCAATTTTATGTATGTTTGCCTTGCTGCCCAGGGGATTTGCTACCTCGAAATCATCGTAGTATAACTGAATTTGCAAACAGTGAGGAATTTGTCTCAACAATAAGTTCTTTTCTACAATTTCGCCATGGCACAAATCTGTAATTTTATTATCAGGCATAATCGGAGGACTCTTCATGAGTTGCTGGAAAAACTTTTCGTTTGACAGTAAGAACTTTAAAGTGTTCAGTATTGGAATATAAGAGAAAGTGCAGGGAGTATTTACGTCATAATAACAGTTATTTTCTCTGTCAAATTTCTGATCAATTCTTGTACCTAGTGAGATTTCTTTTGGAATTATGATGTTAGGATTTATTAACTTTTTTCTTTTATAAGAAGAACTAACCGAATCAATAAGCATTTTGACGTTATTAATTTTTCTTGTAAAGTAATTTTCTGGTAAAATATTATCAAATATGCCATTTATCAATTCGATTATGCTCGAAACAATTAGTTGTATTGTAGTTTCTGGAATACCCAGTGAATTAAGTTTAGTACAAAGAATAAGTATATAAGCATCAACTTCAAAACTTGAATCTTTTGAAGAATCCCTTTCGCAACTTTCCTCCTCAACATTTTCAAATTCCGTTTGCTCATGATCGGTGGTTTGGTTGGAAGTATTCAAAGTTGAACTCTCATCCAAATTACCGGAATCCTCGCAAAATTCAGTGGCACTACTGCTAATACAACGTTGTAGGTGTCTTTTATATCCACAGTAAGTTTTAAAAGGTAATAGACATAACTTGTTGGGGCAGATTAGAGTCAATTTTGCAGATATTTCAAAAAGTGAATGTTCCTTTCTCAAATGCTTAAATAGCAAACTAGTGCAATCGTATACTTTATCACACTTAAAGCACGGATAAGAAACCATTATTATCAATTAGGTAACACAAAATTTTCTTAAGGTAACATAAACATTAAACATGAGTTAATAACATTTGATCAATAATCACTGTAACGAATTAAGGTTTTGACTTACGTAGATAACAGCTTCGTTCTGAGTTCACGCATGTTTGGAGTAAAATGGGTAGATTCCTCTTCGATTTTGTAAAAAAACGACGCCACAAATGTGAAGAAGCTTTGCAAAGATTCGTCAAATTGTAAGTCGAAGACGAAGAAGACTTTGAAGAGGGCATCAAATGCCTCAATCGTTGCCCAATATGTTGTTATCCAAATATATAGCGTAACTGGAAATGTCACGTTTGCAGGGTCCAGTTGCGATTATGAATGGTTGCTTTGTTAACCTCCCCACTCCACTTCACCATTTAAAAAAAAGGGAGGTTACTGCAATCACTAAAATTTTCGAATTCGAGATAAGACCGGATCTATACGTTTTGAGGTCTCAGGAACCCAAAAAAGTGGTTTTTAAAATGTGTCTGTATGTATGAACGTACGTTCGTGCGTACGTACGTACGTATGTACGTTCGTAAACACGCCACAGCTCAAACTACTCGACCGATTTGGCTGAAATTTGGTACGTGTGCATGTGAAAACCCAACTTAGATCTGAAAAGCTTTTGGAGCCAATCGTGCAACCAGAAGTGCCATTTTGGCACATCAACTTTTAAATTTTAAATGTAAACCCCCATTTTTCACGTCACCATAAGAAAGACGTTCAAATTCTGCATCTAAAAATGTATTCATTCTTAGTGCCCTTTTGACCAACAATTTAAAAAAAATTGATTTTTATCGGACTTTAAAATCGCGGTACAGCCCAAGCCCCTCAACCGATTTGGCTGAAATTTTGCACATGGGGATTGTATTACACGTCGAAGAGCTGAACAAATTTTGGATTCAATCGACCCACGGAAAGTGCCGTTTTGGCACACCAATTTCGAAACTTAAAATTATTCTCTCATTCACCCATCAAAAACAACTTTTTGAAAGATTTATTGTTATCATCAGAAAGGTCTTCAAATTCTGGTTTTAAATGAGATAAAGTTTATTCGCATTTAGTACCCTTTGGGTAGAAAAATCCAAATTTTGTAATAACACTGAAACCACGTTATAGCCCAAACTACTGGATCAATTTGTCCGAAATTTGGTACATGGAGGTTAGGTAACCCATTGAAGAGCTGAAAGGCTTTTGGGAGCAATTGGTCCACGGGAAGTGCCATTTAGGCATATCAACTTTAAAATCTTAAACACAATAAGTCACGGAAATCAAAGACCCATGCGTTGGGGAGGTTCCAGCTGCTTCTCTGCTGCCTTTTTTTGTTCTGAACGATTTCCTCATATGAAACATTGCTCTGAAAATTAATAAATCAACACTGTTAATACTTATAAGAAAATATAAATACATACCGGTTTGAAGACTATCAATTTCTCTTGTGCGGAAAGAGTATTATCTCGTACAGCCTTTTTCCTGCCCTTCGCTGTTGGAGGAAGTAACTGCAGAAGCATAAATACAATACGTGTTTGCTTATTATAGGAATCTTCCTCTTCCGTCAGTAACTCCCTGTTATTTTCCAGGTGTTTGTAGGCTGTGATGATTTTGTAGCTCCAATTATGGAGCTCTGCTTCAAAGTTAACATTAACGTTTGGGTGCAACAACGAGAAATCTTGGTTGATCTGTAAGGATTTGGTGTTAAAGACCTATGGTATAACGTGTTACTCTTACCAAACCGGGAGTGTCTAAAAATCGAGGAAAAATGCTTATCAAATTTTCACCAGTTTGATTTAGATACTGTCTATATGGGAATGTTCTCTGCATTCGTAGTTTAATATCTGGCTCCGAAGGCAACGACTGTTGAAGATATAGAATATCGTCTTTATGGTCGTCGTAACTAACAGTTCCACAGGTTCTCGGTGGTTTCAGAGCATTTTTGAGGCAAGCTCTCTTCGGTTTTTTTGGCGCGTTTTCGTCGTCTGCAGTATTGCTAAGTTTCCGCCTAACGGTTCTTAGTCTCCAGGATAAGAAACCTGAGCGATTTGGACGATCAAAGAAAGATTCCTGAAAAAGACATTATCTTAAATATAAAAATAAACTATTCAATGGAAAAGTCTTACGTATCCAAATTTACCCTTTGGGTCTTTTAAATTTGGGAAAAGCTCAATTATTGCGGCGGCGTACTTTTCGCGAACGCAGGGACCAGCGTCAACGGTAAAATTTTTGATCATGTGATCAATGCACGAGTTCACGACAAATCGACGACTTCTTCTGGATAATGTTTTATTGTTTTCGTAATCTTTAAAGATATGGATTGCTCCCAAATTTAGAAGTACACTTTTTAAGGTCTGCAATAAAGAAAGCTTGGAATAAAAGATATGTTACGTGTCAAACGTCAATAAATAACACACCTTAGCGTTGACATCGCCAATTGGTCTCAAATAACCATTATTATCTAATACGAATTCATTCGAATCGTCCTCAGTCGCAGTGCTTCCAGAATGGAAACTAATTTCTTCAGATTCCTTGTCTAATTCTAGAAAATAAAATAATCGATCTAAGTACCTAAGTAGTAACAGTAACCTATTATTTATTTATTAGTTCTGTCTAGAGGCTTTCGAGGAGAGACTGGGAAAATGCGAAAAGCATGACAATAAATGTTTTTTTAATAGTGAAAAAAATCCTCACGCTCTCCTTAAGTAGGTATCCAAGAAACACAATGCTATAAAAGGCCATACCTGGAAATTTATTGCCAGCAGGATCAGGATCAAAATCAGAATCGAAATTCAAATTGTCCGATGCAAAATCCGCTTTCTCCGATGTTTCTGACGGCAGCACCGAAACGTCTCCAGAATTTTCCGTTATGACGTTCAAAACGAAATCACTTCCTACTCCTCCAATAAATGCAGTTAAGATGTCAGCGTCAATTAGGGCTCCATTGGAATCAGAAAAACCAACAATGGTACCGTCTTGGTCGGCAAATTTAGATTTTACTATAAAGCAAGTTCCCAATTTCAGAACACATGAACCCTCTTTTACAAATTAATTAGGTAATATTGTAAAGTTTGTTTAAACTAAACTGCAACTCAACTCAAGCAACCAACATAATCTATAGAAGTAGGAGTCTTTACTTACCCAATTCAACAAAATCTTTATACGTTATTCCGTCTTGAAACTGCACGTATTTTCGTAAGTTTTCGACCTGTACAATTATGAACGGCATTCTAACGTAACAAGCACAAAACAAATTCGAATTATTAAACACACAGACGACAGAACATGCAGACACGTAAACTTTTTGGCGGGTTCGAGTGAATCACAGAGAGAATGATGGCGTCGTTGAGGCGGTGTCAAAGTGGAAAAACTAACACCGCTGCGTGGTAAAAATAGCACCGCTGCGTGGTAAATTCACACTCCATGGTGTAATAGTATACACCGTGCTGGTGTAGCGATTCACCGTTTACCATGGTGTAAGCAATGACACCAGAAATGGTTAATTTTCACACCATTTTTTACCACTTATGGTGGTGTAAATTTTACACCCTGCACATTTTGAACAGTGTAGCAACTCGCTATTTGCTGATTTTTCAGTTGACTACAAGCCACCTTGATTTTTTGGAGGGCACTCCTGAACAATTCCGGACACCCTGTATGTATTCCTATCATCACACCTATATAAATATGATAATAAAAAAGCAATACTTACCTAATTATTTTTAAAAAATTCTGAAAGAAAACGGTGTCAAATGTGCCCCGTTCTCCCCTACCTACCAATCCTGATCTGAATTTTAATCCAGGTATTAATTTTTAAAAAATGTTCAGGAAATAACACACATTTATTTTTTTAAAAACAATATTTACCAACTACCTATGCTACCTACTAAAATTACTTCTTCTACCTATTACTACCTACTAGGTAGGTACCTATTTAAAATATACAATTTTTTCGATTTTCTGTTTTTTTTATCATCGACTGCAATAGCTGGTTGTCGGGATCTATAGAATTATAATTTTTGTTACTCGGATCACTTCTTTTTTTTTTAGCTGCTGCGTTTTTCTGATTTCTGAGAATAGAGACATTATTATTTATAACGACATATTGTAATAGTACAGTTTAGATATATGAAAGTGCCCACCCAGAGCTATAAATATTTTGCAGGCGCTCTAGCGATCGTACAGCAGGTAGGTACCTACACCGATAGGTAGGGGTAATTTTTAATCAAACTTCTTCTCGTTCTCGCTGTTCTCGCCTAGTCCACCTTACCAGATAAATATTCAGATACTAGGTGAGCATTTTCCGAGGGACAAATCTATGGGTGAAATCAGTGTACAAGCTAGGTGAAATCATGGTGGTGAGTTAAAGGGAAATGAGGTATAATCATGGTGAAATAACGCAGGAAGGTGAAATCAGTGTACAAGATTTTGCTCATAGATTTGCCCCTCGGAATTTTCATATTTCTAACCTTTACTTATCTAACTTACTTAAATTGTCTTAAATAGATCTTCACTGTCTTTCCTATTGGAGTTTCCTCTAAAATTTTTTTGACGTCAGGCCACCGCTTCAAGTCGAGGCCGTAACCTATCCGAGGCATTGCGACCTCGGCAAGTTTTTGCTCATCCATAAAAGTGTTCAAGGCCTTCAGCGATGCCTCTAAACTTTTTAAATCTATGGTTTTTCCCAGTATTTTTGTTTCGTTAACAAATTTGCCACCGTCCTCGGCGCCCCGCCAGGGCCCACCTCCAAAACAAACATCCCCCCGACTGCTGGTTTCGGGTCCCTGGTCGCGAAAGCCGAGACAAAATTATCTCTTCCGTACACTGAACTAAATCAGTGCGTGTATTTTATAAAAATGGGAATTATCCCAATCACATGATTTATTAAAATTCGTCCAACGAACAGATTAATCAGTTCAACGTTGAACCTGTGATTATTTTACGATTCTTCTAGTTATTGTGGAATAACCAGTAACATTGTATTAAACATAATCGTCATTGAAGCAGTGAATTTAATATTGTGGTATCAATTAAGTCGTTCATTGTGCTACTACTGACCTACATGATAATGATAAAATATTTCATTAGTTATTAAATTTACAATATTTGACGTATGTATTGTATTTATTGATTTTACGAATCGATTTGTTTAGAGAATGAATCAAAAATAAAAAATACCGTCCCCTAATTTTGTCTTAAGAATTTGTGACCAAATTTTGTTGCGGTAATTTCCGGACACCCTGTATAGCCTTCAAGATCGTTCTTTTTTCTTTAAAATCCTTCTCAGACGTCAATTTGATTTAATCATTAACTTTTCACGGTTTAATGACGGCTGAAGTATCAGCGATGCACATAGACCTTAATTTTCAGCAATAATTCTCGAATTTACGCATAATTCATAAGTGAGAATTAAGATGTTTGTGTAGTACTAGCTTAACTCATAAGTCATAGGTAAAGGCGTAAAAACATACATTTTTTTAAAAATCACAGGAAAGTAATGCTTAGACCACATGGAAGTCTGAAACTCAGATCGAAAGCCTTAATTCAAGGTCACATTCATCCAAGTCGGTTAAGAAATCACTGGCTTATTCCCTAAAATATGTTGACCGTTTTTTTTGGGCCACCTTATAGTTAGATAAGTTAGATAAGATAGTACATTTACTATTAATATATTAACTACAAAAAAAAATTCTGTTCACCATTAACATCCATATTCAATTTATCAAAGTAAAACCAATTACAAGTATTCGGACTTTATTATTTACCAACTTGATCACTAAGCCGACGTTTCGGGGACAACGAAACGTCGGCTTAGTGATCAAGTTGGTAAATAATAAAGTCCGAATACTTGTAATTGGTTTTACTTTGATACAAAAAAAAAGTTGAAAATATCGGTTTGGCTCGAGCCATTTAATGTTTATACCTACGTCTCACTTGCTACTTGTTCTGCTTTGCTTCCTCTTTGGAACCGTACATTGTAAGTTAGTACGCCGTGCAATCAGAACCCCTTAAATCGGTTGAGCTGTGAATTTTATCGAATTCTGACAACGCAATCCTCAGAAACCCGAAATGACTTTGATATTTTTGCTTCTAAAGATGGTTCAAGATCACGAATTTTAGATCTGGTGGCAAGGGTAAGTCTAAGGGTAATTCTAAGGGTGTTCTAGAATTAGATTAAGATTTGAGTAGGGAATTTAATATTTTTGGGTGAGAGGCGGCGGTCTATCCTGTCTGTTCCTCAAGAATGAAGAAAGAAGACTGCAGATGTACAGATAATCGTCTGTTGTCTACTGTTGTCATCTTTTGTCTACTATTGTCTATGATTATCTACAAGAAGATGCTCATTAGAGTTACCTGTCGTAGTTTTTGACTTATGTCAATTTTTTCTTTCAAAATGTCACAGCTCCTAAAGGCTTTGCAATAATGAAACAAGTTTTTTTACAATCGATAGCGAAGGAATCAGAGAATCTTTTAAGTGGTCATCAATCTCTACTTATCAATTCTGAGTTATTTACGAAAAAAAGATATTCTGAAAAAGTTATAGTTATCGCTATCGGAAATTGAGTAGGCTTTGGAAAATTTGTTACATACCATATGTCAAGAGGTGACATTTTCATTGTTAGAATTAATAATTTTTGGCTTAGTGTTGGTCTTACAACAATTCTGGGCTACACGAATGAAGTTGTTTTTGATTTATTTGTGTCTTATAGTCAAAATGGCCGAATTGTAGGCATTTAACGCAAATTATCCAGATTTAGCGCAGATGGCATAGGCTAAATTTGCTCGTTTCATTATTGCAAACCGCTTAGGAGTTGTGATTTTTTAAAGCAACTCTTGCATGTGGCATGTGACAATGGCCGAGTACCAAATTTCTATTCCACTGGGAAGTGGAAAAACTTTAACGAACGGTCTTCGTGAATCACCCTGTATATTGGTCCAAGATAATTGAAATTCTTCAAAAAATTTTATCACTTTATATTTATTGTAAACAGAAACCAACAAAAACAAAATGTTGACAAATGATAGGAACAGCTTGATGCTTGATCTAATTTGGCACACTTTCGATTGATTTTGAAACGTCATGATGTTAATTGGATAGGCAGCCAACATTACAGGTGCTGTGAAATAATGTGACAGAATCGTGACTTCTGACCATAAAACACGCTATATTTTATGAACAGGATTATGTATCCATAGTTACGTACATAACAATGGCATTATTTAATAATCGTGGATAAAATAATGAAAGCATGTTGATACTCACCAATAGAGCTCTAGCACTGACGTCACCAAGGTCATCCAATATGGCTGCCTGGGGACCAGGTTTGTACATAAACAAACGGTGAATAGAAGTTTTCTTGCATTTAAACGAAATTTTGTAGACTTTGGCGTGTAGCAGTTCTTATTTTAAAGACTCCAGAGCATTAAATTGCAAGTTACACTACCCAGGGCCCCCAGGGAATTCAACAGGTAGGTACCTAGGTAATATCTAGGTAAACAATTCTAATAATAAACTGTTTTAAACTCGTGTGTTTTTTGCAAGGGAAATGACCAGGTTTTGTGCTGTGGTTGGGTGCTCCAATAAAAGTAATAAGAATAGGGACAAAAAATTCTATTGCTTCCCAAGCGTACGAGATAATCGTGGCCGAGAGTTACCGAATGGGATTGCCCAAAGATTAGCCTGGATTAAAGCCGTAAGAAGGAAAGATCTGACTGATTTGAAAATTAGGTATGGAGCTGTATGTTCAGATCACTTCATAGCAGGTCTGTAGATATAACGTGCAAAAATACATTCCTAAAAATAAAATTTAAATTAGGCAAACCAGCAGCACCCACCGACAAAGAACATCCTGATTATGTTCCCTCAGTAAAAATGGGATATGTAACTTCGGAAGGCCCTGGTAAAGGTTCATTGGAGCGATTTTCAAGACACAAAAAGAGAAAAATATTAGAATTATTTGTAGAGGTACTAATCTCCGTAGCTAGAGTTCAATTTGCACTTATCTACTAACCTTTTTTAGATTTTTGGGAGAATAAACGAATATGTTTATTCTTTAGTCAAGATAATCCTTGTAAGTAATTGAACAACTTAACTTCAAAAGGGTCTAAGTTCCCAAATTTACAAATTTTTTTTCGAAAAAGTTTCACTGCAGTGTTTTCTGGAATCTGGATAATGGTTCATACGGAGCGTTTTGGCACTTACACCATTTTCAAGTTAAGGTCTTCAGTCATCATTTGTGTTTTGTTATCCATGACTGGAACAAGAGTGCTCTCAGGATATGTTTCAGCACTAAAACGTGAAATGATGATAATATAGGTTTCACATACAGGTTTGATTTTGTTTATATAATTTTTATCAGAATTATTTTAATAATTTTGTCAGATGAGATTGATGTAAATGTTATGTAGATTATTGATATAATAAGGTCTACTTATTAAATACAAGAAAGGGGCGATAATTTCTAAGCACAACTTAAATTTAGGAAGATGACGCTGCTGGGCAAGCGTCCCATGAGGATTTTAATCCAGTGGAAGAACATGAATTTGCTGAGGAAGAAAGACTGGTGGATAAAGCAACCCAGACTGATAGTGTGGACACTGTCCTGCATGACGAACTCTATGAATTGAGAGAAAAAGTGAAAAATTTGTCATTAACTGAAGAATCTTTTCAAGATAATGATAAAAAAACAAAATACTTCACTGGCATGCAATCATTTCAAAATTTAATCATGGTTTTTGCTTTGGTGGAACCTTTTATAAAAATTCACAGTAATTCAGTCTTAAAAGACAAATTCTCACAGTTTCTTCTCGTTCTAATTAAATTAAGATTAAATTTAGATTTTCGATTTCTAGGATATCTATTTAATATTAGTGAACACACTGCATCAAGAATTTTCTATGCTAATTTAAGCATTACGTATCAGCGCTTGAAAGCATTTATTGTTTGGCCAGACCGAGAACATTTATATAATTCTATGCCAGAATGTTTCAAGTTACATTTTGGAAGAAAGATAACTGTAATCATAGATTGCTTTGAAGTTCGGTGTGAGAAATCTGGCAATTTGCATGCCCAGTCGGCCACATGGTCCAATTATAAGCATTACAACACAGTGAAAATGTTGATTGGAATAACACCTACAGGAACAATTTCGTTTATTTCGAAAGCATTCGGAGGAAGATGTAGTGATAAAGAGATAACGGAGAGATCAGGAATCTTGGAGAAGTTGATTCCTGGAGATGTTGTGTTGGCTGATAGAGGATTTCTAATACAAATGGTTGTCGCGAATTATCATGCTTCAGTGATGACACCAGCTTTTCTTAAGGGGAAGAAGCAGCTGAATCCTTCTGAAATCCAGGAAACAAGGCACATTGCAGAAGTGAGGTATGGTAATGGAAGTTTTAAATTTTCTTGTAATATTCTCATCATTTTTTCAGAATACATGTGGAGCGTGTAATAGGGCTCGTCAGACAAAAGTATACCATTCTTGAAAAAATTGTACCAATGTCCCTGGTGAAGAAAAAGCAAGATGGTACTGCAGTGATTGATCAAATTTTAGGAGTTTGTTGTGCACTTGTAAATTTATGCCCTTCAATAATTACTTAATTGTTAATTATGTCTAAGCACTTTATCTTGTTATGAACATACAGTTTGGAAAAATTAAATAACATGTATTTTGCAACTATGACTTTTTACAATTCTTACAGTACCAATGTTTCGGCACTTTCTTCAATTCTGGCAGGCACTTTCTATGAAACCACACAGTTGTACATTTTGCATTACTGCATTTGATCATTTCCTTTCCTGAATCAGGCTGTCTACAGTGAAAAGGTCTTAATAATGTTTTTTTATTAACATTTCTTTACCTCATCATAGTCTTCCTCTTCCATATTCCTACTGGTGCTTGCTTGAGGTTCTTCTAGATGTCTTTTGGTGGTAAAATATTTAGACAACAATTCTGGAATGATCACCCTCTTTTGAAAATTCCTAGCAATTTCACTTTTTTCCTCCCAGAATGTCTGATTAAAAGCGATTTTTTCTACATAGAAATCCTCTTTACTCCAAACAACAAAATAACACGAAGCCTTCTCGGTAAGAGCCATCTGCATCTGCATCTAAAACATAATATTTATAAATATCTGTGCACAATATAAGCATATTAAAAGTTTATCTCATTATTTGATTCACATATACTTTGGAAATGATCTTTCATAATTCCAGATTTTTTTGTCCACAATTTTGTCATATGAAAGTATAAGTATAACTTGTGCGTAATTTAAAACATACCTGATAGTAGTATTGATGATTTTCACTCAGCATCAGCCCCTCTTGTCCTTGCAGAATAAAATTCTTGCGTGTAGCAATAAGTTCAGCTACTGAGGTGTCTCGCGCACAATAAGGGCATTTTATTTCAACACAGCAAGACCCACAGAGTGCACAGTCTAAAATGCGATCAGGGGAGGCTCCAAAAAAAGGATACTTTGGATTTATAAATAACCCACACTTCAATAATTTTGTGTTTGGATGAAGTTTTTCATGGTACTCTGCAAAGGCTAATGCTCCATCTTTTTCATGGGTGCAACCGTAAACTCCTGCCTTGAAAATCTTTCTGTGTACATGTGGATAGCATATGGTTTTAATCAGTGACAAAGCTGGCCTCTCAATTTTTGTGTGACAGGCAGTTCTAAAATTTGAAGCAGTTATCCTCCCGGACCTCAAATTAAACCATTCGTTAGACTTGCTCTGTTTCTGGGTTCGCTTTTCTATCTCAACTGCATCCTTTTTTTCAACAGAGTCGGTTACTGTTTCGGCTACCACTTCTAATTCTGGTAAGGATAATCCACAAAAATTTTCATTATATAGGAGATAGAGCGGTCTCACAGTTTGCTTCATCTCAATCTCTGGAGAGCACATTAATTTATATAGAGCTGATGGCTGCCCTGCATCAGCCTGCTTTTTCAAAAATTCTGAGACTTCTCTAGCACTCAATGCAGGGATATCACTATGACCTGTTTCTACCATCATTGGCTCCTTCCCTGCCAGTGTAAAATCTATATCTTCTACTGCCTGATGGAAAGCGTCCTTTGTTTTGGGGCCTACCCAGTATGCAAGGACATCTGTTACAGAGGGACCCTGCTTTGAGGCATACTCAAACGCAAATAAAACAGCTGAGACATGAGAGCAGACTTCTCCCGGACCAGCAACACATGAACAGTGGCTTCGTTTAATGTCTCCATTTTTGGCTCCAATAACTATCCAGCAAACAAGTGGAGGTTCTGATACCCTCTGAGAGTGCAAAACCTAGAAAGTGAATAACTTAGTTAAGACAAGAGAGCAGTTATTACTTACTTTGGAAACAATTAAAAGATTACTGGTGATTTTATACACTTTAATGTCCCGAATCCAACCACTGGTAAGTTGACGAAAGGAGTCCAGGTTTTTAAAGGCCCTTACATCTTTCCCAGGTACTGGGCCTTCTCTCAATATTAAATACTCTACTATCTTTTCAAGTGTGATAGGGGGTACTTCACTCACAGGGACTTCCTTGGCTTTGACATTATCCGGTAAATTATATGGATCGACGTTGCCGATTTCTTTAATTTTCTGTATATATTGCCCCTTTTCATTGTCAGGAAGGCTCTTGGCATAGCTGCTCAGGTTATCCATTTCCTTAAATAAATATAAACACTTGCTATTAGTGAAAACATCAACTTTAGAACAATGCTTGTAAGTTACACATTTAAATCACTTTATTTTGGAAAGACGTTTTGAAATACCTCACCACTTTAATACCATAGCTTACGATCACAAAAAGTTTGTAATCTACAGAGAAAAATCACGAAAAATTTGGGTTTTTAACAACACGAGAAAGGTAAACACATGGCAAACATAACCTCACTTCTGCGAAATTTATACCTACCCTATTTTTTCACCAGGTAGTAGAAAATCCAACTCGTTAAGTTCAAACACCACTTAAAAAAACGTTTCCAACGCACTTAAAACACTTCCAATAAAATGTCCAAACTGAAATCCCGTAAACATCCATGCACTGTTGGTCCCCAGGCAGAGTGACCTTGACAGCGTGACGTCATGTGCTAGGTCTCTATTAAAGTCTTGTACAACGACAACGAACAAAACGTCAATTTGTTTTTTCCTGCCTTGCCCGGAGTATTGCATGCTTAGTTCTGGCGAAAGGAGTTTCTTCATTTGGTGATATATTGCCTTGTGGCAGGTGTCACCGCCCAAAAAGTACAATACGGAAACCTGAGAATAAACGATGTTATTTATTGAGAAACTCAAATCAAGACAAAAAATTACCATCTCTTGTCGAATTTGCTCATCATTGTTAAGTTTATCTTCCAGCGTCTGAACGCCTTCTACTGAGATCAGTTGCAATTGGTCTATCAACTCTTTTCTTTTTTCTGTTGAAACCGAAGGGTCCGGGTTCCCACGGTTTGTGGTGGCAGTGAACAAAATGTCTTGGCATTTGGCGTTTAAACCAACCATTTCGTATTTCCTCAATTCCCTACACACAAACATTAATTACATACAACATAAACTACCATTCCTAGACCTCCTAATTACCAGAAGTCCCAACATTTCCTTTGAAATTTATCGCAAACCTACAACCACACACACTATCATTCCTTTCAACTCCTGCCACCCCCTCAGTCACAAACTAGCCTCCTTCAATTCCTTATTCCATAGACTTTTCACAGTTCCACTTTCCAAGGAAGGTTTCAACCAAGAGAAGGACATTATTTTCCAGATAGCCCAATTAAATGGTTTTCCTCGTGATCTTATTAGTAAACTTTATTCCAAATTTTTCTACAATTTAGATTATGTTTCCATTTCCTAAAACCCCCTAAGGAATCAGAAAAGTTCTTCACTCTTTCCTTCATTGGTGCACCCACAACAACCATTTCAAACATCTTCAAAAAACACAATATCAACATTGCCTTCAAATCCACCAACAAAGTTTCACAACACATTGTCCGTCTCAAAGATTCTGTAGCTCCTACTCTTAAATCTGGTGTTTACAAACTTTCTTGTCAGAACTGCCCCAAAGTTTACATTGGTCAAACGGGGAGATGTCTTCAACAGAGAGTGAAGGAACACCACAAACAAATCACTTCCAACATTGATCGTTCAGAGGTTGACACCCAATCTGCCTTCGCTGACCACATCCTAAAAGCTGGACACTCCTTTGTCCCAAATTCCAACGTAGATCTGCTACATGTTTGTCCAAAAGGCCGTCTTCTTAATAATCTAGAAATTCTGGAAATTAAAAATGTGCCACAATCTTCTCTCCTTAACGATCAAATTGGCTTTATTACCCCGGTCATCTCAGCTCTGTTTTAGGTTCACCAATTCCCTTCTTCACGCTCTTTATTTATCGATTTATCGAATTCATTCTTACAGGTTAGGTTCTTCTTTGACAGGTGACATGTCACGTCTAAAGCTCCCTTGGCGGTTTTTTAGCGCTTGCCGAGATCGACGGTCGGATTGAGACCTGTGTCGCGCTCCTTTCTTTGCTATGGCATAGACAGAGACGGGTACAGTTGCGCTGAACCTGACCGTCTCCATCTGGTCGGCGCGCAGAAGCTGCTTTTGACTTTAGTGTGACTTTAACCTTTTCCCACCACCCACCAAATTTCCCCAAACTCTCGCGCCTTTCTTCATTGTTTGAGCGTCTTTCGATCGATTTACAGTGCGACCCAAAAGCTGTTATTTTTCTTTGACCCAAACGTTTTTTCATTTTCCAGGCAACTGTTTTGTATTTTGTGTTAATTTCTTTTATAGCTGAAGATGGAGTAACACTCCGAAACGCGTCCTAAACAGTAAGTAAAAATTTTGTGGAACGAGACTGTGAAACTACCTTGTGTAATCATTTCGTATGATATTTGGGCATATCTTGTAGACAAATCCTCATATTTAGTCGCCATTTTCTCAATTATACCATATAGATAATCCATTCTTGCATTAAATATATTCTGGAATTGATCAAATTTCCCAACTAATAACTGAGATGAATCTTCATTGCTAATTGACCCGTGACTGTACCTGGTAAGATTTGATCGTCCAAGGGGCAGGGTTAATTTGATGGAAAATGCCCAGACAGAAATGTTCTGGTGTCTCTAAGCAATTCCGTAATTGATGTTTCTGCTAATTCAGTAGGGGAGTGCTCTGAAAGAAAAGTAGGTTGCTAGAGTACATAGACAGAAATCAGCACAATGAAAACCTAAAACCTAGAAAGATTGTCGTTGACACTTTATTTATTTGTCGAAAATAATTAAGCCGAGTTAAAAGGCACTTTACGCTACAATTCAAAATTGCTATTGCACGGTATAGTATATTGTGCAACTAGTAGGAAAAATGTTATATTCCGGGACGACGATGGAACATTGCTGGACGAGGCACAGCCGAGTCCAGTAACCATCAGAGTCCCGGAATATATATTTGCCTACGTGTTGCACATCCTATTTTTTCTTCGATCGCGTAATGCATTCATCGGACTTAGTCCGGAATTTTTTCTTCTGTACAGCTAGTACATGTGTTGCCTAGCAAAATGTCATGCAGTGATACAGTTCTAGAAACGCAAATAATTTTTCGTCAATCGCAACAGAAAGTTGGCTTTTGCGTCCCCCAAAGTGTTCGCAAAGTTTTCAGCAATGACTTCCGTATTCCGAGTCAACATAATCTTGATTTTGCTTCTGTAGAATCACAAAAACTAAATCTTACGAATGACCGATTCAGATTTTATAGCTTGAAGATTTCCACTTTGATTAATTTTTGTTAGATTTAGCTACTGAGACATTTCTATATTTCATAAGTTTAATTTTCAGCATTGTGTTCTTTATCATATATCTGTACCTAGTCCACGAACATAATCAGTAAGTTTGTAAGGATGGCAGTAATTCAAAGATGAGGTGTACACTTTAACAAGTCTCCTACCAAAGTCATCGCATTCCTTATTAACGTAAATTTTGAAATTTTTACAACTGCATTTGTTATGTCGACAATATGCCAAAATCACGAACGACCCTTTTAATTTACAGGACCGATAAAACGCAATGCTACAAACGTTATTGACATAGTTATGAATTCTATTGATGGAGAAACATGGGTAGAATTTTTTTATGAATTGTTCAGCGCTAGTGCAGTAAATAATTTTCCATTGACATGTCGTTATGAAAAATTCTCCCTTAAGAATAGTACATTTAGCGTAGTTACTTCTGGAAATGAACTGAAAATTGTGGGCAATATTTTTGGCACCTTCAGGCAAGATCTTGAAAGATGATTGCGCGACAATCTCTTTTTCAATTTGTAACGACTCATTAGTGACGTTTAAAATATTGCTTTCTTATGGAAATAAATTGTCTTCATTGGCTTTATTGACGTTTTTTAAGGGAGTTTGATACTTAATAGGTGAAACCAGTGGTGAAACATCATCAAAGAGAGTCCGACGAACCGAACTTAATTTATTAAAATAAGGAGTTGACGAAAGCTCATAACTTCTTAACCTGACGTGATATTTTCTTCTCGGAAGACAATTGTAAACTTGTATCTTCACCAAAAATGGAATTGGGGTCATAGTTTGCATAAAACTTCGGGACTCTTCGTTGTAGCGAAAACAGTAGAAATATTTGGCCTTTCTTCAAAATCCTTTTTGCAGAGTACTAATAATCTCGGGTTTAACAATAACAGGCGTGGTCGGATTGTTGATCTTGAATCTTCGTTTCCAAATGGGTTACCCACATTTTCTTCACTATCGGCTTCAGGTGTTTGAACATGGATAACACCACTTGGTCCAGCCATTTCCGTCTCAGGTGTAGAGCGACCATCAATTTCCCTATCTGTGACCTTGCTAGTGACAAAATCGTCATCTGTGAAAATATTTTTATCAAACTGGTAGATTCCCGTTCTTCTAAATCCTGACGTTATATTAGCAGGCGTCATGGCCTTTTCGAATGCTGAGCCCACACATCTTGCTATTTCATAAATAGTGATGGAACGGCCTGAATGTCGTAGTAGCCAAGATTCAATGGGTCATGTTAATAAAAACAAGGTAATGCTTATAAGCAAATGCTTACAAGGAAAAGGTTTCAGCAAACATGAAGTTCGTATGAAAACATTTGAAAACAAATGGGCAGCTACGGAAGCGGCTAGAACCTCCCCACTTGATGCTAATAAGCTTACATTTCAGTTAATTTAGATTTATTCAATTATTTCACTGATATCAATTGAATCCTCATCATCAGATATAACAATAATTACTTCTTGAGAGGATTCTGATTCTGCCAAAAGTACATACATGGATAAAATTGCAATTATCATAAATGATTTGTGCTCCTGCAATGATTCGATTGTGACAATGAAAAATTAAAAATTCTTCACTGCCACAACCAAAACGAAAGCGGCTGGTTTGAGCTCATGGTCTCAAACAGGGAACGACAGACAGCTGTTTCGATCTCTTGGATCTCATCAGTGTCGTGCACCCCGAATGAAACCACAAACTCAAACCAACCAACCTTTAAACAGAAAATGCGACGAACTAAGAGTGTTGTGTCGAAAACCACGACCTCTGTGAGAGGTGGGGACTACTAGCTTCCATGATGTCAAAGACATCTAAAGAAAACTAGCGGCTGACAAAGTCAGCTCGCCCCGGGCTTCGACACTACTCCTGTTTAGCAACAGGTGGCGTGAATGCAATGATTCGATTGTGACAATGAAAAATTAAAAATTCTTCACTGCCACAACCAAAACGAAAGCGGCTGGTTTGAGCTCATGGTCTCAAACAGGGAACGACAGACAGCTGTTTCGATCTCTTGGATCTCATCAGTGTCGTGCACCCCGAATGAAACCACAAACTCAAACCAACCAACCTTTAAACAGAAAATGCGACGAACTAAGAGTGTTGTGTCGAAAACCACGACCTCTGTGAGAGGTGGGGACTACTAGCTTCCATGATGTCAAAGACATCTAAAGAAAACTAGCGGCTGACAAAGTCAGCTCGCCCCGGGCTTCGACACTACTCCTGTTTAGCAACAGGTGGCGTGAATGCAATGATTCGATTGTGACAATGAAAAATTAAAAATTCTTCACTGCCACAACCAAAACGAAAGCGGCTGGTTTGAGCTCATGGTCTCAAACAGGGAACGACAGACAGCTGTTTCGATCTCTTGGATCTCATCAGTGTCGTGCACCCCGAATGAAACCACAAACTCAAACCAACCAACCTTTAAACAGAAAATGCGACGAACTAAGAGTGTTGTGTCGAAAACCACGACCTCTGTGAGAGGTGGGGACTACTAGCTTCCATGATGTCAAAGACATCTAAAGAAAACTAGCGGCTGACAAAGTCAGCTCGCCCCGGGCTTCGACACTACTCCTGTTTAGCAACAGGTGGCGTGAATGCAATGATTCGATTGTGACAATGAAAAATTAAAAATTCTTCACTGCCACAACCAAAACGAAAGCGGCTGGTTTGAGCTCATGGTCTCAAACAGGGAACGACAGACAGCTGTTTCGATCTCTTGGATCTCATCAGTGTCGTGCACCCCGAATGAAACCACAAACTCAAACCAACCAACCTTTAAACAGAAAATGCGACTAACTAAGAGTGTTGTGTCGAAAACCACGACCTCTGTGAGAGGTGGGGACTACTAGCTTCCATGATGTCAAAGACATCTAAAGAAAACTAGCGGCTGACAAAGTCAGCTCGCCCCGGGCTTCGACACTACTCCTGTTTAGCAACAGGTGGCGTGAATGCAATGATTCGATTGTGACAATGAAAAATTAAAAATTCTTCACTGCCACAACCAAAACGAAAGCGGCTGGTTTGAGCTCATGGTCTCAAACAGGGAACGACAGACAGCTGTTTCGATCTCTTGGATCTCATCAGTGTCGTGCACCCCGAATGAAACCACAAACTCAAACCAACCAACCTTTAAACAGAAAATGCGACGAACTAAGAGTGTTGTGTCGAAAACCACGACCTCTGTGAGAGGTGGTTTTCGACACAACACTCTTAGTTCGTCGCATTTTCTGTTTAAAGGTTGGTTGGTTTGAGTTTGTGGTTTCATTCGGGGTGCACGACACTGATGAGATCCAAGAGATCGAAACAGCTGTCTGTCGTTCCCTGTTTGAGACCATGAGCTCAAACCAGCCGCTTTCGTTTTGGTTGTGGCAGTGAAGAATTTTTAATTTTTCATTGTCACAATCGAATCATTGCATTCACGCCACCTGTTGCTAAACAGGAGTAGTGTCGAAGCCCGGGGCGAGCTGACTTTGTCAGCCGCTAGTTTTCTTTAGATGTCTTTGACATCATGGAAGCTAGTAGTCCCCACCTCTCACAGAGGTCGTGGTTTTCGACACAACACTCTTAATTTGTGCTCCTGTTGGAAAAACATAACATCACTAAAAATTAACTTCCTATACCCACATAAATGAAACTCTATAAACACTTTCATTTTATTCTCATATTCAAATCGGTAATACACATGATAAACCTACATTAACTTTCTCTGGTGGGGCTAGCGTCCGATTCATCTGCTTTCTAAATTTTAAATGACGACAGTCACTTTTGATTATTTTATGGCAGCCATATTGAATTTTGATACCACCAAATACACAAAAAAATTGGATTTTCAAAAATGTAGCCAACATGAACTTTTTTGCCAGATGTCAGATTTTGAAAATTGGTATGAATAATTTGTAAAATCAGCTGAACTTAGATGAAGAACAATATAATTACGTATCGCAGATCAAAATGTCAAGAAGGTCCATCGCCGACCCCTTAAAAAAATTAGAAGATTTTTTCAAAAGCGAGGTGGTGGATGATGGTGAGGATCTGATATTTCTCGAAAGCCCCGAGAGAGCTGATCCGCCTCCAACTCCGAGGGATTGTGAAGTAAGTGAAATTTAAAGTTAGTAACAGTTTAAAAAGTTTGATAACTTAATATCCGATTAAGATATCGAGCTGAAACTTGGTATACAGTTGTGTATCCCTAAATACTCGGCGGGGATTGTTTGCTTTCGGGTCATATCGGACCAAAGGGGTGGGAGTTAGGGGTGAGAAAGGAAAAACTATTATAATTGAAATAACTTGAGATCCAGTGGAGGTATCTTATTCAAACGTGGTATACAGGATGGGTATTTTTCGATGCTCACCATTAATGTATGTATCTTGGAAACCATAATAGATGAAAAGGAATTTAATGCGCTATTTGTTGGTGATTCAGATTGTGAAGAGAATTCCACGATATTTTGATTCGTTCTTGAGTTATCACAAAAATCTGAAAATTGCCAATTTAAAGAAAAATTAATATCTTCCGGACTTTTGATGTTATTTAAATGAAACTTAGAACTTCTATCTTTTTGACATTTGTCACTTGAATTACATTGACTAGAGATTTTCTAGGCTTTCTAAATTTTAAATGACGACAGTCACTTTTGATTATTTTATGGCAGCCATATTGAATTTTGATACCACCAAATACACAAAAAAATTGGATTTTCAAAAATGTAGCCAACATGAACTTTTTTGCCAGATGTCAGATTTTGAAAATTGGTATGAATAATTTGTAAAATCAAAATCAAAATGTCAAGAAGGTCCATCGCCGACCCCTTAAAAAAATTAGAAGATTTTTTCAAAAGCGAGGTGGTGGATGATGGTGAGGATCCAAATAGAGTGTTAATTTCAGCAATTGCTTCCTCTATTTCGAAGGTTATGTAGAAATGATGACTGTATGATTAGCTTTCGAAAATTACTACATACGTAATTTGTACATGTATTAAATACGCACTATATGTTATTGCTTTGCATAATTTTAAAGCTTTAAACGGTTGCTTAGTCCTTTGGCCCAGCCAGCTGAATTCCTCCTCGTCCATCTTTAAGGTCATAATTCTTTTAACAAAATTGTAGGGATTGTCACCCCCTATTTTTTTTTAATTCCGTTACCTAAAACTTAATTACATAATGACACATTATTTTATTTCCTATTGAATATTTAGGTTTCCATTAGACACTTACAACAGTCTTGAATTTTTTCTCATTTCCTAGATATTCCTCTATTGTATCAAAAATGAATTGGCAGAAGCATCTTCATGGGTTTGCTGTGCTTCGTTCATGACCACCTTTAAAGATTTAACCTCTCAGTGTATTCATTATCTGGAGATTCCTAGGGGGGTAATTTCCACCTCGTCCCGTCCAACTGCATTTTGTAGCGAATTTGTTAGTAAAAATTCTTTTCAACCCTCTTCTGATTAGCTCTTTAGAAGTACTGCCTCCCAGCAAATCCAGGATTGTTATCTAAATAATTTCAAAACACTTGACTTTTTTTAGCAATAAACAGTAGTCGAATCCTTAATGTGGTAAATTGTTAATAAATTGTTGCACATAGATTGATTAATTACCAATTCAGTTTGCCTCCGGGGACGTCTCCAAATCGGCATTATACTTGAAAGATGAAAATATTTCTTATACCGTTTTCCACACCAAGATGACAAGATTGGCCTCCTGATATATTCATAATATGTATTACACTTAGGTACTTTAACTTTTGGAAAATTGTATCCTTCTTCTCAAAGAAGAAATATTAAGTAATTCATATATTTTTGGCTTAAACATGGCCTGTATTTCAACAATCAACATCCAGTTCTAAATTTTGATAATAAAAATTCAGAACATTTGCTAGTTTGCAAAGAATTCTCATTAACTCCTGGATGTATTGTTTGTTCCGTACGAAATGGTACACTGAAGAACGCTCATTAAGTCCTGGAAGTATTATTTCTTCCGTACGTCACATGCACTAAAGTTCTGTTTACCACCAAAATTATCATTATTTCATCTATTTTCGGGGATCTCAGATATATCAGGAATCAAATTTTTTGCTTGGAGACTAGGAAGCACATTATTATTTGAGAATATTAATTTCAACTTTTCCTTGGTAACAATTCGTCGAATGTGCCTTTTTGTTTTAAACCAACGTTTCCGATCCATGTAAATCACTTCAAATTAAGTAAAAATTACTGGAACACCCTCTTCAAACGTGAATCTGAACACCTTCAATTGGAGTAAAAACCATAACAATAGGCGGGATTTTTTTGGGGTTTTATTAAATGGAACAATAATTACGGTTTCGTCATTGATCATCGATTTTGCAACCCATTAATTATTTACTGAAAGCGAAAGCATTATACTGTATCATAGAAAGTATATCGCGATATACCTTAATGGCTCGAAGTATCTGCTGGTATAGACAGATCAGCAGTTAAACGACAATAATTGTGCTCGTCTGGGACATCCGATGATCCGCCTTCTAACAATGGAAATATTGTGGGAACTGCATTTTTCCTTGACCGATACTTCAATTCATTCAGAACATTCTATTCACCCATTGGGTTTCACACAGACGATAACTTTTATAGAAACGTGGTAGTTTTTCCAACAGGTCCTCTCGACACATAAAATTATTAAAAGATAAAATTTTCTTAATTTGTCTTCTTGGGTTTTACCTGTTATCATCTGAAGGGAAACAAAAAAAACGGTGGCTTTTATCACGGCTGTTATTATATTGTTTTTTATTGCAAGACTTTGCTGCACAGTAAAACCCGCCGAGCTTCCCTTTTTTCCCTTCCATTTTGTTAATCACATTTATTAATAACAATCACTACAAATAAATCAAAAGTGCGTTTAACCAGGTTTAACATTTGGGCTGAGTCCGTTCCTCTCCTCCACACTTTACTGTACTGTCAAGATGGCGGCAAATTCGCGAAACTTCCCCCACCCAGGGGCGTGTTTAACGTAGGTTGGATCGGTGCATCGCACCGGGCCCCCAAGCAGATTCTGATCACTTGGGCCCCTAAGCTGATTTCGATAACAATATTTTATTACGAACAAAACTTAAAATTCAGTCAGTGTCCCTCCAAAAATCTTCATTTTCTAGCGTTGAGGGCTGGGGTTGGGGGCCTTATTTGGCTTGGCATCTTGAGTTCCAGGCACAGAAATCTAAAGAGTAGACCGATGAAAAGACCCTTCAGGTTTCAGGAATTAACAATAAGGTCGAGACGTATGGCGCATTTTCAAAGTAAATATCCCATAATGCACACATCTTTTCTTAACACTCCCCATAGGGTCATGCAGCCCAGAACGAGCATTTAGTGTTCTAAGAAGAATGAAAACGTATTCGAGAAGTACTATGGGACAAAGAAGGACGTCCGACTTAGCTCTTTTAACAATTGAGCGAGACACACTCGACGAGATAAGTTTAGAAAACGTTATTTCAAAGTTTTTGGCCAAGAAGGCAAGAAGAGGGGTGAGGATGTGAATTTGGAAAAATAAAATTGTATTTAACGTTTGTGATTGTCAAAAATTTTTTCTCGTGCTAATAAACACCGCGGGGGGGGGGGCAAAAAAAATTTCGGGGGGCTACCGCCCCCCCCCCCCATTGGGCCCCTTCGGGGGCTCTGCACCGGGCCCTTCCACTCCTTAAACACGCCCCTGCCCCCACCACGTGAGTTAGGATTCTGGATAATCTCTATTTTGTGGTGAGGCTATGTTATGTTTTAATCACAAAAATTATTAAAATCATTTACAGAATGGTTATTGTGAGGTTTACGTTCCTTATTTGTAAGTGTCCACATTGACTTCACTTTATTCGCCGACTCACCAATAAACCTATCATTAGCATCTGTCTTTGCTTTTCTAAGAGCATCATAGTACTTTTTTCAAGCTGTTTCGCAATCTAACAGAATCAGGATTATTCATAATTTTACACGATTCATTTGAAGATTGTAATGTTTGGCGCATAACTCTAAGTTCATCAATGAACCACGAGATATTACTTTTGCCATTATTTGAACCCACGACTATCTTTTTCTCTGGAAATGATTTCCAAAATGCATTAAGAAACTTATCCAAGAAAGGGTTTACCTTGAGATGAGGAGGCATATCAGGATCCCATGACTGTCCTTCACACCGGGCCCGTCACATATTGTTTAATGCCTAAAATATATTTTAAGCTTGCTGCTTTAAGGCGTTATGTGAAAATTTACTTTTTCATTTGACCTTTCAACGTGGGAGAAGATTCGAGCATTTTCAATTATTAACAATCTTTGTTAGCACATTGCAATTTAAAGTGCTGCGATCTTGTCATAAATGTTAGATCTTACATACGTAAATAGATAAGCGACTCCTATGGATTTTGCGGGGCACTGTTTTAGTTGTGACTACACTCGCGTGTCCCTACTGTCGACCAAGCGGGAAATTCAAAATCAAATCTAATATTTACTCTGAATTATTTATCATAATTTTTCATTTTCAATTATCATATTTCCTTAATTGATCAATTGTATACAAATTTGCCCTTTTATTAATAAAAAGACATTTTCAAAAACTCAATTAAGGAAACACGATAATTGAAAAACTGCAATTTTTTTCGACAAAAAAAACCACAATAAATTTTTTGGACTATATACATTTTATTAGTACTGTAACGCCTCGGCTATCTCGGGGTTATAGCGGCGCACTAGGGGGGGGTTCTAAGTCTGTGTTGAGGTGCAAAGGATTGAAGAACGATAAAGATTTTAAGTAAATTAAATGCCTGGTAAACTTGATTTGATAAAAGGTATATTAGAATAAACGGTGGCAATTATATAATAATTATGATCTTCAAAGCGGGGGGGATTAACTCCTTATACAGTTCTTTTTATAATTTAAAATTGATGTAATATAATTAGGTACAGCATAACACTGGGCAGCAACTAGGTGATAAAATGGAGATTATTTAAAACCCCCAAAGGTAAATAAAGGCGTCAAATCGACAATGGTTTAACTAGCAAAAAGATGTAAATCGTGAATAAATATTTGTTATAATAAACACGTAGTTGTAAATAAATGTCTGGTATAATAAACGCTTAGTTGTAAATAGAATATGACGTCACAAAACGATCGTATCGGTTGGTTAGGCACAGCCTCTCCCGGTGTAAACCTGACTCGTCCTTCGTGCCGGGGAGGTCACGTGACTGTGAGTGTGACAGCAGTTATAAAATGAGAGCAGGTGACAGCAGTTATGCGAAGAAAATATACGAAGAAAAGACCCCCTTTCCTTTTTTTTTTGTTGGAAGGGTGACTTTTGAACAGTGAGGGATCAACGTAGACGTTAAAATGCCTGAAAAGGGGTCATAAGGGATCATAAGTTACTGAAGTAACTAGATACTTTACTGAAAAAAGAACTTAGTTACAAGTTACTTATGAAAAGTAACTAGATATAGTATCTTAGTTACATTTAAAGCAACTTAGTTACTTTTGGTATCTAGATACTTTTAAAAAGTAACTGAATACTTCTGTAAGTAACTAGATACTCTAGAGACACTAATAGCAATAGCATTCTTTTGCTGGCGGGCCAACTTAACGTAGCCCGCCTCTTTCGATTTTAGTGCCGTAGCAAAAATGCAAGGCACTCTTGTTTTAGCTTATTCGGTCGCTCCTCAGTCTGTCTGACGCTTAACTTGAGAACGGATTGAGGTATCGAGCTGAAACTTGGTAGACGGCTTCGTCTCCCGAAAAGTAAGGCGGGGATTGCTTTGGGACCATATCGGACAAAGGGGGTGGGAGTTAGGGGAGAAAAACCGAAAAACTGTTAATTGCAATAATATTGCAATAATTCGAGAACTACTTTTTGCCTTTCATAACCAGAAAGTTGCTTTGAAAAATTAAGCGGAGGCTGATAAAATCTTAAGGTTTACAAGATGGGATTACGATAATTGTATTTTTTCAGTTTACTACATAATGCAAGGTTGCTGGCCCTTCTTAAGGACCGGATGCATTATATTTAGCATCTTATGGCAACAGCGTTAATGATTTCACTCTTTTTTACCATACTTGAAGCCCCATTGCGGGGCCCTGTCCCGCAGGTACCCTGGCAGACCGCCGATTTCTGTATTTATTACACGTAAATTAACGAATAATGTGGAAAAGAATGTTAATGAAATTAGCCGAATATTTCTGTCGCTGCCTCCCCGACTAAAACACTGTTATTGTCAAACCTAATTCCATTGAATTCATACCAAACAACTAAGTTGAAATCTGTATGGATAGTCCAGTCAAGTTAGATTTTTTAGGAGAAATAATTTATATTATGGTGATCCCGGAGTACCCTATTTTCCCCCACTCCGAGCCCACAGTTACCCCCACTTTTTACCCCTATTTACCCCTTTACCAAGGCAATTAAACCTCTGATTAATTAGTGAATTTTTCACTTACCTTGGTTTACCTTTGTGATCGTCTAGATGAAAGTTAGGACCATTGAGTTTACTCACCCCGTTGTGAAAGGTGGTTATTTGTTTAAACAAATTAATTGTACAAAAGAATTAATCTAATCTCTTATGTCCCCCCCCCCCTGCAGGATCTTTTATCTAAAGTAGCACCTTGATGAGAGTCAGGTCAGTAAAAGAGAGAGAATTATTTTTGATTTTGATTTATTCAAGAAAATTTTGATTTTTCTTTTCGTTTGCGGCCGCTGCCGACTTGCAATGAATCTTTTAATCCAACTCGGATTCCCACAGATCGAAAACTCGACAGAGAAGACCTTTCTCTAAAGTTTTCCCGAACTGTAAACGAGGGAAACAGCGGAAAACCCCGTTTGAGATTGGATGATAATAATTACAATTATGGAATTACATTGATTGCCAAGATTAGTTGACAAAATGAGTTCTGAACAATGTTTAGCCCTTATTGAAGTAAATAAAGTATTACAAAGACAATTTAAACAAATTGAAAGTAAACAAATAAAAATCAATTGTCAAATCTAAAAAGCATTGGTTCGATTGTGGAACCGTGGGACTTCTAAGATGGTGGCATTTCCCTATAGTAAGAAATTGGCAAGAAAAATGGCGGTCGGTAAAGAAGATGGCGGACAGATGTTTGTGTTGATTCGCTAAGACAAGTTAATTCGACTAGTCAAGCCCTATCAGGTGGTAATTAAGAATCTAAAATTTTGTGCCTTACATAGAATTGTTCAATAGTTGTCCACGCTCATGCAAGCAAAATTAAATTGTTATCATGCAGTTTATGCCGTTATTTTGCGAGAACAAAATTCATGTACGCTTGGAGAGTTTCTCCATTGTTGCCAGATGTTTGAAAGGGTTATCAACCAGTCAAATAACTGTCGGTAATGTAGAAAGCTTCCTCTTTTATTTTCTTTGTCTTTTCGTTGTTTTTTTTGTTGTTTGTTTGCTTGTTTACCCAATAAATATTGGTAGCTGTGTAGCTTGTAAACAAAATTAGTTCAAAGTCAAACCGGAGTAGTTCAAAGTTCCACAGTTTGTTGTTGTTTTCGCAGATACCCCCCTCCCCCCCGACGATTATGTGTCTTCCCTCGTTGGCAGCACTTTAAGGTGCGCTAGAGCCATCAGCCAGTTACTGGACTCTAGGAGTTCTCGAAACCCGAGAAACTCCGGTTAATTAGTTTATAACAATTCGAAAATTGTTCTTGTTTTTTCCTGTTGTTGTGTGAACTGAACATACTCATTGTGTTTTGAGCTTTAAAATGAGCTCTATATCGTTAATTTGTTGCTGAAGGCAAAGAGGAAGATTTCACCCCTAATTGATGAGGTAAAAGGGTTAATTAATCAAGTTTGATTAATGAAGATCTGTTGGAGAGGTGAAATGAAGAGATTTCCCTGTAAATGTGAGCTGATTTCCAGGTGTAATTAATTAGTTGAACAGGTATAATTAAATTACGAGATAACGTCGTATAGGTGGCATTTAGATGCATTTGAAGTGAAGATTTTTGTCCTATGGCTGGATTAAGAAAGGGTGATGATTTTAATTAATTAGTTTGGTCCATTAATCCGAGGAGTAATCATGGAAACTTGAATTAATCGAGATACGTTCTGAACTGCTTGGGATGTTTAAATAATCCAGTACCGCTTTATAGTAGTACCACAATCTCTAACAAATGACCTAGCGTCCTTTCAGTTAAATCGCAATTAAAATCGTGTTTACACAGAATAAAATGATTGCAACAAATCTAGAATGTTTCCTACCTTTTCCTGAGCTTTGGGCTGCAATACCAAGGTTCACACAGTACTGCACAAATAACTATTAAATTATTATTAACAATTTTCACTGAAAGCAATAGAAATGCGTCTTTTTCGCTTCTCGGTTCGAAAGACTCTCCCTTGGCTTCACCCCCCCGCGGGCAGTTCTTTGTTGAAGGGTCCCGTTACGGCAACCAGATGCTTTTGCACCCTCAATTGGCGTATTCCGAGAATGTTATCGACCGGTTTTAAGAACCTGGTTCCCCTTCTCGAATATTCCAAAAAAAAATTGCGCTCTGCTGTTAATTTAATTTTGGAAGTACTTGCGCAAAATTGGTCATTCCGGCGGATCAGTTCAGTACCTACACCGATAGGTAGGGGTAATTTTTAATTAAACTTCTTCTCGTTCTCGCTGTTCTCGCCTAGTCCACCTTACCAGATAAATATTCTATTACTAGGTGAGCATTTTCCGAGGGACAAATCTATGGGTGAAATCAGTGTACAAGCTAGGTGAAATCATGGTGGCGAGTTCAAGGGAAATGAGGTATAATCATGGTCAAATAACGCAGGAAGGTGAAATCAGTGTACAAGAATTTGCTCATAGATTTGACCCTCGGAATTTTCATATTTCTAAGCTTTACTTATCTAACTTACTTAAATTGTTTTAAATAGATCTTCACTGTCTTTCCTATTAGAGTTTCCTCTAAAATTTTTTTGACGTCAGGCCACCGCTTCATGTCGAGGCCGCAACCTATCCGAGGCATTGCGACCTCGACAAGTTTTTGCTCATCCATAAAAGTGTTCAAGGCCTTCAGCGATGCCTCTAAACTTTTTAAATTTGGTTTTTCCCAGTATTTTTGTTTCGTTAACAAATTTGCCACCGTCCTCGGCGCCCCGCCAGGGCCCACCTCCAAAACAAACATCCCCCCGACTGCTGGTTTCGGGTCCCTGGTCGCGAAAGCCGAGACAAAATTATCTCTTCCGTACACTGAACTAAATCAGTGCGTGTATTTTATAAAAATGGGAATTATCCCAATCACATGATTTATTAAAATTCGTCCAACGAACAGATTAATCAGTTCAACGTTGAACCTGTGATTATTTTACGATTCTTCTAGTTATTGTGGAATAACCAGTAACATTGTATTAAACATAATCGTCATTGAAGCAGTGAATTTAATATTGTGGTATCAATTAAGTCGTTCATTGTGCTACTACTGACCTACATGATAATGATAAAATATTTCATTAGTTATTAAATTTACAATATTTGACGTATGTATTGTATTTATTGATTTTACGAATCGATTTGTTTAGAGAATGAATCAAAAATAAAAAATACCGTCTCCTAATTTTGTCTTAAGAATTTGTGACCAAATTTTGTTGCGGTAATTTCCGGACACCCTGTATAGCCTTCAAGATCGTTCTTTTTTCTTTAAAATCCTTCTCAGACGTCAATTTGATTTAATCATTAACTTTTCACGGTTTAATGACGGCTGAAGTATCAGCGATGCACATAGACCTTAATTTTCAGCAATAATTCTCGAATTTACGCATAATTCATAAGTGAGAATTAAGATGTTTGTGTAGTACTAGCTTAACTGATAAGTCATAGGTAAAGGCGTAAAAACATACATTTTTTAAAAAATCACAGGAAAGTAATGCTTAGACCACATGGAAGTCTGAAACAGGATTTTTATAGAAAAAACAACGATCTTGAAGGCTATTTGAGTCTCATAACGATTGGTTGTTGTCTAACCAATGCTCATGCACCCAAACTAACCCTTCACAACAAGTATCAATGGACCAAGCTTTCAACCAAGTATCAATAGGGCTACTTCAGCAATGCCATCTGTCCGAGGTTCACACTCAGATCGAAAGCCTTAATTCAAGGTCACATTCATCCAAGTCGGTTAAGAAATCACTGGCTTATTCCCTAAAATATGTTGACCGTTTTTTTGGGCCACCTTATAGTTAGATAAGTTACACAGTAAAAAATCTCGTTACACTATTCAACACAAAACAACTCTATCTAAAGTGTATATAGGTCCACACGTAATAGTGTCAAGAGTTTACACTAACGAAAATGTAAATTTTAAAGTGAATGTTTCACTAAGTAGAGTACACCATAATTTCATTAAATAACACTCAAAAGATGACTTTAGAGTTGAATTACACTAAACGGAGTAGACTCATTGTACACTAACTTACCTCGTGAAGAGTATGGTAGAGTTGTATTACACTAAGTAGAGTAAACTTATTTGACACTAATTTGCATTATAAAGTGTACATTACAGTGTCAATACACTAAATAGAGTAAACTTATTTTTCACTAAATTGCATTATGCAGTGTACATTAGAGTTTCAGTACACTAAATAGAGTAGGCTTATTTTACACTAACTTACCTCCTTACGTGTATATTAAAGCATCATTACACTAAATAAAGTTAATCCGTTTTACACTAACTTACATTATGAGTTGTTGTACCTTAGAGTCACATAACACTAGACAGAGTAAACACGTCTTACACTAGCACATTCACATTTTATAAATGGACCCTTATAAATAAGTGCAATTTTACCGTCATAGATGATCCTCGGATTAGCTAATCCAAGATTAATTGCTAGGTGACAACCAGAGGTCGCTCGTTACAACAGAAAATTAGCAGGATGAAGAAAAACTTGATTGCTATAGCGAAAGTAATATAATTATTACAAGAAAATACAAAATTCAGGGAATTACATCACTTACACGGCGCTATAATATTACTGTAGGTATACCGCGTCTTTTGTATTCGATCCCCGTATTGATTCATTTTTTTCTGCTCCATAGATGGAACTGGATCAAATTCAGTTTATGTTGCCGTTAGAGCTTGGTCGGTACCTAATGTGGGAAAAATTATTTTCACACTAACTTGTTAAATATCAAAGAAAAAAGCGTATACAAGTTAAAATTGAAATTATCGAAATTTGATCTTCTCGCGGTACCCTCCCAGCCCTGCGTTCTGATGCATTGGTACGTCATGACATCTGTTACCGTGCAATCAACTGGAAGGATCGCATAAAATTTTAATTTCGACATTTTACACAAGATAATAACAAGAAAGTATGGAAAGATGAAATTAATCTCTCACAAAGTAGCCATCAAGCTCTATCCATCGCTCTATCCGCTAAATAAATTGAATTTGATCCAACTCCACCTACGGAGCATGAAAAAAAAAGTTTCTGTTAGGTATTTGTCTATGGTCACCAAAAAGAAAAAGACTCGGTATAAAGAGAGATGCCACGTACTAAAATTGTGATTATAAGTATTTTTAACACAAGTAATATTTTGGAACAAAGTACCATGCGTTATTTGAATAATGAATATTGAAAGATTCTTTATTTTGAAGAAAAGAGAGATCGATAACATTGTATCCATAGCAGTCATTCAATGAAATTTTAAATGCATTTAATTCTGCTTCGAAGCTTAAAGTTTTCAGTGGGTTTGTAACAAGGAAATAATGACCGCTTATCACCACAACTTCAATTATTTTTTCAAATTGTGGCAAGTTCTGAAATAAACCAGTAAACACCACTAACTCCTTCTTGTATGTGTACCCAACTTGCAGCCATTGCAGAATTAAAACTGCTTCATCATCGTGAAAGGCCTCTACAAGTTCAGTAATTAAATCTTTGAACAAAAATTTTTGAAATGGCACATTTTGTGAAGGGCCTATTACAGTACGAATACTAAAAGTACTTACAGCTGTCAATTGCTGATGACGAGTGGCTAATGTTTTAGCTATATTTTTAAAATTGCGACACTTTGCTGCCATGCTTTTGAAACCATAATGCTTTCCCTCATATCGCATGGTCCATAAATTTATTAAGGGTCCCATTCTTTTTATTACTTCTGGGTAGTGAATTAGAAAATGCATTTTCCGTGAATTGTTCATTTATGGGTTTCGTTAATGTATACAAAATCGTGCATTAATAGACCCTATTAATGCACGATTTTCTATTAATCAACGATTTTAGTATAGGCAATCAACTATACATGTTCTGACATTAAACAAGAATTTAAGTGACATCTGTCAAATTTTCAAAATTGCAAATTTAAATAAAAGTCCCATCAATGGATACTCAGAATCTTAATTTAACACCACCTGAAGTGCTAGTAAGTGCAAATCTTGCGAGCTTAAGTTTGCTTCCAGAAAAAAGCTGTAAAATTTATGAAAAAACTTATGCCGATTTCATTTCATGGTGTGAGAAGAAAAATGCACTGCGACACTCAGAATCTGTGCTTTTGGCCTACTTTGGCAAGGCAATTGACATTTAATTTCTCATGTTTTGTTCATTCGGCCCTTTTTAGTGCCGTAGCAGAATGCGGAGGTACTCTTGTCTTTGCTTATTCGCTCGCTCGCTCGCTCGCTCGTCGTATCGATCGCTCCTCACTCTGTCCGTCGGATAACTTGAGAACGGATTGAGGTATCGAGCTGAAATTTGCTATACGGAATCTTGCCCAAAAAAGTAAGGCGGGGATTGCTTTTGGGCTATATCGGACCAAGGGGGTGGAAATTAGGGGTTGTAACTCAAAATTCCGCCTTATAAGTATTGGTCGAAATTAACGCCATTCGATACCCTTCCATTAATGATTCAAAAAGGTGTTATTCATGTTTTACAAAAAACCACCCTTAAAGGCTCTACAACCCCTAACATGAAGAAATACATAACGTCGGATAACTTGAGAACAGAGTGAGGTGTCGAGCTCAAATTTACTATACGGCTTTATACACTAAAAAGTAAGGCGGAGATTGCTTTTGGGTCATATCGGACCAAGGGGGTGGAAATTAGGGGTTGTAACTCAAAATTCCGCTTAATAAGTACTAGTCGAAATTGGCGTCATTCGATAGCTTTCCATTAATTATTCAAAAAAGGTGTCATTCATATTTTGCGAAAAACCACCCTTATAGGCGCTACAACCCCTAACATGCAGAAACACAAAAATACGAGAACTCAAAAACTACTCAACGTATGAAGGCAGAATTTGGTTTGTGAATTTCCAGTGACATTATAGGTGGATGGACAAATTTTCAAAAATATCTAACAAAGGGGATGAAATTTAAGGGTTGAAACTTGAAATTTCTTCAAGTAAATGGTAGCCTAAAATTACGGGGTTCGATAGATTTCGGTCAACTATTGAAAAAAGGTCTTATGAGTTTTCAATCTAAAACCAACCCCTGGGCCATTAACCACCCCTAACTCTTTGCAAGTCGATAATAATTACATTTTATTTATTTTTTCTGAAACCCTATTGGTTTATTTATGAACAACTGAAGTCAGTAAATACGCAAGGAGTTATGTCACACCGGAAAAATAAACTCACCCCTGTAAATCATAAAGGGGTGAAATCATGAGGTGTTGAAAACATGAATCTACAAATCACCTTAATTTTTCAACGAATTGGATTAGGGTGGTGAAATTGAAAACACAACTTCCTTTAGGGCATGTGGGGGTGGTGAAATAGGGGGTTGGAGTTTAGGGGTTGAAACGTCCATAAAGCCCTGTAATTTGACACAGAGAAGCAATATCTTCTGCGAAACTGTGACATCTTACACACTGCATCTTCGAGAAGGGAAGAGCGAATTTTAGGAGAAAATTATCGAAGGGGATGAAAGTTAGGGGTGGAAACTCGAATTTTCAATGAAGAATGTATAGTTGAAAATAATACCATTCGATAGCTTTCTATTGATGGTACAAAAAAGGTCATATTCATCATTCGCGAAAAACGACCCTTAAAGGCGATACAACCCCCTAACATGCCGAAACACAAAAATGCGAGAACTCAAAAACTGCTCAACGTATCAGGGTTAAATTTGATGTGGTAATTTACAGCGCCACTGTAGGCGGATGGGCAAATTTTCATTAATATCTAACAAGGGGGATGAAATTTAAGGGTTGAAACCGGAAATTTTTTCATCTAAGTGGTGGAATAAAATTATGGGGTTCGATAGACTTCGGTCAACCATTGAAAAAAGTCTTATGAGTCTTCAACCTAAAACCAACCCCTACGCTACTAACAACCCTTAAGCCCTAGCAAGCGGAGTAAACACATTTTTTTTTTTTTTTGCTTTCTTCTGATTTGTTAATAATTCAACGTCATTTTCATTAATTTTTAACCCATCCACAATTTTTCAACCCCTTTCATGATATGTGTACCCTCAAAGAGCAAAATTTACCCACACCGCTTCTTTTTCGTGTGATTTTCGCTAGTTCTACTTAACTACAGTACATTTTCATCTCTTTTGAGTTTTCATCCCCCTTAACGATTTTTCTCCCCCCCGAGCGTTAATTTTGTAAAATTCGCGCAGTTTTGCCTTTTTTCGGTAATAAATTTTACCGAATTTTACTCGTATGAATTGTTACTGAGTTTTTCACTTTTTCGACCCCTTCGCAATGTTTCAACCCCCAAAAGTCAAATTTGCATAATTGGCTTATTTTCGTGTTATTTTCTGTAATTCTACTTAATTACGATTAATTTTCATCCCTTTTAACTTTTCATCCCCCTGTACAATTTTTCAACCCCCTAAGTGTTTATTTTGCAAAATTCACGCAATTTAGTTTTCCTTCGGTAATAAATTAAACTCATTTGGATTATGTTTATCTTTTTCACTTTTCCAACCCCCTTCGCAACATTTCAACCCCCAAAAGCTAAATTTGCATAATTGGTTTACTTTCGTGTTATTTTCTGTAATTCTGCTTAATTACGATTAATTCTCATCCACTTTGACGTTTCATCCCCCTTTACAATTTTTCAACCCCCTAGGTGTTAATTTTGCCAAATTCGGATATTTTCGTTTTTCCTCGGTAATAAATTGAACCCATTTGGATGATGATTAAACTTTTCACTTTTTTCATCCCCCTTCGCAATGTTTCAAGTCTTCAAATGCAAAATTTACATAATTGGGTTAATTTGGTGTTATTTTCCGTAATTTTACTTAGCCACGGTTAATCCTCATACCTTTTGATTTTTTCATCCACCTTTACGATTTTTCAACCCCCTAAGTGCTAATTTTGCAAAATTCGCATAATTTCGTTTTTCGTCGGTCATAAAATTGAACGCATTTGGGATTCAGTTTACCTTTTACAATTTTTCAGTTTCCTTCTGTAATTCTACTTAACTTGGGTTAATTTTCATCCTCTTTGACTTTTCATCCCCCTTTACAATTTTTCAACCCCCTAAGCACCCATTTTACTAAATTCAATATTTCAACCCTCCAAGGGCTAAATTTGCATAATTGTCTTATTTTTGTATTATTTTCTGTAATTCTACTTAACTTGGGTTAATTTTCACCCTCTTTGACTTTTCATCCCCCTTTTTTTCATAATTTCGTCTTTTTAACACCACTGTGCGTCTGCGGAGGCACTACTACTAGGTGCAGATTTATAAAATCTGCACCCGACTCCACCAGTAAATTCAGCTCGCCCCTACATACACATTAACAAGGTAAACATCTACAGGGACACACATCGCATTGATATACATCTTTCGTTGGCTTTTAAATTGGATGCATGTTTGGTTGCATAATCGTTTATCAAACGCAATTTTGAAAAACAAATTTCGCCAATTTAATGATAATACAATCCACGGAAAAATATTGTAACTGACTCGAGTGTTAATAGGCGATTAATAATCTCTATCATTAACGCGTTCGCTGCGCTCACGCGTTAAAATCTCTCGATTATTAATCGCACTCATTAACACTCTTGTTCGTTAAATAACTATTTTAGTGCCGTAGCAGAATGCGGAGGTACTCTTGTCTTAGCTTATTCGCTCGCTCGCTCGCTCGATCGCTCGATCGCTCCTCAGTCTGTCCGTCGGATAACTTGAGAACGGATTGAGATATCGAGCTGAAACTTGGTAGGCAGCTTCGTCTCCCGAAAAGTAAGGCGGGGATTGCTTTTGGGCCATATCGGACCAAGGGGGTGGGAGCTAGGGGTGAAAAACCGAAAAACTACTAATTGCAATAACTCGAGAACTAGTGGAGATATCTTGCTGAAAATTAGTATGCACGTTCGACCTTCAAGTCTGTTGAAAGTGAGGGGGTGCCAATTTCGGGGGATGAAATTTAGGGGATGAAAACCACAAAAAATATGATAACTCCGCAAGGGTTGCACGCAGCTGTCGGAAACTCAACGTACACACATATATCGGTGAAATCTTGTGGGGGATGCGTTTTTTCGTAAAATCGAACAAATGGGGTGGAAGTTAGGGGTAGCAACTCGAAATTCCGCTTAATAAGTACTAGTCGAAATTGGCGTCATTCGATAGCTTTCCATTAATTATTCAAAAAAGGTGTCATTCATATTTTGCGAAGAACCGCCCTTATAGGCGCTACAACCCCTAACATGCAGAAACACAAAAATACGAGAACTCAAAAACTACTCAACGTATCAAGGCAGAATTTGGTTTGTGAATTTCCAGTGACATTATAGGTGGATGGACAAATTTTCAAAAATATCTAACAAAGGGGATGAAATTTAAGGGTTGAAACTTGAAATTTCTTCAAGTAAATGGTAGCCTAAAATTACGGGGTTCGATAGATTTCGGTCAACTATTGAAAAAAGGTCTTATGAGTTTTCAATCTAAAACCAACCCCTGGGCCATTAACCACCCCTAACTCTTTGCAAGTCGATAATTATATTTTATTTATGTTTTCTGAAACCCTATTGGTTTATTTATGAACAACTGAAGTCAGTAAATACGCAAGGAGTTATGTCACACCGGAAAAATAAACTCACCCCTGTAAATCATAAAGGGGTGAAATCATGAGGTGTTGAAAACATGAATCTACAAATTACCTTAATTTTTAAACGAATTGGGTTAGGGTGGTGAAATTGAAAACACAACTTCCTTTAGGGCATGTGGGGGTGGTGAAATAGGGGGTTGGAGTTTAGGGGTTGAAACGTCCATAAAGCCCTGTAATTTGACACAGAGAAGCAATATCTTCTGCGAAACTGTGACATCTTACACACTGCATCTTCGAGAAGGGAAGATCGAATTTTAGGAGAAAATTATCGAAGGGGATGAAAGTTAGGGGTGGAAACTCGAATTTTCAATGAAGAATGTATAGTTGAAAATATTACCATTCGATAGCTTTCTATTGATGGTACAAAAAAGGTCTTATTCATCATTAGCGAAAAACGACCCTTAAAGGCGGTACAACCCCCTAACATGCCGAAACAAAAAAATGCGAAAACTCAAAAACTGCTCAACGTATCAGGGCTAAATTTGATGTGGTAATTTACAGCGCCACTGTAGGCGGATGGGCAAATTTTCATTAATATCTAACAAGGGGGATGAAATTTGTAACCTGCCGAGAGGTCATGAACCGAAGAAACACTGGCGAAGATATCGTCCAGAAGTGTCTTTTATCACTAGGAGCACTACACAAAGTGTCTTTAGGGGTTGCTGCAGTGTTTCTTTACAGCCGGATTTCACTTGAAAGGAGTGTGCGAACACAGGTGACGCGCAAATTATTTTGGGAAATCTCATTTCCCCATTAACCGATAAAAATAATTAGAAAACCGTCACAGTACATACACAGACATTTTTTAAAAACCACTTTTTTGTGATCCTGGGACCTTGAAACGTAAAGATCTGGTCTTATCTCAATTTCGAATTTTGGAGTGATTGCAGTAACCTCCCCTTTTTATATGGTTGTGGGGAGGTTAAAAAGGCAATGTGAAAAAAATACAATTTTCAAGAGGAATTTTAAAAAACCATTTGTGTTCTTCATCGTCATTTTCGATTATTAGATCGGGGTTACTTATTGTACGTCAATTTGCATTAAAATGTCATTTTGCCCGGGAAGGTCAGTTACGAGCTCCTGCGTCTTAGCCGTCGATATGCTACATTTCTCCCTTTTCCTAATCATTCGTTATGAACAGTTAATAGTTCGAATTACTAAGAAATAAGTACAATGATTATAATATTTAAGTACATAGAAATATCTAAGTATCTAAGTACCTACCTACAAATCCTGACATCAACTAGTTTGCCTTCTAATTTTACACATTGCAATAAATACCATCAATCCAATTAACAAACAGTGACTTTACTTAAATAGAACTGGACAGTAAACTTACTATTTAAAGGATAATAACAATACAAAGTATTGCTTGGAAATATCATATAAATCACATGTGAGTTGTGAGAAACTACTTGGAACTAAGATACGTGCAGCTAATCCTGAGACAGTGAACTTTCAACATTATCTTGCATACCTTCCATTCCCCATCGATTTTTTGGAGCGTGTTCCGCCTATATTCTCGTCCAGAATTATCATTCCTTATTACAACGTCACTCCCTTTAATAACGTATTACTGAGTGTAGTGTTGGGTCGAAATTCGGAGTAGTTTTATTATCCCTTACAATGTTCTTTTGGTAAACCTTATCTCCAATTTCTAAGTGGACATCTGCCGTAGCTTTTCTCTTCGGTCTGCTTAGGTTTTTTCTTTATGCTTCAGTTCTGTATCTTTCCTTGACCTCTTCGTCAAAGATATTTTCCAGGTCGATCACGCTAGGAATTTGGTCTCGAAACTGGCGTCGAAAAAATAGCTCACAAGGCGTCTTTCATGTTGTTGTATGTGGGGCACTGTTGTACATCATTTGAAAATCTATCAACTTCTGCCGCCAGTTGTTCTTCAACGCCTGACTAATTTTCAGTCTTTTTAGGATATCTCTGTTCTGTCTTTCAACTTCACCGTTCATTTGAGGCCAATAAGGTATGACATGATATAGTTTTATGCCGTTTTCGTTACAGAATGCTCGTGTCTCTTGGCTAAACGAACTGTTTGCCATTGTCAGCCGTGATTGACATAGGAAATCCCAATCTTGAGAAGGTCACCTTTAGGCTATTAATATTTGCTGCAGAAGTTATAGTTCTCGATCTTCACATCTCCGGATCGGCTGAAATCATCGACTAGGACAAAAAGGTTATTTCCACTCGGTAAAGGGCCCATAAAATCTACAGCAATATCAATCCGGGGTCCGGCTGGTATTGCTCTTCTTTTAATTTGAAGTGGGGCATTGGGTGCTGAAACCAATGTGCATGTGATTTCACTATCATCCCAGCTTGTTCATCAATCTTGGACGCAGTACGTACAATTTTAACTAAAATTCTTAAATAATTTGAATTCCTAAATTTATTGTCAAATCATGTAATTGATTTAACAATAAAAATATTCTGATAATTTAAGAATTTAGGCTAAAATTGCAAAAAGAAAGCATACCTAAGTTAAAACTATGTAATCATTTTATTATATTATGATAGAAATCCAACATAGGGGTTGCCTTTTTATACGACGAATGCAACATCGAACCGCAATGAAACAAAAACTTTAGGGTTAGTAGACATTTAAAAAGAAACGAGTGAATACAATAATTATTATGTATTAAATTCTCACGTTTTAACAAAGCAAAACAAAAATAAAGAAATTTCTCCTTAAATTAAATAATGAAACTCACAAAAAAGTTAAAGTTAAACAATGGTTAATCGCAGGCAAGAGATGTAAATAAATAAAAATCAACATAAAACTACCTACATGCTAACCGCCTCCAAGAATCATATCACGTAATCCATGACTCTGAAAATAACACAATTATTAGCAGTTTTGTTCATATTTAATTAATTACCCAATTGTTCATCTGATTGGTCAAAATGCATTGCCAATTATTATTTATCTGCCTGGCCAAAATGCATTGAACTGCTTGGCATTAGGGTTGTTGTTAAATCTTCCTTTTGCACGAATACAACAAAAAAATGTCTCTAAGAAATCTTAGGACAATTTGTGTGTTAACAAATATTCTAATTTCGCAGCCTGCATAATTAAAAATAAGGGAAATATGTTTCTTAAAGATATAATAAAGATAAAATAAAAAGGCAGCAGAGAAGCGGCTGGAACCTCCCCAACGCGTGGGTCTTTGATTTCCGTGACTTGTGTTTAAGATTTTAAAGTTAATATGCCTAAATGGCACTTCCCGTTAACCAATTGCTCCCAAAAGCCTTTCAGCTCTTCAACGGGTCACCTGACCTCCATGTACCAAATTTCAGACAAATCCTTCCAGTAGTTTGGGCTATAACGTGGTTTCAGTGTTATTTCAAAATTTCGATTTTTCTACCCAATGGGTAATAAATGCGAATAAATTTTATCTCATTTAAAACCAGAATTCGAAGACCCTTCTGATGGTGGCAATAAATCTTTCAAAAATTTGTTTTGGATGGGTAAATGAGAGAATACTTTAAATTTGGAAATTGGTGTGCCAAAACGGCACTTTCCGTAGGTCGATTGAATCCAACATTTGTTCAGCTCTTCGACGTGTAATACAATCCCCATGTGCAAAATTTTAGCCAAATCGGTTCAGGGGCTTGGGCTGTACCGCGATTTTAAAGTCCGATAAAAATCTCGATATTTTTAGTTTTTGGTCAAAAGGGCACTCACAGTGAATACATCTTTGGAAGCAGAATCTGAAGGCCTTTCTTATTGTGACGTGAAAAATGGGGGTTTACATTTAAAATTTAAAAGTTGATGTGCCAAAACGGCATTTTTGGTTGCACGATTGGCTCCAAAAGCTTTTCAGATCTAAGTTGGGTTATCACATGCACACGTACCAAATTTCAGCCAAATCGGTCGAGTAGTTTGGGCTGTGGCGTGTTTACGAACGAACGAACGTACGTACGAACGAACGTACGTACGTACATACATACAGACACATTTTAAAAACCACTTTTCTGGGTTCCTGAGACCTCAAAACGTACAGATCCGGTCTTATCTCGAATTCGAAAATTTTAGTGATTGCAGTAACCTCCCTTTTTTTTTAAATGGTGAAGTGGAGTGGGGAGGTTAAAAACCTGTTTTGCGCTGTGAATGTACACACACACACACACACACACACACAATTATCTTTTAGACCTGCAATTGCAGCATTATGAAGCATATCATAGGTTTCTTTTGAGGGTGGTACATTGTAGGCATTTTTTGGCCAAGTTTGCTTCTACAATTTAATAAATCAAAGATGTGGTTAAAAGTAAAATTTTTAACTTTTTTGTAAAAAGTCGAAAAAATAACTTTGAAAAAAAGCTGTTACGAACAAATTTTAAACTTCAAAACTGCTTTAATGTTTAAACGTTGCTGACTAATGATGATTCGTAAAAAGAAAATTGAAAATATTAATCCGCTTATGTTTAAATCAGTTCCAAAAATTATGGCCCATAAGACCAATGTTAAAATTAGTTTTAAAGAAATCCACCACGTGTCGCTTCAAGTAATAAAAGTGTTCGTCATGTTCATTAGATTAAATAAGGTCTTGATCTCTTTTGGCCAATTGGTTTGTTCGCTTATTGATCAAGCAGTTAAATTGGTATGGTATTGAGAAAATATTATTTATTTTCGAAACTTAGCCAATATTCTTTTTATTGATCTAGCAAATAGTTAATAATATTAAAAGCCAGTAGGTTTTTTGGTCGCTTTATTCGGATAATAGGTAATCATTTATTTACGATTTGACTTTTTTTTTCTTTGGCAGATAGAATGCTCGGAGAGTCACGGCACATTTTTCCTTTCGGAACTCTTCTGAGGATCATTTCCAGTAAAACGCAATCTTTAAAAAACTGGACAAGCTTGTGTTCCATTTGCTTTTTCCAAAAATCAAAAGAAACACTTATTTCTGTTCGAGATGTGCAGTTGGCCCTGAACTTGGAAATAATAGTTATGATGTTGTTTTAGACAAAGTATGTCACCCTCTAGCTTCAAACACGGAAAGCTTTTTAGTTTTTACCTCAATGATTACGTCATCACCGATTAATCGTAAAATAGATAAATAATAGTTGGAGATTTAGTTTCGTTCCACAAGGAGTACGTACCATCAGGAAAGCTGCTAGGAAATTATATTGGTTATCGATGAAAATACCACTGGCAACACCTTCAAACCGCGATTTTCCTCGAATAGGGATATTGCCGTGGATTCGTGGCGCTTTCCATATTCGAGAAATCTTGACGTCAGGGCATTGATATAAAATATTTTTGACGATGTTGTTACATGAGGTTTGGGGAATTTATGACAAACTTGTCCAAAAGCCGAAGCCGTCAGACGATCACGCCGTATTTCTCTGAAAAGTTTCAAACTGGCCCACTGTGTCTTCGGAAATTTCTAGAATTTCTTCACTTGTCACCTAAAAATCGGGTTATTTCAATATATCCGTCCTTTGCAAAAATCATAAAGTGAAAGTAAATATCGAGAAGCCGCTTATCTTCATGTAAATATTATAGACCGCCTTTGGAATGACCCTCTTTGTGTCAGGTTTTTCCTCTTCATACAATTGAATTTTGCCTATAGGCTCATGAAATGCTCTGCAAGATTGTTGGTTTCATGGGGATGATTCGCTCAGCTTTATTTTTGATTTTATTGAGCCCTTCTTCTATGCGACTGATAACTCAGTCAGATTTTAGCATTTCGACTGAACATTCGTCCTCTCTGTCACATTTGTAATACTCCTTGCAGTTCCTATGGTCGCCAAAAACATGATAGGGACCATTTCCTAATTCTTCCAATAAGTTGTGAGCAATCGTGACTCCATTCTTGTAGCTATGCTTGATGGCACCTCGAGGCCAAACGAGGTCGATTTTGCTTTACTAATCGTCGACTTCTCAGGGGTAGCTTTGTGTCTCCCATAATCTACAAGTACATTCTATCTTCTATGGATTCTTGATCAACCTCAAAAATTCTTCCATAGAAGCAATCTTGATGTGGTACGATTCTTTGTGCAGGTGGTGGAAATGGGGCTGAAGCTGTTGTAGAGATTTGTGACTGGGGCCGATTAGATCTGGTATCAAAATATTATGCTACTTCTGATCACACTAATGATATCCATTCGGAAGCAAGGACAGGAGAAACTGTCTATCATCGTCCGTTTCGAATTGACGTTCTCTTTCGTCTCGGTTCTGTAGTGAAATTTTCGGCCTTCGGTCATACTGCCACATTCAGGCACCTCATTAGGGGTAATTCTACATAAGAATTTTTATGCGTGATGTTCTTCTGTTCAGAGAATTGATGTTTATCGACATTTGATGATAAAATTTCGATTGACTCCATCCCTTGGTTGTACGTCAACAGCAATTGGACTCTCATTAAATTCATCAAAACTTTTATAGTCATCATGATTTTTACTTTCACTGTCACCTGCAGGTATTGAATTAAATATTCTCTCAATATAATATCATTATGGTCGAGCTGGGGTAGGTCCAACACGTTTTCTAGTACGACCGGGCTTGAAATATTATGGCTGTCTGCTATTTTTTGTGGAATATACAGGACTGATCCATTAATGACTGGGAGTTTGAAAAATTCTGAAAAAGGATTCAACGAAATATTTTTTTCATAATAACAAAGTATGGAGAAATGTTCCAATATTGTTAAACATACGTTAATATTTGAAAATTCACTACTGGGACATTACAAACCTGCTTCTGTATTTGGAAAAGTTTTTTGGACAAATAGGCGATCATGGGGATTTGAAACTAAGTCTGAATTTGTTGTTACAGCATCTGCAATTGAAGCGTTCAATGCATTTCTTAGCCAAATACCCCGCAAAATAAGTCACAGCACATGAATTTAAACTAAAATTATTGTCAGTAAAATCAAAACTCGAGTCAAAACTGTAATGCATAGCTTCCTCAGCGTCCATGAAAGTTTCGCACTTTTTTATCACTTTCATGAGGTGAAACTTCACAATTCACAGACGATTCTGTCTTCATCAGGTTTCGCAATTACTTGCTGTTGACGGTTTCATCAATAATTAATGGCATTACTTCTAAATGTTAGTCTAAAAGAGTTGGCTGATGGATTGCAATTATTTCCACCCCTCTGCCTATAAACGGCAAATACATTTTCCAGAACATCCTGGTTAAATTTATTTTTTAGTAAATAGACCATTCGATAGCCATTACTAAACCGTCGAAGCAAGGTGGTCGCTTCAGTTTTCCCGTTTTGTGGTTTATCTTCCATAGTTTTTCTAGCAAGGCTTTCCCCTTCTTTAAGGCTGGCGTTTCGCCGGTTCCCGCCAGAATAGGGTTTTTTGCTCCTAATTTAAATTTGAGGACGGCTATCAGCTTACAATTGCTTTAATACCTGTGCGTTTATTAATGTAACACGTTGGTTAACAAATTATTGTTAAAACTATACTGGTTTTTTAAATTTGTACGTTTTTCCTATTTCGTGCCAAAAAACAACATTATTGTACAAATTTGAAAAATCAGGGTAGTTCTAACAATAATTTGTTAACCAACGTGTTACATTAGTAAACGGTCAAGTATTAAAGCAGTTGTAAGCTGATAGTCCCTCTAAAATTTAAATTAGAAGCAAAAAACCGTATGTATTCTGGCGAAACGCCAGCCTCAATGTTGAAATCGCGAGACTATTTTCTTCGGAGAGTGCACTGCGAAATGGAAATTTTAAAGTTGGGGTTGCTGGGGGTTAGGGGGTGCGTTGTGAAATCGCACCCATCACGGATTAATGTGTACCCCTCGAAACAAAAATCGACCTGTCCGAGCATTTCACGGAAAAACAGCTTAAAATGTGAGAAAACCGGCCTGTTTCGTTTCCGTTGGACCAGTCTGTATATTGCCGTAATTTGTAGTTTATTTTTATTGTGTTGTAAAATTAAGCGAATGACCCGGCTCGAGGTAAAGTCAACAATGGAAAAGTCAAAATTTAGGTTAGATTAAAATGCCATCATTCTGATTTAAATCACCACCATTGTAGATGATCTTAAAATCTGCCATTTGCACAAGCGACAAATCTCCGATCTTCCACGTTTCTGTTAAGACAATTATCTCAAAATCGGTGTTGAATTGACGGAGAAAGATTTTCAGTTCATCAAGGTTTTTTGCTATACTACGGATGTTTGTGTGAAAGATTTTGAGCTTTGTTGCTGCTGGGACTGTTTGCTTATTGTAATCATAGGTTTGTATTATTTGTGGTTGAAAATCACGAATGAAAGGGTCCTTGTTAATGCAAGGCAATCTGTTCTAAAGAAAACTTTTATAAAAATTAATGCAGGAAAATGTGAGGCCAGAATAGTACATTTTGTAAAGGTCTGATCATCTATAACTCACTACCTGTAATTGTGAAAAATGCTGAGTCTATAAATCAATTTAAAAATACTTTAAGAAACCATTTTATGTCTGAAAAAAGGTTTATTACAGAAATATTTTAAAATTTATGTACTTATTGTTCTTTTGTTTAATGTATAAGCTTGTATTACCTAAATGTTATATTAATATTGTTGTTTGTTTTAGCTTTTTGCTATTAATAAACCAATATTATTATTATTTACAAGGTGGTTTATGGTTTCCAAAATGATGGATCCAATGAACAAAAGTTTTTGACGTCATCGAGCCTCGGTCTGTCATGCAGCATACCGAGCCAGGAGGTAAATCGTCTGCAAATTTTTTTTTTTTTTTTTAGTTGTGTTGATTTTCCATTTTCAGGCTTTCGCCTCTTACTGGTGTGTTATTTGTGTTTTTCTACTTTCCTTGGCTGTTCATTATGGTATCTTGTTTTTGGTGTTTATATCGGTATCTCTGTCATTAGTCCTCTCTTGAAATGAATATCTTTTTATTTTTCTCTGATGAGGTTGTTGAATGTTGTACACAATTGGGTTTTCATGGTTGAGTATTTTTTGTTTACATGCTGATGCGATGTTTTGCAGATGATTTTTAATTTTTTGCATTGCTGTGATGTTGTGCAAGTGGTCAATATTCTTTGACATGGGGTTTAAATGTTATGTTCTTGTCAATTCTCAGTCCTAAATATCTGATATCATGCTCTATGTTTATTCTTGCGTGGTCTATTGTCATTCCTGTAGGTATGTTCTGTTTGTTATAATGAGTATTTTTGTTTTATCATGGTTTATGATCATTCCAATTGTCTCAAGGTGGTTTTTCACTTTCCTAAAGGCCTGATCGGTTTTCTGTTCCAGGATGTCCATGTTCTTGGAGGTGGTTATTATGTTGGTATCGTCCGCGTATAGTCCATACTTTACCCTATGGTATGTCGTTTATGTACAGTGAAAATAGGACTGGGCCTAAAGCAGAGCCCTGCGGCAACCCACCCTTTATGGTTTTTAAGGTTGACTTATCGCCTTCTATTTCCACAAAGTATCTCCTGTTATCTAGGTAGCTTTTTGTAATTTTTGTTAAGTTTTCGTTGATCTGCAAATTCTGGTTTCACCCGTTTACCTTTATAGAGAATCATGGGCGGAATTGCGAAACCCAAAACGTTTGCACCAGAAACCATGGCAACATTTTCACCATGTTCGTTACCAATGATATGAACCCTTCTGGCCCCCTTCTTGGCCAGTATTTTGGGCTCCTTATGCAAGTTTCGCTTGCATCTCTTTTTATCCATGTTGAACAGGCGTTCAGGTTTTTCAAACGAATCATTCTGCTCCAGTAAATCTTCCAATTTCGTGAAATGGTCCTGTACAATGAACTTGTTCAGTTTTTGGGCAAGTTTTGGAATCTTCTCAACGAAATTACCGGATTTTGTTTTAAAAAAATGCAGCAGTGAAACGGCTGGAACCTCCCCATTGCGTGGATCTTTGACTTGTGTTTCTAGTCGAATTAGCACAGAAATAGAATATAGCAGAAGTCGTAACTTACCCCTTGTATGCATATACATATATAAAAGGTGACTCCTGGACAAGTGGCCTCCAGGAGGCGCGACACCACCTGCCAGTTTTGGCCGTCGAGCCCGCAACAAATCCTGTTCGCCACCACTTTTGAAATTTTGTTGGCCACCAGCCATACATTCAACTTTACAAAGGACGCCATCATCGCCAGCTGGCACAATGCCATTTTTGTATCTTTACATCAATCCTGACTAAATTGTAGCAATATCACAAACCACCACCACTTTTAATAACACTCCGTCATGCAGTGCATAAAGAATCAAATAACAATTAGTAACTTTCCAGTATAATTCTTCTTGCTCAATTTTTCAATGGGAATGAATAAACGGATGAATTTTTCCCCTGGTCCAGGGCAGTAAGATGGCATGGCATCCTGAAATAAATGTGATCACTGTTTATTTATTAGGTACCTATCCCTATCACAAAAAATATCCATTGTACCTACCTAATCAATTTAACTTGTTGGCAATCCACAATATCACAGTAAGGCTCATCCAAAGGGTTGTTGGCCTGGGACAAGGGTTTTCTCTGGAATAAGCCGTTGTTGTTTCGTCGATGTTAATTTCATAATCATAACAATCCAACCAAAAGCTGTGTCAAAAGTCTTGTTGTCACCTGTCAATCTAATTTCCATTTTGTCGACGTATGTTTTTTCGCGCTAAGGTTACCAGTCAGCCTGGTTGTTGACACCGTGCGGGGTGCGTTCAGTTAAGTAGTGCTGCTGGGTGGGTAAATTGGCGTTGTAGTACTTACACAGTGTCAACAATAGCTGCTTTCCATTTACACATTTGTCTGAGAAAACTCACTGAACTCAGCAATTTGATTGGTTCATTTAACTCAGCTATTTGATTGGTCAATTACAAATGAACCAATCAAATTGCTGAGATTAACTGAGGCTCCTCAGGTAAATGTGTAAAAAGAAAGCGCCTAACGTCAACGCGTCACTGCGCAGACCACGTTGACCAGGTAACGTGAACACTAATGTTGTCGCGCTCTTTCTTATGTATGCTACAAACAAAAGACAAAAACATGACCAAGTAGGCGACCAGGCTGACTGGTAACGTTAGCGCGAAAAAACATATGTCGACGGAATGGAAATTTGATTGACAGGATTGACAGGTGACAACAAGAGTTTTGACACAGCTTTTGGTTGGATTGTTATGATTATGAAATTAACATCGGCGAAACAACAACGGCTTATTCCAGAGAAAACCCTTGTCCCAGGCCAACAACCCTTTGGATGACCCTTACTGTGATATTGTGGATTGCCAACAAGTTAAATTGATTAGGTAGGTACAATGGATATTTTTTGTGATAGGGATAGGTACCTCCCTCATAATAAATAAACAGTGATCACATTTATTTCAGGATGCCATGCCATCTTACTGCCCTGGACCAGGGGAAAAATTCATCCTTTTACTCATTCCCATTGAAAAATTGAGCAAGAAGAATTATACTGGAAAGTTACTAATTGTTATTTAATTCTTTATGCACTGCATGACGGAGTGTTATTAAAAGTGGTGGTGGTTTGTGATATTGCTACAATTTAGTCAGGATTGATGTAAAGATACAAAAATGGCATTGTGCCAGCTGTCGATGTTTTAAAAAACTATTATTAATAAAGAATTTTTAACGCGTTCTGGGCTTCTTCCATTACTCAGTTTTAACAATCTATTCTTTAGTGCCACTCTGCTAGTGATTAATATTCAATAACAATTTAGCCAATAATGGACAAAATTTGATTCTTTTGAACTGAAAAATTTGGAAATAAATTCAAAAAGCATTTTATTACGTATACAACATGATGTCTCAAGTTCCAATTTAATTACCAGTACCGATGTTGTCAGCAGCTGCTTTTCCAAACAGGGTTCTTAAACACTACCAAACATCTTCTAACTATCTACAACTAATTAAGGGAATACATAATGTTCTGTCCACGAAAACATGTAACTCCTACTTGTGTCTTCACTTACAAAACCTTTTAACACAAATAGGTAACGTAAAAGATAAAGACAGTTTACGATGGGAGGTCATTGCCAAACCCGAGAATGCCTTCTGATCCTTGTTCGAACTACCACTAACAATATTGCCACCTAAAGTAGAATAATTGATTAATTAAACGCTAGCACCGAGTAAGAGCTTACCTCATAATTGCAATTCAAAGTAATTTACTTGACCAAGTAAAATTTTGAGGTTAGGTCGTCAACCAAGTCTGACCGAACCCTTGTCGGCTGCTGCTTGTCGCCGCTGGTAGGTACACTAATTCTGCGTCAGCAAGAAGGCAAAAAAGAACGATTCGCTCCAGATTTAAAAAAATAATTTCAAGCCACGGCTTTCTTAATGTCAACAATTAGGTCAAAAATCGCAGATTCGGCCCTGGCTGACAATTTACGTAAAGCTTCGAAGGACACCGAAAGTACACGAAGTAATGCGCGCGTCGTTTTAAAATCCAATTTTTCAAAAATTCCTGCTAGGTAACCAAGGGGCACTAGCAGGTAATCTTTTTTTTCAGGATACCGGCCAGCCGGGTCTATCCACTGGATAAGCTAGCATTGATTTAAATCTGTTCCTGGAGCAAGGAAAAAATAAAATTCGTTTTCCCATGTTAATCTCCTATACGGCGCGGAAAATGATACACGGTATAAAGACTTCATGGTAGAACATTCTCCCAAGTTTTACTTCGCATCCCAATATCAGCAATCACCATTGAATCTTAAAATTCGAACTTACCTTTTTTAAATGGGACACCCGATATGTTTTTGCATGAATCAATAGGTGATCAATAGAGATTTTTTTTCTGACTACCGATGTAAGGTGAAGATGGTTAATATCCTTTTGATATCTCAAGCTAAAATTTTTCGGGTGAAAAATAGATGTTCAGTAGGACGTTTCAGGAAAAATCAGACAGTTTATGTTACAGTGTGGCGTGGTAATAAGAATTAATTGCTGGTATTATTCAATTAAATTTGACATTTTGTTCATAATAAATAATACTGCTAGTTCCAGAGACAAGATATCGCAAAAATTTCTGTTTCCACGGCATACCTACTCCATTTCATTAAAGTTCGGTTTATTCGATTCTGATCTATTCTGATCACTATTGTTTCTTAAAGCGATAAAACTGAAATACCTAACTAACCCTATCATCATCGGGATCGGTAAAAATTCTGTATTAATTCTTGCAGAAATATACCGGTGTCCCTTAAAAAAACAAGTAAAGTCCAAAATAAAACTTGGTTCAGGCGATTATATCAAGGAATAAGGAAGGTGTAGGAACTTCAAATAGTGTAGAATAAGAAATGAAGGTATATACATTCACACAAAAAAGTAAATAAGTACGCTTGCAGCAGCTAACTTTGAAAATTGATTTCGCCACAAAATTTCTTAATGAACTTTGATAAAACTTATGGTTAACGCGAGCGAGGTCAGCAAAGCTTAATTATACAACTGCCTTAATTATAACGGGTAACTACCTATACGTTCAGAGGTTAGCTGCATGAGCGTTTACTTTTTTTGGATGATCTAACATCTGTAGTGTTAGTTCATAAAATCTAACTAAAACTTTTAATGAGCTGGTGCAATTCTGAAACTTACCATCTTCAGATTTGGGTTCGCTTATTAAAATGAATCTCAGATTCTTGGGTTTCTGCTGTTTTAAAACGTCGGCTATCGTTCGCCCCTCTGGAAATGGTTGGGACTGAAAGTCCAACAAATCGAAGTTAAAATCTTGGGCGTCGCCTCTTATGGACTTTCCTTCGGGAAAATACAACTGGAGGCATTCCTCCAGGATATCATTTCTTGATGCACTTTTTGGGAGCCGCGCCTTTCGCGGGCCTCCTCCTGTGGTTGTTCTTACTTGCTTTTTTTTCACGTCTACTTTCATTTTCCAACTGAGCTCAACTGATCGCAGAGTTGTCTTGTCCGAATCCCTGGCTTTTTTCTGTTCAGCTCCTTCACTATGCGCAGTTTGGATTCCCAGTCTTTTTCTCAGTTTGTCTATTAAATGCTCCTTGGTTGCAGTGCCCGAAGTTTCTCCAAATGTTTGCTTACGGCAAAATTCTTTTAGAGCAATTCGGTCCCCATATCTAGGAAGGAACTCTTTTAGCTCGCTTTCGTTACTGAGCAGATTTACCACATCCATATCGATCTATAGCCAAAGAAATTATAAACGTGTACATATTATTTTAGACAGAATCCTTATAAATTTTAATGAAGAGTTAGAATTAGAAATCGCTTCTACCAACTTCCCTGTTAGTAAAATTCCTTGCTAAATTTCCTCATACCAACCAAATTTTCACGTTCTGTCACTTCAATAGAAAATGAATGGAGAGTAACAACGTTGTCTATGACGTACCTAACCAACCATACATAATTACCAGAAACTTCATTGCCTCTGATTAGTCAGAGACTTGAGGGCGGTTGTATAAAAATTTAGTCCTGCTATTTTATAGATACCTACCGGCGTGATCAGAAAAAACGAGTATACAGCGACGTCACTTTAGACACAAGCATTTTCCAAAATTTTAGTTGTGTAATTTTGACTTTGACCATATTTGTGGTGTTACTATTACCATCTTGCAATCGCATTTGAATTTATTGCCTTTTGAATTTCGTTTAATTATCGCATTTCTACTTTTTCTGTCAAAATGACATTAACGTAAAAATTAGGTACAGAAATTCATTTTCGAACCCATACTTCAACTCATGTTTTGAGTGTACCTACCTACTCGTTTTTTCTGATCACGATATGGGTACAGTATGCGTCAAATGTTTTGCTCGATCGTTATGCAAATTGAAAACTTTACGGAACAGGTTCGATCATGCAATTGCTTTGAACGATATGACAATGATTGGATTCCAGGTAACTATGGTTTTTCAGTTGTTTATTTGGTTTGTTGGTTTTCAGATGAATGCATGGTAGTTCTAATGGATAACTTCGTTATTTCTCTATGATAAAAAACGTATAGGCGAAATTTTGAAAGAGATTCGTATAATTTAGGTAGGAAAATATTCCGATAATAACCTTAAAAAACTCAGCGTAATATTCTGGCCTACTTTTCACATACCTATACCTACCTACACTCTGATGCATAATACTGGGTAACTGAGGTACCGGCCCAAAAATTGCGCCTAAAAAAATCCGATATTACTTACGTTTTCATTTTTCATTCTACGAATAATTTCCTCGTCCACTCTCCTGGACCGCAGAAACTCCTCCATACTATTCATTCTGACCTAGGTACATAAATAAACATGTTTAGTGTTAGGTATAGCCAATGAAACAAAATTCTGAAAAAAGGAACATTGTTGTACTGCTTTTAGATACCTAATGACTATTGAAATTGAAATCAATTAAGCTCTCCACAACCTATACCTACCTAATTTTTAAATAGACACGTCAACAAACGCACGCTCTATGAATTATACCACAGAAAATTATACCAAAGCTCACCTGTGCCAGTGGCGTAGTGAGGTATGCGGGGGCCTGTGTTACAAATAGATTATAGGGCCCTCCCTTTAGAATTCGCTCCTCAAATAAAACTGATTAATTATGAAAATATAATCTTTTTTAGCTTTTGCTATGGTTGAATATTTTTGAAAATATAAATAAAGAACGGTAGGTAGGCAAAAAAGGTAAATAAATGGCGCTGCAGGCGAAATTTTTTAAAAATTGCACTTCAAACACGATAGACTGCGAGGGACCTACAGGAATGCGTGTGGTTCACCGGGCCCCCCAAGCTACCCGGGCCCGTGTTTTTAGAACACCCTGAACACCCGCTCACTACGCCACTGACCTATGCAGAAACCCTTGCAGGCCCGGGCTTTCAAATATTCACGTACTTTGACTAGCAGGTAAAAACAGAACAAGTGCTCATTAAATGGGGATTTCTTGGAATAAGTTTAATGCCGGGCCTGGTTAAATTCGCGCCCGGCGTAGGTAAAGAGATGATTTACGGTGGCGACTCGCGGAATGAGTAAACCTCGGAGTAAACAACAGGTAACGACTCATTAGGATTATTTGGGGGCCATAAAATCAAATCAGATTCTGGAATACTATAGGTACTGTTACGTTCCAAATTAACACTGGATAAAGCCACTCGTAACAATTATTCTTGGACAGGCGTATTGGAGGATTTACATAAACACAGCTGTAGTTCTGTTAACTAAACCTAATTTATTCACAGTATGTACAGTTTTTGGATTGTCGTTCCCCAGGAACTCCTCAATTCGTCCAACAGGCTCTGTACAAATTAATAATAGTAAATGCTAACAAGAACTACGTGATTGATAACTGCCATCGGTTTTACAGTGGCGGTTCCTATTTATAATTATTAAAAACAGTCTTCATTAAACACATAAAATTTATATGAACATAGGGTTAGCAAAACACTTATCTTCGATAAAGAGGTTGATGACCTCTTCGATTGGATTCCTCCTTCGAACTGGGGATTTGGAGTTGCTCGCGCTCTCATACCAAACTAGGGTTGAACTCATTCAGAACTATTCAGAACTTTAAGAACTTTCAGAACTTGAAGAACTTGAAGTGGTTGATCTCAGTTTTTCCTCAATGTCCTCATTTCGGCTTCCAAGGTCAATTTCCGTTTCCAGATTACAAGGAGAAAATTATTCCCGACACCGATCGTATTTATCGATGATGAATAATTAAAGCAATTAGTACTTCTCGTACAGACAGTACAGAAAGGTACAGAAAGACAGAGCTGGAAGAAATAATTAGAATTGCAACAACCGGCCATCTTGTACTCACAATTTCACGTCGTAGATCTGAACATGTGCTCGTTAGCTATTTTCTTGGGCCTAAGCCACGTTCCTCAAACTGGAACTATTTCGTTAATCGGGTTTATTGGGCATACAGCCATATGAACGAAACCGGTATAATTCCACCGTTCGTCAACTATTTCCAATTAACGTTTAGCAACACGAGACGATGCACACACTACGAACGATCGTAGCAAAGAGAAAGAGCCAGCAACCAGGCGCCGACCGTTGACACATGAATCACGTGGTCAGACAAACAGTGGCGTACTAATTAAATCGGAAGGTAATACAGGGTAATAACCAGTGGCGGGGTAATAAATCGCAACCGTAACAGTACCTATATGCTACTGGCTTTTAATTCCGCGAGCTCAACTCAAACCACCCAATCTTATCACAACATTCTTAGAAGTACTCTTTTGTACGATTTTGGGAAAGGCACGCTGTTGAATGATGCACTCGTACTGCCCTTTCATCCCGCTCCTATTCGCGACACCTTATCACATACACACACCCACCCCTCTCTTCTGTCGTCATCCTGTTTCGTATTGATGCCGAAGTAGTTCTTTGTTTTGTTCCATGTTTATGATTCTAGGAAATACCACAAAAAAATGGCTTAAGAAACGGAGGAGCAGTTGTGGTTAAATAATAATGAATAAGTCCCCATAATTTATTGTTGTGCATTTCGGGCGTTTTTGGTAGATATAATTGGATTACGGAGGTGGAATTGAAAACACAACTTTCTTTAATTATCAAGCCACTTGACTGAGCGCTAATTTTACAAAATTCGCGCAATTTCTTTTATCTTACTAAATTCTACTCATTTGGATTATGTTAACCCGCGTTAAACTTTTTAAATTTTTCAGTCCCTTTCGCAATATTTCAACCTCCGAAAAACTAAATTGGCATAGGTAGGTACCTAATTGGCTTATTTTCATGTTATTATCTGTAGTTCTACTTAACTGCACTTAATTTTCACCCCCTTGACTTTTCATCCGCCTTCATATTGTGACGCGCTTCGCTCGGTGTGTTGACGGTTGCTCGGGCGCCAGATTTTTAAGCTGGTTTACTCCAGTTGCTCGCGGGCTGCTTTTAGACAGTCGAGAAATACGCCAGGTGTTCGAACGGCGGTGGCGAGAAGGAATGGGGGGTTGATTAGTCAGACGGCACAGACAGAGATACTAGTTATGACGAAAGACGGACGGTACAGAAACGGCACATGATAACGGCACAGTCTACGGTTTCGGTGAACTCGCTCCCTCTCGCTCGGACGTATTAAATTGACAAAAGACGGCGGGACGCTTGTCGTACTACCCTGCTCGGAAGCTGAGAGGTTACCCCTCGCGCTCACGGACAAGATGGCAGACAGCGGGACTGTCGGCCCCGGTTTCTGTTCGCCTATCGAGGGAATCCCCTTCACACGTTCGAACAGAACGCCGGGCCACGAGTTTCCTTTCCTCCCGACCTTATGCGATTGTGGATGGGAACCCCTTCGCACGCTCAGATAAAGTCAGTAGGAAATCCCAACTACACGTTAACGGAGGCGGTTAGCAAACCTTTCTTCCCGATTTTGTGCGATTGTCGATGGGAACCCCTTCGGACGCTCAGACAAAATCGGTAGAAAATCCCCTTTACAATAACGGAGGCGGTCAGCAAACCTTTCCTCCCGATTTTATGCGACTGTCGATGGGAACCCCTTCGGACGCTCAGATAAAATCGGTAGGAACTCCTAACTACAACAAGAATGACGCGGCAATCAAACTAACGGAAAGAGAGAGACAGAACACCTAATGAAACATTTATTCAGACACAACTAGTACAATAATTAACCCGGACGGTTACCTCGGTTTACAAAACTAAACGGCTGAATTAAAACTCAAGCTAAACAATACGGCTGACTTGACTCGGAGCGTTTGCTGAGTGAGAACTCAAGCCAAACTAAACATAAACAATGCGGAGCGCTCCTTATATAGATTTCCACTCCTGGCGGCTACGTGTGCGCGAGACGTCGAGTGGAGATGGCACGGCGGAGAGGGAATTCGGTACTGCTCGCGCGGCCTCGGTGTCTTCCTCGGCGGTGGGGGAGCGCTCGATGTGGTGACATCTTTCTTCAGGGCTGTCGGCTGAAATATTCCTGAAATATTGAATTAATATTATAGGTTCCTGAAGTCCAGCGATGGCGAAAGGAAATCCTGTGGCTTCGACGTTATTTTATTCCTTCCAGGCGAAGAAATCACCACACGGCTCTTGAAGCTAGCAGAGCGGAGAGTCGGCGGCGTTGATAACGCGGTGTTTATCAACAACTCGGCGCGGCAGATTAATAAATGCGTGGGCGGAGTACCGAAATTGGTAACGGAGAAATTCACTTCGTTACAATATTTTTTCGAGTACTCTTTCAACCCCCTAAGCGTGATTTATCAAAATTAGGGCAATTTCATTTTTCTTCGGTAATAAATTTAACTCATTTTGAACATGTTTACCTTTTAAATTTTTCAACCACTTTAGCAATATTTCAACCATCCAAAGGCTAAATTTGCATAATTATGGCTTATTTTCGTATTATTATATTATGTGGTTCTATTTAACTGCACTTACTTTTGACCCCTTTGACTTTTCATCCCCCTTCATAATTTTTCAACCCCTTTAGTCCAATTTATTTTCGTCGGTAATATTCGAGGTAATATTTTACTATTTGAAATATTTTTTCACCTTTTATTACTCTATCAGCAAAGGACCTTATAAAATAAGGAACTACCTGGACCAATCTACGAAATTTTAGATTTTGGTAAGCGAGGGATAGAATAGATAAAAAAAATAAAGTGCGAGCGAAATTGTCATCCTTTCTTAACACGTTTAGATTTAAGCAAAAGGTGTGAGAAATACCTGGATTAATTCGTACATAACAGAAGTAATTGAAATACCCAGTAGTCAGTACCGCAGTTTGAAAATACTTAAGTAAGGGAGAGTGGGGCACATTTGACAGTGGGGCCGTTTTGTCAAGCTTAAAATTTCCACCCAAACATCAACTTTATCTATCAAGGTTTATTCACATCTTAGCTTAAGTGCTTAACTTCGTTTGGTTCAATTTTGACAGTGGTGGAGACAGTTTTGTAGTTTTGGTGGAGATTTTTCTTAAACCTTGCGGAACTGAACTATTTTTGATGTGTTCTTTGGTGCATGAAATTTTCTTGTTGAATTTTTCTTGTTCCTGTGTATTATTTTAAATGAAACCTACGATGTTTACGGTACATATGTCATTCACAGAATATAAAAATAATTTGCGGTTTTCATAGCATCCGTAAACATTTAATTTTTTGTAGCGGTTGGGCACATCACATTTAACTTGATCAAGTGGGGTACATTTGACTATGTATTATACCAGGGATAATTTTATAAATTTTGTAATGGTCCAGTTTTCAACAAAATAGACAGTTATGTATTACAATAACCTACCAAGAGTTCAAAGTGAAGTGTTTAACGAAAAAAAACGTGAACATTTTTGATTTAAATTTTTTTTGATCCAGGAAACAGCGATATTTCATAAATAAATTTAATGTAGGTCATTGCAATCTTATCAAATCCCGTTTTCAACAATAAATACATCGAATATTGAAGTTATGATTTCTGGATAACATAATTTAAAATGATACTGTACACAAGTTTTTTGTACTATGTTAAAAGTGCCTCGCTGACAGTCAAATGTGCCCTAGGGGGCACATTTGTCACTTTTCACCAAAGTGAAATATATTTTTTTACACAAAATATAGCAGAAATAAAATGATTCATTATGAATTATTCGATCAATTATAAATATTACACAATATCACACCTACCTACATAAATATTATAAGAAAAAAACAGCAATTGACTTTTAAAAAATCTGAAACAAAAAAAACAAAACTCTCAAAACACTCTCTCCTACCGTTACTTTAACTACAGGTCGTTCATTATATCTTGGCGAGAGCCGGCGCAGCACGAAAACTGTCTTCGGCTCGCCTCGGAAATTTCAAAGATGTTTACCGGAGGACAGTGGCGTGTCTTTGAAATTAATATTACATTTACAATTATTTCGGAGACAAAAAATAAGAACGCAGCGTTGTTTCATGTAGGTACTGTTGATAATGGTAAAACTGAACGCTTCAAAAATTCCTTACATTCAGTGAAGTTCAATAAGGGTTTTCAGCATAAAAGGATGGAAGATGTGCCATGTCAGACCCCCTATGCGCCGCCATAAACAGTATACCATCTGCGCATAGTGCGCTGCCGCTTGATTGGCTTGACGTCACAATTAGAAAAGGACCCTCTTATACTAAAAACCCTTATTAAAAAATGAAAAGTCCTTGCGAGCAAACTGTGTATGCTACGCTATACTGATGTGGTTTAACCTTAGCGCCGGATCTAGCAACACAAATTCCATTGCGCATCTAATCCCCTCGCCAAGATATAATGAACGACCTGTACCAGAAGTAATCAGTATTCTAAAGTGGAGGCGTTGAAAATGCCCACCCCGGTCACGCCACAACGACGATACATTTGGTCGACTGCGTCGCCGTCGCTGCATTTCGATTGATGTTAGTCGGACAGGACGGCAAACATTAATCGCGTTGCAGCAATACAGTCGACTAATGATTCGTCGTGGTGGAGTGGGCATTTTCAAAGTCCCCGACTGTACTTCAAGCACATTTTTTCTGGTGCACCCTGTTGTCACCCCAACGAATCATAATTCCGTTCTGTTATAGGAACCATATGTAAGGGCATAGGGAAGAGGTCAAATCTGAATGACTCAAATTAAGGGCTTCTTTCTTCCGGTATTTATGTAAGCATTTCCCCCGCCTCAAAAGGAACAATGAAAACGCAGAAAATTCCGCTAATTAAATGACGTGTCATCAAGTAGTATTATGATGTATCCTCATCAGGTGTATAAACAAAACACTACAAAGAATATATGATAATAATAAACACTTACCTTGCTATCATCATGTGCATAAACAAACAACTGCGGGCTAGTCACGTGCACTTTAACTGGACGTATCTCGCGGCCGCAAGTTGTATCTCGCGGCCGCAAGTTGTATCTCGCCGCCGCAAGTTGTATCTCGGGGCCGCAAGTTCTATCTCGCGGCCGCAAGTTCTAATTCGCGGTCAAAACTCGCGGCCACCAGTTCTATTTTGCGGCTGAACTCGCGGCCGCAAGTTTTATCTCGCGGCTTAAGTCGCGGCCACAAGTTGTATTTCGCGGCCGCGAGTTATTATCTGTTATATGAGTGACCCCAGTACTCTTTCGTACTTTTATATAAATTATTCATAGCACTTTCATAAAATATTCACTTTATTCTGAGAAGAATTTTAGATTGACCTTCTGGATTATTTTAAAAATAATTATACGTAGCGTATTTCTAAAATAACCCAATGATCCTTAAATAAAATACCACAAAAATGGTTTCATAAAAAAATCTATTTGTCCTATTGAAACAAACAAAACTAATTTATCTTGTGTAACTAATAAAAGTAGCTTTGTATAAAAAACATAAACCATACACACTGACTGAAGTAAGCAAATCCGACACGAGTGAGAAGCATAATCTGGAAAATAACAAAAAGCAATTTTAAATAACTGACTTTAAAAAGACAAAAAATATATTTTCAAATTTCATAAATGTCCTAGGCTTCCATAACTCTATAGGTTTGTAACTTCCCCAGATTTAGCCGACTTACCAATGATTCAAATTTCTCCGTGTCTTTAAGGATGTCATTTAATTCCGTAAATTCAGTTGCACTTTTCACTGTTAACAGGTCTTCGAAAGAATCTGATGTCATTTCATTAACATTATTGTTTTGAATTTTCAAATTCTGTATTTCTAGTGTTAGGTGATCAATTTTTTCGTCCATGGATTCCACCAGCTTTTTCGTATGTATCAGATACCGAACGACTTCTGGCAGTTGAAAGATGGTTTCTGTAAAAACTCATTTATATATTATTGACTGAAAACATTATCTTCCTCTTACACTGTACCTTTCTCGGATGGCCGCGTTTTCAGAGTGGGAGCAGCACCAAGACCCAAGCAATCTAAAAAAAATTGGGACAAATATTATATTTATATATTGGCTGATAACATAATCTTTACTCTTTAAACTGTACCTTTGTTTGGTAGTTGTTTTTCTTTTATATTTCCGGAAGCATCAGTAGGACCCAAGGAATCTGAAAAATGGGACAAAAATTAGAAAAATAATGTTTTTTAAGTGTACAATAGTACCATTCATGTCTCTTTCTTTCCTTTCTCGAATAATCTTCTTGTGTGACTCAAAAGCTGTTATTTTTCTGTGTTAATTCCTTTTATAGCTGAAGATGGAGTAACACTCCGAAACGCGTCCTAAACAGTAAGTAAATTTTGTGGAACGAGACTTTGAAACAACCTTGTGTTGTCCTATTAATAATTAAACTGAGTGTATCATCGGATAGACAACAAATCCATCTGAATAAGGTAGTCGAACTAATTTTTTATCTATATCTGATATTGGTCAGAATGACGTGGTATTTAAATCTTTAACGAAGTATATGCCTAAAGCAGAAGATTCACAGGGAACAACAAAAAAATTTGATTTCTGCACATAATTTTGACCAATTACTACTTGGCCATTTGTAGTTAAAGAAAATGCAAAATTTCTTATTTCAATTACTGTCCCATCTTTTAACACACAGCAGCAATCTCTTTGATGTAGTGATAGATTGAATTTTGTATGAATCAAAATTTTGTACTCTGGTCCTGTACATTCATTAGGTAACTTATCACCAAAATGAGGTTTGGTCATTTCGGTTAATAACTCATTAAAATCTGATGGTTTTTCATAGCCATGATATATTCCAATAAGGGAAACAGCACTGCTTGCTGCATAAATCGATTTGTTTACACATAAAATAGGATAAACCTGACTCGACGTACTTTTTGCCAAAGGTAGTCCATCGATATTCACTGCTATTTCTACCTTCTCAATTTTTTATAGCAAAATGATAATATTGCCCTGGATTAACGTTTCGTGTGACAACATTTCGTGGCGTTTCTAAAAAAGTTCTAGGATCCTTTGGTAAATTCTTGAACATTTCACTGTCAGATTCAGAAAGAATTTTGAGTAAAGGTTTTAGTGCTTGATGAGTGATTTTATATAAGCTCCTGATTTTATTTACGAGGGTGACAAAATAATTGTAAACGTTATGGAAGGGTTTATTAAGTATAGCAGGTAGATATTTTTTCATCGACGGAATTGACTAACCACATAAAATAACTTAACAGTTTTACTTTCATTGAGCATACCTACATAATAATATAAGCAAGTAGGGGTAGCGTTTATAATACAATTTTTTAAATCTTGCACAGTATAATCTGAAGGGGAGGGGTCTGACAGCCTAGTACCTAGTGAACACCTGTGTTAAATTGGATTCATGAAGTAGAACACATCATCAAGTATCTTCAGATTTCTATTCCAAAAACCAAACCACTGATAACCTAAAAATAATAGAATTTTAATTACGGACCCAAGTATTCGTAAAAATGAAAGAAAAACATCATCTAATCATTTAAAACCCTTTTTGTTGCATCCAAGTGCTGATTCTTTACGTTATAAACAGGTATAAAATATGCAGAGTTGTTCAATTAATAGTTAGTACCTACCGCACAAAACCTACAAAACGAATGTTCAATCACAAAAGAAGAATCTTAGCATTAGCTCAAACCCCTAAGAAATGATTTTCCTTCACCAAAAAGTCGATAAAATTACCTCCGAAACTATACAGCAACTATGCAGAAATCCGTTTGTTAATCCTACGAGGCCTGTCAAAAATGGAAATCGCCTATTTCACCAGAAAATCTAATTCCGTTTACTTTACACTGAAGGCTACGGGAACATGATGTGTGATGATGTCATGGCATGATGACATCAAGGTCCGTAAAGTGCGCACACTTCGCTTTTGTGTGGAGTGCTGCTTTCCGTCCACTTTCGCTTTCTTCCAGGTTTACAGCATTATTGGCCTTTAAATTAATTAGTTCCTTAGTTTTGTATTGTTTTTTAGACTTATTAGACATTTGTTGTGCCGTGGAATAAAGAATTATGTCGGCGCGTGGTGGAAATGAAATATTTTATCTAAATTATAAGGAACTGATGATAAGTGATAGTTGTGAATTGCCAGCTGCTGCGGTGGGTGAGTACTTTGTCTAATGTTCAATAATTATTCGGTAGTTTATCTATGCAAATGTTTATACTGAATTGTTTAATACTAAAATATATTTTAGGTGCCGTAATGTGGAGTTACTTTGATAGGTTTTTCGCGTAATTCGCCAATTTTGTATTATTGGTAAATCTAAGCGTAGAACTGATAGTGAAGTCTTATAGGAACTATAGGAAGCTACATATTGTTGTATGCAAATAATTTGTTTAATTTACCAGGCAATTAATAAAAAATAAAAATAGGTGTGTCAAAGTTAGACTCAGATTGGGGCGACTTTGATACCCCCTACCTAGATTTTTGCATAAACTGCCTAGTACATAGATATCAGCTATCAAAGTAACCCCAAAACGAGATTCGGTTAGGCGGTTTAAGGTATCAAAGTAACCTCAATTTGGGGTGAAATTGATACCAATGCTATTGAAGTTACTATCAAAATCACCCCATATCAATTATTCAGATTCTACATACAACTGGATTTTGCCTAATTTTATTTATAAAAATGCAAATGAGGTCACCTATTATAAATCTAAACTTACTGACCAATACAAGCATTTCACAGGCCGAAAAAATAAGGCATCCGGACTTTAAAGATTCCTTAGTTACGGGAGGAGGTATGTTTTTTTCATTTAAATCATACTTAAAATATCTTATTCGGTAATTCAATACTTCCAATGAAAAATTTTTTTCGTTATGAAGCTATTAATTATTTTTGGCATAACGTACCGGTGCACCCCTTCAAATAAATCATGCATTATATCGCAAGTGAAGTTATTATAAATATGAAAATCGTTTATTCCATGAAAGACACATTCCTCTTTAACTGCAAAACTTTTATTTTCCACGTGAGTTCGGTAATCTTCAATTCTTCCTAATTTCAAAACATCTTGCCATCTCAAACTTAGGACTAGTACAAAATCTACAGTAATGTAATAATAATAATAATAATAATAATAATACATTTATTGTTCTCTTAGTACATAGTACTATGAACAAGAGGTTGCATATATTTAAACTTAACATATACTTAAACTTAACAGAAAAATACTGATTTAAAAGTATAAACGTAAAAGTCAAAAGAAACGGGAGGGCTCATCGGTACCTAGACGACCCCCCAACCGCAAGCGAGCAAGACCAACGCCAAGCCGGAGAAGGCAAAAAAAGGGCGGTGTTTCAAAACGGTCGGTAAGCGATCACATGGCAGGGCTGCGTTTATTCGAAGAGGACAAATGATCGAATTTTCATAGCTTGTTTCATGAAATTATATAGGTCTAGCGCATCTTGCCGGGTTAGGTCGATTAGCTTCTCATGGACATCCCCTCCGACCTCACGGGCAAAACCTGGTGGCCTCAGGCTCTTATACAGTGGGCATATAAAACATATATGGTCTAGAGTTTCCAGGCGGTGAAGATTACACATAGTGCATTCACTGTCAGGGTCAATTTTATGAAACATGCCATTCACAAAAATCACTAGTAGGGCATTGCTCCGAATCCGCAAATGCGCTATGAATCTTTTTATGTTAAAGGGTATATGAAGCTGCAGAGAAGATGTGCTCGTATGGAAAGGATTACCAGCAATAACAAATTTATAGGAAGGATAAAATCTACTCAGCAATATGCTGTCCCAATCCCGACCTTGGTTAATATCTGACACTTTATTTAAGATGCCCGCGATAATATCCCCATTCACCTCTTGGATATTAAGATCAACATCATATTTACTACTTAGGTGATTCTTGAGTTGTGTGACCCAGTTATAGACTGCGTTGTCATTTGTTGATTCATTCAACTCTGCCAACCGCATCAGTGATTTATTGGGCAGCCTATTACCGTCCAAACTTAGAATTTTTTGCACAAGTGACAGTGCTTGCTTCAAACAGACATACTCTACGTTTGCGACTTTACATTCGGGCCTTATTATGTATCCTGGCGTGGAGGTTTGTAAGTACAACAAATTTTTGAAAAAGCGGTCTTGAGTGGGTTCTAACTTATCTAGCTGAGAGACTCCCCATACGCCCATACCGTAGCTGTACGTAGGTAGCAAAGTTGAGTTGTAAAGCTTTAGGATAGTTTTCCAATCGGATATTTTTGACGAATTGATGAGTTTAAGCAAATTAGCTGAAGTTGGTCTCGTTTTATGAGCACGGTCATTCAGAGCTGAAGAGAATGTACCTTTATAGTTAAATTTTATTCCTAAGTAAGTATACTCGTTGACTACTTCGATTGTTTCATTTTTGTAAGTGAATATTTCTGGCTTAATCCTGAACCCCCTCCTGAATATTAATAACTTTGTTTTCGATATGTTTACCTCTAGCTTTATTTTATCACAGTATTCGCTGAGGATACTCAACAGCTTCCTCGCACCCCCTGGGGAGTCCGAAAGTAGGACCAGGTCGTCAGCATACATCAACATTAGTAACTGGGTTCGTCCATCCAGAGGCACCCCCGCAGCCCCCCTTGCCTTAAAGAAATCTTCAATATTACTAAGCAGCAGGGAGAACAGCAGCGGGCTCAGGGGGTCCCCCTGCATGACACCCTTTCGAATATGGATAGGAGTCTTAGAGTCTTCTGCATATATGCTGGCTCCCTCATATAAGGACTGGACGATTCTTATAATTTTACCGCTTACACCACTTTCATAGAGCCGACTCCACAGAACTGAATGGCACACAGAGTCAAAGGCTCTTTTAAAGTCCACAAAGAGAGCGTAAATTCTTCTTTTGGGTAGTCGTAAACTATTAGCTACAACAGAGTTCAAAACAAATATATTGTCGGCGCAATCCCTGTTTCTCCTAAAACCAGCTTGACTCTCTGGGAGTATATCCGCATTTTCAACGGCATCTAGCAGTCTTTGATTAATTATTTGAGTGAAAATTTTGCAAATATGGTTTGAGAGGGCGATTCCTCTATAGTTCTCTGGATCACCAGGGTCACCTTTTTTGAAAAGATGGATTACCTTTATGTTAGACCAAATTGACGGAACCTTTTCTCGTTCTATGACAATGTTAAACATTTTCAAAAGGTACAATGTCCACTCTGGGGTCATGTTTTTATAAAATTCATTCGAGAATGAATCCAAACCTACAGCCTTCTTATTTTTACTTTTAATAATGCTCGCGCGTAGTTCTTCTAAGGTTATGGGTGCATCCAAGAAAGGGTGAGTAACGTCGAAGTAAGTCTCTTTGGTTATATTCAATTGGTTTGTGTCTACGTTATGTATGCTTTCATAAAACGCGTTCCACGTTGCAGTTGGTATTTTTTTTCTAGGTTGCCTCCCTTTACGTAAGGCTTTTATTGTTTCCCAGAAGGCGCGGGGGTTACTAATGCAAGTAATTTTTTCTTGACACTTTTTATGGTATTCCCGCTTCTTCTGGCCAACAACCCGCCTATATTTAGTTTTGCAGTTATTGTAATCCTCCAAGTACCGCTTTTCGAAATTTGCTTGCCGCGCTTTTTTGAAGGAGGCTCTAAGTAAATGTCTTGCTGCTATGCAATCTTTGTCAAACCAGGGCTTATTTCTATTAGAGTGCTTTCTTGGGGATTTGATGTTTTTGTAAAGGGTTAAAAAATTACACGTTTCCTCAAGAGCACTATACAGATTCGCCTGAATTTCATCTATGCTCACGTAATTCATATTAATATTCATACGGTATGATTGGGACAAAATGTTCCTGAAACCTTGTGCTTTCAGCAGCGACCAAAACGGAATTCTTAATGTATTCATGCTACTAGCTTCAATGTTACCGCTAATATCACAGTTCGAATTAATTTCTAACGATATAATGCAAGGGAAGTGATCTGAGTTATGTATAAAATTGGAGACCTCAAAATTATCTACTAAATCCAGTGCCAAGTTATTAACCCACGCTTGGTCAACCACGCTACCCCCCAGGGTTCCGACGCAAGTCAGTTGCGCCGGGTGATCAGAGGAACTTCTGCCATTCAAAACCAAAAGACCCAACTCCTCCATGTTTTCTGTAATTAACCTACCTCTCGCATCGACCGTTTTATCCAAAGATCTCCGTGCGCTAGCCATCTTACCAAAACTTAAGTACTCATCGTCCTCCTCGAAGGTGTTTAATTCGCCCATCCTGCCATTGAAATCGCCACACGTAACTATTATATCATCGGGGAAGGTGAGAACGATCTCCCTCACTGCCTCATCCACCAAGGCGGCCGCCGCCCCCGCCCCCAGTCGGGGTGTCACATAAAAACAACCAAGTATCATAGATTGCCCTCCGAGTTTTAACCTTAAAAATAAGCAGACATTAGTCTCCAAAATAACATCAATATCAGTCTCCTCCCATACGGATTTAGACAGCAAAATTGTAATACCCCCACTGCCGCGACCTAGAGACTTTTCCTTGATTGCATTACAATAACGTACATGAAAATGTTCAAAGTATGGTGGGTGATTATTTAATGGCGTAATTAAAAAAGTTTCAACAAAACAGATAATACTAAAATGAGAGATAATGTCGATTTCCTCCCCCTGTAAACTCAAAAAATTATTATACCCCCTAGTGTTCCAAAAACAAACAAGTAGTTTACTGTCTTTTTTCAGGTCTTGGCTTTTCTTTGGTTTTATGCGGTTTCTTCGTCTGCCCCTATATGGTTTTCGTCCAGGTTTGAGTTTTTTGGAACCAGTTTCTTGGTGTTCTCGTCCCATGCAAACCATTGCTCGTCTATCTTGAGTTTTTGGTACGCGACTACAGTTTTTCTTCCGTTGGTTCTTTCTGCTCTTGCCAGTTTTCTTAGATTGAATTGGATCTGCCTTTCCTTTTCAGTCAAATCTGGTTCGATATTGACTGCTCTGGATTTTAATTTACTTTTGTTCTTCATAATGAGGACCTTTTGCTCCCATGATGACATTTCCACGAAAGTAATATCGAGTTTCGTTGCTCTCGAGGCAGCTTTTACTACCACGTCAATCCCCAGTTCTTTTTTTAACCAGTCTTGAATCTGGGACTTGAGGTCCACTTCAGGTTGTTGTGCTATCTTTCCCCTAATGATGAGCCTGTTCTTTCGCTGTTCTCTTCTTTCCTTCTCCAACTCTTTGCTTTGTTGACTTAATTCCAATTCCTGTCGGTTAATAGTATTTTTTAACTGCTCCAGTTCCCCTTTAAGGGCTGACTTTTCCTGCTTCCACTCTTCATCCCTTTTGTCAAGATGATCCCAGACACGATGCATTTCCATTTTGAACTCGTCCCTGAATTCCTTATTATCATTACGGATTTGCGTATTACTCTCCGTGATTAGTTTGACCAGATAGTCGAACTTCTGCTCCGAATCTAAGCCCGCCATGCTCCCTGGGGTTAATGTTGAGGGTGGACTGAAGTTAATCTTAGGTTTCTGAGATGTATTACTTGACTCCGGTGACAGTTCTGTTGATCGCTTTCGTTTGTTGGGGTCGGCCTTTTTTTCCCCAGATATTGGCATAGGTATGCCTTTACCTTGAATGTCGGCTAACCAGGTTAAATGAATCCTTGGTCGAGGTTAGTGCCTTTCAAAAATCGTTGATTCCCGCCAGTTAAAGGGAAGTTATTGTTTATCAGCTCAGCACGTTAGCAAAAAAGGGTTCACGTTGTCGGCACAAAAACGGACAGCCGAGTCGTGGTGAATCGTTGCGTTATGGCAATAATTGATAATGATATTACCATGAAATGGTTCCACCTTTTCGATTTTCGCGAGCTCAGTTCCACAGGGCAGGAAATGTTCTTTTCTCAAGACACGTCCCGTTTAATTTCGTACACATTAACCACTGCTTTCGTGACTTAAAATGAGAGGTCGTTTTCAACAACCTCACGCGGTGATATCTTATACGCCACTACAGTAATGTAATGATGAGAAACTTTCATGTAAGCCAAAAATGGCATGAACACCTAAATTGTCGCCAGTAATAAGAAGCAACTTGAAGAATACTCGTTGACTTTCAGTTTCATTTAAATTTATGGTAATTCCTTCTGTTTCAAGCTTATTAAGCTGATCAACTAAAATCCCGAAAACGGCTTTGTTTCCAAAAGCAACCCTATCTGCACTGTAAAACAATTCCGCTAAAAAGATATGTTCCAATCGACTGGCATACTGGGGAGGAATTGTTGGAATACTAGAATAAACTGCACCTAACTTATAAATCCCAGAATGACTGCCAAGTGGTTTGCAAGTCTCAAAATCGTCGAAAAATAATATTAATGGTAAAACAAATCTGCCTTTACAATTTTCTTTTAGAGAAGACCAAATTGTACCGTTTAGAACGTTATGTAAACAGTGTTCGCCGGAATGAAAAACTTTATTTTGATAATCCTTAATTTCATTTAAAACATTTGGCAAATTCAAAAATGCGCTTAATGTTTTGTACATATGAATGTAATATGCATATCTATCTTTAATAACCAACTAACTACTTGTGTGATGTGTATCTGCAGACTCTCCCACCTTGATTTTCTCCGGTAAAATTAACGAATTACAATTTTTAAAGAAACAAAATCTTGTATTCGGTATTGACCTGAGATAAACAATTCAGGAGCATTGAAAGCATTGTATTAAGCAAAGATGACACTGAGGGATCCAAGTTTGACACATGCCTTAATATTAAAGAGGCAAATTGTTTTAAATTTTTAAATGCCACTGAATTTAAAAAGCATATAACATGTTCTATGATAGACTGAATAAATTCCCTTGTAATTTCTAGTGTATCATAAAGTTTGGAAACAAACAATGCTATTGCGGTACCTAAATTTATTTCAAAATTTTGAGAAATTAATTTTAAGCTGTCGGAAGGGTTCGAGTTATCGTCATTACATTCAGTAGAATCAGTTAGTGTTACATTGGTCTCGTCAAAAGCAGAGTTTTTATCATTTATATTAATATTAGGGCACAAAATTTGTTCCAAACCTTGCTCAATCAGAAAATTGTAATGTAATTTGTAATGAATTTACCTCTGAATTTACGCTAGAAAAATTAAACTGTGAACAATGTACCTTCTTCAGGTGCTGTTTGAAAACAAATTTTCTATGGAAAGATCTTCTGCACCCACTTTCTGGACAAACGAATATGTTGCGGTAATTGTGGAAACATTCAAGGTGAAAAATTAACTTGGAAACTGTCAAGAAGTCCTTTCCACATTTATCGCATTTCATGACGAACAATTTTTTAAATAATCAAAAACAGTCTCATAATTAAGTACCCGTTTTTACTAGAAATTCTTCAATCTTTACTTAGGTACATGAGCATAGAAAATATATGACAAAATCTAATAACATAAGTGAGACAAGATAAAAAAACAAAAGCAAAGTATGAAATTAAACAGAAATTAATTTTTCAATAAATGAAGAACCTTTGCTAAATTTGGAAACGCTTTATCCATTTCAGAGACGATGATATAAATACCTTGCTGTGTTCTGATTGCGGCGGGATATCTTACGTGTAAAGCATGGAATGATTTAAATAGAAGATCAAATGCTTCTTTTACATCACACTTATATCTCACTCGATCTATAACTACATAAACATTGTGTATTTCACTTAATGTAGGTCCATCAACTATTAAATACGGCTGAACAGGTATTTTCTTGGCAACAGCCTTGTCGTGTTGTTCTGACACCAAACCGGCTATGTCTCCAGGAATCTGAGGAAAGTTCATTTAGTAAAACAGATACAATAGTAATTTACAATACAAGTAACGTTATTAGGGTTTTTACATTATGAGGGAATGTAGAAACTTAATAACGTTACGTGTGTTGTAACACGTTTTATTTTGTCCTAAATATTTAAAAAATGTTAAAATGAATTTGGATGACACATCTTACCTTTTATAATGACGGAAAGCCGACAATGGATACCCTGCGGTATCCTAGAAATTCGTTTATTTCACTTTGTTATTTGACAGAACTCTGAGTGCTGTTAAATGTGTCTTAACACAACCCGTTACCAAGGAGTTATTCATAGTATAACATTATAGGATAAAATAAAATAATTTAACATACTACAGCATGACAAATAATTGATTCCAGAGACTCAATAGTGGAAATTTTCCAGTATTTTTTATCTACTATTTTGTGACCCTTTGGTGGAAATAAGTACTCTAGTAGTGTTAACTGAACTGTGAACACATCTCGATCATCTAAAATTAGTCTAGATAATAACATAGGTAGATTTTTTTATTAAAAGTGGTGCCTCAAGCTCCTGATTTTATTTACGAGGTGACAAAATAATTGTAAACGTTATGGAAGGTTTTTTAAGTATAGCAGGTATTTTTTCATCGACTGAATTGACTAACCACATAAAATAACTTAACAGTTTTACTTTCATTGAGCATACCTACATAATAATATAAGCAAGTAGGGGTAGTATTACAATACAATTTTTTAAATCTTGCACAGTATAATCTGAAGGGGAGGGGTCTCAGCCTAGTACCTAGTGAACACTGAACACCTGTGTTAAATTGGATTCATGAAGTAGAACACATCATCAAGTATCTTCAGATTTCTATTCCAAAAACCAAACCACTGATAACCTAAAAATAGTAGAATTTTAATTACGGACCCAAGTATTCGTAAAAATGAAAGAAAGACATCATCTAATCATTTAAAACCCTTTTTGTTGCATCCAAATGCTGATTCTTTACGTTATAAACAGGTATGAAATATGCAAAGTTGTTCAATTAGTAGTTAGTACCTACCGCACAAAACCTACAAAACGAATGTTCAATCACAAAAGAAGAATCTTAGCATTAGCTCAAACCCCTTAGAAATGATTTTCTTTACCTACCGCACAAAACCTACAAAACGAATGTTCAATACAATACAATACAAAAGAAGAATGTTAGCATTAGCTCAAACCCCTAAGAAATGATTTTTTTCACCAAAAAGTTGATAAAATTACCTCCGAAACTACCTAGACCAGGCTAGTTTTGAGATTCGCGACTTGTTAGAAGCAAATCGGATAACATTTTGACAAGTGTTTTTAGACTAATTGGACCCTGCTGAATTCGAAAATCACTGTCGGCACTTCGAAATCTCAACCGGAAGTCCGTAATTCTAGATGGCGCTCAAGGCTGAACGTTATATCCAAAATAGCATGAAAATCACGGACTTTTCGACCAAAGACGTGGTGCACAAAATTAAAGATCGCTTCATTCTCTACAAGAAAGGCCCTAATAGTTCCATTTACTTCATATATCAACAGTACTCTACCAAACACTGGATGTAATTCTTGAAGGTAGGTAACAAATAAAGATAGTTCCAAACTTAATGACTTTCTCGCAAATCTTGACCCAGTTATTTTCATGGCTTCTTAATAAATAAGGGGCGAAGAATCCCTCTTTAGCCAGAAGTCTATTGCATAATTTTAATTGCATGCGTGTTGCTATAGTGAGACACATTTTCTTTACAATAGGACACGTTGGCTATATTTTTTAAAGTTCTATGTTTGGACTCAAATCGCATTGACCAAGAATTCACTAATGGACCACTCATTTTTATCACTGATGGATAGTGCAACAAATTATTATGTTTCGGTTTTAAAGTTTGTCCTAAGCTGCAATAGAGGTAGTTATGTTCAGATACTAAGACTTCTAATAGAAGTATTGCATCAGGATTAGAGATGTGAGTTTTCATGAAAAGTACGTTTGTTGAAACTTTTCATGAAACTTTTCATGAAATTTTGAAAAGTTTCAATAAAAACTGAAAAGTTGTCCTACGCTAGTATAAAGTATTCTGGAGAATTAAATAAATCTACAACAGCTGAATAGGGAACATAATGTAATATTAAATGACAAAAATGGTAAGTGTATAGGTAAACAAGTTAATAAGTCAAAATAAAAGCATTAAACATTAAAATTCATCGTTGTTTCCATCTTTTAAGTAGTAATAGCAGCGCACATTTAAGAACAGGCCTCTGGCGCATGAGCAGCCAAAATTCGGACTGTCAACCGTAGTCTCACTGGAGTCGCTTGCACGCAGGTACGACCACGGTAGGACGCAGCTCAACTAACCACCTGCCATCGTAGGTTTGTGCAAGGTTGTCAAACTGTCGCATGTATTTCTTTCACTGTCGTGATATTGTTTCCAAAAAAAGTACTCTTATCAAATTTGGAATCACAACGATACTACTTTATAGACTACGATACTTATTGCAATAAGCATTTCCGCCCTGTACATGAAGTACTGGCAGCGAATTTCATGAAAGCCTAAATATTGTCACTTGGTCAATATGGCAACGCCGTAGGCCCAGCTCCGGGTGTTAGACTAGTGACAATCCGAATTATTTGAATTTCGCACATGAGCTGCAGCCGCTTAAATGTGCGCTACTGTGGCGCTGTCGGTGGAAGTTTATTATTACCGCATTGATACTTTCAACAACTTTTCAAGAAAAAGTGAAAAGTTTCAACATAGGCTGAAACTTTTCAATGAAATGAAAAGTTTTTGAAACTTTTCAACTGAAACTTTTCAAGCTCACATCTCTAATCAGGATGTATTCTAGGTAAGAGTACAATGTCTAATATTGAACGAAGACTTGAATATAATTGCCAGTAAACATTATTTTCGGGAACAAGGTGTCCTATCATCACTCCAGAAAGAAATACAGTGTTTCAGAAGCAGACAGTCTGATATTGTTGTTTCGTATATGATCTTCTTTTAAAGTAGGAATAGGACAATGTGTGTCACTTTTACAGTTGACAGCAGCTGCTATAATAGAATTTTTGCACTCCTTTAACAAAAATCAAGTTATTACGCACTCTATAAACAACTGGGAACATCAGATTTACAGGTATAGTTTGCCAAGAAATAATTGAACAGCTATAAAGACAAACCTTTTAACTTAAGTCGACCGCCCGTTGAGGCTGACAATGCGGGGGAATTCCCTCATAAATTCTTGTATGGCGCTCTCGTAGTTGAACACTTGGCCTGTGTAGAAAGATTTATGGAGGGAATTCCCCTGCATTGTCAAACTCAACGGGCGGTCGGCTTAAGTTAAAAGGTTTGTCTTTATGGCTGTTCAATTATTTCTTGACAAACTATACCGGTGCGTTTTGCACACACGAGTGCGTGAATTGCGCACTGCATTTTTTTCTCTAATCCGATCTTTCCATACAAAGTGATTATTACTAAAAGAAAGTTTCAACGATAAAATATAACTTACCGCATTTACAAACTAACAATTTTGGCGAAATTAACATAATTTAATGTTTTAAAGACTTTAAATCTGCTTGCCATTTTACGTCAGAAATGACAAAACATTTTCTACCGACTGGTGTTATTATAGCAATGGAGGTAATAAACGAAAAAAATGGAAGAATTTTGGTGTTTAAAGTACAATAACAATGTAAGTAGTTATATCTCATGATACAACGAGTATTAGAGATAAGATACTACAGCGACTCAATTTCGTCCGGTTCTGCACATGACGTCACCGGGAGAGTTCGTACGCTTACGGCGTGAAGAATTTAAATGGGAGAAATGGAAGGGAGAAGGAATTCGCCCTAATATTAAAATATTAGACTTCTATTTTGCAATTTTGGTTTATTGTTACGTTACAGTTTTTTCTACTTTCCTTTTTCTGACAACTGATGGTTGACAACTGATCGCAGCGTTTAATTCCCTCATTCTAAAATACATCCTTGAACGAAAAAATAGTTTTTTTACTTTTTCGCCCACTTCCACTTCCTTGCTTTTCTCTAGCAAGTATTTTTGATAGTTTTTTGTGATAAGCAATGAACTGCTGTTAACATTTTGAAAAATTGACTCAAGTTGTTCTATTTGACTCATAAAGAGATCTGAAGGTTTAGATAATCCTCCTTCGCTTAAATGATCTACCCAAGTGTACTGCTGGGGTGTGACGTTGGCAATGGTTGATGTCGGTTCTCGTAACTTATGGCAGATGAAACCGGCCAAGTTTTGTAATCCATCGTAAACTATTCCATCCATTTCTTTAAATTCGTCATTATCAGGATTGTCTTCTTTCGAATCTATTTTTGAAAGAAATTTTCCACTCAAAATATCCTCTGCAATTGGCAAATCCGCAGTATGATCTTCTTCTGTATTCCCATATGCAGAAAGGGATCCTTCATTTCTTCCCAATATGTATGCTCGAATCCTGTATTTAAATTCAAGCGCATTGGGATGATCGTGGAGTCCACCTTTTGCTCTAATTACCCCAAAAAAGTTTTCCAACACATCTTGATTCAATCTATAGGTAAGTAGATACTTAATTTTAAATCGTGTTTGTAAATCTTTATATAAAAGTTTTAGTGATGTGTTGCACATTAAAATGCCTAAAAAAATGATTGAGGTTAAAAATTAAGTACTTATACATTAAGTACCTACTTACCTTTTTGAAACGGCAGTAAAGATGAACGGCCTTTCGCCCGCAGATTTTCAATAGCTTTCGACATTCCGTCAAGTATTTTGTTTTGCTCTATTAAGGATAACCCATAAGCTTTTGTTCTAGATCTGGCGTCACTGACAGGAACTCGTACATTCATGACATCAAACCAATCGTTGACCTAAAATAAAAATCAATGAAACAAAAAATATTTGGAAAATGCAAACCAATTTGAAAAATTCAGAACATTCCAGCCAATTGTTGTTTTCCAAATACCCTAGAGATCCACATCTACTAATAGCCATTGCTATGGTATGGGAAAATAGCTTAGTGGCGAATTTAACCTTCTGCCTCGCAGCTTTCTTCACATTGACGGTGTCTTTTGATATTTTATGAGTAATTTTCAGATCCGAGAGGCTTGTTATGTCCAAGAGGTTCTCAATTATAGACTTATTTATTTCTTTCCCATTAATTATGTAACCATCATCCACAAAATGATTCCGAATCAGTTTTATTAGGTGTGGAACGTCGGCAAATACAAAAATTTTCTCATTATTGTAAGGATTATGAAACCAGGTGCTTGTGTGGGTTACTTTCAACTCTTTATATAAAGCTCTGTTGGTACCACCCAGATCACTAACCATTGCCACAACTGGGAAGCCTAAAACAAAGGAAAACCGTATTACCAGCATATTCTGAAGCATTTCATATTTGATAGTAAAAATTATTGATTCGGTTTTATATTTACCATCGCTTACCTGCAGTTTCGACATACTTTATTACTTCAAATAATTTTTCTTTAGTCATTTTACAGTCATAATCGAAAAAAATTGGTTGTTTCCAGCCATTAAATAATCCTCGAAGCATTATAACTTGAACATAACTGTAGGGCCGCAAAGTTTCATCTTTAACCTTATCATACAGATAACATTTCTTAATTTTCATCTCATCAAAGGAGAGCACACAAACTTTGTCATGCTCAGTCAAATCAGATAATTTGATTATGTTGAATACAGATTTTATGATTCCTTGGGCTATTTGTATTTTCTTAAGCCAACATCTCAGAGTCGAGACGGCTGGAAATGGATATCCTTTTCTTAATAACAGTCTGTAAGCCCTGGGCCCAGCAGAATAAATCACAATGGCTTTTGATATATCATCCACTGACCAACGTAACCTTCTGCTTGAATCCTCCAATTTCTTGAACTGTTCTTTGCTGAAAAGTTTTCCAAGTAAACCTTGCTGGTTTTCCAGAATTTCCAGTTTCTTTTTGAGGTCAATAATTATTTGATCTCTGTCATCTACCTCTGTATTCACTCTAAAAAAGAAGAAATCATCATGTAAGTAATTAGGGGTTACTTCATGAAAGTTACCCTATATCTTTATGCCCACACGCACCGTTCCCTGAGCTTTCTACCCCTTCACCATGACCTTCAACTTCAACATCGGTGGTAATATTAGTATTCAAAACAGCGTTAATATCAGAATCATCCCCATTACAGCAACTACTGCAAACATACCATAACCATGACCATAACCAACATGCAAAAACAAAATTTTGGAGTTTACTCACCCCTTATTAACAATAATGTCTTCCACAAATTTTAATCGTTCTCGTCTCTGTTTACGTTGCTTTCGAGCGGTAACTTCATTCGCATCCTCCCTTGGGGTCTTTTTTGGCAGATTTTGTGTCGGTATTGCATCGGGTTTGAGGCGGCGATAACCATTATTTGGTGCACAATTTAGCAGTTCGTACTTTAAATTACGCAGATAGTCACTACTGTCCTTAAAATGCTTTGAACATACACGACCAGTTTTCTGGTTAAATTTATCTGCACGTTTACAAGCATTTGCCCATATGACTGAAAAGCGTTCTTCTCGAGGGAAACGGAAAAACTGGATATCTTTGGCAAAGTTCTTGGACTGATTGTCAGAGTTACACCCAAACATGGCACACCTCATTGTAAATGTTGAAATTTACCAAAATACAATCAAAATAACACCAGGAATTACTCACAATACGTCAAATACTTTTAAATCTCCGTTAAGGCTGTAATGCTCCTGTTCGTAAAAATTTTCGCGAGAAGGAACGTAAAGTTCGAACAAGGATGAAGCTATCCCATTCAAATGGCTTACGTGTAGGACGACGTGTGGTAAGGAATCCCCACCAAAAACCATTATGGGATAGAGGTCCATTGTTCTATACCGCATGCGAGAGCACGCTGTTATAGAAAATGGTTCTAGTTTTTTATCTTGAGCGGCCTTGAAGCACGTGCATAAAGTCGCTTCCCCTTCCACCTTGGAGCTCAATACTATTTGCATTGGGACTAGGGATGGCAATCCCGGGATTCCCGGACTAAGTTCAATCCCGAAAAGTCAATCCCGGAATTTTCGCAGTCCCGAAAATCCCGACAAGCCAATCCCGGGATTTTCGGGATTTCGGAGCAAAAATCAGCTGCTGCCATTACTGTAAAATCCTGTCAGGAAATAATAAATAAAACACATTGGTGTAAATTGATATTTGTGGAACCATTTTCGGGCCCATTGAGTCACGCCTTAGCCATAACAAACTATTGGGCTTCATTTTTCCTATATTCTACCCAAAAATAAAAGACCCTGGTAAAGAATTTATAGGGTTTTGCATGGCATTTTGCGCAAGGGCAAAATACTAACTTATACCTACATTTGGCATTTATATTTAGGCATTCAAGCAGATTACTTGTATTTTTGTATCATTTATGTTCATTATTCTAATTATATAAAATTTTCTATTCCCGCATTTCCATTTTATTTGTATTGGCATAATTTGAAAACAGAATCCACCGCTCAGTAATTTTGCCGTGAGCAATCCCGGGATCCCGAAAAATCCCGGGATTGAATTTATCGAATCCCGAAAGTTCCAATCCCGTACGGGATTCTAATCCCGAAATCCCGAAAGGTCCAATCCCGTCCGGGATTCGCTTCCATAATTGGGACGAGATTTTTGGACGTTTAAAAATATTTTTCTACAAACACTATTAAAAACAGTTGTTTTAACGTTTGTTGACAATTGTTAAAAATTACATTTTATGATACCCAGTATTAAAAGTCATTTACTTTTAACATTTATGTTAAAAGTGATTTACTTTTAACACTCAGTGTTAAAAGTGACAATGCAACAACAATTAAACAAGCCCCGGCAACAAATTGTCACTATACCTTAGTTACAGCGAATTTCATGGACGTTTTCAACTAATGATATGAAAACTTTTGCTTTTAATCGTGTTTGTAGAAAAAATAGTGTATGATATGCGTGTTAAAAGTGATTTTGTTTTGTTCCCTTCTCACAAAATAAAATACCACTTTCAACACTTATATCATAAATAACTATTTTGAGTTTAAGCAATTTGCGACCAGGTAGCCGATTAAAAAATTATATAATTAAATTTAAAAAAATTAATTTATTAGGGCTTTTTAAAATCTTGTCCAGCTTTTTAAACGATTTGCGGGGAGGAGCGCGGAGGAGGTAGATGGTAGAAATTTAAATAAAAGCCAACGGAAGATGTATATCAATGCGATGTGTGTCCCTGTAGATGTTTATGACCGTGGATGATTTATTTTAACGTAGTTTTGGGTGCAGATTGTACAAATCTGCCCCTTGCAAAATTCTTAATTAGGGGTCAGAAAATTGTGATGGGGGATGAAAACTGTAAGTGTAGGGGCGTAAAAATGAACTGACGTTAAAGTTATCGGTTTAATAACACGGAAAATAAGCTTTTGTGTAAGAAAATTTTCGGGGGATGAGATCTAGATTTCATCCACCAAAATTTACACCCCCTCACCTTCAACAGACTTGTACGTCAAAAGTGCATGCCAAGTTTCAGTAAGATACCTCCACTGGTTCTCGAGTTATTACAATTAATAGCTTTTCGGTTTCGAGAGAAAAAAAACGCGTTTTCTCGCGCTTCCGCCGCAACGCTGCCTAAACGCTTGAAGATAGATTAAAATCGTATAAGAAAAAAATGTCGACAACGAATAAATCGACAAAAATTTTTCGATGCTCACCATTGGGATCTCCTAAACAGTCAAGATATGGGGTCGGTTAAATCACAGAAAAGTTGCGCCATTTGTTGCTGATTAAGAATTTGAAGAGAGCTCCCCGATATTTTGATTCGTTCCTGAGTTATCACAAAAAATCAGAAAATTGCCAAATTAAAGAAAATTAATATCTTCCTAACGACTAATGTTATTCAAATGAAACTTGGAACTTTTATATTTTTGAAAGCTGTCAATTGAATGACAGTAAACTTTTGATTCATTTATGGCCGCCATATTGAATTTTGGCACAATTAAATACACAAAAAATTGGCTTTTCAAAAATGTACTCAACTTGAAGTTTTTTGACAGATGTCAGAATTTAAAAATTGGTAGGAGTAATTTGCAAAATCGGCCTAAATCGGCAAAAAAGTACGGCAACTTCTTCAATCTCTTATAACATGTGAAAACAATTGAAGTCAACAGTAATAAAACACGTCCTGCGGTGGTGTAACTCGGGGTTTCACATATTTTTTTAAAAACGTCCATCTTGGTTACATTTTTGAAAAGCTAATTTTTCCGTGTATCCGGCGGTGTTAAAATTCAATGTGGCGCCCATAAGAAAAAGAAAAATTGACTGTCTCTACTCAAAATCTAGAAGGCCTAGAAAATTCCTACCAATGCCATTCAATTGACAGCTGTCAGAAATGCAAAAGTACCGAGTTTCATTTAAATAACATGAATCGCTAGGAACATATTAATTTTTCTTTAAATTGCCATTTTCAGATTTTTTGTGATAATTCAGGAACGAATAACAATATCGGGAAATTCTCTTCAGATTCTTATTCGCCAAGAAATTGCCCAACTTTTCTGTAATTTAATCGACCCTGTATCTTTTACAGTTTAGGAGACCCCAATGGTGAGCATTGAAAAATTACCCACCCTGTATGCCGTCGCTGACTTTTTTGTACATCTATTCGTTGCCGACATTTATTCCTTATACGATTTTAATCCATCTTCAAGCGTTTAGTCAGCGTTCGCAGTAGAATGGTGGAAAGGCGCGTAACTCGAGAACCTGTGGATGTATCTTACTGAAACTTGGTATGCTCTTTTGACGTACAAGTTGTTGAAGGTGAGGGGGTGTCAATTTTGGGGGATGAAATTTAGATCTCATCCCCCGAAAATTTTCTTTCACATAAGCTTATTTTTCGTGTTCTTATACCGGTAACTTTAACATCAGTTAATTTTCACGCCCTTAGAGTTTTCACCTCTAATTATGAATTTTGCAAAATTGGTGCAATTTTGTTTTTCTTCTGAAATATCACTCATTTGGATTATATGTTTATCTTTTTCAATTTTTTAATCCTCTTCACAATTGGCTTAATTTCGTATCATTTGCTGTAATCCTACTCATCACATTGATATACATCTTGCCTTGTCTTTACTTTGAAGCATATATTCCTCGGCACTAGTACTAGGGGCAGATTTGTAAAATCTGCATCCAAAACTACTTTAAAATAAATCATTCGCTGTGATAAACATCTACAGGGATACACATCGCATTGATATACATCTTCCGTTGGCTTTTTGCATTAAGGGGGGAATGGTACTCGATTCATAATAACTGTCCTATTCACCATAAAATTTAGGATTGGTTTAAATATTTTGCAAAACGTGGATAACAGTAGGTCAGGCAAACAGGTTTTAAATTTTTTCAGTGTAGCTTCATAAATCCTAAAACTCATAAAAAGGGCGTGTTTAAGATGTCGGACATATCGAATATTACTTTGCTTGCGCCTGAAATGTATGCAATTGTGTTGAAAAATCAGGCAAAACATCGGTTTGTAACATCGGTTTTTCTCAAAGACCAATCGTCGTATCAATGTAGACTAAGGGGGAGTATGTTGCAAAAGGTTGGTTTGAAGTACCTATAGAACGATTTTTTCTTCACTGCTGAAAATAATGGGCCAATAATGCCGCCAATATCGACTAGATTCGCGATTTTTTTTTTAAATAACTAGCATCAACTTTAAAAATAACTCTCTATAGGTACCTCCGATATTCATTTTACTATTTATTACTTTTTATTGCAATGTCCTAGAGCTAGAATTAAGGGAGAAATATTGTTTTTACGAACCCGTGTCAAATCACTAGGAGCATTACAGCCTTAAGGTTATGGAAAACGCTCGCTGTTTACTCTCCCAACTACGTCACGCCGTCAGAGTGGGAAAGAGTGGGGATGCGCAATATCTTATCTGTAATACTCGTTGTATCATCACAGAAAAAAATGTGTGATTGATTAACATATAATAATAGTTTCAGCAACTGTAATAAATGATTATATATGGAACAATTAACTAAGTGGTTGCTTTTATCATAAATTTATGGTTAAAAATGTTGGTTATCATTACTATAAATTTTGGTCGGTACATCTCTACTACAAAAATATATTTACTGCAACCATATATTTTATATTTTCTGTAAGCATTTTTTATAGTTACTCCAAGCATATATGTATGGCTATGTAACAATAACTTATAGTTACTCCAAGCATATAGGTATGGCTATGTAGCAATAACTTATAGTTAAAATGTGAGGGAAATTTAAATAAGCTGAAATGTAATTTTTGATTTACTTTTATTATTGAACGTAAAAAGTGTGTTTCTTAATGCTAATAATATGAACAAAACTAATATTAATATGAACAAGACTAATATTTATGATTCTATAGTAGTTTATTGTAATATTGTGTCTGGGAATGCAACAAAATAATATATCACCTATATTAGACCATTCAGTTTAATTAATAACTTAAATTATTAGACAGAATGCTAAATATATTATTTCACTTCAGGTCTGCTTATAATGATGTAAAATCATTAAACGGAATGACGCATAATAATATATTTTGTTGAATTACGAGACACAAAATAATAACAATAAATATTGAGAAAATCTAATTCAGAAACTTTAACTTTTAATAAGTTATCAGTGTGACGTACACAAAAACCGTGAAAATGATCATCAAAACCGATTGTTTTAAAAATTTCACACGTAAATGTTAAATTACCTTCCAGGTCATATATGGATTGGATTTTTCCAAATATAGGATGAGCTTCGTGTAAGTAGCAAATTATAATGCTCCCAGATTTGAAAATTCTATCGGACAATTTAACCCATTTGTAATATATTGTATTTCCTGCACTGCTTTTAACACAGTCTACTTTCTTTACATTTAAAAAGGAAAAGCCGTTCTGGGATACGATTTTGTGACAAAGTTTAAGTTGATTTTTAATAGCTAGTGTATAACATATATTTCGTTTGGAATAAGAGATATTTGAAATGTTTTTCAAGGTTCTATGCTTCGATTCATATCTCATACTCCAGAGGCAAACAAGGGGTCCAGCCATTTCCATTACAGTGACATAATGTGTCATGTTATGAAACTTTGGTTTTAGATTGTGACCTAAAGAAATGTAAATGCAATGATGTTCTGAAACTAATACTTCGAGTAAATTTAACGTAGACTTATGAAACTGTCTTGAAAAAACTATATCTAAAATACGGCGCAGCGATAAATACAGCTCCCAGAATATATCACCGTCTGGAACTAAATGTCCTACCATAATTCCAAAATGTGTATAAAGATGAGACATTTCAGAAGATGACAGGCGAAGAGTATTATTTTTTAAATGATCTTCTTTAATTACTGGTATATTGCAATGGACTTCAAAACTTGAATTGAACGATGAAATAATAGAGTTTAACGTATGTAGAGAAAAAAATTTCTTTTCAAAAATGTAGTTTTTTAAGATTAGTAACAAGTCATATTTGCACACGCCTTCCAGGAGATCATGCATTATATCCATGGAATAGTTATCTGTTATAAAAAAACTGTTTATTTTATTCCATACACATTTGGATTTAATACCTGATTTACTAACGTCACCACACTGTAAGTCCTTTTTGTAATTATCAGGAGTACGAAATAAATGTTTGTCTTCAGTTAGTTGACTTCTCATTACTTCTTTAGTAACTTTACACATCCTACAGCACAGATTCGAGGAAAAACTTTCAACATAACCCAATATGGAATTAAGGCCAAGATTGTCACCTAAGATTAGTCCTAAACAGAAATAAATTTGTTTCGAAACGATACTATTTCCATCTGACAAAATAATTTCAATACCAGTCTCCTCAAGAAATTTGAGTTCATTTATAACAACATCGAAAATATCATTTCCTACATCCTTACGTGTGTCGGATGGAAACAGTTGAAATAAAAATATATTTTCTAATAAAGATTGAAACTTTACTGGAAAACATGGTACACTCACATAAACTGAACCAATTTTATGCACTCCACTATGAGAACCTAAAACGTTACCAGATTCCATGTCATCAAAATAAAGGAAAAGGGGAAATACGGTTTTTCCATTAAAATTTTCAACTTTCTTTTTCCACAGTTTACATTGTATAAAATTTTCGATCATGTGATTTCCCTCTTCAAGCAATAATTCCATATACTTTGAGGTTTCACAAAAAACATTTGGCAATTGGAAAACCTGTTTTAATACATCTCTCAACGGAATGAATATTGTTGAACGTTTGACAGTTTTACACTTTGGTAAAGTATTTTGTGAGAATGGTTGTAAAACCTCAGATAGAATTATTTCTTTAGGTTTAATAAACGAGCCACAATTTTCAAAATACTTAAATCTTTGGTACTCTGTAGAAAATATTTTCATAGGATCCTCATAATGAGATACTTTTAATATTAATTTGTTTGTAATGTCCATATCAATATTCTCTTCATCACACAGGCCTTTTATGTCAGATTTTATTGATTCAAAAACGTTTCCAAACAACTCGGTAACATCAGAGACAATATGTTGTATTTCGACTCGAGGTATTGAATTGTTACAATTTAAATGGGCTATGAATTTTGCAAAACTGTTCTCATTTGAATTTCTACAAGAGATTTCATTTTTTGAACCTGGAAGGCAATTTTGTGTACCTTCAATCGGGCAATCATCATTTTCACGGTTAATTACATTAAGATTTTCATTAGGAAATCTATTATCACTCGTCATCTTACTGGTGATCACATTGTCATGTCTTATTTGAAGGTGAGTAAAATGAAAGTGTCTGTAAAATGACTTATATGTACTAAACTGCCTTAGACAATCTGTCCAAAGACAAACAAAGTTATAACCATCGTAATGATGCTTATATTTTAAATGATTAAACAAACATTTACTTGATTCAAAAAAACTTTGGCAGCATAACATTTTCAAAATAAAATCAAACTTGTAAATCGGATAATAAGGAATTTACACCTGTAAAGTTTTTATCCCATTTCGTTTTCATATTGTACAAGTACAATTGCACAAACTGCCACACATGGCAGCATTCCACTGAATATGAGGCAAATAAGCTGTGGCAGCACTTAAAACAAACATCAATCGCTCTTAAGGCAGGATCTATTTTGTAGAGAACTTCATTAACTTCCACATACCCTTGTAAAGTATTGTCCAGGTCAGCGCCTACGAAATAAACACTTGGTTGACATGTCACTCCTTGTCTTAAACATTTTTCTTTTTTTCGTAATCGAGCAGCATTGAGTTCATTTCCGTTTTTCAAATGCAAAATAAAACTCTCTGCCACTTCGAGTTTAGACGGTTTCCATTTTTTGTTGCTCGACACAATGATGGGTGGTAGCAAATATGGTAGTCCAATAAGTGTTAAAATGGCAAGTCCATCTATAATAAATTTGATTTAATGAACACCTAGATATATCAATTACCTTACCCTGGGACAAAGAGTTTTGTTCGATTTCTGGATAAAGCTGCTTTATTACACCTCTTTCTTCTAACAATTGGAGAATGGCCGCCTTCTTTTTGTGAATTTCAACAAAAAATGTTTGTCCAATATTTGGGTGTAGAAAATCAAAATCAATTTCAAGCTGCAAAAATAATACAATAATATCTGATTTACCTACGAAAATTTTGTATGAACAAAACAGACAAATTATTATCAAATTAATCTTTCGGGAAATATGTAGGTATAATACATATTCACATTACCAATTGATATCCGATTGGTTTTTTCAATACTTTATATTCTTCAAAGTATCCATCTATTGTCAGGTCTACATCATATTTGTACTTTTCTATTCTAATCTTGCAAGTAGATTTCCAATTCGTTAAGACATCCGGCCAGGGATGATCGTTGTATTTCAACCAAATACATAAATCGTCGACATCTTGCACAGTCTCCTGACTCCCTTAAATATGAAGCTTCAATTAAACAAAGGCGAAAATATTATATTGACTTACAAGCGATGGCATCTTCAGGTGACTTTTCCTCAATGGAAGTTTTTATTATTCCATCTTTCCTCAGTTTCTTCCTTTGGTTGTGGTATCGATCAACGAGTTTTCCCTTCATACATTGGACAACTTTTTTTCCTCGTCTTACATAAGGAACATAATAGGTTTCAATTTGTTCTTTAGGAAATTCTTTTTTAATACACCTGGCCAACTGCAGTAAGCGTGCTGTGGGAATACTAGAATAAGAATATAACATCTGCTATCAGTAAATCTGTAAAAACAGGGTCTATTTTAAAAGAAAAATGATGTAATCGACGAAATTCACTGATCAGGTTTGCAGCACTGCATTATTTTAACTTTCAACATAATTATGAGATCATGTATTGACATTAACATTTTAAGATGCAACATTATGAAATATAAAATGAAATAATATGTTGCGAATTAAAATCATGTCAGTGTGCAAATCAATAAATTGACAATTATATATTCTGGATTACTTACTAAGAATTTACGTCGTTTTGCAGATCATGGTCTATCAATAGACTTGCTAATTCGTTTCTGAGTTGCGGTGTCAGTTTATCTTTATTGGCCAAAATTCTCTGTCCAGTGACCGTTTTCCTTAAAAACGCTTTAAGGTTCTAAAATTAATAATATTAATCAAAGTAACCAACAAGCTCACACAAAATCATACCAAGTTGTATGTGTATTCTATGTCAGCAGGTGTTCCCACAAAGGAATCCTGTCTTTTTAAAGGAGTAGGAATGTCTTCCTCTGGAATGACTTCCTCCGGAATGACTTCCTCCGGAATGACTTCCTCTGGAATGACTTCCTCTGGAATGACTTCCTCTGGAATGACTTCCTCCGGAATGACTTCCCTAACAATGCCTTCCTCTGGAATATCTCCCTCTACTCCTCGGAGATGTCCTGAAATTAAAGGCATAGAATAGGTTCATAATAACACGAAATCAAATTGGAAAAAATATATTTTAACCTTGGTTTAGTATAGACATGGTTGGACATTCCCAGGGACCAAACCTGTGCAAAAACATTTTGAAGACCTCTAAAATGTCAAAAATGATATCTCGCACCATGTAATTTTGCACAGCGTGACGTCATTTTGACGTATACAGTGACTACCAAAATGTGCGGAATAACTAACCATGTCTAAACTCAACCAAGATTTTAACCAGTTCTTTAATTTGCACCTAATTAGGTATTGTGTAAATTAAAACAAAAAAGAAAAATATAATACGCATTACTATAGATACCTTGTGTGATGGTAAATGAAGGATCTTCTTGAAAGCCATCATACTGATGAACTGCTGATGGTTGTCTCTCTGGTGGTGATGAGATTATGATTAGGGATGGGTTACTTAAGTTTTTGTAGAATTTGATAAATTTAGCTCTATCGCCAAATTTTGGTACAAGTTCCTTTAGATCTGGAGAATCCACATCTAACGCGTCAAAGGCAGTGTCATCCACTGATTCTTCTAAAAAGAAAAAAAAAACCTACATACCTACAACTACTTGATCCTGATTTAATAATTAAAATTAAAGCTCCTTTGAAATATAAGTCGAATTAATGGGGACTGATCAAAAAAGAGGAACCGTTTTCGAATGTTGCTAAGCGAATATTTAAAAGAAACTTTAACTTTAATTATCCCGAAACCTTTGATAACAGACATCCCCATAGAGAGCATTTCGAAAAAATTGAATATAGGGTAGTAGTCCCTTTTTCACTGCCCACCATTGGCATTTTAAACGATAAAAAATACGAAATCGGTTAAATTACAGAAAAGTTGGGCTATTTCTTGGTGATTAAGAATCTGAAGAGAAATCCCCCATATCTTGATTCGTTCCTGAGTTATCCCGAAAAATGTGAAATTTGCGATTTTAATTAAAAATTATTACATGCACAACTATTAATGTTGTTTAAATGAAACTTGGTAACATTCACCTTTTTGATAGCTGATGTCAATCTAATTGCATCGACCGGAAATTTCTAGGCCTTCTAGATTTTGAGCAATGCCAACAACTTTAGATTTTCTTATGGCCATCATATTCCATTTTAACATGGACTTTTTATTACAATTTATAATTTTATAAAATCAGCTTGAACTTACGAAAATAAATTCAAAAAAGGACACCAACTTCTTTTTCTAAAGTTCATGTCGAGGTTCATGCTGATTACATTTTTGAAAAGCTAATTTTTTTCTGTACCCGAAAGTGTTAAAATTCAATATGGCACCCATAAGAAATCAAAAATTGGTTGGCGTTGCTCAAAATCTAGAAGGCGTAAAAAATTTCGGAAGATGCCAATAATGAATTGATAGCTGTAAAAATATGAACATTTTCCAAGTTTCATTGGCATAGCATCAATTGTTCGGGAGTTACTAATTTATTTATATCTTTAGCCGTTTGGAAGATGCCAAATAATGGTGAGCAGTGAAAAAGGATGCACCCTGTACAAATAAAAATAAACTTCTGCCTAGTAAATTCTCAGTGTTTTAAAAACAATCTGTTGATGTTATTTACCTTCAAATTTTTCGATTAGATGTTTCAGACCCCAAGCTTCTAAATAGCCCACAACTCTAGCGTTATTGTTCATTTTAAGATAAACCGCCACCACTACCAGTTTTCTAAAAACAATTGGAACATTATTTAACTTAAATACTTATTGGTAGGAAAGTATTTGATTTTCTAATGCAACCTTCCACGTCAAAAAGTGAATTCAAGCTCAATTTCAATATTCAACAATTTGCCATTAATTTGCTATTTGTTGCGCTATGGCAACAAGCAGTCATTGGCCCATTTGACCTTCACCTATTTTATGTGAGGAAGCACAAGTGAAAAATTTATCAAATAACCTTGGTTTTAATCTTTACCTACTATTGCAGTTAAATTGCATGGGGTTGCAGGATTTTACTTCATTTCAATTTTATTACGTGATGCTTTTTGTTGAGCGTGAAGCCCCCTTTTGCCTTTTAACTAATGAAGACAAAAATCACTTACCTTTGTTATAACAATGAAGGGCTGGAGAATAAACATCAACAACACAAGACACAAGATCAACAAATAGCACTAGATCAGAAAAACAAATAGCACAACATCAATCACCCGACTGATAATAGCAAGGTAATGGCCGGCACCCCGCGCGATCAAGGCCAGCTTTACAAAAATTGTGGGAATTTATGTGATTGGCTTATTAAACGCGGCAAATTCGAAGTTAACTGAACATTGTGGTGTTTGTAAGAGGCGCTATAAAAATGTCCACAAGAATTTTGTCCACCAGAAATGCTACCCACCGGAAAAGTGTCCACTGGAAAAATGTCCACAAGGACAGTTACGTCAACGTCAAGATCGCGTCCTGTGTTAAGCGGGAGCGATAGACACAGAGTAATTCCATCAAACAGAACGGAACTGAGTAAATGACATAAGTCACCGAGAGAGCGACAGAAGTAGGGCGCAGGGGGGCAACCATGGGGGTGCTTTCGCTGTCCTTTGTCGACGGCTGACCTAACCTACAAGTGCGTAGCCTTGGCAAATCTGCAGATTTTATTTAATTTCAGATTGTGACGTGGCTGAAGTCCATTATTTAATTATTTAGAGCCCCATCGGGGCATCGCTTTCAGCGGTGTCAGGTCAGGTGAGGAGCTATAGTGTTGATTTGAGAAAACAGAATGGGAACTGCAGCCCAGGCTTCTTCATTTGGCATTGGTTTACCTACTGATTAATTCATCAGTCTAATGTAACCTACCCCCTTTTATTAATTGTTTTTGACGAGGGGTAATTCACTCATTGAAATGTGTATCTACATTTGGTGCTTCAAGTTTATTCGTAGAATCCACCCTGGTAGGTATACTTTGAACTCTAGGTACTTTAAAGTACCTACTTCAACTAATTCGACAGGTGCTTCGAGTACTTCAGACTGATTTGACTGAAGACACCGGTGTACACCGCCTACCAGAGTGTAAACGAAACTCGTCGCCAAATTTTACCTGTAGATTCTTATATGAAAAATATGCAAAAAGTTCCTATGAACATATGTCGAAAAATACCTCCTAAAGGAAGGTAGGGGCCACTTTGAAAGTGGTGTTTTCTCAATATCTTCAAAACAGTTAAAGATAGCAACGTGAAATTTGGTATCTTTAGTAGGGGAAGGTCGGCAGAGTGGTATACCTACTTAAGACAGAACAGAAGTTTAATGAATATTTTTTGAAATATAAGTACCTCTACTATAGTGCTAAAGAATAACATACTTATTTGGTAAAAATATATATGAAAACAAAAACGGAAAATAAACACTAAAAAAAAATTAAAGTTTTAACCACCTACATTTTTTTCACTTTGCCCTGCTTGTGGGGTAAAGTGAAATATTGCGTGGGGCAAAATGAAAGGGCAAGCAAAATAAGTTGCATTAAAGAAAAATCTAACTCTAAAAACAGAACAAAAGCCAACGGAAGATGTATATCAATGCGATGTGTATCCCTGTATGTTTATCACGTTAATGTGTAGGTAGAGGCGGCTGGTCTTATTGGTGGAATCGGGTGCAGATTTTATCAATCTGCACCTAGTAGTAGTGCCTCCGCAAACGCACATATGTGTCAAAAAGGCGAAATGTTAAAAAATTCTAGTTACAGAATTAAAAAGTAGAAAATGAACAGAAAAAACACAAACATTATTTTGAGGGTTGAAAAGTAAAAAGAATGACAATATAAACCAAATGAGTAAATGAAAAGAATTGCCGGTAAACAAAATTTGGCTGAAAAATTGCGAAAAGGGATGAAAAATCAAGACGAATGTAAATTAAGTGTGATTAAGTAGAATAACGAAATATAACACGAAAATAACCAAATTATGCAATTAAACTTGTGGGGGTTGAAATACATACTTACACTTACCTATTGCGAAGAAAACTGGAAAATTGTAAAAGGTAAACTGAATCCCAAATGAGTTCAATTTTATTACCGACGAAAAACAAAATTATGCGAATTTTGCAAAACTAGCACCTTACAGGGTTGAAAAATCGTAAAGGTGGCTAAAAAGTCAAAAGGTATGAGGATTAACCATGGTTAAGTAAAATTAAGGAAAATGACACCAAAATAACCCAATTATGTAAATCTTGCGTTGGAAAGAGTTGAAATATTGCGAAGGGGGTCGAAAAAGTGAAAAAGGCAAGAACAATCCATAAGAGTAAAATTTATTACCGAAAAAAGGCAAAACTGCGCGAATTTTACAAAATTAACGCTCGGGGGGTTGAAAAATTGTTAAGTTCACTTTATCATGAAAGGGGTTGAAAAATTGTGGATAGTTAAAAATTAATGAAAATGACTTTGAATTATGAAAAATCAGAAGAAAGCCCAAATAATAAATAAATATGTATTTACTCCGCTTGCTATAGCTTAGGGTTGCTAGTAGCGTTAGCAGGGGTTGGTTTTAGGTTAAAGACTCATTTTTTTAATGGTTGACCGAAATCTGTCGAACCCCGTCATTTTATCCCACCACTTATATGAAAAAATTTCTAGTTTCAATAACCCTTAAATTTCATCCCCCTTGTAGATCATAATGAAAATTTGGCCATCCGCGCCTACAGTGGCGCTGTAAATTACTACGTCAAATCCAGCCCTGATACCTTGAGCAGTTTTTGAGTTCTCGCATTTTAGTGTTTATGATTCGGCATGTTAGGGGGTTATTGTACCGCCTTTAAGGGTTGTTTTTCGCCAATGATCAATAATACCTTTTTTGTACCATCAATAGAAAGGTATCGAATGGTATTATATGTTCAACTCTACATTATGCAGTGAAAATTCGAGTTTCCACCCCTAACCTTCATCCCCTTCTATTTTCTCCTAAAATTTGTTATTTTTCTTTCTTTTAAGTTATTTTTGTATTAAGTGTTTGCTTATGCATTTGCTATAGTTTTTTGATTTGTAACTTTTATCGGTGATCAATAAACTTTATTATTATTAAAATTTCACAGTTTCGCAGAAGATATTGCTTTTCTGTGTCAAATTACCGGGGGTCTCATGGACGTTTCAACCCCTAAACTCCATCCTTCTATTTCACCACCCCCAAATGCCCTAAAGGAAGTTGTGTTTTCAATTTCACCATACCCTAATCCAATTCGTTGAAAAATTGCGGTGATTTGTAGACCTTTTTTCAATAGTTGACCGAAATCTATCGAACCCCCCAATTTTATACTATACCATTTACTTTAAGAAATTTCAAGTTTCAACCCTTAAATTTCATCCCCCTTATTGTTAGATTTTAGTGAAAATTTGGCCATATCCATTGAGTTCTCGTATATTTTTGTGTTTCTGCATGTTAGGGTTTGTAGCTCCTTTAAGGGTGGTTTTTCTTAAAATATGATTGACACCTTTTTTGAATCATTAATGGAAAGCTATCGAATGACGCCAATTTCGACCTATACTTATTAAGCGGAATTTCGAGTTGCAACCCCTATAATTTCCACCCCATCTGTTCGATTTTGCGAAAAACGCATCCCCCGCATGATTTCACAGATAGGTATATGTGTGTACGTTGAGTTTCCAACATAACAGCTACGTGCAATCCTTGCGAAGTTATCATATTTTTTGTGGTTTTCATCCCCTAAATTTCATCCCCCGAAATTAGCACCCCTTCACATTCAGCAGGCTTGAGGGTCGAACGTACATACCAAGTTCAGAAAGATACGTCCACTAGTTCTCGAGTTATTGCAATTAATAGTTTTTCGGTTTTTCACACCTAACTCCCATCCCCCTTGTCCGATATGGCCCAAAAACAATCCCCACCGAGATTTTCAGGGTATATACCGGTGTACAAAATTTTAGCTCGAAATCTGCTTTCGTTCTCAAGTTATGCGATAGACAGAGTAGACGGACGGTCAGCCGAGCGAGCGAGCGAGCGAATTCACTAAAACTACAGTGCCTGCGCATTTGCTTCGGCACTAAAAGATGTTTGAGGTGATTGAAATAGCATAAAAACTGCACAGAAAAAGCTCTGAAGTAACTCAGAAAAACTCGAAGGTGTTTTTTTTTAACTTCCCACCTTGACTTCGGACGTAAAAATATATTGAATTGAAATAAACCCTGATCGTCCCATCACGGAGGAGGACACCTGCGCGTATATTGAGGGAATTTTTTCCACTTCCGGTTTAACGGGAAATGACCTTAACTTTGTTATTTCAAATGGAATGACCTTTTTCTCAACGGATTCGGAATCTACGATTTTTTCTGAGTTAGAAACATGTATCATATTTGACCGGAAGTGCAGTCACGGCTACCCTAGATTTTCAAAAACATCCAAGAAACCGGTGAAACATTGAGATTTTCGAAAAACGCAAAAGACGTCAAGTTAGTTTTTTTGACTCCAATTTACCTGAGCAATTTAATTTTTTGATTTCTCTTATTTCTACCAAACTTTCTCTTACCTCACAATATGTCAAAATCTCAAAAGTAAATAAACAGAAAATGTCAATGGACAGATGAATTTGCATCAAAAAAAAAATGGCAGCAGAGAAGCGGCTGGAACCTCCCCATGCGTGGGTCTTTGATTTCAGGGATTTCTGTTTTAAGATTCTAAAGTTGATATGCCTAAATGGCACTTCCCGTTGACCAATTGCTCCCAAAAGCCTTTCAGCTCTTCAACGGGTCACCTCACCTCCATTCACCAAATTTCGGGCAAATCGATCTACTAGTTTGGGCTATAAAGTGGTTTCAGTGTTATCACAAAATTTCGATTTTTCGACCCAAAGGGTTCTAAATGCGAATAAATTTTGTCTCATTTAAAACCAAAAATTGAAGATCTTTCTGATGGTGACCTCGATAGTGACAATAAATCTTTCAAAAACTTGTTTTGGATGGGTAAATTAGAGAATAATTTTAAATTTCGAAATTGGTGTGCCAAAACGGCACTTTCCGTGGGCCGATTGAATCCAAAATTTGTTCACCTCTTCGACGTGTAATACAATCCCCTTGTGCAAGATTTCAGCCAAATCGGTTCAGGGGCTTGGGCTGTACCGCGATTTTAAAGTCCGATAAAAATCAATTTTTTTTTAATTTTTGGTCAAAAGGGCACTAAGAATGAATGCATTTTTAGAAGCAGAATTTGAAGGCCTTTCCTATCGTGACGTGAAAAATGGGGGTTTACATTTAAAATTTAAAAGATGATGTGCCAAAATGGCATTTCTGGTTGCACGATTGGCTCCAAAAGCTTTTCAGATCTAAGTTGGGTTATCACATGCACACGTACCAAATTTCAGCTAAATCTGTCGAGTAGTTTGGACTGTGGCGTGTTTACGAACGTACGTACGAACGTACGTACATACATACAGACACATTTTAAAAACCACTTTTTTGGGCTCCTGAGACCTCAAAACGTATAGATCCGGTCTTATCTCGAATTCGAAAATTTTAGTGATTGCAGTATCCTCCCATTTTTTTTAAATTTTGATGGGTTTGGGGAGGTTAATTAAAGTAGACGTGTTTTTGCGTTTTTCGAAAATCTCAATTTTTCACCGATTTCTTAGATGTTTTTGAAAATCTAGGGTGGCCGTGAATCCACTTACGGTCAAGTACCTATGATACATATGTTTCTAACTCAGACAATAAAATCGTAGATTCCGAATCCGTTGAGAGAAAAGGTGTGATTCCATTTTAAAAAACAAAGGTAAGGTCATTTCCGGTTAAACCTGAAGTGGAAAAAATTCTCTCCATATACTTACGTGCGCAAGTGTCCCCCTCCGTGCGGGATTGGTCAGCGTTTATCTCAATTGAATATCTTTATTACATCCAAAGATATTCAAGGTGGGAAGTTTTAAAAATAACACCCTGTATGTGTGGGGGGGTACGTTGAGTTTCCATAACAGCTGCGTGCAACCCTTGCGGAGTTATCATATTTTTTGTGGTTTTCATCCTCCGAAATTAGCACCCCTTCACCGTCAACAGACTTGAGGGTCGAACGTGCATACCAAGTTTCAGCAAGACACCTTCACTGGTTCTCGAGTTATTGTAATTAATAGTTTTTCGGTTTTTCACCCCTAACTCCCACCCCCTTGGTACGAATTTTCCCAAAAGCAATCCTCGCCTTACTTTTCGGGAGACGAAGCTGCCTACCAAGTTTCAGCTCGATATCTCAATCCGTTCTCAAGTTATGCGACGAACAGATTGAGGAGAGATCGAATAAGCTAAAACAAAGAGTGCCTCGCATTTTTTTCTTCAGCACTAAAACGTCATTCTTGTCGTTTTAAGTACTGCTTCTTAAAGTTAACAAACGTCGGTGAATTCGCGGCTTAATGGCTTTAATCTTCTTAAACAATAAAAGATTTGTGATGTGCTCCCATCATGATCTTGGATATCTGAGGTTCTGAGTGTATGTTCAAAATATTAGGAACGGCAATAATAGGACCGTTACAAGATACAGGGGAAATAAAAGTGACCTGTGAACCACCCCTTAGAATAAAGGAATATTATAAACACATTCCTACCTATATTATAATGTATTTATATAACATGCACTTGCTATAATGTGAAATTAAAAAGCGACCAATTTTATACAATTTTTTTAATAAAAATTCAAAATACAAAAATCCCTTGGAACTGACATTTTTGAACATTGCTAAGATAACCAATATCTCCACTTAAGATAGTCTCAAGATAGCTCAGTCCATCAGTTAAAACATAATTATTTATCAATTATCAGACCCAATTTTGTCATAGTAGGGTGCTCGCGAGGAGAAAAGTCGCTTAGTTTAGGAATTATGGGGCACTTACGAGTGAAAATGTATGGAGTATAAATTTTGGTTTCTAATGCCCTCGGTATGCTACTGTCAAATTCGTCCAAGGGTCGTCCAGTGACAAAGGGCACAAATCTAAATTTTCCAACTAACGCCGCCACGTGAAAGTTCATGTGGAGAAGTACCTTTCCTGAAAAATTCATGGTGATGTCTGTGCGGATTGTATTTTTTATTAATTTTGAAAGAAAAATATCTCCATTGATCCATACGGGGCCACGGACCTTTGGAGGCGATTATCTCGGTTCGAGCATCGGCAAAAACGCATCATTTTTAGGGGCATATTTCCTTTCCAACACGATTACTCCAAATCGGGGCGGTTAATCGAAATTAATTATTCTTAATAAAAGATGTGCTATTTTATTTTGTTGACGATCGTCTTTACAGAATATTTTTAGCGCAATCAATAAAGGAGTTAATTGTCTAAATCTGAGAGGAAGTAAAAAATTCATGCCGCTGTAACGCTCGGGTTTCCGTGCCCCCACCACTACTTTCGCTGCGTCCCGCCACTCCGCAACCCCCTGAGACGTCCACATCTACAATCTTAGAGAATATCCTGTATTCCTGAAAATAATAGAAATAAGACTTGAAACTCTTGAAAAGCACTTTTTATTTCATGTAGGTAAGAAAAACAATAATTTTTAATTTGAAAATTCTTCGTCGTCCTTCTCGTTGATCGGGGAACCTCCGTGATCGGGGGTCTTCCCTCATTTGAATTTCCTTCATGTTATTTTTACAGGATCGGTTTTCCCATACCGTGGCATGAAAAAATACAGGAAACATTATTTTTATTGCATGCTTGCTTATGCAGTCTTTAAAAATAATCTGTGGACAAATTAATACAATAATAGATGTATCTGAAACGGTTTTATGTTTCCTCAAATCCCACCAACTCCCGGAAGTACCTATTGGTAAATTTTCCAGCCCAGCAAGTTAACTTTCCAAAACCGCTTAGTAGTTTTTCTTTCAAATTAATTTGATGGACTGTGGGTTGAACGGGAATGTATCTTTATACTATTTCCAGTTCTTATTCAAACCTCTGGAGTATTCTGGAGATATTCTTTAAAATGCACGAGAATAACTGGCAAGTCTGTATCAGTATCTCGAGTCGACAGAGAATTTATATACAGAGATTTGGATGAGAACTGGAAATAGTAAAGAAACATTCCGGAAGCAAAACTTCCAAAAAATGTATATTTCATGCCCTAACAGAATTTGATGCTACAAGCTAGTTCAGAGGTGTTGGGACGCTAAATTGATGGAAAATTTACAAAAACTTATGTGAATTACTTGGCGATGTAGGATTTGACGAAAAGTTAGACCAAGAGTTGGACAACATTAAATTCAAAAACTCGTTCAAAAATATGGAAACTTTTGTGTTGAACCAACAACGATGAAGTAATATCTATCAACGATTTAACGGGCCCTACTTGCGTTAACTAAGTCGCTAGAAAAACTGCCTCCAACCGAAGACAGTTTGAAGCGGCATTGCTTGAGAGTTCTATTCTTTCAGACCAAAATTTGGTTGAATTAATTAAATTCTCGACCTAATTTTCCGTCACCTGAGGGTTATAGATGGGAAAAACGACGTGGGTGACAGTCTTGGGCCAGCTCTTCAAACATAGCCCGCCGTCCCAAAAAACCATTTCAGATATTATTGTCCTAATTTGTCCAAAAATTATTTTTAAAGACTGCATAAGCAAGAGTTGCATTTGCAATAAAAATAAGGTTTCCTGCATTTTTTCATGCCACGGTATGGGAAAACCGATCCTGTAAAAATAACATGAAGGAAATTCAAATGAGGGAAGACCCCCGATCACGGAGGTTTCCCGATCAACGAGAAGGACGACGAAGAATTTTCAAATTAAAAATTATTGTTTTTCTTACCTACATGAAATAAAAAGTGCTTTTCAAGAGTTCCAAGTCTTATTTCCATTATTTTCAGGAATACAGGATATTCTCTAAGATTGTAGATGTGGACGTCTCAGGGGGTTGCGGAGTGGCGGGACGCAGCGAAAGTAGTGGTGGGGGCACGGAAACCCAAGCGTTACAGTGGCATGAATTTTTTACTTCCTCTCAGATTTAGACAATTAACTCCTTTATTGATTGCGCTAAAAATATTCTGTAAAGACGATCGTCAACAAAATAAAATAGCACATCTTTTATTAAGAATAATTAGTTTCGATTAACCGCCCCGATTTGGAGTAATCGTGTTGGAAAGGAAATATACCCCTAAAAATGATGCGTTTTTGCCGATGCTCGAACCGAGATAATCGCCTCCAAAGGTCCGTGGCCCCGTATGGATCAATGGAGATATTTTCCTTTCAAAATTAATAAAAAATACAATCCGCACAGACATCACCATGAATTTTTCAGGAAAGGTACTTCTCTACACGAACTTTCACGTGGCGGCGTTAGTTGGAAAATTTTGATTTGTGCCCTTTGTCACAGGACGACCCTTGGACGAATTTGACAGTAGCATACCGAGGGCATTAGAAACCAAAATTTATACTCCATACATTTTCACTCGTAAGTGCCCCTTGGTTGAAAGATAAAGTCTAGCGAGCACCCTACTATCATAATAATACTCCACATTCAGTTATTAGCATTTGGGCACATAACACCACAGATCGACATAGAGGTACCCATTCATTTCTTAGACGTGGGGGGGGGGGGGGTTTCACAGTCGGCAGTGGTGTACAAATTTTCGGCAGTATTAGTGGGAAATGTTAGGCAGTGGTTGCAAAAATTGAACCAAATTCTACAGGGGGCTCTGTCGGGGACTTCACAGTCGGCAGTGGTGTACAAATTTACGGCAGTGCCCTGAAAATTCGGCAGTGGTGTACAAATTTTTGGGGTGTGAAATGCCCCCCATCTTAGACATTTTATTCATGACTTCTTCTAGAGAGTTGTTTCCTACAAGATAAATTGAATGTTTATCATCACATAAGCACTTACGTTCACAGGTGACAACAACAGAAGTCTCGACAGGCTCAGCACTTCTTATTTGTGCCTATTACCATGTTTAGCAAGGCGTTAGGTACTCCTACATATAATAACAGATGAAGCAGCAGGCTCAACATTATTACGGCAGGTACCTATAAAATAATAGGTATTTAAAATGATCTTAAACATTTGAATCTTTTACTTACCCTCAGCGGTGCGGGCTATGCACAAAACACCTGGGGCTATTAAATAAAGGGAACCTGTGACAATGTGACATGCCACTACCTTAACAACCCCCAACTGCCCCCTTTCCTGACCTAATCGAAACCTAACCTATGTAACTCTTGTCACTCAGTCGTTCCAGTTGAATGAATGTACTCTGTGTGTTTTGACACTCCGTCGCTGACGGCAGGACGTGATCTTGACGTTACATCTGTTGACGTAACCGTCCTTGTGGACATTTTTCCAGTGGACACTTTTCCAGTGGGTAGCATTTCTGGTGGACAATATTCTTGTGGACATTTTTATGCATCCCCGTTTGTAACCATAATTTATGATAACGAACTCAAAACCACAAATTGTGGTTTCAATAACCATAACCTTATTTCTACTTACGCAACCACTTATTTTTATAGTTGCTTTAACCACAGCATTGTCAACCATAAGGATATTGGTTCAACAACAATTTCTTTTTTTCACTGAATGACAGACATAAACATAATTATATTCTCACGAGCTATACCAACTTTAACAATAAAAAATGGTTACTAGATTTTTTAGTGTGATGGTTATATCTAGTATAGATATGGGAAATAAAAATGCTATTCCATCCGATGCGCTGAATAGGAATGAAAATTGCGCGTACCCTAAACCAACAATGCAAATGAGTTGAAATTCTGTTTGTTTTTATTGGAAATATTCGTGCAAAAGGTAGAATACATACTTTGTGCGTTAACAATATTCGCGTACACGCGAGCAATGGACACCTCGCGCGCTTTGCGCACTCGGTTTCCAAATCTGCTCGCTAGTGCGCGAAAATTATTGTTACCGCACATAGTATGTAAATAACTATTAAGGTAGATAGAGTCAATAAATGTTCTTCAAAAATAAACTGATTTAAGATAAGTTGCAAATCGTATTTGCAAATTCCTTCTAAAACATCATGCATCAGATCGACTGCAAAATTTTTAGTTACTCGAAAATGATTTAGTTGGTTCCAAACACACTTATTCTTAATACCGGTCAGGCCAACATCATTAATAATTAAATCTTGCAAATAGTTATCCCATGTGCGCAGGACAACCTGGTCTTCTACTAACTGATGTTTCATAGTCTCTGTGTCAGTTTTACAAAACCTACAAGAATATTTAGCAGAAAAACTTTCGACAAAGCTCAAAACTGAGTTTAAGCCTAGGTTATCGCCTAGAATTAAACCCAGGGTAAAAGACACCTTCTGTTCACGAGGCCCAATGTTGAATTCAATACCTGTGTTTTCCAAAAATTTTAACTCCTCAATGATAACCTGAAAAATATCATTTCCCACTTCTTTAGGTATATCTGACAGAAAAAGTTGAAATAAAAAAATGTTGTCTGAAAGAGACTGGTAAGTTGTTGGGAAACATGAGATTGATATGTAAACCACCCCAATCTTGTTTACACCCGCGTGTGAACCCAATACATTGCCTGATTCAAAATCGTCAAAGTAAAGGAATAGTGGAAGTACAATTTTCTGATCAAAATGTTCAGTGATTTCCTTCCACAAAACACATTGTACAAAATTCTCGATTAGGTCTGTTGATTTAAGACTTTCTACATATTGAAGTGTTTCAGATAATACATTCGGACAGACGAAGCGCGCATAACGTGGCATACGTGAGAAAAACAACGCAGTTTTGCGTTTTTAAACTTCACCACATGTAGTGGTTAAGATAACCATAATTTATAATTGTATAAATTTTACCAAATTATTGATTACAATAACTATTTTTTGTAGTAAACCACCTACATTACCACAATTTATAGTTTCAAAAACCACATGTGAAGTTACAAGAACTTTTGAGTTAGGCGAAACATTTCCATTTTCATATGCGTTGTAGGATTAACTAAAATTATGATCATAATGACCAAAATTGCTCCGACCATATCTTATGGTATTCATAGTTTTTAGTGTGTGTGTATTTAAGCGTATATTGGAGAAATGTATTGAAAAACTCGATAAAAATTGAGAAATAAGTTTTTTGTTTGAATAATCGCTGAGCGCGCGAAAACGCGATCGCCATCTTGAATAGCGCACTTCCGGTCAATATTTCTAAATAGGAGCAGTGATTTTCGGATTCAGCAGGGTTCAATTAACCAAAAAATGCTTGATGCCAAAATGTTATCCGATTTGATCTTTGCTTCTGGCGCACCTCAAAAGCAACCTACAGTCAAAGGCAGAAAACGTCGTTTGTACATTGAAAAGGCGACATAAAATGTGAATATCCTACTAATCTTGTGTAGTTAGTAGTGTTGTAAAAATTTCATGAAACTTATTTTTTTGAAATATTTCATGAAATGTTTCACGAAATATTTCATTAAATATGAAAGATGTTCTAACTTTGGTCCAATTTACAAATTTATAAGAATTAATATTTTTTAGTTACAAATTTAAGTAGGTGCAACCCGCAAGTTCCAACACTGCTATTTAATTATACAGGGTGTCCCAGAACTCGCGTATAAGCCGGTAATGGTAGATTCCTGAACACAATCTAAGACGAATTTTCCTTTACAAAAATTGCGAGGGTCCTATAGTTTTCAAATGGGGAGCAATTGAAGTCCGCCAATCAGAATGTTTCTCTTAATTAAACATTAAGGTAAAAATATGAAGATGCATATTATGCTGTTGCTGGGATACAAAAAAAAAATTAAAAACGGTAAAAGAATAAGCATGTTCACCATTATTTGAAGTATATTTATTCTTTGTACAGATCATCGATACGCATAAACCATTTAGGTATGCAGCAGTTCCGAAAAGTGTCTCAAAACTCAGTTTATCGTTTTACAGCGTTAGCAGCGCATCCACACCAAGTGCGTTATTTTGTTTCGAAAGTGCCTGCGTTGTGTGTGGAATGTGGAAGATTTGGAAATCGCAGTATGTATTCCACAGCAGTAGCGGTCGCATTAATTAGTCCCTATTTTCAATAAACTGCTGATAGTCATTTAAAAATTTCAAAGTGACAGATCTAGATTCTCGTCATATCTATTGTTGACTTGATTCATTGTTGTGTTTTTAGTTTTTTTTGTATCCCAGCAACAGCTTATGCATCTTCATATTTTTTACCTTACTGTTTAGGGAAACATTCTGATTGGCGGACTTCAATTGCTCCCCATTTGAAAACTATAGGACCCTCGCAATTTTTGTAGAGGAAAATTCGTCTGAGATTGAGTTCAGGAATCTACCATGACCGGCTTATACGCGAGTTCTGGGACACCCTGTATAAGAAATTCGTCAAAATTTAGAACAATATTAGGCATATTTTAACAAAAGAAATAAAATCCAAAGGTATGTGCTCATCTACGAAGCAGAGTATTATTAAATTTTCTAGAAAATTTACCCATTTTTGAAGTTACACGAACCTCGGTGGTGGGTGGAATGTCATTCGCATGTCATGTCGACTCGTTTTGCGCGGATTTTTAAAAATAAGTTTCATGAAATATTTCAATAAAATGAAATTTATTTGAAATATTTCAGCTTTACAACACTAGTAGTTGGGTGTATATTGATGAAATATATCGAAAAATTCCATAAAAATTAAGAAGCTAGTTTTTTGTATTAATAATAACTGAGCGCGTGGAACCGCGCGGCACGCTCAACTTCTCGCCCGCGCTAGGGGTAAACCGTCGTCTGTACGAAAAAAATCATTAGGGCCTTTCTTGTAGAGAATGAAGCGATCTTTAATTTTGTGCACCACGTCTTTGGTCGAAAAGTCCGTGATTTTCATGCTATTTTGGATATAACGTTCAGCCTTGCGCGCCATCTAGAATTACGGACTTCCGGTTGAGATTTCGAAGTGCCGACAGTGATTTTCGGATTCAGCAGGGTCCAATTAGTCTGGAAACACTTGTCGTCAAAATGTTACCCGATTTGCTTCTAGCATAATATAGGAAGCTTTTTTTGAAATTCTAGCCTAGTCTAACACAGCAACTATGCAGAAATCCGGTTTTTTATCCTACGAACAGACTGACAGCTGGCTGTCAACTGAGGCCTGTCAAAAATGGAAATCACCTATTTCATCAGAAAATCGGCACGATCCACTTCGAGTTTTAATTAGTTTATATGAATAGGTCCTTTCCGGAACGTCAGGATTCGCCAAATATTCCGAAGTTTCATGGCCTACTGGCGTGGGAAATAAGAATGAGCACAATATAACTAATTGACCATATTAAAAAGTGCACGGAATTATGGGAGGTTAATCTTTTACAGGTTCCTTCTTTTATGACATTTGAGAATATTTCAGTGTAACAATAGAAATAAATGCTGAACATACCCGAACCGGTCTTATTTAGCGATGCGCTGATTATATCGACGTGGATAAGGCAGAACGACGTAAACGCCATTTGGTTAATTTTGCAGGAGAGCACAAAAACTGATCAAAAATTTCTGGCAATAAATTGGAGGATGGAATTATATTTATGGGCATCTTAGTCACTTATATGACATACTCTGTAAAAACGAATGCATTTTATCAACGTACAATTCGGCAAATTAATTAAATGCAGAATTTTGGCGTTTACGCCAATTCGTACTTTGTTGATGGTGTTTATGCCATTTATTGCATGTCATATACGACATTCAAGTTGCGCTGACTGCGTCATTTTTGGTCGCTTACGTCGATGCGGTGCTTATTGGAGGCGTCGCTTAAACCAAAAAAATATGGAATGATTTTTCCACAAACAGCATAATGAAAGGCGACATTTAATTGCTAGAAACACGAAATTTTACTAGTGCATTTTTTATTTAACATTTTTAAAGGAACAAAAATTATCTAGGTATGCATACCATCTGAGTCATCTAACACATCAGGTACATTGTTGGATATTTTTTGTATTGTTCATGATAAGGCTGCTGAATAATAAACTTTAGACATAAATTTTTCAAATTTTCATATTTCATCTTATTAATGGGCAATTCTGAATTGTAAGCTTTTGAATGGAACTGACAATTTCAAAGATTTGAAGCCAAGAAAATCCTTGAAAGTACTCTCATTTACAACAAATGGTTCAGGGTTCTTTCTTGCATTTCTGAAAATTGTTGCCCATTCTGATGGAGCTTGAACTACTGTGTGTTTATTAATAGATTTCTCTATAATAGCATGCATTGAATCAACAGGCATGTATGTGTGACCAGTTATCAAAAATGAATATTTTTTACATAATCGGAATCATCTAAAAAATAACGAATCATTGCCAGCATGGCCTTATTCTTGTTCTGCCCACCGCAGTTGTCGCAGTATAGAGCTAGCTTCTTAATTCTTCGCTCACTATCAACTTTTTGCAACTACGAATAAAGGTAAGTGCAAATCTCGTTTGAACCCTTCTTTCCATCTTTCTCACCCCATAAAAAGCAAAAACCTCTGTGGCTTTTAGTTTCATAAACGGGGAAGTTATATTCAGCATATTTTCTGCTAAAACCGAGAGTTAAAGTATCTCCATGTGGAGTGGCCAAGATTTTCTGTAAATCAAAACTGGCCACAAGCGCTTCATTTTCACAACTTCTCGCCTGGTCTTCTAAAAAAATGTTCTTTACTTCGTCCTTTTCTTTTATACAGGGTGTTTCACGACGAGCGGCAGTTAGCCGTATCTCGAAAAGTACTTCGATTGGTGTGGAGAAAATTTGCACACTAAGGTTTTAGCGGAAGCCGAATTCAATGAAAATATTTTGAGTTTGATGGCACTTCCGGTTTTACCGGAAACAGATACAAACTTTGTTATTTTAAATGGGACACCCAGAATATTATTGCATTTTTGGATTCTTTGTTGAATTTTAGGTAGTTTCATCAGAAAGTGGTATACCTAAAGTCAGCCGCTCTTGAGAAAATTAAGTCTTTCAAAAATTTTTACCAAAAACAATGTTGACTTCAAAAAATTACATCTTCGCTGTGGTGCCAATTATGGAAACGAAATTACACCGTCCTTTAAACCAATGCATGTGCTAACTAATGGTGTATTGCGAACTTCCTTTTCTCAAAGAGGAGGCGCCTCACGATTTTTTAAATTTCGGGAACTTTGATCATAAAAATCTCCGTTTTTCTAAATGGAATGCCATAGAAATTGAGTATTCATAAGAAAGAGAATTAAATTCTCTTTCTTTTGATTATCTCATTCCTATACCTAACTATCTTAGATTTTGTTTTATTTTAGATTATTTGTCATTTTGCTGCATTTTTCAATAATTTTCCCTTTAACAATCTCACAATCATGATTTCTATAGCAACGCCACTGTTACCAGTCGTAAGAAAACCTTTTTTAATTGTAGTTTATGTACGTAATTTAAAACATTCTTGTTGCACTCACTTAATCTCAGCAATTTCATTGGTTAAATTTAAATGAACCAATCAAATTCATGTAAAAAGGAGATGCTTTTTATTTGTCAATTTTTATCGTGCTGGCTTTAATGCAGTGTCCTTCCCTCATCCCGAAGATTGTTAGCCAATTAGCCAGTAGTGCCAGGACCCCTTCCCTCTTTTTTGTTTGGTTATTAATTGACAAATAAAAAGCATCTCCTTTTTACATGAATTTGATTGGTTCATTTAAATTTAACCAATGAAATTGCTGAGATTAAGTGAGTGCAACAAGAATGTTTTAAATTACGTACATAAACTACAATTAAAAAAGGTTTTCTTACGACTGGTAACAGTGGCGTTGCTATAGAAATCATGATTGTGAGATTGTTAAAGGGAAAATTATTGAAAAATGCAGCAAAATGACAAATAATCTAAAATAAAACAAAATCTAAGATAGTTAGGTATAGGAATGAGATAATCAAAAGAAAGAGAATTTAATTCTCTTTCTTATGAATACTCAATTTCTATGGCATTCCATTTAGAAAAACGGAGATTTTTATGATCAAACTTCCCGAAAATTAAAAAATCGTGAGGCGCCTCCTCTTTGAGAAAAGGAAGTTCGCAATACACCATTAGTTAGCACATGCATTGGTTTAAAGGACGGTGTAATTTCGTTTCCATAATTGGCACCACAGCGAAGATGTAATTTTTTGAAGTCAACATTGTTTTTGGTAACGGAGGAACGGAGCGGCCGGCTCAAACGGCGCGCGCATTTCGGCTAGCGGTAACCAGCGTGGCAGTGTTCAAGGTCGTGAACCTCCGTTCTTATTGGTCATAGAAATATTTTGAAGGTGTCGTTGGAAAGCTTTTTTTATCCTCTACAATGTTTATTTCGTGCATTTTTGCGATATCTCTCACAGAAAACCGTCTAATTTCAAATTGAAAAAAAATGATTTTTTTCTTTATTTCGCGGGCTTTTGCCACCTTCGGAAGCCCCGGATACAGTTTAAAATCATTGAAAAGCACTAAGAAAGATAGCCCGTTTCTCATACAATCGTTTAAGATCGATTGGAAGCGGATAGGACTAACAGTTTGGCCGTAGCGTCAGTTCCAGCACTTCCAGCGCAAACCTGCACTTCTTCAGTGTTCCAGATGTTCCAGCAGCTGGAATTCCATGAAGCCGGCACCGGAGATTTTGGGAGTTTTAATATGTTGTTAAGCAGTTCAAATAGAGCTGCACTACCAAGTTTCAGATTTACATTATTTTTCCCAGCGCAAACCTGCACTTCTTCAGTGTTCCAGAAGTTCCACCGGCTGGAATTCCATGAAGCCGGCACCTAAGGTTTTGGGAGTTTTAGTATGTTGTTAAGCACTTCAAATAGAGCTGATCTGCCAAGTTTCTGATTTACATTATTTTTTCCGAGGTCAAAATCTAAAACGCCTGGGCTATAGCAGCCAGTTCAAAAAAGTAAACTAATGACAAAGCTAATATCATCAAACACGAACTGCACTTTATAAATCAACTATTAACAGTGAAATTTCAAAATAAAAATCCGCCGTCACCCGTAAGAATAACATGTAAACCAGGGACCCCAACTAAAACGTTATTTTAGTTTTAGTTATGTTTTGATTATATGAGATTCTGAAAATTTTAGTTATAGTTACGTTTTAGTTATTACCTTTGCTGGAATTTTAGTTATAGTTAAATAATCGAATTGGAATTTTAGTAACTAAAATGGGGGGTTCGGGGGGCGAAGCCCCCCGAAAAAAATTTTGGTTTTAGTTAACTAAAATTAATTTTGGTTAACTAAAATTAATTTTGGTTAACTAAAACTAATAATACAATAGCAAAGCATTATTAAACATTTTAATATAAAAAATAACGAAACTAGGAAGGTAGGTACATAAATTATAAAAACACAAAAATAGTATTAAACTCTAGTCAGAGCCAAAAAAAGTCACCCTTAGAGGGTTATCTAAGTTCTGCTTTGAAATATCTATCAATCAAACACAAGACCGCTGTAATAATTTTCTTGTGGAAGCATTAAATAAAAGCAGCCGTTCCAAAACTTTGTTTACACATGGCAGGTTTTCTAGCGGCAAGTACCTACTTTTCGCCAGTAAATTTACACGTGTAGACGAGCCATTTGGGAACGCTACATAAAAAATGTAACTGTTCTTAACAATAACAAACCCTAACCTCGTGATAACACAAACAAAAACAAACCAAACCACAACGCAAAAAACCGCGAAGGCGCCAAACAAACCGCATGCAACGCGCAACCCGCGCAACCTTGCGCAACTAACGCTCTCGCTTCGCTAGCTGAAAGGTGAAAGGTGCAGGGGTGCGTTCAGAAAGTAACACTCTCGGAGTAAGGATAGAGATAGAAGATAGACAGCTCTACATGTCAAAGAGAGATAAAAAATCGTTTGTCCGTGTTTCTGAACGCGCCCCAGGACACGCAGGACAGGGGCACAGGGCTGCCATCTGCAACCTTGACTTGACAACGCGACAACACCAACGGTGATCGCACTATGATCATAGAGTACTATATGATATGATGGCGGCCGGCCCAACTTTTCGGACATTAACCAAAATTAACTATTACTAATCAAAATAATTATATTAGTTTTAGTTTTAGTTATAGTTATACCGCAATTAAAAATAATAGTTTTAGTTATAGCACTTTTCGCAAAAACCTGGAATTTTAGTTATAGTTAACTAGTTATTTTAGTTATGGTTGCGGTCCCTGATGTAAACCCTCATTCGCGCCAAAATAAACGCCACTTCCAAGATGGCTGTCCTTACTACGGAATGCCCACCAGAGGCCGCCTCTGTTTTTAATTTGGTCAATTCCGTTTACTTTACACTGAACGCTACAGGAACATGATGTCATGGCATCACAGAACACCTTCATTACAGAAAGCGAACTTGCCTACAAATCAGCGGTTTTCGTACAGCGCCATCCCCGCAGATCCAAATGGAACTATAAGCGGCGGGATATTTAAAATGAATACCCCTTTCACAAATGATTATTTTTTATTTTACTGCCATTCATGTTAATTAGCTGGAATTGTACTTGTGTAATAGCACAATTCCTTCTAATTAACATGCCTGGCAAAACATTTATGGATATGTAATATAAGGAGAGGTAACAAAATCGAGCTTAAAATTCTAACAAAGATTTTAATTAAAAATAATTAAATTACATGTTTACGTTATTTTATCAAATACCTAGGCCTTATTTAAGTATAATAGGTACCGCGAGTTGCTTAAAATAGATTATTTATTTTTCCTTTTTTGTTTGTTGCATATATTTAACATTGCCGTTTCAATTTCGTTCGTATTCGATGGAGGCACTTCTTTGCCCCTAACAATGTTAGCCAAAGTTTTCATGTAACTAAACATATAAATTCTAACAAATTGGTGCACCAAATGTGTTTCAAGGTCTTCCGAGTGTGGACATTTTTGAAACCCTAAATTAACACATCTACGGTTACGAAGATAGCTAGTGAGTCTTTCAACAATATACAATTTATCTAGCACCGTTGGCAACAAAATTTTTAATAAGAAATGGATTTTAATCAATCCTTTTACTGCATTAACATTTAAATATTTTAGTCGTTTAATTTCATCATATTCTCGTAATGTAATAAATTTATGATAGTAATCGTCAGCTGAACCTTCATGTTGTAAATTACTTTGACAAACTACGCAGTTATATTTTTCTAGAGAAACATTTTTTAGTAAAAATCCACCAACGTAACTCACAACATTGCTATCAAAATAATTTACCTCAATGTTATCTAAAGCAATTTCCGGAGGCACCCAACGATCAGCAGCAGGAACATTCCTTTCATCATTTTGCTTCAGGAAATCACGCAATGAAACTAGAATACCATTTTCGTCCTTCTCACAATTTGATCCAGGAGAATGGTACGATGAGAAATTTCGGATCAGAAGAGATTTATAAAATGGAATAAAATCCTTACATGTCGGATTTGTGTATCTACCTGCATACTGACGGATTTGCCCAAAAAAGTTCTCTAAGGGATCTTGATTAAATGCCCTTGCAGGAAAGGTCTCAAATCCATGTTCCCTTAGAGCCTTTTGAATTTTAACAAATCCATCCATCGTGAAAGTCCATCCTGATAAACAGGGTGGCCTGCTACGATCATGTTGCTTCCTAGGTATAAATCTCATCTTATCAAAAAAAGTTTTTCCATGCCTCCACATAGCACAATGTCCTGTTTTCTTTCCTACCAATCCTCGTAATGGTTTACCTCTGGAATCTCCAAAACCACCATTTACGCTATCAAAAACATTGTCCAACATTTTAACCAAAATTGCTGTTTTGGAAGCTTCCAAAGGTAAACTATTATTTCCTATCCCTGGTCCTATTGCGCCAGCAGCAAGATTAATGAAGGAAGCCACGGTAGAACTGAACACTTGGGAGCATGCAGAAACTTTCATTTTCCGAATTTTACTAGGATTCACATGGGAATCTGTCAGTTTCTTCATGCTCCGCATACTCCCCCTACTTTGGTCAATTTTGTAGGCCTCTAAAATATGTGACCAAGAAGCGAGCATCTTTTCCCTGTCACGTTCAAATGACACATCTTTTGTAAAGAAGTTATTCCGAAAGCTTTTTAAAAGGTGAGGAGGATCAAACAGAGGTATTACTTGATGGCAATCCTCTACAACAATTACGTTGCTTTCAACTTCCTCACCTTTCAAAACAGCATTTCTTTTGGTGTATTCCAAAAGATTTTTAATGGCTTTGACATTATTTGTGCCCTGGTCACAAATGGAGGCCACAATATTTAAACCTGCTGCCATGGCTTCTTTCACAATCTCCTTATAAAAGAGCTCAATCGTTTCTGGTCTCATTGCCGACTTTGTGAAGGCAAAAGCAACAGGCTGTTTCCACCGTTTATAAATCCCTCGCAACATAAAAACGCACACGTGATCTGCAATGTCCCGGCTTCTTTCAAAGCCATTGTCCGTGAAACCTATAATTTTGTCTTGATGGTGCAAATAATCCAACCGTGGTTGAATAGCAATTTCATCAAATAATAAATTGCACAGGGAAAATTTTTTTCTCTGTTTCCCAGACAATCTATTAACTTGCTTCTTCAGAACTTCAAAAATGGGTTTCGAGATGCCAGGTTCGATGTGTACTTTGGAGAGCGTTGTTTTTAGAGTGCTGATCGAAGGTAGTGTAAACATTTTACTCAAAAGTTTGTAACAACGGGGGCCGCTTTTCCATATCGCAATACAATCAGTTTTCTCCTCAAATGTAAACTTGCGGCCTTTGGGTTTGACACCAGAGTTCCTTATTTGAGCTTCAAAAAACCTTCCCTGAGTTGGGGATAATTGGTCAGCGATTTGCCTAAACTTATCATTCTTGCTAATTTTTGACGCTAGTGTGAGTAACTCCTGCTTGCTTTTCTTCTCCCTGCTGAGTCTAGCAACTCGTTTCTGCAGTTTTACCGCCTCCTGGTATAAGGTTCTTTCGGTCTCACTGAAATGTGCTGTTGATCTGGACTTTATCCCCACCTTACTCAGCAAAGAAGCTCCTGAAACAATAAAAACAAGCAATTAACTGAAGTAGGTAAGTATAAAGAAACAACTGATACAAGACGAAGTCGAGGGCTTTAATATCCCTGAGGGAATAAAGTAACTGTACTTACGTTAGTTTAATGCCAAAAAAAAACCGGTTAATCAAAATTTGCATTCCCTCAAAATCACGGATTAAAGATTTTTACTGTCAAAACTTAAGTAACGTATTTCACAAATTTTGAAAGACACTTATTGCTGTCGAGCAGGTTAGTAGGTAGGTGTAATGTAACTTACTTCTTAGGGTCGTAGTCGTAGAGAGGTCCTGAACACTTCGTGGGCGCTGAGTAGAAGTAGATGGAAGTGATGGCTCATCAAATTGTCTTGAGGTGCCCGGCTGTTGTGGTTCTAATCAAAGAAATAGATAACAATTATTGTAGATTTGTTTTTGGAAGCTCGCACGCATAAGTATAGTATTAAATAAATTAAATATGACATAAAATATAAATATATGTATAGTCCCTAGACCCAAGGCAGGGAGACATTCAAGGTAACATTTGGAGTTGACATCTTTCGACTTTGCATGGGCGCCTGAAAAGATTTGTTGGATCGATCAGCATTCAAACATCCCTCATGGCCGTGTCAGTTGTGGGGTAATAATAGGTACAAAGTCGAAAGTTGGGGCATTAAATATTGCATATGATAAATAGGAATTCTTTACCGTCATTGGCTTCAGTTTCTAATAAAGATACTCCCAGATCTTCATGTGCACTTGTAGTTGGAAACAAGTTTCGACTGAACTTTCCTGATGATGTTGAAACGAGACTAGTACTGGTTTCACCTTTTGAGAAATTTAAAATAAATTTGTACAAAACAACCGAAACACTTACCCCTTGGTCCAGGGGTCACCTTTCTTGCCGAGACCTCCTTTTCATACACAAGCAATTCTCTTTGTGGTGTAAACGATTGCGTCAATGTGACCACAGAGGGTGATGTAGCTGCAGGAACATCTATTCCATTTCCATTACCATTTCCTGAAATTGGGAAATGATTTATTTCACATTTTACAAAATATTTTATTACCTACCATTAAGTTTCGGAATTGCCGCTAGCTTCAATTTCAATCTTTCACCACCAGCTATGAAATCACTTGTGTTAAAATGGTTGATGCAGATAAATCCTCTGTTGAATATTTGTTGAGGCGTTAAGCTAGAATAACTCGCTTTCTTGATAACTTTTCTCCACTTTTCAAACCGGTAGGGGTCTCGTTCTGGATTTGGAAAGCGAAATGCTGGTGCTATCTTTTCTAAGCAGACACAACACAAATGGGTGCCTCTACGGCTTTCCATTTTTCCTCGTTTGCCTGCAAATAACATGTACACATTCCCTTTATAAATCAAAAGATATACTTACATACCAATACTTCTATTATGCGCTACTTTTTTGCTTATAAAACAAAATAGATAGCTTTCGGCAGGAATCCACTAGTCAGAACCTTCACAACAGGAACTGGCAATGTAAACAGGGTAAAATAATTCACAAAGAAACAGGCCTTATTACATTTTATAAACGCAATAAAATATCATAAAACAAAACGGTTTTGAACAAAACACTACAATTTATTTTGTCAACAAGCCACATGCGCAGTGTGTTGAACACAACACGTGTGCGCGCTGACCCTGACGCAGACGAAAATCAGTGGCGCAGCATTACTGAAATGGGGCAATGCAAGGACAGGTTGTCAAATTTTAAGGCTAGTTGGTCAAAAATATTGGCTCTGTTGTCAGAAATACATTACAATATCGGCAGTAATTTTAAATCCTTGATGAAAGCTCAAAAATGTACGAAACACAATATTTCAATAATCAGGTAATCCAGCTATGAGACGCTACTGAATATGACGTTAGAGATTGAAAATTTGTGTGGTTATCGGGATCTGTATAACCGACAATGACGAGGGGAGACATCTCCAGTTGGATCTGGTAAACCCTCTAAACGACTGGAACGACCTTGGCGTATTTAGTTTGCCTAGCGTGCATGGCATGATGACATCAGGTTCCGTAAAGTGTGCACACTTCGTTTTTGTGTGGAGTGCTGCTTTCCGTCCGCTTTCGCTTTCTTCCTGGGTTACAGCATTATTGGCCTTTAAATTAGTTAGTTCCTTGGTTTTGTACTGTTTTTTAGCGTTATTAGACATGTGTTGTGCCGTGGAATAAAGAATTATGTCAGCGCGTGGTGGAAATGACATTTTTGATCTAAATGATAAGGAACTGATGATAAGTGATAGTTGTGAATTGCCAGCTGCTAGCTGTGGGTCTGCTTTCTCTCGGTGGGTGAGTACTTTGTCTAATGTTCAATAATTATTCGGTAGTTTATCTATGCAAATGTTTATACTGAATTGTTTAATACTCAAATATAGTGTTGTGAATGATTATACTTAGCAAAATGATATATATCCCATTTTGATATTTATCTGCTATATATTTATCACTTATAGCAGATATTTAGCATTTCACTATTAATTGGAGTAACATAACCTAATAAAACAAGTGAAGAGAAAGTTATAAATTTTGATTAGTATCATGAGAAATGCCTTTAAAATTAACACCTTTTGGGTTGCAAAAAAGATTTCGGACTTAAGCATTTCAGAAAATATAAGAAACGTACAAGAAATCTTTCACTTGGGTAATCCAAAGCAAATGGAAAAATATAATTTAACGGAATGCAAAAGCAGTCGAAAATAATTTAGAACACTTTTTGATGTTGTCTTCCAGCCGCTTCTACCGAAAAGTTGTAAAATAGAGTGAAAATGACTAAAAAACTTAAACAAAAAATATTGAATTAAACTGTTTCTCTAAGTCAGGCCACGTAGACATTAAATTTACTAAAATAATTCAAGTTATGCAAAGAGAAATGGTGTTACGTTCACATTGCCTCATAAACAAAAAAACTTATCTCCTAAATGAAATTAAATGTTGGGTGTTTAGGTACATGTTGAATTTGAATAGAGGTAATCTATAAATAATTTTTGAAAACAAGCAAAGATGAAAAAAAAATAATCAAATTAAAAACATTTCGAAATCAATTGCCTGGCACTGTTGATCCCATTGTGTCTCACTTAACCTAATAAGTCATAACTCTAAAACCACTCACTAGCCCACTAAACTACCCACCATAGGCACGAAATAGAAGCTATAACTACTTAAACGGAAGTCCATGTCATGGTCGCCATGTAATGTGAGGGTTAATTAGGTACTTTCTCATATAGTGCGCAACAGAATGATAAACTTTGTAAAAGATTGTTCTTAAAATATTATCTCAAAGTTCTGGGCAATAAAAATACTATAACGACAGATTAGAAAAGCGTTTCTTTATTGGTGGCACAATCCAGCAGAGGTAAAAATTGTATTTGGCTCACTTATTAAACTATTATTTACAAGATACACATTATCACATAAATTCATATTTACAAGTGTAAGAGCTTTTTTTCAAAATCATAAATATTTACAAAGAGAGCTACTGAATTCATATAAAAAGGCATGTCGAAGCTTTAAAACCGACATCACCCAATGATGGTCATTCTTTTTTAACGGATGAGTTCTGGGGACGGTCTAGGACTGTTCTACGTACCCGAGAGGCACCGTATCGAAGGAAACACCCACATCTATACGGCGCCGTTTTGTACAATTCACCCTATATGTTTTTTGTTCAGGCTTGGAAATGTCCTCGAATCGGGCGGTCCTCGCAATTTTACGGTCGTTGAAGACTTAAAGTTCTTGGCTGAAATTATTGGACGTGACTATTTTTTATCGAGTTGAATGGTTGGAGGCTGGGTTTTCACATTCAATTTTCTTTGATCGTTTCTTGAGTGTTGCTCGTGCCTTGATGCGTGTTAGACGTGTCGAGTTCCTCCTGCACCACAGAGTTCAGTCTGCGGTCCGCCCCGGTTCGCAACTCCGTTGATGTCACCCTTCCAGTTATCGTTCCACACTTAGTTGCTTAACTTCGTGTGTGCGGTTCCGGATCATCAGTATCGTAGCCAGTTGTGTCCGTTCGTTGGTGCGTGTCAGACGTGCCAATCCTAGCGTGCTTCACAGCGATCCGAGTGTTCCTTTGTGTTCAGTCAGCGGTCCGCCCCTAGCTCACTTCAGGGAGCCGAAATTTATTTCGATTCTTTTGAAGAGTGTTTAGTCTGCCGTCCGCCCCTCGTTTACCTCCACTGTTTGAAGTCACCCTTCCAAGTTTCGTTTCGTGTAATGTTGCTTAACTTTGCATAAAGCGAATCTCGGTCACCCATCCAGATTTTCGACACACGCGAAGTTGCTTAACTTCGCGTGTGTAGAATTCCGGATTGACGACAAGCGTGGTAGTTCTCGGGTGCTCTCACCAGCTAAACGCAGCCGAAGCGAGGAAAATTCACATCTCGTATGAGAATTTTCCGAATTCGGTAAACGGTTCTTCGAGCCATCAACGCCATGGCATCAACATCAACTCAGATGGATGGTGCCCCCAAACCAGTGTTAGGAGGGGAGAATGCAGCTCTCGCCTCCATGCTCACCCAGACGATCGCGAGAATGTTCGGCGATTTCAGGGAGGAAATCATGTCCTCTCTAAAATCGATGGACGAGCACCTCGCCGAACAAACCGGAAGACTGGACGCCAGAATCGACGCCATCACTGGCGAAGATGAAGATATCGTCTCAGTCCGCTCATTTGGGTCCCAAATTTCTTTTAGGTCCACCTCCAGCTCAGTCACCGAAGCTTTCACGGACATCGCGAGAAAGCGTAAGTGTAAATCCCCCCCCCAATTTCAGCCAGCCTCCCATAACTTCGAAACGGCAAACCGTTTCGTAACTTTGATGGAGCTGGACAACGGTACCCCGGCCCACGATGAGGAAGATGCCGCCGCCATCGAGCCCCCGACCAAACGCGTTGCGAAGGAGAAAGCGACCCCTACTGAGGGGCGCAGCTCTCCTTCCCCCGGAACTTCAGCCCCCAAGCTGCAAGGCGCCACCCCCAAGGGTACCGCCTCCAAGGGCGCCGCCCCCAAAAATTCCGCCCCCAAGGCAACCGCCCCCAAGGGCACCGCCTCCAAGGGTACCACCCCCAAGAGTGCCACCTCCACGAGTGCCACCCCCAATGTTGCCGCCCCCAAAGCTGCCACCCCGAAGTACGTCCCCCCCCGCTGGGTTGCTATTAAGAGCACTCCACAGCAGGCCCCTTCCGAGGAAACCCCACCGGGAGACTCGGAACAATCCCAGGCAACCCCCTCCCCGGAGGCCGGCCCTGAATCATCAAAAGTCCCCCAAATAGTTATGAAGGAACCAGGTAAGTGGTTGACCGTCTCGGCCAGTTTCAGGACAGAGAAGGTCAACTATACCAAAAGACCTGCCAGCTAGGGATCCGGATCTTCCCTGCCACAGCTGGCGATTTCCGAGCCATGGTCCGGTTCTTCATAAAGTACAAGATCCAGTACTTTTCCTACAACGACCCCGACAACCGAACAGCCAAAACTGTCATCCGCGGCCTCCCGAGGGATTTCACCCCCGCCGAGGTTGCTGACGAACTGCTGGACATCGGCATCCACCCCAACTCGATTCATCAATTGGTGAATCGTTACACAAAAACCCCGTTCCCTCTCTTCAGGGTAGAAATACCAATCGAAGAGAAATCCAAGATGTTCGCCATCAACAGACTGGCGAATCTAGTCGTTCGTGTGGAACCGGCTAACAAACCCTCACAGGTTTCGCAGTGTCATCGCTGCCAGCTCTTCCACCACGGCCAGCGCACCTGCGGAGTCAATCCTAGGTGCGTCAAGTGCGGCCGCGACCACTTCACCAAGGACTGCGGGAAAACGGAGGCGGAGGCTCCGAAGTGTGCCAACTGTGGAGGCGCTCATCCCGCCAGTTACAGGGGGTGCCCCAGGTTCCCTCCCCCTTCGAAGAAGAAGGCTTCCAAGCCTTCGAAGCCCAACGGCACCTCATCAGGAGCTTCAGCCCCGAAGCAGGCCGCCGCCCCCAAACAGAGCTCCTCTTCAAAGCCTGTTTCCCCAAAACCAGCCCCCCGCACTAAACCTCGTGTGGAACCCGCTACCTGCGACTCCAGGGCCAGACTTCTCCTGGAAATCTGCCAAATGGTATCGTCTTCGGAGAGCACCAAACAAGCCGCCACCAACATTCTTCCGTTGTTGGTGAAACTCATGGAAACAATCCAACAAGAATGAATCCACGGCCGAGTAGGATCAAATCCCTTCAGGCTGCGTTTTTTAACGCAAATGGTCTCGCTGTTCGGCGCGACGAACTGGAAGTGTTCATTCATGAACACGACCTGGAAATCGTGCTCGTCAACGAGACCCACCTCAGGGAAAACCACCGAGATCCGAAAATCCGTGGTTTCACTCTTCATCGCAGAGACCGACAGACTGGCCCAGGAGGGGGAACGGCCATCTATGTAAGTCATAAAATCAAACACTATGTTTCAGCTTTGCCAGAACTACACAGACTGGAAGCCGTAGGCATCGTCGTCGAAACAGTCCGAGGACCTCTAACCCTCTTCTCTTGCTACAACACTCAAAAGATCCCCCTTGACGAACTGGCGGATCTCCTGAACAGTGGCAACTCCATCATCGCGGCAGGCGATTTCAATGCCAAGCACACAGACTGGCACAGTCGAGTCAACAACGCAAACGGTCGCAACCTGCGAACTTTCGTTGATGACAACGACTATCAGGTCCTGGCTCCAGAGGAGCCCACTCACCACAACTACGTGTCAGGTCTGCCTGACACGCTGGACATCGCCATCGTCAAGAATGTCCCCCTCCAAATCGACCTCACTGCCATCAGCGATCTCTCCTCAGACCACAACCCCGTCCTGATGCACATCGGCGACGAGGCTAATGATCCCATCAATCCCACAGGGAAATTCACAAACTGGATTTCCTTCCGCAGAAACGTTGAGGAAAACTTCGGACCGATTCCAACTATTGATGATACTGCAGACCTTAACCGGGCTGTGGAATCATTCGAGTTGAAAATCTCCGAAGCCCTCAACGCTTCAACCAGAACCTTCCCCAGACCTCCCAACAAGCCCCCTCGTCTTCCCCCTCACATCCAAGCCCTGGTAAGAGAGAGAAGAGAGGCCAAAAAGACTGCCGACAGAACGGGAGCCCGGATCGACAAAACCAGGTTTCACAACCTGGTTCACCAAGTCAGGTACGCGCTGAAGGATCTCCGTAACGAGAACTTTCAGACCCACCTGGAGTCCCTGAACATCGAGGACAGTTCTGTGTGGAAACTGGCCAAGACTCTTCGAAACGACCGCAAGCCACTCCCGGCAATTCACGGCCCCAGAGGACTCGTCTTCCGGGAGGAGGAGAAAGCAGAGGTGTTCGCCGAATGTCTGGAACTGCAATGCAGGGTCCCGATACCGGAGGACGCAGATCTCGACCACTACGACCTAGTGGAAGACTTCGCCGAAGTTTTCTGCCAGGAAGCCCCGGAAGACGACGATCACATTCGCCACACCTCCCCGGAGGAAGTCTTTAAGGTAATATCCAGCCTCAAAACGAGGAAAGCCCCAGGCCCCGACCAGATTCCCAATCTTGCCCTCAAAAATCTTCCGAAAAAAGCCATCGTCGCTCTGACTGGGATTTTCAACGCCATGTTCCGCCTTCGCTATTTCCCACCCCGGTGGAAATGCGCCAACGTAATCTTCATCCCCAAACCCGGCAAAGACCGAAAGTTCCCTCAGAACCATCGGCCAATCTCACTGCTCTCTGGTGTCAGCAAACTTGCTGAACGCCTCATTCGCTCTCGTCTCACCGAGATTGTCTCCGATCTCGGTATCATTCCCCAGGAACAGTTCGGTTTTCAACCCAAACATTCCACGACCGATCAACTGATCAGAGTCACAGAGCTCTCCTCACGATGGCTTGACTGGGGTCACGTAGTAGGCGCTACCTTCTTTGATGTTTCAAAAGCTTTTGACACGGTCTGGCATGAGGGACTTATTTATAAGCTCGCTCATGCCGGAATCCCCGCGTCGATGGTCCAGATCATCAACTCCTTCTTGTCCGGTCGCTCCTTCAGAGCCAAAATTCAAAACTCCTTCTCAGAGGAGCACCCTCTCGAGGCAGGTGTCCCACAAGGCTCTGTACTCTCACCAACTCTCTTCGCTCTCTACGTGGCAGACATGCCACGCAGCCCAAACTCCACCTTGGCCGTCTACGCCGACGACACGTGCACCCTAGCACACTCCCGTAGCCCTCAGCTGCTTACCCAATACCTTCAGGAAGCAGCTGACAACCTGAGCGAATTCTTTCTTCGCTGGCGCATCGTCGTCAATCCCGAGAAAAGCTCCGCCCTATTCATCTCGCGCAGAAGAGAAGTGCCGCACGGCCATGTGACGATGGACGAGGAGGAGATTCAGTGGCACAACGAGGTCAAGTACCTCGGGGTCAAGCTGGATCGACGACTCAGCTTCATTCCTCACGTGGACTACTCAGTCGCCAAAGCCAAAATGGTAGTTGGCCACCTCTATCCAATGCTGTGTAGAAGCAGCGGCTTATCTTTCGAGAATAAGCTGAGGCTCTACAAGGCTGTGGTTAGACCAGCCATGACCTATGGCTCTGGCGCCTGGGGACACGTCTCTAACGCGCAACTCCAAAAACTCCAAGTCATCCAGAACCGTTGTCTGAGGTACGCCTTTAACGCTCCCTGGTACGTTCGAAACACCCAGCTCCATCAAGAAGCAAACCTCCCGACAATCAAAGACTTCCTCTTTGAAACAAACACACGAACCTTTGCTCGAGCAGAGGTTCATCCCAATCCGCTAGTGAGAGATGCGGTCGACTACGACCCAGCGAATTCCAGAATTCGTCGTCCCAGGACGGCTCTCATCCACCCACCTTGAACCACTAATGTTTAGTATGTTGCAGGTAGACCACAGCAAGATTTCGTCGTTAACTTTCTTTTTCAGCGAACTCTCCCACCTAATGCCTCTCCTTGCCCCTCAGGCAAAACGCTCCCCAGACCCTTCAGGTCTCCCCTCTAAGGAACTCCCCTCAGGAGTCCCTTTCTTAAATTACCTCAGGAGCTTTGCTCCAGCCCGACACGTCAAAAAATAAACAATGATGATACACCGCACGTTGCAGGCTTGCCTTGACGATGCACATAGGTGATGAGCAGTAGGGGCCCTTGGCCTGGCTCTTTTCTGAGTTTTTTTTTTTTTTTTTTTTTTTTTTTTTTTTGCGGTTCCGGATCAGCACCAACACAAACCAATTGTTCTTTTCAGAACATTTCTCACATTAAACCGGTTGTGTTCCCCCTGCAACACCAGGAGAAGACAACCGACGAGATGGAAGTGAAGAGCGGCGAGGAGGACGCCGCCAACCAACCGATCACGATGGGATCGCTCCACGCGTTCCAGGTCATGTTCTCCCAGCTGGCTGCAGGTTTGCAGCACAGCATGGCGGAGATCAACACCCGAATAGCGACCATGGAGAACCGGATGTCTGCGATGGAGAACATCACATTCACACAGACACCCGCCGTCCCCGCTGACTCCAATCTGGAAGTCAGCGTTATCGTCAACAAGATGCTGGATGCGGACGAATACAGTTCGGACAGCACTCTTGAGCCCGCCGAGAAGAGGCCACCAAATAAAGGTAAGCCTAAGATTAAGAAGCGTAAGCTCCAATCCCCGGTGCAGTCGCAGTTTGCCATCGAAACTAGAAATAGTTTCGATGCAATCAGCGAACTGCAGATTTCCGACGACGAAGAACCGCGACGAGTAACTCCTCAGTCGGCTGCCCCTGTAAATAAAGGGGCCCCTGAAGGAGCTACTACAAAAAGTAAATCCGCACGAACGATTGCCCCTGTAAATACGGGGGCCGTTGATGCGGACAATAAGATGGATACTGGCGAAGCACGGCCGACTGCCCCTGTAATTAAGGGGGCCACCGCTGCCTCCGCCAATCCACCACCCGTGCGTCGAGAAAAAATTCCCCCGATTATTCTGCATGAACCCGGTAGATGGCCGTTGGTCCGCGAATTGATGATTCGGCATAAAATCAAGGCCGAGTCACAACTCGCCGGATCCAACCTCCGATTGAATGTGCAAAACGTTGCGGATTACCGCACGCTCACGGCCCTGCTCGTGCTCCCGGCTAATGGTGTGAAATACCACTCTTATCCGTTGGAGCAAGACAAGCCGCTGAGCGCGGTAATCAGGGGCATCCCGGCGGATGTAGACCCACAGACTGCGTTCCTCGAGTTAAAAGAGCTGAACTTTGAACCGATCAAAGTCTCTCGGATGACGAGAGTGAACAACAAAAAGAGGGTAAATTTGCCTCTTTTGAAGGTGGAATTGCCCGCCGACAAAAAGGCAATATTCGCCCTCAACAGGCTGTGCGATCTAGTCGTGTCCGTGGAGCACCCGCGTCGCTCCAATCGAGTGGCCCAATGCCACCGGTGTCAGACATTTCACCATTCGCAGAGGAACTGCCACGCAGATCACCGCTGCGTTAAGTGTGGTGATAATCACGAAACGTCGACGTGCAAAAAGTCGCGCGAAAGCCCGGCAAAATGCGCAAATTGTGGAGGCGCACACACCGCCAATTATTTGGGGTGTCCGCGCTTCCCGAAGCCGAAAGGTAAGAGATCCGCCCCGAAAACCTCGCCGAATCCCAACGGACAATCGGCGAAAACAGCAAAGCGGCCCGCGCAAAACGCGGGTAGTTATGCGAAAGCCGTTAATCCGGTAAATTCCCACGAGATGGGGACGATCATCGCTGACTTGCTCTTGGCGATAAATAGCGCCAAGAACGGTCAAGATGCCATCTCCAAAGTTCTCACTTTCCTGCCCGCCATTTTGTCTGCCAAAAACTAATTAGTAATGTTAGTACAAAATGTTCCAACGAACTCGCTACGAAGTGCATTTTTCAACGCCAACAGTTTGCGTAGCTGTCGCAATGAGCTCGAGATCTTTGCGGAAACTCACGAGCTCGACGTTCTTCTCGTGGGCGAAACTCACTTGAGGGACGGCGACAGGGACCCAAATATGCGTAACTATGTAATTCATAGAAGAGATCGTCCTAACGGACCTAAAGGGGGAGTCGCCATTTACGTTAAAAAATCCGTGAAGCATTATGTTTCAGCTCTTCCCGAATTAAACAGATTAGATAATTAGATTAAATAATCCAAGACAGGATTTATGCCTGGTTCATACAACAAGATAAGGGATAGCGATAAAGACAATATAAGGATTACGGATAATGTAGGAAAAATCGTGTTCATTCAAGCCGCCTTGCGGATAAGATACACCAATAAGAACGCTTAGTTTTAGACATGCGCATTGGGGGTTGGTTGTCGGCTCTGTCAATAATCTGTCATTTCTGTGTTTACTGTCAATTGAAAAAGCAAAAGTGTGAGATTTGAGATAACTGTTTGCAAAACAATGGAAGACGAAGAGGTTTTACTCATTTTTACCGCGTTGCTTTCTTTAAAGTTGTACTTGGCCAATAGAAGAAAGAGAATTCGACGGCCTCGACGGTTTAAAGTGAGACCCATGAATAGAAGTAGGAACCGAGTTGGACAATATGAATTTCTTGTTTCTTTCATGAAAAACAGTGACCACGAGCAATTCTTTAAATATACTCGTTTAACGGTGCAACAGTATGATCATTTGTTAAACCTGGTGGGGCCAAAATTACAGAAAGCCGAGAACAGAAATCCCCTATCACCAGGATTCAGTTTGACAATGACACTGCAGTAAGTACGTACCATTTTCTGGACTAGATGATGTACCCAATAACATATCATATCTACTGCTATATTTTATTTTAGTTTTTTATCACAAGGCTCTTCAATGCAAGAATTGGCATGGTCGTTCTTTGTTGGGAAATCTACAGTGCATTATGTAATAAAGGAGACTTGCCAGGTTTTGTGGGATGATGCAACAGATTGGAAGAACATCGGAAATGGATTTTTTAATCGGTGGAACATGCCAAACTGTCTCGGAGCCCTAGATGGCAAACACGTAACGATACAGGCACCAAAACATTCTGGCACAGAGTTTTTTTCTTACAAGAAATCATTTAGGTAAAGGACCCTAGGCAATAAGGCAACCGCTTGGGCCAATCTTTACCAAATTTTAGATTTTGGTAAGCGAGGGATAGATGAATGTTTCATCGAAATATGAAAGTTCAGTATCTTCTAGTTACTGAGAAAAAAATTCGTGAAAATTGCTATTTTCGAGGCCCAAACTTGTTTAGAGCCACATAAAAATGTGACCGCTTGGAAGAATTTCTATATTTTTGTATTCAATCATGTAAGTACACTCTATTATACCTCCACACCAAAAATTAAAGTTCAGTATCGTCTAGATCCTGATTTTCATTTTTTTTTCCTGGGCCACTATCGTCCCCTTTAGTGTACGTACTTACTTACATTATTTTTAGCATTGTGTTAATGGCAACATGCGATGCTTATTACCGTTTTACCATGGTGGATATAGGAGGTGCAGGCTCTCAGCATGACAGTACAATTTTTCGCAATTCAGTTTTTGGCCAAGCATTAATGAACAACCTTGAGTCATTGAACCTTCCAGTGGATCGTTACTTGCCAACCACAGACATTTCGTTGCCTTATTTCTTTGTGGCTGATCAAGCTTTCCCGCTGGACAAAAGGATTATGAGACCCTATCCTGGAGAAGGACTATCTGATTGTAAAAATATATTCAACTACAGGCTATCAAGGGCCAGAAGAACAAATTCTAGTTGTTGCTAAGCTAACTAACTATTTATGAACAACAATTACAACAAATGTAAAATCGTGAAAATCCAGATAAAGAAACCGCTACACCTATCTTCAGTAGTTGTGAAATTACCTCGGGAATTACCTATTTAACATTAATTTATGACCGTCTGAACCGACGTTGCTTAACTTTAAGCGGCACTCAAATTGACAGGAATGACATTTCTCATATTGTTTAAACGTCATTCTTGTCATGGATTTGCATGGATTGGTAGAGAATTAAATTTGCTGTCCACTAGGATCATAAAAAAGAAGCATTCCATTTGAAAAAAATAAATTTGAATTGTTTTTTCTAAACTGACGAACGCCACTGGTTGTAGACCCTCCATAGAGGAATTTTCTGCTTTTTAACCCAAACTCCCTTGTCTCAAAGACATCTTCTACTGCTGTCAAATTTCAATACTCTCTCTTTTTTTGGCACAGATATCAATTTTTAAGTACTGAACTGATCCGCCGGAATGCCCAATTTTACGCAAATCTTTAGAAAATTAAATTAACAGCAGAGCGCATTTTTTTTTTCGGAATATTCGAAAGCGTCCGAGGCCACCCACGCTTACGCCAGGGTTTCGGTCAAATTATTCACCCTCGGACATCTCGCTCGCACGCGCGAATCCGACAGGGACAGCAACAGCGCTAAAATTTAGTTGACGAAAGAGCAAGGAACGGAAAAACTACCTGAAGAAAGCCATAGAGGGGTAAAGTGGAATTCCAGCGAGTAAGGGAGAGAGTTTCGAACCGACAACCAAAAGAGACGCATTTATATTTATTTCAGTGAAAATTGTTAGTAATAATTTAATAGTTATTTGTGCAGTACTGTGTGAACCTAGGTATTGCAGCCCAACTCTCAGGAAAAGGTAGGAAACATTCTAGATTTGTTGTAATCATTTTATTCTGTGTAAACACGATTTAAATTGCGATTTAATTGAAAGGACGCCTAAAAAGGACGCTAGGTCATTTGTTAGAGATTGTGGTACTACTATAAAGCGGTACTGGATTATTTACACATCCCAAGCAGTTCAGAACACATCTCGATTAATTCAAGTTTCCATGATTAATCCTCGGATTAATCGGCCACCCTAATTAATTAATTAAAGTCATCACCCTTTCTTAATCTAGCCATAGGACAACCATCTTCACTTCAAATGCATCTAAATGCCAGGTATTCACATCTACGACCTTATCTCGTCATTGAATTATACCTGTTCAATTAATTAATTACACCTGGAAATCACAATACGATCAAACTACCCCAGTTTTCTGGAAGGACGCTCAACAGCTCACATTTACAGGAAAATCTCTTCATTTCACATCTTAACCAGATCTTCATTAATCAAACTTGATTAATTAACCCTTTTACCTCAGCCATTAGGGGTGAAATCTTCCTCTTTGCCTTCAGCAACAAATTAACGATATAGAGCTCCTTTTAAAGCTCGAAACACCATGAGTATGTTCAGTTCACACAACAACAGAAAAAACAAAAACAATTTTCGAATTGTTATAAACTAATTAACCGGAGTTTCTCGGGTTTCGAGAACTCCTAGAGCCCAGTGACTGGCTGATGGCTCTAGCGCACCTTAAAGTGCTGCCAACGAGGGAAAAACACACTATCGTCGGGGGGGGGGGGGTTATCTGCGAAAACAACAACGAACTGTGGAACTTTGAACTACTCCGGTTTGACTTTGAACTAATTATGTTTACAAGCTATGCAGCTACCAATTTTTATTGGGTAAACAAGCAAACAAACAACAAAAAACACAACGAAAAGACAAAGAAAATAAAAGAGGAAGTTTTCTACATTACCGACAGTTATTTGACTGGTTGATAACTCTTTCAGACATCTGACAACATTGGAGAAATTCTCCAAGCGTACATGGATTTTGTTCTCGCAAAATAACAGCATAAACTGCATGATAACAATTTAATTTTGCTTGCATGAACGTGGACAACTATTGAACAATTCTATGTAATGCACAAAATTTTAGATTCTTAATTACCACCTGATAGGGCTTGACTAGTCGAACTAACTTGTCTTAGCGAATCAACACAAACATCCGTCCGCCATCTTCTTTACCGACCGCCATTTTTCTTACCAATTTCTTACAATAGGAAAATGCCATCATCTTAGAAGCCCCACGGTACCACAATCGCACAATTGATTGTATTTGTTTAATTTTATTTGTTTAATTTCAATTTGTTTAAATTGTCTTTGTCACACTTTATGTAATTCAGCAAGGGCTAAACATTGTTAAACATTTGTTCAGAATTCATTTTGTCAATTAATCTTGGCAATCATTGTAATTATCATCCAATCTCAAACGGGGTTTTCCGCTGTTTCCCTCGTTTACAGTTCGGGAAAACTTTAGAGAAAGGACTTCTCTAACGAGTTTTCGATCTGTGGGAATCCGAGTTGGATTAAAAGATTCAATGTAAGTCGGCAGCGGACGCAAACGAAAAGAAAAATCAAAATTTTCTTGAATAAATCAAAATCAAAAATAATTCTCTCTCTTTTATTGACCTGACTCTCATCAAGGTGCTACTTTAAATAAAAGATCCTGCAGGGGGGGGGGAACATAGGAGATTAGGTTAATCCTTTTGTACAATTAATTTGTTTAAACAAATAACCACCTTTCACAACGGGGTGAGTAAACTCAATGGTCCTAAATTTCATCTAGACGATCACAAAGGTAAACCACGGTAAGTGAAAAATTCACTAATTAATCAGAGGTTTTATTGCCTTGGAAAAGGGGTAAATAGGGGTAAAAAGGGGGGGTTAACTGTGGGCTCGGAGTAGGGGAGAATAGGGTACTCCGGGATCACCACAGAAAATGGTCCCGTGACGCCAGGATTTGGAGTCATAAAGATTCAGGTGATTCGTGAAATTAGGTCAAATTTAAAAAAAAAAAAAAAAAAATAATAATAATAAATAAATAAATAAATAACACGCGAACTGGGCAGAAAAAAAAATAAAAATCGGTATTGTTTATCAAGCGAACAGTTCTGCATAAGTGAGGACAATCGGGGGTGTGTTTACAAAATTTCTGCTGGTACAACCATTACAGATTAAACAATGGCACCGAAACGTACCACCCGAGCTGGAAGCAAGGCCAGGCAAGCGGAGGATCTGCCGGCAACACCCGGATCAGCGCCTCCACCAACTGCGGGGACTTCCAGCGAGGCTACACCAGGATGGGCCACGAGCATCGGGCAGCAACTTCAGGAGCAAGGACGTCAACAGGAGGCTCTGGTGGCTACCCTGCAGCAGTTTCTACAGGGGATGGCACCGACCCGTCCAGCGGTTAGCGACAGCGTCGCCTCCACTTCTCGAGGAAGCAGCACCGTTCCACCGGAGGAGACGGCTACAACCAACACCCCGCCAATTCCGGAGAGCGCTTTACGCACGGAGGGAAACCACAGCGGCGGAACAGAGGATTTGAACATGCGTGGATGGCTTCGTGGTATGCTCGATCGGGCGATTCCAGCTCCCGAGAAACCGAAATTCGAGGGCAAGTTGGATCAAAATCCCCAGAAATTCTTGAAAGGACTGCAGGCTTATGGAAAAGCTTTTGGATTAACGGGGCGAGCATTACTGGGCTTGGCGCAAGAATGTCTTAAAGGCGTGGCGAAAGCATGGACGGAAATATACAAGGATCAATGGGAAACTTTCGACGATTTCCGCCGCGACTTCCTGCGCAGCTTTTGGTCGGTGACACGGCAGATGAAAGTTCGCCACCAAATCAGTACTGGAGCATATCAGAGTCAAAACGGAGACACCATGCTGGGACATTTTTCAAAATATGTCGAACTGGCGAACCAACTGACAACACCAATTCCGGAGCCAATATTAGTGGCGGAATTAATGCGTCACTTTCCCGATAACATTCAGTCTTTATGGGCGCTGAAAGGCGAAACCACCATCAAAACCACCGCCGAGTTCCTGATTTCACAGGAAATTCCGGGACAGAATCCGGTGAATAAAGCTTCCGCCAATACGACATCGACATCTCGAGCCACCGGCTCCTCCACCAAATTTAATTCCAACTGGCAGCCCGCACGGAACAATCAACGGACGAATGATAACCCCGTAGTTGCGACTGCCACCATGGACCAACAGCCACCGCGGTATCAAGGCTCTAACAACGGATACAACAACGGCTACAACAACGGCTATAACAACCAGCGTCAGAATTTTAGGAAGAGACCGTACAACCGATCTTGGCGCCCAAACAACCAAAATTTCGATACGCAACAACCGAACAACCGGAATAATTTTGAGGCGCCACGTCCACAAAACGCCTCACCCGCAACTTCGCCGCCGAATAATAATGTCGAGAAAAAGCAGGGAAACGACAATGGGACGCAGAAACGGGCCTAATTTCCTGCTTCCCCGACATCGGCCCATTCTCACCGAATGACGCAGTGCGAGCCTCCAAAAACAATACTCCAAGTAGTGCTAATGTGAATGTGCCGCCATTCAAGCGCGTGAAAATAAACTTACCTTGCATAGGATATCAGAAAGTGGGTGTATGTGAGCCAGTAATTATTAGGACTCTTTCACTTTTTGAACGTCAGCAGGAAACAACTAAGAACTTAAAAGCGCGCGTGCTTCCGGAAATACAAGTTAAGATTTTTGAACTTGAGTTGAACGCACTAATCGACACCGGCAGTGAAATTACCTGCATCTCCGAACAGCTTTGGACTAATATAAGTGCTCTGGGGCACATGCCCGCAACCTTACCGGTAACCTCAGTGCATTTACGGGGAGCAGTCGGACAAAGAAGTGCACCGGTGGTCGTGCAGTGCTATCTACCGTTACAAATTAGGGAAAAACAATTGTATATAGTAGCTTTAGTGGTCAAAAACTTAGTAAAACCAGTGATTTTGGGTGCCGATTGGCTGAACGAACATTGTGCCACAGTGCAGTTCGAATCGCGCACACTATATTTACGTGACGGACAAGAGGACTTCGAAGTGAGATTTCATCAAACATGGGATGTCGAGGAATTACCAGACGACCATGATGGTGAACTAGTTGGAAATCTGCAGGCCTCCGAAATAACTCACGAGGAGTACGTCGAAACTCTCGATTCACTGAGGGAGAAAACCGAAAACCTCCAGCTCGATGAGACAACGAAGAACACGTTATACCAACTCTTGCTGAAATACCGCAAAATTTTCAGTAAAGTACCGGGCCTTACGGATAAATATGAGCACGAGATTCGATTAAATAAGGAAGAGCCGTTTCTCAAACGACCGTATCCAGTACCGTTTGCTCTACGACCTGCAGTTGAGACCACAATTAGTGAGATGGAAAAGCTCGGCGTCATTCAGCGTGAAGCATCCCCATATGCTAGCCCACTCACGCTCGTGAAGAAAAAGGATGGTACCGTACGTGTTTGCCTGGATTCACGTTGGATAAATGCTTTAATGGTGACGGATTGTGAATCACCACCGCCGACCAGCGAACTATTGCGACGATTCCACGGGGTTCGCTTTATATCCACGATCGACTTACGCGCCTCGTATTGGCAAATACCACTCTCACCGGAGAGTCGAAAATATACCGCTTTCCTGTACAATGGACGGAGTTACACCTTTAAAGTACTACCATTTGGCTTGAAAACAGCTGTAGCTTCCTTCAGTCGTGCCATGGATGTGATTTTAGGGCCAGAATTACGGTTTTTTGTTGTAAACTACATAGACGATTTACTAATCGCGTCGGAGACACTTCAACAACATTTCGAACACATCGAGTGCGTGCTCAAGAAACTTCAAGATGCGAAAATAACAATAAACCTCGAAAAATCGGTGTTCTTGCGGTCGGAAGTGAAGTTTCTAGGCCACATCGTGTCCACTAAGGGAATAACCGAGGATCCTGAGAAAGTGGCAGCTATTAGGAAGTTCCCGGTTCCACAAAAACCAAAACATCTCCGCGGATTCCTCGGATTAACGAATTATTACCGTACCTTCTGCAAAAATTACAGTGCCGCGACACAGCCATTGAACAAGTTGCTCCGAAAAGGGGTAAATTGGCAATGGGGGCGTACCGAACAGGAGGCATTCGATCGTGTCAAGGACCTATTTCTCGAAGCAGTGTTACTCGTGCACCCGGACTATACAAAGACATTTTACGTGCAAACAGACAGTAGTGGATACGGGTTAGGTGCCGAGTTATATCAGATTCAGGACGATGGTTCACGCGGAGCAATTGCATTCGCCAGTAAATCGCTGAATTCTGCGCAATTAAGCTACACGACTTGCGAAAAGGAGTTACTGGGAGTGGTCTTTGCTCTGGACAAATTCCGAACTTACATTCAGGGAGTAAAGTTGATAATAAGGACAGACCATCAAGCGCTTAAATTCCTGCGGAAGTGCAGACTCCTATCGGAACGTTTGAGTCGCTGGGTCATGTTACTCGAACAATACGACTACAAAATCGAAATAGTGAAAGGAAAGGACAATGTGGTTGCAGATTTACTTTCGCGTTATCCGTGCGATGGTGGAAATCCTTACGAGTATCCACGCGATCAACCATTGATCGCCTTATTTGAAGTGGAAGACACACCGCGACTATTGGGACTGTTAAATGAACTCCGCGAGAAACAAGTGCAAGATGTGGATCTAAACGCAATTCGGGAGTTTAAACTTAACCAAACGCCGATAAACAACCCGCGTTTAGAGAGACTTGGTGATTTTTTATCCCTGTACAATGACGTTTTGGTGTACACCTCACCGCGTGTGCCGGTATCGCGACTCGTGATACCACCGGCGTGTGTCAATGATATTGTTAATTATTATCACAAACTGTATGGACATTTTGGTGCAACAAAGATCTACAGTGTGACAAAAAGGACTTTCTATTGGCCGAACATGTACCGGACGATTAAAAAAATAACACGTGCTTGTGATTTGTGTCAAAAGACTAAACATACACACCATCAGCCACAAGGACCGTTCCGGCCGATTCTTGCCGATAATATGGGAGATCTAGTGTGTGTAGACTACTATGGACCACTACCAGTCGGTCGTGCAGGTGCCGCTCACGTGTTTGTGGTAATAGACTGTTTCAGCAAATACGTGAAGTTGTATCCAGTAAGGCGGGCCACTGCGAAAATTTCCGCAAAGCGACTGATTGAGGATTATCAGCGGTTCATTCCGGTGAAATGTGTGCTGAGTGATCACGGAAAACAATTCACTTCCAGAGTTTGGCAAGCAGCACTTCAAAGGGCAGGAATCCGGTCTACCCACACGTCAATAAGGCATCCAGCTTCCAATCCTTGTGAACGAGTGATGAAGGAACTAAACAGGACATTACGGGCTCATTGCCACCAGCAACATCGTGGTTGGGTTCAGCATTTACCAGCAATTGAGAGTTGCCTGAACGAATTACCGCATATCAGCACAGGTTTTTCGCCATATGAGGTCGTGTATGGAAGAAAAGCACCCGAGCCTTTAGACGCTGTAACGAGGCGTCTACTTCCTCCATCGCACAATTTAACACAGCGGGAGATTTGGGAAGAAGTTCGACGGCAATCTAGTCACCAAGCGCAGCTACGCCGACGCCACCAAAAGGGAATCACTTCTACTTTAGAGATCGGTGACTTTGTCCTGCTGAAAAGGAAACTCATATCTGCTAGCGCAGCTGGACAAACTGCAAAATTCCAGTTGTTGTACGAAGGACCTTACGAAGTAATCGAAAAGCCGCATCCAAATACATATCGCATCATCTACCCTCGGACCGGCGACATAAAAGGGGTATATAATATGACAAATCTACGACTCTATCACCGCAGCACTTGAGTACCGCATCGCAGCGCTGCTACACTGATGGGAGCGTGAGTACCGCGTGGCGCATCCACCAAATCTGGTCGCACCGCACACCGTATGCTTCCCGACTCTCTTCCCAGGTCGCCGTGAACCAGGGGGCGTTTATGCGCTGCGCCCATCAGGTATCATTTGTTTAAATTAATCATTTGCCATATTTAAATAGTATTTGCTCACATCTGTACATAACGGCATTTTTTTGGCTGCGACAGCCTCCGATTTATAACTTAAAATATTAGGGTGTAGACGGTCGACTTTCTACCCTTTCGGAGAAGGCAAGTTGTGCCATTGTAAGAGCAATATTTTTTTTGTTAAATTGTAAGATTTTTGGAAAGAAACATATTTACTTGTCACGCGTTAAAAAGAGTTAAATTGCTTCATAGCCATGTCCCACGCCACGGGGTGGATATAGCATTGTAGAAAACGCATTGAACTGGGGCCGTTTGGAGACAGGCCATCCCTTTAATTAGACACGCTTTCGAATGGGTTCGGTAACTTGAAATGCACATGTAATTTCTTAGAATTTGGAAAATGTTTAACTAAAATTAAATTGTTATAATTGTCACTGCGTGAGAAACGGAGTCCTTAGCATATTTTGTTCAATAGATGCGCAGGTAAACCGAGCTAAACTCCAGGTAGACTGCGGTTACGCAACACTACTACCTTAGCCAGGTACGAACAGCGAGAAGTTTATGCAGATAATTGGCTAACTTAAATCTGTATATGTTTTACTGTTTGCAACTAGATTTCAGCCAGGGAACTTGTTATTTGTTCATAAATTAGGATTTAAATACATTGTAGCACTGATAGGGACATCTATGCCGTACCCGCGGTACTACCCTTTCCAGTAAACTTCTCAGATTTTAGGATATTGCATCAAGTAAATTTCACGAATTTGAGTACCACCATCTGGCGTTAGCTGTACGAACTACCACTGGCTATTCAAATGCATCAATTTCCATAATCAACGAATTCAGAATCTACCAAAATCAAAGGCAATCATTTCCCTAGCTTACGCTAACTAAATTATCTAAAACAATCCATTTGGGGTTTATATGGAAATTGAGGTGTCTCGCACAGGAACTACCTGGCGAAATCAATTCAATTGAGGCAAGTGAATTAATCCGATACAAATTGACTAGGATTTAAGTCAAATAATTTCATAATTAAACAGCCGACTTAGGTCTCATTGGTCCCTTTGAAATTTCCAAGTCATCCCTTCCAAGATTCCGCGTACCGCCTAAATTGCGTCCAGCATAAGGACGAGAATTACCAGCTTAGAGCGGGGGTGTTCTGGAAGACTACCAAATACGTAAAAGGGATGCAAACCAAAAGGAGTGAGTTAGTTTTTTCCCGACTTTACTTCGTAAAGAACCAGTCGCGAGTTCCTAGCAATTTGGATTATTTTGAGTATTATTCTGTGATAGTGTTCTACAACCATTACAGGTATGTTCTGATTGTATGGTTTGATGTTTGTTTCATCGCATCACATAAGATTTCGCCAATTTAATTACGCCAACCTTCCAAATTTATTAATCCAACTCACTTTCATCAAACGTAATTAAAATTAAGTTTCGGGCATCTCAGCATTAACTCCTCGTTTCACGTCATTAATTCAGTCCAAAAAATAAATAAATTTGCAGTTCCTCAGTCCCGGTTGCGAGCATCAAAAAAAAAGAAAGGGATTTTTATTCCTCAATAATCAAAACATGAATGGAGCTCGTTTTGCACATTAACCGAGGATTTTACCGATTAAAGAAAAAAAAGTTAATTCAAAGGAACAAATTTGGGTATTAGGATTTGGTTTCGATTTGGGGATACTTCTACCCGCCAACGGTAATCTCCGGGCGTAATTAAATAAGTAGGAACCAACGGTCATTTCCGGGTTCTCCGCCACTTTGACGAACCAACGGTTACTTCCGGGTTCTCTGCCACTTTGAGGGTCAACGGTTCTTCCGGACTCTGTCGCAGTTACCATATCTTAATCTAATTACTACCCCCAAATCGTAGCTATTCTATTTTGTTGTTCAGGTTTGACAATGGGCACTTTGCCGCCGATTTCGTTATACTTAAACAATTCCAGAAATGAAGCGGCAGGGTGGCATATTAAAAAGATGGCCGGATGTAAAAAGAGTTAGTGACCCCGGCTCTCTCTACCTCCTCTTACAAACAAAGACAAAAGGAAAAGCAAGAAAACCACCTTAAAGATGGGAGGTGGTGAATAATATGAGAATAGGCGGTTGTTCGCGGATTTCGCGTTTTTCGTGGCTTGGTAGTTAGATGATAGAATGTAGATGTTGCAGTAACTATGCGAAGTGCCTTGCGTCACCTGCTTGATCGCGTACTTGTCGGTACGGGCTGTTCCTGCCTTGGGTAGTTCGATTAGGCCTCCGGAAAACTCCGGAACCTTTTGCACCGTTCGGGGGCGTCGTTTGTGCAAGCGTAATCGCATTTGTGGGTTTTCCTTTCTGCTAGCGTAAAATAACGAGCTCGCGAAGGCTTTCATCGTCCCAGGACGTTGTAAATACCAAATTTAAGTGTCTCAAACTCTGAGTGTAGGGCAGTCCTATCACAAGTTAGAACGGGAAGGTAGATTTCAATCCGAAATTGTTAATGCTGAGTTCGTCCTTATTGCGGTTACTAACTTAACCGCATATTTGCATTTCTTGTTGGCGTTCATACACCAAATTTTCCATATTTGAGCTAACGAAAGATGAAACAAAACATTCAGTGGAAGTTCGATGCAGAATTGTACGCCAGATGTAACCATTAATTAATACTCTTAAAATGGTCCTAAGTTAGGCCTTCATTTATGACGCAATACCTCAACGAAAAGCCAATATGTCCAGTTCATGCGTTTAGGCAGAATTAAGTGCTCACCGCTTGTGTACCAGTCGACATTTTCATTTCTTTTATAATAAACCTGATTGTTAGAGCGAATTTTTGTCTAATTTCTTGCCGTTTATCACCTGGGCTACTTCAAAGAATTTTGGGTTACAATTGAAAAAAAAAACAAAAATAAACACAACGTGGGTCCACTAGTTGGAGTTCTTAGCTACCAGCCGATCAAGGTAAGTGCAAATTTACTTTCTGCTTCGCGATAATAATTTGCACAACAAAAAGGACTGTATTGTCTCAGTACAGACTTAAAATGCTGCCGTGACCAGGATTTAGAGTCGAAAAGCACCGCAACCTAGGAATTAATGCCACAACCTAGAAATTGGTTACTTTAGACCAGGAGTTAAAGTCGAAAAACACCACAACCTAGAATTGTTGTCTCAGACCACAAGTCTAAAATCATTTTCTTTTGGACTAGGATTAGGTTTAGGTTTTGCACTCCAAGCCTAGGATGTAAATGAGTATCAGGTCTTTACTAGAGTCGGATTTTTGTTGCCTTTCCTCCAGGGGAAAAAAAAAATGTTTGCCCAAAACAAAAACAAACTAGGAAATATAATCAGGCTTCACCAAGCACCGTAATTTAGGTAGACAAAGCGTCACATCGAAATTCAACTAATTTTGCCCAGGATTTCGAGCAAAAATATTCAGTTAGGAGAACACCTATTAATGTTAGAGCAATCTCTGCTGGTCTCTGTGATTACAGGTTCAAATTTGAATACCTTCACCTAAAAGATGACTTCCAAGAGATTCTCAAGGACATCTAACGCGAGGAACCAGGACTTAAGGGAAGCCGGGACATCAACTTTCAACAGCTCCGTCGAAACTGCACCGATTTGGTTCCAGAAATTCGCAAAGGAAATTCGACAGGAAATTCAGCAACTGAAAAACTGCATAACACCAGCAGAAACCACAACGATGCCTTCTACGTCAGCCATTATTCCAGTTAGCGGAATCGAGGAAAATAATCAACTTGTCCAGACTTCTACAAGACAGACATTCAGCCAGACCTTGACCGAATTAATTCAGCAGGCGATGACACTACCTGAAAAACCCAAATTTGACGGAAAACCAAGACGAAATCCAATCACCTTTCTTCAACAACTCGAACGTTATGGCGAAGCGCTGAAACTCACACCAACTCAGCAACTTGAGCTTGCCCAAGACTGCCTAAAGGGTACAGCCAAATGTTGGACCGCCATCTACGAACGCCACTGGTTAACCTATGCAGACTTTAAACGTGACTTTCTCAACACCTACTGGACAGAAAATCGTCAAATGGAAATTCGCAGGAAAATTGAAATGGACACGTACGATGCGAAAAGTGGAACTACCATGCTATTGCACTTTGCTCGTTATGTGGAAATGGCGAGTCAACTGACCATCACGTATCCTGAAGAACTCCTTGTACGCACATTAATCCGCCATTACCCCAATCACATCCAATCTTTGTGGGCCGTAAATTCACCGAAAACCATCCGAGAAACCGCAGGATTCATTCAAGCACAGCAGGAAATACTCCAACAAAACCCTGCTGCCTGCTACTCTGCAAAGGCTGAACTGAGCTTGGCCAAACCGTCACCGACGCCAACGGTCAAGACAGCACTCAGTCGTACCCAACGCAAAAGAAGGAGTTATTGGCAGAATCGACACGTTAGCAGGAATTGGGGGCGACAGTTCTCACTACCAGCAGGAAATCAGAATTCCAGCACTGAATAAAACTGCAAGAAATGGGGGCGAACTACTAGGACTGACAGACCAACCAATCTGGAGACTTCAACGCTGCGTGATTTGGCGCATCCACCAAAATTGAAAATTGTCCATACCGCCGTTCATCTCAAGTCTATGCTTTCCGCTGTTCCTGCAGGACCCAACGCAAAGCAGGGGGCGTATGAACTGATCCGCCGGAATGCCCAATTTTACGCAAATCTTTAGAAAATTAAATTAACAGCAGAGCGCATTTTTTTTTTCGGAATATTCGAAAGCGTCCGAGGCCACCCACGCTTACGCCAGGGTTTCGGTCAAATTATTCACCCTCGGACATCTCGCTCGCACGCGCGAATCCGACAGGGACAGCAACAGCGCTAAAATTTAGTTGACGAAAGAGCAAGGAACGGAAAAACTACCTGAAGAAAGCCATAGAGGGGTAAAGTGGAATTCCAGCGAGTAAGGGAGAGAGTTTCGAACCGACAACCAAAAGAGACGCATTTATATTTATTTCAGTGAAAATTGTTAGTAATAATTTAATAGTTATTTGTGCAGTACTGTGTGAACCTAGGTATTGCAGCCCAACTCTCAGGAAAAGGTAGGAAACATTCTAGATTTGTTGTAATCTTGTAATCATTTTATTCTGTGTAAACACGATTTAAATTGCGATTTAATTGAAAGGACGCCTAAAAAGGACGCTAGGTCATTTGTTAGAGATTGTGGTACTACTATAAAGCGGTACTGGATTATTTACACATCCCAAGCAGTTCAGAACACATCTCGATTAATTCAAGTTTCCATGATTAATCCTCGGATTAATCGGCCACCCTAATTAATTAATTAAAGTCATCACCCTTTCTTAATCTAGCCATAGGACAACCATCTTCACTTCAAATGCATCTAAATGCCAGGTATTCACATCTACGACCTTATCTCGTCATTGAATTATACCTGTTCAATTAATTAATTACACCTGGAAATCACAATACGATCAAACTACCCCAGTTTTCTGGAAGGACGCTCAACAGCTCACATTTACAGGAAAATCTCTTCATTTCACATCTTAACCAGATCTTCATTAATCAAACTTGATTAATTAACCCTTTTACCTCAGCCATTAGGGGTGAAATCTTCCTCTTTGCCTTCAGCAACAAATTAACGATATAGAGCTCCTTTTAAAGCTCGAAACACCATGAGTATGTTCAGTTCACACAACAACAGAAAAAACAAAAACAATTTTCGAATTGTTATAAACTAATTAACCGGAGTTTCTCGGGTTTCGAGAACTCCTAGAGCCCAGTGACTGGCTGATGGCTCTAGCGCACCTTAAAGTGCTGCCAACGAGGGAAAAACACACTATCGTCGGGGGGGGGGGGGGGGTTATCTGCGAAAACAACAACGAACTGTGGAACTTTGAACTACTCCGGTTTGACTTTGAACTAATTATGTTTACAAGCTATGCAGCTACCAATTTTTATTGGGTAAACAAGCAAACAAACAACAAAAAACACAACGAAAAGACAAAGAAAATAAAAGAGGAAGTTTTCTACATTACCGACAGTTATTTGACTGGTTGATAACTCTTTCAGACATCTGACAACATTGGAGAAATTCTCCAAGCGTACATGGATTTTGTTCTCGCAAAATAACAGCATAAACTGCATGATAACAATTTAATTTTGCTTGCATGAACGTGGACAACTATTGAACAATTCTATGTAATGCACAAAATTTTAGATTCTTAATTACCACCTGATAGGGCTTGACTAGTCGAACTAACTTGTCTTAGCGAATCAACACAAACATCCGTCCGCCATCTTCTTTACCGACCGCCATTTTTCTTACCAATTTCTTACAATAGGAAAATGCCATCATCTTAGAAGCCCCACGGTACCACAATCGCACAATTGATTGTATTTGTTTAATTTTATTTGTTTAATTTCAATTTGTTTAAATTGTCTTTGTCACACTTTATGTAATTCAGCAAGGGCTAAACATTGTTAAACATTTGTTCAGAATTCATTTTGTCAATTAATCTTGGCAATCATTGTAATTATCATCCAATCTCAAACGGGGTTTTCCGCTGTTTCCCTCGTTTACAGTTCGGGAAAACTTTAGAGAAAGGACTTCTCTAACGAGTTTTCGATCTGTGGGAATCCGAGTTGGATTAAAAGATTCAATGTAAGTCGGCAGCGGACGCAAACGAAAAGAAAAATCAAAATTTTCTTGAATAAATCAAAATCAAAAATAATTCTCTCTCTTTTATTGACCTGACTCTCATCAAGGTGCTACTTTAAATAAAAGATCCTGCAGGGGGGGGGGAACATAGGAGATTAGGTTAATCCTTTTGTACAATTAATTTGTTTAAACAAATAACCACCTTTCACAACGGGGTGAGTAAACTCAATGGTCCTAAATTTCATCTAGACGATCACAAAGGTAAACCACGGTAAGTGAAAAATTCACTAATTAATCAGAGGTTTTATTGCCTTGGAAAAGGGGTAAATAGGGGTAAAAAGGGGGGGTTAACTGTGGGCTCGGAGTAGGGGAGAATAGGGTACTCCGGGATCACCACAGTACCTACCTATTACGAGATTTTCCGTCTCTAAAAATTAAATATTTAGCCATAGGGTATTGTTACACAAAAATTCTCATAATTTGATGTAGAATCGGAATACTTATACTCGCAATAAACAATAAATTATGCAAACAGAGAAAAATACGACAGAGTTTCTTGAGCCGCCATCAAACAGTCTCGAACCGGTTTCTGGCTATTTGGCCGTCATCAGCGAGACGCAGTTTGATGGCGGCTATATAGACTTTTGTGTTGAGTTTCTTGAGCCGCCATCAAACTGCGTCTCGCTGATGACGGCCAAATAGCCAGAAACCGGTTCGAGACTGTTTGATGGCGGCTCAAGAAATTCTGTCGTATTTTTCTCTGTTTGAATAATGCGGTTTGCCACCTTTTGGTAATTTGAGTGTCCCGGGCTTGATTTCAGAATTTTACGCCGTGGAGCGTTTTCTGTTAAATCTTGTGCTCACTGGACTTGTCGTTTTGTGTGGTAGAGGGCGCTGTTGCTCTTTATCACTATTCTGAAATAAATTATGTGTAAAAGTGTCAAGTTTCAATAATAATCTCGAAATTATAAAACGTGGAGGGCTCGCAGTTGCTTCGAAGGGAGTTGTTTGAGGCTCAGATGCTTAGAAATCATGCAAGCTGTAATCTCGATTGAATTTGAAAAGCGTTTTGTAAAAATTGATTTTCTCTGGATCTAGAAGCAGAATTTGTTACTTAATTGAGCACCGAATAGAGCACATCTTACAGGCTTTCTTAAAGTATTGAATTTAAATTCGTTAATCATTCGAAATTGATAAAATTACAATAATTTTTGGTAATTTTTGCAATGTTTCTCTTCAATGACAGTTTGTCAAACTGACGCTAAATCTCCTCCGGCAGCGTTGCCAAATGGTTAAGGACAGGGCCTGGAACTAGAGACGGCCATGCCTACACAGCACAGCCAGTGTTGCCTTTTGCGAGTATTTCATCTATGATTGAGGGTAAAATATTTCTGCGGGTAAAATCGGGTATTTTGATGTAAGATGACTAGATATTCAAGTAATTATTTCACATTTTTAAAATATGCACCTGGCGCCATCGAGCTGAAGCTCGTAAATTGATGACAAGGCCTTAATGCTTTCAATCTTTCTAAAATCAAATTACTGTCAGGCTGGCATCCATAAAATTAGGTGAGGTGCTAAATGAGTATTACTTTTGGAAGGTTTAAATAAGGTACATTGGGCTGCAACTGGAGTGCATTATTTAAGAGTTATTTTAGGGAGTTTAGAGTCCTTCCCTAAAGCCTCAACTGTTTTTAGATAGATGTTCTGACTAAGAAATGGTAGGAGTGAATAGTTTTTGTAGAACTGATGGAGGTTTTGACCATTACGTTCACCCAATAAACACCGACACGTCTGCAAAACGTTGATAAATTGGTTGTCAACCATGGTTGATTTTTGGTAGTATAATTGTAAAATGTCTCAGGAATCAACGTGTCTTTATATTCGTCAGCAGACGTTTTTTACACGTTATATCCTGAACTCTATCTCAACCCTATTGTGTAACGTCTTTTTAAGGAATTTTTCTCGCGTCGATGTAACGTAATTTTAAGGTCCGAAAAAAGACGTGCATTTGTTGGCTTCAACTCAGTTTTTACACATTACATTTTCAACCATGTTTTAACGTTATTTTTAACGTTAGTTTTAAACAATATTTCACCGTTATTTTGTCAACGCGTTTTTACATGCTTTTTTCAACTATATTTCAACATATACGTTTGGTATGCTTTTAACTATATTTCCACGTTATCCTGTCAACGTGTTTTATACGTTTGATATGCTTTCAACTATATTTCCACGTTATCCTGTCAACATGTTTTATATATGTTAGTTTTCAACTATGTTTCAACGTATTTATATCGTGTACTCTCAACGTTTCTGTAGAGTGTCTTTTTCACTAAAACTTAAAACGGTTTAAGAAGTTTTATTTGAAATATGTAGGTACTAGATAATTACATTTCATAATCGAAATTCAAGTGTCCTTTAAATATTTACACAGCAAAAAATGCCGATTAAAGTGGACATTAACTTTAAAGGACCTTGAAAATTTATTACGAAATCGGCCTTTATCATTTTAGCAAAAAATTCTTACCAAGTAATCCTTATGTCTTTCATCTTCTAGAAATTCTTCGTTGAAGATGAAGTCTGCCAATGTTTTTAGTGGGTATTCCGGAGTATTTTCGGGTACTTCTATGGTGTCCTTCTTTGCTTCTCGCAAATCATGTAATAGCACTGCGTGCTGGTTAAGCGTTTCTCTTATGTACTGGAAGTTCGTCAGCACTTCGTGTTTGAAGTTCATGTCTGACTCTGACGTTGTGGACATGGGAGAAGGCGGATATTGATCTAGATCAGCTAAGTGTTTGCTTCTTTTGTCTTTCTTTTTCTTCTTTCGCCTATTATGCTCATCATCATATTCTTCCTCTCTAGCATCTTCCAAAAACAGTTCTTCAGCATTGTCGCCAGCTTGATTATCCTTAGTTTGATCAGTATTGTCAGTATTGTTTTTCTTTTTCTTCTTTCGCCTATTATGCTCTTCATCTTCTTCTCTAGCATTTTCCAATAATACTTCATCAACATAGTCGCCAACTTGATTACCCTTCTTAGTTTGATCAGTATTGTCAGTATCAGAAATAGTAGTAGACAGCACTTTCTCTTCTAAAAGTTTCTGAGCCTCGTCGTAACTATCTAATAATAAAAACGAATACAAATTTAAATTGGATGATGAATGATGTACATACCTAGAAGGTCGACAATCTTATACACCTCAAAAGTTTTCCAAATGGGCAGTGGCTCCGCATTACTTTTAGCTAAGGCGACGAATTGTTCGACTTAGTAGAAGGCCAATAACATTTGGAATTATCATCTTTTAACCAGCCTATGGGGACTACAGCTGAGGATCTCACTGATTTCCCAGTTGCTTGAATGACCCGGAGGAAGTCACACACAGCAAACATTCTTGTTCTAATAACCAATAAGGAATGACAAACTAGTATAGGAATTTTTAGCAGGAATGTGATGGTTCAGGAAAATTTAATAATTGAATAAATATAATAATAATGTAGCTGTAAAAAAGTTGAAACTTTCTATTGATTTATTAAATTCGAAGCAAAGCAGAAAGTATAGGTAGGCACTACAAAAAAAAAAACATTTTTTTCTACAAACACTATTAAAAGCAGTTGTTTTAACGTTTGTTGACAACTGTTAAAAATGGCGTTTTCTGACTCCAGTATTAAAAGTCATTTACTTTTAACACTGGCGTTAAAAGTGATTTACTTTTTACACTCAGTGTTAAAAGTGACAATACAACAACAATTAGACAAGCCGCGGCAACAAATTGTCACTATACCTTAGTTACAGCGAATGTCATGGACGTTTTCAACTAATAATTTGGAAACTTCTGCTTTTAATCGTGTTTGTAGAAAAAATAGTGTATGATATGCGTGTTAAAAGTGATTTTATTTTGTTCTCACAAAATAAAATTCCACTTTTAACACTTATTATATCATAAATAACTATTAAAGGCTTTAGAATGAGCTTGTTTTTGATATATTTTTTTTAAACACTCTACTGTAATTAAAAGATGCCATATTTTTGTAAATTTTATCAATTTTTTAGAGTTACTGATTTAAATGAATAATACTGAATACCGCATATCCATTTCTAAAAGGGAACATATTGCACTTGCACTTGATTTCATTTAATTCATTTAATTTTGACGACTTGATTGGCTTTTTATACACATCATCCATATGTTGGAACGGTTCTCCAGTAAGAAGGTAACTACCATTCGAATAGATAATTCTTGTAATAATAACAACTATTCCATTATTTGTCAATACACAGTTATCTGGGCGTGAAACTGATAACACATATTGAGATGTTTGTAATTTTAAGCATTCAAATTTGTTTGTCGCAATATTATTTATTATATGAAGAGGTTTAATGCATTTACTTCCTAACTCTCGTTGTGAAATTGTGTAGTTTATTTCGTGAAATCTCCTTAAAATCTGTTCCAAATGATTCTTTCTTGACCTTAATTTCTGCTTCATACAGCCCAAATAATTTTCAAAATGAAAAGCGCTGTATGTTTCTACGGGTCCATACAGTTCAACGTCTGAACAAATGTGTAATAGTGAATGGACGTTGTAGACTACAAAAAAATCACCATATAATTCCGGACACTTACTGACAAATTTTTGCAGGCATTCTTTTGCAACATCAAGATATAAAAGAATAAAATTTTTACTAGATAAAATAGTAATAGCAGCATGAAGCAATATGAAGTGTTTATAATTCCTACCCATTAAAACATCCCTTAGAAGAACTGGGCCTGTGTAAAGTAGAAATAACCTGAATTCCGTCGCCTTCCACAACCATGCAGAACGATGAGATTAACGATAAAACAGCATCGCGGGGGTCGCACGACCTGTGGTTCCTTCGTTGCTCCATCGACGCTCGAAAAAAAACATATTTTCTAAGTTCAGATTGCGATATCTCCGAAACGAGTAGAGATATCGTCCTGAATCTTTCAACAATGTATTCAGAATGGAATAAGGAACGTATCAGCATTAATTTCAACGTTTGCGATCGTCAAATTCAAAAATACGAACTTGGATAATATGATAAAATTATGATGGATACATGACGATATGAAAAATTTTTCTAAGTGTCCGAAATAAACGAAGCATATTCGACAACGATGCAGAACGATGAGATTAACGATAAAACAGCATCGCGGGGGTCGTACGACCTCCGGTTCCATCGTTGCTCCATCGACGCTCGAAAAAAAACATATTTTCTAAGTTCAGATTGCGATATCTCCGAAACGAGTAAACATATAGTCCTGAATCTTTCAACAATGGACTCGGAATGGAATAAGGAACGTATCGGCACTAATTGCAACGTTTGCGATCGTCAAATTCAAAAATACGAACTTGGATAATATGATAAAGTTATGATAGATACATGACGATATGAAAAATTTTTCTAAGTGTCGGAAATAAACGAAGCATATGCGACAACGATGCAGAACGATGAGATTAACGATAAAACGGCATCGCGGGGGTCGTACGACCTCCGGTTCCTTCGTTGCTCCATCGACGCTCGAAAAAAAACATATTTTCTAAGTTCAGATTGCGATATCTCCGAAACGAGTAGAGATATCGTCCTGAATCTTTCAACAATGGACTCGGAATGGAATAAGGAACGTATCGGCACTAATTGCAACGTTTGCGATCGTCAAATTCGAAAATACGAATTTGGATAATTATGATAAAGTTATGATAGATACATGACGATATGAAAAATTTTTCTAAGTGTCCGAAATAAACGAAACATATGCGACAACGATGCAGAACGATGAGATTGACGATAAAACGGCATCGCAGGGGTCGTGCCACCTCCGGTTCCATCGTTACTCCATCGACGCTCAAAAAAAACATATTTTCCAAGTTCAGATTGCGATATCTCCGAAACGAGTAGATATCGTCCTGAATCTTTCAACATCACGATTTGTACTATAAAAATGGTGAAAACAATTACAATTACTTTTATTTTATAATTGAAAAAAATGATCGTGAATTACAATTGCCAAAAGTAACTACTTACGCGGCGCTGGGGGATTCACGTTCTGATCCATAATAATAACGACAATACTTATCAACAAACAAATCTGCGATATCTCCGAAACGAGTTTTACAATTATTACATATTATTTTCTACGAATTATAATATTAATAAATAAATTTTTATAAACAAATATAATAATTATAAATATCCCTTACAACAATTCCTAAAAATAACAACTTTCTTCATCCTGAAACGATGGTTGTCCTAAAATTTGAAAGTACAAATTACATAAATATAACTACCTACTAACATCACAATCTTCTTTTCTTCCTGCATCTCAACGGTTCCGGTACATATAGTAGGACTTACTAGATATTTCTATACATCTCCGGGAGTCGTGTCACGTCTAATTCCAAGTTGAAGATATTTCGCATCTTTTTGAAATTAATTCGGCGAATATCTTGGGGATGGTAGTCGATATATTGTGTTTCAAATAGATTATAGACCGTATCTTTGGTTTGTTCTGAAGGAACGTTTGTTGTTTTAAAATTTAACAATGTCTCGTGAGCATTGAGGTGATTTAAAATTTTTGCAATATTTGACTTCAAAATTGATCTGTGACTTGACACGAAAATTTTATAAAAAAACATTAAATTTTGACTTTGGACTACTTTTTTATAGGGAATTGTTGTCAAATTTGTAATAATTAACACGAGCATTTTTATTTTTCGGCCTATTTTGTAGAGGTTCCTCGGTATCCTGTGTTCCAGCGCTTCCGCTGGATGCTTGCAACTAGCACATTGCCTTCCCATGTTGGAAAATCTAAGAAAACAAATTGTAGGGGGGGATTTTACCTCGACCGCCAAAACTTGAGTCTTCCCATAAGGTCTGTACAGGAGTCATTTGCAGGTCGTATTTTTCAAACTAAACGTTTATCTTTCAGGTTTTTTGTTTTAAAATCTTATCAGTACTTAACCAAGATTAGGTATGTGTTCTTTTGAAATAAAGCAAGATTGCTGACATATTCATAGCCGAATATGCTTCAATGTTCGACTATGAGTATGTCGGCAACGTTGTTTTATTTCAAAAAAACATATATCGACTCTGGTTAGTTGTTGGTAGGATTTTATAAACAAAAATCGAAAAACAAACGTCCAATTTGAAAAATATGACGCGCATATCATGATTCCCGTACAAACCTTATGGGACGGCGGTGAAATTCCCTTTTAACACCCATCAAACCTCGTTTATTGTTAGCTAATGTAAATTACTCATGTTTACGTATTATTGTGAATTTTACGAAGGTTTGTTGTCGTGTCGTTCGATGAAAATTGTAAATTTATTTATTTGTAATGATTTTCGTTTTGTTTATTAAATTTATCCTAGGTATTCATTGTATTATATTGTGGGAATGTTGTGACCGTAATTTTTCGAAATTAAATTGCATCAGAAGTGATGTTTTATCAAGGAAATCTTTCTTACTTACGTTTGAAATGTTTTATCGGTGCATATTACTGTCACTGTCACGTCATGTCAATTGTCATTTGATGTCGTCGAATGACGGCAGCTTTGAATTGGGGGTACGTTCCACTAATGCGCACGATTTACTTACATTTTTTAAATTATGAATTTGATGGGTTTCTTTTGTCATAGTTTGTGCCATTTAAATAAAGCACCCGTTGTTTTTCTACGTTGAAGGCGTAATAAGTCCTACCGATCTTTTCTTCGTTTCCTGACGACGTCAAATAAATGTATGCGCTTCGAAGTTGTTCTAATTTTGCTGCTGCTTCTAAACCTCGAGCGTGTTTGTTCACGTCCACCAAAATGTCCCAGATTAAGTCTATAGAAAAGCCGTTCAAGACGGCGAAGGCGGTGAACAGTGCGCGATCTTTGTAACGAATTTCAGAGTTCTTGAACTTATCCTTCATGAAATTGGGCAACCTGTCGGGACCGCCGATGTCATCGATAAAGGCATTGTATGCCATGATTGACTAGTTATCGATGAGTTGAATTTTTTTTTTGGGTTTTTCAAAGGTTTTTTGAAACACCGAAGTGGCGGAGAAAACTGCAACGAAAAAAATCACACTATATTCGAACGTTTCGTTTCGGAAAAATTCGAAAATCAAGATGGACCGCAACATGAGAGTACAGCGATTCATCCACGACACAGAATTAACACGAGTTTACTTAAATATTGGATTTAACAAAAAAAAAAAAAATCATTCAACCCATCCACGAAACCGACGTATTGACGTCACGATCAAGTAAAATAATTTACGAAAATTGCACAATGTCGAATAAATTCAAAATTAGAAATAACTCACCTTTAAATTGACATTTTTTTGGGTTTTTCACTTTTTTTAATGTTGAAACGCCGGAATGGCGGCGAAAACTGCAACAAAAAAAGATCACACTGTAAATTCGAACGTTTCGTTTCGGAAAAATGCGAGAATCAAGACAGATTGTAACATAAGAATACAGCAATATATCATAGGTATTTAAAAAAGCCAACGAAAGATGTATATCAATGCGATGTGTGTCCCTGTAGATGTTTACCTTGTTAATGTGTATGTAGGGGCGAGCTGAATTTACTGGTGGAGTCGGGTGCAGATTTTATAAATCTGCACCTAGTAGTAGTGCCTCCGCAGACGCACAGTGGTGTTAAAAAGACGAAATTATGAAAATTGGCCGTACATAATTAAACAGTAGAGAGTTAACAAAAAAACATCATATTTGCGAAGTAGGTATGTAGAATTACCACTAAGGGGGTTGAAAAAGGGAATGAGAAGTCCAAGGTAATGAAAAAAGGTGATGAAAAGTCAAGAGGAATGAAAATGAAGTGTGGATTAAGTAGAATTACGAAATAAAACACTAAAATAACCAAATTATGCAATTAAAACTTTTGTGGGGGTTGAAATAAGCACTTATACCTACCTATTGCGAAGGAAACTGAAAAATTGTAAAAGGTAAACTGAATCCCAAATGCGTTCAATTTTATAACCGTCGAAAAACGAAATTATGCGAATTTTGCAAAATTAGCACTTAGGGGGTTGAAAAATCGTAAAGGTGGATGAAAAATCAAAAGGTATCAGGATTAACCGTGGCTAAGTAAAATTACGGAAAATAACACCAAATTAACCCAATTATGTAAATTTAGCATTTGAAGACTTGAAACATTGCGAAGGGGGATGAAAAAAGTGAAAAATTTAATCATCATCCAAATGGGTTCAATTTATTACAGAAGAAAAACGAAAATATCCGAATTTGGCAAAACTAACACCTAGGGGGTTGAAAAATTGTAAAGGGGGATGAAACGTCAAAGTGGATGAGAATTAATCGTAATTAAGCAGAATTACAGAAAATAACACGAAAGTAAACCAATTATGCAAATTTAGATTTTGGGGGTTGAAATGTTGCGAAGGGGGTTGGAAAAGTGAAAAAGATAAACATAATCCAATTGAGTTCAATTTATTACCGAAGGAAAACTAAATTATGTGAATTTTGCAAAATAAACACTTAGGGGGTTGAAAAATTGTAAAGGGGGTGAAAAGTTAAAAGGGATGAGAATTAATCATAATTAAGTAGAATTACAGAAAATAACACGAAAATAAGCCAATTATGCAAATTTGACTTTTGGGGGTTGAAACATTGCGAAGGGGTCGAAAAAGTGAAAAAGGCAAGAACAATTCATAAGGCAAAACTGCGCGAATTTTACAAAATTAACCAGCGGAAATCACCCGAAAAAGAAGCGGCCTGGGTAAATTTTGCTCTTTGAGGGTTCACATATCATGAAAGGGGTTGAAAAATTGTGGATGGGTCAAAAATTGATGAAAATCACTTTAAATTAATAACAAATTAGAAGAAAGCAAAAAAAAAATGAATGAAATATATTTACTCCGCTTGCTAGGGCTTAGGGGTTGTTAGTAGCGTAGGGGTTGGTTTTAGGATGAAGACTCATAAGACTTTTTTCAATGGTTGACCGAAATCTATTGAACCCCATAATTTTATTCCACCACTTACATGAAAAAATTTCCAGTTTCAACCCTTAAATTTCATCCCCCTTGTTAGATATTAATGAAAATTTGCCCATCCGCCTACAGTGGCGCTGTAAATTACCACATCAAATTTAGCCCTGATACGTTGAGCAGTTTTTGAGTTCTCGTATTTTTTTGTTTCGGCATGTTAGGGGGTTGTACCGCCTTCAAGGGTCGTTTTTCGCGAATGATGAATAAGACCTTTTTTGTACCATCAATAGAAAGCTATCGAATGGTAATATTTTCAACTATACATTCTTCATTGAAAATTCGAGTTTCCACCCCTAACTTTCATCCCCTTCGATAATTTTCTCCTAAAATTCGATCTTCCCTTCTCGAAGATGCAGTGTGTAAGATGTCACAGTTTCGCAGAAGATATTGCTTCTCTGTGTCAAATTACAGGGCTTTATGGACGTTTCAACCCCTAAACTCCAACCCCCTATTTCACCACCCCCACATGGCCTAAAGGAAGTTGTGTTTTCAATTTCACCACCCTAACCCAATTCGTTTAAAAATTAAGGTAATTTGTAGATTCATGTTTTCAACACCTCATGATTTCACCCCTTTATGATTTACAGGGGTGAGTTTATTTTTCCGGTGTGACATAACTCCTTGCGTATTTACTGACTTCAGTTGTTCATAAATAAACCAATAGGGTTTCAGAAAAAATAAATAAAATATAATTATCGACTTGCAAAGAGTTAGGGGTGGTTAATGGCCCAGGGGTTGGTTTTAGATTGAAAACTCATAAGACCTTTTTTCAATAGTTGACCGAAATCTATCGAACCCCGTAATTTTAGGCTACCATTTACTTGAAGAAATTTCAAGTTTCAACCCTTAAATTTCATCCCCTTTGTTAGATATTTTTGAAAATTTGTCCATCCACCTATAATGTCACTGGAAATTCACAAACCAAATTCTGCCTTGATACGTTGAGTAGTTTTTGAGTTCTCGTATTTTTGTGTTTCTGCATGTTAGGGGTTGTAGCGCCTATAAGGGTGGTTTTTCGCAAAATATGAATGACACCTTTTTTGAATAATTAATGGAAAGCTATCGAATGACGCCAATTTCGACTAGTACTTATTAAGCGGAATTTCGAGTTGCTACCCCTAATTTCCACCCCATTTGTTCGATTTTACGAAAAAACGCATCCCCCACAAGATTTCACCGATATATGTGTGTACGTTGAGTTTCCGACAGCTGCGTGCAACCCTTGCGGAGTTATCATATTTTTTGTGGTTTTCATCCCCTAAATTTCATCCCCCGAAATTGGCACCCCCTCACTTTCAACAGACTTGAAGGTCGAACGTGCATACTAATTTTCAGCAAGATATCTCCACTAGTTCTCGAGTTATTGCAATTAGTAGTTTTTCGGTTTTTCACCCCTAGCTCCCACCCCCTTGGTCCGATATGGCCCAAAAGCAATCCCCGCCTTACTTTTCGGGAGACGAAGCTGCCTAGCAAGTTTCAGCTCGATATCTCAATCCGTTCTCAAGTTATCCGACGGACAGACTGAGGAGCGATCGAGCGAGCGATAGAGCGAGCGAGCGAATAAGCTAAGACAAGAGTACCTCCGCATTCTGCTACGGCACTAAAAAATTCACAACGGAAACAGATTGAAAGTAGACGTTACTAATAAATCAATGACAGATCAAAGCACACTCGATATTGGATTTTTTGATGAAAAAAAATTCATTCAATCCATCCGTGAAACCAACATATTGACGTCAAGATCAAGTAAAATAATTTACGAAAATTGTACAATCTCGAATAAGCTTAAAATTAGAAATAACTCACTGTTAAATTGAAGCTTTTTTAATTTTTGGTTGTTGAGTTGACAAAATGGCGGCGAAATCTGCAGCAAAAAATATCACATTTTAAATTCGAACGATTCGTTTCGGAAAAATGCAAAAATCAAGATAAATCGTAACATAAGAATACAGCAATATATCCGCGACACAGAATTAACACGAATTTCGGGAAGGATTACAAAAATATCCTGTTTAACAAAAATTTAAAACGGAAACGAACCTGACGCGACGCGATTAATTGGACGCCACTAATAAACTAATGACAGATCAAAGCATACTCGATATTGGATTTTTTAATTTTTTCTAAAAAATTCTTCAACTCATCCACGAATCCAACATATGTGGGAATGGTTCGCATTGAGGCGCTTATTCCAAAATAAATTTACTTAGCCATCTGCGTTATACGAAAAGTCCTAATATTCATCAACGCACGGTTTATAAAAAAACGCCAATTGCACTATGAAAATGATGAAAACGACACGCCAACAGATGTTTCGCCTATTATTTTGTCGTTTTTTGGTCATGCCGTGCATTTTCTGGATAGCCCAGAAGTACCCAATATACATCAACAACTCAAAAACGTTATGAGTTAACGAAAAACAAAAGACGGTCGTGTGATCCATGCCTATTGTACTTAAGAATGGAATGCTGTTGTATTTTAGGAGAAAGCTTCGATGTAACCCCCAATTAAACGTCGACACCCATTCCTTTATTCCTTTTTTATAGTAAAATTTTTGAAGCCCCATTATCTTGATTTTCGTCTATAAAATTAATATCTCCAGAATGCCACGGATTGACGTTCCACGCAAATCCGTGGTCGATGGCATTATTTTTTTGTGATTTTATGCACCAAAGTCTGTACACTTGGATGTTTTCGTAATGTCCAATATTCGTCGACGGCGGAATTTGAAAAAACGTCCCTGTACCTTCGGCATCGTCCTGCATATGTGTAGTTGTTCGCGTGAATTATTCTAATATTTATCGAATTTAGTTGGTGCACCTTAATTGCGTCCAACACCCTAATATTTATCAACGGTAATCGGCTTAAAGACTCCACAGCATCATACAGCGATCGATCATCCATGTCCGATTGCTGAGTGTTTATTGGTCAGTTTGAAACACGTCATGTTAAATCAACCGTTGCGTTCAGGTAGTCCACGTCATTATGTTAATTTTATTTCGTTGAGTGTTCGTTTAAGACGTATGTATATTTTAATTTTTTTTTCTTCTCTTTTGTTTATTCTCTTTTTTACTTTTTATTTGTTGATTCGCAATCGATGTTTGTACTTTACAATGCATAAAGGGTCTTTTGCCCTCCGCCCAATAATTTACTAGAAGCCGTTTTACAACACCTAAATAAATTAAGTGCATTGGGTCTAATGGGAACTGAGTGACTAGACCAGTGTCTATATCAAGCAATGGAGATGTGCCTTGAATGTGCTGATCATTATTATCAAAATTGTAAAAATTTTCATCACTTCTCAAATTCGCTATTTCAGTGGGAAAAACCATTCTGTAATTAATTTTATGCCCCTTTGCCGTACACTTTTCACAAGCATATGTACTTGTATGCCCAGATATTACTTTAAGAAAGGCACGGGCAGGGGCATCACAAACATACAGTTTCAAAGAAAAGTTATAAGTTTTATTTTCATAATGGAGTCCGTTGTTTGTCAAATAATCCGCTTCTTTAATAAATTTATCAAGAAATAATGATAAAGGCCTTGGCTTTCCAACTCCACAAAATATAGCAACAGGAAAAGGCAGCCCATTTAAGAAACTTTCAGAACGACATAAAATTGGGTAAAATTCGGTAGCGCTCGATTTAAATAATGGTAATCCGTCTACATTCACATGGAAGGCTAAATTGTCATTCACTGGAATGAAGCCTTGTTTCAATTTCAACATTACTGATTTCTCTAAACCCAGGTATGCCATTTTTCCATTTTCAAGTTTAATGTATTCCTGCTTACTACGAGGCGTTCTTAATAAACTTCTAGCCGTTCTAGGCAATGAGCTAAAATCTGGTTTTAACTTTAGAAGATCGTCTAATGCATTGGTTTATTATTATTATACAGGCTTTGAAATAAAACAGTATGCATAGTGTTAACACATCAGTCTTACATTTAATATGTGTAAGCAGTAAATGGCAATATACTTTAGCTTAACTATAAAGATTATATAATTATACTTTTATAGACAAAAATATTTAATAAAATACAAGTTACGTTTCATACCATTTAAAAAATTTGGCCTTAAAATTATATCGCACACAAAATTTACAATTATAATCAAATTACAAACATCTATATATCATAAGCTAGCTAATTTCGTAGTGCCGAGAAGCAAAAGCTTACAGATTAATAATAGAATTGATATGGTCTCAAAAATAGGCCTTAGCAAAAATATGCGTAATAACATAATCTTCATTCACTATTTGTCACAATTTGAACTTTTTAAGTAAAATCCTAACTAAGCTTTGAAAAATAGTTTGTATAAAATGCTACCTAACGATTTTTGGTCTGATTTCACATAGATATGTGTTCCTGATGTAAGCTTGAGAATCACCAGTCAGTGCTATTTCGAAAATAGTTATTTGGATGGGTTTCATGTTCAGTACAGCACCCACTTTATAAAGTTACGCACAGCTTTCAAAACATTTGGTCTCTTGACTACGTTGTTCTTAAATTACTGCAATGAATTAAATTAAATTAAAAATTAACACAGCTCAAATGGTGAATGACTGATTTGAGATCTAGAAGTAATAATTTTAACTTGGCATACAAAAAACAAACATGGCTAAACACTAAAGACAAAAATATCAACGGGGGAAACAGAAACATTGTGTGTAATGTTATGTTTGCATGCCCAAGATCATATGTTGCGTTTGTTTACATCGATTTTTTTTAAGCTCGCATCAAAATCAACCATTGGAAAACACTCTCTAGAGTCATCTGCAAGGCTACTATGTGCCTTAGATGCTTCAACATTTTCTTGTCGAACAAGTGGAGGCACAATTATTGGTGTATTTTCAAGCAATGGTGGGTCAAAACTGTTATCAACAAAAATGGGACAAGGTGCGCAATTTTTTGATTTTGTCTCATTCAACCTCAATAAAATAGTGTTGACAGAAGAAGCTACTCTGCGATTTATTTGTCGCCTACTCAATAATTTCGGCTTCTTAAGTATTTTTTTAAATTTTGATTGACTATTATTAATATTCGCCATTTCCTTACAACTATAGGTTACTATTACAATCAGGAGATATAAAGGATTGTGGAGTTTAAAAGGATTCAACAGATTATGATTAATATAAGGGCGTAAAGTACCTGAAAAAGAAACCAGGATTAAAACCTTCAACAAATGTGATTATTTAATTAACAAAGCAGGAAAAGGCAAATATAAAATTTTTCAATTGCGTGAGTTTCGTTTATCGTTGCCAAGCAACAACCGTAAAAAAAGTGCGCTTTTTTTACACTGTGAAAAAAAGTGCCACTTTTCTGTGGAAAGATTTACAGTATTTTGAGATTTAAAAATAACTCACTTTAGAGGTACACAAAATAGAACAAAAAAGTACACTTTTTTGTCAGTTGTAGAAAAAACGTCTTTTCGACATGGATGAATTAAACGTTTATTAAATCAAACAAAATCAAACAAACTAAATTTCACTAACATTAATTAATAATAGACCCTTAGTTAATACCTAATAGGTATAATGGTTAACGAGACATAATGTAGGTGCGCTCCAATTTTTTTTTAAATAGGTATTACCATAAACATTACAATAAAGGTAGGTAGGTACTTACTAAAAAACAGAAGAATGGCCTGCCCACCTAGTTTCCAATTCAGTAGTAAAAATGGGTAAAGTAATGAAAATTATAGTGGTTTTAGATATAGAAATAAGTATTTACACTCAGGAGACAAAGTAATGAGCCCTAGACCGCTCACAATGTGGATAGATTCTCACAGTATTCTAAAAAAAAATAAAAGTCAACGTGAGGACCTCTTTATTAAAACGACTCCAGTAGGATACAAACCTTTCACAAACCTATCTTGAGTGTCTTTTCAAGAATCTGTCGACATTGTTCGCGGTCGAGAGCCAAGACTTAATCTCTTGACTGTACCTACATGTTTCCCGCAACCCAGAGCCAGACGGATGAATTAACAAGACAGAAAAGAGTAGATATCTAACCGCTTACTCTGTGGTCTTACCATATTAACATCAAATCCACGTGAATGCAACGTTTTCTATTATTTCAAGTTTTTTATCTACATTATTGTGCATCAAATCGTAAATAAGTTATAGCAGCCTCACCTACCTGAAGCATTAACAAAGAAATAAGTAGAATAATTAACCGCTCTGGCTCTGGTATGGAGTTGATACATTGGCAACAAACATCCACGTGATTACAACGTGTTTTTTACAAAGTTTATGTAACCAGGCAGTTTCGATGTTATGATTAGTGATGCAAAATTACCGGTAATTTATTAATCGGTAATATTACCGGTAATATTACGTAATATTACCGGTAACATTGGTAATTTTGGTAATTTATAAAAAAAATTTAATTTTCATTAGGTTATAATATTTACTAATGTATAATGTAAGAACGGGAAATATAACAGAACATAAACAATTTTTAAGTTACATATCAGTACGTAAAATGGTGGATAGGGGCAAATCATCTTCATCTTCGTTTATATCATCTTCTGCTTCTTTCTCTGTAACAAACAACTGGGACGAATCTTCAACTTCTTCTGGATTCATTTCATCGTCTTCCTCCACTGTTTCCTCGGCTGCTTCTAAGCTTTCATGTTCCTTTTCTAATGAATCCCCTGCATTTAATAAATTATAGTTATGGGCTATGTATGTTAGCTTTCCAGCTCTTTCCACAGTTAGTCGATTCCTTCTTGGTCTATGAATAAAGCCATACCTTTGTAGGAAAATGTTTCGTTTAAATTTATTATTAAATTTGCTGCATACTTACGTACTAAATGTCCTCTCAGTTGCTGCAGTCGACGAAGGTAAATTTAAAATATCAATGGCTAACCTGCTTAACTTGGAACCAGAACAAATTCCGGCCCACCACACAATTCCACTCATAGACTTTTCACTGTTGATGACAAATTCCTTTGCAAAAATGCCGGCTCTAATTTTATACTGCGCAAGGGCTTCCATTATTAGGTTTACATCTGGAGAATATTTTGGATGGTTTTTTGCAGTTTCGTATATAAATTCAGTCGCAATTAAATTTTCTGCCTCCGTAAAATTTTTCCCGCGTTGACTTGGCTCCAATAAGTCAGCAGCAAGGTGAACAGGTTTAATATATTTATTTGCCCTTTTCCCAAGAATGGAGCACATCGCCTTATTCTCTTTTTCCAAAGCAGGCGTCGAAGTTTTATGAACTAACACGTTCTTCAATTCAAAGAAGCAAGTGAAAACTTTTGATATTTTAGGACTGTTGCTTTCAAATATGGTTATCCATTTTGCAATTGGTTCTAGCAAATCATATATAGTATCTACTTTTAGCCAAAATACGTTTTCCAGCAGAAGCTTGGCCGTTCTCTTTGAAATAACACTAGAGATATTAGGGTCATCGTCAACCGCTAAACTTTGCAGCGAGTGTTTGGTGTCTAAAAAGCTTTTCAGACAACTAACAAAGGAATGCCATCTTGTTTTAACAGGGAGTTTTAAAGATATATATCTTCCTTTTTTCTCCAACTGAATTTTTTCGAACCTTGCATGTAGAATTTGTGAATTTTTTATCTCAGTTACAATGGAAGTGGCGTTCTTCTTAAAAGTAGAAATACTCTCTATCTTCAAGATGTCTTCAACTAGAAGGTTCAGACCATGGCATATGCAACTATAATTAGTAATATAATTGTACTTGCTGCTAATTATTTCACGCGCTTTTTTTATGTTAGCTCCGCTGTCGGTGACTATACTTAAGAAATTGTAAGTACCCAGCTGCACTAAAATTTTCTCGATTTCTGATGCTAAGAACTCCGCTAAGTGTCTATTATCTTTGGTGTGCACAGTTTTGTAAAATACTGGGAGAGGTGTATTAATGATGTAATTAGATATAGAATCATTTCTGCAGTTTGACCATCCATCAACTTGCAAGGACAAGATGGGCGCCTCACTAATTTTTGAAGAGACTGCGTCTTCTACTCGCCTGTACTCAGATTCTAGAAGTGGGTATGATAACTGGTAACGAGTTGGAGGCTTATATGCAACCCTTAGCTTTTTAAATAGATCCAACCAAACTTTTTTAGTTGTCATGTCTAACGGGGCTCCAGAGACATAAATTGCTCTCGCGAGCACTTCATCAATTTTTTTGTTTTCATCAGCAGAGACGATGTCCAAATATGATTTTATTGTGCACTTTGAGCCAGAAATGTTAGAAATATTACTTGAAAAAGAACTAGATGGTCTGCTTAAGGGAACGGCCTCTAAGTCATCTGCTGATGTTTTCTTTTCAAAAACAGTGTCGCTATCACTGTCTTCTGAGACCAGATTTATACTTCCTGTTTGAGTATTGTTTGAGGAAAACTGTGCAGGCATTTTTCCTTTGCGAATAATTTTCAGTACATCGTCGGGCACATGACATGACAGTAGATGTTTTAATTGCCTAGTGGCATTTCTCTTAAAGGAAGTCTTACAGTATTTACAAGTAAAATTGTCTTTGTCTTTCTGATCGTAGTGCCCCCAAACATTACTTTTGGGCTTGACCATATTGCCTGGTTTAAAAGCAAAATAGTTTAACAATAATTTAAAAAATTTTACCTACCAGCTAAAATTGTCGCAAAAGTGAAGTAATAAAACTCCGAATGAATTAAATTATTAAACTATTAAACATTTATCTCGATAGTTACGAACGCCCCTAGTTGAAAAGTTCCCAAGAGTGACCATGGTTACGATGGGGATATGACCAAACATTTTGGGAATATGCCGATGACCAAGGGCATATACCCATGGTAGCTTTGATGGACCCATGAGCACCTACAATGTGCCCATACTGGGTATGTGACCAAGGTGAGGTCGAAGTTTTGGGAACGTACCCATGACACACAAACTCACCTCTTGGGTACTCATGGTACATGAACATAATGTGCACTGCAAGTCCCCTTATGAATCGTAACCACATTTGGATATATAATATTAAGCCCACCATAACTTGCAATAGTTTTCTAAGATTACCTATCTTATGCATATATTTTGCTTCGTGATCAAGATATCGAAAAAGTTCATAAGAATAAATCGTTTACAATCATGTATTGACCACATATGCCAAGTTCCAATTCAGAATTCGCTTCTTTAATTTTAGAAAAATCAGGAAACGTCTCAATTTACAAAAACTTGAATTGCTGATTTTGATTTAAAGCGGTTACATGAGGTCAAAGTTGACTACTGAACAACTTTTACTTAAATATTTTTTTCGATATCTTCAGCGTAACTGGACAAAATCGAAAAATTCTTTTAGAGAATTCAAAATTCTAATTTGTAATTAAAATTCGGCAAAGGAAGTCAAAATCGGATTGCAACATTTTATTCCAATAAATTTTTTCGATATCTTGATCGCGACGTAATTAAAATATTGAAAAATATAATGGTCCTATACACGAGGTTGCCTCAGTAGGAGTTGACCAATTGAGAATAAGGTCAGATATCTACACTAGAGTGCAAGTGAGTGTCAACGATTTGTCAAAATTAGTAAACGATTCCAATGTATTTCCATTCGCCATTGCATACCTACTCGTTTTGACAAATCGTCAACATTCACTTGCACTCGAGTGCACCTCAAAAGATGCATCTCATAAAGGGTCTACATCAGCAGTACAAAAATCTATATCCCCCCTCTAAAAGTAACCAAAATATGACACGGTGCCCATCTAAAACGACACAGTGTAGGTACTTATTATGTATAAAGGTTATATTCCATGTGCGATATATCGCACCTTTTCTGGGAGATATCGCGATTTTTGGGGAGTTTTCTTGAATTCTTTAGTGAAATCCGTCAATATCTAGTGGAATACCCTAGAAATCGCGATATACCTATCTTAAAAAGATATGCGAATAATCGCACATGGAACATGACCTTTATTGGAAAAAAGTACCTACACTAGTTAATGCCGGGGGTAACGCCAATAGTTCAACCCCGTAGATCCTAGACACCAATTTCTGCCAATAATAAACATGAATAAGAATACCACATTTAACGTTTTATAATCGTTCATAACTGAATTCCTGCATTCGTCGTTTTAAAATAGCCGCCGAGTAAGCAGGAGTGTCACGTGGTCAGAACAACCAACGCTTGTTAAGTGCCGTGACCATGGTGACCAACGCGAGACATCCAGTGATTCAGTGTTTCTGTTTTATATTATTATATTTAATGTGATTTTAACGGAAAACGAGTGGAAACTTGATGTAAACGTGCGTGGAAATGGTGGAAATAGTTAGAAAGGTAGAATTTTTCAAAGGGAGTGCCAATATTGAGGAAGATTAAGGTAAGCATGTGTGAGGTTATGTTTAAAGGTGTCGTGAACTCGTTGGGCAACTTTTTGTCAAAAAATTCTGTAAAAAATTACGATTCTTACGCTGCAAGTAGAATTTAAATACGATTAGTAATAAATGAGTTATAAGCCTCTGAATGTGGAAAAATTCGATCTGTGACGTCATTGGTGCAAGCCACTGCAAGCGCTGCGTAAGAATTGCACTGTCTTGATCATAATAAATCGATGGAAATGCCCCAGTGCTGTGATTACGGTGGCAGTAATAACGAAAAATCCAGGTAATATAGTTTTTTTTGCTTTTCCCGATAAGAACAAGCATCGGAAAGTTTCCAAACAGTGGTTGGATAAAATTAAAAGATCAAATTTCGTTCCCGCGCAAAGAACACTCGAAAATGCGCGGCTCACTGCAGAGTGCAGAGACAACGATTTCGAGAAAACTTCATTGTCGAAACAAGAATTAGGTACTTGGTGGTAAAACGTAACTATTTTTTTAAAGAAAGATGTTGTTCCTTCGATTGATACAATATTAAATGGAACTGATAACGACAAAGACAAGAAGCAGCCATTACAAGAACGAGCATATAATAATTACGCGAGAAGGCAGAGGAAGGACTGAAGGAGTTAGTTGATAGTATGTTCAATCGATTCGACAAGTAAACAGGTGAATATTATCAAATTCTAAAAAAATAAGTGCAAAATAATGCACTTTTTTCCTACACGAGTAAATCGGTTTAAATACTAGGGCGTGTTAATGTTCTAATAGTTATTTACGTAATTAGTTATGAAAAGTCCTATATTGTTTGACGAGTTTTGCAACATTATGTGAGTCAAACATTTTAGGCTTTTCATAACGAATTCCGTACAACATTTTACCTAATTGTGTAAAATCCAACTTTTCAAAACGCAAGTAGGTAAAAAATGTTTATAGTTTAAAAGTGCCTAAAATAATTATTTGTTATTTATATTGTATATTTTAAGATTAAATTAGAACGATCTGTTCAAATCGAGCCGTAACAAACCCCAACAATATTGTTAAAAACCTTAGGTTGCGCTACTCCACGCTTCGATGCTTGCACCAATGACGTCACCGCGAGCCGCCAGCAACGAGTTCACGACACCTTTAAGAAGTCGGATGTATTTTCTCTTGAATTCTCCTCTTGTTCCCCTCTTTTCGCTTAATAAATTTAGCTTGAATGTCTTTTTAGAAAGTACCGTCTTGGGAAACAAATATAGGGGGTCATGCGGATTACACCAATAATTGGACCTGGGAAAAAGTGTTTAATTTTTTGGGGCACTTCTGAAACAACTTAAGAAACATTTTTGATGTGAACGTGCTAAATGAAATGTTATGGGAATATACTTCTGAAATGGTAAAGACTACTTTAAGGGCCGATTTCATAATAAACGTTAAAGGTCCTTTAAAAGTGACAAATCGGGAGCAGCTGTTTTGAAATGGTACTAGAGGCAAGGACACTTGATATTTGATTATGAAATCGGCCCAAAGTTACTGAATTGATTATTAAAAGTATTCCGTTGTTTCATCTTCAAAATTAAAGTTTCCTTTAAACATATTTTGGCTTAGCAATATTTGAAAATAACTACTGCCGATTAGTTATCAAACCGCCTTTAAAGTTGACTTTAGCTGGGGATATGTCTTGAATTTTCACTTTATAGGAATTTTTCATTACCACATAATTTCAGATTCTGAGAAGTTACATCCTGGCAGCAGAAATTATTCCATGATCGATATACTATCAAATACCAATAAAACAATCTGCACTTGTGAGTACGTTCATACCATCTGGAGGTATTCGTCGACATCGGCAAAAGAAATAGGACACCCATGAGTAGATGACCATTCCTCCACCCCTGGCAAAATTTGGGCACTCATGGTCACGTTCCCACAGGTATTTTTGGGCATATTCTCTTGGACAGGTGACCATGGGCAGATTCTGCACACCCATGGGTACTTGCCTATGGGGATGTACCCAAATATATCTCGTGCCCATCCATGGGCACATTTTGGACACCCATGGGCACGTACCTATGGGGATATAACCAAGAATCCCATGGTCATGAGCCCTTGGGCACCTTTGGGTTATATCCCCATAGGTACGTGCCCATGGGTGTCCAAAATGTGCCCATGGATGGGCACGTGACTATGGGGATATACCCAAAGGTGCCCAAGGGCTCATGACCATGGGATTCTTGGTTATGTCCCCATAGGTACGTGCCCATGGGTGTCCAAAATGTGCCCATGGATGGGCACGTGACTATGGGGATATACCCAAAGGTGCCCAAGGGCTCATGACCATGGGATTCTTGGTTATATCCCCATAGGTACGTGCCCATGGGTGTCCAAAATGTGCCTATGCCCATGGTCATGTACTCATGGGTGTATTTTCTTTGAGTGACCATGGGAACATTTCAACTAGGGGCAACAGGCACGTGAGCAGAGCAGGCACCGTTATTTTCTAACAAAACTACAAAACGAACTGATTCCATCGGGGAAATCCCCTCAGTTCGGAGCCAAATGTTCTGTACTAGTCAAAACAAACTTCGGGCGACGGCCGGCGGTTCCGGCCGATCGGATATTAGACGTAAACATTAACAGCAAAAAAAAATTCAATGTTACCAATATTACCAATGTTACCGACCTTGCGGTAATATTACGTAATATTACCAAAATTACCGGTAATACCCTTAACGGTTCCACCTTCTTTAGGCCCGCGCCTTGCTTAGCATGGTAAGGGGGGGGAACCGGCCTAAAGAGTATACTTAACGACCTTCAGTTTTCTGTAATATATTATGTCGTAGTTCAAGCCCCCTTATGGTAGATGGCAGGTAATTGCCATTGAATTAGGTCATCTCAGAGCCAGGCTTGAAATAAGTATTCGATTTATTTGGTTTCACTTCTTCAGGCATTCCGCTTGAGATTTTTCTATAAAAGCTTTAGATACTTAGGCCAATATTGCCGCCCTTCGCCTCTAATCCAATTTACATTTTCCATGGTTTCCTAGCTGCTAGTTGTTTGTAATCTTTTACAGCACTGATGCCAGCGACTAAGGGGCCAGCTCCCGCCTGAGTTGTTTCCGAGTACGTCGCCCCAAGTATAGTTTCTAGTCTAGCTAAGAGCCCAAGTTAAAAATAGTACGGTTCGTGGGACAAAGCAGCAACTCAACCACTCTCAATTTACCGACCCGTAATTTCAAGGAGCGAGCGCGCGGGGCTAAAGAAGCAAAATGACGACATGATAATATTGGCATTTTCTGATATAATTCTAACGCGTCCATCAAATATCACTACCATTGTCACGGAAATGCCTTTTGTCAAGGATTTTTGCGATTTTCTCTAATATCGACAAAAATTACAAGTTATCGGCTGTTCCTTTAGATGTGGTATTGTCATGCCATTGCCTGTGGATGCCTATGGGTGTCATCTATAAACATTCATTTGCCATTTAAATACTTATAGGGGGCTAGGCGGTGTTGCCAGGGTCAGAAATAGAGTCACCGAGGTTTTTAATTAATTGACGATACCGCCCTAAGCAGTCGTAATGACGAGTATTTAACCCGGAGCGGGGCTAAAGAAGCAACATTACGATCTAATAATAATGGGATTTTGTGGTATGTTGGCAACGAATCCTTCAAATATCGGTCCCACCGTCACTAAAATGCCTTTTGGCAAAGATTTTTGCGAATTCCTGAAATTTCGACAAAATTTCCAAGTTATCGTCTATTTAGTCAGATGTGGATTCAATCCGGGATTTTTGTGGCATTTGTCGATCTTTGACCAGTCAGTGCATGCTTGGATGTCACCTACAAACATAACTTGCCATTTAAATGCTTATACGAGGTTAAGCGGCGTTGCCAGAGTCGGAAATAGAGTCACTGAGGTTTCTGATTAATTGACGATACGGCCCTAAGCAGTCGTAATGACGAGTATTTAACCCGGAGCGGGGCTAAAGAAGCAACATTACGATCTAATAATAATGGCATTTTGTGGTATGTTGGCAACGAATCCTTCAAATATCGGTCCCACCGTCACTAAAATGCCTTTTGGCAAAGATTTTTGCGAATTCCTGAAATTTCAACAAAATTTCCAAGTTATCGTCTATTTAGTCAGATGTGGATTCAATCCGGGATTTTTGTGGCATTTGTCGATCTTTGACCAGTCAGTGCATGCTTGGATGTCACCTACAAACATAACTTGCCATTTAAATGCTTATACGAGGTTAAGCGGCGTTGCCAGAGTCGGAAATAGAGTCACGAAGGTTTCTGATTAATTGACGATACCGCCCTAAGCAGTCGTAATGACGAGTATTTAACCCGGAGCGGGGCTAAAGAAGTAAAATTACGATTTGATAATAATGGCATTTTGTGGTATGTTGGCAGCGAATCCTTCAAATATCGGTCCCACCGTCACTAAAATGCCTTTTGGCAAAGATTTTTGCGAATTCCTGAAATTTCGACAAAATTTCCAAGTTATCGTCTATTTAGTCAGATGTGGATTCAATCCGGGATTTTTGTGGCATTTGTCGAACTTTGACCAGTCAGTGCATGCTTGGATGTCACCTACAAACATAACTTGCCATTTAAATGCTTATACGAGGTTAAGCGGCGTTGCCAGAGTCGGAAATAGAGTCACCGAGGTTTTTAATTAATTGACGATACCGCCCTAAGCAGTCGTAATGACGAGTATTTAACCCGGAGCGGGGCTAAAGAAGCAACATTACGATCTAATAATAATGGCATTTTGTGGTATGTTGGCAACGAATCCTTCAAATATCGGTCCCACCGTCACTAAAATGCCTTTTGGCAAAGATTTTTGCGAATTCCTGAAATTTCGACAAAATTTCCAAGTTATCGTCTATTTAGTCAGATGTGGATTCAATCCGGGATTTTTGTGGCATTTGTCGATCTTTGACCAGTCAGTGCATGCTTGGATGTCACCTACAAACATAACTTGCCATTTAAATGCTTATACGAGGTTAAGCGGCGTTGCCAGAGTCGGAAATAGAGTCACTGAGGTTTCTGATTAATTGACGATACCGCCCTAAGCAGTCGTAATGACGAGTATTTAACCCGGAGCGGGGCTAAAGAAGCAACATTACGATCTAATAATAATGGCATTTTGTGGTATGTTGGCAACGAATCCTTCAAATATCGGTCCCACCGTCACTAAAATGCCTTTTGGCAAAGATTTTTGCGAATTCCTGAAATTTCGACAAAATTTCCAAGTTATCGTCTATTTAGTCAGATGTGGATTCAATCTGGGATTTTTGTGGCATTTGTCGATCTTTGACCAGTCAGTGCATGCTTGGATGTCACCTACAAACATAACTTGCCATTTAAATGCTTATACGAGGTTAAGCGGCGTTGCCAGAGTCGGAAATAGAGTCACCGAGGTTTTTAATTAATTGACGATACCGCCCTAAGCAGTCGTAATGACGAGTATTTAACCCGGAGCGGGGCTAAAGAAGCAAAATTACGATTTGATAATAATGGCATTTTGTGGTATGTTGGCAGCGAATCCTTCAAATATCGGTCCCACCGTCACTAAAATGCCTTTTGGCAAAGATTTTTGCGAATTCCTGAAATTTCGACAAAATTTCCAAGTTATCGTCTATTTAGTCAGATGTGGATTCAATCCGGGATTTTTGTGGCATTTGTCGAACTTTGACCAGTCAGTGCATGCTTGGATGTCACCTACAAACATAACTTGCCATTTAAATGCTTATACGAGGTTAAGCGGCGTTGCCAGAGTCGGAAATAGAGTCACCGAGGTTTTTAATTAATTGACGATACCGCCCTAAGCAGTCGTAATGACGAGTATTTAACCCGGAGCGGGGCTAAAGAAGCAACATTACGATCTAATAATAATGGCATTTTGTGGTATGTTGGCAACGAATCCTTCAAATATCGGTCCCACCGTCACTAAAATGCCTTTTGGCAAAGATTTTTGCGAATTCCTGAAATTTCGACAAAATTTCCAAGTTATCGTCTATTTAGTCAGATGTGGATTCAATCCGGGATTTTTGTGGCATTTGTCGATCTTTGACCAGTCAGTGCATGCTTGGATGTCACCTACAAACATAACTTGCCATTTAAATGCTTATACGAGGTTAAGCGGCGTTGCCAGAGTCGGAAATAGAGTCACTGAGGTTTCTGATTAATTGACGATACCGCCCTAAGCAGTCGTAATGACGAGTATTTAACCCGGAGCGGGGCTAAAGAAGCAACATTACGATCTAATAATAATGGCATTTTGTGGTATGTTGGCAACGAATCCTTCAAATATCGGTCCCACCGTCACTAAAATGCCTTTTGGCAAAGATTTTTGCGAATTAGTAAAATTTCGACAAAATTTCCAAGTTATCGTCTATTTAGTCAGATGTGGATTCAATCTGGGATTTTTGTGGCATTTGTCGATCTTTGACCAGTCAGTGCATGCTTGGATGTCACCTACAAACATAACTTGCCATTTAAATGCTTATACGAGGTTAAGCGGCGTTGCCAGAGTCGGAAATAGAGTCACCGAGGTTTTTAATTAATTTACGATACCGCCCTAAGCAGTCGTAATGACGAGTATTTAACCCGGAGCGGGGCTAAAGAAGCAAAATTACGATTTGATAATAATGGCATTTTGTGGTATGTTGGCAGCGAATCCTTCAAATATCGGTCCCACCGTCACTAAAATGCCTTTTGGCAAAGATTTTTGCGAATTCCTGAAATTTCGACAAAATTTCCAAGTTACCGTCTATTTAGTCAGATGTGGATTCAATCCGGGATTTTTGTGGCATTTGTCGAACTTTGACCAGTCAGTGCATGCTTGGATGTCACCTACAAACATAACTTGCCATTTAAATGCTTATACGAGGTTAAGCAGCGTTGCCAGAGTCGGAAATAGAGTCACTGAGGTTTCTGATTAATTGACGATACCGCCCTAAGCAGTCGTAATGACGAGTATTTAACCCGGAGCGGGGCTAAAGAAGCAACATTACGATCTAATAATAATGGCATTTTGTGGTATGTTGGCAGCGAATCCTTCAAATATCGGTCCCACCGTCACTAAAATGCCTTTTGGCAAAGATTTTTGCGAATTCCTGAAATTTCGACAAAATTTCCAAGTTATCGTCTATTTAGTCAGATGTGGATTCAATCCGGGATTTTTGTGGCATTTGTCGATCTTTGACCAGTCAGTGCATGCTTGGATGTCACCTACAAACATAACTTGCCATTTAAATGCTTATACGAGGTTAAGCGGCGTTGCCAGAGTCGGAAATAGAGTCACCGAGGTTTTTAATTAATTTACGATACCGCCCTAAGCAGTCGTAATGACGAGTATTTAACCCGGAGCGGGGCTAAAGAAGCAAAATTACGATTTGATAATAATGGCATTTTGTGGTATGTTGGCAGCGAATCCTTCAAATATCGGTCCCACCGTCACTAAAATGCCTTTTGGCAAAGATTTTTGCGAATTCCTGAAATTTCGACAAAATTTCCAAGTTATCGTCTATTTAGTCAGATGTGGATTCAATCCGGGATTTTTGTGGCATTTGTCGATCTTTGACCAGTCAGTGCATGCTTGGATGTCACCTACAAACATAACTTGCCATTTAAATGCTTATACGAGGTTAAGCGGCGTTGCCAGAGTCGGAAATAGAGTCACTGAGGTTTCTGATTAATTGACGATACCGCCCTAAGCAGTCGTAATGACGAGTATTTAACCCGGAGCGGGGCTAAAGAAGCAACATTACGATCTAATAATAATGGCATTTTGTGGTATGTTGGCAACGAATCCTTCAAATATCGGTCCCACCGTCACTAAAATGCCTTTTGGCAAAAATTTTTGCGAATTCCTGAAATTTCGACAAAATTTCCAAGTTATCGTCTATTTAGTCAGATGTGGATTCAATCCGGGATTTTTGTGGCATTTGTCGATCTTTGACCAGTCAGTGCATGCTTGGATGTCACCTACAAACATAACTTGCCATTTAAATGCTTATACGAGGTTAAGCGGCGTTGCCAGAGTCGGAAATAGAGTCACCGAGGTTTTTAATTAATTTACGATACCGCCCTAAGCAGTCGTAATGACGAGTATTTAACCCGGAGCGGGGCTAAAGAAGCAAAATTACGATTTGATAATAATGGCATTTTGTGGTATGTTGGCAGCGAATCCTTCAAATATCGGTCCCACCGTCACTAAAATGCCTTTTGGCAAAGATTTTTGCGAATTCCTGAAATTTCGACAAAATTTCCAAGTTATCGTCTATTTAGTCAGATGTGGATTCAATCCGGGATTTTTGTGGCATTTGTCGATCTTTGACCAGTCAGTGCATGCTTGGATGTCACCTACAAACATAACTTGCCATTTAAATGCTTATACGAGGTTAAGCGGCGTTGCCAGAGACGGAAATAGAGTCACCGAGGTTTTTAATTAATTGACGATACCGCCCTAAGCAGTCGTAATGACGAGTATTTAACCCGGAGCGGGGCTAAAGAAGCAACATTACGATCTAATAATAATGGCATTTTGTGGTATGTTGGCAACGAATCCTTCAAATATCGGTCCCACCGTCACTAAAATGCCTTTTGGCAAAGATTTTTGCGAATTCCTGAAATTTCGACAAAATTTCCAAGTTATCGTCTATTTAGTCAGATGTGGATTCAATCCGGGATTTTTGTGGCATTTGTCGATCTTTGACCAGTCAGTGCATGCTTGGATGTCACCTACAAACATAACTTGCCATTTAAATGCTTATACGAGGTTAAGCGGCGTTGCCAGAGTCGGAAATAGAGTCACTGAGGTTTCTGATTAATTGACGATACCGCCCTAAGCAGTCGTAATGACGAGTATTTAACCCGGAGCGGGGCTAAAGAAGCAAAATTACGATTTGATAATAATGGCATTTTGTGGTATGTTGGCAGCGAATCCTTCAAATATCGGTCCCACCGTCACTAAAATGCCTTTTGGCAAAGATTTTTGCGAATTCCTGAAATTTCGACAAAATTTCCAAGTTATCGTCTATTTAGTCAGATGTGGATTCAATCCGGGATTTTTGTGGCATTTGTCGAACTTTGACCAGTCAGTGCATGCTTGGATGTCACCTACAAACATAACTTGCCATTTAAATGCTTATACGAGGTTAAGCGGCGTTGCCAGAGACGGAAATAGAGTCACCGAGGTTTTTAATTAATTGACGATACCGCCCTAAGCAGTCGTAATGACGAGTATTTAACCCGGAGCGGGGCTAAAGAAGCAACATTACGATCTAATAATAATGGCATTTTGTGGTATGTTGGCAACGAATCCTTCAAATATCGGTCCCACCGTCACTAAAATGCCTTTTGGCAAAGATTTTTGCGAATTCCTGAAATTTCGACAAAATTTCCAAGTTATCGTCTATTTAGTCAGATGTGGATTCAATCTGGGATTTTTGTGGCATTTGTCGATCTTTGACCAGTCGGTGCATGCTTGGATGTCACCTACAAACATAACTTGCCATTTAAATGCTTATACGAGGTTAAGCGGCGTTGCCAGAGTCGGAAATAGAGTCACCGAGGTTTTTAATTAATTGACGATACCGCCCTAAGCAGTCGTAATGACGAGTATTTAACCCGGAGCGGGGCTAAAGAAGCAACATTACGATCTAATAATAATGGCATTTTGTGGTATGTTGGCAACGAATCCTTCAAATATCGGTCCCACCGTCACTAAAATGCCTTTTGGCAAAGATTTTTGCGAATTCCTGAAATTTCGACAAAATTTCCAAGTTATCGTCTATTTAGTCAGATGTGGATTCAATCCGGGATTTTTGTGGCATTTGTCGATCTTTGACCAGTCAGTGCATGCTTGGATGTCACCTACAAACATAACTTGCCATTTAAATGCTTATACGAGGTTAAGCGGCGTTGCCAGAGTCGGAAATAGAGTCACTGAGGTTTCTGATTAATTGACGATACCGCCCTAAGCAGTCGTAATGACGAGTATTTAACCCGGAGCGGGGCTAAAGAAGCAACATTACGATCTAATAATAATGGCATTTTGTGGTATGTTGGCAACGAATCCTTCAAATATCGGTCCCACCGTCACTAAAATGCCTTTTGGCAAAGATTTTTGCGAATTCCTGAAATTTCGACAAAATTTCCAAGTTATCGTCTATTTAGTCAGATGTGGATTCAATCTGGGATTTTTGTGGCATTTGTCGATCTTTGACCAGTCGGTGCATGCTTGGATGTCACCTACAAACATAACTTGCCATTTAAATGCTTATACGAGGTTAAGCGGCGTTGCCAGAGTCGGAAATAGAGTCACCGAGGTTTTTAATTAATTGACGATACCGCCCTAAGCAGTCGTAATGACGAGTATTTAACCCGGAGCGGGGCTAAAGAAGCAACATTACGATCTAATAATAATGGCATTTTGTGGTATGTTGGCAACGAATCCTTCAAATATCGGTCCCACCGTCACTAAAATGCCTTTTGGCAAAGATTTTTGCGAATTCCTGAAATTTCGACAAAATTTCCAAGTTATCGTCTATTTAGTCAGATGTGGATTCAATCCGGGATTTTTGTGGCATTTGTCGATCTTTGACCAGTCAGTGCATGCTTGGATGTCACCTACAAACATAACTTGCCATTTAAATGCTTATACGAGGTTAAGCGGCGTTGCCAGAGTCGGAAATAGAGTCACTGAGGTTTCTGATTAATTGACGATACCGCCCTAAGCAGTCGTAATGACGAGTATTTAACCCGGAGCGGGGCTAAAGAAGCAACATTACGATCTAATAATAATGGCATTTTGTGGTATGTTGGCAACGAATCCTTCAAATATCGGTCCCACCGTCACTAAAATGCCTTTTGGCAAAGATTTTTGCGAATTCCTGAAATTTCGACAAAATTTCCAAGTTATCGTCTATTTAGTCAGATGTGGATTCAATCTGGGATTTTTGTGGCATTTGTCGATCTTTGACCAGTCAGTGCATGCTTGGATGTCACCTACAAACATAACTTGCCATTTAAATGCTTATACGAGGTTAAGCGGCGTTGCCAGAGTCGGAAATAGAGTCACCGAGGTTTTTAATTAATTGACGATACCGCCCTAAGCAGTCGTAATGACGAGTATTTAACCCGGAGCGGGGCTAAAGAAGCAAAATTACGATTTGATAATAATGGCATTTTGTGGTATGTTGGCAGCGAATCCTTCAAATATCGGTCCCACCGTCACTAAAATGCCTTTTGGCAAAGATTTTTGCGAATTCCTGAAATTTCGACAAAATTTCCAAGTTATCGTCTATTTAGTCAGATGTGGATTCAATCCGGGATTTTTGTGGCATTTGTCGAACTTTGACCAGTCAGTGCATGCTTGGATGTCACCTACAAACATAACTTGCCATTTAAATGCTTATACGAGGTTAAGCGGCGTTGCCAGAGTCGGAAATAGAGTCACCGAGGTTTTTAATTAATTGACGATACCGCCCTAAGCAGTCGTAATGACGAGTATTTAACCCGGAGCGGGGCTAAAGAAGCAACATTACGATCTAATAATAATGGCATTTTGTGGTATGTTGGCAACGAATCCTTCAAATATCGGTCCCACCGTCACTAAAATGCCTTTTGGCAAAGATTTTTGCGAATTCCTGAAATTTCGACAAAATTTCCAAGTTATCGTCTATTTAGTCAGATGTGGATTCAATCCGGGATTTTTGTGGCATTTGTCGATCTTTGACCAGTCAGTGCATGCTTGGATGTCACCTACAAACATAACTTGCCATTTAAATGCTTATACGAGGTTAAGCGGCGTTGCCAGAGTCGGAAATAGAGTCACTGAGGTTTCTGATTAATTGACGATACCGCCCTAAGCAGTCGTAATGACGAGTATTTAACCCGGAGCGGGGCTAAAGAAGCAACATTACGATCTAATAATAATGGCATTTTGTGGTATGTTGGCAACGAATCCTTCAAATATCGGTCCCACCGTCACTAAAATGCCTTTTGGCAAAGATTTTTGCGAATTAGTAAAATTTCGACAAAATTTCCAAGTTATCGTCTATTTAGTCAGATGTGGATTCAATCTGGGATTTTTGTGGCATTTGTCGATCTTTGACCAGTCAGTGCATGCTTGGATGTCACCTACAAACATAACTTGCCATTTAAATGCTTATACGAGGTTAAGCGGCGTTGCCAGAGTCGGAAATAGAGTCACCGAGGTTTTTAATTAATTTACGATACCGCCCTAAGCAGTCGTAATGACGAGTATTTAACCCGGAGCGGGGCTAAAGAAGCAAAATTACGATTTGATAATAATGGCATTTTGTGGTATGTTGGCAGCGAATCCTTCAAATATCGGTCCCACCGTCACTAAAATGCCTTTTGGCAAAGATTTTTGCGAATTCCTGAAATTTCGACAAAATTTCCAAGTTACCGTCTATTTAGTCAGATGTGGATTCAATCCGGGATTTTTGTGGCATTTGTCGAACTTTGACCAGTCAGTGCATGCTTGGATGTCACCTACAAACATAACTTGCCATTTAAATGCTTATACGAGGTTAAGCAGCGTTGCCAGAGTCGGAAATAGAGTCACTGAGGTTTCTGATTAATTGACGATACCGCCCTAAGCAGTCGTAATGACGAGTATTTAACCCGGAGCGGGGCTAAAGAAGCAACATTACGATCTAATAATAATGGCATTTTGTGGTATGTTGGCAGCGAATCCTTCAAATATCGGTCCCACCGTCACTAAAATGCCTTTTGGCAAAGATTTTTGCGAATTCCTGAAATTTCGACAAAATTTCCAAGTTATCGTCTATTTAGTCAGATGTGGATTCAATCCGGGATTTTTGTGGCATTTGTCGAACTTTGACCAGTCAGTGCATGCTTGGATGTCACCTACAAACATAACTTGCCATTTAAATGCTTATACGAGGTTAAGCGGCGTTGCCAGAGTCGGAAATAGAGTCACCGAGGTTTTTAATTAATTGACGATACCGCCCTAAGCAGTCGTAATGACGAGTATTTAACCCGGAGCGGGGCTAAAGAAGCAACATTACGATCTAATAATAATGGCATTTTGTGGTATGTTGGCAGCGAATCCTTCAAATATCGGTCCCACCGTCACTAAAATGCCTTTTGGCAAAGATTTTTGCGAATTCCTGAAATTTCGACAAAATTTCCAAGTTATCGTCTATTTAGTCAGATGTGGATTCAATCCGGGATTTTTGTGGCATTTGTCGAACTTTGACCAGTCAGTGCATGCTTGGATGTCACCTACAAACATAACTTGCCATTTAAATGCTTATACGAGGTTAAGCGGCGTTGCCAGAGTCGGAAATAGAGTCACCGAGGTTTTTAATTAATTGACGATACCGCCCTAAGCAGTCGTAATGACGAGTATTTAACCCGGAGCGGGGCTAAAGAAGCAACATTACGATCTAATAATAATGGTATTTTGTGGTATGTTGGCAACGAATCCTTCAAATATCGGTCCCACCGTCACTAAAATGCCTTTTGGCAAAGATTTTTGCGAATTCCTGAAATTTCGACAAAATTTCCAAGTTATCGTCTATTTAGTCAGATGTGGATTCAATCCGGGATTTTTGTGGCATTTGTCGATCTTTGACCAGTCAGTGCATGCTTGGATGTCACCTACAAACATAACTTGCCATTTAAATGCTTATACGAGGTTAAGCGGCGTTGCCAGAGTCGGAAATAGAGTCACTGAGGTTTCTGATTAATTGACGATACCGCCCTAAGCAGTCGTAATGACGAGTATTTAACCCGGAGCGGGGCTAAAGAAGCAACATTACGATCTAATAATAATGGCATTTTGTGGTATGTTGGCAACGAATCCTTCAAATATCGGTCCCACCGTCACTAAAATGCCTTTTGGCAAAAATTTTTGCGAATTCCTGAAATTTCGACAAAATTTCCAAGTTATCGTCTATTTAGTCAGATGTGGATTCAATCCGGGATTTTTGTGGCATTTGTCGATCTTTGACCAGTCAGTGCATGCTTGGATGTCACCTACAAACATAACTTGCCATTTAAATGCTTATACGAGGTTAAGCGGCGTTGCCAGAGTCGGAAATAGAGTCACTGAGGTTTCTGATTAATTGACGATACCGCCCTAAGCAGTCGTAATGACGAGTATTTAACCCGGAGCGGGGCTAAAGAAGCAACATTACGATCTAATAATAATGGCATTTTGTGGTATGTTGGCAACGAATCCTTCAAATATCGGTCCCACCGTCACTAAAATGCCTTTTGGCAAAAATTTTTGCGAATTCCTGAAATTTCGACAAAATTTCCAAGTTATCGTCTATTTAGTCAGATGTGGATTCAATCCGGGATTTTTGTGGCATTTGTCGATCTTTGACCAGTCAGTGCATGCTTGGATGTCACCTACAAACATAACTTGCCATTTAAATGCTTATACGAGGTTAAGCGGCGTTGCCAGAGTCGGAAATAGAGTCACCGAGGTTTTTAATTAATTTACGATACCGCCCTAAGCAGTCGTAATGACGAGTATTTAACCCGGAGCGGGGCTAAAGAAGCAAAATTACGATTTGATAATAATGGCATTTTGTGGTATGTTGGCAGCGAATCCTTCAAATATCGGTCCCACCGTCACTAAAATGCCTTTTGGCAAAGATTTTTGCGAATTCCTGAAATTTCGACAAAATTTCCAAGTTATCGTCTATTTAGTCAGATGTGGATTCAATCCGGGATTTTTGTGGCATTTGTCGATCTTTGACCAGTCAGTGCATGCTTGGATGTCACCTACAAACATAACTTGCCATTTAAATGCTTATACGAGGTTAAGCGGCGTTGCCAGAGTCGGAAATAGAGTCACTGAGGTTTCTGATTAATTGACGATACCGCCCTAAGCAGTCGTAATGACGAGTATTTAACCCGGAGCGGGGCTAAAGAAGCAACATTACGATCTAATAATAATGGCATTTTGTGGTATGTTGGCAACGAATCCTTCAAATATCGGTCCCACCGTCACTAAAATGCCTTTTGGCAAAAATTTTTGCGAATTCCTGAAATTTCGACAAAATTTCCAAGTTATCGTCTATTTAGTCAGATGTGGATTCAATCCGGGATTTTTGTGGCATTTGTCGATCTTTGACCAGTCAGTGCATGCTTGGATGTCACCTACAAACATAACTTGCCATTTAAATGCTTATACGAGGTTAAGCGGCGTTGCCAGAGTCGGAAATAGAGTCACCGAGGTTTTTAATTAATTTACGATACCGCCCTAAGCAGTCGTAATGACGAGTATTTAACCCGGAGCGGGGCTAAAGAAGCAAAATTACGATTTGATAATAATGGCATTTTGTGGTATGTTGGCAGCGAATCCTTCAAATATCGGTCCCACCGTCACTAAAATGCCTTTTGGCAAAGATTTTTGCGAATTCCTGAAATTTCGACAAAATTTCCAAGTTATCGTCTATTTAGTCAGATGTGGATTCAATCCGGGATTTTTGTGGCATTTGTCGATCTTTGACCAGTCAGTGCATGCTTGGATGTCACCTACAAACATAACTTGCCATTTAAATGCTTATACGAGGTTAAGCGGCGTTGCCAGAGTCGGAAATAGAGTCACTGAGGTTTCTGATTAATTGACGATACCGCCCTAAGCAGTCGTAATGACGAGTATTTAACCCGGAGCGGGGCTAAAGAAGCAACATTACGATCTAATAATAATGGCATTTTGTGGTATGTTGGCAACGAATCCTTCAAATATCGGTCCCACCGTCACTAAAATGCCTTTTGGCAAAAATTTTTGCGAATTCCTGAAATTTCGACAAAATTTCCAAGTTATCGTCTATTTAGTCAGATGTGGATTCAATCCGGGATTTTTGTGGCATTTGTCGATCTTTGACCAGTCAGTGCATGCTTGGATGTCACCTACAAACATAACTTGCCATTTAAATGCTTATACGAGGTTAAGCGGCGTTGCCAGAGTCGGAAATAGAGTCACCGAGGTTTTTAATTAATTTACGATACCGCCCTAAGCAGTCGTAATGACGAGTATTTAACCCGGAGCGGGGCTAAAGAAGCAAAATTACGATTTGATAATAATGGCATTTTGTGGTATGTTGGCAGCGAATCCTTCAAATATCGGTCCCACCGTCACTAAAATGCCTTTTGGCAAAGATTTTTGCGAATTCCTGAAATTTCGACAAAATTTCCAAGTTATCGTCTATTTAGTCAGATGTGGATTCAATCCGGGATTTTTGTGGCATTTGTCGATCTTTGACCAGTCAGTGCATGCTTGGATGTCACCTACAAACATAACTTGCCATTTAAATGCTTATACGAGGTTAAGCGGCGTTGCCAGAGACGGAAATAGAGTCACCGAGGTTTTTAATTAATTGACGATACCGCCCTAAGCAGTCGTAATGACGAGTATTTAACCCGGAGCGGGGCTAAAGAAGCAACATTACGATCTAATAATAATGGCATTTTGTGGTATGTTGGCAACGAATCCTTCAAATATCGGTCCCACCGTCACTAAAATGCCTTTTGGCAAAGATTTTTGCGAATTCCTGAAATTTCGACAAAATTTCCAAGTTATCGTCTATTTAGTCAGATGTGGATTCAATCCGGGATTTTTGTGGCATTTGTCGATCTTTGACCAGTCAGTGCATGCTTGGATGTCACCTACAAACATAACTTGCCATTTAAATGCTTATACGAGGTTAAGCGGCGTTGCCAGAGTCGGAAATAGAGTCACTGAGGTTTCTGATTAATTGACGATACCGCCCTAAGCAGTCGTAATGACGAGTATTTAACCCGGAGCGGGGCTAAAGAAGCAAAATTACGATTTGATAATAATGGCATTTTGTGGTATGTTGGCAGCGAATCCTTCAAATATCGGTCCCACCGCACAGTGGTCCAGAATCTGCAAAAAGTGGACAAAATTCTGAAAACTTCCACGAACACTTTTCAAGTACCCAGTATCTTGAAAAAAATATTGAAAAAATATAACTTAATAAGGGGTGAGTTTTAGGGGTTGAAAATGCAAATTTTGCTTAAAAATCACGATTTTTTGCAGAGATCGTGAGAAGGCGACGCAGATTGCAGGAAAAATAATTAAAAAATTCTAGACTTGACAAGGAGTAAATTACTTGGGTTGAAAGTTAAAATTTGTCACAAAAATAACAAAATTTTTGTAACTCTCGCAAAAGGAAATTTGCCTCCATAAAAATGCAAAATCGTGCCAACAACCTTGGAAGAAATAGCAACCTGGGAAACAGAACATTTTTGGATCTATACGGGTGTTTTGCAACCGCGTGTAAGTTTGTTAACATTAGATTGCCCATCAAAAATGGTGACGATTGGCACAAAATTGTTTAGGTCGAAGTCGTCTCCTAAGGAAGTTAGGGCTTTACCATAGGGAGCAGTTTTTCTTATTTGGATATCTCTAAAACCACTCATTAAATAAAAAAATACCAAGAATAGTAAAAGTTGCAGTTTAAGCTGCTCTTTACAACAGGCATCACTATTTCTAAAATGCGTGACCTTGAAAAATTTTCCAGTTACCTCAGGTACGGATATCTCTAAAACCACGCATTAAATCAAAAAATACCAAGTATAGTAAAAGTTGCAGTTTGAATTGCCCTTTCTAACGGACACCACCATTTTTAAAATGAGTGACCTTCAAACATTTTCCGGAAGAAAAATGTCAAAGGTGTCTCCGTTTTCTGGGGATCCCGTGGTCATAATCCAACGAAATTCCCCATGTAGATGTATATTCACTGGCTACTAGTGTCCACCAAATTTCATTCAAATCCGTTAATCCGTTCCTGAGATAACTAAGAGAAACTGCTCCCGATGGCTGACTTTAAAGCCCTATAACTTCCTTAGGAGACGACTTCGACCTAAACAATTTTGTGCCAATCGTTACCATTTTCGATGGGCAATCTGAGGTTAAAAAACTTACACGCGGTTGCAAAACACCCTGTAGAAGTTAATTAGGCATTTTATTGTGTGATCTAAGAGGGCCTGTAAGTCGATTTCAATACTGGATTCAGTTATTATAATACTATCTGCTGATGGATAACACTTCTTTTTAGCCTCTAATATATTGTTATAAGAGGGATAGGCGTTACAATTTCTGCTTTTCAACCCCAACCTAATATTGTTATACTGATTCTTCGTTAAATTATTTTCCACGATTAGCGATAAAGCAGCATCTGAGTCGTATGGTTCCACCCCACTTTTTTTGGAAGACACTGTCCAAGTGTTACGTATTTTGACGGCTCTCATAGGACTAGTCTGTGTCGCCTCTTTTAAAAGAAAAGCTGCATCTTTATTTCCGACACATTTCAGAGCTGACATTGTAGCAGCTACAAGCTGACTTTGGTCATATTTTTCTAAAACGGCCAATGTTTTTCGTCTTTTAGTCCTTGTGCAAGTTTCACTAAACATTTTCTCTGGACGTCCTGCACTTTTACTCGTCGAAGAAGTTAATACAGGCAATTCTACATCTCTTTGTAGGTGTTTCTCTTGATTTGGCGTTATTTGTATTTCTCCCTCTAACCATGATGCATTTGCTTCAAGAAATTTTTCTTTTGTTCGGTTCGCCTTCCTCCACCTTTCGCACAATTTCATACAAATACAAGTTATTTTTTTTCCAAAATCCTGATAATTTTCTTTTTCCTTTAGGTTAAAGACACGGTAATAATCATTTACAACTGCCCTGGCTCGTTGCATGAGGGTCCCTTTTTTTTGCCTCCAGATGTGGAAGATTTCCAGAAAAGTAGTTTCAGTTCTTGCTTCTAAAGCAATAAAATATGGTATAGTTGCACAATTTACAACCAATCTCATTTTCACTCTAACCAAAACATGGTTGAAAATGACATGAGATCGAGAAAATCAGCCCTCACAATCACTTTATGCTTGGTCCTGCAGAACTAATTTTAATAGTTTATGTTTAACGTAAGGGTGGGTAAATATTAGGATAATTTATTGAAAGTGCAGTTTCATGGAGTACTGAATATGACAGAAAATTCCACTTTAAAAATTTGATCCAATTACGAACGAGGATTTAAATCGATTTTGGCCAATCAAGAGAAAATTATTTCGTAAATTTTTCTGTCAGGTTCCTACTGTCAACATTTTGTACTTAAGTGAAATTTTCTCGCTGAATACCACTCGTGATCCCTAAAATTTCCTGAAATTTATTTTTGACATTTACTCCAGATTTTTTGCCGCGGAAATCATCACTAGTCTTCGACTCGTGATGATTTCCGTTTGGCAAAAAATCAGTCGTAAATGTCAAAAAAGTTCCGGAAATTTTGGTAGAATCACTCGTGGTATTATATATACGAAAATTAAAATATTTATTTTAAACGGACTTTTAAAAGTAAAAATAATTATGAAACTGCGGCATTTTTGATGCTTGGACAAATAAATTAAAATTTTAGTCATAAAGGCAAAAAGTGGCAGATGCTGTCAACAGTTTCTTAAAGCCAACTCATTTACCTTTACAGAGGGCATATTTCTACTTTGGAAATGTTTGGAAGTAACATGGAGATAATCCTTCCAAATAAGAAAAACACCAAATTTGTAAACAGGTTACCTAAAATGGTTGTGAAGAACACAGAACTATTGTTATTGAAACATTTTTACCACAACTTAAAACCACATACCTGGACTTGGTTGTAACATGTTTTCTGTTTCACTTTTATTCTTTTACAAGGGGCTGATCAGATGTGCAAAAAACGCAGCGTTTTCACGTTCAAGAAAAATTAGATCGAAACTGTCACTTTGTTTGAAGCTTACCGACTTGATATATTTTTTCAGGAGCGTAAATGTTATGCACATTGCTGCCTTGATTCTCTGCTACAATTTACGCGTAGTTTTATGTGTCTGCTGTAAAGTTAGTTTTTTTGAATTTTGTCTCATTTTATTGGATTTCGCACCACTGTGCACCGTCACTAAAATGCCTTTTGGCAAAGATTTTTGCGAATTCCTGAAATTTCGACAAAATTTCCAAGTTATCGTCTATTTAGTCAGATGTGGATTCAATCCGGGATTTTTGTGGCATTTGTCGAACTTTGACCAGTCAGTGCATGCTTGGATGTCACCTACAAACATAACTTGCCATTTAAATGCTTATACGAGGTTAAGCGGCGTTGCCAGAGACGGAAATAGAGTCACCGAGGTTTTTAATTAATTGACGATACCGCCCTAAGCAGTCGTAATGACGAGTATTTAACCCGGAGCGGGGCTAAAGAAGCAACATTACGATCTAATAATAATGGCATTTTGTGGTATGTTGGCAACGAATCCTTCAAATATCGGTCCCACCGTCACTAAAATGCCTTTTGGCAAAGATTTTTGCGAATTCCTGAAATTTCGACAAAATTTCCAAGTTATCGTCTATTTAGTCAGATGTGGATTCAATCTGGGATTTTTGTGGCATTTGTCGATCTTTGACCAGTCGGTGCATGCTTGGATGTCACCTACAAACATAACTTGCCATTTAAATGCTTATACGAGGTTAAGCGGCGTTGCCAGAGTCGGAAATAGAGTCACCGAGGTTTTTAATTAATTGACGATACCGCCCTAAGCAGTCGTAATGACGAGTATTTAACCCGGAGCGGGGCTAAAGAAGCAACATTACGATCTAATAATAATGGCATTTTGTGGTATGTTGGCAACGAATCCTTCAAATATCGGTCCCACCGTCACTAAAATGCCTTTTGGCAAAGATTTTTGCGAATTCCTGAAATTTCGACAAAATTTCCAAGTTATCGTCTATTTAGTCAGATGTGGATTCAATCCGGGATTTTTGTGGCATTTGTCGATCTTTGACCAGTCAGTGCATGCTTGGATGTCACCTACAAACATAACTTGCCATTTAAATGCTTATACGAGGTTAAGCGGCGTTGCCAGAGTCGGAAATAGAGTCACTGAGGTTTCTGATTAATTGACGATACCGCCCTAAGCAGTCGTAATGACGAGTATTTAACCCGGAGCGGGGCTAAAGAAGCAACATTACGATCTAATAATAATGGCATTTTGTGGTATGTTGGCAACGAATCCTTCAAATATCGGTCCCACCGTCACTAAAATGCCTTTTGGCAAAGATTTTTGCGAATTCCTGAAATTTCGACAAAATTTCCAAGTTATCGTCTATTTAGTCAGATGTGGATTCAATCTGGGATTTTTGTGGCATTTGTCGATCTTTGACCAGTCGGTGCATGCTTGGATGTCACCTACAAACATAACTTGCCATTTAAATGCTTATACGAGGTTAAGCGGCGTTGCCAGAGTCGGAAATAGAGTCACCGAGGTTTTTAATTAATTGACGATACCGCCCTAAGCAGTCGTAATGACGAGTATTTAACCCGGAGCGGGGCTAAAGAAGCAACATTACGATCTAATAATAATGGCATTTTGTGGTATGTTGGCAACGAATCCTTCAAATATCGGTCCCACCGTCACTAAAATGCCTTTTGGCAAAGATTTTTGCGAATTCCTGAAATTTCGACAAAATTTCCAAGTTATCGTCTATTTAGTCAGATGTGGATTCAATCCGGGATTTTTGTGGCATTTGTCGATCTTTGACCAGTCAGTGCATGCTTGGATGTCACCTACAAACATAACTTGCCATTTAAATGCTTATACGAGGTTAAGCGGCGTTGCCAGAGTCGGAAATAGAGTCACTGAGGTTTCTGATTAATTGACGATACCGCCCTAAGCAGTCGTAATGACGAGTATTTAACCCGGAGCGGGGCTAAAGAAGCAACATTACGATCTAATAATAATGGCATTTTGTGGTATGTTGGCAACGAATCCTTCAAATATCGGTCCCACCGTCACTAAAATGCCTTTTGGCAAAGATTTTTGCGAATTAGTAAAATTTCGACAAAATTTCCAAGTTATCGTCTATTTAGTCAGATGTGGATTCAATCTGGGATTTTTGTGGCATTTGTCGATCTTTGACCAGTCAGTGCATGCTTGGATGTCACCTACAAACATAACTTGCCATTTAAATGCTTATACGAGGTTAAGCGGCGTTGCCAGAGTCGGAAATAGAGTCACCGAGGTTTTTAATTAATTTACGATACCGCCCTAAGCAGTCGTAATGACGAGTATTTAACCCGGAGCGGGGCTAAAGAAGCAAAATTACGATTTGATAATAATGGCATTTTGTGGTATGTTGGCAGCGAATCCTTCAAATATCGGTCCCACCGTCACTAAAATGCCTTTTGGCAAAGATTTTTGCGAATTCCTGAAATTTCGACAAAATTTCCAAGTTACCGTCTATTTAGTCAGATGTGGATTCAATCCGGGATTTTTGTGGCATTTGTCGAACTTTGACCAGTCAGTGCATGCTTGGATGTCACCTACAAACATAACTTGCCATTTAAATGCTTATACGAGGTTAAGCAGCGTTGCCAGAGTCGGAAATAGAGTCACTGAGGTTTCTGATTAATTGACGATACCGCCCTAAGCAGTCGTAATGACGAGTATTTAACCCGGAGCGGGGCTAAAGAAGCAACATTACGATCTAATAATAATGGCATTTTGTGGTATGTTGGCAGCGAATCCTTCAAATATCGGTCCCACCGTCACTAAAATGCCTTTTGGCAAAGATTTTTGCGAATTCCTGAAATTTCGACAAAATTTCCAAGTTATCGTCTATTTAGTCAGATGTGGATTCAATCCGGGATTTTTGTGGCATTTGTCGAACTTTGACCAGTCAGTGCATGCTTGGATGTCACCTACAAACATAACTTGCCATTTAAATGCTTATACGAGGTTAAGCGGCGTTGCCAGAGTCGGAAATAGAGTCACCGAGGTTTTTAATTAATTGACGATACCGCCCTAAGCAGTCGTAATGACGAGTATTTAACCCGGAGCGGGGCTAAAGAAGCAACATTACGATCTAATAATAATGATATTTTGTGGTATGTTGGCAACGAATCCTTCAAATATCGGTCCCACCGTCACTAAAATGCCTTTTGGCAAAGATTTTTGCGAATTCCTGAAATTTCGACAAAATTTCCAAGTTATCGTCTATTTAGTCAGATGTGGATTCAATCCGGGATTTTTGTGGCATTTGTCGATCTTTGACCAGTCAGTGCATGCTTGGATGTCACCTACAAACATAACTTGCCATTTAAATGCTTATACGAGGTTAAGCGGCGTTGCCAGAGTCGGAAATAGAGTCACTGAGGTTTCTGATTAATTGACGATACCGCCCTAAGCAGTCGTAATGACGAGTATTTAACCCGGAGCGGGGCTAAAGAAGCAACATTACGATCTAATAATAATGGCATTTTGTGGTATGTTGGCAACGAATCCTTCAAATATCGGTCCCACCGTCACTAAAATGCCTTTTGGCAAAAATTTTTGCGAATTCCTGAAATTTCGACAAAATTTCCAAGTTATCGTCTATTTAGTCAGATGTGGATTCAATCCGGGATTTTTGTGGCATTTGTCGATCTTTGACCAGTCAGTGCATGCTTGGATGTCACCTACAAACATAACTTGCCATTTAAATGCTTATACGAGGTTAAGCGGCGTTGCCAGAGTCGGAAATAGAGTCACTGAGGTTTCTGATTAATTGACGATGCCGCCCTAAGCAGTCGTAATGACGAGTATTTAAGCCGGAGCGGGGCTAAAGAAGCAACATTACGATCTAATAATAATGGCATTTTGTGGTATGTTGGCAACGAATCCTTCAAATATCGGTCCCACCGTCACTAAAATGCCTTTTGGCAAAGATTTTTGCGAATTCCTGAAATTTCGACAAAATTTCCAAGTTATCGTCTATTTAGTCAGATGTGGATTCAATCTGGGATTTTTGTGGCATTTGTCGATCTTTGACCAGTCAGTGCATGCTTGGATGTCACCTACAAACATAACTTGCCATTTAAATGCTTATACGAGGTTAAGCGGCGTTGCCAGAGTCGGAAATAGAGTCACCGAGGTTTTTAATTAATTGACGATACCGCCCTAAGCAGTCGTAATGACGAGTATTTAACCCGGAGCGGGGCTAAAGAAGCAAAATTACGATTTGATAATAATGGCATTTTGTGGTATGTTGGCAGCGAATCCTTCAAATATCGGTCCCACCGTCACTAAAATGCCTTTTGGCAAAGATTTTTGCGAATTCCTGAAATTTCGACAAAATTTCCAAGTTATCGTCTATTTAGTCAGATGTGGATTCAATCTGGGATTTTTGTGGCATTTGTCGATCTTTGACCAGTCAGTGCATGCTTGGATGTCACCTACAAACATAACTTGCCATTTAAATGCTTATACGAGGTTAAGCGGCGTTGCCAGAGTCGGAAATAGAGTCACTGAGGTTTCTGATTAATTGACGATACCGCCCTAAGCAGTCGTAATGACGAGTATTTAAGCCGGAGCGGGGCTAAAGAAGCAACATTACGATCTAATAATAATGGCATTTTGTGGTATGTTGGCAACGAATCCTTCAAATATCGGTCCCACCGTCACTAAAATGCCTTTTGGCAAAGATTTTTGCGAATTCCTGAAATTTCGACAAAATTTCCAAGTTATCGTCTATTTAGTCAGATGTGGATTCAATCTGGGATTTTTGTGGCATTTGTCGATCTTTGACCAGTCAGTGCATGCTTGGATGTCACCTACAAACATAACTTGCCATTTAAATGCTTATACGAGGTTAAGCGGCGTTGCCAGAGTCGGAAATAGAGTCACCGAGGTTTTTAATTAATTTACGATACCGCCCTAAGCAGTCGTAATGACGAGTATTTAACCCGGAGCGGGGCTAAAGAAGCAAAATTACGATTTGATAATAATGGCATTTTGTGGTATGTTGGCAGCGAATCCTTCAAATATCGGTCCCACCGTCACTAAAATGCCTTTTGGCAAAGATTTTTGCGAATTCCTGAAATTTCGACAAAATTTCCAAGTTATCGTCTATTTAGTCAGATGTGGATTCAATCCGGGATTTTTGTGGCATTTGTCGATCTTTGACCAGTCAGTGCATGCTTGGATGTCACCTACAAACATAACTTGCCATTTAAATGCTTATACGAGGTTAAGCGGCGTTGCCAGAGTCGGAAATAGAGTCACTGAGGTTTCTGATTAATTGACGATACCGCCCTAAGCAGTCGTAATGACGAGTATTTAACCCGGAGCGGGGCTAAAGAAGCAACATTACGATCTAATAATAATGGCATTTTGTGGTATGTTGGCAGCGAATCCTTCAAATATCGGTCCCACCGTCACTAAAATGCCTTTTGGCAAAGATTTTTGCGAATTCCTGAAATTTCGACAAAATTTCCAAGTTATCGTCTATTTAGTCAGATGTGGATTCAATCCGGGATTTTTGTGGCATTTGTCGAACTTTGACCAGTCAGTGCATGCTTGGATGTCACCTACAAACATAACTTGCCATTTAAATGCTTATACGAGGTTAAGCGGCGTTGCCAGAGTCGGAAATAGAGTCACTGAGGTTTCTGATTAATTGACGATACCGCCCTAGGCGGTCGTAATAACGAGTATGTAACCCGGAACGGGGCTAAATAAGCAACATTACGATCTGATAATAATGGAATTTTGTGATATGTTGGCAACGAATCCTTCAAATATCACTTCCACGTGATTGTCTTTTGGCTAGGATTTTTACGATTTCCTGAAATTTCAGCACTAATGTCAATTCATCGTTTATTTGAGGACAAATCCGAGTTTCGTTGGAGCCTCGGGTGGAGCTTCCCATCATAAAAATGCGTTGCGTCGCATCTTTACATTGTTCTCTGATTCGCTGAAATCAGGACCCATGTAGGTACTTTCGATATTTGCAACCCGTAGATTGAGGATATTCCATGCTAGTCTGTATCTCTTGAGACTTTTTTTGTTCGTCAGCTCCTCTTAGGTACTTAACAATAATTTTTTGAAAAATGATTATTTGATGCTATGCGACGATTCCTACTGAAGAAATCACGATTCTTTCGAATTTTAAAAATAATTATCGAACAAATGTCAACACGAAACAAAATTGGTTTCATCCTGGAGTCGAAAACAGCCGAAGTGTGTCAATTGGATCCGAAAAATTTCCTGCCTGTTTAAAAGTCAGTTTTCAAAAAATCGTTGTTAAGTACCTAAGAGCAGTTGATGAACAAAAAAAATCTTAAGAGGTACTTACAGACTATAATGGACTATCCTCAACACGCGCTAAAACTTTTGAAGTAAATTCTCAGGAGTAGATTCATTTTCCCATGTTATTTTCCTATGGTATGTGATATACCTAGGGATAATTTTTGACCGGTAAATTATTTTTCGGCTAATTAACCGGCAAAGAATCCGGTAACATAAAATTTACCTGAAACACTGATGGAGGCATAGGTACTGATATCTAACTTCCAACTTATACCTACCTGACATTTTCTCAAATGATAATTAATTAGGCACTACCAGCCTTTAGAAAAAATAATAAAGCCACAATTACCTGCTAGTAGATAAGCTGTGCCGATCCTGTATCAAAGATGGCGGATTTCAGTAGTTCTCATATTACAATGCTCATGTAGCCTTGACCTTGAAGAGGCTATGCCGATCCTAGATCACTTCACCCCAGCTGCTTGGGTTTGTATAGAATTACACGTAGGTTCTCAAGTTACAGCGACAGTGACCTTGGTGTTTTTTTAATATCTTAGCATGAGTCAGTAACATTGTATTTTTCGTTGAGCAAGGGAAATAAGACGTATTCAGTTTTTAAAGAATTTATTTCATTTACTTACATATAGCTAATTCTTCATAATAAGTAATAGATATTCTAACTAATTTACTACTAAACAATACAATACAAATTCTATGTTAATTATGTAAGGTCTTTCTTGTTTATCCAGCTATTATTTTTATCACTTAAACCTAACCACTTCACAAACATTTTATTTCCACTTTTCTTTAATATTTTTTCTACCAAAAACACATCAGGATATTTGACTTTTTGAAGTTCCAGCTCATAGAAGCCACCTTTGATTTCCTCATTATTGCCATCTTTCAACTTGTACGTTGTAGGATTTGTTAGCTTTACTTCGTACACAGTAAAAATTTCGTTGGACCAATTGGGAGTGTAACCCTTTTGAAATGCTTCTCTAAATTTGCTTATTCTTACTTTGTCCCCTACTTTAAATTTAGGCAATATTTCAGCCATTTTAATATGACCGTAAACGGTGTTGAGTAGAGCTTTTTCGTTCTTTTTATTGACACTAATTGGTTTAAGTCTTGTAGTTTGATGGGTTGTATTGTTATATTTTTCGACGATATCCGGTAACAACTGAAGCCATTTGTATGAACCCTGAAGACTAAATTGGCGCCACATCAGATTTTTTAATGTTCTGATAACTCTTTCAACGATAGATGCCTTCTTCGTGCTGAAAGTACTATAATGATTGATGTTGTGTTCGTCCATTAATGCCTTAAATTCCTTGTTGTGAAACTCCTTACCCATGTCGGATTGTATGTTTTTCGGTGTTTGCTTGACGCCGCCCAAAATTCTCGCAAGTGCATTAGTAACACTTTTCCCTGATTTGTCTTTCAACGCTGATGCCCATACATACTTAGAGAAGCAGTTGATTACAACAAGTATGTATTTGTACCCTTTGTTTTCTTTAGCATATGGTATCATTTCTGCCAAGTCAATTTGCAACAGATCATCTAAACCTCTAATGACGACATGTCGTCTAGGGAAATTTACTCTGGCAGGTTTGTGTAATTCATTCACAAGATCTTCCCTTATGCTAGATATATTTTTTTTGCCGACACTACTCCTCGATACTTTGCTTCTCATATTTATTTATGTAATGAAAGATTCACAATCGTTTAGTCAATAAAAAGGAATTTCCAGCAATATTTCAATGTACATTTTACCGGATGTTGCTTCAGGGTTAATAGTTTGAAACGTAAGTTTGTCTCCAAGGATTAACTCTTGATTACTTCGAAATGAAAGTTTATCTCCAAGGGTTAACTCTAGATTAAGTAACTCGTCTACATGATAATCCTTTCCGTTGATATTTGTGATTACATTCTCAGGAAATGCCAACACGTTCCTTATTATGGCAGATCTGTGTAGAACCGTGTGACATTCTTTTATGTTATGTAGCAGATATTTCTTATCATCTCCCAATAATTTGTTGGAATAGAATGTTAATATCGTGGTATAAGATAATTTACTGATTCTATATTCAACAGCAGCCAATATCTGTTCCCTTAAGTGGGCAATAGTATCATCGGGTATCCCTTGTTGGTTAATGTGCCTTCCAAATTTGTCCATCGTCATAATTACTTTATTACTTGAGCTTCACGCAACTCTTCAATTATAGAATTTATCTCGTTTGTGTGACCCGTATGCCCCGCTGACTGAGATGCAACTAAAAGTTTGAGACGATCTACAAGTTCATTTGGATCATCCCAATGTACATAGTCAATCATGTTATTCGATACTTCCATTAACATTCCAGTTCCCAACATCGCTTTTCGGGACCTTATACGGGGAGGTTTTCGAGGTGTGCTATACATACCGCTTCGGTTTACAGTTAGTTCCTGTAATATCTCCCTATACTTTTTGGATGGATTACCAGCTACTTGATTTGTGCTCTGATACCCACGTCGGTTAGCATTTGTACGTTGTACAACATCTTGATAGTTTTTTTTGTCCGCTTTTGTATAACCGCTAGGTTCTACCTTAAACATTAATTCGTAGAGCCCTGGTGTACCTTCATAAACCAGTCCCTTAATGACAAAATTTTTGCCATCGAGTTCAACGGCAGAATCTCCTATCTTCAATCGATTGGTTTCCGTGTCAAATCGAACACCATATCGAAAATCAAAATCATTTTCGGTATCACGAAACATAGCATGAATATACTGTCTTGGTAATGGATCCAGGGCATTTAAAAAATGAGCCATTTCATCTGAATCGGCAAAGGAGTGGATATACTCTTTCGCGTCTTGTACCATATTTTCAATTTCTGCATCGCTACCATTAAATTCATTGTCGTCATTTTGATTTGCAACGCTTAGGTTTGGATCGTATTCGGCAATTAGGGGCGTATTCAGAAATGAAGGACCGGCCTGCTCATCCTTCGCCTTTGCTGAGTTGTGTTCTTTAATTTTTTTTATTGGTGATGACGTTAAAATATTTGCTGATGAATTCCCAATAGGTTCAGTTTTAATCGCTTTTGGATCCTCTAATTTGGTCGCAATAGTCTGTAATCGTTTTGTTATGGGAGCAAACGACTCTTCTTTAAATATCTCCCCCCTTTTGAGGGCATTCAGTTTCTCTTTTACCAGTTTCCTCTTAACTATTAACTTTTTCTTCAACTCAATCTGTTCTTTATCCATAATTTTGCAAGTTATACACTCCTAAAAAGACAGAGACAGACTGAACAGCAACAGCTAATAAACAGCTCATATACAGCTCAAAAACAGTTCTGAACAGCTAAATAACAGGTTAATCAGCTATAAATCAGGTGTAAACAGCCAGGAGAACAGATCTGTTATGGCTCAACCTGTTTTAGTTGAAATTACATATAAACTTGTCAAGTCCTTGTCTGTAGCGTCCATTTTCTATATCAAAATCTTTAATTATAGTCAGGAAACCATATTGATCTTTCCAACACAAGGAACACATTTTTTTAACATCAATATACTCTATGTCAGTGTTTATGTGATCATTGTAAATGTGTCTTAAATTTAAGTCGTCTTGTTTGAAAATTAGTAACATATTGGCGTTATCACGAATCAAATGTTTTGGTATGTGACTATACGTTTGGCACAAATAAAAACAATCGATCCCTTTGTGACGTCCCATGGAGAAGTATTCACGTATTGGGCTTTGTTTTTCACAGGCCACATCGTCAAATATAAAAACTGAATTTTTCTTTGCATCACTTGGGTGGAGAATATTATCAGCGTCATTAAATGTATAGTAACCGACACCTTTTATTGGTTGCAGCAAATTTTCCAAATATTGATATTTAGGTTGGTATAGAGATTTTGAATACACGTAAACATTTTCAAATTTTAATCCATTTGGATGCTCTAGTAATGAGATCATCACATTAGTTTTACCACAGTTGGAGGGTCCAACGACTAAACAGCGAATAGATGGGGGAAGTAATTCTCCATGCTTCTTGAAAGCTGATGATTCGTTATTCGCATAATCGTTGTTGGCAATGGGTAGGGAAAGTTCTTGCTTTAATATTCGCATGTTTAGCGAAACTAAAATGAATTTCGAACCATGGGTCTTATATAGGTACCTATAAATAGCCCATGGGAAGTCGAACAGTGTCATTGTCTGTTTGCTTTTCATGCAGGAAGCTAGTGTTTCACATTATACTTAAATGCTTAAACCGAAGGTGGAGAGAAAGAGATTGAAAAAAACTGGTTCTGGTGTGTTAAATACTATTATTAATCGTCTACCATTTGAACTTCATTTACCAGGATACAATTTTTGTGGACCTGGTACAAAACTCGCAAAGAGAATAGCTAGAGGTGACAGAGGAATCAATAAGCTTGACGAAGCCTGCAAGGAGCACGATATAGCATACGATAGGGAAAAGGACATAAACAAGCGTCATCTAGCTGATCAGGTGCTAGCTGGAAAGGCATCCGAACGTATACGTTCGCCTGACGCCTCGATAGGAGAGAAGGCTGCTGCACTCGGTGTAACGGCAGCGATGAAAACAAAGTTAAAACTTGGTATGGGGTGCAAAATGCGTAAGGCCAACAAGAAGGTCAAGGGGAAAGGTAAAAAGAAAAACAAGAATGGAAAAGTAAAAAAAGGGGGAGCGTTAAACTTTGGAGGTATTACAAGACATGCGAGACAAGCTCTTAGACATTCCAAAGCAACAAATGTAACTGGTGCGATAAGGGTGGCTATAAATGCAGTGAAAAAGTTGAAGGGAAAGAAAGCTGTTAAACCTGCTCGAGTAATACCAATTCCAAAAACAGGTGGAATTCTACCACTGATTCCAATCTTTGCCGGCCTAAGTGCTCTTGGAGCTTTGACTGGAGGAGCAGCAGGTGTAGCGAAAGCTGTAATGGATGCTAAATCAGCCAAGCAAAAACTAGAAGAAGACCATCGTCATAATAGGGCTATGGAAGAAGTTGCGATGGGAAAGGGATTATTTATGAGACCCTATAAACAGGGATGTGGCCTGTTTTTTACCCTAAAAAAGTCTCGAAAGCGCTCCCGATAAAGCTCCCTCAACGACCCCTCACAAATATTGATTTATTAAAGTTCGTTAAACGTTTGCATATTTTAAATTTTCGTGGTGTGTTTATGCGAGACAGTCTCCCTAAAAAGGTGCGAAATGAAGAGAGTGGGATTATAAATTTAGATAGTGAGACAGGTCCGGGCTCTCACTGGACAGCATATAAAAAGTCTGGAAATAGAGCCATCTATTTTGACAGTTTCGGTAACCTTAGGCCACCCAAAGAAGTTGTTAAGTATTTGAACGGAAATTCTGGTTGCAAGATTTTTTACAACCATGAACGATTGCAGTCGTTTGACACGACTGTCTGTGGTCATCTGTGCCTAAATTTTTTGTATAATTTACATAAATTATAATTCCCTGGTTTATAGCAATTCAGTCCTTTGATCAGTAAAGACATGTCTTTCACTTTTACGTTTTCTGGTGGCGACTCCGTTCTAACCAGCAGATTTTACCCACCCATTGACTTGGAAGACAGTAGTGATATCTCTCGAAATGCAACTAGTGATTACGGAATTGGTCTGATAGCTTTCGATACATACAACTCCATCCCTAATATAGAGGAAAATGTAAACAATAAGTTTTATTATGGATCAGATGGTAGCTATATAGAGATTCCTGAAGGTACATACGAAGTTGCAGCGGTCAACAAATACATCCAAGATGTATTTGATCAACAGAACCGAAATTTTTTTCAATCGCGTGAAAATGCTGAAAGTGTCCTTGAAAGCAATAAAAATATATCAACTGGTGGGGGACATGTCAATCATGTAAGACCATACAAGTATAACCGGCCGCTTTATATCTCTATAAAAGTAAATAATAATACTTTAAAATGTACGATAAAATGTGATGAAGATATAGATTTTACGCCCAAAGATTCTATAGGCTCATGGTTGGGATTTAAACCTCGAATGCTCAAAAGGGGGATTGTGCATGAATCAGACGATGCCGTGGATATATTCAAAGTTAATGCTATTTGCATCGAATGTAGTATAGTAAAGGGATCCTATATAAACGACAAATCAGTTCATATACTTCACCAGTTTTTCCCGAAGGTACCAGCAGGATATAAGATCATTGAGATTCCTACAAATGTTATGTATCTACCAATCAACACGCAGTTGATAAGCGAGATTGTTATAAAAGTCACTGACCAAGACGGAAATTTAGTTAATTTCAGGGGTGAGACAGTAACAGTAAGACTGCATTTAAAGAGATTCGGAGCTAGTTCTGGAAATGGTAATTAGATACAATCAACACTTCCCAAGGAGCTATCCTGGTATGGAGAACGTTTCCAAAAGCAACACGTCTATAAAGCAATTGAAGAAGTTAACAACAGAGAATGTAAGGTTTCTTCAGGCCCTCGGCTTCAAAGTTACTTCCAAATCAAACATCCAATAAGTAATGTGTCCTCAACAGTTCAGATTCTATGACACCATATTAGGATATACAAGAAAATGTAGTGGGGGGGAAGTTATGATTAGTCATATGTAATATGTAATCTGTATAATGAGAAAATCAATAAATGTCTGTAAAGCTACATTAAGTCTTTCATTCTCAAGTCATTGTTCGAGGCACCCACATCTTGTTTTGTTAAAGAAGAGAGCAAGATAGTGAGAGAGAATGGAAATTTTAAACGTTGGTGATAAAGCATTCTTCGATAATTCGATTGTGTATGCCGAGAAACACACCCACCAACCCTATGCATCGACCTCACTAAATAATAATGATGAGATTCGTATTCCGATTCAACAACAAGATGTTTATACGTTACCAAGCGAGAGTTCTTTATATATAGAAGGTAAACTTGTGAAAAATGACGGAACTGCACCAAAAAATGTAGAATTTATCAATTTTGGCATATTGTCCCTTTTTGATCAAATACGTTATGAAATAGGGGGCTATATTATTGACAGTGTGCGAAATCCAGGTCTAACAGCTATAATGAAAGCATATGCATCCTTTAGCGAAATGGACAGTATACGTCTACAAAACGCTGGTTGGTTTCCAGTTGGTGATGAAAACTCAACGGCTGATGAAAATGGAAATTTTAACGTACTAATTAATCTTTCAACGGTTTTGGGCTTTTGTGAAGACTTTAAAAAAGTCATCTTAAATGTTCGCCAAGAATTAGTATTGGTGCGAAGCAGCACAGACCTTAACGCAGTTGTTGAAACCAAGGAAGGTGAGGAGCAGGAGATTGTGAAAGTTGTTTTAAATAAAGTTCACTGGAAAGTACCCCACATATCTGTAGCAGATGCAGAAAAGATTAAATTAGTTGATTACGTCGCTAGAAATCAGGAATTAGAACTTCCGTTTAGGAGCTGGGAACTTCATGAATATCCGCTCTTGCAGCAAACGCAACGGCATACATGGAACATCAAGACCGCAACGCAGTTGGAAAAACCTAGATTTATAATAGTGGGATTTCAAACGGACCGTAAAAATATTTTACACCAGGATTACAGCAAATTTGATCATTGCAATTTAACCAACATGAAACTCTATCTTAATTCTGAAGTATATCCCTATGACAATATGCATTTAAATTTTAATACTAATCAATTTGCTGTTTTGTATGAAATGTATGCAAATTTTCAAAAGATGTATTACGAAAAAGAAAATCACCCATTATTAACTCCATATGATTTTAAAGAAAATGCACCCTTGATTGTAATTGATTGTTCAAGGCAAAATGAGGCATTAAAATCGGGCTCTGTAGAAATAAGATTGGAATTTGAGACTGGTAAAGCTGTACCAGCCAAGACAGCTTGCTACTGTCTAATACTTCATGATAGATTAGTTAGATATAATCCATTGACAAGTGCAGTAAGAATTTTGTAATTTGAATTTATCATAGAATTAGTTTTAATGTTAGGTACTGATATTTACTACTTATTTGTCTTAGTATTATGCTACAGTTTCTTAGCTCAATAAAACAATACTACTTATCAAAATACTTTTATTTATTTATTACAATACAGATAGAAGGGTTAGAGAAACCATTTACTTGATTAAACTAAGTAATACATCGAGAGTACTTTTATAGTCTTCCAGTTGCGTGGATGGCCATTTTCCACAACAGGGTCCCGATGTCCACCCCAGTACTTCGCCAGGATTTTCTTGACCTTTCGCAACGTTCTTCTTTATCCAATTTAATATTCTGTCATGTTGAGTATTTCGAGCAGGATCAAACCGATATATCAAACCCCTTTCACCCAATATAATTATAATATTTCTCAAAATATTGGGGCTTGCGTAGTAGGCAGCTTTGCACATCACCACATCAACCAGAAACATAAGGTTTTTATAGTTTTTTAGGATATTTTCCACATTGAATTTCGATTTTATTTCATCCCAGGAGGAAACATCTTGCATCCCCGTCAACAATTTATACATGCAATGCTTATATGAGAAGTCCATCCAAGGATTAACAGACAAAAATACCGGGTCCAACTGGTTAATGGTAATATCTTGAAGTTCTCGTTGTAAGCATTGGTTATGTACGTGTTTCACAAATTTATCCACTTGAATTTTCTTGTCAATTAAAATCCTGAATATATTTATATCGGTATCAAGATGGTTCATTACCGCCCAACCAAACGCATCATCCGGCACAACTGTACCATTTAGAATCTGATTCAATAAATACATCTGCCCCGCAATCGATCGATCTGTTATGCAACGTTTAATATACCGTTGTTTAACTTCACTCGCAACACAAAACAAGTCAAAATTCAAGCTACTGATTAATGAGCTAGCCATGGTTATTCGTATGAAATAAATAAACTAAAGCAATAGAGTTCTCCCGACTGTTTATATACATTTTCACATTAATAGAGGGGATCACACATGCAACGTGTGCGTTTTATTGAACTCTGTATTCTCATATGGTCAGCATTTTCATTAGGTTTGCTGACTCAGGTATCCCCAGGGTCTTGTATCAGTGCACCCGAAAGTCAACATCCTTTTGTCATCACATGCATTTAAGACAACCTTATTTTGTCGAATGGTGTAGACCAAATGTTTTTTCGATCTTATAAGGTTTTGTGGACGAGTCAGACTCTTCGTGTTTCTCTCAAAAGTGTAACTAAATAATGTCTTTTTATAATCTTTAATGGTTATTTTTTTAATGCTGGCCTTAGTGCAACCTTTACATTTTTTAACTTCCTTGTCTTTTTCTCGTTGTACTGCATTCGCATACATTTTGGAACGTAGGCCTGCATATTCCAACATAATTTTGCCCTTGTTTTCGTCTTTCATGAGACCTGGAACTTTTTTGTTTTTAAGCGGTATTTGATAGATATTATTGGGCTCATAATCTGACGTATCAAATCTATGAATATCGGATTTTATATGCTGATAAATGTTTATTCCAAAAAAAGCGTATGTTAAAGAGTCAGTGTCGCTATACATCAACTTGGCTTTATCTCCAAATTTCTTCAAAATGTAGTCATAGTGGAATTCATACAAAAATATTTTCGATATGTCTAGTATAGCAAATCCTACGTAAATTGGCTTGCTCAAAAATATCTCAAGGCGGTTCATTTCGATTGCAGCCGTATTTTCATCAAATATCATGCAGCTATGAAAATTTGGTTTGGAAATATAAGATTCGGCACCATATCGTCCTCCCCATTTCGTAACTAGGTGAATGTCTTTATATTTTCTAACGTTCTCCATACATTTCCCGAAAACCGAGTTAATCATTAGTTTGTAAAAATTTTTATCGAATTCATTTGTGGCCTGCTGTCGCTTGTCCGTGTTTAGATCAATATATTTTTTAAGCCAAGGGGACTGTCTAAATTTTAAAACCTTGTTTATTTTTATTAACTTAAGACCATGTTTCAAATAAAATTTTAGGTTTCTGTAATGCACGATATAATTATATTTGGGGAAGAGCGTCAGCAACAGTTTCTTGCACTTGCTCTTAGAAGTGGGTATAGGGGGTAACATATGTTCTGGTGCAAACGGTAGATCGCTATGGGTTTCATGGAGGTTCACAGGGTATTCAAGATCACAATCAAAAATGTAGCCAAAGTCTGACTGATCAGATATTTTCATTATATCCAACGTTTTTAATTCTTTTTCGTTGGGTTCCAAAAATTTAAATTCTCCATAGGGCAAATATTCAGACATAGCTGCACCATATAAATTGTTTATATCGAAATACATTAAGTAGACGTCTTCTTGAGTCGGGTCATAATTTTCCTCCATGTAAACATTATTAGCCTTAGCATACCTATTTGAACACTGGGATATGCCGCCACGTATTCCTCTTTCCACAAATAGAACCTGGTCAATATCCGTCATCAATTCAAGTTTGATTTCCGTAGTTTTCAGCATTGCATCAAACGCTAATCCCGGTGCAGTATAGTAATGTAGAGGGTCCAGTTTGTACGTATGCATGCATGTATCACGGAAATTCTCGAATATGTCAGTCAAAAGGAGGACATCGCACTTTAAATATAGATCAGCATATTCCCCCAGGGATTTAATATTAAAGATGTTCCAAACCTTTATTGCATGTTCGTATTCCTCTTTATCTATATGTGAATCTGATAATTTACTGTAGAAACATTCTTTTGGGGGCAAGTTCGGCTCCAAAAGTTTATCAAAGGAATCGACATAGTCGTATGGAAAAACGCCTTTACGAGTCAACAAATCGAATTCAATTGAACTGTTACAGAATTTCTTCGTAACAGTCTTTTTATCTTTACTTAAATACGAAGACAATTTATCAAGACTATCACTCATAAACCTAAACGAATCTATAAATCTAAACTTAACTAAAGTGTTATCTACTGTTTTAGTAAACGAAATATATTTCTCCTTGTTAAGAGGAAGGAGTTTTACTGCACCAGGAAACCCATGAGCAACTTGTTTAATAATAAAATGGGAATCATAACCACTTAAGTTATGAAATGCAACACAAACTGTGTGACTGTCCTTGTAATTAATGTTACAGCTTTGATGTGCCATACCGCGGAATTTTGAGGTTAAATGACAATGGTCGCGCACTCTAATTTGGCCGGGTTCAAATGGTTTCCTGCAAATGTGACAAGTCATTGAATTCTCCCCAAATTTTTCCTCATCCGAATCATGTTCCATCGGCTTAATATCCTTCAGTGTACAATCTACCATTAGAGCAATCTCATGGAGCTTTTTTATAAACCACTCAACACAATCTCTACCCCTATACAGTTGAAAATCAGAGAGTGAGTCATCAAATGAACACTTTAAATAAAAGGCAATACTAAATGGGATGTGTTTTTGAAACTTCACAGTCTTGGCGCTTTCATCTGATGGTTCACAAGGTTCCAAAATACTTTCAATGTCAGCATAAATTGCAAAAGGTGCCCGCTCAGAGTTTTTGAAATTTTTAAATTGTACAAACTTTTCACCCTCATCAGGCAATTTTAAGCAACATTTATTTAATGTCCCACATTGGACCATATGTCTATTAAGATAATTTTGAGAGCTAAAGCTATTTAAGCATCGAAAACAAATAAAAGTTTTATGACCATGTGAAGACAACTGCTTAGAAAATAATCCAGACATATTTTTTATCCATGCAAAATGTCGTATGTGATTATAATTGTGTTCACTGGGATTCAACATTTCTTTATCCACCATCAGGTCCTCACGCCTTTTTATCGTGTTTGAAACAAGCAACAAATTAATCGCTTCTCTTTTACTCTGCAAGTTCTTGCTCAAAATAAATGGTAAAATTTTCTTGCCCTGAATGTAATAAACGTTGATTGAAAGGTGGTTCATTTTTTCAAATCTACTTATATCTCTTAACTTTATTGGAAATTCTATACCCTCATATTTTAATACCTGTTTAAAATGCGGATAACTGGAGGTTCTATTTGAATTTAATTTAGCAGGAAACAATGCAGATGTCACGGCCCACAAGAAACAATACTCATCATTATTTTTAACATTCACGACTGCTTTTTTGGATTGAATAAATGGTGGTAAATTTATAAACGTAGAAACACCACCTTTAATGGGTGAATGTTTATTAATATGCACTTTCAAATGTAAAATTTCTTGAAGGGCCCAGCCTGAGTCCTTCTCACTGACCTCCTGCAATTTTGTGATCAATTTATCAATCACATGTTCCTTATACCAATGCCTCAAATTGGTGCAGACATCGACAATACTGTTTTTCGTTGGGAACGTTTTCATGTCAATTTCCCCTGTTTGAGGTTTAATAAAGTTACCCACCAAAACTACATTTATTTTAAGCATTGAAGAATTTACAAGGTTAACAATCTTTCGTTTAAGACAATCAAATGCTTTTTTTAGAAACTCATGTGGATCTTTTATTTTTAAGTTGGTGATTACGCCTGTTTTTAACCTACTATCAAAACATGATTCTACATTGTGCCAAACTAAGTTTCGACTAGCACATTTTTGTGAAATATTTCCACCTCCAATCTTGTTCTGCTTTCGTTTAAGGTTCTTTAATTTAGTCAAATAAGTTTCAAGAACAGCTAAGTTACTTTCCAAGCTAATGGGATTTTCAAAATTGTCTTCCTTATAAATCTTATCTTTAATTGCTTTTTTCACCAAACTGATGTGAGTTTTGGTTATGCGAATGTATGCAGTAATTTCCTCAGGGGTTTTTAGTAATTTAAAAGACTTATGAAATAATTTAATGGCCTGAGAACTTATGGAAGAAATATTATCAGCAGCCATTTTTCAAGAATTTAGATGTAATATGACACACTTAACAACACCGCACGACTCATGTTCCGTTCACTGGATGCCTGCTTATATGCAAGACGGCTGCTTTCTATCCTTTTCCAACTCATTACATTGCTGATAAAAGGGACTCTTTGAGGAATGTTGAATAAAAAAATAACGTCCAACATTTTACAATAATTATTTATTTGATGCTTATTTATCCATTATTTGATTTAAAAACACCCTTCTTTCATATCGCCATTTCTTTCTTTGGTTTTTGGAAAGGCCAGGTGGTGGCCTCATGAAGAGAAGTGTGTTGGTTTGCGGTGTATATGTCCCTGCATCGTCCTCATCCCAGTTCTCCCCCTGATTAGAAACATGGGGCAGGTCGGGTAGCTTTGCTGATGCTTCTTGAGTATCGTTATTATCCCAGTTTTCTTCGGTGTTCCTAACCTGGGGGAGATCTGGAATCGGGCATTTGCCCACCTCCCTCTTTCTAGTGGGGCATACGTAGAAATGCTTCCCAACGCGGTTTTCCAATACACTGTGTCTTTTATCGAAAGGGCAAGGCACCAATTCTGTAAAAAACATTTTGATGTTTAAAACAATAACAATTATGACTGTTGGTTACACTTACCACTGTTTGCCATTTCAATCTTTTGGAGTTGCTCAATGGGACTTCAGATGAAACTATGACAGCGAAATAAATACAACAGGTTTATATAGTCAACTCTGGAAGGTAAACTGCTGACTTTAAGGAACTGAAACTTGATATTTCGCTGTCCTAAGCACATCTTGTCGACATGTTGGTATACGTTTCAAACAGACTCAGCAATTTTGTTTTTCCAACAAACGCGTGATATAGATTTACTAATTGACGATTTTTAAAAAACTATAACTTTACCAGTTTTTGACATAGGAGATCGAAATTTGGTAATGTGTTATGGGTGTGGTCGATCATCATGGGGGTTGAATTGAGCAGCAATCCGATGCATGGTACCGGAGTTGTGGACGTGGTTGTGAACTTTGAAGCGCTTGATTAGGGGTAGAAATAGAAGAGTCGTAGGCCACTATTTTTCTGCGTCCGATGGTATGAAACTTATACCCCTAAGTTTTCAGCAAACGTAAATTTTCAAAGAATTAAAAATACGTTCGATTATGTTCAAGTGCAAATATCTCGAAAGCGTTTCATCTGATGAAATTTTATTCTATGACAAAAGGGGTGCAGAAGTAAATGTTTAACTCGATGGAGGACTCCAAATCGCTATTCCGAAATAAATTGATAAGGGATGAAAAGAAAATGAAATGGCCTTATAGTTTTTTATAGGTCTCACCGAGACCTTTCGTTTGATACCCAACACGATGGGGTTTCAATGATTTTTCAAAAACCACCCCCAACCTATTTTTTCCCAATAGGAGGTTGAAATTCGGTGCGAAGGTATGAGGGCCATTGGATACTCTAATGGTAAGATTTGTTATGGATCGCTATTAAAACAAACAAAGTTATTGCCTCAGGAATAGTGTTGAAAGGGGTTGAGCGGGGGTGGAGAATGCAAAATCGCTACTTATAATTTTGCTGCATTCAGCTGAGGAAAAATCATTTGCTAATTATGTAGTTAAAGGATCCGAAAAGAGGGGGTTGAAAAATTTTCCGCCACTCCAAAATCTGCGGTTAAGCTTTTCAAGACATTTCCTTTCGAGGGGCACATATGAAAATCTTTGATTTTGACCTTTCGGACTTATATATAGATATATATGGGCAACCAGGGGTGAACCATTTATGGTATGTATTCAAACATGTAATTTTTTAGTATACTTCCCGTGCTCATAGTTTTCCTTAATTTAAATATCTCCACCAACAAGGGTCAAATTACGCCAAAATGCAACCCCTAATAATATTACAGGCGCCATGTTACCTCAACTCATATCAGATTAATTACGTGAGTAATGGGTTTCATATTACACTGGAAAGTGTTGGATTACGGGTGTCATGTTTTCAATGCGTTCAATCACTCAAAATTTATTAGAATACAAAGATCATTCCCTTTTCTATTAATTTCAAATATATTAGACATTAAATATGTGCAGGTTGTTGTCCTCAGAAAAGTATACATTCTCATGTATTTTGCAGTTTCTTGTTTCATCTTACATACCTTAGTTCTTTTAATTGCTTTGCAAGCAAACTATTTCTGTGCGAAAACACATTTTCCCAATTTCGCACTTTATAGAGGTACCTATACAGCTTAGTTTGCAAAATATGTTATTATAAAATGAAGTGGTGGGAATTATTGTCAGTCTAAAAAATTCCGTCGTGAAGACAATTAGCTTCGTTTGTTTATCAGTGTGTTTGTGCTTTTGTTATTTCAAACATGAAAAATTTGGTTGCTACTAATAAGCTCTCCCTGGAGAAGAACTCAGAGAAGCCGTCTCTACCAATCCTGGATCAATTGGACGCTGTATTGAGTGGTTTTTCAACATCGATAGGAGCTGCTGTAAATCAGGCCTGCGTTACCTCGCAACCTGGCCCCAGTGGAGTTCAGCAGCAACAGACTGTACCCCCAAAAAGGCATGCTTCTGATCAAGCTTATGTAAGAATAGATCTTACAAAATCATTATCACCTAAGTAAGTACATATTTATTGGGATTTTTAACAATAAATAATTGTCGACATATCTCTCAAACATTTCTTTTATTTTGGATGAATTACAGACATTCAAATTCTTCATCAAGAGTTTCACGTTCATCAAAGGGGGTGTCCAAGCGCCAGAATACGAACAGGTAAAAATTTTTAATAGTTATTTTAGGGTAGAACAATCTAATTCGGTATATTTCAGAAAAGGAAAAGACCTTGCAGTGCTCATGAAATATCAGCAGCAACAACCCCCGCAGCATAAGGGTCAACAACTGCAGCAGCACCAGTCATTTCAGGCACCTCAGCAGCAACTAATCCAGCAGCAACCACCGCTTCAGACTCAACAGCCGCAACATCTTCAAGCACCCCAGCAGCAGGAGCAACAGCTTCAGGCTCCCCAGCATCACCAGGTGCCCCAGCAAGAGCTACCGGTTCAGGTTCCCCAGCAGCAGCAGCAGCAGCTGCAGGTTCAGGTTCCCCAACAGCAGCAACAGCTGCAGGTTCAGGTTCCCCAACAGCAGCAACAGCTGCAGGTTCAGGTTCCTCAGCAGCCGCAGCAGCTGCAGGTTCAGGCTCCCCAGCAGAATCTTCAGGCTCCCCAGCAGAATCTTCAGGCTCCCCAACAGCAGCAGCTTTTGGCGCCCCAAGAACAACAGCTGCTTCCACTTCAGCAACAACAGCAGCGCAATATGGAGCAAATGCAAGAAGAACAGGAGCAACTTTATATTAACGTTACTCCAGCAATGAGTCCCATCCTTCGGGAATTTCCAAGACAGCATCAGCAGCTGCAACGGTTCCTGGTGCCTCAACAGCAACCGCTTCTGATGCAGCAGCAGCCAGAAATGCAGCAACCATTTTACGTTGCCAGCCCTCCTCCGCCAATGACACCCATCATTCAGCAAGCTCCACGACAGCGACAGCATCGCCAAGAACAAGACTATCAGCAAATTGTGTTACCCCCCCTAGAAAGCCTGACCGCTGGGGTGGTAACACGTGTCCAAGGAGCTCTACGGGAGCAGAGACCGAGGCTGCAAAGACTAGTGGATAGGCTCTGGGCGGAATACAATCGTTTTAACGATGAGCTAAACAGCTTGGACCGCTTCTTGGCCTACTTACCAGAGAATTAGAATAGTTACATATTTTGTATTTTAGAACAAAATAAATAGTTATTACATTTTTGAAATAATTTTTAGATGACCTATCAATAGCCACTTGTGTCCATCACGACTTTCTAGTCTCCTATTTGGATAACCTGCAATATAGTACCTACTTTTAAAAACCCTTACCTGAACAATATTTTCGCAGCTTATTGATCAAGATTGGCTCTAAAATCTTAGAAATGTTCAAAATTCTTCGCTCAAAGCGACTTCTATCTAAAGCCATTTTCATCCAATGTGATTTTCGAGCCACAAGATGTTCATCGATCCAATCATTTATGTAAAATATCTCAATCCTATCACTAAAAGTGACAGTGTTGTTCTTCTTCCCCATAGCGATAACTATTAGGTGTTAATCATAATAATACCCTTACTTATAGCAATTTGTTTGAAACAGTTTGCTCCCTACCACTATGCTTAATATTAGGGGAAATAAAAAACAAACGGTGAAACGAATTAGCTTATTTATTCAATGTCAAATTTATAACCTTTTTTCTAAGTTCATACAGTTCAATGCTTGACTTAACTTTGTTTATTCCGTTAACATATTTCTCTATAGCTCTAAAGTAATCAATAACTATTTGGTTTCTAATATATTGATGACACTTTTTGTTATAAGGAGCCATTATTCCACAAATACAAGATCCGTCGTGTTTCCTTGAGCCCCTCTGCTTACTAGAAATATAGCCTTGCTTTCCAAAGTTTCATTGAACTTCTTCACACCACTTTCTTTTAGAACAGTGTAGAATCGAGCGGGTAGGAAACACTTGAAGTCGGGAGTTTCCGCTATTATTCTTTCTCCAAATTTCGTTGTCACTACCTTGAGCTCCAGCACTTTATGTTTCTCACTGATGGTTAAACTTCTAACGTTGACTAAAACTTTACATTTAGTGTTTTGATTTATCTCTTGCAAATAATCCATGTTTTCGTTTCAAAGCAGCCTTAATAAACTGACGAAGGAAAAAGAATTACCTGAATAAATAAGTACCCTGCACCCCCACCAAAGTAGGTACTACTCAGATCAAATTGCACTTTCTAACCCCACTACTAGAAGTTCTAAAACCACGCCTATTTTTATTTAAAACTATATGCGTGGGTAGGGTGCCTATATAAGCAGCTTCGGTGCATGCTAATATACATATATCAAAAAACATCTTTTCTGAAAGAACTGTCTATTATGAACCAGCAGATCTACATGTACAACCATAACGATTTTGTGAACTGCCCTTTGGTTCCAAGCCATCGAGTGCTTCGACACCGTTTGGGCAAGCACATTGTGAAGTGCCAATACCAGTTAGATCTGCTGCAAGAATATTCTACCGAGCGAACCCCATCAGATCAAAGCCCGGTTGAGCAACATCAAATTGAAGTTGCAGCAACAAAGTCTGAATCTAATACCGATCGCTTGGAAAAAATATTTGAAGAAAAAAAAGAAGCTACTTGGAAACCTGTTGACCTGGACGAAAGAAAATATTATCTTCTAGAAAAACGTATGAGAGAAAAGTGAAAAATGCCAATCCCAATCAAGTATCAGTGCCCAAAATGTAAGGGTGAAACCGATACACAAGACAGCTGGTGTATTCCTTGTTCAACTCAAGAACATTTTAAATTCGTGAATGGCATAAAATACATAAATTCTATGTTATCTAAGCGTAAAAAATAAAATTCCGTTCAAATATATAATTATGTATCATTTTGTTGGGAAATAAATGATTGATTAAAATATTATTTAGCGACTTTTATTTTATTTGCTGCCTCAGCAAGAATGCAAGAGTTCATGAAATGCGAAACAAGGTGACGACGATCTGAGAGCACACTCTGGTAATGTAACTCTAGGCTTGCGATAAGCAAAGACGCGTACCTAAACGATTTTTAACGCGGACGTCGGGAAAATGAAATAAGCATATCTGGGTTTATTTTAATTTATTTATTGCTATTTTCAATACATGTCAATTAAATGCTACAGAATTTGATACTTGATGATCGCCATTCTTGTTCACTTGGTGAAAATCCACAATTCTTGCATCTCCTCTTTTTCATAGCACAACAACATACGATACCTATTGGAAAAATCAAGAAACAACACAACCAACCCCAACACGTGTATTTACCCACAAATCTATCGTGACGGCACACTGGACAAATTCCTGGTGCTGATATCGGTGGTACAGACATTGTCATAAAATGGATTGTCTTTGCTAAATAAATTTTGGGTGACCTTATGTTCGGAAAATCAAGACGCTGACGTCACTGACCTTGTAACTTGGTCACTTACACGTAATCTGGTACCAACCCGAGCTGTTGGTGTGAAGCGATCTAGGATCGGCATAGCCTCTTCAAGGTCAAGGCTACATGAGCATTGTAATATGAGAACTACTGAAATCCGCCATCTTTGATACAGGATCGGCACAGCTTATCTACTTCCTTGGCTAGCCGCATATTAAGCGGCAGCCTAGGATTTTCTTAAATAATGGTTCCTGTATACTAGTATACTTGACTGCCATGTTATTGCCATTTTTATTAAAACTAGGCCTTTACATTATTATCACTAGAGAGCGGATTTTATGCTAAATGCATATTGCATGCATATTTTACATATTTGGTCATTTTTTGTCATTTTCGCTTATTTGGAGAAAAATCGCATATTTATGCTTATTTCGCAAGATTTCTGTTAAAACCACCTTTAAAAATGGTGGCGGTTCTTCGAAAAACTGATTTCATGAATTTACCTACCCATTTATTACCTGCATCCCTTTCCTGCTTAAGACAACTCGGGTCAGGTAGACGGTCAACCTATGTATTCATTGCTAATGACAGGGTTTTTCCCTATTTCCAGGTATAGTATGATGTAAAGAGGGAAGATTTTATAGTGGTGGTTGATTTTTGCAGTTATTACTCTTGGTTCTTATCAGCCATGCCTAAGGGCAAAAGGGCCCTCATTTCAAAAGCCATTTTGTGTTCATTTTTGCAGATGTTTTTTTTTTCTACAATGATAACTCGCGTGCTTATTCAGAATTGTACGTGCTTATTTCGCTATTGTTTGGTGCATAAATATGCGCCTATTTGGCGAAAAAATTTCGCATATAAATCCGCCCTCTAATTATCACTTATACACGATGCTTCAGGTATGCAGCCATTAATTTTCAGGAGTGATTCTATATGGAAAAGAAATGGGCAACTAAGCAAGCGGAAGCGGCTGGAATCTCTCCACGTGGAAAAAAGAGAGAGAGAGAGAGACTAACACAATATTAAGTTTAATATACCATTTATTTTAAATATAGCAATAAGTAATAGTTATTTAACGAACAAGAGTGTTAATGAGTGCGATTAATAATCGAGAGATTTTAACGCGTGAGCGCAGCGAACGCGTTAATGATAGAGATTATTAATCGCCTATTAACACTCGAGTCAGTTACAATATTTTTCCGTGGATTGTATTATCATTAAATTGGCGAAATTTGTTTTTCAAAATTGCGTTTGATAAACGGTTATGCAACCAAACATGCATCCAATTTAAAAAGGGCCGAATGAACAAAACATGAGAAATTAAATGTCAATTGCCTTGCCAAAGTAGGCCAAAAGCACAGATTCTGAGTGTCGCAGTGCATTTTTCTTCTCACACCATGAAATGAAATCGGCATAAGTTTTTTCATAAATTTTACAGCTTTTTTCTGGAAGCAAACTTAAGCTCGCAAGATTTGCACTTACTAGCACTTCAGGTGGTGTTAAATTAAGATTCTGAGTATCCATTGATGGGACTTTTATTTAAATTTGCAATTTTGAAAATTTGACAGATGTCACTTAAATTCTTGTTTAATGTCAGAACATGTATAGTTGATTGCCTATACTAAAATCGTTGATTAATAGAAAATCGTGCATTAATAGGGTCTATTAATGCACGATTTTGTATACATTAACGAAACCCATAAATGAACAATTCACGGAAAAGTTTATTTTTTAATTATTGTCTTCCTCCTGGTTTTCCTCCCGGTTTTCCTCCTCGGCATGGCTATGAAAGTGTTGGGTAACTGTGGCCCTCGGGTAAATATGCTTGACCACAGTTACATGTTGGCGCCGCCGCCAATACTCCATGCGCCGATTTATTCCCCTAGCCGCTGCGGCAGCAGGGCGATTGGCTGCAGGGCCGGCGGCAGCAGGGCGATCGGCTGCAGGGCGGGCGGCTTCAGGGCGAGCGGCTTGAGGACGAGCAGCAGCAGCAGCGCAGGCAGGTTCAGGGCGGGCGGCTGGAGGAGCGGCAGGAGGAGCGGCTTCAGGGGCGACCTCAGGGTCGAGGACATTTGCGGCCGCGTCCCCTTCGTCGAAAACGACCTCTAATTCCATGTCACTACTAAAACAGAATAATACTTATAGTGGAATGCATTTAGACGAAAAAGTGCCGAAACCCGGGCATAAAAAAAAAAGGTAAAACCTTTTCTAACATGATCGGGACACTCTATTTAACATGTCATAAAAAGTCCCAAAGAATCCCGCGTCGGGTTTGGCCGTAATGGCCGAGGTACCGGTTCAACAGTAAAAATTCTCAAATTTTAGGCACCAATTGTGTTTTAATCTTGATATGCTTTTTCAGTTAGCTTGTCAGGAACATTGTGAAACATACTTTATTTAGCTGTGGCAAAAAAAAATGACGGGGCACGCGCCCGAGCGTTCGCGCGGTCCAATAGACGCTTCACGCGAACTGTCCAGGGAGTCGACCGATTTTGATGAAACTTTCAGCGTCGAGGCAGATCGATGTGAGGTTGAAGCCTATTGTTTTTCGCTGCGATCGAACAGCCGGACTACCGGAAAAATGCAGATACGGTAAAAACATTGAATTGCAAATTTCTCAGTTTTTGTCGGTCTTATGCCAAAATATGTCTTATTCAATGTTGTGGGAAATTTAATTCTCTACAAAAAAGCACACTGAAACAAAAAATCTCTCGTAAACAAGTTTTTCTATAAAGGTAGTAGGATTTTTTGAGACTAGCAGGTCTAGACGTAAAATAATTAAGGTTGATTTGAAGGGCTTGGGGCAATAATCCCGTGTTCTCCGACAATGCACAATTTTTTATTTTCTTTACAACATTATTTTACAATTAATATGAATTTAATCCAAAATTAATATTTGCCACGCCATTCTCCAAGCCCTTCAACTAAATAGTAAAATATAATTTATTTACAACTTACAAATCTGAGAGCAAACTCATGTTGTTGACCACTGCTCGGACGACTGGCACTGTTTCGATGAAATGAGTGATTTTTCTTCACAACAAGCGATAAATACATTTCTTTCTGGCTTTTTTACCTTACAAAAAGTACTGATGGCATATTTGACAATGCTAAATACAGAATCGTCGCACACACCTTAAATATACCTACTTACCGTAAATAAATTGAAATTATGGGGGTCTTCAAATTTTGTCGCTATAAAGAAAGTAAAAAAATTTTACTTACGTTTCAAGGTCCAAGGATCACGAAAAAGTGGTATGTACGTATGTACGTATGTGATCAAGATTTCTCGAAAACTACCGAACGAATTTTAATGAAATTCGGTATGGCGGTTATCGTTGGCTTTCTGGTTAGCCCAGTTGATTTTGTTGCCAACCCGCAAATGCCAACTGCCTTTTGCCACATCAAGTAGGTATGACATTTGACTGATGAACACCAATTTCTCTTATCAGCACATGAAAGGTGTTCAAATTCTGTGTCTAAAAATGTATTCACACTTAGCGCCTTTTTGGCATAAAACCTAAAAACTCGAAATTTCAAAGAAACTTTAAATAACACGTTACAACCCAAAATACGGAATCGATTTGGTTGAAATTTGGTGCGTAAAGATATCGTAACCTGCCGAAGAGTTGACTAAATTTTGGTGACAATCGTCCACCAACAAGTGCTTTTTTGACATGCCAACTGAGCAATTTGAGAGATAACCACCAATTACTTTTATCAGCCCATGAAAGGTCTTCAAACTCTGTTCACAACAATGCATTAAAACTTGGTGGCCTTTTTGCTAAAAATTTATAATTTTTGAAAAATTTCAGAACTTTTTTGGCATAAAATCAAAAAAATCGAAATTTCGAAGCAACATTAAGTAACACGCTACAGTATACTGGCTCGATTTGGCTAAAATTCGGTAGGTAGAGATAGCGGTACTTAAGAGCTGATTTATTTTGGTGGCAACCATTCATCATTCACCAAGTGGGGAGGTTCCAGCCGCTTCCGTAGCTGCCCATTTTTTTAGGCTAGCATATTTACGGCGAATGCCGCAGGTGTTGACAGTAGAAATGTTTAAATTCGCCATTAGAAATTGTGAGTTTTTAGGAGGGTGTGGGGATTAGTGAAAAGTAAAGTGCAAGAAGTTATTAGAATGCGAGATGTACGTCTTACGTTCTAGGACGGTTTTGCAGGTTTGTTCAATGGCAGATTGGATGCGAGGTCGCTGGGTGGGGAAAAGGTCGAAAAGCAGTTTGGTGATGGATCTGATAAATTGTCTAATGGAGAGGAACGGTTCGATGTCCCCATCGGCGTCAGCATCTGAATTCTCAGCGTCTTGGGTGTCATCAACAATTTTGGTGGGGACTGTAGGGGTGGTGTCGGTGACTGTGGCGGAGGTTTCTAGAAATCGGGGGCATTTTTTGTTCCATGCTGCGTGCGCTTGCTTGCAGTGGGGACACTTGGGTTCATGCAGGGTAGGACATGGTTGTTTTGGGTGAGTGTTAGTACATGTAGCACAAATTTCCCTGTTGGGGCAATTTATTTGGTTGTGACCGTAGTCAAAGCACTTTTTACATTGGATTGGGATTGGGGGAGGAGCGTGAGAAGGTTCGCACGGGTGAATTCGCCCGAAAAGGGGGAGCCCCTTGGTCAAAAGGTGGTCAATTGTGGCTTGGTCAGAGGTGATTATTCTGATTAGCTTGGTTTCGCGATTGGTTAGACGGGATTTTATTCTAATGGCTTTGGTTATTTTGATATGGGTGAACTGGCTGAGGATGTCATCGCTAGAGATCTCGTAATCGACGTCCTTAGCAACGACGGAGAATGAAGAAGTGCGGGGAGTGTTTGTATTAGTGGCAGCGGTTTTGAGTTTTTTGGTGACAATTATTTTGTTAGATCCGCCATCAGCTCGGATTAAAGTGATAAAGTTGTCTGGGAGAGGCTTTAGTAAAGTTACTCTGGCCATGTTTAGGGGGGGGGGGGGATGCTCTTGAGGTAGTGAATTGATCTTAGTAGGTTATGGCTGGCAAAGTAACCGTAGATGGTTTTTTGAGAATTAAGTGAGTTGGGGAGATTGGAAATTTCGTATCTGAAGAATTGAACCTCGTTGTTAGTGTGTTCAGACTCACCAGATGATGATTTGCTCCGTGTGGAACCTTGGTTCGCTTGAGGGGGCTTCGTTTGGCCAGGATCCGTTAATGCGGTTGCCTTGTTGCTTCGGGTTTTCGCCATTTTTTGGGGTCGTCTAGGCAGGCGGACGGAAGACTAAATCCGCGAGCCGGGTGGGATTTTTCGCTGGATGTGGCAAGTTCTCGATCTTCGCTTCGTCGGTGGCTTCACGGGGAAGTGCGGTGACTCGATGTTGCTTCGGCGGCGGCTTCTTCGGGAATTGTTCTGAAAAGAACAGTTTTGCCTTTGCAGGACTTTTTCTTCGCTCGGTGAACTGCTGCTTCGCCGGACGTCCGGGGCTCCAAGGTGTAGGTTTTAATAAATGGTGACCTTTATACAAACAGTATGATTGACGGAGAGCCCTGGAAATTAAAACTTTTTGGAATTTTTAGATACGTACCGTCAATATAAATTCATCACGAGCAATTGTAGCTGAACGTAGATTTTCTTGAACGAATCTTTGAGAAAGGCATGTTTTAATAGTAGTGACTGTCAGACTAACTGCCTGGCCGCATATGTGTGGAATTGATGATTATGGATATGAGCAGTAGAGCTTCACATTGACATGCTTTCAAATGGACATCTTTGCTGCAAAAATTAAAAAAAAAATAATCAATATGCAAACTAGCGATTCCACATACTTTTTCATAACTTGTTTCACAGTAATTTTTAATTTGGCATTACAATTTAAATGCTTTGTATGAGGCTGCGTGCCCTTTTTGGGCAACGTATTATGGATATATCTGAAGTCTTTGTGAAATAAAAATATAATTATTAGTATTGCGCGGTAGAATAACTTAGGTAGATACCTGCCTTGAATATAATTCTTTGTGAATTTTCCATAAAAGTTCGTTCAACTGCAAAAGTTGTTAAACTTTTTTCTTGGGATTGTTTTAACCATGTAATGGGATCCTTCCTTACTGTTTATAGGTAATCTTAAATTAAAACACAACTAAATCCACTGTCCAAACAATCTAATTTTGTTATTTTACCACTGTAGGTACCCTTCTGGTAAAATTTCCCCTAACTAGATTCGATAGGAACTCACTATGAAGTCTTACATTGAAACAAACTAACCAACCTTATTTTTATGTGGATTCTGAATATTTGTAAGGTCCATCATTTTAATGCAATCATTTCGTTTAGTTAAGCAAAACTCTTCAACTTTCAATCACACCATCCCCATAAGCAATTTGGCAGTTGTCATCGTGACAAATGTGAGATCGGATATTCAACCAATAGAATATATATAATTATGATAGACTCTTCTAAGGAGTCATCATTCTATAACACCGGAGTCAGCGTTTCCGGGGCTCGTGAACCATCCTGGGATCACCGACTCCAGTCAGTTTCCACCGAACGGTTCTTTAGGGCACAAGCCTTGCAACTTTCGTGGCCGAACTCAATTTATCAATTTTGTTAATCAATATTAAATTTGCTCAATCAATAATTGTAGTGTTTAGTAGAAATAAAAATTTTTAAAAACAGTTTCATCAGTTTGTGAAACATAACTGGCGCTGCGAACAGGATCCCGTGACTGGAATTTTGGCGAAGTTCACCTACCCCGAACAACCACTCCAGGAGGTTTTCAAACCCTTACACGGGACGGCACAACTCGAGAAAAGGAATACATTTAGGGGCGAAGAAACCGTACCTATAGGATGCAAATCTTGGTGCTGTAAGTCCTTTGTTTTTCCTCACTCACTGTGCGAATAATTGTTTGATCTAAAAATTTTATTTATCGATGACCGAATTATTATCGGAAAGTGAAACGGAAATAATTGCCGAGGACTTAGACACGCTGACCGAAGCTTTAAGTTCGCTCGAAGTAACGACCCAAGCTATTAATTATTATAAAGAAAGACTTCCAAATTTATTGAAACCGTCTCGATTGTCTCCAGATTCTAAAATGCCAATTATAAACGAGGCAAACTCAGAGGGTAACAACCCCGCACATAGTGCAATGATTCCACAGAAAAATGAAATAACCTTGCTGATGAATGCAATTCCTGAATACCAGCCGGGAAGCAACCTTTCTGTCTTTATCAACGAAGTCGACAACCTACTGAATCATCTTCGCGGTCGTCTTACACCCGATCTTGTATACGTTGTATTATTTTCAATTCGCTCGAAAATTAAGGGCGACGCCCGTGATTTCATTGCATGCCAAAACGCAACCGAATGGTCAGATATTCGCAAAGCGTTGCTCCAAAAATACGGTGATCAACGTAGTGAGGAACTCTTGGTGGGTGCTTTGAGGCAATGCGTGCAAACAAAAAGCGAAAATTACATGGACTATTATAGTCGAATGCTCAAAACCTTCAATGACCTCATGCAGTATATCTCGCTCAATGTTTCAGACCCAAATTGGTCTCAATTTAAAAAGCTTATCGAGGCTACCTCAGTAATTTTCAATTAGACAATGTTGAGGAATGCATCAAAAGATGCCAATTTTATGACAATCGTAAACAGGAATGGGACTATTGCGAATTTTTGCGCAGATCTCAAGATCCAGTCAAGAAAATCCACCAAAAACCCTCGTTCCAACAACAAACTTTCTCTCAACAAAATTCTTTTGTGCGACCAAATCAAAATTTCTTTACGACCCATCAAAATCAATTTCAAAGTGTCCCCAATAATTCACAGCAATTTCCTCGCAATCAATTCTCACCCCAACAGACGACCTCTCGTGGATTTAGTGGTCCAATTAACAAACCTCTAGCTCAACCGTTAAGATTTCCGACCAACAAACAAGTTTTTGGCAACCCAAGGCCGAACACGGGAACAACAATGTCAAAAATGCCTAATAAACCCGTCCCTATGTCTACTCAATCTCGAGTGAGGACCCTACAAATGCCATTACAACAGCAAGCTGCAAAACCCCAATTCCAGCCTAATAATAGACCCCCAAATTTCGTCTTCGAAGAACTTTACAACGTCGAGGCAGAAATTGATCCTTCCACGGAAGAATTTGAGACATACTCCCAAAACTTTTCAGACCCTGCTAATTTCGAACATCCCCAGGAAGAACTGCAAATTATCGAACAAACCGAAGAGCTAAATTTTCAGGAAATAGCCTCGGAACAAATATCACAATAGTTGATCTAAATTGTATTTACTCCAAACCAAAATTACCGTTCATTTATCTTCCTCAACTAGACCTTAGAATTTTAATAGATTCAGGCGCGTCCAATTCGGTTATTAACCCCAAACCAGCTTTTGAAAAATTTTCCCAATTTTTCTATAAAGAACCGTTTATAGTCACCGGGTTAAACCGCCAATTACAGTCGGATAATAATCTTTATATTCCCCTTTTGTCTGAATTAGGTATCGATCATTGGTTACAAATGCATGTTATCGATTGGCATCCCAGATTTGATGCTCTTATTGGAAGTAATGATTTCATCAAATCAGGCGCGAAAATCGACTATCAGACAAATACTCTTGAAATAAACGGCGTCAAAATACCATTTTATTTGGAATATGCAACAAGGGCCATTCCTCCACAAAAATCCCCGTCAAATAATTTTGTTAAAATTCCTGTAACAATTGATAGTGGCGAAGTAATTTTTCCGGAAACTCAAATTACGGAAGAATTTACTATTCCCGAATCAGTAGTTATCGCAAAAAAGGGTTTCTGTATACTACCAGTAGATCGACCATTGAACGTCGAAATAAATTTTTCAGAACGAATCGAAGTCACGCCCTTGATTAACGAAACGATATCTGAGCCACCTAAACGCCCAAAACAATTCATTAATGTGTACGAAGCAATACGAACCTCTCATTTGAATGAAGAAGAAAAGCGGGAAATAACCAAAATTTGTAAGCAATATCGCGACATATTTTACAACGAAAATTCAGATTTGTCGTTTACGAACGCCGTTAAGCATGAAATAAGAACGAAAGACGATGACCCAGTTTACGTAGTCATTTAGACACCCTCATAGTATGAAGCAGGAAATTCAAACCCAAATTCAAAAACTTCTCGATAACGGTATCATCCGACCTTCAATTTCACCTTACAGTGCCCCTGTTTGGATTGTTCCCAAAAAGGCGGACGCTTCAGGTAAAAAGAAATTTCGTCTGGTCATTGACTACAGAAAACTTAACGAAAAAACGATTGAAGACAAGTACCCCTTGCCTCGAATCGAAGAAATTTTAGACAATTTAGGCAAGAGTTGCTATTTCTCGACCCTTGACCTTGCCCAGGGCTTTCACCAATTGGAAATGCACCCCAACTCCATAGAAAAAACCGCGTTCACAGTTAATAATGGCCACTATGAGTATGTCCGTATGCCCTTCGGTCTCAAAAACGCTCCTAGTACTTTTCAGCGAGTTATGGACAATGTTTTGAGAGAATACCTTCACAAAATTTGCTTTGTCTACATGGACGACATTGTAATTTTTTCAAAATCTCTGCAAGACCACATAAACCATCTAAAACTAATATTTCAAAAATTGAGGCAATACAATCTAAAAATTCAGCTGGACAAGTCCGAGTTCTTAAGGAAAGACGTCGCTTTCCTCGGGCATGTAATAACACCTGTTGGTATAAAACCCAACCCTACAAAAATTTATGCAGTTCAGAATTACCCTATTCCAAAAACGACGAAACAAATTAAATCATTTTTAGGTCTTGTTGGCTACTACAGGCGTTTTATTTCAAATTTTGCAAAGGTTGTGTCCCCTCTAACCAAATGTTTACGCAAAGGTTCAAAAATAGATTTTAGCGACCCCGAATATGTTTCAGCCTTTGAGCTCTGCAAAGAGCTTCTTACAAACGCCCCCATTCTGGCATATCCAGACTTTGCAAAAAAGTTTACATTGACCTGCGACGCCTCCAATGTAGCAATTGGAGGAGTATTGTCCCAATCAAATCGTCCTATAGCATACTATTCCCGCACCTTGAATTCTGCAGAAAGAAATTATTCAGTAATTGAACGTGAATTATTGGCCGTTTTGAACTGTACCAAACATTTCAGACCTTATCTTTTTGGACAAAAATTCTTTGTCGAAACTGATCACAATCCCCTTGTTTGGCTTAATAAAATCAAAGAACCAAATTCACGTCTTTATCGTTGGAAATTAAAATTGGAAGAGTTTGATTTCGACATGTCTTACAAAAAAGGAAAATAAAATCACGTAGCAGATGCCCTCTCAAGAATTGAAATCAATTATAACGAAATCGATCACTTAGATAACGCTTCCATGATCCCAAATACTGACGAAATTCCAGAAATAACTGAAGCAGACATAGAACAAATTTTAAACTCCCAGCTGGAAGAGTCAGATAATCCAAGATCAATCGATTCCGACACCCTTAACGCTTTAGGAGAGGTGATTACTGAAACAGAGTCCGAAAATACTGAAACGGTTCATTCGGTAGACGAAGATAATGGTAAAACAATCCCCATCACTGAACAACCTGTAAATAATTTTTCTACTCGCATTATTTTCAACACAGGCGAACAATATAGCTGTCGACTTACCAAACCCTTCAATAAGAACACCTTCAATGTCAATATTCGACAACAATTTGCTCGGGAAGATCTATCTAAAGCAATTAAAGAAATATTTAGACCCAACTCTGCCCATGGAATTTATTTTAGAGACCAGCTCCTCAGGAAACAATTTGTCGATCTTTGTAAGGAAATTTTCAATTACGCTGTAAAAATTGTCATCAGCAATACTTACTGTCGTGACGTTTTAACTGCTGAAAATCAAAAAGAACTTGTTTGGCAATACCATAACGAAACCCATAACGGCATAACAGAAACTTATAATCAGCTGAAATTAAAGTATTATTGGCCTAATATGAAAAATACGATAACCGAGACGATTAACACATGCGACGAATGCTTACAAGCGAAATATGAAAGACACCCTTATCATTTGCAAATGCAGGGCCCCCTTTTGGCCAAAAGACCATTCGAAGTAGTACACATCGACACCTTCACCTTCCAAAATTCTAAATTCCTGACTATCATAGATCTTTTCTCGAGATATGCTCAAGCGTACTATGTCAAAGACGGAACCGCCGTGACCATCCTTAATAAATTGAGACATTACATGTCACACCATAATACGCCCCAAAAGATCGTCTGCGACGAGGGAAGAGAGTTCCAAAATCGAACATTTAAAGAATTTTGTAAATTGCATAAAATAGAGGTTCATTTCACCACCGTTAACAACCCCAGTTCGAATTCACCAATTGAGCGATTTCATTCAACTATCCTAGAAAAATTGCGGATTATTAAATTAAAAAATCCTACTGATCAACCCGAAAATTCTATGATCACAGCAATTAGCATTTATAATCAATCAATTCATTCTTCCACCGGTTTCTCGCCTTTCCATTTATTGTACGGCCCATACGAAAATTTGCGCTCGATTGACTTAGATCTCACGATATTCGAGCAATATAATGAAAAGCGAAAACGCGAAATTTTGCCATTCTTTGATAACGTTTACCAGAAAAATCTCACAAAAGCTCAAAGAATTCTCGAAAAACGCAATGAAAATCGGGAAAATACCCCTGAACTAGACGGTCGAGAAGTATTTGTCGAGAGAAATAGACCCGGAAAAACAGACGCACCCTTTCAGAAAATCTCTGTTACGGCACAAGACAAAACAAAAATTATTGGGAAAACTGAGAAAGGGAAAACAACCACAGCTAATATTAAAAGCGTCAAACGATTAAGAAAAACGTCTCCTTCTTTGCAGGCTAACTCTCCTGTGGTTCCTGATGAACCCATGCCAGGCCCTTCAGGTCTCCAATATTAAGAACAACGGATATTTCGAAGAACCCCTTGGCCAAGCACACCTGGTAGACCACTATCATAACTTCCTTTTCTACATTAACATTTCACGTATTGAAATCAGCTTCAACCAAGCAGTTTTGTAACTCTAGAAGTTTGCAACATTTAGCGATATCCGACAAATTAACGAATAAATTGTTTATTCAGCTTTCTAACGCATGCAAGGAAATCGAAAATCTATTACATAAGTTGAAATACCACAGAATTAAGAGAGCTCTCGTAAGTGTTCTAGGAAAAGCAATCAAATTTATCACTGGCAATTTAGACGAGGACGACCTCCAAAACGTCAACGAAAATTTGGAGAAATTATACGCTAATCAAAAAGACGAATTAGAAAAAATTAATCAGTTAACATCATTTGCCAATCACCTCACAAAACGTTACTCTGAAGACACTCGTATCCTCTACGAAAACATTCAAAATACGAAGCAGTTTATTTTAAAATTATCTAATGTGACTGACGCGAGACTCCTGTTACAAACCGAAATCTATCAAGTAAACTTGTTAGTAGAAAATCTGAAATTAATAGAACGATCGATTAGTTTGTCATGGGAAGGAACTCCAAATTTAGAATTAATCACAAATTCAGAATTAAGCGAAATTCAAGCACATCTAGAAGCCATCTACGATCCTCGACAGTTATTGCCGGCCAACAAAATTCACCTTTACGAAATTTTGAAAGTTTCAAAATTATCGACTCTTGGAACCGATCAAACTATTGTTTTTCTCCTTCAAATTCCCATTTTAAAACCCATCGTTGCAAACTACTCTCGCATATATCCGGTACCCAATCACCAAAATATTTCCATTATACCACCCAAGAAATACAGCCTGCTTTTCGACAACGTGACCCAATGGACCGACGAGGAATGCAAACCCATCGCCGAAACCATCCTCTGCAGCGAAAATCCCGTAAAAATGGACTGCAATCTAAACAAGATCACGAGTTGCTCCATGGTGCAGATAATCAACGAATACGAAATAGCAGTTTTACTTCAAAACCGCCAAATTCTGCTGATAACACAACGAGAAGAAGACGTCGTAGAAGACTGCCACGGGCACATCACCCGAAGCTTGGTAAAGGGAGTAAACCTACTAAGTTCAGCCTGCCGAATAATAATTGGAACGAGCGTTTATGACAAAACTGTTCCCATATCTGAGATACCCACAGTAAATATCACCCTGCAGAATCTGTCCACATTTCAAGAGGTATCTCTGAAACTTAGCCACCTGCAAGAGCCCGAAGAACTACAATACGAAGCCAAGAAACTGGAAAACCACCCCGTGCACATGAGACCCCTGACACACATCATTCATTATTCCACCACTGGTCTCACTTTACTGATAATAGCCGCCCTCCTAATTTTGATAATGAAATTCAAGAAAAGACTGGCGGACCTATTCTGCAAACCACGGAGAATAATCCACGTCAGGAAAATCGTAGAATCTGACCAATCTCAACAACCCTCTACATCAGGACCTCCAAAAACGAACGAGGACGTTCGAACCTAAGGGGGGAGGAATTATGATAGACTCTTCTAAGGAGTCATCATTCTATAACACCGGAGTCAGCGATTCCGGGGCTCGTGAACCATCCTGGGATCACCGACTCCAGTCAGTTTCCACCGAACGGTTCTTTAGGGCACAAGCCTTGCAACTTTCGTGGCCGAACTCAATTTATCAATTTTGTTAATCAATATTAAATTTGCTCAATCAATAATTGTAGTGTTTAGTAGAAATAAAAATTTTTAAAAACAGTTTCATCAGTTTGTGAAACATAACTATATACATTACTACTACACTCATTCATTACAGTTTCAAGTTCAGTGTAGTGCGCCGAATGCGGAGATGTATGGTGTGAAATTCTTTTGAGAAACGGTGAAATTCAGCAGTTCTTTGGCGGAATTTGGTTGCTAGTGTTTGTGCATGTTTTTAGCGGACTTCAGTGCTAAAATTACTGTTGAAAAATTGTCACTCCTATCGACAACTCCATATGCCATTTGCCGTTTTGGTGAGTATGTTTCGAGTAAAATTAAACCGATTTTTTTTACGATCCAACTTTTGAATAAATATGCTTAGAAAATTAGTACAAGTGTTTTTGAGGATGCTGATTACGAATTTTAGTTCAGAAATGCAAAATTCAAAATGGCGGATCCAAAATGGCCTACTTTTCATTTGAAATATACAACAATATTACAATAATTGTACCAACGAAAATGCTTATTGAGGAATCAAGCCACCCTGTTACAAATCCCCTATCAAAAACAACAAAAATTTTTTTATTGGATTTGATTGGTTCCTATATGTGCTTTTGTCCGCTGTAAATTGGTATGGAATACACGGTCAAAAACGACAAAAATTTCCCAACCAAAACAAATCGTTGGTAGGGATTTACCGATGGAACCAATCAAATCCAACCACACTGATCGGCATTTCACAATGAAGAACAACCAAAAATAATCAAAAATACCAGATGATTTTCGTTGGGAATCGCCAACCAAAAGACGATCGGTATTCCGCAACGAAAAACGTTCGTTGGTAGAGGGCTTTACCGACGAAACCAATCATACTGATAGGTATTCCACATTGTAGAACAATCGAAAACGTTCAAAACGACACAATAAAATAACGGGCCCTCATCACTCGTTGACCAATGAAAACGTTCATGCTTGTGGTCAATGGTGTAACGGTTTCGGTCTAAACCAAAGCAGAGTTTCAAAGTGCCAGTTATTCAGGGGTCCAGAAAGGAAGCTTCTGCGAAATAATGGCAAATCCTGAAAAAAATGTATACAAACGAAAGCGAATAAATAAGGAGTACCTAGTTCCTGAGATAAACCCCACTGTAAGTAAAAGAACTTTACGACGCTGGAAACATAACCTCTTAAAGGGTAAGTTTTGCCTTTTGTTATGAATATAAAGTAAAATATAAAGTAAAATTTGATTATATTTGATTATTTTACTTGACAACGTTTAAATAGAACTTGAAAAATTACAAAAGACAAAAATTAAAAATAATGTGTATATACTGGCTTTTAATACTATCTGTTGCAGATAGTGAACCATGTAGTGGTCAATCTCAAGAAAGTGAAAACTCTTCTGGGTCTCCGGAACATGTAGTTGAACATCCCTTGAATTTTACGATGACCGTTGATCACTTTGATACAACCACTGCACTATGTGACAGTCCACTTCCAGAACTGGATGGCGGAAATTCAAGCACTGATGAGGAGTCAGTCCACAATTATTCTGAGGAAGAAGTAGAAAAACCAGATACTCCTGAAGATATTCCCAAGGACCAAGAATCTAAATCTGAGGACTACATGTTTCAAGAATCTAAACTTACCAAAAAGGATGTGATGACGATGGTGTATGCTCTGTCCTTGAAGTACGGGTTCACCGAAAATGCTCAGAATGCTGTGTTCGAACTACTTGCAGTCTGCGCGAGTAAACGTTTTGAGGGAGATTGCTTCAAAACATCAACTTACCAAATGTCCCAAATGTTCGATTATTCAGCCGAAGCGATACAGTACATTTATTATTGTCAAGAATGTAAAGCCAAACTGAAAGAACCTGAAACAAAAAATAGTTTTAAAAATGATACAATAACATGTCCAAATGAAAATTGTCGACATATTAACATTTTGTCAAGGAAAAGTGAGAACGTGTTTGTTATGGTAGACCCAACAGAGAGAATTAATGGAATTTTAAGGGAATCGATCATATTAGAGCCCAGTGTAGATAGTGAAAATCCGGCTATCAGAGACATTTTTGATGGTGAACTCTATAACAACTTGAAAGAAAATATGGAGTTTGACTTAACTTATAACTTCAGCACAGACGGCGCTCCAGTTTTTAGTTCTTCCCGTTTATCCATGTGGCCTATACAGTTTTACATAAATGAAATTTCGCCAAAATCGAGGTTCAATAAGATTGTATTTGCAGGCATATGGGTTGGAAAAAAGGAACCTGATGTCCATCTTATGAATTCCTTCATAGGAAATTTTAATACAGTAGCGAGAAAACTTTATGAGGAAGGTGTGACAATTACAAAAAATGGTTTTACCTATAACTATAAGTTATTACCTTTAACGTGTCCTGTTGATTCAGTTGCTCGACCACTTTTACAAAATCGAGTGAAATTCAAAGGATACCATGGTTGCAGCTGGTGTTACTTCTCAGGATGTGCTGTTAATAGGCAAGTTAAATATGCCCAAACTGAAAATTCCATGATAGTTCTTCGAACGTCCAATGCACACTTGGAAGACCTGAATGAATTAATTGAACAAAACTTCAACGTTGCAAATGTAAGAGGTATAAAGGGTCCAGCCTCAACATTATGCCTACCTGGATTTGACATTGTTTGGTCATTTCCTTATGACTATATGCATGGAACACTTCTTGGTAAAATAATAAATTTAACTCATTCAATAATGTTACACTTTACAGGCGTTGTTCGTCAAATGTGGGAAATATGGACTACCTACAGTCACCAAAGCAAAAACTCATATTATATTGGACGGCCCGACACAATTAATGCTATTAATAATCGTTTGTGTAAAATAAGACCTCCAAATGAGTTTCAACGAACCCCAAGATCCATAATAAGTGAGCGAGCGAAATGGAAAGCGTCAGAATGGAGACAATGGCTGCTCTTTTATTCGCTGCCATGCTTGGATGGTATTTTAAAAAAAAAATATTTGGAACACTTTGCATTACTTGTAAAATCAATATTTGTTTTATTAGGAGAAAAGATCACAGAAGCACAACTTATCCAATCACAAATCGATTTACAGATTTTTGTCAGGCAAGTGCAGGAATTCTACGGTGTTGAATCAATGACTTTTAATGTACACTGCCTACTACACATTGTGGAAAATGTAAGAAAATCAGGGCCTTTATGGGCAAACAGCACCTTTCCCTTTGAATCGAATATATTTAAAATAAAACAACAAGTAAATGGCCCAGTTGGTGTAGCAAAACAAATAGCTAGAAAAATGTACAATATAAATTGCTTGCTTACACAAATTAACAATGACAACAATTTAAATGAAAATTCAAGGTTGTTTTGCAATCAACTAATAACTGGTCATAAGCTGTGTGATAGTAAGCTATCAAATTACAAATTAATAGGTGTTGCTACTTTAATAAACAAAGGCGAGATGAAAACGTTCCTACAATTTTTAAACTGCGAATCAAATGATGAAGGCGATAAGGTAGAGAGTGGATTCAGTTATAAAAGATGTATTTACAACAAAACGATGTTTCATAGCAAACTTTACAAAAATATTAAAAAAAAGGATAATACTATGATTAAGACGGTCGACGGCGATTGTGTACAAATTTTAGAATTTATTTTGTACAAAGGCAAAATATATATGTGTGTAGAAAAGTTTACTACTGAACCCTTGACTTATAATTACAATGTTTTAGATCACATACTAAAAGTTAAGAAAAGTAACAAAAAATCATTAATTGTTATACCCATTGAGAAAATTTATTCTAAATATGTATTTTTAGACATAACTGATGAAAGAAAATATGTTTGTGACTTCCCAAACACATTGGAGATTCAGTAATTATATTGTCAAGCTTTCTTCAAAAATCTGTAAGTTGGATTGCTTTCATTTAACATTTAAATTGTGCTTTTTTTTTAATCTCAAGACGGTCTGACCTGACCATATTCTAAATTTTGACTATGAGCTTTCTTACTGTGCCTGTTGTGTGTGTTATGGTCTGTTGGCGTCCCTATGATAAAATCAATATCATCTGTGAGTTTATTATTATTATTAACATATGTACTTGAAGAAAATAATTTAAATTTCACAATATTACTACTAGTCCAGTCGTCGGGTATTTTCATCGACCTGACGACTGGACTATACTGTTTGTAAACTGCCACGAGATTCGTGAGGTAAAGATTAAAGTTAGGTAGGTTCATCTAAATTATCTGAGGCATAAATAAATATTTATCGATCAGTAAAGTTTTTTTATATTTACTCTTTTTTACAGCAAATAACATTAAATGAGTTTGAAAATTTACAAAAAAAACAAATAAATATACATACTGACTTTTCATGCTAACTGTTGGAGTTATTTCGGATCTCCAGAAGTTGAACCGGACGGAATCAATCAAGGATAAAACTCCTACACACAAGAATCGAAATCAGAGGGCCTCTCTCAATAACCTGAACTTACCAAAAAGTTTGTGCTAATGATCTGACATCAGTGATCGTTACAAAGGATCTCCATTTTCATCAAAGATTGGTATCAACTCAATGTCTTCATTTAAAACCTCTAGAAGATTTTGCATTATTAAAAGACATTTTAAACATTGTGGAGCTCTAACCATTAAGTTCCTGCTCATCTTGATTACTTTCATCTCTGTTCTGTATATTTTCTTCTCCATCTTGTTGATTTCCTTGACCACCCTCTAATCTTTTATGTTGTGTTTTTTTGCCTCGTGACGGCCTTAGCAAATCCTGAATTTTGTCTCGTAGACATTTTGATACAAACTTTCTTAATTGCACCTCTTTTAGCTCAGCTTCTTTTCTTTCTTGTTTACGAAACTTCAAAATATCTAAAAACCCAAAAATTTTTAACTGGAAGGTTAAATATCTATGAATACCGCCTAATGCCAGAAGTTTCGTGGGATCCAGTGCTGGTTTGGGCTCCACATTTGCTTTGTTGCAAGCCATTCCACTTACGGACGAAACCATTAACGTTTGTGGTGTAAACAAAGCACAGGCTAATTCTTTAATAAATACTGAATCACTATTCTTTGACATCGCAACATGAAATATTTGGACTGGTAACCACACATTTCGGATCTAAAAAAAAAACTCATTATGATTAAAATTATTTGCTACAGCACCAAATATTTACATCTCCTTGATTTACATGGCCCACTGGATGGTTTTCACTTCTCTTATGAGTGACCTCTGTCCTCTCCTCTACCGTGTTAACTCGAGGGTTCATTAAGTCAATTTCTAGAAATCACATTAGGTAAAATGAAAATAAATCATGAGAATCTGAAATTGAAAAATTAAATTAAATTGCCTAGGTAGATCATATAACTTGGTAATGAACGCAGTACCTAATTAGTAGTAATTAGCAGTGATTAGTACATGACCCAAAAAAATAACATCAAACATCTGCGGACTTGTTTGAATCACAAAACTATCATTACCAAGGTTATAAACCTTCTTAACTGCTCTATAGAGGCAATTCTCAGTCAATAATTTGGTGTCACCTGGGTTAAGGAGGTTAGTTATGAATGAACTCATAAATCTGTTCATCTTTGACTGTAACTCACTTTTAAACTTGTCGATGATTTCTTTTTGTAGCTGAATATTTAACTTTCGTAGAATAACATTTTCCTCATTTAGATGGCTTATTTGGTGATGTAATTCCTCGTTTTTCTTCTTTAATTTTGCCAACTCCCTTTTATCCTGCAGACAAAATTTACAGACCAACTTCAAACTAATAATAATTACCGTAGTTTCCGAGGTAGTTTCATCGTTAGAGACCCCTTCATGAAAATCCTCCAAAATTTTGTTAAAATTGCTCAGCTGTGCAGCTTTGTTTTGCTTAGATTTTCTTTTTTTTATGCCAAGTTCCTACAAATCAAATTATACATACATACAACTTGCAAACAAAATTACCTTTTCCTCAGAATTGTTTTCTTTATCAGTTTCTTCTGTTTCGGTGCTTTCCAGTGTGACCCTTTTGCTGGGTATTCTAATTCTTCTTTCTTGTGCTTTTACTCGTACTTCCTCTTTAGTGCCTGCAAAAAAACAAAAAAAAAATTGGTCACGTTTAATAATCTGAAACATCCCGAAGTGCAAATTTTTATATTTCTAGTCATGCTATAATTTAGTATAATTTTCTGTGATAGTGGACTTACCCCCTGTGCATATAATATACGCCTTGTAAAATACTCCATCAGTATACTTGACTTTATATGTTTTGTTTTGTTGAAATGGCGTCTCGTATTTGAGAATGTCTGTTGTTTTCACGACTAATTGTTCGTTATCTTCGACGAACTGCACAAAAGCGAACATTTTTTAGGTTTTGGTACAACAATTAAATGATATTTATGCACAATAAATTAACCCTTCAACCAATTTAAACTAAAAGGCAAAATGGCTGCATTTTTGCTGTAAACCTAAGCCATCGCATAACCAACACCAACACCGTCCAACACCACAAAATGCCTCACCTACCACGTTAGTTTCAACTTCCAAACCTGAATACTCTTCACTTCACGCACTAATTGCAAACACTAAACCACAGAACCACTAAACCGTAAATAAGCAAACAAAGGAAAATGACCAAAATCTGCTCGTTCTCACCAGTCTTCATCGAGTTGTTGTTGTTATGGCGTCGCGTCAACGCTCATCGCCCCACGCCCAGACCAGACTACCAGACTACCCCTAAAAAATGGACTAGCCCGACCACCGCTCTCCTCCGATTCGCGACTTGGCATTTCACAAACGAGTGATTGGTCAAATTAGGAAATCGCCCACCTCACTGCTAAAGACGCGCAAAATTCAAAATTGTTTTGCCAATAGCTTTTGGAGACCCGTGGGGGGGCTAGTAATTTGTTAATAAATAGTTTTAATAGATAATTACACGAAACTGAATTTTCCAGTCTTTAAAATGAATTAATTATACCAACTTACAGTTCTACTCTCGAGGTTTTTAAGCTGTTTCTGAATGTAAACCGAACTTTAATCATCCCCTAGGAACATGCAACAAATGTTTTAAGTTCGGTTTAAATTTTAGAAATGCTTTTAAAAAGGGCGGACAAGACGGGGAATAAAATATGCATGTTCACCTCATTTCCTATCATTTCCAATCAATTTCACGCATAATTGTTTTTGATAGGGGAGAAATGAGTAATTCCAATCACGATTGGTTTTCATAGGAAATGCACTGCTAAAAAAGATTTTATTTTAGTTGTTATTGATCAGTACTTTCCGTCACAAAATTTGTCCGATCAAATACTTTCAAATCCAAGGAAGTTGGGAGATCCCAACCAAATCCAACCGTTTCAGGAACATGGTACCGATCATTTCCTACACGACCAACAAAAACCAATCAAAAAACTATTAATTTTTCATTGTTTTTGATCGGATATTTGTAACAGGGCAGGTGCTGTGTTTATTGAAGAACAATGCACACTTTCTTGATGATGCGTTCCATGTCGACTTCAAATTGCAGAGCAGCTTTTACATCCACTTTTGCGTCTTGTGTGTATGGCGAAAGGTATATTCCTCGTTTCAGAAAAATGTTTTTCCAAAACTTTCAGCTGCGTTTCCAAGTCGGATTTGAACTGCTCCCTAATCGTTTGGAATATTTCCTTCGGCTCAAAAAAATTGTGGACATAACATCAAGCGCAAGTATTCGCATGAAAACGTTTTAAAATTCCGTTACAAAAACATCTACACATCTACACATAGCACTCAAAGATAGCGCTGGATCTCTCCGGATCAAAACTTTTCCTATTATTTAAACTGAATCTATTTGTATAATCGAATTTGTTCAGATGATTTTTCTACGCGAATTTTAATACATGCATCAGTACATAAACAAATTGTAAGCCAAATTTGGATCGTTACATCTTAGCGATGCCAGCACAGTAGAGAACATTTGAATGATCGCAAGGCCCTAAAACTCGGTATTTGCAAATCGTAAACAAACCCCGACTTGTCACTGACTGTCAACTGTCATATCAACAACGGTTCAGCCACGCTAATAAAGGCCAACATAAATTAGATTTTGCTACACACCAGGCGCGGCTGGTCCCATGAAGCAGGTGATCTGTACTTACAGATTTGTTAATGCTACGCTCTCTCTAGAAGGAGTGAATATCTTCAATGCATTTTTATGCTCCACAAATTCTTCCACCTACACTGAGAAAAAAATATATTTATTGTTAATCAAACCGAGTAAGTTCCAATCAATCTTAGAATGAGATCCCGACATAAGAAATATTGATTGTTATAGCGTCAATCATTTATTGAACGATTCATAATATATGAATATTGTCAATAAATTTTCTGTATTGATTATAAATAATTGTATATGTAATTTTTCAATGAAGCGAAGTTCTTTATGAATAATTTATAATTAATTATAATACTAGCTGTATTAATTATAAATAAATACTTCCTTATTACTATTAGTAGTGTAGTATAGGGGGTTTCTACACATTATGCAAATTATGTGCAAAACCGGTTTTTTGTGCTACCCTTCCCGCCTTTGTCTAGACCCGGATGTGCCAGCTCCCCCGCCTTTCTCTACTGGTTGTGCTACCCCTCCCGCCTTTGTCTAGGGGGCGGATGTGCCAGCTCCCCCGCCTTTTTCTACTGGTTGTGCTACCCCTCCCGCCTTTGTCTAAGGTGGTTGTGCCAGCTCCCTACCTTTGTCTAGAGGTCGCTTCCACCTCCGCCTTTCTCTAGGCTGGTTGTGTTAGCTCCCTGCCTTTGTCTAAGCTGGATGTGCCAGCTCCTCCGCCGCCTTCTACTAGACTAGCTCCCTAACTTTCCCTAGGCTGGTTGTGTTAGCTCTCTGCCTTTGTCTAGATTGGCTGCGTCATCACTTTCACCCTCGACCACCTAAGTTAGCTCCTATTTTTTTTCACCGCCGCCTTTTGTCTAGACTGGCTGTGTCAACTCCCTGCCTTTGTCTAGATTAGCTGCCTCATTACCTTCACTCTCGACTATCTAAGTTAGCTCCCACTTTTTTTTTCACCGCCGCCTTTTGCCTAGACTGATTGCGCCATCGCCTTTACCTTATTTATGTGGAGGGGGGAAACTTAAAAGGGGAAACCTGCCAACATCGAAAGGAGAGTATAATGTGTTTCCCAATAGAGCAGTGGTAAATTTCCAACATAAAAAATGAGTGAGCTGACTAACACACAAAAATTTAAACAACTTCTGAAACGTATGACCACCCCGAGTAAGTAAAAAAATTAGTTTTTAGTGATGAATGCTGACGGCATTTTTTTTAGAACGCTCTCAAAAAATTTGTATTTTTGCCTTCTGCCAGGAAGGATACAAGGACAGTCCTACTATTAACTGGGATGCCGTTTCGGAGAAGATGTTTTGTTATCAATGCTTTAAGACGGGGGAGACTCCCTACTATCTATGGCACTTTCGAACCAGAAGAATTCTGGTCTGAAAAACTGTGGGAAAACCATCGGGAGTCACACTCCGGAAGTTTGTATCTTCCAGGATACTATAAGTGCGAAACCCTTGAAGTATGGCACCGCCGAACAACAATTTTTTCATCCAAGTCCTAGAGAGTCGGATGCTTCGATGCAAAATAGCGATATCGAGTGCGACGGTTTTGATTCGTCTTAAAAAAATATGTAAATGTGAATAATAAAAAAATTTTGTATAAAAGGATTTGTTAATTGTTAGTACTATCAGAATGAAAGTATATAAGAGATCGAAAACATCTAAACAAAAAAAGAAAGGAAGTGGTGTGCTAAATACTCTTATTAATAAGCTACCCTTCGAAATTCATCTACCAGGTTATCAATATTGTGGACCAGGTACTAAATTAGAAAAGAGATTAGCTCGAGGCGATCCGGGTATTAACAATTTAGACAAAGCCTGTAGAGTGCACGATCTAGTTTACGCAAACGAAAAAGACTTAAGCAAACGACACGAAGCAGATCGAGTATTAGCGGAGAGGGCAATAGAACGATTGAAGGCCAAAGACTCTAGTCTAGGAGAGAAAGCAGCTTCATTAGTTATCAGTGGTTTGATGAAAGGAAAAACTAAATTGGGGATGGGGGTGAGACGTAAGAATAGGAAAAAGCGAGGACGGATAGTACCGACAGCGAAACGAGGTGGAATTTTACCATTCTTGTTTCCTTTGTTAGGTGCTCTAGGTGCATTAGGTGGTGGGGCAGCTGGTATAGCAAGCGCTGTAAATAAGGCAAAGGCTGATAGGAGGATGTTAGAAGAAACCCAACGACATAATAAAGCAATGGAGGTACTAAAGAATGGTAAAGGGTTGAGAAAAAAAGGTGGAGGCTTGAGAAAAAAAAAAAAGTCCAAAGGAAAAGGATTGTACATAGGTCCATATCAATGGTATCAAAAAAAATACCAATAAAACTCCCTCGACACGCTTTAACAAATATAGAGATCAAAGATTATGCACAAAAATTACACATCCCCAATTTTAGAGGTGTCTATATGCGTGATAAATTGCCTCCAAAAATAAGAACAAGGGAATGTGGAGTAATTAATTTAGATGATCAACAAGGACCTGGAACACATTGGTCATGCTATATAAAAAATAAAAAAAGAATTTTATATTTCGATAGTATGGGACAGCTAACTCCCGCATTAGAAATCAGTCAATATTTTCAAAGCGATGGTGAGCGAAACCGAGTTTTTTATAACTATGATAGATATCAGAATATGAATACGTATAATTTCGGACACCTTTGTCTGAGATTTTTATATGAAAATACAAAGGAGAAAGAATTCAGTTAAAAGTTGGAAGGTCATCAGTGATGTTGTTTGTTTTATCGGGAAAATCATCAGTTCTAAGTAACTACATTAACCCCCCAATAAATTTGGAAGATGGAAGATACTCTTTAGGATTAACAAATTTTGAAGCCTATAATGCCATACCAAATATACAGGAAGGCAACAATAAATTTTATTATTCCGGAAGGGAATTTACAATCCCCACGGGGACATATCAATTACGGGATTTAAACGATTATTTGAAGAAAGAAGTAAATGAGATATTTGGCAATAGCTACTTATCTATAACAGCAAACACCAACACTCAACATACTCACATAAAAGCAACGGCGGATATAGATTTTTCCAAACCCAATACTATCGCCCCCCTTTTAGGATTTAAGAATAAAGTGTTGCAGAAAAATGTACGACATCGTTCCGAGAATATCGCGGACTTGATTAGAGTTAATGCCATTCTAATAGAATGTGATATTACTACAAACAGTTATAGACAGGGGAAACCCGGTCATGTTATTCATCACTTCTTCCCCGATACGCCACCCGGGTTTATGATTTCTGAACAACCTCGAAATATAATTTATTTACCCATAACTGTAAATGTGATTAGAGGTATTACTATAAAAATAACAGATCAGAATGGAGACTTGATTAATTTTCAACACGAGACTGTAACAGTAGGTCTACATTTGCGGAAGGAATCATAGAGATATGGGACTAGATTTCCGGCGTAAAAAGTGTAGAAAAAAACGTTCGCCGCAAACGTGTATTAGTAAGAAGAGGAGTGTTCCAGTGCTCACTACCACTAACAAAGCATTTTTAGAATCACTAGGATTAAAAGTACAAAATGTTAGAAATTGAGGAACCCGTTGGTTACGATGACTCGATAAGTGCTTATGAATTTCAATCATATGGATCAAGCAAAACAGTTTTTAATAATAATGATGAAATTAGAATATTGGTTAATGAAGCATTATGTACCAGACCAAGTGATAGTTACATATACATAGAGGGACGAGTTGATAAAGAAGTCGCCGACAAAATTGTACCCGCAACATCGACAAAGTTCATCAACAACGGTGTAGCTTTCTTATTTAGTGAAATTAGATATGCACAGTAAAAAATTCAGAGTAAATCTTCAACTCTAGAGAACACTAAAAACAGTGTGTATAAGTCCATGCAATTTAGTGTTAAATTATCACACTGGCAATTTATGAAACAGTAGAGTTATGACTACTCTTGTTTAGTGTTTTATTTTATCACTTTTGAGTGAAAATCTTACTTAGCTTTAGTGTAGTAAATCACTCTAATACGGCATTATTTACACACTAGATAGAGTAAAAAGTAGAGTAATTCCTACTTTAATTAGAGTAGTTCTCGTGTCCTGTTATTCACTATATAGGGTACATGCTGTCACTCTAAAATTGTATTTAAACACTAGATAGAGTAAATACTAGAGTAATTTCTGCTTCAAATAGAGTAGTTAGGGTGTTCTGTTGTTCACTATATAGTGAACATATGGTCACTCCAAAGCTGGTAAAATTGGGGACTTCAAAAACACTGCAAATAAATAAAAAAATTTATTTTTTTTTACTTTTAAACAAGACAACAAAGAAAAAAAATTCTAAACTACAGCTTGGCCCTAGAAATAGAATACATGTTTAGGCACTAAATACAAATCAGTAGAGTGATGTGTCTGATGCAAATTATACGGTTCTTTAAAAAGTAATAGTTTCAGATCTATAACATTATAAACATCCTCATCTAGGTTTCTACCTAATTTATACGAACAAAGTTTCTCCGAAAATTCAGTGGTAACGTATACCTCTGTTACAAAGAAGATACTGTTACCTATTACTACCATTTCAATAATTTTTTCAAACTGTGGTAACAAGGAGACTTGGTTTAAACAAGAACAAATAAAACAATTTTTTCTATAGTGAAACCCATATTTTATCCATTTAGGGATCACGATTTCAGTATCTTCTGGAAATTCTGCTATTTGCTCTTCAAACAATTTCATATATTGAAACTCAACAAATTTCGTGTTTTGTGAAGGACCAAGCAATAAATCCAGGTGATAACAGTCTTCAAATGCAGTTGTTTCCTGAACTTTCGCTGCCAAAGTTTTGGCCAGATTTTTAAAATTTTTAAACTTATGTACAAAATGTTTCAATAAGCCGTGTTTCCCCTCGTATCTCATACACCATAGATTTATTAGTGGTCCCATTCGACGGATAACTGTACCATAATGAATCATAAAATGCATCTTGGGGATTAAGTGATGATTATACACTCTTTTAAACAGTAGGTGGTGTGCCTTTACTAATTGTTCCAATAGAGTATTATACTAATTAAACCAATGTGTTAAAAATGGGTGGATATGATAGTACTCAATTTGGTATGAAACTTAGCGACGCTATTTGTTGCAAAATAATTATTGTGTAATAAATATTAGTAGTCAAAGGTTGCGAAAATCAAGTTTGCGCCAAAACGCTTGGGTAACCTTGGGGGTCCCTACGTCACTACTCAACCTTCGAGTTACGCGCTACGTCTTCAAGCCACAGTTCAAGTTCAAAGCAATGAAAGCATACCAACCATTGTCACAGTACAAGTACAGCTACTAATTATTAACCTAACCTAGATTCTGTCTGTTGCGCACGTGTTTTGTAAAGTTTTCAGTTGTATCGTTTTTGTGTTTTTTTAAATTAATAATGGAAGAAGGGTACGAAAGAGCCTGGTCTGATAATTTGCCAGAAATTCTGCCAGAAATGTTGGCTAGGTTTTTCTCCAGCAACCCGGACTTTGTAGGTGCTGAAATGTCTGGTACCAAAACTACGAGGTAAATTTTGAACCCTTTTGTAATCAATTATATAACTATTATTGAAATTCTAGGGCTACTCAAGCAGTTTATGGTGAAGAAGCCTCCGGTTTTGTCCAGTTGAAAAGGCAGGGGGAAACTTGTATAATCAAGGCACGAGTTACCCCAGAACATAAGCTCCGTAATCCGGACTATAGGGTGACAATTGTTATAAATGAAACACAAAGAACGATTCTTAGTGCAGAGTGCACTGGATGTGTGGCTTGCAAAGGTAACGATGACTTAGAAAAAATATTTTTCCTCAAGTATAAATTTTAGGTGGATGTAAACATTCAGTGGCCTTCATTTTCTGGCTTTACAGAAGAAGTTGTGAACCAGCAGTAACATCGAAGGAGTGTTACTGGAAATCTTCTCGGCTCTCTAGAATTGCCCGTGGTAAAAGTTTTGTAAAAGCAGCAGAGTTAGGTAAAAAGACACCACCAACGTTACCTAATGTACCAGATTTCAAATCTCAAGTTGTGAGCGTGTTGACAGAGAAAAACTCGCAGGCCATGATTTGTAACATACCTTTGCGAGACAATGTGTTACTGAACTCTTCAATGTATTATTTAGGCTTAACGTTCGAGGACGTCCTTGATGCAGATGGTAGTTCAGGATCACCTGAGTTTTTTTTAAATTTTTGTCGTGCCAACATGACTACTGAAATGTGCAAGGCAATTGAGATAAGTACTAGGAACCAAGCAGATTCTTCTTTATGGTTTGAAATGCGATTTGGTCGAATAACAGCATCTAGAGCATACAACTGTTCCGTGTCCCATACATATGATGGCTCACTTGTCGAAATCATAATGGGTGCTGGGCTGCCACTTAAATTAGCTGCCCTATCGAGAGGCAAAGATTTGGAGCCAAAAGTCCTGGCAGTAGTAGCGGCCCAGATGGATGTGAAGATTGAAAAGTGTGGGTTTTTCATGGTTCCGGAAATTCCCATATTTGGGGCCTCTCCAGATGGTGTAACAGATGAACTGTGTTTTGAGGTAAAGTGCCCATCAAAGGAATCGACAGTGACGCACTACATAAAGGATGGTGAAGTTACGAAAGCGCCATATGCTCAAATGCAACTTCAAATGCATTTGTCAAAGAGAAAAAAATGTATATTTTGTGTAGCTTCGCCAAACTTCGAAACTAACAATTTAGTTACATTAAAGGAAGTTCATTATGATGCTGAGTACTGTTCAGAATTGATTAAAAAGTGCCAAGATTTTTGGAATGTAGCCATATTCAATAAAATTTGTAAGCAATAGAATAAATCTTGTTTTTTGTTAGACTTCTTTTTTACACCACTTCTTTTTTAAAAACCACAAAGAATTCTGTTCACCTTAACTAAAGTTTAAAAAAAAACCAAGAACTGTCCAACATAATTTATTTTTTACATTAAAGAGTGATTATTAATTTACAAAATAATTTTAATTTTTCTAACAAGCCTGCATTCACTTGATTAAACGATGATGTACATTTAAAATTCCGCATACAATCACAATAATATAATCCATTAAGTAAATAAGATTATGATCAATGTGGGAGTAAGGTACCAACATTTGAAACTCTCTCAATCGTCCAATCACTCTTTCAATGTGAATTCTTAGGGCTGCAATTTGCTTGCCAGCTTTTACATCCAGTTTGGATAAGGGCTGCTTTCCTTCTACACTGGGAGGTCTTACCAGCTGACAACCTTTCTGCGTTAAAACACTTGCAACGTGCTTAAACCCCCTATCTGCCATGACCGTGTAGTTATCTGGCAGAACATTTAGAAAATCGCTTTTCTCCACAATCGTTTTGTCTGATGTTCTCCCCCCAAACCCAATTGATACAAAATTTATTATTCCATTTGGGGTGGAGGAGATTAAATACTTTATAGTATTTGCTTTGTAATATTCAGACCAAGTTAATGACTGGTTAATTGGGTCTGTTGGTTTTTCAATTGCAATTTCAAAACAGTCAACAATAGTCTTTACGTTAAAATATTTAGACCTAAAGGCAATTGGTAATGACCACCTAATTTCGTCACTGGAAGGCCAGAAAACTAACTGTTTTAAGAGAGCACATAACACAGGCACTGTTTTTGTAAAAATTTTTCCTGCATACGATACACTAACACCAAAGTCATCGGCCAATCTGACATATTCATCGTCAGTTCTGATTTTTTTTAAGGTCAATAAAATATGCATTTTTGGTATGGGTCCATTCTTTTCACATAAATTTACTATTACGTAGGCATCTTCTGGAAGCCCCAAATATTTTTGACTTCTACGCTGTAATAGTCTCAAGTGATATCTTTTGTGACCTTCCAAATCTTGTCTGTGTTCGCTATCAGAACTTACACTTAAACTGTCCTTATCAGAATCACTGCTCGTATCACTTTCACATGAGGGTTCATATTCACTGTCTGATGAGATTATGTCATTACCTCGGTCACTCCCATTTGTTGAACCATTGCTCTCTAAAATCTCGCTGTCTGTTGCTAAAACTGATGTCTTTGTAGAAGTTCCTACAGATTGCACTTTTACAACAGCATTCACATAAGCACTTCGTACTGATGGCCTATAGTGAAATTGAACAGCCTTGTTCACTGTTGAAATCTTATCTGTTTGTACACCTTTTGATGAAAATGAAAGGGACTTTTCTATAGTTTCCTCTACTGCAACCACTTCTTCAAGATCCTCAAAACCTTCTACTGCTTGTTCACAAGTTGAAGTTGATGGAATAGGTTCTCTGCTTTCATGAATTGTTCGAGGAAGTGAAGCTTGAACCCCGAGCTCTTCTTTAAACAACATTCGTCTTGTCGAGCTTGAACTTGCCACCGTTTCAAGTGCAACACGTTTCCTTTTCTTGGCTGAAGATGAAAATTGACTTTCCCTTGGCGACCTCCTCTTTGATGGTGTCAAAAACTGGTGGGGAACAACATCAGCCCTAATCCTGAGTACTGTGCCGAGGGTTTTAAAATACTGCCAATTTTCAGCATCTTCTTCCAACTAAAATAATTTTAAGTAAAAAAACCAAATGTGCTACTTTTATTAATAAAACAACTTACATTAAAATGGTCTTCACAGCAGTATCTACCAGTGTGGGCCACTTGCTTTACATTTACAGCTTGAAACCACTTTTCACGAACAGTTTTAGTTGTAGGTACTGCAATAAACAGCTTACTGGGCGTTGATCTGTTATTATTTCTACAGCCTGGTACAAAACACGTTTTATAATATCCAGACATCTTTTTATAATACTTATGGAGGAATACTGCTATTTTTACAAAGTCAGGTTAAGTTCTCTTGTTTTGACGCGAATTTGACACTTTGGATGAAGAACGCTAAGACAAACGTCGAGTTGAGTCGTGACGTAATGTAGCAAGAAAACATGGCGGGGAATCTGAAGCGTTTTGAACGATTTCAACTAATTTAATTTTTTTCTGTCTTCCTGTAACGTTTCTACTAAAATAAAAAAATACGACCTAATTTTTTTTATTCAAATTGTTGATACAAGCATTTTCATATTTTGAGTATAATACTCTATTCATCAATCATTTGTTCAGAAATCCTAGGTGAAAAAACAATTAACATTATTTTTAATAACAATATTATAACATCTAATTTTGACTTTAGTTCGCCGGTTAAATTTAAATCATCAATGATAAGTGGGAAAAAGTGAACCAAACACCATGACTGCATGGCTCTTTGCCCTATTGAATTTCCAGGTTTATCTAATATTATGGGACTAGGTTTGATTGACTGATTTAAATGACCATAATGATATAATTTAATTCTTGAGTTTAATTCTTCTAGAGTAATAATTTTAGATTGAACAAGACTATTGACAAAAAATTTCAATTCAAGGGGTACACATCCTTCTAAGATATCGTGCATAATGTCAACTGAGGAAGTGTCAAACAACTTAAAATATTGAAGATCATTCAGGATGCTCCTACCTTTAATGCCCAAGCAATTATTATTCTCTTTCTTTGCAATTAAGCAATGTTCCTCAGAAGTTACAAAACTTCTTAGAATAACATTAGATTCAGACACAGCGTTTTGTGCATCAGACTTATGACATAGACATATTCGACAATAATAATTAGCCGTGAAAGATTCGACCATTCCATGTAATGAGTTAGCTGCCAAGTTATCATGCGATAATGACACTAATGTTCCAAAGATAGGTTCATCAAGTCCTTCAATCAAAATTCCATCGGATTCTAAAACTTTGATATCAGTTACGATAGGTTCAAGCATAGTATTTAGATTGATTTGTTCTAATTGAGAACCAATTTTTAAATCTGATGTGTAGAACAATGCCAATAAATGTATAGCGTTAAGCTGTGAGGTAAATATATTAGAACTGAATTTAATTGTAAAATAGAATGCTCCCATCTTATGACAACCTGTCTTACTACCTAAAGGATTGGTAGTTTCGAAGTCGTCGTAATATAATTGGAGACCTACAAAATATTTTTTTGATTTGAAAAGTGAATTATTTTTCAAGTATGAACCTGTAACTAATTTATCGTTTTTTGTAAATTGCTCTTTTTGTATCAAATGAAACTTATTTTTTAAGAGTTGTTTTAAAGTGTCCAGTAATGGGATATACTGGAATGTACAAGGAATATTTTGTTCTACATACGCGTCACGTTTTCTGTCTAAAACGTTTTCAGGCCTTAATCCTATTGTGATTTCTTTGGGCTTTACAAATTCAAAAGAGTTTAAAAATTTCTTTCGTTTATAAATTGAATTATAATTCTGCAGTTCTTGTTTTATCAAACTATATTGAGGAGTAATTAGAAGCGACAATTCGCTGTGTGACTGATCAATTAAATTATTAAAAATATTCTCTAATAATTCACTAACCGAATTTATAATAATTTGCATTTGGGCATTTGTAAAGGAGGAGCAAAGTAATTGAGAAATAAATACTTTGAATGCATTACTAATACCTATATCAGATTTTTCACTTTCTGTTCTTGCTTCAAAATAAGCATTCTGTGATTCATTTGTACAATCGAAAGACTGGTCGAAAGATGGTGCTGCACTGGAGGGTAAACTACTTTTAAATGAAATTTTATTTTCATTATTAAAAGATTCGGCAGTAGAGATTATTTGATCGGAGACGTGTTTTTTTAAATGCTTTCTATAGCCGCTAAATGTTCTAAAACCATGGCAACAGTTCGGGAAACAACATTTTAAGAAAAGCTTCGGACTGTCAAACAAAGAATGGATCAATCTTAAATGCTTAACAGTTTCCACTTCATTTTTAAGCTTTAAGGTACATATGTAACAAACAAACATTTTTAATAACGAATAGGAACTATTAAGTAGTACAAAAAATAAATTTAAGAAGGTAAATGTGGCAATAAAATTTATCACTCACTCACAATTTATTCAGTTGGGTGTAGCAAAATTTACCAACCGGCTCCTGAGTTCCACCATCTTCGGCGTATATGTCACCTTAATTTGTTCTTCAATTTTAAAATAGAACGTTTGCATAAATTCATAGAAATGTTTTAGTGTTTCGTCATATTTCGTATTGAATACGTAGTGTCCCATGAATAGAATTTCAAACGCCTTTGCACTGCTACAGAGGTATGGGCAGGGGATACTTTTTTGGTCCACGATCAAATTGAACTGAGTAATAGCCGACTTGTTGGACCCTTGTGCCACTAAAAATGGTTGGGAAGTCTTCCTTTTGGCAATGATTTCACAGATAGTGGTATTTGACTAAAAAGACAATATGTTAATGTTTTCAAATTACGTAAGTTTCTTACAGGTTTGAAGACAATTAGTTTTTCCTCTAGAGGACAGTTATTATCGTTAAGCTTATTTCGACCTTTCGGTGCTGGTGGTAGCATTTCAAGTAGCGCCAATAAAGCCTTGATTGTATTGTCCCATCCTAAAATAGAAATATGTATTATGTATTACATCAGGCTGATTTGACATACGCACCCTGCTCAATATTATTACGAGTTCCTATAATACTGAGATTAGGATTTTTCACGGTTTTAGAATATATGGCTAATATCTTGTCTATATCTTCCAAGAATACTGGCTCGAAGTCTATTTTGTCGTACTCTCTTTTGAAATCTGCTTCAATCTAAAACAAAAATATTTTTTAAAGGTTACTATTTAACTAGAGAGTGTAATAGAACATACCAACCAAGCATTTTCCAAAAACTTTGGGAACTCATTTAATATAGCAGTCCCAAGAGACTTGCGGTATTCGTACGTTTGACTCATTTTTGCAGCAATGGCTTCCTGGTCTGTGTTTGAAACGTTTTTTAGAAATTTGACAACTTCTTCTGTCTCTTTCGTTAAAACGAATTGTTTTTTTTTCGGTTCTGGTTCATCAGATGATTGCAAACTACTGCTCTCAGCATTTTTTCTTTTTCTTTTGTTAGGGTTTTGTGACCTTGTAACAGTTCGAAGACGCCAAGAGATGTAACCCTCCCCACCGTTTTTGTTAGAATAAAAAGCCTCCTGCAAAAAATAATGTAAAGTAGGTACTGTTAACATTTACCATCACGTCTATACTAACGTATCCGAATTTTCCCATTGGGTCCCTTAGGTTTGGAAATAAAGTGATAATGCTTTCAGCCAAATTTCGTTTAGCGAATTCGGGTACCTTGAACCCATATCTTTCTACCAAGTGCGCTACAGTAATTTGGATTCATTTCATTCGATGAGAATTAGGCAACAGGCCGTCTTTTTCATATATTTCGAAAATTTCTGTCCCTCCCTTCGACAAGATCACATCCTTCCATTGCTGAAATAAAAATTGTACTGCAGTTTCTTTCACAATTTATTTAATGAGCATTAAAGTAAGTATTCTCTTTTGTGAACTGACCTCTGACGAAATACTTTCACAGTAAGAAATTGTTGAACTGTCTGATGATGGGGCTGGTGAATGTGCGGGGGTTGACACAACAATTATATTATTTGTACCCTCAGCAGCATTGTTCGCTGGCAAAGTTTCTAACAGCCAATTGTTTAGGTAATCTTCGTTACCGGGTGTTTGATGTTGGGGGGGCACCACAGGGTCCTCTGCTGAACTTTCTTTAAAAATATAAGACAAGCATTAAAAAAGAATAGAAAAGGACCTAAATGCGGATAAACTTTCACACCAAATGCAGATAAATTGATTTTTGTATTTTTGGTCACTATACACTGTGTCTCACTCGAGGTCTCACTTAAGATGAAGTCACCCAAATATTTTCCTTATTTTTGTAGGTGGAAATTTGAGTTTTTGCACACTGGTACAACTTCAAAGGGCGCTTCTTTTGAGATCTAGTCAATTCGAATGTAGATTATAAACCCAGCCTACTGCGATCTCGAGAATAGAGCCAATTTTCAATATTTTGCTTCGTGATCAAGATATCGAAAAAAATCATAATAGATTGTTCGGAATCTTGTTTTAACCCCACATGAAAAATTCGAATTTTTAATTTTAGAAAATACGGAGAAATCCTAATTCAAAAAAAAAATTGAGAATTTTTGCGGTAATGGGTTACGTGATGTCAAAATTGAATTCGAATAACTTTTCCTTAATAATTTTCATCGATAACTTCAACCCAGAGGGCAAAATTGAGTTTCAAAGATTTTTTTTGAGAATTCAAATTTCAAATTTTGAATTGAAACTAGGCATAGGGAGTCAAAATTGGATTCTGAAGAACTTTTTTTAATAATTTTCCTCGATATCTTGATCGCCAAGCAAAATATTGAAAAATTGCCCTATTCCCTAGGTCGCAGTAGGCTGGGTATAGGTACAACTTACATTCGAGTGGACTACATCAAAAGATGCGCCTTATGAACTTACATAAGTATAAAAATTCAAGTCTCCAGCTATAAAAATAAGGAAAATATCTGGGTGTCTTCATCTTAAATGAGATACACTGTATATACATATAAGCAAATAATGCTCACCTGTTAAATTTTTATGAATTTTATGCTCACCTGTCAAATTTTGATTTATTTTTTCAATATAAAGTTCCACTGTCATGCCGGAATCAATCATGTGGTTCACAAATTCCTTAAAAACATCTTCCTCAATAATTGTTAGATCTTTGTCCGTTATAAAAAGTTCAGAGTCCGCTAATTCCGGAAATTTTTTTCGTGCTAAAAAACAGGAACGTATTTCTACTACACTCTCTATTTACTGGATGTTGTTTTGCATCTTACACTTTTTGTTTTACTTACCTAGATCAACGAAATCCGAGTACTCGAAATTCTCCTCCATTTTTGCCATTTTTGCAACGTGTAGATAGATGTTTAATTTTGATAAAAACCATTATTTCTGGAACAACACACATGACTCATGAGATACGATATGTAGGTAGGTACAGACAAAAAAAAATAATAATTTCATTAGGTAGCTATACCTAATTCTAATTCTTGACCGTTGATTTTGTTTAAGAAGAAAGTTTCTGGGAATTCGCAATTCGGGCATTGTAAAGTAGGGGAATAATAGTTATTTAATAAACATCAAGACGATAAAGAGATTGTTTACCTATCGATGTCGGTGGAACACTTTTTAATGTTCTAAGAGATTTCTTTGCCAAAAGACCATCTTTATAAGCAAGATTTACAGACCTTAATTAAAATTTCAAAGTTTTTATGACAAAGAGGCGCTTGCCGTTTCCCGATTGCCATCAAAATCTAGTCAGCATATCTGCCATAATGGCACTTATTGTGGACCGATTTGCACACAAAAATTTCTAAAATTTCCATAATTTCCAGAAAATGTTCATAATTTCTAGGCCAAAAGATTTACAAAATTTCCAACAAAATTTACAAAAATGCTTGTACACCCAAATTTCTAAGTTGTTAACCCCTCGGTTCTTCCGAATAGGTACCATTTTTTTTTGGGTTACCATGCAGGACTCTAAAACGTAAAGATTTGATATTTTTGGCGATTCGATTTTTCGATCGATTTTAGTAACTACTCCGCGAGAGTAGAAGTTAAAAAATTGGCAATCTGGGAGACGGCAGAAACTTCTACTTTTTCACAGAATTTGTAAATTATTGTTGTTGAACGTGTCAAAGAATTATCAATAGTAATACGACGAGTAGTCTCTTGATTGCCGCGGGTTTTGACGTCCGAATGGCTGTCAACTACGAGTCAAAATGGTAGATTTTTTTAGGCTAAAAAGAGGACGAGAGCTCGCTCGAGTCCTCTTTGGCCGAAAAAAATCTACCATTTGACAAGTAGTGCATCCATGAGGACTCAACAAGGCAACCAAGAGACTACGAATCGTATTTTGCAGATTATTTTATGAATTAAAGTATTGAGTAAGTAGTGTCAAGTTGACGTTGTAGTCTTATCACTGTAATCAGGATTACTGGTATGCTAAATGCTCCTTTGGATTGGTTCAATACTTAATGAATAAAATAATCATGAGAATTGCAATAAACACGTGGACTACGTAAAACATCCCCAGTCGGAGATGCGCATATCGCTGTCCGAACCATGCGGACGAGGGTGGAATGTGGCAAATACATACAGCACATACTTTAAATAAAAATGTTTCCAACCCTAAAATGTCACACTAACGTTTTCGATCGGTCAATGTCAATGCAACAGCTATCAAATCCGATAGCAAGAAATGTTGCTTAAATAAATTTAAAAAAGGGCCTTTTTGCCACTAAAATGACATTTTTCTAAAAAAATGGCACTAAGGTTTTCGACTTGAAAAAAATCAGCTATCAAATCCAGTATGTAATAAAAATATACAGTTATGCATAGGTTTTTTTCACTGCACCATTTTGGGCCAAAAGGGCACAAGTGTGAATGCATTCTCAGCAGCAGAATTCGAAGAACATTCATATGGTAATGCAAAAAATGGGGGTTTGCATTTAAATTTTGAAAGTTGATGTGCCAAAAAGGCACTTTCCGTGGACCAATGTGGCCGAAAATCTAATCAGCACCTACAAATTGCCCACTGAATATGTGTGCAAAATTTCATCTCGATACGTTCAGTAGTTTGAGCTCCAGCGTGATCACAGACAGACACACAGACATTTTTTAAAAACCACTTTCGGATTCCCAGGACGCTAAGACGTAAAGACTTGATTTACCAACTGGGGAGGTTTTACTTAGTCGGGTTTTACGACCGTTTTCGCCCTATCACTAGTATTCTACTTTTTTCCCGCTAACTAGGTAGATCATTACATTAAAAAATGTACCTAGGTACTATTATAACACACCTCGTCCAAAAGCGACAGACTTCAACTCGTCGCAACTGACGGTCCGCCGTTCCTCATGACTTGACACCTGTCATTCGGATTCTGCTCTAAACGCGGCGTGCTGACATAATATTTTCGCGATGTCACATTAATCCCGCTCTCTCTCTCTCTTACTATCTCGATAACCAATCAACACGGTCCCACTGACCTTATCCTCTTTCTCGAGTAACCCTTCCTCTCGAATTACTCCCGAAACATTTAAACAACTCGCCTTGATCCCCTCGACCAAGACGTCCACCTTGAGCGCCACTTAGTCTATTTTCATTCCCAGACTAAGAGAGGGAAATACAAATGAGAGAGATGCTGTGTAACTTGTGAGAGAACGACATTTTCTGTGACAACACTACTTTGCTTGCTTCAGCTTAGCTCAGGATTGCTGGTAGAGGGAGTGAGTAAGGAACATGCTCTTTCCAATAATTTAGATTGATCGCGCTGTACTAGCTTTAACTCATTACGCTCGCTGCTTTGCGGTACTTACAAATGCTTTTTTCGGCACTGCACAAAAATAGACGCCTATCAACAACAATAATTTATTTACAAACAAAAAGGCGGCTATAAAACAAAAGAACAAAAGTATATCTAGGGATTTTCATTTTCCACCGTTGGCGATCCTTCTTACACCGCTGTCATTCCAACTCAGCCAATCATCAAACGCCAAACTTGACGTTCTAGCCCAACATGGCCATGCGTAGTTGTACTTGGTGACGTAAAAATACAATTAGTTGCATCCTCTTGAATAGGTCTTGATTATGCCTTTTTCAGAATCAAATAATTGAATGTAGCGCGGTATTTACCTTTACGGTATGTCCTTATAAAAGGAGAACAGTGCTAGACGGAATGGGATGTCCGAGAGACCGTTGTTTAGTGAGAGCTCCCCACACCTTTACTGCATGAGAAACTCTGACGATGGTTTTTGGTGTGGGATCTTTTATCTCCTCTTCGGCCCCGAAGTATTCGTGAAAGCTTCCGTGGGCGCCCTCTATTGTTATCAACAATTAAACTGGTAGCAACAATTGCCACTCTGGCCTGACGTCTAAAAGTGAGGTTATGTGGAATTTTCGTTTTCTTTAACACTTTTTCTCTCTTATAGGCTTTGTCGGTCGTGTGTCTTCATATAATCATAACCTGAGAGCTTCTACTAAGTGTCCCCCCACATCTGAGAGGAATCGTAGGTGTAATTTGGATGTTTTGAATGAAAATTAAAATGTCATGGCTACTTAGATGTTTACGATCGGTGGCTTCGGATAATTCATAATTTGCAACTGCGATGATGGGGCTTGAGTGCTGTTTCTGGTCTTCTGGAATGTTTTGGTGACTCGGTGTGCTATGAGAAAGTTCCTCGTTTAAGGAAAATCAGGAGGTGGAAATAAGAAATTAATTGTTATGGGGGTGAGCAAGTAAGTAACGGTTCACCAATTTATAAGGCATAGTCCTTACATTATTATTTATAACAAAATTGGTGGACTGGTTCGTTACATACTTCCCCTCCCTCCTGAGAATGGAACATTGGGTTATAATGGAAAAGAGTACAGGAACAATTATGGATAACAAAAACAAAAAAAACTTAAATCTAATCTCGGGGGATTTTCACCCATCGGGTCCTACCACTTTCCAATACCACCTTGACCCGGTGGACTTTTGAGGGGTTCGCTCCTGGGGGTCGGAGTTTCTTTAAGTTGGTCGTCGAGGTGCCATCTGGGACCAAGGGGAGCTTAAACTGAAGGCCCGGGACGTTAACGTACCTAAAGCTCTTCCCCTTGGGCTCAGCGGCCCTGGCCTTTCTCGAGGCTTTCTGGATGGCTGGAGGGGGTGGCGCATGCCGAATAAATTTGGTCCGAGTCGGTTCCATTCGGGGTTCGTGGGGGATTCTGGGGATATTCCCCGCCGTTCGGGCCAACATTTTCATCCCCGAGGGGGTCTTGAATTTAAGGGTGGGTTGGACCCGATAAGTTGGAATCTTGGGCGGGGGAACCACGATTCGGCTTTGCCCGGTCCGTCTTATCGTGGGGTCCACAGACGGAGTAGGAGGGTTAGGATGGGGTTTCGCTGGGGACGACAGCAACAATTCGTCGGCAGGATCGCTGAGGACTAGGACGTCGGTAGTGGACATGGTAATCTATGTACAATAAAAGAAAATTACTATTTGGGTCTTTAATTTATTTGCGGAACCCTTTTTAAATTTCGGATATGTTCGGTACTTGAACCCCTTCCCTCACTATCTGCTATCTCATACACATTACGAGACAGTCGATTTGTAATCGTGTACGGCCCTGTGTACTTGGGAGCTAATTTTGCCGCAAAACCAACTTGTCCTAGAGATAATTGATGCTCGCGTTTCATAACGCGATCCCCTATTTGGAAAGTTTTGTTGGTATGCCTTTGGTTGTAGTATAGGGCCTGTCGGGCGTGAGCAGAATATAGGTTGGTTTTCGCAATTCGTAGATTTTCTTTTAAATGATCAATGGCGATATGTCGGTGTTGCCAGACGTCATCAGGAGAAATTACGTCAGGGGCAGTATGTTCTTTGTCCAATGATTTTGGAGCCGTTACTTCCCGTCCGTAATTAATTTAAGCTGGGCTGAATCCCGTAGAGTCGTGTTGTGAGGTATTGTAAGCTAATTTTAGAGTATCTAGCTCACTATCCCACACTCGGTGGTCTTCCTCGCAATACTGACTTATCATGGTTTTCACCACGCGGTTTGTTCGCTCAACTGGGTTACACTGGGGACTGTACAGTGGTATCTGTGCATGATATATGTTATGCGCCTCCAGAAAGTCTTGAAACTTCCGGCTGCTGAATTGACTGCCATTGTCCGTGATTATAGCTCGAGGACATCCAAATTGACAGATAATTTTACTCCACACTGCTTCACAGATGGTGTTGGCCGTTGCCTTTCCCAAAGGGCTGAGTTCTACCCATTTGGTAAAACGGTCTTGCATAACTAACAGATATTTTTTTCCTTTCGCTGATTTCGGTAATGGTCCCACAATGTCAATTTGTACAGTGTGCCACGGCTTTTGGATGGAGATGTGGTCCATTTGTCCGGCAGATTTTTGTTGCGAGTGTTTATATCGTAGACACTGGTCACAGGTTCTTACATGGCGTTTAACATCTCCTATTAAGGTCGGCCAATAATATTTCGTTCGTACTCGTTGTAACGTTTTTGCCACACCCAAATGGCCAGCCTGTGACTCATCGTGATTCTCTCGTAAAACTCGGTCTATCTCTGTTTCTTTCAGACATAATTTCCAGGGATTTTCATTTTCCTCGGTGTTATGTTGGCGCTGGGTCCAAATATGTTTGAACATTCGATTATTTTCAATACAGAAAGTTGGGTAGTTTTCCGGCTCCTGAGTTACTCTTTCATATACTCTGTCATGCCAGGTTTCATTTATCTCGATTACCTCCTCCTCGAGGCTGTCTTGGTTTTCACACGGATTTCGTGACAGTGTGTCGGCCAAGAAATTGTCGACACCTTTCCGGTATACTACCTTGAAATCAAACTCTTGCAACATAAGAGCCCACCTGGATAATCGCCCCGTTGGGTTGTTCAACGTCCGCAGCCATTGTAATGATTTATGATCAGTCATTACTTTAAATTCATACCCTTCTAGATAACAACGCATTTTGTATACACCCCATACAACGGCCAAACATTCCTTCTCGGTGACAGAATAATTTCTTTCGCCCTTGGTGAGGGTACGACTCGCGTATGCTATTACTCTTTCTTCCCCCTGTATGTTCTGGGTTAGTGCTACTCCCACTCCCAATTCACTTGCATCTGTCTGTAGTGTGAATGGAACGGAAAAGTCGGGACATGTCAGAATTGGGGCTTGTGTAAGTTGGGCTTTGAGCTTTTCAAAAGCCGACTGTTGGGTTTCTTCCCACTTCCACCTTTTGTTTTTCTTTAAGAGTTCTGTTAGATGAGCCGACTGATCTGAAAATTGCGGAATAAATCTCCTGAGTACCACGACAAGATTCCTAAAAATTTCCTCAACTGTTTAACGTTTGTTGGCGGCTTGATGGCTTGAATAGCACTGACTTTGTCGGGATCGGTTGTCACTCCTTCCTCGGATACAACGTGTCCTAAATATTTGATCTTTGTTTGTGCAAACTGACATTTTTCCAAGTTGGTTTTTAATCCGGCTTGCCTAATTTTCTCAAGCACCTTCTTCACGTTGTCTAGGTGTTCCTCCATTGTTTTTCCTAAAACTACTATATCATCTATGTAGGCGAACGCCACTCCGTTCATATCGTTACCTATTACTTGGTCTAGTAATCTCTGAAATGTGGCTGGAGCGGAATGTAATCCAAACGGCATTACTCGAAATTGGAAAAGTCCTCGTTCAGGAATGGTGAAGGCTGTGATTGGTCTACTTTCTTTATCTAATGGCACCTGCCAATATCCTTGTTTTAAATCAATCGTAGTGAAATACTTAGAGTCTGTTAATTTCTCTAGGATAGAGCTGATATAGGGTAGCGGATATGCGTCCTTTTTACTGACCTCGTTAACCCTTCTAAAGTCTATGCAAAACCTATAGCTTCCATTTGGCTTTTTATTCAATACTATGGGTGAGCTCCAAGCGCTTGCCGAGGGTTCAATCACTCCTTCAGTCAACATACGATCTACCTCTTTGTTAATCAGGTCTTGTCGAAACGGGTTTTGTGGATAATATCTCTGTTTGATTGGTTCCACCCCTTCTCGTACTTTAATCTTATGTACAGCCAATGAGGTTCGTCCACCAAAATTTTTATACTTCTCCACCTCAGTATTAACAAATCTTCGTAATTTTTCTTGGTCGGTTTCGGGTGACACAATCTCTAACGGTTCGGGAATGATCGCTCTATTTAAAATGGGGATTGTTATAGGGGCATGTTTTCGAATCAAGTCCATCCCAAAGACAATTCCTGATCGTTTACCTGGTAAAACTAAGAAGGGATCTTTGAATACCTCTTTGTCTATCTGGTACGGAAGATGATATTTCTCTTTTAGTTTTACGGTTTGCCCATTGGCTACTGTAACATCTTTATCAATTGATCCTGCTCGGAGAGTGGTACATTCTATTAAATAACTAGTAACTTCTTGGCTTATGTACGAGCTTATGGCTCCGGTATGTAATAATACATTAAAACTACGATCCTTAATTATAACGGTGAGATGGGGTCGGTGATCGAGAATGTCCCCCTTGGTGACGGCATAGTCCGTCAAAAGAGAGCTATTCTATTTTCGCGGGCAGTTGGTTTGGTAATGTCCCTCTTGCCTGCAATAGTAACATATGATTGTTCTCCTTGTCTGATTCGGTGGTTCTACCACACGACGAGGAGGTTTCTCTCTCTCTATTTCCGCTTGGAGAGTTTCATATTCGTCCACCGACCTTATCAGGTCGTGTATCGACATCAAGTCATTTTGACGGATGTACTGTCGGTATTCCGGTTTTAAATTTCCATGTAGGGTATTTAATTCTCTCGCCGCGGAATATTCGCCGTGTCTCCGCATCATGGTCTGTAGAGCGATTATGTAATCTCTACCTTTCTCTGTTTGCCCTTGGCGTCTTTGACTGATCTGTCCAGCCAATCTTCCTTTTCTGTCTAGGGGCATATAATATTCATGAAAGCCATCTACGAACGCATCCCAATTGTAGAAATCTCTTTTGTTATTTCGGTACCAATCCAATGCGGTGCTTTCTAGTAATTCTGGCAGCGCCTTAAATATGTGTTCGTCTGTCAATTCATAACAGGTTTGGAGTTCGTTCAGTCGCTCGAGGAACGTTGATGGATCACTTCTTCCATCAAACTTCAATTTCCATCCTCGTACCTTTTCTATTATCACCACCTGTTCGCTTAATACGGAGTCTGTGCGTGATGGTACATTTCGCGGAGATCTATCTGTCTCTCTCACTGTCGTTGATTGTTGAGGTCCGTTTTTAAAGAAACTTACCAACCTCTGACGTAATTCCTCCTTTAGTCCGTTGGTATCAAGGCCAAATTTCCTTAACTCAACCTGTAATTCGCTTTTGCGCAGCCCTGCTGCCCACCCTACTAATACATCGGGACACTCCTGTCTTTGTTCAATATCTTCCTCGTCTCTGCTATTATGTTGGATTTTTTTTTTCTTTAATTCTTGCGCTGATTCGATGTTTTCTTTTATACCTTACTCTTACCTTTTATGGATGCTTACGTTGACGTTTGATGATTTTCTGGCTGGTTGAATGACAATTGGTGCTTCTAAATTCCCTTTTTATTACTTAACTACAGTACCTTTACTTTTTACGTGAATGGCTGACCCCCTTCAGCACATTCGTTATTCTTACGCTTACGCTAATGGTTAACCTACTTGAAAAGAGCTTGCTCGAGGCCCCACACTTTGGGTGCCACTTTTATGTAACACACCTCGTCCAAAAGCGACAGACTTCAACTCGTCGCAACTGACGGTCCGCCACTCCTCATGACTTGACACCTGTCATTCGGATTCTGCTCTAAACGCGGCGTGCTGACATAATATTTTCGCGATGTCACATTAATCCCGCTCTCTCTCTCTCTTACTATCTCGATAACCAATCAACACGGTCCCACTGACCTTATCCTCTTTCTCGAGTAACCCTTCCTCTCGAATTACTCCCGAAACATTTAAACAACTCGCCTTGATCCCCTCGACCAAGACGTCCACCTTGAGCGCCACTTAGTCTATTTTCATTCCCAGACTAAGAGAGGGAAATACAAATGAGAGAGATGCTGTGTAACTTGTGAGAGAACGACATTTTCTGTGACAACACTACTTTGCTTGCTTCAGCTTAGCTCAGGATTGCTGGTAGAGGGAGTGAGTAAGGAACATGCTCTTTCCAATAATTTAGATTGATCGCGCTGTACTAGCTTTAACTCATTACGCTCGCTGCTTTGCGGTACTTACAAATGCTTTTTTCGGCACTGCACAAAAATAGACGCCTATCAACAACAATAATTTATTTACAAACAAAAAGGCGGCTATAAAACAAAAGAACAAAAGTATATCTAGGGATTTTCATTTTCCACCGTTGGCGGTCCTTCTTACACCGCTGTCATTCCAACTCAGCCAATCATCAAACGCCAAACTTGACGTTCTAGCCCAACATGGCCATGCGTAGTTGTACTTGGTGACGTAAAAATACAATTAGTTGCATCCTCTTGAATAGGTCTTGATTATGCCTTTTTCAGAATCAAATAATTGAATGTAGCGCGGTATTTACCTTTACGGTATGTCCTTATAAAAGGAGAACAGTGCTAGACGGAATGGGATGTCCGAGAGACCGTTGTTTAGTGAGAGCTCCCCACACCTTTACTGCATGAGAAACTCTGACGATGGTTTTTGGTGTGGGATCTTTTATCTCCTCTTCGGCCCCGAAGTATTCGTGAAAGCTTCCGTGGGCGCCCTCTATTGTTATCAACAATTAAACTGGTAGCAACAATTGCCACTCTGGCCTGACGTCTAAAAGTGAGGTTATGTGGAATTTTCGTTTTCTTTAACACTTTTTCTCTCTTATAGGCTTTGTCGGTCGTGTGTCTTCATATAATCATAACCTGAGAGCTTCTACTAAGTGTCCCCCCACATCTGAGAGGAATCGTAGGTGTAATTTGGATGTTTTGAATGAAAATTAAAATGTCATGGCTACTTAGATGTTTACGATCGGTGGCTTCGGATAATTCATAATTTGCAACTGCGATGATGGGGCTTGAGTGCTGTTTCTGGTCTTCTGGAATGTTTTGGTGACTCGGTGTGCTATGAGAAAGTTCCTCGTTTAAGGAAAATCAGGAGGTGGAAATAAGAAATTAATTGTTATGGGGGTGAGCAAGTAAGTAACGGTTCACCAATTTATAAGGCATAGTCCTTACATTATTATTTATAACAAAATTGGTGGACTGGTTCGTTACAGTACCTATGTAATAAGACAACGTAGGGCTATAATAACGAACAGAGGTTCATCATGTCAAGTTTAGACAAAGGGAAAATAATTGTCATTAAAGTCAACGTGGCCATTCGTGATTTGTTTTACTTAGGTACATGCACATCAGACAGACAAAATCGTGTACTTACCTGTGGTAGGAGTAGGGAGTAGAGTGTAGGTACAAACAGGAAATAAGCCTAAAGTGTTGACACCGATTATAACAATAACACTAACCAAAAAACTTAAAAACGTGGACGCCTGTTGCACAATGCACACTACTTTACTGTTGCCCAAGGCTGTTGCCAGTCAAATTAGAACAAAGGGCTTCTCCCTCCACTCTCGCATATTTACACTGTTTCGAGTGAATTCTCGTGAATTCTAATAGTCATCCGGTAAAAATTAGCTCTAAAATAAAGTTTTTACCCCCTACAATACGTTTATACTCTATTTAGTTTCAGATAAACCCTTAAATGGATGAATAATTCATGGATCTTAGAATGCTTTTAGATACAACATTTCACTCGAAAATATACCTTTTCTTCACTAAAAAATGAAAATTCATATTTAGTGAAAATAATCTACATTTTGCAGTGTTGCCAGTTACAACTCTATGAGTAGAGTTGCTTTAGAGTTACTTTACTATAAATTAATAGAGGATCTTTTTTAGAGCTAAATTAGAGTTTACGATTACACTAAAAATTAACTCTACAAATTTTACACGCAACTCTAAAATTTTTACACGAGCGGATTTCTTACTGTGTGAAATAAACGGAATTGTGATTGATTCGTGTTCAAACCCCGGTCTAACTGGTACTCTTAAAGGATTAGTTAGTTTCGATCATAGTCAAAGTATGAAACAGGGCATCGGTGGATGGTATCCGATATCAGATAGTAAGATATTAGCGGACGGAAAATTTTGCGCCAGCATCCCCCTGAAATCACTGTTAGGTTTTGCCGAGGATTATAACAATGTAATCTTATCCATGAGACAGGAACTAGTATTAATTCTAGCGAATGATGATTTAAATGCGCTAATAGATACTGGAACGGAAAAAGCTATTGTTAATATCGAGAAGTTGTGTTGGCGAGTTCCTAGGGTCCGTGAAGTTGACCCCTAGAGTCGAGCTATATCGAAAAATGTTATGACAATAATTAGTGCTTCATTTGTGCTCATTTGTGCACATATTTATTTAATTTGTACTCCACTACTAGGCAAGTTATTTAAAAAAAAACGTTTCGGGGCCAACTTATCGGAAGCCCTAGTAGTGCAAACTTTTGCCAAATTTTATATCTCGCAATTAGTGCCCTATTTGAGCTTAATTGTGCCCAGGTTAGATTTGTTTGTACTGTAACTTTCTGACTCTACTGAAAGGGGGACCGTTGTGAAATCCCTCCAATCTTGCAAAAGGACCCCTAAATTTAATTACGTTGTGGTTGTGGTTCGTTTTACGAGGCCGTGGATACAGGAAATAAAACGGATCTTCCAAATAACAATTTATTCACACTGAAACAAAGTCTGGCCGCAAAAATAATACAATAAAATAAACACCTCTCGCTCAAGGAGCTCGAGGGAAATAATTTACACGGTAAAGAAAAAATACAACAATTATAATCCCCAACCTAAATCAATGGGTTTCTAAATTATGAATGAACTCTGAGCTAGTTTTATAAAATGAAGGGTGCTGTTACCGAATGCTGAAAAAAGAATTAATCCCCAAAATTAAATAATATTACCGGACTTGCAAAAAATCCGGGTTTCTAAATTGGGAAGCAACCCACAATACAGGCAAGTGTTAGGAGGGGTGCAAGACAAGTTTCGAGCAATGACAACTCTTGACGTAATTACGACGGCTAAAATGATGCAAGTTCAGTGGCGTGGCGTCAAAAATCCCAGTGGCGTGGTAGATTTCCTGAAATCGAGCAAATTTCATGCACTAAGTAAATTCTACGGTACGATAGAGGAAATTTTGTGTTTTAACAAAGTTTAGAGTGAAAAATGACCCCAAATTGAACTGAATGACCCTGAATAATGGTTTTAACGGTTCGAGGGATGTGGACCCTGTGATTTCTCGTGAAAGCCCAAATTTAGTTTCTTGCTGCTTCTTTCTTCGTCTTCAGTGTACGTGGTACAGACACTGCCGGCGGTCCCAGCCCCCTGTTTGGGGTGTCTGGCGGGATACAGGAAACCTGTACCACTAGCAATCGTTGGTACACCAGGCCAAATCACAGGTGGAAGATGTCAACGGGACACCCTCCAAGTGAGCAACAATCACGTGTTGGCAAAACTGTAGCGTTTTTATCCGCGACTGTGAATTATTGTCGACAATCCAGCGGGAACAAATTGCAAACAAATTGCAGAGCTGAAAGATCGCGTCCCCTTATGGATATCCCCAAATTTCCTTTACCTCTTTCTATGCTAATAAAAGGGAAGACTTGGATGCAAACCCTAACTATTCTACTACTGAAATGCGAGCAAGCTAAAGTCTACACTGCAAAAGGGGTTAAGTTAATTAATATTTAGCGGATATGTAAAAGGGTTCTAGTCTATAAAAGCTAATTAGAGATCGGGAGACCTCCAATCAAAAGGCACTAACTGAACTACAAGTCTAGTTGCGTAATACCTGATCTATTTCCACCCGGAAGACCTGGCGGTGTCCTACAATTCACCAATAACCACTAAAACACTATCCCCATACGGCGTGATTACACTAACTTCAATACTACACAAGCACGAACTTTAACTACACAAAGCCCAAACAACAAATAACTATTTTAAAATATTTGGAAAATATCGCAAATTCGAGAGCTTTGGAAAATACGAGTCTCTTAGTCAGAAGCCTGAGAGCCAGTCTCTTCCGGCGTCCTCTTGGATCCCGGCCAACCTAAAACCACCCCCTCTACTATATCCGGTCGGCGTCCCTTCCTTAGTTCATCTCCACATTTTATAATTAATTAAGAAGCTATGCGATTCGACCAGCCTTACGATACAATCCTGCTCTTAAAAGCTAATCACAGATTCACATATCCTATCAATGAAACAATTTAGTTATTTTATGCAAATCTAATGAATTACCTAACAAAATCCAAGCAGTCCGGTGGGGGCCTTTGAAGCTTTTCGAGCATGTGCAGGGTAGTGGGGGTCATTTAATGCATACGACAATCATGCAATTCTAAAAGCAATCTAATTTGATAGGTAGGTCCTATATATGAACAATTGGGTATTAAACAGGAATCTGGCTTGAGGTTTCGGTCGTCTAGCCTAGATGGCGACACCAGTTCTATTCTTGCAGTGAACTTTAATTTAAATTACAGCGTTTACGCCGAAAAGATCTGATTGGTTACATATGCGTCGGTTATGCCTACACACATGAGTTTCATACGGTGTTTAACGGGTTGTCGAGGCAATTTTAGCAGGAGTAATGTTTGATTCACGTCATGCAAAATTAGTGTATCTTGGCTACTCTACCTTTGGGGTTCATGCATTTACTGAATCAAATTTAGCAACAAATTGTAATGAATAATTCATTTACGTTATTAAATCCATTTCTCGGAAATCTCTACTGTGGGAAAAACTTTCTAAAAAATTGTATGCGAAGAAATTCGGTCATAAAGTTTACAGCGAGGGAGGTTCTTGGAACAGGGCAATTCAAGCAAAGGTTTCTACCAGGCCCCGGACCCCCCGGATATACAATGGCCGTGACGAAGGTGTGCACGGTTTATGACTTTTAGCAATAAATAGTTCTAACTTACAGTTAATATTCTCGCGCCCCAATGTCAAATTTTATACAAACAATTTAATGTGGATTTACCCAGGATTGGCTTTAACTGGCATATGTTACAGTACCCTTAGCGATATTGTTAATTTTAAAAAAAGAGTACTGGGAGCCTACTTCCCGGCAACCGCCCGAAATTGTACTTTCCAAAAAATTGTGATGGCAAACTGTTGCGTCCACGCAATTATTTTTATTTACATTTTTATTAATTTTCAATTTTTAATTTTGAAGCGGTCGTTAAGCAGCCCTCAATACATTTTTATTTCTATTTTCAAACTCCGAGGACTGCCTCTTTCACAATCCACAAAAAACTTCCTTTTTTTCGACCCCTTATCTACCAACAAGCCAGTGCGTATTGAGATTTCACACGAATCGCCGCGCGGCCGTGGATCTACGTCCGAATTGTTCTTATTTAACGACCCCCGCATTTCTTCGAGCATCCAGACCACCTCCTGGACGCCCGTGACCACCCCTACAACAACTACCCTCAGGTGAGTGGCAGTCCTCCCTACTTCCAGCATTTTTTTTGGTGCTGAGCTATTGGTCCTTCGTCATACATTTTTGGTCCTTCGAGCCGGATGGGCTACGCATTGAGGGCTGTTGTTGTAAATTTCAATATTCGCTCGATATAATTATCACCGCAACATCAATAACGCGTGCATTTTTTGCGCCGCTTATCTTTAAATTCGTAAACACCGCAAGTATTTTCATTTATTTCAATCCGCATTTTCTCGATTTGGTTAATTTGCATATCATTTTGATCATATTCAAATGGCTAACGCAGACAAGCTTAAACGTAATCGATTTCTTCGCAAAACGGAATGTAATCGTTTGCAGGAAATCTATGGACTCGCGCGGGATGCTCTGGCAGATGAGAGCAAACATTTGCTTTTTCGAGTTTGTTGTGAGGATATGCAAGGACTCGTCACCGAATTTTATAAAGCGCATAACACAATAATTGGATTAATTAATGATAATGACGACGAGTTCGCTGCCGAAGACAAAGTTAGGAAAGACTTTGACGCCGTTCTTGGTGCCGTGAAAGCCGCTTTTTACCAACTTTTTAGCGAAAAGGAGGCACGGGAACGCGGTGATATTGCTGCAGCACGTGCAATTGCTCCCCGCACACATATTAAATTGCCCAAAATTGATTTGCCGTCCTTTTCAGGCGACATTACCAATTTTATGTCATACATTGACATGTTTAATACGCTCATTCATACTTCTGAAGAATTAAGCAACGTCGAAAAATTCAATTATTTGCGTTCTTCTTTAAAGGGCGAGGCACTATCCTTCGTTCAACACATTCCGACGACCTCGAATAATTATATGTTAGCATATAACGAATTAAACAACCGTTTTAAAAATAGTCGTTTAATTTTGAAAGCCCACTGGGAGCTTATTGAGAACACAACTCAAATAAATTCTGAATCTCCTCACGAATTGCGCCATCTCATTGATACCTTTGCGAAAAATTTGAAGGCCATCGATAACTTTACGCTACCTAAAGACCTGTCCGATTTTATACTTTTTCAAACCTTGCTCAAAAGACTGGATACCAACCTCATAACACGCTTCGAGTTGTTTCATAATTCGAATGAGATCCCAACATATGCAAAATTATTCAGTTTCTTAGAGCAACATTGGACAGCGTTAGGTAACGTAAGTCACCTTCCAAAGCCATCAGTTAAACCTAAAAGGAACGACGCCATTAAATCTTCACCGCCCCGCAGTACTATGTCTTTACTGGCTAGTACAACTTTAACTAAATGCATTTTCTGTAATTCGAACCATCAAGTTTATCAGTGTCCGGAATTTATTAATAAAAATGCAAAAGATCGTTATGCTCTTGCTAAATCGAAACAGCTTTGCATTAATTGTCTTAGCAGTTGTCATGCGACCCGAGCTTGCAAATCTTCTTTTGCTTGTCATAAATGTCGTCAGCGACACCACACTCTTTTACATTTTGAGCAACCGCCTATTCCTATTCCTACTCCAACCCCACCGCCAGTAGAATCAACCGCACCTCCTGATTCGAATCTATCTACAATTCCTTCAGTCACTAGTGGCGCAGGATTTTCTTCATCGAAAGCAGGAGTATTATTATCGACCGCACGGGTGGAAATTCTTACACGCCAAGGTACCTATGAAATTTTCAGGGTTCTTCTTGACAGCGGTTCTCAAACGTCGTTTATTTCACAGAAAGCTTTAACTCGCATCGGATTCTCCACTCAAGGAGGTTCTTTGGTCGTGCATGGTCTGGGTCAGACTTCCACTGTTGCCACTTCAGGTTCAGTAGCCGTGTCCTTACGTCCTGTTGGGAAACCTTTTCCCATTTTTCACGTCGACGCTGTCGTACTACCGAAAATATGTGAGAAGTTACCTTCTGTACAAATCTCCATCGATAATTGGTCACATTTAAAATCTAGGATACCTCTTGCCGATCCCTCCTTAGGAACTCCGGGATCCATTGATGTTTTGCTCGGCGCTGATATTTTCCCGCAACTCTTGAGTGGTGAGGTAGTTAAAGGAGGACCTGGAGAGCCAGACGCTATTAATACCGTTTTTGGCTATGTCCTCACCGGAAAAGTCGGACCTTGTGCTTCCTCTCAAATTCAATCGTTTTTCTCTACCGTTGATTCCTCTCCAGATTCTCAGGATCTTCACGATTCATTGCAGAAACTGTGGGAAATAGAGTCGGTACCACAAGTTGATACTCCATCCCCAGAGGATGTTCTTTGCGAAAAAATTTATACTGAAAGTCAATCTCGAGATGCAAGTGGAAGGTATATCGTTTCCCTCCCATTTCGAGATCCGCTTCCACAATTTCCAGAGAGTCGGGATATCGCTGTTTGTCGCTTCCTTTCTCTAGAAAGACGCCTTTTAAAACAACCGCAGCTACGGCAACTGTACTCTGACTTTATGCAAGAATATTTGGAGTTACATCACATGGAATCTATTTCATTTGACCCCAATTCGAACGCTTCATTTTACTACATACCGCACTCCTGTGTTCTTAAACCAGAAAGTTTGTCTACCAAGCTACGTGTAGTCTATAATGCCTCGGCTTCCGCTCCTAATCAACCCTCGTTAAATGATTGCCTCCTCGTGGGTCCAAAATTGCAAAGGGACATACTCACGATTCTCCTTAACTTTCGGCTGCACCAGTTTGTTTTCACCGCAGATATTAAGATGATGTACCGCCAAATTTTGATAGATCCTCGACATTGTGATTTTCAACGCATTCTATGGCGCTTTTCGCCAAACGAACCCCTGCAGGATTACAAATTATTGACGGTGACGTACGGTATTTCAAGTGCCCCTTTCTTAGCCATTCGTACTATATTGCAGTTAGCCGCCGATGAGGGGTCTCAATTCCCTTTAGCTGCGCAGGTATTGCGTCAGTTCACTTATATCGACGACATCGTCACTGGCACATCGTCACAGGCTGAAGCACTTAGCCTGCGAGATCAACTCATATCATTATTACGTAAGGGAGGTTTTGAACTTCGCAAATGGGCTTCTAATGACCCTTCCATTCTTGCTGATTTGCCACCCTCTCATCTTTCCATGGATCCTCTTGCGTTTCAGGACGATGAAAATTGCGCCCTCAAAATTTTGGGCCTTCAGTGGAATCCCAGTTCCGACACATTTAAATTCTCCGTAAAGTCAACGGATCTTCCTTGCACCAAACGTAACCTTTTGTCGCAGTTAGCACGCATCTTTGACCCCATAGGGATACTGTCACCTCTTACGTTTCTCATCAAGCATTTGATTCAACGCATCTGGCTACTTAAGCTAGAATGGGATGATACGCCTCCCCCCGACATCGTTCGGATGTGGGAAAATGTGCTGGCTGACTTACCACAATTATCTCACTTGGCAATACCACGCCGGCTTCTCTCAGACAATTTCTTAACGTGCGAGCTACATGGTTTCGGTGACAGCTCTGAAAAAGGGTATTGTGCCGTCATCTATTTCGTCTTCACTCTCTCGTCAGGTGAAATTCAGACCTATTTCGTCTGCTCCAAATCCAAGGTGGCGCCTCTTAAGAAAATATCTATACCTCGATTAGAGTTGTGTGCCGCGGTGTTGCTCACTCGCCTTATCAATTTTGTTTGCAAGGTCTACAATGACCAAATTTCCTTTCACCGCATCTTCGCCTGGTCGGATTCTACCACGGCTCTGTCCTGGATCCGCGCTTCGCCTCATCGGTGGAAAACTTTTGTAGCGCATCGCGTTTCTTTTATTCAGGAAAAGCTTCCGATTTCGTCTTGGCACTACGTATCCTCGTCTGAAAACCCCGCTGATATCGGGTCGAGGGGCCTTTTTCCCTCCGAGTTAGTCGACTGCTCTTTATGGTGGGCGGGGCCTCCTTTCCTGACAACTAGTCAACGCTTACAGGACACAGAGTCCCCGGTTCCCGTTTCTTCTCACGCCTCTGATGAGCAGCGCGCTTGCACGTTTCAGGCTGTGGTTTCTCACCATTTCGTAGATGAACTTTTGGAGAACTTCTCCTCGTTGGCCAAAATAGTTCATATTGTGTGCTATCTTCGCCGTTTTGTGCATCAGCGTTTTTCCCCGAATGATCTAACCTCTGGTCCCATTACAGACTCCGAATTTAATGGCTCATTGTTAGTTCTGGTGAGACGGGTCCAAGCGATTTGCTTTCACGATGAAATCAATGCTTTGAAGTGCCGCAAATCTTTACCGAAGTGGCTTCTAAAACTTTCACCATTTTTAGATGCGGATGGGTTTATGCGTCTGGGTGGTCGCCTCGCTCAAGCTCCTATCCCTTTTGGCAAACGCTTCCCTCTTATACTCCCTGCAAAGCATAGGTTTACCTCGCTTCTGATTGAGTACACTCACTTCAAGTATTTTCATTGTGGCAACCAAACGGTTCAATATCTTCTCTCTTCGCAATTCTGGATTGTTTCAGCGAAACGGGCTATTCGGCGAGTTTTATCTCATTGTATTCGTTGTTTCCGCACTCAGCCTATAGCTAGTCAACCGCCTTTAGGAAATCTTCCTTCTTCACGCGTTTCTCAAGTCAAACCCTTCTTGCATTCGGGCGTTGACTATGCGGGGCCCTTTTGTATAACTCCTTCGAGAACTCGAGGGTCAAAGCGGTTGAAAGCTTACTTATGCCTTTTTGTTTGTTTCGCGACGAAAGCGCTGCACCTAGAGGTCGCTTCTGACCTTACGGCTGATTCTTTTTTGGCCGCTTTGCGTCGATTTATCGCCCGTCGCGGCAAGTGCCAACACCTTTATTCAGACTGTGGGACTAACTTTGTTAGTGCTCATAGACAGTTAACCGAAGTCATGCAACAGGCTGTCGCCACCGAAAAGATTTCGTGGCATTTTAATCCTCCAGCCGCCCCACACTTCGGCGGTCTCTGGGAGGCAGGCGTCAAATCCGTCAAGACGCACCTTACCAGAGCCGTTGGGGAGCAGCTTCTAACATTCGAGGAGCTTTCAACTCTCTGCGCCCAAATTGAGGCCATGCTCAACTCCCGTCCCTTGCTTCCTTTAAGCTCGGATCCGCATGATTTGCAAGCCTTAACTCCCGGCCATTTTTTAACCCTTTCGCCTTTAGTCGCCTTGCCCGAAGCTGACCTCACAGCCATTTCTTTAAATCGGCTTTCACGATGGCAATTAATTCAGCGTCTTTTCCAAGGCGTGTGGACTCGTTGGTCAAATGAGTACCTTCAAACTTTGCACCAACGCTCGAAATGGCATAAGAATAACCGTCCAATTGACATTGGTTGTCTCGTTCTCCTCAAGAATGAGGCCGCTCCTCCTCTCCAGTGGCGTCTCGCGCGAGTGACGGCCGTTCATCCTGGAGTAGATGGCGTCATCCGCGTAGCTACCGTGAAAACAGCTACAGGGTCCTTAAAAAGGCCCGTTGTCAAGCTGTGCGGTTTGCCATTTGAAAATTAGTTTTTAAAAAAAAATTCTTTGCATTTTTTGGTGGGCGGTAATGTTGCGTCCACGCAATTATTTTTATTTACATTTTTATTAATTTTCAATTTTTAATTTTGAAGCGGTCGTTAAGCAGCCCTCAATACATTTTTATTTCTATTTTCAAACTCCGAGGACTGCCTCTTTCACAATCCACAAAAAACTTCCTTTTTTTCGACCCCTTATCTACCAACAAGCCAGTGCGTATTGAGATTTCACACGAATCGCCGCGCGGCCGTGGATCTACGTCCGAATTGTTCTTATTTAACGACCCCCGCATTTCTTCGAGCATCCAGACCACCTCCTGGACGCCCGTGACCACCCCTACAACAACTACCCTCAGGTGAGTGGCAGTCCTCCCTACTTCCAGCATTTTTTTTGGTGCTGAGCTATTGGTCCTTCGTCATGTTGTTGTAAATTTCAATATTCGCTCGATATAATTATCACCGCAACATCAATAACGCGTGCATTTTTTGCGCCGCTTATCTTTAAATTCGTAAACACCGCAAGTATTTTCATTTATTTCAATCCGCATTTTCTCGATTTGGTTAATTTGCATATCATTTTGATCATATTCAAATGGCTAACGCAGACAAGCTTAAACGTAATCGATTTCTTCGCAAAACGGAATGTAATCGTTTGCAGGAAATCTATGGACTCGCGCGGGATGCTCTGGCAGATGAGAGCAAACATTTGCTTTTTCGAGTTTGTTGTGAGGATATGCAAGGACTCGTCACCGAATTTTATAAAGCGCATAACACAATAATTGGATTAATTAATGATAATGACGACGAGTTCGCTGCCGAAGACAAAGTTAGGAAAGACTTTGACGCCGTTCTTGGTGCCGTGAAAGCCGCTTTTTACCAACTTTTTAGCGAAAAGGAGGCACGGGAACGCGGTGATATTGCTGCAGCACGTGCAATTGCTCCCCGCACACATATTAAATTGCCCAAAATTGAGTTGCCGTCCTTTTCAGGCGACATTACCAATTTTATGTCATACATTGACATGTTTAATACGCTCATTCATACTTCTGAAGAATTAAGCAACGTCGAAAAATTCAATTATTTGCGTTCTTCTTTAAAGGGCGAGGCACTAACGTCCTTTTCAGGCGACATTACCAATTTTATGTCATACATTGACATGTTTAATACGCTCATTCATACTTCTGAAGAATTAAGCAACGTCGAAAAATTCAATTATTTGCGTTCTTCTTTAAAGGGCGAGGCACTATCCTTTCCTGACAACTAGTCAACGCTTACAGGACACAGAGTCCCCGGTTCCCGTTTCTTCTCACGCCTCTGATGAGCAGCGCGCTTGCACGTTTCAGGCTGTGGTTTCTCACCATTTCGTAGATGAACTTTTGGAGAACTTCTCCTCGTTGGCCAAAATAGTTCATATTGTGTGCTATCTTCGCCGTTTTGTGCATCAGCGTTTTTTCCCGATTGATCTCACCTCTGGTCCCATTACAGACTCCGAATTTAATGGCTCATTGTTAGTTCTGGTGAGACGGGTCCAAGCGATTTGCTTTCACGATGAAATCAATGCTTTGAAGTGCCGCAAATCTTTACCGAAGTGGCTTCTAAAACTTTCACCATTTTTAGATGCGGATGGGTTTATGCGTCTGGGTGGTCGCCTCGCTCAAGCTCCTATCCCTTTTGGCAAACGCTTCCCTCTTATACTCCCTGCAAAGCATAGGTTTACCTCGCTTCTGATTGAGTACACTCACTTCAAGTATTTTCATTGTGGCAACCAAACGGTTCAATATCTTCTCTCTTCGCAATTCTGGATTGTTTCAGCGAAACGGGCTATTAGGCGAGTTTTATCTCATTGTATTCGTTGTTTCCGCACTCAGCCTATAGCTAGTCAACCGCCTTTAGGAAATCTTCCTTCTTCACGCGTTTCTCAAGTCAAACCCTTCTTGCATTCGGGCGTTGACTATGCGGGGCCCTTTTGTATAACTCCTTCGAGAACTCGAGGGTCAAAGCGGTTGAAAGCTTACTTATGCCTTTTTGTTTGTTTCGCGACGAAAGCGCTGCACCTAGAGGTCGCTTCTGACCTTACGGCTGATTCTTTTTTGGCCGCTTTGCGTCGATTTATCGCCCGTCGCGGCAAGTGCCAACACCTTTATTCAGACTGTGGGACTAACTTTGTTAGTGCTCATAGACAGTTAACCGAAGTCATGCAACAGGCTGTCGCCACCGAAAAGATTTCGTGGCATTTTAATCCTCCAGCCGCCCCACACTTCGGCGGTCTCTGGGAGGCAGGCGTCAAATCCGTCAAGACGCACCTTACCAGAGCCGTTGGGGAGCAGCTTCTAACATTCGAGGAGCTTTCAACTCTCTGCGCCCAAATTGAGGCCATGCTCAACTCCCGTCCCTTGCTTCCTTTAAGCTCGGATCCGCATGATTTGCAAGCCTTAACTCCCGGCCATTTTTTAACCCTTTCGCCTTTAGTCGCCTTGCCCGAAGCTGACCTCACAGCCATTTCTTTAAATCGGCTTTCACGATGGCAATTAATTCAGCGTCTTTTCCAAGGCGTGTGGACTCGTTGGTCAAATGAGTACCTTCAAACTTTGCACCAACGCTCGAAATGGCATAAGAATAACCGTCCAATTGACATTGGTTGTCTCGTTCTCCTCAAGAATGAGGCCGCTCCTCCTCTCCAGTGGCGTCTCGCGCGAGTGACGGCCGTTCATCCTGGAGTAGATGGCGTCATCCGCGTAGCTACCGTGAAAACAGCTACAGGGTCCTTAAAAAGGCCCGTTGTCAAGCTGTGCGGTTTGCCATTTGAAAATTAGTTTTTAAAAAAAAATTCTTTGCATTTTTTGGTGGGCGGTAATGTTGCGTCCACGCAATTATTTTTATTTACATTTTTATTAATTTTCAATTTTTAATTTTGAAGCGGTCGTTAAGCAGCCCTCAATACATTTTTATTTCTATTTTCAAACTCCGAGGACTGCCTCTTTCACAATCCACAAAAAACTTCCTTTTTTTCGACCCCTTATCTACCAACAAGCCAGTGCGTATTGAGATTTCACACGAATCGCCGCGCGGCCGTGGATCTACGTCCGAATTGTTCTTATTTAACGACCCCCGCATTTCTTCGAGCATCCAGACCACCTCCTGGACGCCCGTGACCACCCCTACAACAACTACCCTCAGGTGAGTGGCAGTCCTCCCTACTTCCAGCATTTTTTTTGGTGCTGAGCTATTGGTCCTTCGTCATACATTTTTGGTTAGGACATTAGTGCCTCATTTGTACTAATTTGTGCTTCACATAAAGCAATTAGTGCCCTAAGTTACTTTCTAGGATAAAGAAAATAACTTTTCGATAACCCCCAAAAATTATATACCTTCCTATTTTTTGCTATGCCAGAGCCTTTAGTGACACCATTGCACTCAGAAAGAAACAGAAAATCGCTTTTTTTGAAGAAAATCTTTCTTACAGTTGATGCTATTTAAATGAAACTTGGAACTTTTATACTTTTGACAGCTGTCAATTAAATGGCGTTGACAGAAATTTTCTAGGCCTTCCAGATATCGAGCAACGACAGTCAACTTTTCTTTTTCTTATGGCCGCCATATTAGATACTGTAACATATGCCAGTTAATGCCAATCCTGGGTAAATCCACATTAAATTGTTGTATAAAATTTGTCGTTGAGGCGCGAGAATATTAACTGTAAGTTAGAACTATTTATTGCCAAAAGTCATAAACCGTGCACATCTTTTCGTCACGGACATTGTATATCCGGGGGGTCCGCGGCCTGGTAGAAACCTTTGCTTGAATTGCCCTTTTCCAACAACACCCTCGCTGTAAACTTTATGACCGAATTCCTTCGCATACAATTGTTTAGAAAGTTTTTCCCACAGTAGAGATTTCCGAGAAATGGATTTAATAACGTAAATGTCTTATTCATTACAATTTGTTGCTAAATTTCATTCAGTAAATGCATGAACCCCAAAGGTAGAGTAGCCAAGATACACTAATTTTGCATGACGTGAATCAAACATTACTCCCGCTAAAATTGCCTCGACAACCCGTTAAACACCGTATGAACCTCATGTGTGTCGGCATAACCGACGCATATGTAACCAATCAGATCTTTTCGGCGTAAACGCTGTAATTTAAATTAAAGTTCACTGCAAGAATAGAACTGGTGTCGCCATCTAGGCTAGACGACCGAAACCTCAAGCCAGATTCCTGTTTAATACCCTATTGTTCATATGTAGGACCTATACCTATCAAATTAGATTGCTTTTAAAATTGCATGATTGTCGTATGCATTAAATAGCCCCCACTACCCTGCACATGCTCGAAAAGCTTCAAAGACCCCCCACCGGACGGCTTGGATTTTGTTAGGTAATTCATTAGATTTGCATAAAATAACTAAATTGTTTCATTGATAGGATATGTGAATCTGTGATTAGCTTTTAAGAGCAGGATTGTATCGGATCACTGGAAGTTAGCGGACGACTTGAAGCACTAATGTTTTCACACCCCTTCATCTTTAGTGCTTCATTCGTGCTTCTTAGTGCTTCAACCCCAACCACAGCGGACCAACCCTTCCAGAGTTATTGACACTTCTTTTTCGTCCGCCAACTTCACACTTAGCGAACGACTTGAAGCACTAATGTTTTCACACCCCTCCATCTTTAGTGCTTCGTTAGTGCTTCTTAGTGCTTCAACCCCAACCCCAGCGGACCGACCCTTCCAGAGTTATTAACACTTCTTTTTCGTCCGCCAACTTCACACTTAGCGAACGACTTGAAGCACTAATGTTTTCACACCCCTCCATCTTTAGTGCTTCGTTAGTGCTTTTTAGTGCTTCAACCCCAACCCCAGCGGACCAACCCTTTTAGAGTTATTAACACTTCTTTTTCGTCCGCCAACTTCACACTTAGCGAACGATTTGAAGCACTAATGATACAACACCCCTCCATCTTTAGTGCTTCGTTAGTGCTTCTTAGTGTTACAACCCCAACCCCATCAGCGGACCAACCCGTCAGGAGTAATTAGCTCTTGTTTTTCGTCCGTCAACTTCACACTTAGCGGATGACTTGAAGCACTAATGTTTTTACAACCCTCCATCTTTAGTGCTTTGTTAGTGTATTACAAGTAAAGTCGGGTGTCAACTTTTCATTTTCAAATGGACATACTTACCCGGTTTTTTTACACAGTCTAACAGCTAACTTTTTTAACCGATCTTCTAACTCTTATAGTTTTCGAGATCCCAATAGTGCAATAATGCAACTTATTTTTATTGCCCTTTCATTTTGCCCCGCGCAGTATTTCACTTTAACCCACCAGCGCAGCGGGGCAAAGTGAAAAAAATGCTGGTGGTTAAAACTCGAGTTAAAACGTTCATTTTTTTAAGTGTTTCTTTTCCGTTCCGTTTTTGTTTTCATATATATTTTTACTAAATAAATAGTATGTTGTTCTTTAGAACTAGCACTTTTATTTCAAAAAATATTCATTAAACTCATAGTGCCGTCTTCTGTCTTAAGTATACCACTTTGCCCTACCTTCCCCTACTTCGAACTATGCCAACGGCGTTGACAACACGCTGTTTTTTATAATACCTATTACTTTTGTTTGCGCTAAGAAAGGCGTCGAAAAATCAAAAAATTAATAATTAACAAACTTCCGTAGTTACTCCTTATCTCTCCTTATTTCTCGGGAATTTTCGTCTTGTATTTTTGCGGATAATACTTGGTTAAAATATTGTCGTAAGTTTCTGTTACACCCTGTATAGGTACAAAATAAACATTACATTAATACTTTGAGCAAGTCGCATTCATATGTAACATTACAAAAATTTTAGGCTACTGAAGACTATTGAAGAATTCAACCAGTGTGTAATAATAGCCGAAATTTGGTATGTGCAGCTTGCATTGGAAAAGGAAGAACTGATTAGATTTTGGGATAAATCGGTCCGCAGAAAGTACCATTTTGGCACATCAACTTCAAAATTTTAAATGCCGCAAACCCCCATTTTTCACATCACCATAAGAAAGCTCTTTGAATTCTGCTTCCAAAAATGTATTAACACTTAGTACCCTTTGCCAAAAAAGTCATCAAAGACACGCTACACCCGAAACTACTGAAGATATCGAGATGAAATTTGACGCACACGTTCAGTGAGCACCCTGTAGGTGATGATGCGATTTTGAGCCAGATCGGTTGATTCCATTTTACATTATATCCAGATTTAAACGTCTACATGGCGCCCCGCCTACGTTTACATAGGGAGCGCCTCTAATAAATCCGGAGAAAAGTGCGCTTCTTTTGCGAACGTTGGAAATGGAACACAAACTTATATAGAAGAATTGTTGGCAACAAATAGATCTACGAAAAAGTCCGCAACAGCATATCTACCTACAACAATTGTTTTTGCTTTAATTTTTTGTAAAAATCGGTTTGAGTGTTTGTTGTGGGCTATTCCTCATAGATACGTATGCTGTCGCCGACTTTTTGGTAGATACTTTCATAACCAACAATTCTTCTATTTATGATTTGGTTATATCTTCAACCGTTTACTCACCGTTCAAGTTATCAATTGCTAAAGGAGGACTTTTCGCGGACTTGCCCGCGATGAATAACGCGTCGTCTTACGTGGGCGGTGCGCGCAGTGACGCTCGAAACGCCTGTCGCTATACCGCTATCTCAAACCAATACAAGTGACTATTTGCGTCTTGAGTGAATATTAAACGACTCTGCGCCCATTCTAGACACAAATTTAGTACAAATATTCAAATGCAATGGCCTGCTACAGCAGGGCACGACGCGCGTACCGCCCACGCAAAACGACGCCTAACTGAGACGTTCTAAATAGGTTCAATGCTTGACTTTCATTATTATTGAACAGAGAGGTACTGAATTGCCAAAAACATCAAATTTTTACGTTTCATTTTCTTGCATTTCTATATACTTACAAATTCTGTGAAAAAGTAGAAGTTTCTACCATCTCCGAGATTGCCAATTTTTTTTATTAGGATATAGATAGATAGATAGATTTATAGGATATAGATCACAGCCTCCAGTCTCATCCGATCAATCCTTCCAGAGTCATTAACATTTCCTTTTCGTTTGACTTCAACCTTAGCCAACGACTTCAGTGTTTCCGTTGTTAAAAGGGGGCGGTACAAGTACACATTACATAACTTTAACATTACGTATATTGCGTACGTAACATTAAGTTTACGTAACACTATGTTTACGTAACAATATGTTTACGTAACACTATGTTTACGTAATACTATGTTTACGAACACTATGTTTACGTAACACTAAGGTTACGAAACATGAAATTTACGTAGTCGGGGACTTCGAAAATGCCCAACCCAACGCGACGATTCACCATGTCAACAACTTCAACGCTGCAATTCCAATGATTGTCTGACCGGTCTGAATCGTCGCGTTGGGATGGGCATTTTCAAAGTCATCAACTGTACCTGCCCTGCGGGTTATTTCGCTAAGCTTTTCTGTAGGAAATATACATTCTCTTAATCCACTTGGAGAATGTATAAATAGGTAAGGTAACCATTGAAAAAGTTAATTAAATAAGGAAAATAAATCAAAATGTATTAAAAAGAATACAAAAGCACGTGAGGCAAAACTTTTACATTTGCGCTTATATCATCATACTTATGTTTCATATCGTCGAAACGTTCCCACATCCCATCATTTCGACGACAGATAGCAGTGTAGTGACCTATCGCTGTTCTTAGGTGGGAAGTAATTGGGGCGATGAAATTGCAGACACCTCGAAGAATGTAGTTCCTCTCATCAATTTTAATGGACAAAGGAAGCTCCGATAGTAAGCATTCTCCTGCTGATTCCACCTCTATGAATACCAGTGGCGAGTAGATCGTCTTAACCCTCATTGGAGCTTTACATCGATCACACAATTTGTCCAAAATTAAATCAAGGCGAATCTGCAAATTTTGTAGGCCCATATTGGGTTCAGATTCTGAATGTCGTAAAAAGATTAGTGGCAAATTCCTTTGAAAACTATTTTGGCAGTTGTCACAATCATTAAACTCACTTGCTGAGTGAAGGTTAGCAAACATATTCCTAATAACATGGGACACAGTTGTTATACCCGCACACTTCCACATATCAACTCATTCTTTGTGAAACAATCGCTATCCCACAGCACGCGTCCCCGCATGTTATACACTGCACTGTTGGTGCCATTTTCTAGAATTGATTCTATCAGTTCTACTACGGGACCTCGTTTGGAAGAAAGGTATTGTTTTGCTTCTAAGCTATCACAGTAGCAAGACATCAGGCACTGAATGCAACAGTCAAATGCACAAGTATTTCTGTAAAAAACCTTACGGCCAATGTAAATATGAGGCCTCTTGAGCAAATTGCCGTTGCTTAATACGCCCAATTTAATTTTCTTCCCATCTATTTTATAGAGAACTTCAGGGCACGGAGTTCCATAATATGAAGTTCTTTTTCTTCTTTTTCTGGGAATTCGTGCCAAACACATCCAATTCTCTTCCCAATTTTCTGAAATGATACGTTTAAGCATTACCTAACATCTCATTGATTCCGTCCTAAATATACCTTCAATCTCTTCCTGTGCTTCAACGGACAATTCAGTTTCCATGAGCCGAACCTCAGTATGATCTGACGAGTTAGCAGGCGATCGCAGTTGAAGTATTTCTAGAAAATATAGTTAGCTGTGTATATAAAAGGTAAAGACAAAATTAAACCTTGCTTGAGAGTAGAAATTTCGCCATTCAATTCAAGAGATTCACCATTAGCATTTGGGTGATTTTGTGTAATGTGGTGTTCTACGAAACTATCGTTACATTTTATGGCATCTTCAACCTTCCGGTCTTGAGGTTCCAACAAACTGTTGTCTACAACACAAAATCCATCTACACATACCTACTTATAGTAGCATTCGTAAGTACTGATGCTATTTTGTCACTACTAACTAATATGTATACAGGGTGGTCCAACGAAAAGTTTCCACCCCTAATATCTCGTGAACGGAACGAAATATAAAAATTTGCTCGGACAAGTCGATTTTTGTTTCGAGGGGGGCACTTTAATCCGCGGTTGGTGAAATTCCACAACGCAACCCCTAACCCCCGCTAACCCCAACTTCAAAATCTCAAATGGTAACCCCCCACTCGTGATGCATAATTTTAAAGCAAATTTAATTGACAATCCAACGATGTAAAAATTTCTGGGATTTGATCAACTCCAGCGCCCTCTACTGTTAAATTTTAAATTATTTTAGGGCCCTCCGTGATACATCATTTGAAATGGTTTGAAATTCTCTGTCAACCGATGCAAGAATTTTTGAAATCCATTCACTCGTTCAAAAGTTACATTGAAGAACATGAAATCCTAGAAATCCTTCAAGTTTACGCCCGTAACTTTTGAACGAGTGGATGGATTTCAAAAACTGTTGCATCGGTTTAGAAAGAATGTCAAACCCTTTCAATTGATGTATTACGAATGGCCCTAATGTAATTTAAAATTTGACCGTAGAGGGCGCTGTAGTTAAATAAAGCTCAAAAATTCTTACAGCGTTGGATTGACAATGAAATTAGCTTTGGAATAATGCATCACAAGTGGGGGGTTGCCATTTCAATTTTTGAAGAGGGGGTTAGTAGGGGTTAGGGGGTGTGAGGGAAAATTTCACCAAGGGCGAATTTACGTGTCCCCCTCAAAATAAAAATACACCTGTTCGAGCAAATTTTTATATTTCGCTCCGTTCACGACATATTCTGGGTGGAAACTTTTCGTTGGACCACCCTGTACATACAGGGTTAGTACAGTCCCGGGACGGTCAGTTATCTCCGTTATTGTTAAACTGGAAGTGACCCTAAAAATCGTTTTTTAAATAGAATCATAAATTTTTCTCAACGGATTCGGGATTATAAATTTTTCAAAGTTAAACATATGTCGTACTTGACCAGAAGCAACCAGAAGTCAAGTCGCGGCCACCCTGGATTTTCAAGAACATCGAAGAAATCGGTCAAAAAGCAAGATTTTTCAAAACCGCAAGAACACGTCAACCTTATTTTTTTAATACAAATTCAACTGTGCAATTACATTTCTTTTTATTTGTTATTTGTATTTTATTGTATTTATTAAATTTTCACAATCAGCCAAAATAGGAAAAAGAATTTTAAAAAAGGTATTGGCCGGTTGAATTTGCTTTAAAAAAAATAGGGTTGACGTGTACTTGCAGTTTTGAAAAATCTTGCTTTTTGTTCGATTTCTTCGATGTTTTTGAAAATCCAGGGTGACCGCGACTTGACTTCTGGGCAGGTATGAAACATGTTTTTAACTTTAAAAAATTCGTAGATGCCCAATCCGTTGAGAAAAAAGTATGATTCCGTTTAAAAAAGCGATTTTTAGGGTTACTTCCGGTTTAACCGGAAGTCCAAGAAAATTTTTAAAAACAGCTTTAAATCCCCTACATTCAATTGTGCCTGGTTGCCAAGTTTCAAAGTAAAATCTTAAGAAATAACGAGATAACTGACCGTCCCGGGACTGTACTAACCCTGTATATTCAAAGGGCCGGTTTTTAGTGCCGTATTCCATCTCATGTTAAATTGAACATGAGAGTTGTCAACCCAGTTTCCACATGTTAAAGAAGAACCGGCCCATAAATCATATGACTTACCTCGATTTTCATTCATTTCATTTTCAGTTTTTGCTGCTGGCAGGACTGGAAGTGCTGCATTTTGCTGAAAACAAAAAAAAGCACAACCTTTGTTTTAAACTTGCAACTGTTACTATAAATTTCATGGCATCAAATAAGTGTCCTCCTCGATATTCGACTCGAGCGAATTTTCATATTTCATTTCGTTCAAGAGATATTCGAAGTCAAAATTTTCTCGCGCACACTCTGTATACAATTCCTTCTACTGTAAGTAGTAACTAATAGGAAAAAAAACAAAAGGACGTACCATAACCGTCTTATTTTCAGCTTTGGACTTTTCATATTCTGCCGTTGCTACCACTACCATGCCTTCCAAAACTTCAACATGACGAGTGAAAAATTTATCTGCGGCCATGGGTAGATGGGTGTTCTTAAAAGATCGATGCTTCAAATCATTGAAGTAACTCTCCACGGAAGCAGAGGATTCTGTCTCATTTCCATACCCATAAATTCTGTTCAGTGTTGCTGACCACAGTGGATATGTTTTAAGAAATCTTGTCAATTCTTTCGCAAAATCTGGACAAAAGTGTGCATTATCATCATCAGTTTCTAATTTCGTCTGACACAAACTCCTGTTCCTAATGGTCTCGATCCATTTGTTCACCGCATTGTTGCTTTTAATGTGTACTTCTGGTTCATCAAAATCACTTATCATCTTATCAGAACCTTCTTGATTGTCATCATGTTCCACCATATCAACAGCTTGTAGACCAGAGATCTTATGCTTTAATGCTGTTTTATGCCGCTCAGCTGGAACAGGTTCCCCTTCTAGATAGCCCACGCATTCACTTTTGCTTACAACAAATAATCCTTCGATAATAGACTGGCTTTCCTGAATCGATAGAGATTTTATCAAGAGTACGATGCAACGAACGTAAAATTCTTTTAAACGTTTCGACTTCCCTTTAAAGCACTTCCATCTTGTCACCATCTTGACCAAATGAGCAAAATCAATGCGTAAATACACTTTTGGAAGACGGACATCAGTATTTTTATCGAGGAGGAATGTCATAGTCAGTTCTATGTAAGAATTTAAAGATATTTCGTTGAATGCCCAACAAACTGCTCCTAATAAGGCGTAAGAATGGTCAGTAATGATCATGTCTGGATGTTTAGCGCCGTGCTTTACAAATGACTTCAACCAATATGCAATTGTATTTGTATCTTGTAATTCGGACAACATTTGGACAACCGGAATTTGTCCATGTTTTACCGATAGGTGAACAACCGCTGAATACAGAAAGATATGATGAGACATATTTCCATAAGGTCTTTGGAATTTTTCGATTACAGATCCTGTCGCATCGATGATGAGACGATGTGGGTGTTTTGTTTTGTCTTCACAGTAAGCATTGTACAGATGCAACTGTTCTTGGGTCCAATAATGCAAAAAGAAGTAATCCAACGACACCTGACTAATCACATTTAGGTACGGATGTGTCCATTTCAAAATAAGTAATTTTTGTATGGGACATTTTACGGCAGTTATGGAGAGGGCCTTCTTTTTCACTCTCTCAGATTTGCATTTTCGTAGCACTTCAAGTGATGGAACGGTTCTCAACTTTGCATCTTCTCTATGAGATTCTCTTGCAATGTTCCTGAGAACTTGCGCTGGAGTTCGTTCACTGAGTTGATTTGCGATTTCAATCCTGCGGTCACCAGCAAGTTGACGCTTCGATTTTCCAGTGTGTAAATTTGTATTCAGATTCCGAACCTTGCATTTTAACACCATAATACCATCATCGTCAGAATATAATCCTTCTGAGAAAATTGTACAGTTGCATGCTTTGCAGCGGGCACGTATCTTGATAAAATTATTTTTGAAATAGGAGTCTTTGAACACCCATATGCAATGGCTTATTGAATTCACGTCCAAAAAGAGACGGTTTAGAATATCAGTCCAGCCGCTTTGAAGATATTTCTTCTCTTCTTGTGTGGGTTTCATTCTCGACCAGTTGTTGCTGTCTATTTCTAAGTCAAAAAAAATATCTGAGCTCTCGTCACTCTCGCTGTCGGTATTATCATTCTGCAAATTTTGAACCCTGTTGAAGTTATTTTCGCTGACTTCCAGGTCAACCCAACAATCATTATTTTTTCTAACAAAGGTATAAATAGCCTTTGCGGTCATTTTTCCACTTATATGTTTGGAGATTTCTTGCCAAATTTTAGCAGTCGATACATTCAGGTTCTCTCGAATTTCTTCTTTGTACAGCACTAAAATTTGCACTATTTCTTCTTTAGGAATTTTGCCCACTCTCATCTACAACAAGAACTGTTGAAAGAATGTGACAAACTACAAGTTTTTTGTGTAATGCAAAAGTACATCGAGGGCCATTCAATGTTGCCACGTTAGCGCAGCAAGTTACTAAAAGCCAATTATTGCAAAAACATCTTCACGTCTTGGAGTCCCAACAAAATCGTTTTTAAAAAACGTCTGTCCGTGTGTCGTTCTTGAAACACGCCACTACCCAAACTACTGGACTGATCTGCCTGAAATTTGGTATGTGAAATTTGCATGTCCCGGAGAAGAGCTGATAAGATTTTTGCGCAAATCGGTTCAAGAAATCAATTGAATTCAACAGTAATAAAATACTGGGGGGCTGATCACTAGTGGAATTAGTTGTACTTACATCCGGCTTGGAATTAATTCCGGAATTATGGAATTATTCTGGAATTAATGGAATTAGTTGGAATTAGCCGGAATTAGTTGGAATTAGTTGGAATTAGTTGGAATTAGCTGGAATTAGTTGGAATTAGTTGGAATTAGGTGGAATTATCTGGAATTAGTTGGAATTAAGTGGAATTATTTGGAATTGATAAGTATATCATTTAAAAGGAATTAGTTGGAATTAGCTGGAATTAGTTGGAATTATTTGGAACACACATTTGGTATACACTTTTTTGGAGTGATCAGCCCCCCATAAAATACGTCTTGCGGTCGTGCAACTCGGGCTTTCACATATTTTTTTTTCACATATTTTTTTAAACCGTCCATGTTGGCTACATTTTTGAAAAGATATTTTTTCTGTGTAACTGGCAGTGTTAAAATCCAATATGGCGCCCATAAGAAAAAGAAAAGTTGACTGTCTTTATTCAAAATCTAGAAGGCCTAGAAAATTTCTGTCAATGCCATTCAATGGGCAGCTGTCAAAATATAAAAGTTCCAAGTTTCATTTAAATAACATCAATCGTTAGGAAGATATTAATTTTTCTTTAAATTGGCAATTTTCAGATTATTTGTGATAACTCAGGAACGAACGAATCACAATATCGGGGAATTCTCTTCAGATTCTTAATCGACAAAAAATAGCGCAACTTTTCTGTAGTTTAATCAACACCGTATCTTTTACCGTTGAGGAGATCCCAATGGTGAGCATCGAAAAATTACCCACCCTGTATAACAGCTGTCGAATCCGATAGCAAGAATATTTTTTTTTGTAAAATAAATTGAAACAAGGGCCCTTTTGCCACTAAAATGACATTTTTCGAAAAAAATGGCACTAAGGTTTTCGGCTTGAAAAAAAACTAGCTATCAAATCCGGTAATAAAAATATACAGTTATGCATAGGTTTTTTTTCACGGCACCATTTTTTGGCCAAAAGGGCACAAGTGTGAACACATTTTTAGAAGCAGAATTCGAAGAGCATTCATATGGGAACGCGAAAAATGGTGGTTTGCATTTAAACTTTTAAAGTTGATGTGCCAAAAAGGCACTTTCCGTGAATACTGAATATGTGTGCCAAATTTCATCTCGATAAGTTCAATAGTTTGAGTTGCAGCGTGATCACAGACAGACACAGACACACAGACAAACAGATAGACAGACATACGACAGACAAACAAACAGACATTTTTTCAAAAACACGTTTTTGGGTTCCCAGGACCCTGAAACGTAAAGATTTCATGTTTTTGGCGATTCGATTTTTTTGAATTTTCCGATCGATTCCAGTAACTGCTTCGCGAGCGTAGAAGTTAAAAAGGACTGTCCTTTAATCCTCAATTTACGTACAATTTACGTACGCATCGAGAAAAAAGGGGACAAGCGGCACAAAGTCTAAAAATACGGTACATTTGAAGGGACAGAAAGTCAAGCGGTACAGACGTTCAAAAAACGGAACTGTCCCATGACTGTCCCTTGAAAAACGGTACGTCTGGTCACCTTAGCTTTCTCGAGTGCTAATAATTGATCAAGCAATCAGTCACCCACCCGCCCTTTCTAGCGCAATAAATAATGTGATAATTAAAATGTCTTACTTACCTTGAAGTTTATTTAATTTGAGGAGTTAAGGTTCACCAAAATGATTTCTGCACGATTCCACGTGCACGGGTACAAAACACAACACACATGCGACGCATAAAATCGACTCCGTAGTAGACCGAACCGGGGCCGCATGTAGGCGAGTTGCCGGGCCCCTCCGAAGCCCCATCGGCAGCTCCCCGCTCGCCGCGCTAAAGTTATACAGGGTTTGTTCAAAGTCCCGTGACGGTCAGTTATCCCGTTATTTATTATTTCACAGCACCCATTATGTTGCAAAAATATTGAACTTTTCGTTATTTTGTGATTCTTCAAGAAATTCAACATTTTTATTTTTTCCTGAAATCTCGGATTTAGCCATTTGGAGCCATCCTGAGCAACTTTTCCTTATAAAATTTTCCGATAAAAAAATGCCTAATACGATTTCGTCATTTTTGGCCTCTTTATTAAATCGCAGTGGGCTGGGATTTCGGTCTATAAAAAAAGTGAAGTCTCACGCAGGTGCAGATTTTGGAGCTCTACATGCAGAAAAAAAGAACGCATTGATTCGGTTAAAATTAACCGAAATATTTGGGTGGTTCCAGTTAAAATAAGGCACACTGTAATACTATATACAGGGTGTTTTGCAACCGCGTGTAAGTTTTTTAACCTTTGATTGCCCATCAAAAAATGCAGCAGAGAAGCGGCTGGAACCTCCCCATCGCGTGGATCTTTGTATTCTGTGTAGATAGTAGTCAATTCAACAGAATTTTTTTATGCTTATCGACTGTGACTAATTTCGCAATTTTCTGACAAATACCGACATCACTCATCACATTTGGCCAGTTTGCCACCCTTTTGACAATAACTGATACTTAATATCAAAAATATTTTTTTCTCTATTTGCCACTGAAATGGCAGAAACTGTGAATACATTTTTAGAACCAGAATTTGATCGTCTTTCTAATGGCGACATAAAAAAGGAAGCCTTGTATTTAAAATTTAAAGTTGATATGCTTAAATGGCACTTCCCGTGCACCAATTGCTTCCAAAAGCCTTTCAGGTCTTCAACGGGTCATCCAATCTCCATGTACCAAATTTCAGCCAAATCGATTCACTAATTTGGGCTATAATGTATTTCTAGTGTTATTAAAAAATTTCGATTTTTTGACCCAAAGAGCACTAAATGCGAACGAATTTTGTCTTATTTAAAACCAGAATTTGAAGACCTTTCTGATGGTGACAATAAATCTTTCAAAAACTTGTTTTGGATGGTTAAACGAGTGAATCATTTTAAAGTTGGAAATTGGTGTGCCAAAACGGCACTTTCCGTGGGCCGATTGAATCCAAAATTTGTTCAGCTCTTCGACGTGTAATACAATCCCCATGTGCAAAATTTGAGCCAAATCAGTTCAGGGACTTGGGCTGTACCGCGATTATAAAGTCCTATAAAAAAATCAATTTTTTTTAAATTTTTGGTCAAAAGGGCACTAAGAATGAATACATTTTTACAAGCAGAATTTGAAGGTCTTCCTTATGGTGACGTGAAAAATGGGGGGTTGTATTTAAAATTTAAAAGTTGATGTGCCAAAATGGCATTTCCGTTTGCACGATTGGCTCCAAAAGCTTTTCAGATCTAAGTTAGGTTACGAGATGCCTATGTTCCAAATTTCAGCCAAATCGGTCTAGTAGTTTTGGCTGTGGCGTGATTACAAACGAACGTACGAACGTACGAACGTACGTACATACACACAGACACATTTTAAAAACCCCTTTTTTGGGTTCCTGAGACCTCAAAACGTGAAGATCTGGTGCTATCTCAAATTCGAAAATTTTAGTGATTGCAGTAACCTCCCATTTTTTTTAAATTGTGATGGGGTTGGGGAGGTTAAAATATTCCAGTTCTTCAGGGGGTCACACAATCTCCATGTATCAAATTTCTACCAAATCGATTTAGTAATTTGGGCTATAATGTATTTTTAGTGTTATTATAAAATTTCGATTTTTTGAACCAAAAAGCGCTAAATGCGAATTAATTTTGTCCTATTTAAAACCAGAATTTGAAGACCTTTCTGATGGTGACCATTAATCTTTCAAAAACTTGTTTTTAATGGTTAAATGAGGGAATAATTTTAAATTTGGAAATTGGTGTGCCAAAACGGCACTTTCCGTGAGCCAATTGAATTCAAAATTTGTTCAGCTCTTCGACGTGCAATACAATCCCCATGCGCAAAATTTCAGCCAAATCTGTTCAGGGGCTTGAGCTGTACCGCGATTTTAAAGTCCGATAAAAATATTTTTTTTTTATTTTTTGGTCAAAAGGGCACTAAGAATGAATACATTTTTAAAAGCATGATTTGAAGGTCTTTCTTATGGTGACGTGAAAAATAGGGGTTTGCATTTAAAATTTAAAAGTTGATGTGCCAAAATGGCATTTCCGGTTACACGATTAGCTCCAAAAGCTTTTCAGATCTAAGTTAGGTTACGAGATGCCTATGTTCCAAATTTCAGCCAAATCGGTCTGGTGGTTTTGGCTGTGGCGTGATTACAAACGAACGTACGTACGTACATACACACAGACACATTTTAAAAACCCCTTTTCTGGGTTCCTGAGACCTCAAAACGTGAAGATCTGGTGTTATCTCGAATTCGAAAATTTTAGTGATTGCAGTAACCTCCCTTTTTTTTTAAGTGGTGAAGTAGAGTGGGGAGGTTAAAATGGTGACGATTGGCACAAAATTGTTTAGGTCGAAGTCGTCTCCTGAGGAAGTTAGCGCTTTACCATAGGGAGCAGTTTTTCTTATTTGGATATCTCTAAAACCACTCATTAAATTAAAAAATACCAAGAATAGTAAAAGTTGCAGTTTAAGCTGCCCTTTACAACAGGTACCACCATTTTTAAAATGCGTGACCTTGAAAAATTTTCCAGTTACCTCAGGTACGGATATCTCTAAAACCACGCATTAAATCAAAAAATACGAAGTATAGTAAAATTTGCAGTTTGAATTGCCCTTTCTAACGGACACCACCATTTTTAAAACGCGTGACCTTCAAACATTTTCCGGAAGAAAAATGTCAAAGGTGTTTCCGTTTTCTGGGGATCCCGTGGTCATAATGCAACGAAATTCCCCATGTAGATGTACATTCGCTGGCTACTAGTGTCCACCAAACTTCATTCAAATCCGTTAATCCGTTCCTGAGATAACTAAGAAAAACTCCTCCCGATGGCTGACTTGAAAGCTCTATAACTTGCTTAGGAGACGACTTCGACCTAAACAATTTCGTGCCAATCGTTACCATTTTCGACGGGCAATCTGAGGTTAAAAAACTTACACGCGGTTGCAAAACACCCTGCCTTTTACAAAGCATTTTTATTTACACCAGTCCAGAAGACAGCCATAATTCCCTAATTTAAAAATTTAAATGCAAACCCCCACTTTTTGCGTCACCATATGAATGCTCTTCAAATTCTCCTTCTTCTAAAAATGTATTCACACTTGTGCCCTTTTGGCCAAAAAATGGTACCGTAAAAAACCTATGCATAACTATATGTTTTTATTACCGAATTTGATAGCTGATTTTTTTCGCGCCGAAAACCTTGGTGCCATTTTTTCGAAAAATATCATTTTAGTGGCTAAAGGGTCCTTGTTTCAATTTATTTTACAAAAAAGGTTATCCTTACTATCAGATTCGACAGCTGTTGTATTGCCGGATCAAAAACTTAAAGCAATTTTTTAGAAAATTTCCATTTTAGGGACAAAAAGGCCATTTTTTGAATTTTTGTTAGCAAGAGGGCATATTATCATTATCGAATTCGATTGCTGTTGCTTTGCCGGATCGAAAACCTTAGTGCCATTTTTGTGAAAAACATTTGTATTTTATATTTTGGTAAATGAGCGCCGGGCGCATCAGCCATGGACAACCGCCCGCACGTCCGGGGACCTTAGTTAAATGAAGTTAAATGCTACATTTACAAATTCTGTGAAAAAGTAGAAGTTTCTACAGTCTTCGGCACTGCCAATTTTTTTAAATGGAATCATACTTTTTTAACCTCCCCAACTCCATTACAATTTTAAAAAAATGGGAGGTTACTGCAATCACTAAAATTTTCGAATTTGAGATAGCACCAGATCTTCACGTTTTGAGGTCTCAGGAACCCAGAAAAGGGGTTTTTAAAATGTGTCTGTGTGTATGTACGTACGTACGTACGTACGTTCGTACGTTCGTACGTTCGTACGTACGTTCGTTTGTAATCACGCCACAGCGAAAACTACTAGACCGATTTGGCTGAAATTTGGAACATAGGCATCTCGTAACCTAACTTAGATCTGAAAAGCTTTTGGAGCCAATCGTGCAACCGGAAATGCCATTTTGGCACATCAACTTTTAAATTTTAAATGCAAACCCCCATTTTTTACGTCACCATAAGGAAGACCTTCAAATTCTGCTTCTAAAAGTGTATTCATTCTTAGTGCCCTTTTGACCAAAAATAAAAAAAAAATTGATTTTTATCGGACTTTAAAATCGCGGTACAGCCCAAGCCCAAATTCTGTTGAATTAACTACTATCTACACAGAATACAAAGATCCACGCGATGGGGAGGTTCCAGCCGCTTCTCTGCTGCATTTTTCTCAATGGAATCGGAAACGGAAGTTGGCGGACGAAAAAGAAGTGTCAATAACTCCGGAAGGTCCGCTGGGGTCGGGGCTGAAGCACTAATGAAGCATTAATGATGGAGAGGTGCTGAACCTTAGTGCTTGAAGTCGTCCGCTAAGCGTGAAGTTGGCGGTCGAAAAAGAAGAGTTAACAACCCTGATAGGGTTGGTCCGCTGGGGTTGGAGTTGCAGCACTAAGAAGCACTAACGAAGCACTAAGAAGCACTAACGAAGCACTAAAGATGGAGGGGTGTGAAAACATTAGTGCTTCAAGTCGTTCGCTAAGTGTGAAGTTGGCGGACGAAAAAGAGGAGTCAATAACTCTGGAAGGGTTGGTCCGCTGGGGTTGGGGTTGAAGCACTAAGAAGCACTAATGAAGCATTAATGATGGAGAGGTGTTGTACGATTAGTGCTTCAAGTCGTTCGCTAAGTGTGAAGTTGGCGGACGAAAAAGAAGTGTCAATAACTCTGGAAGGGTTGGTCCGCTGGGGTTGGGGTTGAAGCACTAAGAAGCACTAACGAAGCACTAAGGATGGAGGGGTGTGAAAACATTAGTGCTTCAAGTCGTTCGCTAAGTGTGAAGTTGGCGGACGAAAAAGAAGTGTCAATAACTCTGGAAGGGTTGGTCCGCTGGGGTTGGAGTTGCAGCACTAAGAAGCACTAACGAAGCACTAAAGATGGGGGGGTGTGAAAACATTAGTGCTTCAAGTCGTTCGCTAAGTGTGAAGTTGGCAGACGAAAAAGAGGAGTCAATAACTCTGGAAGGGTTGGTCCGCTGGGGTTGGGGTTGAAGCACTAAGAAGCACTAATGAAGCATTAATGATGGAGAGGTGTTGTACGATTAGTGCTTCAAGTCGTTCGCTAAGTGTGAAGTTGGCGGACGAAAAAGAAGTGTCAATATCTCTGGAAGGGTTGGTCCGCTGGGGTTGGGGTTGAAGCACTAAGAAGCACTAACGAAGCACTAAAGATGGAGGGGTGTGAAAACATTAGTGCTTCAAGTCGTTCGCTAAGTGTGAAGTTAGCGGACGAAAAAGAAGTGTCAATAACTCTGGAAGGGTTGGTCCGCTGGGGTTGGGGTTGAAGCACTAAGAAGCACTAACGAGGCACTAAAGATGGAGGGGTGTGAAAACATTAGTGCTTCAAGTCGTTCGCTAAGTGTGAAGTTGGCGGACGAAAAAGAAGTGTCAATAACTCTGGAAGGGTTGGTCCGCTGGGATTGGGGTTGAAGCACTAATGAAGCACTAATGATAGAGAGGTGTTGTACCATTAGTGCTTTAACTCGTTCGCCAAGTTCACGCAGCCGATTGTATCGTAAGGCTGGTCGAATCGCGTAGCTTCTTAATTAATTATAAATTGTTATAAAATGTGGAGATGAATTAAGGAAGGGAGGCCGACCGGATATAGTAGAGGGGGTGGTTTTAGGTTGGCCGGACCCAAGACGACGCCGGAAGAAGGACTTGCTCTCAGGCTTCTGACCAAGAGACTCGTATTTTCCAAAGCTCTCGAATTTGCGATATTTTCCAAATAGTTTAAAATAGTTATTTGTTGTTTGGGCTTTGTGTAGTTAAAGTTCGTGCTTGTGTAGTATTGAAGTTAGTGTAATCTCGCCGTATGGGGATAGTGTTTTAGTGGTTATTGGTGAATTGTAGGACACCGCCAGGTCTTCCGGGTGGAACTAGATCAGGTATTACGCAACTAGATTTGTAGTTCCGTTAGTGCATTTGATTGAAGGTTTCCCGATCTCTAATTAGCTTTCATAGACTAGAACCCTTTTTCATCCGCTAAATATTAATTATTTTAACCCCTTTTGCAGAGTAGACTTTAGCTTGCTTGCATTTCGGTAGTGGAATAGTTAGGGTTTGGTAAAGCGCATCCAGTTCTTCCCTTTTATTAGCATAGAAAGAGGTAAAGGAAATTTGGGGATATCCATAAGGGGACGCGATCTTTCAGCTCTGCAATTTGTTTGCAATTTGTTCCCGCTGGATTGTCGACAATAATTCACAGTTGCGGTTAAAAACGCTACAGTTTTGCCAACACGTGATTGTTGCTCACTTGGAGGGTGTCCCGGTGACATCTTCCACCTGTGATTTGGCCTGGTGTACCAACGATTGCTAGTGGTATAGGTTTCCCGTATTCCGCTAGACACTCCAAACAGGGGGCTGGGACTGGACCGTGTCTATACCACGTACACTGAAGACGAAGAAAGAAGCAGCAAGAAACTAAATTTGGGCTTTCACGAGAAATCACAGGGTCCACATCCCTCGAACCGTTAAAACCATTATTCAGTGTCATTCAGTTCAATTTGGGGTCATGTTTCACTCTAAACTTTGTTAAAACACAAAATTTCCTCTATCGTACCGTAGAATTTACTTAGTGCATGAAATTTGCTCGATTTCAGGAAATCTAACCACGCCACTGGGATTTTTGACGCCGCGCCACTGAACTTGCATCATTTTAGCCGTCGTAATTACGTCAAGAGTTGTCATTGCTCGAAACTTGTCTTGCACCCCTCCTAACACTTGCCTGTATTGTGGGTTGCTTCCCAATTTAGATACCCGGATTTTTTGCAAGTCCGGTAATATTATTTAATTTTGGGGATTAATTCTTTTTTCAGCATTCGGTAACGGCACCCTTCATTTTATAAAACTAGCTCAGAGTTCATTCATAATTTAGAAACCCATTGATTTAGGTTGGGGATTATAATTATTGTATTTTTTCTTTACCGTGTAAATTATTTCCCTCGAGCTCCTTGAGCAAGAGGTGTTTATTTTATTGTATTATTTTTTGCGGCCAGACTTTGTTTCAGTGTGAATAAATTGTTATTTGGAAGATCCGTTTTATTTCCTGTATCCACGGCCGCGTAAAACGAACCACAACCACAACGTAATTAAATTTAGGGGTCCTTTTGCAAGATTGGAGGGATTTCACAACGGTCCCCCTTTCAGTAGAGTCAGAAAGTTACAATACCTACACAAAAAATTGGCTTTTCAAAACGACAAAAAGAAAATAACGCGCATTTTAGAGAATTCCTATCCTAATTTAAATATAATAGAATAGCTTTAGCTTTAGCTTTAACAAAGTTAACGTCACTTCAAAAAGTTTGTAATAGGTCAGCGTTTTTAGTGCCGTAGCGGAATACGGAGGTATAGTTTGTCAAGAAATAATTGAACAGCCATAAAGACAAACCTTTTAACTTAAGCCGACTGCCCGTTCAGGTTGACAATGCAGGGGAATTCCCTCCATAAATCATTCTACACAGCCAAGTGTTCAACTACGAGAGCGCCGTACAAGATTTTATGAGGGAATTCCCCTGCATTGTCAACCTCAACGGGCGGTCGACTTAAGTTAAAAGGTTTGTCTTTATGGCTGTTCAATTATTTCTTGACAAACTATACTGAACTGTTAGTGAAATCGCTCGCTCGGCGGCTCGACCGGCCGACCACCTACCCCGAAAATCTCGGCGGGGATTGTTTTTGGGCCATATCGAACCATAGTAGTCGAAGTTACGGATGAAAAACCGAAAGAAATTGCAATTGTCGACGTTTGATCGCAAACGCTGCCTCAACGCTTGAAGATAGATCAAAAGTTTGAAAGGAGGAATCGGCGGCATTGAAAAGATCTACAAAAAAGTCCGGGATCTACGATGATCGTTTTTGTGTTTTAGTTTTTGACGAAAATGGCTTCGGTCGCTTATTGTCGACTATCCGTAACAGATATTTATATGCTGTCGCGGACTTTTTTGAAGGTCTATTCCTTGTCTACATTTCTTCCTTATACGATTTTAATCCATCTTCAAGCGTTTAGGCAGCGTACGCAGTCGAATCGCTGGAAGCTGCGTTTTTTTCTCGGGAGCGAAAAATTATTAATTGTAATAACTCGAGAACGAGTGGAGGTATCTTACTGAAACTTGGAAATGAAGGCGAAGGGGCGCCAATTTTGGGGGATGAAAGGACCCCGCACCGTTTGTATGGGAAAACATATTTCGGTTAAATTGGCTAATTTTCACATATGTTATAGTTGAAGACCTACTGAACAAAATATGTTTCGGTACCAAAGTTCGCTAATGGACAGTTTTTGAGATATAGCCCCTTAAAAATTAAAAAAAGTGCTTGTGACAACCATTGTTTAACATTTGTGGCGTCTTCACTAGATTCTTTCAATATCTTACTATGGAAACCGATGACTTTTCGAACAAGATTTCTGATGATTTTAAGAACGTTTTGGTTTTTTTATTGTTGAAAAGTCATCGGTTTCCATACACATATTGAAAGAATTTAGTGAAGACGCCACAAATCTTAAACAATGGTTGTCACACCAACGGGCCATGACTCGAGCTCTAACATCATAGCTTGACGAGAGCAATTTTTTTCATCTTTAAGGGGCTGTATCTAAAAAACTGTCCATTAGCGAACTTTGGTACCGAAACATATTTTGTTCAGTAGGTCTTCAACTATAACATATGTGAAAATTAGCCAATTTAACCGAAATATGTTTTCCCATATAAACGGTGCGGGGTCCTTTAGGTGTTGAAAATCACAAAAATACGAAAACCACTCAAATGTTGCACGTGGAGGTCTGGAACCCGACACACAGTTAGAAATAAACTCACCCCTGTAAATCAGTGGTGAAGTAATGAGGGGATGAAAAGACTAAATTACCGCAATTTTTCAATGAATTGGATTAGGGTGGTCTTTATGCACTTCGCTGATGAGGGTCAAACAACCCGAAACCGGTCCGAAGTTTTTGAATGGTGGCGAGAAAGATTCAGATGTTTAAATTTGTTTGTCGCGGCTGGCAATTTGAAGGTCACTGCAAAGTGCCCTCGCTTTTCTTGTGCTCACTTGACCATCCTTCCGGTAGAGGGTGTCAAAACTTTCTGTCACTTCTTCATTTAGATTACATATATGTTTTGCCGTTTTCACTTTTTCGTCCCTCTTCGCAATATTTCAATCCCCCAAACGCTGATGTAATTGGATTATTTTCGTGTTGTTTTGTGTAATTCTACTTAACAGCAGTTAATTTTTATACCCTTTGACTTTTCATCCCCCTTTACGATTTTACAACCCCCTATCCGTTTATTTTGCTAAATTAGCGTAATTTCGTTATTCTTCGGTTATAAATTGAACTCATTTAGAAGATGTTTACCCTTTTCACTTTTTTCAACCCCCTTCGCAATTTTTCGACTGTCGAAACCCTAATTTACATATAATTTGGTTATTTTGGTATTATTTTCTGTAATTTTTTACTTAACAGGGGTTTATTCTCATACCCTTTGACTTTTTATCCCCCTTTACGATTTTTCAACCCCTTAAATGCTAATTTTGCAAGATCCGCGTAATTTCTAGAACTAGTGGAACTTAAAGAAATATCTATTTGCACTTAGAACAAATACCGATCGGTAGAAGTACTAGAATAGTACAATACCTACCTAAAACCATAAAACAAACATCTGGCTTGTTGGGCGTACTTCTAAGGGTATCATCATAAATCGAGCAATAAACTCAAAATTGCTTCCCAGACTTCCGGCCAGATTTTCCAAAACACAAAAAAAATAATAAAAGCACGTTTCTGCAATAGCGAGCAGTGCTATTTGCATTTGTATATGTCCATGGTTGTCCGGAATGATTTGCCTCAAAATTCTGCGAAGGCGATAATCAATCGATTATAACGAAGCAGTTAGTTAAGTACCTATATGTTACAAAGATTAAAGATGACTGAACCTCACATGCAACGCATATCATCGATAAATCGTTGAAAAATTAGGGTTTTTTAAAAATGCAAAAAATACGTCAACTTTATTTTTTTTTGATAGAAATTGAACTGTCCAATTAGGTACATTTTGTTAGATTCTTTTTGTTGTTTTTTCTTTCTTCAATTTTCGCAATCAGACAAAATTGCAACAAGAACTTTAATAAATAAATATATGATTGAATTTGTATTAAAACAGATATTAAAAAAAATTGCAGACTTACGGAGTTACAGAGAATTTTATAAGTATAATTAGATACCTACCCTTTAAGATGATCTATCACCATGATGGGCCTAAATATAATTTAAAATCTGATCGGAAAGGTGTGGGCGGAAACAGAAGCGTAGCTTGATGTGAGAAAAAATTTAGAGAGTACATTTATTGTAAGTGTTTGAAGAGCTTACGGGTCAAATAGATTATTTTGACTTGAGCACAGATCAGTAGGTACAAATGGTAGAGTAAAAGCTGGCATAGCAAAAATTAGAAAAGTGTAATTTTTGGAGGTTATCGAAAAGTTATTTTCTTTACCCTAGAAAGTAGCTTAAGGCACTAATTGTTTTAAGTCAAGCACAAATTAGCACAAATGAGGCACTAATGTTTGCCATCACAATTTTTTGGAAAGTACAATTTCGAGCGGCTACCAGAAAGTAGGCCCCCAGCAATATTTTTTTTAATTAACAATATTGTTAAGGGTACAAACAAATCTAGCATGGGCACAATTAAGCTCAAATAGGGCACTAATCGTGAGATATAAAATTTGGCAAAAGTTTGCATTACTAGGGGCTTCCGACAAGTTGGCCCCGAAACGGATTTTTTTAAATAACTTGCCAAGTATTGGAGCACAAATTAAATAAATATGTGCACAAATGAGCACAAATGAAGCACTAATTATTGTCATAACATTTATCGCCATAGCTCTAATCTAGGGGCCAACTTCACGGACCCGAGTTCCTACAGTTACCCCGGGTCTTGCAGACGAGCTTCGACTGACCAATTATATCAACAAAGGGAAGGAAACCCCGTTGGCGTTTAGAAAGTGGGACCTTTTCACTTACCCCGAATTACCGAATGCAACCGAAATTAATTGGAATTTGAAGACATCCCAACTGTACTGTTGGAAAGTCCTCGATATATAATTCTAGGCTTCCAAACGGGGCGAGAGAAAGATTATAAACAGAATATGAGTCGATTTGATCATTGTGATTTTAGAGATATTAGGGTTTATTTGAATACACAGTTTTACCCATATGAAAATTTGGGGATTGATTTTTCTAAAAATAAGTTTGCGAATCTCTATGAAATGTTTTCACGTTTTCGTCAAATATATTATGCTGGCACAGAAATGGAAACTGCCATTTCACCTGAACAGTTTAAGGATTATTTTCCCTTAGTAGTAGTCGATTGCTCAAGACAAAAATTCACCATTCCCACACAAGCAGTGGCATTACGTATAGTGATTCAGACCCATAAACCTATCCCCAAAGGTACGAATCTTCATTGCCTAGTGATTCATGATAGAACGTGTGCATATAATCCTCTAACCAAAGCTGTGAAACAACTATGAATGCGATAGTGGATATACAGGGATTTTGTGTGGCGAAAAAAGAGTTCATCCCCAAAGAACTTGCTATAATAAAGGACGAAAAAATTGCACATTTTGTTTTCAAACCACTCTACCCTTTCGAATTTTTATCACCAAAAGATCAGTTTCAGACTAGATGGATTACCACAAATCATCATAGTCTAAAGTGGGGTGAGGGGGTGACGCCGTATAAAAATTTTGATACAATAATTAAATCTCTTACAAAAGATGTCAACATAGTCTATGTCAAAGGGCGGGAAAAAGCACTATTTCTACAAAAGTATATTAAGAAAAGTGTTGTGGAGCTACCTGAAAGACCTTCCTTGAAAGCGGATATACCATCATGCCTATTTCACACAACAAAGAAGCAGTGCTATTGCAGTTTAAGTAATGTTAAGTTTTTAAAAATTAATTTTATGGAAGAAAATAAAAAGCAACTATAGTTAGTAGCAATTAACAGTCTGTAAAAATGCCTCAAGGTGAGCGCTGGATTACATGTCCTCGCTTTGCAGGACATCGACTCAAACAGAAACATATGCAACGACATTTACGAAAATGTCAAGGTTGGCAAAAACAGGGAAACATTTACTTGTATGAGAACACGACAAATTCCTCACCTCTCAATAACCTTCAGAGAGATTCATCCAGTATTTGGAACTCCAATGTCTGCAAAAATGCGTCAACCTTCCCATAATCGAGATATATATATATAGAGTAGTTTCGATTCGAGAAAGTATCAGTCCAATAACAACTACCAAATGTTTTACCGATTCAAGAGTTCCGGTGCGGTGAAGTTTGTAGAGGCGGTCTACCAAAATCAATTGGGCCACATAGGTATGGAAGACGAGTGGTTAGACTATTGGCTTAAGAAATCCATCTGCCTCAGCTGCCATAGTGCGGATATCCTCGGGAGGGACGAGGAAATCCACCTAACACAGGCTAATAACGAAACGTTCCAAATAGATGTTGTGGTGGATTTGTATGAGTTGCGAGGATTGGTTCGTCGCTATGGCAGTGAGTGTGATAATTGCAAGACCCCCTTATTCACGTTGGAAACAGTTAACCCGAGGGAAGCCCTTCATCGCACAACGGAGCTAAGATGAAAATCATGAAAAATAAATTTTGTTTTTTTTGTAATCTTTTTTTCGAATCAATATACCGGGTGTATCATTTTCCGCGCCGTATAGGAGATTAACATGGGAAAACGAATTTTATTTTTTCCTTGCTCCAGGAACAGATTTAAATCAATGCTAGCTTATCCAGTGGATAGACCCGGCTGGCCGGTATCCTGAAAAAAAAGATTGCCTGCTAGTGCCCTTTGGTTACTTAGCAGGAATTTTTGAAAAATTGGATTTTAAAACGACGCGCGCATTACTTCGTGTACTTTCGGTGTAATTCGAAGCTTTACGTAAATTGTCAGCCAGGGCCGAATCTGCGATTTTTGACCTAATTGTTGACATTAAGAAAGCCGTGGCTTGAAATTATTGTTTTAAATCTGGAGCAAATCGTTCTATTTTACCTTCTTGCTGACGCAGAATTAATGTACCTACCAGCGGCGACAAGCGGCAGCCGACAAGGGTTCGGTCAGACTTGGTTGACGACCTAACCTCAAAAATTTACTTGGTCAAGTAAATTACTTTGAATTGCAATTATGAGGTAAGCTCTTACTCGGTGTTAGCGTTTAATTAATCAATTATTCTACTTTAGGTGGCAATATTGTTAGTGGTAGTTCGAACAAGAATCAGAAGGCATTCTCGGGTTTGGCAATGACCTCCCATCGTAAACTGTCTTTATCTTTTACGTTACCTATTTGTGTTAAAAGGTTTTGTAAGTGAAGACACAAGTAGGAGTTACATGTATTCGTGGAGAGAACATTTTGTATTCCCTTAATTAGTTGTAGATAGTTAGAAGTTGTTTGGTAATGTTTAAGAACCCTGTTTGGAAAAGCAGCTGCTGACAACATCGGTACTGGTAATTAAATTGGAACTTGAGACATCATGTTGTATTTACCTAATAAAATGCTTTTTGAACTTATTTCCAAATTTTTCAGTTCAAAAGAGTCAAATTTTGTCCATTATTGGCTAAGTTGTTATTGAATATTAATCACTAGCAGAGTGGCACTAAAGAATAGATTGTTAAAACTGAGTAATGGAAGAAGCCAAGAACGCGTTTAAAATTCTTTATTAGTAATAGTTTTTTAAAACATCGACAGCTGGCACAATTCCATTTTTGTATCTTTACATCAATCCTGACTAAATTGTAGCAATATCACAAACCACCACTACTTTTAATAACACTCCGCCATGCAGTGCATAAAGAATTAAATAACAATTAGTAACTTTCCAGTATAATTCTTCTTGCTCAATTTTTCAATGGGAATGAGTAAACGGATGAATTTTTCCCCTGGTCCAGGGCAGTAAGATGGCATGGCATCCTGAAATAAATGTGATCACTGTTTATTTATTATGAGGGAGGTACCTATCCCTATCACAAAAAATATCCATTGTACCTACCTAATCAATTTAACTTATCCGCTCATCCGAAGGGTTATTGGTAAATGGGTTGTTGGCCTGGGACAAGGGTTTTCTCTGGAATAAGCCGTTGTTGTTTCGTCGATGTTAATTTCATAATCACAACAATCCAACCAAAAGCTGTGTCAAAAGTCTTGTTGTCACCTGTCAATCTAATTTCCATTTTGGCGACGTATGTTTTTTCGCGCTAAGGTTACCAGTCAGCCTGGTTATTGACACCGTGCGGGGTGCGTTCAGTTAAGTAGTGCTGCTGGGTGGGTAAATTGGCGTTGTAGTACTTACACAGTGTCAACAATAGCTGCTTTCCGTTTACACATTTGTCGGAGAAAACTCCGCTATTTGATTGGTCAATTACAAATGAACCAATCAAATTGCTGAGATTAATTGAGGCTCCTCAGGTAAATGTGTAAAAGGAAAGCGCCTAACGTCAACGCGTCACTGCGCAGACCACGTTGACCAGGTAACGTGAACACTAATGTTGTCGCGTTCTTTCTTATGTATGCTACAAACAAAAGACAAAAACATGACCAAGTAGGCGACCAGGCTGACTGGTAACGTTAGCGCGAAAAAACATATGTCGACTGAAAGGAAATTAGATTGACAGGATTGACAGGTGACAACAAGACTTTTGACACAGCTTTTGGTTGGATAACAACGGCTTATTCCAGAGAAAACCCTTGTCCCAGGCCAACAACCCATTTACCAATAACCCTTCGGATGAGCCTTACTGTGATATTGTGGATTGTCAACAAGTTAAATTGATTAGGTAGGTACAATGGATATTTTTTGTGATAGGGATAGGTACCTCCCTCATAATAAATAAACAGTGATCACATTTATTTCAGGATGCCATGCCATCTTACTGCCCTGGACCAGGGAAAAAATTCATCCGTTTACTCATTCCCATTGAAAAAAGGCGGTCTCGGAGACGGCAGGAACTTCTACGCCGCACTGCATTGGATTAATAACAGCAGCATTTATTAAATTTTTAAATATTTAAAATAAGAAAGTTGCTATGCCAAAAGGGCACTTCGGGTTGACTGATCGGCTTCAAAATCTAATCAGCTCCTCTCCCGCACAGACAATAAAATAAATTGCCACTAAAATGACATTTTTCGAAAAAATGGCACCAAGGTTTTCGGCTTGAAAAAAAATCAGTCATCAAATCCGGTAATAAAAATATACATTTATGCATAGTTTTTTTTCACGGCACCATTTTTTGGTCAAAAGGGCCCAAGTGTGAATACATTTTTAGAAGCAGAATTTGAAGAGCATTCATATGGTAATGCGAAAAATGGGGGTTTGCATTTAAATTTTTAAAGTTGATGTGCCAAAAAGGCACTTTCCGTGAGCCGGTGTAGCCCAGATTCTAATCAGCACCTACAAATCTCCCACTGAATATGTGTGCCAAATTTCATCAAAATCAGTTCAGTAGTTTCGGCTGTAGCGTGTCCACAGACATACGGACAGACACACGGACAGACACACGGACAGACACACGGACAGACAGACACACAGACACACATTTTTCAAAAATAGGTTTTTTGGGTTCCTGGGACCCCGAAACGTAAAGATTTGATGTCAGTTCAATTTCGAATTTTTGATCGATTTTATACATATACTGCTCCGCCTTGAGCGTAGAAGTTAAAATTGAGCAAGAAGAATTATACTGGAAAGTTACTAATTGTTATTAAAAGTAGTGGTGGTTTGTGATATTGCTACAATTTAGTCAGGATTGATGTAAAGATACAAAAATGGAATTGTGCCAGCTGTCGATGTTTTAAAAAACTATTATTAATAAAGAATTTTAAACGCGTTCTTGGCTTCTTCCATTACTCAGTTTTAACAATCTATTCTTTAGTGCCACTCTGCTAGTGATTAATATTCAATAACAATTCAGCCAATAATGGACAAAATTTGTTTCTTTTGAACTGAAAAATTTGGAAATAAGTTCAAAAAGCATTTTATTAGGTAAATACAACATGATGTCTCAAGTTCCAATTTAATTACCAGTACCGATGTTGTCAGCAGCTGCTTTTCCAAACAGGGTTCTTAAACATTACCAAACATCTTCTAACTATCTACAACTAATTAAGGGAATACAAAATGTTCTCTCCACGAAAACATGTAACTCCTACTTGTGTCTTCACTTACAAAACCTTTTAACACAAATAGGTAACGTAAAAGATAAAGACAGTTTACGATGGGAGGTCATTGCCAAACCCGAGAATGCCTTCTGATCCTTGTTCGAACTACCACTAACAATATTGCCACCTAAAGTAGAATAATTGATTAATTAAACGCTAACACCGAGTAAGAGCTTACCTCATAATTGCAATTCAAAGTAATTTACTTGACCAAGTAAAATTTTGAGGTTAGGTCGTCAACCAAGTCTGACCGAACCCTTGTCGGCTGCTGCTTGTCGCCGCTGGTAGGTACACTAATTCTGCGTCAGCAAGAAGGCAAAAAAGAACGATTTGCTCCAGATTTAAAACAATAATTTCAAGCCACGGCTTTCTTAATGTCAACAATTAGGTCAAAAATCGCAGATTCGGCCCTGGCTGACAATTTACGTAAAGCTTCGAAGGACACCGAAAGTACACGAAGTAATGCGCGCGTCGTTTTAAAATTCAATTTTTCAAAAATTCCTGCTAAGTAACCAAAGGGCACTAGCAGGTAATCTTTTTTTTCAGGATACCGGCCAGCCGGGTCTATCCACTGGATAAGCTACCATTGATTTAAATCTGTTCCCGGAGCAAGGAAAAAATAAAATTCGTTTTCCCATGTTAATCTCCTATACGGCGCGGAAAATGATACACCCGGTATAAGCTGTGAACAAACGTGATCATTTCTAGTGTTTTTCACACCACTGCTTGAAAATGTGTGGTAATTCGATAGATAAAATTCACCCCTTCGATTGTTTTGAAAAAAGATTGCTTACGTTTGAAGACTGGCCGTTACAAATACCTGATCCGATAACTTTAGCAAAATGCGGGTTTTATTTTGAAAAAAAAAGTGGTATGTTCGATCTGACAACTTGTTTTTATTGTGGAGTGGGTATTCGAAATTGGACCGTTAAAGATAGTGTGCAACATGAACATCTAAGATATTTCCCTCACTGTCCATATGCAAAACTAATTATAAGAGCGTCTAGCAACAAACCGGAAAGAAGAATGTGCGATCGCTGGTTGGTTGGGGTAGTTAGCACATTATCACTCGTCCTGATGACCTTGATTTATTTCCACTATTAAAAGTGGAGACGCGCTGATGTTCCTCAGTACTTTTACTTTCAAGATCATGAATACATCCAGTGATAAAAATGCGAGTGAAACGCTTATGCTTAACGAAAGAGTGTTTTTTCTAAATAATTCAAAAACTAAATATTTAAGCGTCGGTTTAATAAGTGATGTAAAATTCACTCCAACTATTCGAATCGCTGGATTACCATCCAGACAGTGGATTGAGATGACAAAAGAAGATTTTGTGGAGTTTTTGAGATATCGACACTGGATGGAGGATATGATTAATGGGAAACCAGCTCCAACCCAAGAACATATTAGATTGAAAAAACTTGTGATTGGGTACCTTCACATCAATGCCTCAAACATTATTTCCCTTACCACATCTTCGAATGGTTCCATCATATACCTGGGCAATCCTTCGCTACAAACCATTTTTCAAATGTCTACCGTTATTCAGGAACATCTCGATGCTCTAGAGAATAACGATTTTCCACTTTTTTATAAAATGATTATACGTAAGGCGGCTCGCATGGAGGGTGATTGCTTGAGTAATATAGTGGAAAGCCTTCAAGATTATTATCCACAAGCCAATACCTGTGTTTTTAAGGAACTTATCAAAAGTGCTCCCGAAATAATTCGAAAAGACATTGAGAACTTAATTTAAAAAAAGATCATGGGAAAAAGTGTTAGATTTAATGAAAAGGTAGTCGTGTATCAGTTATATCATTGGACTTATGCTTATAAACAGGCTCGAAAAGGCATATGGACTGTTTTTGCCTTAGATAGAGATAGATTTCTTAGAAGAATTAATATGTTATGTAGTATTCTTAATCCAGTATTAGATTTAGAACATAGAAGTAGAATTTATAAAGAGAGGTTTGAGTGAATAAAAAAAGATGACTAAAAAACATGTATTTATTTATTTATTTCCAGCTGGTCGATAATAATTCTTAAGTTATATCCTTGGCATTTATCCAACTGGTTCCGTTCATGCCGAGAAATTTCACCAACGGTTTCTTTTTATTCTTGCGAATAATTTTTTCTATTAGATATACATCCTTATACCGTATGATTTTTTAAATTATTCATCAAAGCAACCGTTGGAAAACAAAAGTCGTATCTTTGATTACTTCTGATGGTTCAGATTTTACAGCTGTCACTTTAATCTGTCATCATCTGTCATTTGCAGAAATAAATATTTTCGAGTTTGTTTACAGTTTCACGGTTTTTCACGATGGTTTTCTTGGTTGAGCATAAAATATTGCTGCTAAAGCTTACTTTCGCACTGGTTTTCAAGCAGAAAATGGGGAATGGCGTTACAATGTGCGGGCGTGTCTCGAAGAATTCCGGCAGCAGTTCCCAAATGTTGCCATTCTTGATGCTGATTTCTTTTCAATGGTTCGACGTTCAGTAAGCTTGTTTGAAGAGACAGGCAGCATTACACGAAAGAAGGGTAGTGGCAGACCGACAGTTCAGACAGAAGAAGCAGTCCAGAATGTTCGACAAGTCTTCGAGAATGAACCAACCACATCCCTGCGAAGAGCTGCCCAGCAAGTTCAGCTATGCTATAGCACCACTCGCAAAATCGTGAAGAATCAACTCCATTTATTTCCCTACAAAATGCAGTGCTATCACGAACTTTTACCAGGTGATCCCGACAGACGTGTCAGATATTGTCGTTGGTTTACTGATCATCTAATGAACGATGATAATCTTCTTGATCTGACTTTTTTCACGGACGAGGCCTGGTTTCATCTTTCTGGATATGTGAACTCGCAAACTATGCGAATGTGGAGTGCTGAAAATCCTCACATTTTTCGAGAAGCTGCATTGCACCCATTAAAGATTGGCCTTTGGATGGCTGTGTCTCGTCGGCGCATTATTCCAATATTTTTTGATGAAACTGTCACTGCCCAAAGATATCGGGACAACATCTTGTCTGTTTTTTTTCCACAATTGCATGATGACGAGCTGCAGAATGGAATGTTCCAACAAGATGGGGCCACAGCCCACACAACCCAAGAAACAATTGCCTTTCTAAGAGAATTTTTTGATGATCGCCGTATAAGTTTGCGTTGTATTCCGGAATTTCCACCAAGATCTCCAGATTTAACCATCTTAGACTATTTCGTGTTTCATCACTTAAAAAACACAATTTTTAAAATGCCAGTCCGGACCCTTCCGGAGTTGAGAGAAAGAATAATTGAAGAATGTGCGAATATCACTCCTGCAATGTTGCGAAATGCATTTGAGAACATGAAAAGACGTGTTAACCTGTGCTTAGAAGTGAACGGTGAACATTTCCAACAGTTTTTGTAGTTTCAATTTCCTCGTCCATATCCAAATAAATGTTGTTACATAGGATGCAATCTTTTTTATTAATCAATTCAACACGTGTTTATTAGAGGTTATTTGCAGGGACAAAGGACTGCACTAGCAAAAATTCCCTAATTATTGTTTGTTCCCGCGAAAAATTTGTAATCCACTTAGGAACTTTGATGAATCTGTTCATCGACATGACCTTGAAGCTGGAAGCTGCCAAATTAAATAACCTAGCATTTTACCAGTTTGTTTATTGCTCTATTAAAATATCAATAAATAAATAAGGCCATCAGGCACATAATATGGCACTCATGGCAGTTACAGTATCTTTCAAAGCACGAAAGAGCAGGGGGTGATTCAATTCCAAGGGGGCTCTTTTGAGTTCCAGTCCAGGTATCTAGGCGCCTTTTATCCTAAATAATTTCAGTAAATCTTTCAGAATTTTGCATCCTGTACCATCTGAGAATCCAACTTACAAGAAGACTTTACAGTGATGATGTTTTTCTGTTATCGTTATTCCTTCCGGAGTTCCCGAGAGTCAGCCTCTGCCACTACTCTGCCGAGTCTCCATTGTCTTGAGTGCCAGTGTGGCCCCGAGGGCAAATATTTTGTGCTCTGGCAAGCAAACCATCAGAAATCCACTCGAAAACACAAAAATGTTTTGTAAATGAAATGACAGTGACAATTAAGTGACAGCTTCAAAATCTGCTGAACCATCTGAAGTAATCAAAGATTCGACTTTTGTTTTCCAACGGTTGCTTTGATGAAGAATTTAAAAAATCATACGGTACTAACCAGATCCCATATCCAAGAAACTCCTCATAAGTTCTAACAAATTTTCTTTAACTCCTCCTAACAGTTCTTTCAAATCAGAACCTAGGGTAGCTATTTGATTTTTCGTATTAAAATGTTTAATGTCAACCACTTCTTGACTTTCAATCGCATATAAACCACTCAATTGAAAGTTCACTTTTACGCTAGTGAATTTTTCAATTTGATATCTCAATAATTGAATTAGTTTATTACCGATCTCCGTAAAAAAGTCATTCAAATCAATATACTGATTCTTCGCAACAATTTTAAACGTAGCTATTTGTGACGTAAATGCTGTTCAAAGTTCAAACACATTATCTCCAATTTATGTGGCCGCTTTCGCCGTGTGTGCAGTTATCCTTATGTGGTGGAAATATTTTGAGGTTGGTGTTGTCGCACAGCAAATTTCACACGTGACATGTTCTTCCTTAGCTACAAAACCTATTATTTAAAATTAGTGGCGGAAAGTTGAAAATCAAACCTTTGGGTTGTGAGGCTTTCTTCTGTTTAGAGAACCCCTGATCTATGTGACGATTCGCCCTCCATCTCCGACCAAATGTAGCTTTACAGAATTCACACCCGAACAGTTTCTTTTTTTTTTTTGTTAAAAAAATTATAAAAGTATAGAATAAAAACTAATAAAAATAAAACTTAACTACTTTACATTTAACAATTCACTACAAAATTATTAAACGGGTCCGCCCTGTTCATTATCACGAGATAATTCAAAAGGTTGACTAAATTCTTTAATACCCTCGGGGCTTTGTAACCACTTTAAATCTAAATCTAAATCGGTTTCGGAAGATTTTTTTTTAATTATTACAAGATTATGGAAATTTTTTAGTTTTTGGAGTCTCATCGTTGTAATAGGTAGTCCTTTAAATTGATATCCGAAATAATTTTAATTTCCTCCTTAGATCTCGGAGCACTTACATTTTTAGTTTCGGTTTGATATTTTCCATTTGATGTACTTGGTAAACACATAACACACCCACGCACATGGAGGAGACATTTTTTTTTCGACTGAATAGGGTAGACAGAGGATGCACATTATTGTGTCGCCTTAATATAGGTACTCACCCTACCTCATCCATGAAACCTTCAAACACAGACACATCGCACTCAAAGAAAGAAAAGACCAGTACAGGTGATGAACTTTTCAAGTACCTTGTTTAAGGTCGTTTGAAATGCCAATGGAATTTTTTTAATTACCTGTAGACCTTGTCTATATGTCTGTTTAGGTACTCACCCCTTGTCATCCTTCAAAACACAGACACATCGCCCTCAAAGAAAGAAAAGACCAGTACAGGTGATGAACTTTTCAAGTACCTTGTTTAAAGTCGTTTGAAATGCCAATGGCATTTTTTTATTACCTATAAAACCTTGTTTATATGTCTGTTAAAAATTTATTTTGTATTGAATTTCAATTAGAAAATTTCTAAAAAAAATCCTATTTACATATTTGTTGCAACAATATGTGTGTTGCTATAATTTCACTCCAATTTCAATCATTAGAAGACATGGTAATAAACTAACTCTGAAATATCATACTGTTCTTATTTTTTTTAATTGTTTTTTTGCATGTCTTCAAGTTATGTCTATTAAAATTTACTATCTAGGTAGATTTCTACAAAAAAAACATATTCTTTTTCTATTATTTTTTTTAAATTCATATACATACATCGAACCTAAATCCTAAAACATTGAAAACCCGTTTACTCTAAAGAATGTCTATCCAAACCAAATTACGAAAAAAAGTTATCTTGTATAAAAGCATGCAATTTTGAAACATTCCTTCAGTAAGTCATACGCAGCAGTGTGAAACATGTGCAAACAATAATCCACCGATACCACGCAACCCACACCGAATGAATCCTCTACGGAGGAATCTATGGAACCACTCAATCTCTCCATTCAACAATCTAGACCGCAATCACAGAATTTATCCACAACTCTGAAACGGGTTCTACAAATATTAGTGACTGCCGATGAAATGAGAGAGCTGGATGAAATGGCAATTCCTCAAAAACGATTGTGTTCTCGCCAACTTTTATACTGATGACGTGTAATTTTTTAATAAACTACCATCCTCGAAACTTATTTTTTACTTAATGCCCTCTCTGATTTTCTTTTTACTAGGTGGATAACTCGATTTTTTTTCTCGATAACTGAAAATTACCAATTTTTACAAATATCGAGGTTATATCTTAACTCACCGTCTCAATCATAGTAATTCGTGTTCTTTATTTTCGAAAAACAGTAGATAAAGAGTTGACTCTTCAATTTTATTAGAATAAGTTGAATATTTTCCTAACCTAAAAAGTCCCGTCAACGTTCTGTCAAACAACAAAAAAAAACGCCACAATACCGAACGTTCGATAGTCACACCACTCTCTAGATCCAAAATTTAGCTCTAATTTCTGACTAGATTATGGTTTGAAGACAAGTCAACTCAATCTAGCGGTGGAACACTGTACTCAATACATATCGCTATGAATTAGATATCTACTTACTTACTGCAATAGACAAATTGAAGTATCACTGATATAATCAAATATTTTCACACAACAGATGCTTTTTAAAATTCATTTTGCTTTATATTACTTTTTAAAATTAGGTCTGTAAAAGCCGAGATTTTACACAACTCGAAAGCTTTTATTTTGTGGGGCAGGAGAAATCATTAAACAACACTTCACTTAACTATTTACTATCCTACTTGCACAAAACTAACAAAACAAACTAATAATAGGTAGATTGAAACGGAGTTAAATTAAGATGATGCAACCTCTTGTGAGGGTCAGCTGGAACTACCCCGAGTGACTGTAACGTTCTACGTCACACGGGATATGTCATAATCAAAACCAATACTAGACTTCCTGTTATAGGTCAATATATAATTAAAGGAGATTACCTCGGATGCAAGGTTGTGGTAATTTTCCTAAATTTGTAGTTGATACCAATTATTGTATAATTGGTTGCATGCCTCATCCACTACTTTTTAAAATAATATCGTTGAAAATCAAAGTTTTTTTGCTAATAACATTCGGAGGACAATTCATAGAGTTAATATGAGAATTGCAACATCGAACTGATCCAATCTTTCGTAGAATGTACCTACTATGTGCTATCCTAGTAAATCTCCCGTGACTAACATTTTGATATCTCTCGATCCTAATAATAGAATATCATTAGCACAATTAGGGTTTTAAAAAAATATATTAGGGTGCATAAACGAGGATATTTACTGGAGAAACCAGTTACCTTTCTGCGACCTTCTTTAAATTAAAATTCCAGAATAACAACACGATTCTTTATTCTTTCTATGGAACCTAATTAAGCGATGAGACTGAATTTACTACTTCCTACGATAAATAGTAAATATTTAATAATACTAGTCTAGTATATAGTAGAATATTTGTTATGTAATTGCCTGTCTACATTTCGATACAAGTAATTAAATGAAAGTGAACCTGGAGCTCATGAATAATGGTTAACCTTTCGCCGACGGACGGGGTATCGACATTCTTTCAACTAAAATTCAAGTATAATAGCGGAATCTAATTCTATGAATATTTGAAAGTAGTATATCTCCTTCCATATTAGAGAGGGGGATTTTAAATGAGCCTGAATTTACTAGGAATGCACCATCTCTAATAATACTAGTCTAGTAAAGCCTCTAACAAGTAAAGAGAGGGGTGGGGATTTAAATGAGACTGAATTTACAACCAGCGCTATCTCTAATACTGCTTGTAGATTTCTAGATCATAACAATAAAGAATATTCTTAGCAAAAATTGTTTCTTTTTTAATTTTATCAAAGGAAAGTGCAGTGAGTGCAGCGTAAACACTGGTTAACCTTTTATTACCTCCACATTGCATGACCTTATTTACAAAAAGTATTTAAACTCGGTACTTATCCATCAAAAACCACAAAAAAATGTCCGCTCAGCAGAATCAACATCAACAAATGATCGCCTTCGTGAAGGCCCACATTAAGGGGTGGCTCGCGCCATGTCTGCAAGTCAGTATATCAAAATAATTTCCCATTTTTTTTTGCTCTAATTTTTTCTCTTATAGTAATTTCCCTTGTTTTGTCCTATTTTTTTTTCTCTTATAGCAAACATTATTCGTCAGTGGGAGTTTGTTGCCGGAGTTGGTGGGCTCGCCCGGTCCGCACTTTATGACAGAAGAGGCGCCTCTGTGGGAAGGGGATGTCGCAGGGCGCCATATTCGGGTATATGTAATGGGGGTGAGCCCCGACGGGGTGGTTATTTTTATCGCAAAAAATTAAAGCGCCATCTCTACAAGTAAGTATATCTAAATAATTTCCCATTTTTTTTGCTCTAATTTTTTTTCTCTTATAGTAATTTCCCTTTTTTTGTCCTAATTTTTTTTTTCTCTTCTAGCAAACACCCCTGGTAATAGTGAGCGGGGCTCTGGCGCCGGGGTCGGTCGGCCCGCAATTTATGACAGCAGAGGCGCCTCTGTGGGAAGGGGATGTCGCTGGGCGCCATATTCGGGTATATGTAATGGGGGGTGAGCCCCGACGGAGTGGTTATTTTTATTGCAAAAAATTAAAGCGCCATCTCTACAAGTAAGTATATCTAAATAATTTCCCATTTTTTTTGCTCTAATTTTTTTCTCTTATAGTAATTTCCCTTTTTTTGTCCTAATTTTTTTTTCTCTTATAGCAAACACCCCTGGTAATAGTGAGCGGGGCTCTGGCGCCGGGGTCGGTCGGCCCGCAATTTATGACAACAGAGACGCCTCTGTGGGAAGGGGATGTCGCTGGGCGCCATATTCGGGTATATGTAATGGGGGTGAGCCCCGACGGGGTGATTATTTTTATTGCAAAAAATTAAACATTTTTTTGGATTGGAATTGTAATTTATTCCCTATCCAAATCCTAACTTAGGTAGTCGAGGGTGAAAGTGATGACGCATCCAATCTAGACAAAGGCAGGGAGCTAACACAACCAGCCTAGGGAAAGTTAGGGAGCTAGTCTAGTAGAAGGCGGCGGTGAAAAAAAAGTGGGAGCTAACTTAGATAGTTGAGAGTGAAGGTAATGAGGTAGCTAATCTAGACAAAGGCAGGAAGTTGGCACAGCCAGTCTAGACAAAAGGCGGCGGTGAAAAAAAATAGGAGCTAACTTAGGTAGTCGAGAGTGAAGGTAATGAGGCAGCTGATCTAGGCAAAGGTAGGGAGCTAGTCTAGACGAAAGGCGGCGGTAAAAAAAAGTGGGAGCTAACTTAGGTGGTCGAGGGTGAAATTGATGACGCAGCCAATCTAGACAAAGGCAGAGAGCTAACACAACCAGCCTCCATGAGTTAACTCAAGCCCTCGATAAGGTCCCCCAGGTGCTAGATGAGGTCCCCCAGGTCCTTGATGAGGTCCACCAGGTCCTAGATGAGGTCCCCGACATGGCTGACACTCTTTATAAAAAACAATCTATCCCGTTTAGGAAATTACGTCAACGGACAAATGTTCGGATTAATGCCACGGTTACCATAAATTCTACTAAATAAAGTAAATTGTCCCTGATGAGCGATATTGAGAACACGCCCCTTAAATTACCCCAAGGTATAAGCAACCTGAGCAACTAGCGTGTATTTTGTTATGCAGCGTCGATATCCAAGGTTGAACAATGAAACAAGATTTATTTATAAAGTCAATTACCCGGCGACATCTGTTGGTCATTATCCTGTTTCATGCATAACTCTACCTTATATTTGGAGTTAGTACTGTGTATTGATACTGCTTAACTCGAAATGCACTTGGGGACACTTGGACCTAAGACTGTAAAATTATCACAGATTTTCGAGTTATTACTGGATCTATGATCATGCATACAAACACTAAGTACATACAAAAGTAATACCTAATAATGTTACTGCACATTATAAAGCGCTAAGCAAGATAATTACCAAGTGCAATTTAGAAATTCATCTATGGAATAAACTACATTTTCATACAGCAGTTTAGCAACCTTTTCTTTAAATATTTTAACACTAGAAATATTTTTTATTTCGTTAGGTAGCTTATTAAATAGTTTTATGCCCATAATCCTGGGACTTTTTGCAGCAATTGTTAATCTATGCTGAGGGGTTAAAATTCTGTTCTTTGCACGCATATTGTAGCTGGCACTCCCGGCCCTTTCCAAGGAGTACGCAGAACGTTTTACAAGCACAACACAGGATACAATGTAAATACCTACTACGGTCAGGTCATTGAAAATTGAACAAAAATTCTGTAATTTGGGCATCAATAATGCTATTTTCAAGTCTCCCCCTTCATTAGCCATCTGCTGGAGGTAAGCTAACATGACATCAGTTAAAATTTGCTTATAAATAAGGTATTTTGGCGTTTCACCGCATATGAAACAATCACCTTGGTGGAATTCCAACAAGAATTCTTAGTAGTTTTAACAGTGAATCACATATTATAATAAGGCAATAATAATTGTCCAAAATAATAATTTGTTTTTAACTGCACTAAAATGAACGCTAGTATTACAAGGAAACGGAAATATCACGATAGAGTGAAGGCGCAGGCGCAGAAAACAAAAAAAAATAAGGTCAAGGTAGGCGTCGTATCACCTGTTGATAGATTTGCTCAAATACCTTTAAAATGTTAATTATCTGTGATAATTTCATCAAGAAATTCGATTATTAGTGGTTGCTACCGTCGTAATGATATCATAATCTTGTTTTTCGGTAAACTTTAAATATCTCTTTTTAACATTAGTAGTGTAGTATAGGGGGTTTCTACACATTATGCAAATTATGTGCAAAACCGGTTTTTTGTGCTACCCCTCCCGCCTTTGTCTAGACCCGGATGTGCCAGCTCCCCCGCCTTTCTCTACTGGTTGTGCTACCCCTCCCGCCTTTGTCTAGGGGGCGGATGTGCCAGCTCCCCCGCCTTTCTCTACTGGTTGTGCTACCCCTCCCGCCTTTGTCTAAGGTGGTTGTGCCAGCTCCCTACCTTTGTCTAGAGGTCGCTTCCACCTCCGCCTTTCTCTAGGCTGGTTGTGTTAGCTCCCTGCCTTTGTCTAAGCTGGATGTGCTAGCTCCTTCGCCGCCTTCTACTAGACTAGCTCCCTAACTTTCCCTAGGCACTTTACAGTTCAAATGGGCATTACGTAGGCTATTATTCAATAATAGCGTTGAAGGCAGCGTAAATTCAAATTGCTTATTAGGTGACGACTCTAATCTAACGCCAATTTTTAATGTCAATCGCAGTTCCAAAAATACGTCACTTGATCAGCAAGGCTGGATTGATGACCATGATACTGAAATATTGGAATTGATTTCTATTATTGATAGCACCATGTTGACTTCCTTCCAGGAGAACATACTGTATTATGTTGCTGGATTCACAGTTAGGAAATTATTTAAAAAAAATTCCTGTGTCAATTGTCGGGCGATGTTACTACGTAATTTCAATGCTCAAAATGATAATCCGAACAGTGCTTATTTAAAAAACTATGCAAATTTTACTAAATTTGTCAGTCAAGGTAAATTGTATTTTCCGACACGGGCTGTTCTTGAAATTATCAGATACTCAGAAAAGGCTTTTAGGGCTGAAGTTATTTCCAATTACATGGGCAAAAATGATTTCAAACTTCGAATCATGAAATTGGTATTTCAGCATTTTGTTTCTGATATATAAAATTTATTTCAGCCGTCTCATCCTGTTGTTGACATAAACTGCTCAACAATTCAATTGGTCCACCCGGAAATTTGAGTCGAATTCAAAATGCCCTAACTCCTCAACAAGTTGATCGATTTGAATGAACCTATTTTCCACGAATAGCCCATTTCATTTGACATGTTCCGCGTTTTATGCAGGTCCCCCTTTTTTGATATACAGGGTGTCAGAGCCAGGTACTGCAAAATGGCGAGAATTTTAACCACCCCCGATTCTGAAAGAAATTTTTCTAATTTTTTTTGCCTGGTTGAGAAGACGTCTTAGGACCATATTTCCAGACGTTTTTTTGAAATTTGCTCCATCTCCTGTAATTAGGGTGCTGGCCCAAGAAAACTGTTTTTTTAGTGGTAGTTAATAGCCTCTTTAACTTCTACTCAATTTTTAATTTCTTGAGGTCATTGTGTCGTAAAAACTTTACTCTAAGACACCATGAGGTCAAAATTAATCTAAAACAAGGCGACCCAGAAAAGGGGGCCCGTTGAAAGGGACCCAATTTTATTCTTCTTCCGAAGTGATCTTTAAGTAAAAGCGGACTAAATTTGAAACGATGTTTTCATAGAGCTATTTGTCTGAACATTTTAAGATGCTCTTCGTCTGAATTTCTTTAATAAATGAGGATTTGGAAGGTACTTTAGCTTGGACAAAAAAAAATTGTTTAATTTTGAATCCTCAGAAATCTCAAACAATAGTGTTTGGAACGTTTAATCAAATTCGTCAAACCAATTTTGAAAATTGCATAAAAATCAATAATATCGTTGTTCCCCAGTGCGAATCTGTAAAAAACCTTGGCGTTCACTTAGACTCCCTCTTGAAGTTTACCGTTCACGTTAACTATGTTTGCCGCAAGACATTTCTATCACTAAAGTTGATGGCACAATATCGTGATTATAATAATAATAATAATAATAATAATACCTATAACGATTCAAAGGGTAATAGGTCGAATTCCCATCTAACAGTATTAGCAGGCAGGCGGGGAAATTGGACCTAATACTGGTAAGAAATCCCATTAGCACATCTGAGCTATGATAGATGGCGTAAGTTGCCGATGAAACAGTTATGCTGTATAATTTGGTTTGCAACAAGAATGGCTTTATTTTACAATGGGAATTTTACAATCTGGTCATAATTTAAAAATTACAATGCTAATGAACGTACTACTCACAGAACAGGCATGGAAAAGCATTCTAGTTCCTAGTTTTAACAAGTTTTACTATCCAAAGGCACTCTGTCCTTAGTTTTTGCAGGATTTCTACTTGATAGGGACTGAGTTGGCCAGATCTTCGTTCATCATGGAAGTCTTAGCTTATATACAATTTCCCTAGAGGTCTTGGTTAAATGTATTCCCCTCTATGTTTAGCACCTACGATAGACAACTTCTTGATTTATGACCGATTGCATCGTAATCTTAAGGGGTTTCTTAAAGAAAAGTGACGTTTAAATTCCGCAGATACGTTTGCTGGAACAATGGTTTCCAATGGTTTCCAAGGATCACTATCTTTAAGGAACCCTCAAAAATTGCGATGCAATCGGCCATTATTTATATTAAAACACTGCACTTACCTCAGTGCCAAAAAGGTAGGCAGCCAGTAATCCTATAAACGACATTATTGGCGAGGATATTGCAAACTTATCGATGACCAATAATTTAAAATTTCTCCATCTGTTTTCAGAAAAGGTTCGTTCGCTTTGTTATAGGTAAACGGATTTTCCTCCCATAACAAACATAGAGCACTTGACCGAGCTCAAAATTTGAAGTGGCCCTTGTCGTTACTCTGCGGTAGGTTCACAGTAAGCTTAGATTAGGGATTGTTCTCGTTTCCTCTGTTTCGCAGGAGGGTCTTCGGAAGACAGTAACCACCTAAGCTAATTTAGTTAGTTAGTTTTAATTCACTGCTGGTACACCTACCTGCTGTTGTTATATATTCCTCGTGATTATTCCTAGGTTATAGATGCATTTCTGAAAATTAAATGCTCAGTGGCACTGGCCGAATTTGTGAGGTTACGTAACTGTCAAAGTTAAAGTTGAGTGCCGAAGTGCCTTCTTTATACGCGAGCGGCATTTTGGCACCTCAAACTTTATTAGGGATTCAGACTGCACTGGAGCATTAATTTACTCATTACAGCGCAGGGCTACGCCTCGTGTCTTTAGGAAGACGCCCAAGCGAATAAAGGGTTTGTAAACGCGGAATGGCGTAATCAAGACGGCCTCAGGCCTTGAAAGTTTCTGCCACGAGATTGGTGGACTGTACCGCCGTTTTAAGAACCAAATTCGATGCTTTTGGGCTCGTTTGTTAACGAATGCGATATTAAGAACCAGTGGGTTGTCCTGCAGGATGCATAAGACGTACCTGTTCAGGACAGCCCAATTTATCGACTTTATTTATGAGTGCTGAAATGCCGCTTTTATGAAGCAGAGTGCGAAAGTGCCGTCTTTATAAGTGAAAAGCTGTCACGCAAGTCAGCTAAGCGGCATTTTGGCACTCCAGACTTTGTAAGCCCTAATTTCCTCGCTAAAGCGTGGGGCTACGCCTAAGGCTTTTACGAAGACGACCCAGCTAGTGAAAGGTCTGTAAACGCGGAATGGCGTAAAAAAGACGGCTTCAGGTCTTGAAAGATTCTGCCGCGAGATTGGTTGACTGTACTGGCGTTTTAAGAAAGAATTTCGATGCTTTTGGGCTTTCGAATGCGATATTAAGGACCAGTGGGCTGTGCTGCAGGATGCATAAGGCTTACCTGTTCTGGACAGCCCAATTTATCGACTTTATTTATGGGTGCTGAAATGCCGCTTTTATGAAGCATAGTGCGGAAATGCCGCTTTTATGAAGCAGAGTGCGGAAATGCCGCCTTTATGAGTGAAGAGATTCAACTTAACTCAGCTAACCGGCATTTTGGCACCCCAGACTTTATTGACCCTAATTTCATCGCTAAAGCGTGGGGCTACGCCCAATGCTTTTACGAAGACGCCCAAGCGAGTGAAAGGTCCGTAAACGCGGAATGGCGTAAAAAAGACGGCCTCAAGCCTTGAAAGGTTCTGATGCGGGAAAGGTGGACTGTACTGCCATATTAGGAACCAAATTCGATGCTTTTAAGCTCGTGTGTTTTAGAGTTCGATATTAAGAAAATGTGGTCTCTGCTGCAGCCTATTCAGGACAGCCCAATTTTTCGACTTTATTCGTAAGTGCGGAAATGCCGCTTTTATGAAACAGAGTGCGGAAATGCCGCCTTTATAAGTGAAAAGATTCCAGGCAACTCAGCTAAGCGGCACTTTGGCAACCCAGACTATATTAGGGATTCGGACTATAATGAAGCTCTGATTTCCTCACTACAGCGTAGGGCTACGCCCCATGCTTTCAGGAAGACGCCCAAACGAGTAAAGGGTTTGTAAACGTGGAATGGCGTAATCAAGACGGCCTCAGGCCTTGAAAGCTTCTGCCGCGAGATTGGTGGATTGTACTGCCGTGGGTGTTTTCGAATTCGATATTAAGAACCAGTGGGCTGTGCTGCAGGATGCATAAGACGTACCTGTTCAGGACAGCCCAATTTATCGACTTTATTCATGAGTGCTGAAATGCCGCTTTTATGAAGCAGAGTGCGGAAATGCCGCCTTTATAAGTGAAGAGATTCCACTTAGCTCAGCTAAGCGACATTTTGGCAACCCAGACTATATTAGGGATTCGGACTATAATGGAGCTCTGATTTCCTCACTACAGCGTAGGGCTACGCCGCATGCTTTCAAGAAGACGCCCAAACGAGTAAAGGTTTTGTAAACGCGGAACGGCGTAATCAAGACGGCCTTAGGCCTTTAAAGATTCTGCCGCGAGATTGGTGGACTGTACTAGCGTCTTAAGAAACAAATTCGATGCTTTTGGGCTCGTTTGTTTTCGAATGCGATATTAAGAACCAGTGGGCTGTGCTGCAGGATGCATAAGACTTACCTGTTCAGGGCAGCCCCATTTATGGACTTTATTTATGGGTGCTGAAATGCCGCTTTTATGAAGCAGAGTGCGGAGATGCCGCCTTTATAAGTGAAAAGATTCCACTTAAGCTAAGCGGCATTTTGGCACTCCAGGCTCTATTAGCCCTAATTTCATCGCTAAAGCGTGGGGCTACGCCCAATGCTTTTACGAAGACGCCCAAGCCAGTGAAGGGTCTGTAAACGCGGAACGGCATAAAAAAGGCGGCCTCAGGCCTTGAAGGTTTCTGATATGCGGGAAAGGTGGACTGTACTGCCATATTAGGAACCAAATTCGATGCTTTTGGGTTCGTGTGTTCGGGACGGCCCAATTTTTCGACTTAATTCATGAGTGCTGAAATGGCGCTTTTATGAAGCAGAGTGCGGAAGTGCCGTCTTTATAAGTGAAAAGGTGTCACGCAACTCAGCTAAGCGGCATTTTGGCACCCCAGACTTTTTAGGGATTCGGACTGCACTGGAGCCTTGATTTCCTCGCTACAGCGTAGGGCTACGCCCCATACTTTCAGGAAGACGACCAAACGAGTAAAGGGTTTGTAAACGCGGAATGGCGTAATCGGACGGCCTCAGGCCTTGAAAGTTTCTGCCGCGAAATTGGTGGACTGTACTGCCGTTTTAAGGACCAAATTCGATGCTTTTGGGCTCGGGTGTTTTCGAATTCCCCAATATAGACTTTATTTATCGGTGCTGAAATGCCGCTTTTATGAAGCAGAGTGCGGAAATGCCGCCTTTATGAGTGAAGAGATTCCACTTAGCTTAGCTAAGCGGCATTTTGGCACCCCAGACTTTATTGGCCCTAATTTCATCGCTAAAGCATAGGGCTACGCCCACTGCTTTTGCGAAGACGCCCAAGCGAGTGAAAGGTCTGTAAACGCGGAATGGAGTAAAAAAGACGGCCTCAGGCCTTGAAAGTTTCTGATGCGGGAATGGTAGACTATACTGCCATATTAGGAACCAAATTCGATGCTCTTCGGCTCGTGTGTTTTCGAGTTCGATATTAAGAAAATGTGGTCTGTGCTGCAGCCTATTCAGGACAGCTCAATTTTTTTACTTTATTCATGAGTGCTGAAATGCCGCTTTTATGAAGCAGAGTGCAGAAATGCCGCCTTTACGAGTGAAGAGATTCCACTTAGCTCTGAGCGGCATTAGGCCCCCCCCCCGGCTTTATTAGCCCTAATTTCATCGTTACGGCATAGGGCTACGCCCAATGCTTTTGCGAAGACGCGAAGACGCCCAAGCGAGTGAAAGGTCTGTAAACGAGGAATGGCTTAAAAAAGACGGCCTCAGGCCTTAAAGGTTCTGATATGCGGGAAAGGTGGACTGTGCTGTCATATTATGAACCAAATTCGATGCCTTTGGGTTCGTGTGTTTTCGAGTTCGATATTAAGAAAATGTGGTCTGTGCTGCAGCCTATTCTAGACAGCCCAATTTTTCGACTTTATTCATGAGTGCTGAAATGCCGCTTTTATGAAGTAGGGTGCGGAAGTACCGTCTTTATAAGTGAAAAGATGTCACGCAACTCAGCTAAGCGGCATTTTGACACCCCAGACTTTTTGGGGATTCGGAATGCACTGGAGCCCTGATTTCCTCGCTACAGCGTAGGGCTACGCAGATGCTTTCAGGAAGAAGTTCAAACGAGTAAGGGGTTTGTAAACGCGGAATGGCGTAATCAAGACGGCCTCAGGCCTTGAAAGATTCTGCCGCGAGATTGGTGGACTGTACTGTCGTTTTAAGAAACAAATTCGATGCTTTTGGGCTCGTGTGTTTTCGAGTTCGATATTAAGGAAATGTGGTCTGTGCTGCAGCCTATTCAGGATAGCCCAATTTTTCGACTTTATTCGTGAGTGCTGAAATGCCGCTTTTATGAAGCAGAGTGCGGAAATGCCGCCTTTATAAGTGAAAAGATTCCATGCAACTCAGCTAAGCGGCATTTTGGCAACCCAGACTATATTAGGGATTCGGACTATAATGGAGCTCTGATTTCCTCACTACAGCGAGAGCTACGCCCCATGCTTTCAGGAACACGCCCAAACGAGTAAAGGGTTTGTAAACGCGGAACGCCGTAATCAAGACGGCCTCAGGCCTTGAAAGTTTCTGCCGCGAGATTGGTGGACTGTACTGTCGTTTTAAGAAACAAATTCGATGCTTTTGGGCTCGGGTGTTTTCGAATTCGATATTAAGAACCAGTGGGCTGTGCTGCAGGATGCATAAAACTTACCTGTTCAGGGCAGCCCAATTTATCGACTTTATTTATGGGTGCTGAAATGCCGCTTTTTTTGAAGCAAAGTGTGGAAATGCCCCCTTTATAAGTGACGAGATTCCACTTAGCTCAGCTAAGCGGCATTTTGGCACTCCAGACTTTATTAGCCCTAATTTCATCGCTAAAGCGTAGTTCGATATTAAGAAAATGTGGTCTGTGCTGCAGCCTATTCGGGACAGCCCAATTTTTCGACTTTATTCATGAGTGCTGAAATGCCGCTTTTATGAAGTAGGGTGCGGAAGTACCGTCTTTATAAGTGAAAAGATGTCACGCAACTCAGCTAAGCGGCATTTTGACACCCCAGACTTTTTGGGGATTCGGAATGCACTGGGGAGCCCTGATTTCCTCGCTACAGCGTAGGGCTACGCAGATGCTTTCAGGAAGAAGTTCAAACGAGCAAAGGGTTTGTAAACGCGGAATGGCGAAATCAAGACGGGATCAGGCCTTGAAAGATTCTGCCGCGAGATTTGTGGACTGTACTGGCGTCTTAAGAAAGAAATTCGATGCTTTTGGGCTCGTGTGTTTTCGAGTTCGATATTAAGAAAATGTGGTCTGTGTTGCAGCCTATTCAGGACAGCCCAATTTTTCGACTTTATTCGTGAGTGCTGAAATGCCGCTTTTATGAAGCAGAGTGCGGAAATGCCGCCTTTATAAGTGAAAAGATTCCACTTAACTCAGGAAAGCGGCATTTTGGCACTCCAGACTTTATTAGCCCTAATTTCATCGCTAGAGCGTGGGGCTACGCCCAATGCCTTCTACGAAGAGGCCCAAGCGAGTGAAAGGTCTGTAAACGCGGAATGGCGTAAAAAAAACCGGCCGCAGGACTTGAAAGTTTCTGATGCGGGAACCGGTGGACTGTACTGCCGTATTAAGAACCAAATTCGATGCTTTTGTTCTCGTGTGTTTTAGAGTTCGATATTAAGAAAATGTGGTCTGTGCTGCAGCCTATTCAGGACAGCCCAATTTTTTGACTTTATTCGTGAGTCCTGAAATGCCGCTTTTATGAAGCAGAGTGTGGAAGTGCCGTCTTTATAAGTGAAAAGGTGTCACGCAACTCATCTAGGCGGCATTTTGGCACCCCAGACTTTTTAGGGATTCGGACTGCACTGGAGCCCTGATTTCTTCGCTACAGCGTAGGGCTACGCCCCATACTTTCAGGAAGACGCCCAAACGAGTAAAGGGTTTGTAAACGCGGAATGGCGAAATCAAGACGGCCTCAGGCCTTGACAGATTCTGCCGCGAGATTGGTGGACTGTACTGGCGTTTTAAGAAACAAATTCGATGCTTTTGGGCTCGGATGTTTTCGATTGCGATATTAAGGACCAGTGGGCTGTGCTGCAGGATGCATAAGCCTTACCTGTTCAGGACAGCCCAATTAATCGACTTTATTTATGGGTGCTGAAATGCCGTTTTTATGAAGCAGAGTGCGGAAATGCCGCCTTTATGAGTGAAGAGATTCCACTTAGCTCAGCTAAGCGGCATTTTGGCACTCCAGACTTTATTAGCCCTAATTTCATCGCTAAAGCGTTGGGCTAGGCCCAATGCTTTTACGAAGACGCCAAGGCGAGAGAAAGGTCTGTAAACGCGGAATGGCGTTAAAAAGACGGCCTCAGGCTTTGAAAGGTTCTGATGCGGGAAAGGTGGACTGTACTGCCGTATTAGGAACCAAATTCGATGCTTTTGGGCCCGTGTGTTTTAGAGTTCGATATTAAGAAAATGTGGTCTGTGCTGCAGCCTGTTCAGGACAGCCCAATTTTTCGACTTTATTCATGAGTGCTGAAATGCCGCTTTTATGAAACGGAGTGCGGAAGTGCCGTCATTATAAGTGAAAATGTGTCACGCAACTCAGCTAAGCGGCATTTTGGCACCTCAGACTTTTTAGGGATTCGGACTGCACTGGAGCCCTGATTTCCTCGCTACAGCCTGGGGCTACGCCCCATGCTTTCAGGAAGACGCCCAAACGAGTAAAGGGTTTGTAAACGCGGAATGGCGTAATCAAGACGACCTCAGGCTTTGAAAGATTCTGCCGTGAGATTGGTGGACTGTACTGCCGTTTTAAGAACCAAATTCGATGCTTTTGGGCTCGGGTGTTTTCGAATTCGATATTAAGAACCAGTGGGCTGTGCTGCAGGATGCATAAGACGTATCTGTTCAGGACAGCCCAATTTATCGACTTTATTTATGGGTGCTGAAATGCCGCTTTTATGAAGCAGAGTGCGGAAGTGCCGTTTTTATAAGCGAAAAGCTGTCAGGCAAGTCAGCTAAGCGGCATTTTGGCACTCCAGACTTTGTTAGCCCTAATTTAATCGCTAAAGCGTAGGGCTACGCCCATTGTTTTACGAAGACGACCGAGCGAGTGAAAGGTCTGTAAACGCGGAATGGCGCAAAAAAGACGGCCTCAGGCCTTGAAAGGTTCTGATACGGGAAAGGTGGACTGAACTACCATATTAGGAACCAAATTCGATGCTATTGGGCTCGTGTGTTTTAGAGTTCGATATTAAGAAAATGTGGTCTGTGCTGCAGCATATTCAGGACAGCCCAATTTTTCGATTTTATTCGTGAGTGCTGAAATGCCGCTTTTATGAAGCAGAGTGCGGAAGTGCCGTCTTTATAAGTGAAAAGGTGTCACGCAACTCAGCTAAGCGGCATTTTGGCACCCCAGACTTCTTAGGGATTCGGGCTGCACTGGAGCCCTGATTTCCTCGCTACAGCGTAGGGCTACGCCACATGCTTTCAGGAAGACGCCCAATCGAGTAAAGGGTTTGTAAACGCGGAATGGCGCAATCAAGATGGCCTCAGGCCTTGAAAGATTCTGCCGTGAGATTGGTGGACTGTACTGGCGTTTTAAGAAAGAAATTCTATGCTTTTGGGCTCGGGTGTTTTCGAATGCGATATTAAGAACCAGTGGGCTGTGCTGCAGGATGCATAAGACTTACCTGTTCAGGACAGCCCAATTTATCGACTTTATTTATGGGTGCTGAAATGCCGCTTTTATGAAGCAGATTGCGGAAATGCCGCTTTTATGAAGCAGAGTGCGGAAATGCCGCCTTTATTAAGTGAGAAGATTCCACTTAACTCAGCTAAGCGGCATTTTGGCACTCCAGACTTTATTAGCCCTAATTTCATTGCTAAAGCGTAGGGTTACGCCCAATGCTTTTACGAAGACGCCCAAGCGAGTGAAGGGTCTGTAAACGCGGAATGGCGTAAAAAAGTCGGCCTCAGGCCTTGAAAGTTTCTGATGCGGGAACCGGTGGACTGTACTGCCTTATTAGGAACCAAATTCGATGCTTTTGGGTTCGTGCGTTTTCGAGTTCGATTTATTAAGAAAATGTGGTCTGTGCTGCAGCCTATTCAGGACAGCCCAATTTTTCGACTTTATTCATGAGTGCTGAAATGCCGCTTTTATGAGGTAGGGTGCGGAAGTGCCGTCTTTATAAGTGAAAAGATGTCACGCAACTCAGCTAAGCGGCATTTTGGCACCCCAGACTTTTTGGGGATTCGGACTGCACTGGAGCCCTTATTTCCTCGCTATAGCGTAGGGCTACGCCCCATGCTTTCAGGAAGACGCCCAAACGAGTAAAGGGTTTGTAAACGCGGAACGGCGTAATCAAGACGGCCTCAGGCCTTGAAAGTTTCTGCCGCGAGATTGGTGGACTGTACTACCGTTTTAAGAACTAAATTCGATGCTTTTGGGCTCGGGTGCTTTCGAATGCGATATTAAGGACCAGTGGACTGTGCCGCAGGATGCATAAGACTTACCTATTCAGGACAGCCCAATTTATCGACTTTATTTATGGGTGCTGAAATGCCGCTTTTATGAAGCAGAGTGCGGAAATGCCGCCTTTATAAGTGAGAAGATTCCACTTAACTCAGCTAAGCGGCATTTTGGCACTCCAGACTTTATTAGCCCTAATTTCATTGCTAAAGCGTAGGGTTACGCCCAATGCTTTTACGAAGACGCCCAAGCGAGTGAAGGGTCTGTAAACGCGGAATGGCGTAAAAAAGTCGGCCTCAGGCCTTGAAAGTTTCTGATGCGGGAACCGGTGGACTGTACTGCCTTATTAGGAACCAAATTCGATGCTTTTGGGTTCGTGTGTTTTCGAGTTCGATTTATTAAGAAAATGTGGTCTGTGCTGCAGCCTATTCAGGACAGCCCAATTTTTCGACTTTATTCATGAGTGCTGAAATGCCGCTTTTATGAGGTAGGGTGCGGAAGTGCCGTCTTTATAAGTGAAAAGATGTCACGCAACTCAGCTAAGCGGCATTTTGGCACCCCAGACTTTTTGGGGATTCGGACTGCACTGGAGCCCTTATTTCCTCGCTATAGCGTAGGGCTACGCCCCATGCTTTCAGGAAGACGCCCAAACGAGTAAAGGGTTTGTAAACGCGGAACGGCGTAATCAAGACGGCCTCAGGCCTTGAAAGTTTCTGCCGCGAGATTGGTGGACTGTACTGCCGTTTTAAGAACCAAATTCGATGCTTTTGGGCTCGGGTGCTTTCGAATGCGATATTAAGGACCAGTGGACTGTGCCGCAGGATGCATAAGACTTACCTATTCAGGACAGCCCAATTTATCGACTTTATTTATGGGTGCTGAAATGCCGCTTTTATGAAGCAGAGTGCGGAAATGCCGCCTTTATAAGTGAGAAGATTCCACTTAACTCAGCTAAGCGGCATTTTGGCACTCCAGACTTTATTAGCCCTAATTTCATTGCTAAAGCGTAGGGTTACGCCCAATGCTTTTACGAAGACGCCCAAGCGAGTGAAGGGTCTGTAAACGCGGAATGGCGTAAAAAAGTCGGCCTCAGGCCTTGAAAGTTTCTGATGCGGGAACCGGTGGACTGTACTGCCTTATTAGGAACCAAATTCGATGCTTTTGGGTTCGTGTGTTTTCGAGTTCGATTTATTAAGAAAATGTGGTCTGTGCTGCAGCCTATTCAGGACAGCCCAATTTTTCGACTTTATTCATGAGTGCTGAAATGCCGCTTTTATGAGGTAGGGTGCGGAAGTGCCGTCTTTATAAGTGAAAAGATGTCACGCAACTCAGCTAAGCGGCATTTTGGCACCCCAGACTTTTTGGGGATTCGGACTGCACTGGAGCCCTTATTTCCTCGCTATAGCGTAGGGCTACGCCCCATGCTTTCAGGAAGACGCCCAAACGAGTAAAGGGTTTGTAAACGCGGAACGGCGTAATCAAGACGACCTCACGCCTTGAAAGTTTCTGCCGCGAGATTGGTGGACTGTACTACCGTTTTAAGAACTAAATTCGATGCTTTTGGGCTCGGGTGCTTTCGAATGCGATATTAAGGACCAGTGGACTGTGCCGCAGGATGCATAAGACTTACCTGTTCAGGACAGCCCAATTTATCGACTTTATTTATGGGTGCTGAAATGCCGCTTTTATGAAGCAGAGTGCGGAAATGCCGCCTTTATAAGTGAGAAGATTCCACTTAACTCATCTAAGCGGCATTTTGGCACTCCAGACTTTATTAGCCCCAATTTCATTGCTAAAGCGTAGGGTTACGCCCAATGCTTTTACGAAGACGCCCAAGCGAGTGAAGGGTCTGTAAACGCGGAATGGTGTAAAAAAGTCGGCCTCAGGCCTTGAAAGTTTCTGATGCGGGAACCGGTGGACTGTACTGCCTTATTAGGAATCAAATTCGATGCTTTTGGGTTCGTGTGTTTTCGAGTTCGATATTAAGAAAATGTGGTCTGTGCTGCAGCCTATTCAGGACAGCCCAATTTTTCGACTTTATTCATGAATGCTGAAATGCCGCTTTTATGAGGTAGGGTGCGGAAGTGCCGTCTTTATAAGTGAAAAGATGTCACGCAACTCAGCTACGCGGCATTTTGGCACCCCAGACTTTTTGGGGATTCGGACTGCACTGGAGCCCTTATTTCCTCGCTATAGCGTAGGGCTACGCCCCATGCTTTCAGGAAGACGCCCAAACGAGTAAAGGGTTTGTAAACGCGGAACGGCGTAATCAAGACGGCCTCAGGCCTTGAAAGATTCTGCCGCGAGATTGGTGGACTGTACTGCCGTTTTAAGAACCAAATTCGATGCTTTTGGGCTCGGGTGCTTTCGAATGCGATATTAAGGACCAGTGGACTGTGCTGCAGGATGCATAGGACTTACCTGTTCAGGACAGCCCACCTGTTCAGGACAGCCCAATTTATCGACTTTATTTATGGGTGCTGAAATGTCGCTTTTATGAAGCAGAGTGCGGAAATGCCGCCTTTATAAGTGAGAAAGTAGGTAATGGGACCCTTGCGCCAGACAGCATGACGTCAGACGTCTAGACATTGGGCCCCCTTGTGGGGCGGAGCCCCCTGGCCCCCTTGTGGGGCGAAGCCCCCTGGCCCCCTTGTGAGGCAAGGCCCCCTGAGCCCCCTTGTTGGGCTGAGCCCCCTGGCCCCCTTGTGAGGTGAAGCCCTTTGGAGCCACCCCTGTAGCTTTTTTGAGTATGGGCCCCATTCAACAGCCGTCCCCGATACCGCCCCCACCCCCAGTGTACCGATCCTGTAGACAGATTGGTGTTCCGTAGAAAAGTGCGTCCTTGTTGGGATTTGAACTCGGTATCTCGGTGTCGCAATCAACTACGCCCCCAACTACGCTAAGGCGGCTAATTATTTGTATAGTTTTACATTCTGTATTTAAACGACGTGTGCTGTGAAAAAGTGCCTCCGTTGTTGGGATTTGAACTCGGTATCTCTGCGTCGAAGTCAACTACGCCGCCATCTAGGCTAAGCCAGTTATTTAATTTCATAGTTTTACATCCTCTAGTTAAGCGACGTGTGCTGCGAAAAACTGCTTCTACCGTTGCAGAGATTCGGGAGCGGAAATCAGCTCGTCCTCAGGTACGCCAGGACGGTTAATTATTAAGACGACTTTAAATCCTTTAGTTAAACAGCGCAATGATTAGTTGCTGTGACATGAAACGGTAATAGCGAGTGTTTTGGCGGAATTTTAAATTATTTAATGAATAAATTGAGTTATGGCGGTAAACAGAAATTGCGGCTGCAGCAATAAAATAATGTTATAATTTAATGAAAATAAATTATCTACCTTATTGAAATATAATGAGGTCAGTGGTGGTAGGTACTTACCTAATTTAATAAAATTGAATAAATGAAATATAGTAATTTTAATTTAAATCTATCAATTATTAAATTATTTAATTTTGAAAGTTTTTGAAAGCTTTGGAAGGAATTTTAAATTATTTAAAAAAGGACTCAATTGACAAAGTTAATATCATCAAACACGAACTGCACTTTATGAATCAACTATTATGTAACAGCGAAATTTCAAAATAAAAATCCGCCATCTCCCGTAAGAATAACATGTAAACCCAAACTCCAAAATAAAGGTCACTTCCAAGATGGCTGTCCTTACTACGGAATGCCCACCAGAGGCCGCCTCTGTTTTTAATTTGGTTAATTATCATTTTCGACTTTACCAAAATTACGCCTCAACCCTTTGACAAACATTTGTCGGATTTCTAACCAACATGAAAGTCCCTATTACACATCAGATAGCCTCTGAAAGATTTATTTCCGGTTGTGGTAATCACTTATCTAATTATGTACTCTACATTCATTTTCTATTGAAGTGATACAAAGTCAAAATCAGAATTTTAGGTTGGTATGAGGAAATTTTGCAAAGAATTTTAGTAACAGGTGAGTTGATATAAGCGGTTTCAATGCGATATACGTCAGAAAACATGACAACTGTCAAAGTTTTGCAATTGCTCTGAATTGACACAAAATAGACCTTGTAAATAAACCCTAGAAGATTTAGGTTATGTAATGTTTTTGCCTTCCCGTTAAATTTCGAGCAAATTGTCAAAAGTACAGGTCCCTATAAATTAGTCCCTGAAAAATTTTAGTTCTGCTATAGTAGATGAACGGACTTTACATAGAATTTAAAAATTAAAATACTATAACAAATTATATGTAAATTAATACATAATTGTTAAATGATTTATTTTGAAAGTTGTCGAAAAGGCTACCTTCAATTATATACGTCTATTAAAATTGCGGTTCTATTATGTACCTAAGCGAACACCAAATTATTGTTATAGCGTCAAAACTGGTGATTAAACAAATTCAAGGCTGAGGGATAAAAATTTTAACCTCCTCACAACCAATTTAAAAATGGAAGATTACTGCAATCACTCCAAAATTAGGATTTGAGATAACAACAGATCTTTACGATTTGAGGTCCCGTGGCGGACGAATTTTTGTGAAATTTTTAATAGGGGTTAGTGTCTACCTTCTGGCGAACCCAGTTAATTTTGTTGCCAATCCGCAAAAGCCAAGTGCTTCTTTGACATATCAATTATGAAATTTGACTATTGAACTTATTCTTATCAGTCCTTGAAAGATCTTCAAATACCGTATTTAATAATGTATTCACACTGTTGAACTGCTGGTAAAATAAAGTGTTATTATTAAGGTTGGTGGAGTATAGGTAATAAGAAAATTTACTTGATTTGCCAAGATTGGATCACTCACCAAGTGGGGAGTTTCCAGTTGCCCCGTAGCGCCCCATTTTTTGTATTGTTTTATTTATTCAGGTTTATTCCACACTCCATTAGACCAGGAAACTTTTTTCTGTATTGGTACTGTACACCTTTTGTCAAACTAAGGATCAAACTAAGGATGACCGGGGAAAATTTTGTAATCTGCCATGCTACTGATGTCGCCTGTATAGGTACATTGTGCTAGAAGAGCTGTCAATGCTGTTCCAGTCACTTTAATAAAATCCAATTGGGGTAAGTGTGCCTTTCTTTGGCTTCGATTTGGCCTGTCTTTCTTTCCCTTTTTAACAGAAAAAACATTCCTTTCTGACAAAAATTTTAACCTAATACTTTTTTTTTAAATTAATCAATAGATGTCAGGAATATTTTGCTTCAGTTCTTTTGTTGTCACCGTGTCACCAGATTTTCATAGAATAAGTTTGAATTTACACTAATTTAGTATAAAGAAAAATTGATCTTAGCATTACAGGTATTATGTGAAGGTGCGATTTCGTTTAGGCCGCTTTCGGTCACACCTGGCAGGAGCCACCCGCCAGACGCGCAACACTGCTTATTCGTTACTGAAAATTCGTCCGCAAACGTAGCAAACAATTATAAATTCCGTCACGGTCAACGGCGTTGATTTGGAATGAAATCATACCTTATGCAAGTTTGTTCTGAATGCCTAATTAATAAACGCTACACGACTGCTCATAACCAGTTTCTTCAAACGCCGTTTTAGAGGTCAAATAATATTACACTGTTCTTTAATGATGAATAAAAACATGCTGCTGTAGCAAAGACCAGCTTGTAATGAATGTTCTAGCTCCAAGCAAATTTTATTTGGGGTGGGACATTGTGCGGTCAGAGTCATGATTTGGTGAAAATGGAGTTAAAACAACCTGGTAATGAGTAGACGACAGATTATTGAGAGAGATAGGGGGAGTGCGGCACTTGAGTGCAACGGACGGTGCTATATATTATGATTGAACATTCCATTACATTATTCAGTTGCTATCGAGTCGTCCTTGAGTGCAAATAGCTAGATATTTTGTCAGTAATTTTGTACACAAATTAAAATGGAAAAGTTTGTCATCGTAAGAGATAGTGTGAACCATGTGAAGCGTTTCAATTTACGAGGTCGTAAAGTGGAATTTAAATTAAAAAGCATCCCTGTAAACGAGCCGAATCCTAGTTTATGGGTGAAAACAGGCATCGAAGATATGATTCGTTATACAACGAGTGAATTGCTACCCCATGACAGGGTTGGTATCACCTTTTCGACCAATTTTTTGAGAACCCCGGGGTGGATAGATTTTAAAAATGCCGACGACGTGAAAATGGACGATGTTTGGGGGCTGATTTCCAAAATTTTCCAATCAAATAGTGAAGGATTGAGCACGGACACTTTTTGTTTGGGCATTACATCCGTTCGAATGCCCCAGGGGCGAGGAAGAGTACGAGGTGGGGGTTACAACAATTTCAATGAGGAATGTGTAAAAAGGCGGGGGCTAGTAACAATAAACAATAAGGATAATTTGTGTTTGCCGCGTGCAATTGTCGTTGGTTTATCATATGTCAATAAAGAGGCTATTTACCCCAAAATAAGAAAAGATGCAGGGAAACTTCAAACACAGCGCACTATAGATTTGATTCAAAATTCCGGGGTGACAATTCCATTAGAGGGGGGTGGTATACCGGAACTGCAGCATTTTCAAAAATATTTATCTGATTACAAAATCTGTGTATACAAATACGGTACAAAAGGTAGAGATGTTGTATTTGAAGATCCAAATAATGCAGCCACAAAGAAAATTAATTTACTTTATTACGAGGGCCATTACAATGTCATAACATCTTTAACAGCAGCATTTTGTTGTAAATATTATTGTGAGGCATGCCACATACCTTCCAATAGCAAACATATACATAGATGCGAAAGAAGTTGCTGTTGCTGTCAACAGACCCCCGTGTGTCCTAAAATTAACAATAGCAATGAAATTATTTGTGCTCAATGCAATCGCCATTTTCGAGGGCAGCGATGCTATGAAAACCATTTAAAACAGGGATCTTTGGGGAAGGACACCGTCTGCAAGCAGGTGAAGAAATGCATTGACTGCTTGAAAACATAAAAGCATCAGACACCATATATGCGGAGAAATTTTCTGTAAAACATGTAAAAAACACGCCCCACAAGGTCATTTATGTCATATCCAGCCTGATATGAAAAAACCACCCCCAAAAAATAATACTCTATTTATCTTTTACGATTTAGAAACGCAATTGAGGAACATCAATGATAAAGGGGAGATTGTTCATGTGCCTAATCTGTGTGTGTTCCAGCAACGCTGTGGAGAATGTATTGCCGATAATTCGGAAAAAATTGTTTGTAGAAAATGTGGTATTCGAAGATTTGTGTTAAAAGATGGGGACATTATTGGAAATTTCATGGAATTTGTATTACAACAGAGACAAATTTTTAAGAATGTAGTGGTTTTAGCACATAACGGCCAGGCGTTTGACCATCAGTTTATTCTTAAACACATTTTTGAAAAAACTTCACTGACGCCTGAATTAATAATGAGGGGGACGAAAATTATTTTAATGTTGCTCGACAACTTAAAATTTATAGATTCATTGAATTATTTCCCTATGGCCCTTTCAAAACTACCCGAAGCGTTTGGTTTATCTGTTAGACTGAAGAAAGGCTATTTTCCCCACTTATTTAACACCAGCGAAAATCAAAATTATATTGGCCCTATCCCGTCTGCAGAATGTTACAGTCCTGATTTTATGATGCCGATGGATCGTGATTTATTTTTGAAGTGGTATGACGCTCAAAAGGATGCCGTATTCGATTTTCAAAAGGAGTTTGTGGAATATTGTGTTAACGACGTTGAAATTTTGACCGCAGCATGTCTTAAATTTCGACAGATTATGCTCGATGAGTGCAACATTTGTCCTTTCACAGAGGCCAGTACCATTGCAAGTGCCTGTAATTTGGTGTTCAGAAGAAATTTTTTGAAATCGGAAACTATCGGAATCATTCCCCGTGGGGGATACAGACTAAATGACCGTCAATCTAAAAACGGGCTGATGTGGTTGATGCTCGAAAGTGAGCGTCGAGGGATACATATACTCCATTCGGGAAATGGCCGAGAAGCTGTGTTGAAAGGAGTGAAAGTGGACGGGTATTGCGCAGAATCAAGACAGGTCTTTGAATACCACGGCTGTTATTATCACGGCTGTCCTTGTTTGAAATATAATCGCAACCACCCCCTACATGAAGACCCCACAGACACATTGAATTCCCGTTATGCACGGACTTTGTCGAAAACAGCACGGTTAAGACAATACGGTTATGAAGTTATCGAAAAATGGGAATGTGCGTTCCACGAGGAACAATTGAAGAAAATCGGTGAAAACAACCTACCAATAATATTAAATACGGCGCTAACCCCCCGAGATTCTTTCCACGGTGGTAGAACCGGAAACACGTGCAGACATTACAGGTGCAAACCAGGGGAGAAAATTAAATATGTCGATGTGCGCTCGTTATACCCCTGGGTCTGCAAACGTGGCAAGTTTCCTTTAAATCACCCTAAAGTGGTTATCGGTAACGAGGAATGTAGGAAATTTGATCTAAACGAAACAAACGGTCTGATAAAATGCTCTATTTTGCCTCCTTATGATCTCTATCATCCCATACTCCCATTGAAAATGAACGATAAATTAATGTTCGTTTTATGCCGTACTTGCGGAGAAACACTAGACCAGGAACGCGAATGCGAACACGCGGAAGACGAGCGGATTTTACACGGTACTTGGGTGATAGACGAGGTGAACAAGGCGATAGAATGTGGTTATCGAATTCGGGAAATACAGGAAATGTGGATTTACGAAGTGGATCAATTTGATAAACTAACGTCTACTGGTGGGCTGTTTACGAGTATGATGAACAAATTTTTGAAGATGAAACAGCAAGCTTCCGGTTGGCCGTCAAATTGTACGTCAATTAAAGAGAAAACTGAATATATCGAGGCGTTTCTGGAGAACGAGACAATCAAATTGGAATTTGACGAAATTCGCAATAATCCCGGTTTGAGGTGTCTTGCAAAGCTGATTTTAAATTCTTTTTGGCAAGTTAAACTTTTATGATTAAATAATAATTGGTTTATTTTTGTAGGGGTAAATTTGGACAACGTGAAAACCAGACGAAAACCTCGATTATCAGACAACCAGCTGCCCTCTACGAACTTCTGTCGAATCCCTCTATAAATGTCTGCCATATTTTTCCAGTTAATGAGGAGGTTTTGATTGTTAGTTGGCAATATAAGGAAGAAGCGGCCGATATACTACCTACAGTGAATGTTTGTATTGCGGCTTACACCACCGCGCAGGCGCGATTGAAACTTTACAGCTATCTGGAAAGATTAGGAGATAAAGTTCTTTATTATGACACTGATTCGGCTATTTTTATCTATCGAGACGGTGAGGAAGACCTACCTACTGGTGAATTTGTTGGAGATTTGACAGACGAACTGGAAAAGTACGGCCCCGCTGCTTACATTGAGGAATTTTGTTCAGGGGGTCCGAAAACATACGCTTTTCGCGTTTTTATACCATCAACTGGAAAAAGAATTGATGTTTGCAAAGTCAAGGGAATACGAATAAATTTTGAGACTGACCAAAAAGTAAATTTTGAAACCATGAAACAGATGATTCTAAATTTAAACGATTCTGATGCAGATAGCATATTGGTTTCATCGAAAAATATAAGACGGACCAAAGAACATGATGTCGTAACATGTGACGAATCAAAAATATTTAAAGTAACTTCAGCAAAACGGAAATTTTTCGACAACCATCAATCTGTACCATATGGGTATAAGAAAAGACGGCAAACTGAATAATTAAGCGCTATATGACAGATTATAAAGAATCCCATAAAACATTCGTACTTTCCTCGGTCGACCTTGGCGTCACAAAGACCTTCAAAATTTGCAACTATTTATTGCTGATCGCCTTGATGGACTGGTCGCACTCATCAATGAACAGTATGGCCACCAACAAATATGGCCACCTAACACCTCAAGATGTGGCGCCTCGTCTAGTTACGGACATAGTTTCGCAAGAATGTATCACAAAAAATGTATAGCAAGACCTGACCTGCAGCGTTAATTTTATATGAACAATTAAGCAAACTTGGCATTACTGGCTACTTCGAAGAAGCTCCTTGTACGTTAAAAACACTTGGAAACAAAGTGAATTTTAGAGTCAATAAACTGTTTAAAAATATGAAATAAATTATCCGTCCACCCATAAGTTAGAGGTTTTTATTTTACCCTGAATTAGGCATATCTAAAAATAGTATCATTCATCGTTATGGTTCGCAGCCTATCTTTAAAAGCTGAGATAATAAGAAAAATTAAATTATTTAAGGTGAACAGAGATAACGAGGGAATATTCTTTTTTATTTTTTGCCATTGTATAAGCTCCACCCCTACCTCCCTCGCTCTCTCTCTCTCTTACAACCGCTTTATGCTACAGCCGTTTTATAATCATATAACTTCAAATAATTATTAAAAATAATATCGATATCCTGTATCAATAAACAAAATGATCAATATAAAGAAGATAATGCGGATTAGTCTCTATTAATAATGATTTTTAAATTATTCATAGCTTCACGTACTCTCTAAATGATTAATAATACTTATCACGTCGCGCATAAAAGACTGCGCACACGCAGCAAGCGATCCGAGCGAACCACAGGCAGGTGACGTCAGAAGGTTGACCTTATACCCCTTCTACTACTACTACTTACTACCCACCAACACAATAGCGACATAAAATGATGGGCATTGAACGATAAAACCTTAGAGCCCCAGGCGGTCCAGAGGGACCGCTAGCAGCCATTCCGTAAGGCCGCGGCGGTATATAATTTAAATCATAACTGACGGACCGCCGCGGCCTTACGGAATGGCTGCTAGCGGTCCCTCTGGACCGCCTGGGGCTCTAAGGTTTTATCGTTCAATGCCCATCATTTTATGTCGCTATTGTGTTGGTGGGTAGTAAGTAGTAGTAGTAGAAGGGGTATAAGGTCAACCTTCTGACGTCACCTGCCTGTGGTTCGCTCGGATCGCTTGCTGCGTGTGCGCAGTCTTTTATGCGCGACGTGATAAGTATTATTAATCATTTAGAGAGTACGTGAAGCTATGAATAATTTAAAAATCATTATTAATAGAGACTAATCCGCATTATCTTCTTTATATTGATCATTTTGTTTATTGATACAGGATATCGATATTATTTTTAATAATTATTTGAAGTTATATGATTATAAAACGGCTGTAGCATAAAGCGGTTGTAAGAGAGAGAGAGAGCGAGGGAGGTAGGGGTGGAGCTTATACAATGGCAAAAAATAAAAAAGAATATTCCCTCGTTATCTCTGTTCACCTTAAATAATTTAATTTTTCTTATTATCTCAGCTTTTAAAGATAGGCTGCGAACCATAACGATGAATGATACTATTTTTAGATATGCCTAATTCAGGGTAAAATAAAAACCTCTAACTTATGGGTGGACGGATAATTTATTTCATATTTTTAAACAGTTTATTGACTCTAAAATTCACTTTGTTTCCAAGTGTTTTTAACGTACAAGGAGCTTCTTCGAAGTAGCCAGTAATGCCAAGTTTGCTTAATTGTTCATATAAAATTAACGCTGCAGGTCAGGTCTTGCTATACATTTTTTGTGATACATTCTTGCGAAACTATGTCCGTAACTAGACGAGGCGCCACATCTTGAGGTGTTAGGTGGCCATATTTGTTGGTGGCCATACTGTTCATTGATGAGTGCGACCAGTCCATCAAGGCGATCAGCAATAAATAGTTGCAAATTTTGAAGGTCTTTGTGACGCCAAGGTCGACCGAGGAAAGTACGAATGTTTTATGGGATTCTTTATAATCTGTCATATAGCGCTTAATTATTCAGTTTGCCGTCTTTTCTTATACCCATATGGTACAGATTGATGGTTGTCGAAAAATTTCCGTTTTGCTGAAGTTACTTTAAATATTTTTGATTCGTCACATGTTACGACATCATGTTCTTTGGTCCGTCTTATATTTTTCGATGAAACCAATATGCTATCTGCATCAGAATCGTTTAAATTTAGAATCATCTGTTTCATGGTTTCAAAATTTACTTTTTGGTCAGTCTCAAAATTTATTCGTATTCCCTTGACTTTGCAAACATCAATTCTTTTTCCAGTTGATGGTATAAAAACGCGAAAAGCGTATGTTTTCGGACCCCCTGAACAAAATTCCTCAATGTAAGCAGCGGGGCCGTACTTTTCCAGTTCGTCTGTCAAATCTCCAACAAATTCACCAGTAGGTAGGTCTTCCTCACCGTCTCGATAGATAAAAATAGCCGAATCAGTGTCATAATAAAGAACTTTATCTCCTAATCTTTCCAGATAGCTGTAAAGTTTCAATCGCGCCTGCGCGGTGGTGTAAGCCGCAATACAAACATTCACTGTAGGTAGTATATCGGCCGCTTCTTCCTTATATTGCCAACTAACAATCAAAACCTCCTCATTAACTGGAAAAATATGGCAGACATTTATAGAGGGATTCGACAGAAGTTCGTAGAGGGCAGCTGGTTGTCTGATAATCGAGGTTTTCGTCTGGTTTTCACGTTGTCCAAATTTACCCCTACAAAAATAAACCAATTATTATTTAATCATAAAAGTTTAACTTGCCAAAAAGAATTTAAAATCAGCTTTGCAAGACACCTCAAACCGGGATTATTGCGAATTTCGTCAAATTCCAATTTGATTGTCTCGTTCTCCAGAAACGCCTCGATATATTCAGTTTTCTCTTTAATTGACGTACAATTTGACGGCCAACCGGAAGCTTGCTGTTTCATCTTCAAAAATTTGTTCATCATACTCGTAAACAGCCCACCAGTAGACGTTAGTTTATCAAATTGATCCACTTCGTAAATCCACATTTCCTGTATTTCCCGAATTCGATAACCACATTCTATCGCCTTGTTCACCTCGTCTATCACCCAAGTACCGTGTAAAATCCGCTCGTCTTCCGCGTGTTCGCATTCGCGTTCCTGGTCTAGTGTTTCTCCGCAAGTACGGCATAAAACGAACATTAATTTATCGTTCATTTTCAATGGGAGTATGGGATGATAGAGATCATAAGGAGGCAAAATAGAGCATTTTATCAGACCGTTTGTTTCGTTTAGATCAAATTTCCTACATTCCTCGTTACCGATAACCACTTTAGGGTGATTTAAAGGAAACTTGCCACGTTTGCAGACCCAGGGGTATAACGAGCGCACATCGACATATTTAATTTTCTCCCCTGGTTTGCACCTGTAATGTCTGCACGTGTTTCCGGTTCTACCACCGTGGAAAGAATCTCGGGGGGTTAGCGCCGTATTTAATATTATTGGTAGGTTGTTTTCACCGATTTTCTTCAATTGTTCCTCGTGGAACGCACATTCCCATTTTTCGATAACTTCATAACCGTATTGTCTTAACCGTGCTGTTTTCGACAAAGTCCGTGCATAACGGGAATTCAATGTGTCTGTGGGGTCTTCATGTAGGGGGTGGTTGCGATTATATTTCAAACAAGGACAGCCGTGATAATAACAGCCGTGGTATTCAAAGACCTGTCTTGATTCTGCGCAATACCCGTCCACTTTCACTCCTTTCAACACAGCTTCTCGGCCATTTCCCGAATGGAGTATATGTATCCCTCGACGCTCACTTTCGAGCATCAACCACATCAGCCCGTTTTTAGATTGACGGTCATTTAGTCTGTATCCCCCACGGGGAATGATTCCGATAGTTTCCGATTTCAAAAAATTTCTTCTGAACACCAAATTACAGGCACTTGCAATGGTACTGGCCTCTGTGAAAGGACAAATGTTGCACTCATCGAGCATAATCTGTCGAAATTTAAGACATGCTGCGGTCAAAATTTCAACGTCGTTAACACAATATTCCACAAACTCCTTTTGAAAATCGAATACGGCATCCTTTTGAGCGTCATACCACTTCAAAAATAAATCACGATCCATCGGCATCATAAAATCAGGACTGTAACATTCTGCAGACGGGATAGGGCCAATATAATTTTGATTTTCGCTGGTGTTAAATAAGTGGGGAAAATAGCCTTTCTTCAGTCTAACAGATAAACCAAACGCTTCGGGTAGTTTTGAAAGGGCCATAGGGAAATAATTCAATGAATCTATAAATTTTAAGTTGTCGAGCAACATTAAAATAATTTTCGTCCCCCTCATTATTAATTCAGGCGTCAGTGAAGTTTTTTCAAAAATGTGTTTAAGAATAAACTGATGGTCAAACGCCTGGCCGTTATGTGCTAAAACCACTACATTCTTAAAAATTTGTCTCTGTTGTAATACAAATTCCATGAAATTTCCAATAATGTCCCCATCTTTTAACACAAATCTTCGAATACCACATTTTCTACAAACAATTTTTTCCGAATTATCGGCAATACATTCTCCACAGCGTTGCTGGAACACACACAGATTAGGCACATGAACAATCTCCCCTTTATCATTGATGTTCCTCAATTGCGTTTCTAAATCGTAAAAGATAAATAGAGTATTATTTTTTGGGGGTGGTTTTTTCATATCAGGCTGGATATGACATAAATGACCTTGTGGGGCGTGTTTTTTACATGTTTTACAGAAAATTTCTCCGCATATATGGTGTCTGATGCTTTTATATGTTTTCAAGCAGTCAATGCATTTCTTCACCTGCTTGCAGACGGTGTCCTTCCCCAAAGATCCCTGTTTTAAATGGTTTTCATAGCATCGCTGCCCTCGAAAATGGCGATTGCATTGAGCACAAATAATTTCATTGCTATTGTTAATTTTAGGACACACGGGGGTCTGTTGACAGCAACAGCAACTTCTTTCGCATCTATGTATATGTTTGCTATTGGAAGGTATGTGGCATGCCTCACAATAATATTTACAACAAAATGCTGCTGTTAAAGATGTTATGACATTGTAATGGCCCTCGTAATAAAGTAAATTAATTTTCTTTGTGGCTGCATTATTTGGATCTTCAAATACAACATCTCTACCTTTTGTACCGTATTTGTATACACAGATTTTGTAATCAGATAAATATTTTTGAAAATGCTGCAGTTCCGGTATACCACCCCCCTCTAATGGAATTGTCACCCCGGAATTTTGAATCAAATCTATAGTGCGCTGTGTTTGAAGTTTCCCTGCATCTTTTCTTATTTTGGGGTAAATAGCCTCTTTATTGACATATGATAAACCAACGACAATTGCACGCGGCAAACACAAATTATCCTTATTGTTTATTGTTACTAGCCCCCGCCTTTTTACACATTCCTCATTGAAATTGTTGTAACCCCCACCTCGTACTCTTCCTCGCCCCTGGGGCATTCGAACGGATGTAATGCCCAAACAAAAAGTGTCCGTGCTCAATCCTTCACTATTTGATTGGAAAATTTTGGAAATCAGCCCCCAAACATCGTCCATTTTCACGTCGTCGGCATTTTTAAAATCTATCCACCCCGGGGTTCTCAAAAAATTGGTCGAAAAGGTGATACCAACCCTGTCATGGGGTAGCAATTCACTCGTTGTATAACGAATCATATCTTCGATGCCTGTTTTCACCCATAAACTAGGATTCGGCTCGTTTACAGGGATGCTTTTTAATTTAAATTCCACTTTACGACCTCGTAAATTGAAACGCTTCACATGGTTCACACTATCTCTTACGATGACAAACTTTTCCATTTTAATTTGTGTACAAAATTACTGACAAAATATCTAGCTATTTGCACTCAAGGACGACTCGATAGCAACTGAATAATGTAATGGAATGTTCAATCATAATATATAGCACCGTCCGTTGCACTCAAGTGCCGCACTCCCCCTATCTCTCTCAATAATCTGTCGTCTACTCATTACCAGGTTGTTTTAACTCCATTTTCACCAAATCATGACTCTGACCGCACAATGTCCCACCCCAAATAAAATTTGCTTGGAGCTAGAACATTCATTACAAGCTGGTCTTTGCTACAGCAGCATGTTTTTATTCATCATTAAAGAACAGTGTAATATTATTTGACCTCTAAAACGGCGTTTGAAGAAACTGGTTATGAGCAGTCGTGTAGCGTTTATTAATTAGGCATTCAGAACAAACTTGCATAAGGTATGATTTCATTCCAAATCAACGCCGTTGACCGTGACGGAATTTATAATTGTTTGCTACGTTTGCGGACGAATTTTCAGTAACGAATAAGCAGTGTTGCGCGTCTGGCGGGTGGCTCCTGCCAGGTGTGACCGAAAGCGGCCTAAACGAAATCGCACCTTCACATAATACCTGTAATGCTAAGATCAATTTTTCTTTATACTAAATTAGTGTAAATTCAAACTTATTCTATGAAAATCTGGTGACACGGTGACAACAAAAGAACTGAAGCAAAATATTCCTGACATCTATTGATTAATTTAAAAAAAAAGTATTAGGTTAAAATTTTTGTCAGAAAGGAATGTTTTTTCTGTTAAAAAGGGAAAGAAAGACAGGCCAAATCGAAGCCAAAGAAAGGCACACTTACCCCAATTGGATTTTATTAAAGTGACTGGAACAGCATTGACAGCTCTTCTAGCACAATGTACCTATACAGGCGACATCAGTAGCATGGCAGATTACAAAATTTTCCCCGGTCATCCTTAGTTTGATCCTTAGTTTGACAAAAGTTGTACAGTACCAATACAGAAAAAAGTTTCCTGGTCTAATGGAGTGTGGAATAAACCTGAATAAATAAAACAATACAAAAAATGGGGCGCTACGGGGCAACTGGAAAACTCCCCACTTGGTGAGTGATCCAATCTTGGCAAATCAAGTAAATTTTCTTATTACCTATACTCCACCAACCTTAATAATAACACTTTATTTTACCAGCAGTTCAACAGTGTGAATACATTATTAAATACGGTATTTGAAGATCTTTCAAGGACTGATAAGAATAAGTTCAATAGTCAAATTTCATAATTGATATGTCAAAGAAGCACTTGGCTTTTGCGGATTGGCAACAAAATTAACTGGGTTCGCCAGAAGGTAGACACTAACCCCTATTAAAAATTTCACAAAAATTCGTCCGCCACGGGAC